>CM050163.1:265604914-266952414 GCA_027410445.1 Discoglossus pictus | reverse complement strand
TCTTTATTGGGTGGCCTCAAAGAAGGAGGAAAAGCTCCAAAATAGCCATAAAAAAACAATATTGTTGTTTTTAACCTAGAAGGAGAAAATTGAGGTGCACATGGCCCTTCAACTCTGGGTCGTAACTGTAGCCCAGGGGCCTACAATGTCTTGATCTATCCCTGGACCTGACCGGGATTATTTGTGACCATAATTCCACTGTTATGGCAATAACGCCAAGCCTCCAAAGTCTCCTCCAACCTGTAAATGCCAATCAGTTGGTGATGGCTTCTACTGCAGTTTAAATATTTGGGAATAATTTAAGGCAGCATTATTAATATTTTTAACTTCCTTAAAATAGTTTTCTCATACTTCAAATTAGTGTTTTTTAAATCCAGAATTACTAGTTATTCATGAAGTGAATAGAGGCACAAATGTATAGCCATTTTAAACCGTGTTTGTATGTCTCTACCCAGAAGCTGCAGTGGAAGAATACAGGAACTACAAACGTAGCAAATATGTCACTATTGCCATGTCTTTATGAAGCAGCATATGTGTGTTACAGAGACTTTTTCCTATACAATGTGTGTCTATGTTCCTTCCTCAGGCTTGCTGGTTGCTTATTGTCACAGGTTTGACATTCAGATGCAGTCTTCAAGAATATATTTTGTAGCTTGCACTATAGGTAAGTGTCACAGTCAGCAGCTTTTAACGAAACATACTATTCTTGAACTCCTTCACCATGTCTCTCTCTCTCTCTCTCTCTCTCTCTCTCTCTCTCTCTCTCTCTCTCTCTCTCTCTCTCTCTATCTATCTATCTATCTATCTATCTATCTATCTATCTATCTATCTATCTATCTATCTATCTATCTATCTATCTATCTATCTATATAAATCATAGATTGTTTTCCCTTTCCAGTATCTCACTGTCTTTTCTTTCCTCCGCACATTTTACTCTCTGCATTTCCTTCACATTCTCTGACATGCCTTCTCTTTTTTCTCTTTCCACAGCCTATGGAATTGGTCTTCTGGTGACCTTTGTTGCATTAGCCCTAATGCAAATGGGCCAGCCTGCTCTGCTGTACCTAGTCCCTTGCACCCTCCTTACCAGCTTGGCAGTAGCCCTATGGCGAAAGGAGCTGCCCATGTTCTGGACGGGTAGCGGCTTTGTGGTGAATACCAGTTTGATATGACTGTCTCCAAGAAATACTAATATTTTAAACCCTAACTCAGATAAAGTTGAGTAAACAAAGGGGATAATGTTGTGTTTCATTATGTGCTGAGTAATTATTGATACACACAATATACATACATGTCCAGATATGCAGTACAGAGTGCATTAACCCTTTCTGTTGAATGCAGTCATTTTTTCATTGCATGTTTTACTTTAAGATTTTAGGAATTAGATTTCTGTTGATGATGTGGTCAGGAGTAAGTCACTCATCTGGAAATGTGTCTATTAGATGACAACGAGATTCTCCTGGAAAAAATGAAATGAAGAGTAGCTTTCAGTTGAATTTCTTGACCTGAGAATGCCATATTTGCATCACAATCTGACATTATAATGAAGGCATACTATGTAAATTTGTAGTTACTTTGGTGAAGACACCAAGGCATCTTCTATTGAATCTAATAAGCAAAGTATGGGATTAGCTGCTTATCCTGATATGAAATGGGCACATCAGAGATCTTACATATAGTATCATTTTAAAGCTATTTGTTGAGTCCTTCAGTCGTGTCCAACTCTTGATGACCATATGGAAGCGGCATGCCAGTCACATTTGTCTGGGTTTCTGCTTGTGTTTAACCATAAGGTTTTCTTGGCAAAGATACCATTTTCTTCTCCAGTGGGCTGCGGTTTGTCTGACCTCTTTGACATGACCTGCCCATCTTGGGTGACCAAACATAGTATAGCTCACCACTTCACTGAAGTACACAAGCCCCTTCACCACGCTAAGCAGCGATTCAGAAGGGGTTTAAAACTATAGATAAAGGTAAAAAGCAAATTATCAGTTAAAGGTTAATGAGAAATCATTTTTTCTCAGCACACTTTGAAAGTTTTGTTTTAGATGTATGCACATGCTCAGTTTAATTTTATGCACTAGAGTGCAATCATTGCTAGTGGTTGTTTGCACATACACAGAATCAATGAATTTCTAACATACAGATAAAAAGAAGGGATTGATAGGTGGATCAGAAAATCTGTTTATCAGTTGAATGCTATTCTAAAAATGCCTTACAAAGTATTTGTTGTCAGCTATTAGTATTATACAATTTAGGCACCTTTACTGTATCAGTTCAGCTTATCCGGTGAAAATATATGAAACCAGTCAATGGAACGTTATTATCCAATATTAAGGTGATACCTGTAACTGTAAATACAAAGGTATCTGATGGCCTATTGCATATGAAGAGATTCAGCATTAAAAATAATCACTAATGCAAGTTATTTTGCAGTTCTCAAGTAATAGTTTCATTTGATTATAAATTGCACCCTAAAAGCAAATAGCAGTTTATTAGTCTATTTATTGTATGTCATTGCTTCCATTGAATATCAAAACGAGCAGTGCTTGTGCTGTTTGCTTCCATGGCTGCTGTTCCGTTATTATAAAGCATTTTAGATCATTATTTCTAGTTTCACAGCAGATTCTTTTTTACACGGTATTAACACTGCCTTCTCAGTAGTCGCCCTACTCCTCACATTGTTATGACTTCTTAATTAAACCATATAGTGAATATATCAAACCTACAGTAGCTGTGCAACTTTTTTTTTTATAGGCAAGCACCAGCCATATGCATGTGTTTTTGTGTGTGTGTGTGTATATATATATATATATATATATATATATATATATATATATATATATATATATATATATATATATATATACTCGAGTATAAGCCAAGTTTTTCAAGGGCCCCCTTGGCTTATACTTGAGTCACTCCCCCTAGTGTCTCTATAACCCCCCCCCCTCCCCCGTGTCTCTCTACCCCCCCGTGTCTCTTTCCCTCCCCGCTCCTCATCCTCAACCCCGCTCCTCATCCTCAACCCCGCTCCTCATCCTCAACCCCGCTCCTCATCCTCAACCCCGCTCCTCATCCTCAACCCCGCTCCTCATCCTCAACCCCGCTGCTCATCCTCAACCCCGCTGCTCATCCTCAACCCCGCTGCTCATCCTCAACCCCGCTGCTCATCCTCAACCCCCCCTCCTCATCCTCAACCCCCCCTCCTCATCCTCAACCCCCCCTCCTCATCCTCAACCCCCCCTCCTCATCCTCAACCCCCCCTCCTCATCCTCAACCCCCCCTCCTCATCCTCAACCCCCTCCTCCTCCTCCTCAACCCCCCCTCCTCATCCTTAACCCCCCTCCTCATCCTTAACCCCCCTCCTCATCCTCAACCCCCCTCCTCATCCTCAACCCCCCTCCTCATCCTCCACCCCCCTCCTCATCCTCCACCCCCCTCCTCATCCTCCACCCCCCTCCTCATCCTCCACCCCCCTCCTCATCCTCCACCCCCCTCCTCATCCTCAACCCCCCTCCTCAAGACGGAGCAGAGGCCGGAGAAGAAGCAGGTAAGTGAGGGGGAGGTATTTAGGGGGGAGGTATTTAGAGGGGAGAAAGTGAGGAGGGGGGATGAGGATGGGGAGGGTGAGGAGGGGGAGGTTGAGGAGGCCCCCCCTCCTCAACCTCCCCCCTCCTCACCCTCCCCATCCTCATCCCCCCTCCTCACTTTCTCCCCTCTAAATTGAGGATGAGGATGAGGGGGGTGGATGAGGATGATGAGGGGGTTGAGGATGAAGAGGGAGGTTGGGGTTGTGGATGAGGAGGGGGGGGTTGTGGATGAGGAGGGGGGGGTTGTGGATGAGGAGGGGGGGGTTGGGGATGAGGAGGGGGGGGTTGTGGATGAGGAGGGGGGGGTTGTGGATGAGGAGGGGGGGGTTGTGGATGAGGAGGGGGGGGTTGTGGATGAGGAGGGGGGGTTGTGGATGAGGAGGGGGGGGTTGTGGATGGTGATGAGGGAGGGGGGAAGAGACGCAGGGAAGGGAGGGGGGAAGAGACGCAGGGAAGGGAGAGGGGACAAGAGACGCAGGGAAGGGAGAGGGGACAAGAGACGCAGGGAAGGGAGAGGGGACAAGAGACGCAGGGAAGGGAGAGGGGAGAAGAGACGCAGGGAAGGGAGAGGGGAGAAGAGACGCAGGGAAGGGAGAGGGGAGAAGAGACGCAGGGAAGGGAGAGGGGAGAAGAGACGCAGGGAAGGGAGAGGGGAGAAGAGACGCAGGGAAGGGAGAGGGGACAAGAGACGCAGGGAAGGGAGAGGGGACAAGAGACGCAGGGAAGGGAGAGGGGACAAGAGACGCAGGGAAGGGAGAGGGGACAAGAGACGCAGGGTAAAATAGGTGCCTCGGCTTATACTCGAGTATATACGGTATGTATGTATGTGTATATGTATAGCTGCTTTATATGTTACTTTCAAAAACTGCTTGATCATTTCTGTTTTGAAAAAAAAAAAATCAGTTTGCTTCAGTGTTATTATGCAGTTAGATACTCTCCCCACCCTTAACAAGTTGCATACAGAGCTGCACATTAGCATAAAGGATTCGCACAATTGTTGAATATCTCAGGGATTGATTTCTATAAGGAAAAAAACGGCTAATACAATATATGGACACTATTTAATGCTCTATGATGTGAAACTGTCCCATTTGTGTTCGCATTTGAACGTCTAAAACAAGTTTAAAAAAAAAAATGTTTCCTGCTCAGGATGCTGAGAAATACAGTTATTACACTGCATTCTGGGCAGTGTAACCTGGGCAGGGACATGCAAATGTGCCCACAAAGCCATTGTTCTTGCAGTCCATAACCATTTTAAACATGGCTTCCTTTAAGCATATACCTGCTGTATTACACAGTTTTTTTTCCAAAACTCAGGATTGATTATACACAAGCCAGGAATCCTACCCACCTACGGCTGTTTCAAGGTTACTACCTCTCATCATAATAGAACACAAAGTAAACAGTAGCACACATTAATAAATATATATTGTGTTCTTTTCTCAGCAGAAGGACCTACCTCCGCCACCATTGGTCCAGGCTCCCAGTAACACTGATCCCTGCTTATGTCAGCAAGCCGAGGAAGAGGAGCCAGACACCGAACCTAACAACCTCCCATCTGAGCCACAACAGAGCCCTGACAAAGAAATAATGACAGCAGATGATGCCGAGTCACAACTGTACCAAGATACAGTGAAGACATCAAATGCAGCCTTAGACCAAATAATATCTCATCCCAATGAGCCACAGCCCAGTCCTAAGACCGGCCAGGCCACATCAGACCCTTCCAAAACACAGCAGAGCACAGACACGGACAGGACTGAGTCATATCTCACTGATCCACAACTCTGCTCCAATAAAGATAGGACCATGTTAGACCCTGCTGCATCCACTGACCTCCCAAGTACCTCCCAACAACCTACTGATACACCCATCAGCCCAGAGCAGAGTGTCCATCAATGAGGAAAAATCCTTCAAGTAGAACTGCGAATGGAGTGATGCAAGAGTAGAATTATACTAATGATATCACTATGTCAAGACAGAAAGTCTGTCTGTCTCCATGTACGCTGAATGAAACCATGTACATTTGTTTCCTTCTCAAATGAGATTTAAAAAAAAAAATCTTAGCAGTTATATTTAGGAACTATGGTGCTTTTTAAAAAAAAAAACGAAAAAGATTTTAAAAAATATAACCTATAAGAACTTTGACGATACAATGTAGTTAGTTTTAATATTTACTTCTCCTATTCTGTGATATATCAGGATGGAACAACATTACATGTGTGTGTATATATGTATAAAGGTATATATATGTATACATTACATATATATTATATACATAAACGCACTACAATGGCTGTAACATTACTATAATTTGTTTATTTTAACTATTGTAACTTAATTGCCTCAAACGGGGTAGCCAGCAGCTGTATAGTTGCAGAAAAGATTGTGAATAAAGGCATTTTCCTGCTTTGTAAATCTATTTTTTTTCTTTTTTTAATTGTTTAATATTTATCTCCATACACTTTTAGTGAAGAACAAAATTGAACCACACAATTTGGAATAAGAGGCTGACAATATTTTTTATGTTGTTTGTTCACAAATGCTCAACCTCTCTCCACTTGTTCAACCTTTTTATATCTCTGACCTTTGTAATATGCAGATTAATTGTTAATTGATGCAGAGGAAGACAAACAGAAAAAAAAAAAAAACTGTGAAACTTTGACAATTGTCTCAACAGGAAAAATAATATAAAATTCCTTCCTGACCCCAGATACTGGCGATCAGATTCATCCCTGGATCAATACTCCCTCTCTATTTATCCAGGATAGCCCTTAATGCCCTTTATATTTAAAAATATATGCAATCCCTTTTTAAAGATATCTTATCAAATCTGCTATCACCATCTCCCTTGGTAGAGAAATCCACAAATGAACCACTCATTCTGTGAAGAACTCTTTTCTTTCTTTAAGGTGGATTAGTTTTACTTCTAACCTCAAGGGTGTCCTCTTGTCAGTTGAAAACCTCTTGGCACAACAAGCTCACTTGAAAAAGCCTTGTATTGACCCTGGATATATTTATGTAAGGTAATCCTATACCTTTTTAGATGACTAGTGAAAATAAGTTTAATTTGGTTAGTATTTCTTAATAACTTAGCCCCTCCATTCCCCGTATTAGTTTTGTGGTGCCCAAAATTGTACTCCATATTCCAAATGAGGACATACTAGGGATTTGTATAGTGGTAGAATTATATTTGCTTCCCTTGCTTCTATACTCTTCCTAATACATGCTAATATTTTATTTGCCTTTGCAGCTGCTGCTTGGATTTGAGCACTGTTACCTAGGTGGTTGTCCACAAGCACTCCCAAATTCCTTTCAATATCTGATACACCTAGATTTGCTCCATTAAGATTATAGATTGCATGGCTATTTTTTCTTCCCAAATGCATAACGTTACATTTATTTGTATTAAATCTGCCATTTAGTTGTCTATTTCTCAAATTTCAAGAAACACTGCAATTTGAGAAAATCTTTGTCTGAGAAATATGTAACAAGCTAACAATGCTGGCAGTCATGAGCATAAAAGCATTTTTAGTCAAAATATTTATATTGGCATACTATACTTGTGTCTTGAAGGACTGTGTATTTCACAGTTTCTGTTCATATGGAGCCTGTGTTCTGCAAAATGTTCACAAGTGTGGCATGAACATGGGATTTGTTGTTGATTGTAAATTCTGCTTTTGACATCCTCTGTCAAATATGCTCAGTGGAAGGCAGAAGTAATCTTGCAGGCTCTACTTGCCCTTCTGTAATGTGATAAAGCAGAAGTACCATAATGGCAGCTTCCTTGCACTAGCAGAGTCTGCTAAAATTAAGAATTATCTCTGAAAATGTATTTTATGTCCAGGTGTAAATATTAAGTTTTTTGCATATTTCACAAATATTAACTATTCCTAATCCACTGTGGTTCACATTACAGCTAGGTTACAATCACTTTGCATTTTACCTCTCATCTATTTAATAGAACCTCTGCAGTCTGTCTTCTGTCAAAAACATGCCACGGAGGTAGTTTAAAACATTTCACATCTGTTTTTTTTCAAAATAGCATTTGACACTCTCCAGTCACACTTTTAATCAAAATTGTGTTGCTCACTTACCCAGATACTTTTAGCTTATTTCTTTTTAATAGCACCTTGTGTGTGTATCATCATTTTTTTATGTCTATACTATAGACTACCTCGGTGATCTTTAAATAGGCTGGAGATATAGAGAACATAAAGGCAAACATACCCCCATGTTACACAACAGCAGTTCATGTCACAAACCACTGTGTGGCAGTAAAGCGATATCTATCAGATATAGAGATCAGTATTGAGTTGCACTCTGGTACATTTAAATGCTTACAACCAATATTGTAATGTATTTATTCATTTGTACTGGTCAGATGTGCACATGGATAACTGGTTCTTCTTGGTTCCATATGGTATTAGCACTTTTTATTCTTTCATGTATTTGGTGTGTAGACCAGTTGTGGCCATAACACGCATCCCACGTGGCCCTCAGACTGTTCGCTAGAATTGGAAACCGCATCCCTCTTTGGCAATGGAGTCTGATTAATCTACTAATAAATAATTTTCTTTTGTTTTACGAAACACATCCTTATAATCTATACCTCTATTACTAATGACGTCACTTCTGCCTATACATGCTGCACTTTAAGTGTTAGGTCGACTGTCCCTTTTATACAGGCAGTCCCCGGGTTACGGACGAGATCGGTTTCCTGAGAATGTCTTTAGGTCGGATTTGTATGAAAAACGGATCCCTGATGAATGTGGTAGTAATAGAGTGTAGTATTGTAATAATAAGTTACATAAACTATTGTGCTCTTTTTTTAAATTCAAATAGAACATAAAAACAAACTCATACAAAAAGCCTTGGGAGCCATTCTTAAGAACGGGTCGTCTAACCCAGGGACCCCTTGTATACTGCTTAGCACTCATGCAGACCTCTGCATAAAATGATCGCATAAGAGTTTTAAAAAAATGATGAAGGTGTCTTATATATTTTTATCTTAGGGTGTTTCAGTAAACCTAAACAATGCAGCCATTCTGGGTTACAAAGACTCTATAATCAGATGTAACAGACCCATCTACAAATACAGTATTTAAAAAGAAAAATCACTGCCTTTGATAAGTCTGGTATAGATCCATTAAAAGCAAAAGTATAGACTTTGAAAAGTTATGATACATATAGAATTTATTAAATCCATTAAAAAGAAAGAAGCTAAAAGTCTCTGGGTAAGTGAACAGGTCAAATGTGATTGAAAGTGTGATTTAAGTGTGTCAAAAGGTACCTTCTTAAAAGTAACTCAAATGAGCCACTCAAATACTGTTATTCCACCTAGCCTTTTATATAACACACTGTGACACAAGAAGAAGAGACTACTTTCTGAGAGATTGTAATAGGATAGGAAGTGTAATACCTGAATATCACTGGAACAACTGCTGAAGAGGTAATGGTAATTGGCGAAACGCGTCACAGGAACAGAATGTGTTAGTAACTGGTCACTTTCAATGGTTATGAACATGCCAATTTTTATATGGCAGAATGAACAACCATATACTCCATTGTTTATTTCATTTACTAAGCTGTTACTCTGTAACAATCAGACTGTCAGATAACTTTCCAATATAGTTTATTTTAAAAACATGTAAGTGTTCGTTTATACATCTTTTGTCTGTCTATGCCCCTAAAGTATAAACTGGTAACCGAGTGTATATCAAGTGACCAGATAGACACTTGCTGGTCCAGTTTGTAGATTATTACTCATCCAAGTAGTCTTTCTTACTTTGCTCTAAGGAAGCTTTGTAACTAAGACATGTCAATCGCACATCTTTTTATAAAAATTTATTCAATTTAGACCAGTAGAGGGTAACCTATTTAATCAAAGGGTTTCATATGTGCCTTTCAAAGCATCAATAGAGGAGCACAAATCAATTTGAACATTTTTGATAGATGTGTCCAAAATTTGCACAAAAAAAATATATATTAATGTGGCAAAGAGCAACACGTTTTGTGTGGGGTAAGAGAATACACTGCCAACTTTCATTGGAGTTAACTGACTGTGTGCTAGGGAAAAGGAGAATGATATCCTATTTAAAAGAAAAGGATGTGAGTTGCATGAAACATTTTTAAAACGAAAAGTATTTTGCAAAGTTGTAGACTACAGTGTATTGAAGAGTGTTGGGGCCATATTACCATATTTAATAATACTACTGTAGTTATTGATATATGGCCTTTTGAATAGTTAAAATTGTTGTGGAAAATGTGTTAAAGGGGGGAAAAAATTGTTTATTTTGTTTACTATTCTATCTTTTCCTATCAATTTCTTAGTTGGGGTCTTCTTAAAATATGAGCCTTCTTGAAATCGCATTCTGAGTTGCTAAACTTCAACAGTAGCAGTGGAGGCATCCTGTACTCTAAAAGTTACCTGTACCGGCAGATCAGCAGAAACCAAAGTGGTAGGATCCACTACAAAATTGCATATACAGTGCCCTGCAAAAGTATTCACCCCCCTTGGGTTTTTACCTATTTTGTTACATTACAGCCTTAAGTTCAATGTTTTGTTAATCTGAATTTTTTGTGATGGATCAGAACACAATAGTCTAAGTTGGTGAACTGAAATGAGAAAAATATATACATAAAACTATTTTTTACAAAAAGAAAATTGGCATGTGTGTATGTATTCATCCCCTTTGTTATGAAGCCCATAAAAAGCTCTGGTGCAACCAATTACCTTCAGAAGTCACATAATTAGTGAAATGATGTCCACCTGTGTGCAATCTAAGTTTCACATGATCTGTCAATACATATACACACCTTTTTTTTTTAAAAGCCCCAGAGGCTGCAACACCTAAGCAAGAGGCACCACTAACCAAACATTGTCATGAAGACAAAGGAACTCTCCAAACAAGTAAGGGACAATGTTGTTGAGAAGTACAAGTCAGGGTTAGGTTATACAAAAATATCCAAATCTTTGATGATCTCCAGAAGCACCATCAAATCTATCATAACCAAATGTAAAGAACATGGCACAACAGCAAACCTGCCAAGAGACGGCTGCCCACCAAAACTCCTGGACCGGGCAAGGAGAGCATTAATCAGAGAGGCAGCACAGAGACCTAAGGTAACCCTGGAGAAGCTGCAGAGATCCACAGCAGAGACTGGAGTATCTGTACATAGGACGACAATAAGCCGTACGCTGCATAGAGTTGGCTTTATGGCAGAGTGGCCAGAAGAAAGCCATTACTTTCAGCAAAAATCAAAACGGCATGTTTTGAGTTTGCGAAAAGGCATGTGGGAGACTCCCAAAATGTATGGCGGAAGGTGCTCTGGTCTGATGAGACTAAAATTGAACTTTTCGGCCTTTAAAGAAAACGCTATGTATGGCGCAAACCTAACACTTCACATCCCCCAAAGAACACTGGGAAACTGGTCAGAGTTGAGGGGAAAGATGGATGGTGCCTAATACAGGTATATTCTTGACCAAAACCTGTACCACTCTGTGCGTGATTTGAGGCTAGGACGGAGGTTCACCTTCCAGCAGGACAATGAACCCAAACACACTGCTAAAGCAACACTTGAGTGGTCTTGAGTGGTCTAAGGGGAAACATAAATGTGTTGGAATGGCCTAGTCAAAGCCCAGACCTCAATCCAATAGAAAGTCTGTGGTCAGACTTCAAGACTGCTGTTCACAAGTGCAAACCATCCAACTTGAAGGAGCTGGAGCAGTTTTGCAAGGAGGAATGGGCAAAAATCCCAGTGGTAAGATGTGGCAAGCTCATAGAGACTTATCCAAAGCAACTTGGAGCTGTGATTGCTGCAAAAGGTGGCTCTACAAAGTATTGACTTTAGGGGGATGAATCGTTATGCACATTGACTTTTTCTGTTATTTTATCCTATTTGTTGTTTGCTTCACAATAAATAATAAAAATTAAAAAAAAACATCTTCAAAGTTGTGGGCATGTTCTGTAAATTAAATGATGCAAATTCTCAAACAATCAATTTTAATTCCAGGTTGTGAGGCAACAAAACACAAAAAATGCCAAGGGGGTGAATACTTTTGCATGGCACTGTATTAGGTAAAAATTAATGAAATTAAATTAATTGGTTTAAAACAGTCAGAGGCGCTCAAACTGAGAACGAACAACTCCGAAGTAGGTTTGCTCTATAGGTCTGGCAACCTACTCAGAGAGCAGCCTCTTTTAGCTCACTTGTGCCTTTCACAGGGATACATATCCTGCAGTATAACAGTCTGCTCTTACTCACTAGATCCAGCCCCAAAATACCAGGCAATTCTACCCTGAACAGGAGAAACCGCAAACCCCAGATATATATATATATATATATATATATATATATATATATATATATATATATATATATATATATACCGTATTTTTCGCCGTATAAGACGCACTTTTTCTTCCCCAAAACTGGGGGAGGAAAGTTGGTGCGTCTTATACGGCGAATATAGCTTTTCAGACTGCCTCTGTCCTCTTGATCTCACCCCAGCGCTTCCTACCAGCATCGCGTCGGCCGGTGCGTCCTAGTGACGTCACACACGCAACGCTGCAGTACACGTGGAGTGCTGGTAGGAAGCGCTGGGGTGAGATCAAGATGGCAGAGATCAGAAGGAAGGTGAGGATCAGGGGGATCAGGGGGGTCAGGGAGGGTCAGGAGGGTCAGGGAGGGTCAAGGGCTCCCAAATGCTGCAGTATATGGATGGATGTGTGTGTGTGTGTATGTATGTATGTGTGTGTGTGTGTGTATGTATGTGTGTGTGTGTATGTGTGTGTATATATGTATGTATGTGTATGTATATTTATGTGTGTATGTATATGTATGTATGTGTATCTATAAAGGTGAGGATCAGGGGGGTCAGGGAGGATCAGGAGGGTCAGGGAGGGTCAATGGCTCCCAAATGCTGCAGTATATGGATATGTATGTGTGTGTGTGTGTGTATGTATGTGTGTGTGTGTATGTATGTGTGTGTATGTGTGTGTATATATGTATATATGTATGTATGTGTATGTATATTTTTGTGTGTATGTATGTGTATCTATATATATATATATATATATATATATATATATATATATATATATATATATATATATATTTGTGTGTATCTGTGTGTAAAGTGTATTTGTGTTTGAGTGTATTTGTGTTTTATTCAGATTTTTTTTTTCTTGTTTTCCTCCTCTAAAAACTAGGTGCGTCTTATCTGCCGGTGCCTCTTATAGGGCGAAAAATACGGTATATATATATATATATATATATATATATATATATATATTTTTTTTTCATTGAATGTGTTCTCTCTAGTGTGTGCAGCTCTGTGCTATCTTGTGCCCCTCTGTTGCCTGTTGCATGTGCTCAAGTGACGCCTTCAGGTCTTGAGGACCCCTTTGATCTTCCGGGCTTCTACCCTAGGAATAGACTGGCTCTTTCCTCCATCTTCAGGCTGCAGTCCTTCATTGAGGACAGGATCTTCACTAGGGGGACAACCCCCTCAAGGGCTAACAGGACCACTCTGCTCCACTGGCATGGTGTGCGAAGTGCCGATATCAGGAATATTACCCTATGAGCTGGGCATTTGTGCCTGTACTACACTTGTTCTTAGCAGAACGTACATTTCGGCCTCTGTGGGCCTCGTCAGCGAGGTATAGCTGCACTGCCTAAAAGAGGCTATTCTCTGAGTATGTAACCATACCTATAGAACAAACCTACTTAGGTGTTGTTAGTTCCCAGTTTTAGTGCCTCTGACTTTGTTTTAGAACAAATTAATGGTTCTAAAGCGTATATTTTAAATATAGGAATACTGCGGTGCTGTACCTATTTTTTTCCTGCAAATAAAAGAGCAGCTTTGGCTTTAAATGGCCTTTTAATCTAGAGCCAGGTAATGAATTGAGCCCCACATAAAACCTTCCCTGGAGGCGGGGAGGGGGGGGCAACTCAAATATTCGGAAAACCCTTTCTGTCCCTTTGGGATTCTACAGGATAAAAGTAGAAGAGAAAAAAAAATCCAAAGCCGTAGACAAATGTGTTTAAACTGTTGCCAAGGAAATTGAAAGGTTGGCTTTCCCATTCAGCCAGGCCGAGGAACTGGTTGATCTGGTTTTCTGAAGGTGCAATAAGGCTCAGAAGCCATTTTGAAGATACTATCTGTGTAAATGATCCCATAAAGGGAGCTTGGCAGCGGGAGCGTAGAGATAATTCAGGGCCAGACACAGCTATCTTCCTGTCTGTTTAAGCCCTGTGTCTGAATTACAGTTGTCTTACAACTCATTGCCTAGGTGCAAAATGCCATCCTCTTAAATGGACACTCAATGGCCTGTTAACCAATCAGGTGTTACACAGGCTTTAAGTAAAAAATATCTCACTAAATACTTAAAGGACAGTGTATACAGTTTTCACATGAAACCTATTTTTAGTTCACTGGTGATTAACTTTAACATGGCATGTGTAAACAGCAGCAAATTAAATCTTTAGCCTGTTTTTAAATTATATTTTCTGGCTAAGGCTTTGATTTTCTTCTATTTGAACATGTGTTTTTTATGTTAATTAATGGTGAAGTAAAAAGTAAGTTTAACATGTGTGTGCTCTTACACTGGCCCTTATACTTCATTATATTGTCCAACATCTTCTTAGTGTATGATTAATGTCACCTAATAGGCTTTGCATATATTGTATTTCACCTGTCCTTCCATCTTAGGTCTGTTTTCACTCTATATTGTGTATTTCTGCCTAGGCACATTTTCAGAGGCCACTAGGTTGGCATGACTTACCTAGGTGTATTATGTGCATAATATTTCTGTCCGTTGATAAACCTGACACTTTCTGACATATAGAGTACAGAAAAACTGGAAATACCGTTTTTACCCGATGCATCTGTTTGTACATTGGTAAGCCTCTTAGGATGAATAAGTGTTCTTCCATTAAAAGAAAAGCAAGCCACACCCTAACATCTTCCTTCATAGGAGATACATCTGGAATGAAATGATGAGGGAGGCGGATAATGGCTTTTGCTAGTGAAAGCTTCCTACAAAATACTCTCCCCATAGAAATGATATGATTCAATTTGATTTTGTTTTTCCTAAGAGCTGTTAACTCACCACACAAGTTGTCCATATTATCTGCTGATAACCGACACTCCATGCTTCTTTAGTCAATTTCTATACCGAAAAATGTAAACTTTGTAGCAGGACCCTCTGTCTAGTCTGTGGCTTACGGGACTCCAAATTCACGTGCCAACTGTTGAATGGTGGACATGATAGTATAAGACCGGTTACACCTATGCATTGGCAGGAAGGCAGATCTAACAGGCGAAAGAGGTATGCAGATGCAGTCACTCTTGTTCCTCAAGAGTCAGAAGCGAGGAGAGGAGATCAGTGTGCATGGAGTCCCATAAAGATTTGAGTTGGTCTAAACAGTGTGATCCGACAAGGCCCATACGGACGCACAGCTTGCCACAGCTCCAGGTGAAACAATATTTGTACCTATGTTTTTGGGTGCAAAAAATGACATTAATACCCATAGTTAAGCGGTCTTATGGTGCTGCTTCAATATTGAACACAACGGTAACATAGGGGTTCTGAGCTTCATTGGCATCGATCAGGGGTGACACTCACAGAAAGGAAAGGTGATTTAGATTGTTACCTACTACAGAAGAAATCCGAATGGATTTTCAATCTCAACACCCTAAATCCCTAAAAACGGCCTTAAAAAAAGATTCACTTATGCCCCTTTCATATAATGGGCATCCTTCACGAATAAGTATCACCATGTATGGCCAAACATGTATATCTTTTAGAATAGTGTTGGGCTTGTCCATTTTCCTATAGGCATCTCTTTTATCACCACAAGAGCGTCTGTAATCTGGGGGCACTTATGCAATAAAATAGGAACAGCGCTGAAGAACATGCTTATGGCCATTCAAATTCTCCAAGTTGTTATTAATTGTTTCTACACATTGCAGTTTCATTTGTGTTTATTTATTCTAGATAAATTATACCAGACATTTTTCTCTAATACAATTAGATGAGATATTACTAATTTACATATTTTAACCTAGCCATAGGACCATAACAATTAAAAACATATTGTACACAAGAGGGACTAAATCTTGTTTTGGGCATTATGCTCCACTTCATATTATGCTTCAAAACTGGAGTACTGAATATTACCACATAATGACCATAGTGGCAACTACAGTGGATCTAAAATGTCTACACACCCCTGTTAAAATGTCAGATTTCTGTGCTGTAAAAAATGAGACAAAGATAAATCATTTCAGAACTTTTTCCACCTTGTATGTGACCTATAAACTGTACAACTCAATTGAAAAACAAACTGAAATATTTTGGGTAGAGGGAAGAAAAAATATAAAAATAAAATAATATGGTTGCATAAGTATGCACACCCTTAAACTAATACTTTGTTGAATCACCTTTTGATTTTATTACAGCACTCTGTGGGTATGAGTCTATCAGCATGGCACATTTTGACTTGGCAAGATTTGCCCACTCTTCTTTGCAAAAACCCTCCTAATCTGTCAGATTGCGAGGGCATCTCCTGTGCACAGCCCTCTTCAGATCACCCCACAGATCTTCAATCGGATTCAGGTCTGGGCTCTGGCTGGGCCATTCCAAAACTTTAATCTTCTTCTGGTGAAGCCATTCCTTTGTTGATTTGGATGTATGCTTTGGGTCGTTGTCATGCTGAAAGATGAAGTTCCTCTTCATGTTCAGCTTTCTAGCAGAAGCCTGAAGGTTTTGTGCCAATATTGACTTATATTTGGAACTGTTCATAATTCCCTCTATCTTAACTAAGGCCCCAGTTCCAGCTGAAAAAAAAACAGCCCCAAAGCATGATGCTGCCACCACCATGCTTCAGTGTGGGTTTGGTGTTCTTTTGGTGATGTGCAGTGTTGTTTTTGCGCCAAACATAACTTTTGGAATTATTGCCAAAAAGTTCAACTTTGGTTTCATCAGACCATAACACCTTTTCCCACATGCTTTTGGGAGACTTCAGATGTGTTTTTGCAAAATGTAGCCTGGCTTGGATGTTGTTCTTTGTAAGAAAAGGCTTTCTTCTTGACACTCTACCCCATAGCCCAGACATATGAAGAATACGGGAGATTGTTGTTACATGTACCACACAGCCAGTACTTGCCAGATATTCCTGCAGCTCCTTTAATGTTGCTGTAGGCCTCTTGGTAGCCTCCCAGACCAGTTTTCTTCTCGTCTTTTCAGCAATTTTTGAGGGAGCTCCCGTTCTTGGTATATTACTGTTGTGCCATATTTTCTCCACTTGATGATGACTGTCTTCACTGTGTTCCATGGTATATCTAATGCCTTGGAAATTCTTTTGTACCCTTCTCCTGACTGATACCTTTTAACAATGAGATCCCTCTGATGCTTTGGAAGCTCTCTGTGGACCATGGCTTTTGCTGTGGGATGCGACTAAGACAATTTCAGGAAAGACCAACTAGAGCAGCTGAACTTTATTGGGGGTTAATCAGAGGCACTTTAAATGATGGCAGGTGTATGCTGACTCATATTTAACACAATTTGGAATGTGATTGCTTCATTCTGAACGCCGCTACATCCCCAGTTATAAGACGGTGTGCAGACTTATGCAACCACATTATTTTTCTTTTTCATTTTTCTTCCCTCCACCTAAAAGATTTCAGTTTGTTTTTCAATTGAGTTGCACAGTTTATAGGTCACATTTTAAAGGTGGAAAAAGTTCTGAAATGATTTACCTTTGTCTCATTTTTTTACAACACAGAAACCTGACATTTTTACAGGGGTGTGTAGACTTTTTATATCCACTATATCTCCTATAGCATTTAGGTACTACCCAGTAATTGAAGAGACGTGTATAAGATGTCCATTTTATACATTTAAGATATATATACATATTCTCTACACACCACACAGTATGTAGAACATTACCTTAATCATTATTTCTTCTATTATTTTCTCTATTTTTAATTTTAGGCCACTCTGCGCCAACAATTAAAGGTTGCCCGGGACGAGTCTATTCTTTATTCCTAGGCTAGTCTGAATGACCTTTGTCAAAATGCCAAGGAAATGCAAGAATTCTCATGACATGACCAATTCTGGTTCTGACCACTATGGAATAGTGGCACTATACCAGCTTAGTGGTACTCGTTCCTGCAATACATGGTCAACGAGCACGCCGTCATCAACAGGCGCACCGTAACGGTGAACTATGAGATGACGTAGGGTTGCTCAGGCGCTATAAAGAGGGCAATCCTTGTTTTAACACTGGTCATTTCCCCTGAAGAATTCGTCAGAAGGACAGAGAAATGCACGTCGGCCCGCTGTAACGATGGGTGTGCAGCCTCAGACGCTCCATCCGCAGCACCTTTGGACTTTTGCTTCTCCTTGGACTCCCCCTGTACCACTACTCCATACCGCCAGAGTAGTCAGGGTAAGGTTTCGGGCGCCCATCACAGGGCTGTGCTGGAGGGCCTCTAGTTGGCCAAAAACTTCATTATTTTGCTTTTCCATATTGTCACTTTGCGGTACTGGAAGTGGGTATTTGTGTGTACATTGGTGGGTGAACTCTGTATTACTAGTACTAGTCCACTGTATTGTGCTTTTTACATACTGTGCTATACTCACCCAGTATGTTTTCATATATAGTGTAAAAATATGGCTTCAATGTGTATTTTATAAATATAACTTATTATATACAACTGTAAGAAATCTAGTGGTAATAATTTGTTATAACAATTGTGTGTTTGTATCAAGACATTATACCTCAGGTCTTTTTTTTATTCCCACAAATATATATATATTTTATATATGTGTATAAATGTAATTAGATAAAAACCAAGTCTATGTGTGGGAAAAGACATCAGGTGTGGGTAGCCTCACTCAAAATAACTCAATCACAAACGTCTTACTTACAGTAAAAACAGCAAATCTTAGGTGTACATTTTTAGACAGCTAAATACAAGACTTTAGATGGGTGTATATGAGTGTAATGTTACCACCTGTATAAAAGCCAACAGTCTAAATTTCAACAAAATTTTAAGGGGCCAACAAAAACTCTTACTTTTAAAAGGGCAGATTTGAACTGTTTAAGGGCAGCAATACAAAGTATAGACTGGGACAGAGAACTGATAGGTAAAAATACTGACCACAAGTGGACAACATTTAAATCCTTACTAAATATACATACACATCGGCATATACCGTGTGGGAATAAAAGTAAAAGGAGTAAATCACATCCAATGTGGCTTAACAATGATTTAAAGATCAAGATATGGAGTAAAAAACAGACATTTAAATTATACAAACAAGAGGGGACAGAGACTGTTTTACGGGAATACAAGGAAATCAACAAGGCTTGCAAAAGGGCGATTAGACTGGCTAAAATAGAAAATGAAAAATTAATTGCAAAAGAGAGTAAGACTAACCCTAAAATATTTTTTAAGTAGATTAATGGGAAGAAGGTGAGGAAGGAAGCTATAGGAACATTACAATGTGAAACAGGCCGTCTGATAATTAGTGACCAAGAAAAGGCAGATGAGCTAAATAGGTTCTTTTCTTCGGTATACACAAGGGAGGTACCAGTGGTTGGGACACGGCAACATAATGAGACTACACTACCTTTGCCAAATAATTGGTTAACACAGGAAGTAATCCAAAAGAGGTTGGAAAAAATAAATGTTAATAAAGCCCCGGGTCCTGATGGAATACATCCACGGGTACAGAGAGAACTGGGTTCTGTAATAGCCAAAGCATTATATTTAATTTTTCAAGATTCACTCAACACAGGGTCTCTACCAGATGACTGGAGAAAAGCTGATGTGATACCTGTATTTAAAAAGGGAGCAAGAGCAAATCCGGGGAATTATAGACCAGTGAGCCTCACTTCTGTAGTGGGGAAGCTTTTAGAAGGGTCAATAAGGGATAATATACAAGAATATGTCTATTTGAACAGGATTATAAGTAGGAGTCAACATGGATTTATGAGGGATAGGTCATGTCAAACAAATCTAATTAGTTTCAATGAGGAGGTTAGTAGGAACCTGGATCAAGGCAACTCAGTGGATGTTGTTTTTTGGGATTTTGCAATGGCTTTTGATACAGTGCCACATGGGAGACTATTGTGCAAACTAAGAGATACAGGAGTTGCAGTAAATATCTGCTCATGGATTGAGAGCTGGCTAAAAGACAGGAAGCAAAGGGTTGTTGTAAATGGAACATACTCCGATTGGACTAATGTGGTAAGTGGGGTTCCTCGGGGTTCCTCAGGGTTCAGTATTAGGTCCTCTCCTTTTTAACATATATATTAATGACTTAAAGGTAGGATTGGAGTGTGGTGTCTCCATTTTCACTGATGACGCAAAGTTGTGCAAGGTAATTAAATCAGATAATGATGTGCTTTCCCTCCAAAGGGATTTACATAAAATTGAGGAATGGGCATCTAAATGGCAGATGAGATTTAATACGAATAAATGTAAAGTTATGCATCTGGGAAGGAAAAATAGCCATGCAATTTATAATCTTAATGGAGCAAATCTAGGTGTATCAGATATTGAAAGGGATTTGGGAGTGCTTGTGGACAACCACCTAGGTAACAGTGCTCAAAGCCAAGCAGCAGCTGCAAAGGCAAATAAAATATTAGCATGTATTAAGAAGGGTATAGAAGCCAGGGAAGCAAATATAATTCTGCCACTATACAAATCTCTAGTATGCCCTCATTTGGAATATGGAGTACAATTTTGGGCACCACTTCATAAAAAGGACATTTTAGAGCTGGAAAGGGTACAGAGGAGGGCAACAAAACTAATAAGGGGAATGGAGGGGCTAAGTTATGAAGAAAGACTCACTCTCAGTCCAGTCTGTTCAGATTCATTTGTCTCTCTCCCTCTCTATTCACTTTATTGTTTGTTCTATTTGCTCAGTACTCTTTACAGTCACATTTTTGGTCCAGTACTACTCACAGTGGCTTATTCACTCTTGTGCTCTCCATAGTAATGTTTTCTCTCTTGTGCTCTCCACACATACACATATTTTTTGGTGCAGTTGTTATCAGGAATCTCTCCAGCTAGGAAATTAAAGACATGGGAATGTTATAGGAGGAATGCGAATTGAGGAATTAGATTTTAGATTTAAGATTATATAAAGTTGTTTTGGGTAGTATAGTAGGTATAAGATATATAGACAAATATAAATAAACACAACATAAATTAAAAGGGATGACATTTCAATATTATTTTCAATAAATAGTCCAATATCAACTCATGTGTAATTAAAAATTATGATAATGAATTATTATGTCCGTTTATTAAATAAGATCTCAGGAATACACAACCCAGTACTCATAGGGTTAATACAAGTTAGGGAACTATGTTGCCTAGGAACAAATTATCTAACGCATTATCTATCTATCTATCTATCTATCTTTATATATATATATATATATATATATATATATATATATATATATATATATATATATATATATATATATAGCTGCAGTTACAACACTTTGTCTTGCTCATTATAATAATCCTGACATTCCCAATTACTATTGGCTCCCAAAGCCATTTCTCATCCGTAACGCTTGGTTCAATAAAATCTCTTGTGGAAAAGTAAGGCTTTACGGATGTAGGCTGCGTGCCTTAATGCGGCGGAGCAAACGATTATCATCAAAGTGTAACATAGGGGAAAAAAAGCTCCCACAGCTGATTTCCTGGTGTGCCGCAGTTTACTTCTTCCGCCCCAATACTGGAAACAAAGAGCCCTATGTAAATCAGGTGCTCTAATTTAGTAAATTGGCTGCAGTAGCTTTTTTTCCCTAACTTCTACACTAATGTAAATCTTTTTTCTTCCCCCAGATTAGAGAATTTAAACATAAATACTGCCAAAGTTACAACAGATTTCTGTGCATGGAGCAACCAAACCAGCCTAACAAACCAGCTTAAACTATCTACTTTGCAATACCTCCCTATTGATTAAACTAACCCCCCCCTTCCCCACCCCCCATGACTAGTTAATTCATTCCTTACCCCCTCTACACATTCTACCCTATTATTTCTATCTAGTCTCCCCCCCTGCCCCCCCCCCCCCCCACCTACAAGTTAAAAAACTCAGCCGTTCTACCATTTTATCTCCTACTACAGGATATTTCTCCCTACTTAGGAGTTGTTCGTTCTCAGATGAGAATATTTGACTCTGTTTGTTTACCTCTTTAAAAGTAATTCAAAAAGTCTAACTAAATATGTATACAGACACCAAATCCTCAATGACCAAACTATTTTCAAAATTATATATTTTAATGTAATTAGCTACATTAATGACATTTCAAATGCAAAACTATTCTCATGTTAAAAAAAGTAACAAATGCAAATGTATTAAGTGATGCCACATAGAATTTAGATTTAATGGGTGATATAATTTT
Organism: Discoglossus pictus; assembly: GCA_027410445.1. Classification (NCBI taxonomy): domain Eukaryota; kingdom Metazoa; phylum Chordata; class Amphibia; order Anura; family Alytidae; genus Discoglossus; species Discoglossus pictus. The sequence goes on along the minus strand of CM050163.1, from coordinate 266,930,371 downwards.
ATTGTGTCATATGTGGTGTCAACAATGATGTCATAGTTGATGCCATTAGTCATATCATATGGGATGTCATGGATGATGACATCAGAAATTCCTTGGGAGGTGAACCGCGGGTCATTAAGGTTGTGTGCAACATTGTGTTCCAAATTGCACAGCAGTTGGGGTGTAAGTAGCCAAAAAGCTCCAGTGAAACACACAACACAATTGTTTAGGCCAACATACTCATATATGTAATCTTGGAAAGTAGTATATCATCATATTTTCTGTGCACAACTGTTTAATAAATCAAAGCTAATTGATTGTATGATCGCTTCAGTATGATAGAGCCACAAGATATCATTTAACCGGACAGTGGAGGAGCAAGTGCCTCCCTCTGCAGTTTTTCTGTGTCCCTTATTGTAAATTAGCTAAACTTGTGGTGATCACGTCCCTTTCATAATCCCCACAAGCAGATACCTAACTCCTGTTAGGAATATTGAGAAATTTGCCAAATATAATGTCTGTGTGATAGAATTTAACTCACTCACAAAATGAAAGAAAGTCTTTATTTGCTCCAAAAAAAGCTGAAACCAGATATACTTTTACTCTATGGGACATATTTTTATCAGACATCTTGCACAAGATACTTTCATGGAATCTGCACTGATGTAACATTAGCACTAAATACAGAGCGGTGAAACACCACAAGTGTACTACTGCATGAAATGTGTCCCTTGACCCGTCTTGGAATATGCAAGGATAAGTAAGGGAGATTTGTCATACTGATTAGTAAAATACAGGGTCACTGACAGAGCACCTCTCAAACTGTAATGATATTCTTAGAAAACCAAACACTTAAAAGTAGGCCTTGATAACTTTTACCCTGTCGGGAGAATGTGCGCTATTTGGGACACATAAGACCTCCAAAACCTTAAAAAACTTTTAATGCAACCACATAGCTGTAACAACAAGAATACTGCCAATGGTAACAAACCGACTTTCATTATCATTTAGTGTTAACTGAGCCAAAAGAAAAGCTAACGGGTTCTTTCCTGGGCACTTGGGGTTCTATACTGAAACTTTATGATACACACAAGAAAGCAAACACAATTACAATATGGGTTCATACCATGCTATGGGGCATTTGCTTGTCATGTTCTTATTTCCTCTTCCTTCATCTAACTTCTTTGTGTGCACCCTTGCAGCATCATAGGCCATACATTGAACTAAATCATGCACTTGCAGTCTTTGTGTCATTATAAGCATGCACCAATGGTGTAACATGTGATACATATCAATTCTAGTGCTTATTTAGGATGTTTTGCCCAGTGCAGCATTTAAGCCCTATATTGTATTCTCTTATTTTCCAGTTTGACCTCTTGCTCTGTCTTAGACTTCATGCCTATATAGATAGATATACAGACATACATACATTTATTATTAAACACATTGTTATTTATGTTTATGTTCCTGTATATTTATGATTAAACACATTATTATTTATGATTTTGAAGGATGGCTGTAGGAGTTTCAGAGTATAAAATATCACAATGTTTTCTCAAAAATGAGTCTTGTAAATATATAAGTATTAACCATTTTGCAATCTGGATTTTAGGCTTTTACAAAATAACAAAGATTTATCAAAGTAGACATATATTTAATATTTAATATATCAATCAAGTGTTAAGGTGATTGTATGCCTAGAATCTAGTACGCAATGTGTATGATAAATATATGATGTCCTCTTTGAAACCACTTTCTGAAATACACATTAGTAGCAGGTAGCAGCTTAACCAGAGCTGTTAGCCACACTTTCTAGTCACTGCCCCAACTTGGTGGCTCTACTCCATCCCCAAAACTTCTTTCAGAGGTGGAGAGAACAGGAGCTTATGCAGTCTGGGGAATTGTTGGAAATAAGTAATTAATAGTTTAAGTGCACAGTAAAAAGTTTTTCTTATCAGTCCCTGCCCATTATTAATATGAGCCTCCTATTATTAGTTTTATTTATGTATAATGCTGGAATCGCTACTCCTGTTTGAGACTTGTTGGTTTTTCAATTTTAGTAGAAAAACTGAAAAATAGTGTACAGTAACAGTTCTGTCTTACGGGTGTTCTACACAACATAACTTTTACACTACTGTGCACTGAAGTTGTATTATTTGGATTTTTACTCTCAATAATAAAAACTGTGTTACCATTATTTTTAGAGTACAGCCCCTCCATATATTTAAAATCTACTTACCATTGCTGGTAAGTATGCCAGTTATTAAAAGATGGGAGGAATTCCAGTTTAAAGATGAGTGGAAACCCAGCTATTAGTATGTGTTCTCACCAAATGTCAACTATTTTAAAAAAATCCCCCCAAAATGAAGAGTTGTTTATAACCATCTTTAGTATTTAAAGGACAATTACAGGGTTAATTTATGTGAATTTATTTTCTGCAATTTGCTTCCAACTTTTGATACCCTTCCCCCCCAAATCTGAATCAAATAACTGTAAATATATGACAAGACAGTGTATATGTACATATACATTGGTCCAGGGGAAGGTGGGGGCTCTGCTCTTGTGAGACCTTACAATCTCACAGGTTATAAGGGTGGTAGAGACATCAGCTTAGGGGACTGCTTGATGGATAGATGTTATAGCTAGCGAGAAAACAAGTATAGATGGCCTTGTTTGAAATTAATAGTAGATCTAGGATGTTAAGTGGTATGCTTCTCTGAAAAGGGGGTCTTATATCTTATGGTTCTAACGTTTATTTTTATTTCATACAGCTTTTCGCACACCTCTCAATTTTCAAACATATTACATTTATTGATAAACTATGTGTATATATATTTGTGGGCACATTTGCATGTACCGGCCCAGCTTCCCAGAATGCAGTGTAATAACTGTTTTTCTCGGAATTCTGAGCTGGAAACAGTTTTTTTAACTTTATTTAGACATTCAGATGTGAACACAGATGTACTATTTATTTGCTGTACTACTGTACAGTGGAGGGCTTCTATCGCTCTTTTGCCCACCATATTATAAATGATTGTTGTGGTGAACTACCTACTGATAAAGTCCACAACACAGGCTGAGATCCCACTCCATGCTGATGATAGCCAGTAAGCTTGAAACAGCTGTACATGGATAGGATACTCAGCTTGTGTTTAATCCAACCTTGGCTTTGCATTGAAAGCTGTGTAATACAGCAGGCATAAGCTGAAAGGAAGCGAGGTTTGATAATGGCTAAGGATTGAAGAGCGAGGAATTTGTGGGCACATTTGCATGTCCCAGTGTGATATATATATATATATATATATATATATATATATATATATATATAAATAAAGTAGTACAGAAAATGAATAGTACATTTTGTGATTCCATTTGAATGTCTAAAAAATAAGTTGATAAACTTATTTCCTGCTCAGTTTCTCAGAAATACAGTTGTTACACTGCACCTTTGGAGACTGAAGGTGGGGACATGCAAATGAGACCATAGTGCATGCTCGCTCTGTTAATCCAAAACCACTAGATACATGGCTCTTTTAAAGCATATGCTCGCTGTATTCACAGCTTTAAGCACAGCACTGAATTAATTATGCATAAACTAGTAGATAGTTTCTGAGAAACTTGAGGAGGAAATAAGTTTATTAACTTATTTTTTAGACATTAAAATGGAATCACAAATGTACTATTCATTTCATAAGTGAAATGATTGCTATATACAGTATATACAAATAAACGATAATAATAATAATAATAATAATAATAATAATTATATATATACTAGCGACTTGCCCGTCAAAAAATGACGGTCAATAAAAATTAAATGTTGTGAAATTTGTTTGCAACACAAAAGGAGTCACCTACATTTGTTCCCTTTTTTAAAAAAATAAATAAAAACACATTATTTATTTTAACTTTTTATTTTTTTAACTTTCAACTTATATTTCACAAACATGAAACTTTGTAACATGAAACTTGTATATGAAACATTCGTTCAACATTTTGTTAACAATACTAACACTTTTCTATATATATTTATCACTGAGTAACTGCGGACTATATTAACTTAGAGTAAGTAAATTGTTTTAACAATAACATGCTTTTTATCATTTGTAACATATTTGTAAAACTCTTGTTAAACTAAATTAGCATTGAATCCAAAGGAAGGCAAACAATAAAAACCCTCTATTGAAACTTGTCCAATTGTATCAAAGAGGGAAAAAAATTAATTCCTTCCTGACCCCATTAACTGGCGATGGTATTTCTCCCTGAATCAATACTTTGTCTTTAAATAATACATTTCCAATTATTATTAAAATATTTAAACTTTATACTAACAATACATATTTGACTATACCACATATATATTGACCAAACTTTTTTCAAAATTCAAAAAACACATATTTAACATCTGAAATTTTAACATCAAACAATAACATTTAACTGTTATAAACTTGAAAAAGTCAGTTAATTGTTTTGTGCGGCCAATCATGTAACTATAAAACTTTGAACCCATTCCAATCTGTTTAAGGATATTTTACAGTTTTTTCTTTGGATGTTTTATGTGAAATGTTTTTTTTGTGCAATCATATTGAGTCCCATAAAATGTTGGCATTAAAATGAAACCATTGTCCTCTATCTTTCCAACACCTCATAGTAGACAATGTTTTTGGTGTAAACACATTTATTGTCCAATAAATGACCCTGAGTTTCGTTTTCTTCAACATGCACTTTAATTTCTTTTGGATTAGTGCACCTTGAAAAAGCCACATAGAGTTGTCCATGTGCAAAAACTGGTTCCTTTAAAAATATCCCAACTGACTTAAAAGTTTGTCCTTGGGATTTATTGATGGTCATAGCAAATGCCATTATAACTGGAAATTGTCTCCGTTGAAGGACAAAGGGCAAACCACTCTCACTTGGAGCTAAATCAATTCTTGGTATGAAAACTCGTTCACCTTTATGGGTACCAGTTATAATTTCTGCATGTATAAAATGATCTTTTAACTCATGCACAATTAATCGGGTCCCATTACAAAGTCCTTTTTTTGGATTCATATTTCGCAATAATATAACAATTGCGCCTTTTTTCAATTGTAAAATATGTGGTGGCATTCCAGATGGTGTTAACGAATTAATAAATTCGATACTAAAATTCGATTCACTGTCTTTATCATCTGACAGAATAGAATCTGCACTGTAATAATTCTTTTGTGGTGCATTGATGTATTTTAAAATTTCGTTATTTACATTCAAGGCATCGATATTTTTTGATGCTAATATTACTTTGTTTGCAATGTCTGTGTAATCCTCATTATTAAGAGTGTTTAGAAATATGGCTGATATGAGTGATTCATTGCAAACCATTTCTGATGGAATTTCAATGGTATCATTTGGTAAATGCTGTATTTCTGGATGTTTTCCATCTCCGATTTTAATGAGCCAGTCATTGAATTCATTTTGGCCTTCAGATCTCATATTTAATTCTAATTTGAGATGTGTAAATATTTGATAAAGTATATCACTGTAAAAAAGTTCCTTGGTGCCTAACACCTTAACAATGGTAATAATAGTAGAAAAAATATATATAGGAACTATAGGGTTTGGAATGGATGATTCCTTTAAATGAGCTACTAGCTGGTATATTCTTAAGTTCCTACAGTCTTCCCTCATATGGCAAAATGAATTTGCTAATCCTTGGGAGGACAAAAGTATGAAAAAATATATAAATAGTGTTTAGCTCAAAAAAGTGTGGTTAAAACCAATGTAGAAAAAATCAGCCCATGAGTAAGCCCCAGAAGGGGTGAAACGGGACCGTCGGGACGATCATCTAAGCGCAAGTACTCTGGTTATTTGGTTTATTGATTACAAAAGAGAGGTTTATATATGTTTGAGCTATTTTTTGCCTGTGTTACTTTACTCCTTGTGACTACTGTGAATTGCCAGTCAGCATTTATGACATATAGTAGTCTCAGGCAAACAGGAGTTGCATCACTATTGTATGCTATAACACATTATTTGTACATATTTGTTATAAACCCTCCTCAACCTTTTTTCATAACCAGCGCTTTTTTCTACATTGGTTTTAACCACACTTTTTTGAGCTAAACACTATTTATATATTTTTTCATACTTTTGTCCTCCCAAGGATTAGCAAATTCATTTTGCCATATGAGGGAAGACTGTAGGAACTTAAGAATATACCAGCTAGTAGCTCATTTAAAGGAATCATCCATTCCAAACCCTATAGTTCCTATATATATTTTTTCTACTATTATTACCATGTGTAAATATTTGCCACAGTTTACTGGTCTTGATACATGTTTCAATGATCTCTGTTCTATTTCCGTGTGGCACAACAGACAATGTTTGCCTAAAATCGCGCCCTAACAGCATCACCTTTCCACCAAAAGGCAACTTATTATCCATTACTTCTTTTAAGAATCTGTCAATACATTGCAGTGCATGACATGACATCATTGTTGCCTCATCTATGATAATTAGTTTAGTTAGTTTGAATTTCTTTGCTTGTATTGAATTGAGTCGAATATCTGACACTGATGTTTCCAAAATGGGAACTGGCAGCTTAAATCCACTATGCACAGTTCTCCCACCATCTAACAAAAGTGCAGCAATTCCAGTTGTTGCAAATGGCATAGCTATCTGACCCTGTGATCGAATATAACTCATCAAACAATTGTACAGATACGTTTTTCCTGATCCACCTGGTCCAGCTAGATAGAAATACCGGTCTTTGACCATTTCATCATCTGTAGCATTTGTGAGGGCATGAAATGCTTCTAACTGTAAAGTATTTAAAGTTGCCAATTTTTCTTGGGTTTTTTGTTTTTGAAGCTCAGTGTCATAATTATCAAAATTGATGTAATCTATAAGTCCTGGATCAGGTAAATTAAAACTTGCACAATTTAATCCATGAGCCAACAATATTTCTTGGATTTCCATCAATGTTTTTAACAGAGCTATTGGTTCTCTGTAACGTTTCAAGAAATCTTCTGACATGTTTAATTTAAATGTTTCCCACAAAGTGAAAGCATCAGGTACATTGCAAAATATACAAATGAATGCAAATTGTTGTCTCATTTGCTTAGGCATTTGACATAGTGCTGCTTCTCCCAGACACCTCTCCCATTCTGTATCATCAGCTATGAAATTTTGATGTCTTGCAGCTAATAGGAATGTATCATAAACTATGTCATTCACTGTACGTAAATGCTCAAAACTCTGTGCACCGGGAACATGTAGCAGAAGTAATCTTAAGCTGAAACGTTCAATATCCCTTGGACTGACGGTATAAATGCGTGGTATGATTTTATGAGTATCTCTTCTTCGTTGTCACCATAGACCATTTACAAATACATAGTGATATGGTATCTCTATGTATAAAAATTGTCTGGCCTGCGTATCCTGACAGTTTAATTTAAACCACGCAGTAAGCGTAGTATCTCTGTCTTCACTTTGATATAATGCAGATCTTTCATTTCCTTGAGTAAAGCAAACCATCTGACTTTGAGGCAAATGTACAGCTAAACGATAGATAGCATGTGACCGATCATGCATCTCAAATTTCAAAAGGCGCCACATTGCTTCAGGAGCACTCACATACCGAGCATCTAAATAATTTGATAGTTCATCATGTAAAATTGGATTTTCGTTTTCATTTCCAACACCTTGTACAACAACAGTAGCTGCATCGTATCCTTTGTATATATATTTATACACATACTTAATTGATTTAATTGAAGTGCAAGCTTCCACATTGATGTGTGCATTGTACTTAATGAGCACATGTGGATTGTATGGAACTACAAATCTATTATCAACCTTTTGGCCACGGATAATAGCTGTTTGTCCTTGTGTTCTTTTATACAAAGGATATCCATCACAATTTGCATAAGTTTGCATTTGAAATTGTTTTGGAAATTCTTTAGTACATTTTTTATTTTCCATACATGGTGAATTCGGATTCATCTCTCCACTTGGGCCATGAATCATTCTATGTGTAACAATCTCCCAAAGTTTTTTATATTTTTCTTGGTCTGGCAATTCTGCACAAATTACTGAATCCACTCTCTCTGCAGTGTTCAACTTGTCTTTTTCCTGCAGTATTAAAAGTATGTGAGCATGTGGCAATCCCCTTTTTTGAAATTCAATGGTGTAAACATAAGCCACACATTGTCCAAATAAGTGTGCTTTAGTGATATCATGAATTAATGAATTGAGTTTGATTTTAAATACTCTTGCCACTAAATCTGGTCGGTCAGAAGTACTTTGTCCCAGATTCAAATTTTCCTTGATCTCTGGCCATTGTGGATTACACGTGAATGTAATAAATAAATCTGGTTTTCCAAATTTTGTAACAATAGCCATGGCATCATTATACCTTTCTCGCATATTGCGAGGAGATCCTTGGAAAGAGGATGGCAAAATAATTGCTCTTCCAGCTGGAATGTCTCTGTTGGAAGCTAAATCTGCCACATAATCCATTAATCCACAATACTGTTCTACTCGTAATTTATTTTGTTGATATTTAATAAAATTTAGATTATTGGCTTCAACTTGTAAATATGAATCAATAATCCATTGTTGAGTGAGTTTTCCTCCATGTAAAATTGGATTAAAACAATCACGGATAGCAGTTTGTGCCACTTTATATTCCAGCATGGAAATATTAGATCTAATACGAAGTTTAGTATTGGGATAACTTTCCAATTGTAATTTTGGTTCCCATCCTGGTTCCCCATTTGGAAAGAAAATGGGATATGTCATTGGATCTAAATTACAGCTTAATATATTAATGTTGATAAATGGTTGTTCTTCATTGCGTGGATATATTCTAATATCCCGCTGAAAAGGTGGTTCACCATCTTCATTTTTAAACACCATGGCAACCTCGTTTACAGTAGGTAAATTATATCTTCTTTGATCAGTGTTGCGATCTCTTTTTAACACCATATTGACTCTTGGTGTAGGCAATTGATGTCTTTGAGCATGTTCCTGTTGTTCTTTTTCAAGCTGTGCTAATTGTTTGTATGCTTGACTATATGGGTTTTTTTCCATAATTTTTTCAAGCTGTTCAAAGACTATGCGCAAACACTGTCTATTTTCTGAAAGTGTCATTCTTTGTTCCACAGCTTCCATCGTATCTAAGACATATAACTGTGCAAATTTCCTTTGCTGTCCTTCTTGTGGGTGTAAATGTGAAGTTCGGTGGTATATTTGACCTTGAACTTTTGAAACAGTAAGGACCATGTCCTGGTACATTTTCTGCTAATGTTGCACCCATTGAAGTGAATGAAATTGCACTGTTATAAGACCTTATGTTTTGTTTGAAATTATTATAATTTGGAAATGTTGGATCACTCATAATGCATTCTAAATAATATGGAAATGGAAGTTTCACCTTTCCTTTCTGACAGCAACTAATGAAATTTCCGTCAGTAGGTCTTTCCTTTATAAAATGATAGGCCCCACAAAACTGACAAACCACATTAACTAACCCACAATAATGAGTATCTACTTCTACTGCAGTAGTAAACACATTATCATGCATTTCTTCAACATAAATATCAGACCCACTTTCTATATGTACATTTTTTTCTTGTGTTTCTACATTTAAGTCATTCTGCAAAATAGAGTCATTGGACAATGGTTCACAGAGATGTTTTTGTTTACTTTTACGTTTCTTTGAAGCCCCAACACACTCACTTGCGGCTTTCTTACTCATCTTTCTTTTATTTAAAAGTCTCTGTCGATTTTCTTCTCGCACTCGTTGTGAAGTTTCTGGTGTCTGAGCATCTCTCCACCTTTGCTTCCTTTCCCTTGCCAATCTTCTTTTGCGTTCAATTTTGTCTTCTCCATTGTCCGCCAGTTTAATCTGTAATTTTAAATAGAGATGTAATTATTGTTTGTTCTTTGTTTTATATACATTTTTTTTACGATTTGTACTTTTAGATTAAAGTAGATGCTTAAACTAATAAAACATTTTCAATTGTTGCACTTTAGTCTGAAAGAAATGAAACCATTTTTCAAAGTATTTTATTCACATATATGAAATCTGAAATAGCTGCACATATCCATCTTTATATTACTAATCTTTCAATGACATTCCTTCTTGATTGAATTCACAGCATACCATCCTTTTATTTTTTTGCAAGTGTTTAAAGCTTCTTCTTTTCTTTAAATATTATTATTACTTAATGACTCAATAAGTACTATCCATTTTCAATCAATGTAAATTTTCACAAAAAATATAATATCAATTGCGACTTTGCCAATTGAATAGTGCTCTATATAAGAACAGAGCATATTTTTTTTACATACATTTTTAGTTAGTGAATACCTTGCTTTTGGATAGAAGTTCACTAACTAAAAACTTGTGTAAAAAAAATATGAAATGTGCTTATATAGAGCCTTATTCAATTGGCCAAATCGCAATTGAATGAGGCCCATAGGCTTTTTCTATGCGTCACTACAAAATAAAATGTTATACCTGTGAAGATCATGTTGATGTTATTCAAAGGCTGCAAACGTCACACTGTCTGTTTATTCCCTTGCAGATCCGAATAAACTGTAAAATGAAATAGATAATATTTTTAAACTTTTGCTTCATCAATATCATTAAATTAACATCAACAGACATATATTTGTCTACATTAAAAACATCATCTTTTTTAATATTTTGCCATAGTAATATAATTAAAATTCTATACCTGTCCAAATGATCTTTATGATGTTCAATTTGTGCAAACGTCACTATGGGCCTCATTCTATTAGCGGCCGCAGCCGTTGCGGGGCCGCAAGGACCGGCCGCAAGCTATTCGGCTATTCTATTCCCTTACGGCCGGGGGCTCCGGCAGGCTTGCGGCCGGCGCCTTGCGGCCGCTCGCGCCGGAGGAAAGCCTTTGATCTAAAACGGCCGCAAGGAAATCGGCCGTAAGAAAGCCCCGGTTGCTATTCAATTGCTACGGGAAACCTCTCTGCAAGGCTAAAAGCGAGCCGCAGCTTACTTGCAGCAAACAGGTCCCGCTAGCACCAATTAAGCACATAATAAAGCCCAAATAAAGCCATCCTGCACTCTGATGAGACAATAAAGTGATTGTAGGTGTTAGCAAAAATAGCACAACATTCCCCTATACTCAAATCTGCAATTTTTGTATTTTCAAATTCTTGTCAAATATCCGTGGACAAAGTCCCGAGGGCTTGGAGCACCTCAGACCCGCAAAGGCTGCGGGATTAGCCTCCGTCAAGTCCGTAAATGGGTAAAATAGACCTACGGGTCGTAAAGGGCTAACTTACAAGTCGTAGCATAGAAAAGCCATCCTGTACTTTTATTAAAAGTGAAAGTGATGTTTGGTTTCAGAATTAATAGCTCAACATTCCCCTACTCTCAAATGTGCAAATAAAGATATTTAACTTCATCTATCATGCAAGCCCGCACGGGTTTGAATAACGAGCTACGGGCTTGGAGGGCACTCATCCGCCAAACCCGTACGTGCTTCACTAAGAAGCTACGGCCAAGTCTCAAGCCCGTAATCCTAAAATCAAACCTGAAATCAATTAACCAATAGGAAGATGACAATCAAGGGCACAAATAGTTTAAAAGGGAGTGAAATTCTGTAATCTGTGACTGTGTTGTATGCTGTGCAAGTGGACACACAGGTCTTGGAGTTGGAGGTTTTGTGAGAGCAAGAGAGATAGAGGAGGAGAGATGGAGGGAGAAGGCAGTGAAGGGAGAGGTCAGGGAGAGCAGGGCCCCCAGCCACAGGCTGGCCAGCAAGCTGCTGCTGCACGCAAAAGGGCAGCAAACTTTACCAGCCAGGAGATCGAAACACTGGTTAGAGGAGTGCAAGCCCGACACTCCATCCTAACCGGTGGGAGTGAAGTGAGGCCCAGGCAGAGGACAGATGCCTGGAAGGAGATTGCGGCTGAGGTCTCCTCGCTGGGGTATGCGAATCGTACCTGGCAGTCTGTCCAGCACCGGTTCCAAGACTGCCGCATCGATGTAAAAAAGAAGATGGCCGATGAGGCCAAAGCAGCACGTGGAACCGGTGGTGGGCCGCCACAAACCTTCACATACCCCGGTTGGGAGGCCACAGTCCGCGACATGATCCGGCCAGCGTCAGTCGTGGGCCTCCCTAGCCTGGTGGACTCCGGTCGGCCTGAAACCCTGCAATGTGAGTACCATGTACACCGTAACACCCTCATATGTACGCACATGTACCCCACACAGATAGATAACTGACGTTGAATTGCACTGTAAGATATCTGGTTGTGACTACAGATATATGAGGCTGCGAAAATCATGTAAATCCAGTGTAAAGAAATCTACTTGTCAGAATTGTTATCAATGAAATATATGTCCAATACCTCCTCCCACAACTGATTATGATACCGTTTTGCAAATCTATTGATGTTACTGTTATGTTTGCTGTTGGTTCCCAGTGCATATAAAGCATACATGACAACTCTATTGCAATTGATTTTTTATTGTCATGAGTTCCCCTGTCACACTCTACTCCATGTTAAACTGGCCCATCCATAGCTGTTTGGCTTAACCCTCCTACTGCTTAGAATTCATGTACATTTTGAAACTAGGTATAACGGATGTATCCTGTTTTATGTGGGCATTTCAGTATGTGCTGGAAGAGTGCCGCCGCCGACTCTAGGGATGCGGCTGCGCTTGCGTCCCCATGTAGCCGTCAAAAATAGTTGGTACACCCAAAGCCCGTAACCCTCTAACCCTAACCCCCTAAACACCACTTTCTAACTCTAACCCATCCCCCCTAACTGTAGCCAGAACCTGAAACCCATAACCACTTACCTGGCCTGCTGGGCTGGCGTAGCTAGAGTCGTTGGTGGGGCACTTCCAGAGATGCGCACATATGCGCACATACAACAGGATAGGTCCGGTCTAGCTGGTACATCACCATGAGAGTACATGTATGGATGTGCACACTGCAGCATATGCGGATACAGACTCTGATGGACTGTAAGTTTGTGTTGTGTAACAGCATAATCTGGACCATGTTACATTAACATGTTAACTCACATTGCTGAGGATTGGTCACAGATTGGTCTGTCTCACACACTGGCCAACAGATTCAGATGAGCACGTGTTCTAATTAACTGCAGTTGGCACACCGCACCAGCATTACATATAGCCATGGGCCCTTTCCTGTTATCTGACCGTGACTGCTGGTAGCAGCAGTGAGCAGCCTCTACATGTCACAGCATTTTCCTGGAGATTATATAATCATGCAGATTTAGTGGGTTATGGTGTTGTTAAGGTAAGGGGTTCGGATAAGTAGGAGGGCTAGTGCTTTTGGGCTTCTGTGTAAGTTGAAAATGATGTATATAACAGTGGCAGCGCCATCTATCAGCCCCTTGGTCCAACTGCTGCTGCCAGTAGTCGGTGTCACATAACAGGAAAGATCCCAGCCAGGATCCACAATACTAATGATGCAAATCAATTTTGATTGGCGTCAAACATTCACAGCCAATTACAAGTCACTCTGATCTCAGAGATATGGAAACAACAATACTCAAATCAAAATCTTGTCTCATTTCAGTACCAGCCAGGCGTCCCCTGCCTCCTCAGGGACCTGCAACATGTCAAGATGCAGGACCACCAGCAGCCACATCCCCTGCAGCAGGCCCATCGTACCAAAGCCCACCTGGGCCATCCACGAGGTGCCATCAATTGCCTCCAGCCAGGATAATGGTACCGCCTGGCTCCCAGCCAATGTGGGCTGGCCAAATGTTGGGCCACCCAATGTGGTCCCATTCCAGTTGTGCCCCCAATATGGCTTCACAAACAATGCTGCCCTGGAGCATGGGCCCCTGGCAGGGCATGTGGCCCCCGCAGGACCAGCAGGCCACTGTGGCCACTCCGGCCCAACAGGCCCCGCAGGCCCAGACAGCCGCTGTGGCCAATCAAGACCAACAGGCCCCGCAGGCCCAGACAGCCGCTGCGGCCACTCAAGACCAACAGGCCCCGCAGGCCCAGACAGCCGCTGCGGCCACTCAAGACCAACAGGCCCCGCAGGCCCAGACAGCCGCTGTGGCCACTCAAGACCAACAGGCCCCGCAGGCCCAGACAGCCGCTGTGGCCACTCAAGACCAACAGGCCCCGCAGGCCCAGACAGCCGCTGTGGCCACTCAAGACCAACAGGCCCCGCAGGCCCAGCCAGCCACTCCGGCCCCGCAGGCCCAGCAGGCGTCTCCCAGGCAGGACACACCAGTAAGCAGTGCCTCCACCCAGAGGACACAGTGGTCTGGGTTGCTGGCAGTTAGTCCTGCGCTGTCAGCGGCCCAGTGCCCGGATTTCCTGGCTCATCTCCAGCATGAGCGTGAGCAAAATCAACAGTTCATGCTGGAGATGAGACGCCATGATGCCAGGCAGCTCGAGGAGAGGAGAAGCAATAACGCCCGGAACTTCCAGGAGAGGAGACGCAACAATGCCCGGAACTTACAGGAGAGGAGACGCAACAATGCCCGGAACTTACAGGAGAGGAGACGCAACAATGCCCGGAATTTACAGGAGAGGAGATGCCATAATGACCAAGTCTTGGCTCAAATGACCCTGCAAAATCAGCGGATGTTCCAGGAGGCGAGGCGTCATAATCAGTTAATGGAGGAGTACGCCCGAAGGCCTGAAATGGCCCGAGAAGGCCAGCACCAAGACCGGGCTACTCCTTCAAACTCGCCTCCGTCAACATCCCACACCCTGTCCCCAGCATCCAGGCCGGAAGAGCCTCCAAACACCCGAAGAGGTCGGGGCTGGCCTAGAGGACCATCTTCCAAAGGCCAGGAGAGCCAGGAAAAACCCAAGCGAAAGCGGAAATAGGTGAGAACATGTTCATGTTGCATATAGAAGCAATTGATGTCCCAGATCTATTGACGTTGAGGTGTTGCAGTCAATGCGTATATTGTTCTAATTGATGTCTTGTTCTTATCTCTTTAGGTTCCATTTTATTGATGTCCATGGATTTCTGCCTCCCGTTTTTTTTGTTGTAAATATTTGTGAAAGCAACATAAGATTAAACATTATGTATTGCTCACATTATCATTGTTTGTTTCGTTTGTACTGTACCATGATTGGTAAACACCACATGAATGCTACACACCAACGTTATTGGATTAGTACATACATCTTCCTTCAATATACCAGCCCTGTGTTAATGTAGGGTTGGGGTAACAGCCACTAGTGCAGCTGAGGGTGGAGGTAATATTCATGAGTTTGATTACAGTAACGGTGATGCATGATATTCATGTTCATGACACATGGATAGATTAATTCAGGGGAAATATCAAAAGTGAGTCCACCCCTAAGTGAAATTGGCGATTATTTTGTGTGGCCACCATTATTTTCCTGCACTGACTTAACCCTCATGGGGATAGAGTTCCCCAGAGTTTCACAGGTTGCCACTGGAGTCCTCTTACACTCCTTCATGATGATATCATGGAGCTGGTGGATGTTAGAGACCTTGCACTCCCTGTAATGGAGTTGGAACACGCAGTCCAATATCTCCGCTGGTATACGGTACAATATCCAAGAAGCACTACAGTCTCACCATTCCCAACCTGCAATATTTGCCCACACTCAATTGGGAGTCAAATGAATACGGACTTTATTTTGTTGCCCAGAAATATATATATATACACATCTCTTCCCACAGGCAATACACACATCCCCCATAGTTGGCCACACAATACACATTGAGGGACAACAGGTGGGTCACACCTCCCGGAGACTACCTGGCTACTTTGATACAATCAGACATTGCTTAGATCATCCTTCTTTGTTATGTCTGATAATGAAAACACTTTATACAATAGACTTCCTTATCCTATGATGAGTCTCTGTACTAGGATTATCTATTATGCCAAGGTCTGCAATAGTCTGGGCTAAGATTTTGCCGAGCAGAAACCAACATACATACAGTATAACAGTATGATCATATTTTAACCATAACCATAAAACAGGGTAAAACAGTGATGGGTTCCGTTACACTCCACATCTTCCATTTGAGGAGTTCCCCACAGATGCTCAATAGGGTTTAGGTCTGGTGATCTACTTGGCCAGTTCATCAACTATTGACCTTCAGCTTCTTTAGCCAGGCAGTGGTCGGCTTGGAGGTGTGTTTGTTGTCGTTAGCATGTTGTAATACTGCCCTGCGGCCTGTTCTCCTATCTGAGGGATCATGCTCTTTCTCAGTTTGTCACAGTACATGTTGGCATTCATGGGTTCCCTCAAAGAACTGTAGCTCCTCAGTGCTGGCAGCATGCATGCAGGCCCAGACCAAACATATATGCATGTGTATAGATGTTTTTGCTAATATGTTGTGTGGCTTCCCACTATATGCATTTACCTAATTATGTCAGATGCTGCCTCCCCTCTCTCTGCATCACTGTTTTGGTTCAAAATGATGGGTACATCTCATATCAATGTTTTTGTGTTCGTTGTGACTTATCCATTTATCTCTGGCACTGGGGAGCTACAGTCCATTGAGGGAACCATGAATGAAAACATGTACTGTGACATACTGAAGCAGAACATGATCCCCTCCCTTGGGAGACTGGGCTGCAGGGCAACATAACATAACGACCCTAAACACACCGCTAAGACGACACTGCCTTGCTAAAGAAGGTAAAGGTGATGGACTGGCCAAGCTTGTCGACAGACCAAAACCATATTGAGCATCTGTGGGGCATCCTCAAACTGACGGTGGGGGAGTGCAAGGTCTCTAGCATCAACCAGCTCTGATGTATCATTAAGGAGTGGAAGAGGACTCCAGTGGCAACCTGGGAAGCTCGGGTGAACTCCCTGGCCATGAGGGTTAATGCAGTTCTGGCAAATAATGGTGGCCACACATAATTGACATTTCATGTCAATTTTGACATTTCAAATTAAGGGTGTACTCACTTTTGGTGACAATGGTTTACACATTAATGGCTGGGTATTGAGTTATTGATGGGTCCGAAAAATTACTTTACATTGTAGCAGAGTGTCATTTCTTCAGTGTTGTCACATGAAAGGATGTACTAAAATGTTAACAACAATGTGACGGGTGTACTCACTTATGTTAGATACTGTGGCCCTCATTTAATTGCAATTTGGCCAATTGAATAGGGCTTGAAATAAGCACATAACATATATTCTCTGAAAAATGTTTGAGTTAGTAAACATCTCTACCAAATCAAGGTTTTCACTAACTAAAATCTGTTTGACACAATATATGTTCTGTGCTTATTTTGAGCCCCATTCAATTGTCAAAATCGCAATTGAATGAGGCCCTGTATGTTCACTATTAGGATGTGAGCCACTTACAGAAACCTGTCTCATTTGTCTGTTTCTGCGTCAGATAGATTGTTAATACCAACCTTCCCTTATGTTTGAAATCAGTAATGCAAACACACTGTGAGAATTCTATTGACACCCCTAACTGATGGTGCAGAGCACAGATGTGGAGTCTGAAGGTCCTTTTATTGATGTTCCGGAAATGCTATGGTATCAACATTGACGAGGCAGACACAAACAACATCGCAGATAAATCATATTTAATATTTAACGAAATTAACAAGGCAAGCTTGCCACAAAGCCACAGGTTGACTAATCAACACAGGTATGCAAAGGATCATGGTGGAGGGGGGTAGGATACAAAATCCAAGTAACACAGGGAAATAGGGATATGAGAGCAGAATGCAGGCATGGAAAATTACATGGATATGGATGATCAGGGGATGTACAGTATATCAACCAACATTAGGCAATATAATAGATCTCATTATTGTTCCGACATATATATAACAGTCAATAAGGAAACACCATAATAATCCTAGAATAAGGTGATATACATATGGGGAGAGCAAAATGTATGCTTGGGTGTTAAACGGACACTCTGATGCCACATTAGAAGTATAAGTGCTCAATCAGTGAATGCTATGAGCCCATAACGTCAGTTCTCACGCAACAATAAGCAGCACATAGATAACCTTGGTCAAAAAGATGGTGACCTGACCAGGACCATATCAGTCAGATGTTACTTATTGCAGAGAACTCACAACAAACAAGGCAATATCAGTGATAGTTTGTTCTCTGATTGAGCATCTATACTCACTGTTGTTGAATATGCATAACTGAAGATTAACGTAACCTCCTTAACTGTTAAGTCCCAAGCCTGGATTTACTCTTCCCCATATGCACAGGGAGGGTCACATCAGCACTGAAGAAAAGATCTTGAAGGGTTGGTGCTGCAGGCTTCACAACAGTCCAAGTAGAGGAGAGGATAGAATGTCTAAACCAATAGGTACCGGTGAATCGAGATAGACTATATGAGCATACACATGCTGTGGATATACCAGGAACATCAGCTGACAGATGTCACATCACATCTGCATTGTATAATGAAATTGTCTCGTGACACATATCGGCTATTCAGTCAAGGTCATCAGATATCAAACTGGATCCAACAAAGCAATGAAACGGACACATGCACATACATGAAGACATTGACATGGCCACGGAATGTCAGGATGTTTATCGTCATGCCTTTGTTTATCGTCATGCCTTGTTCTGACCGGGATCTGGAATACAAACACACAAATAATATATTAGTGGAAACCTTACATATGCCATATGAGCAGCCACCAACAGATGTAGGTATGTCGGCACACGTTAGGCATTGGGATCTCGTACAAGCTAACCATCTGTACGATGATAATGATGGCCCAGACTAATTTGTCCTGATGTGGGAATATTAGGATTAGTCGAATTCTCATTTATTTGTATTGTGCAAACATATTCCGTAACGCTGTACTGGGGAGAAGAACACAAAAATATACAGTATGTAATATTGACAACGCAAGAAAATGGAGGGCCCTGTTTGGAGCGTAAAGTCTGTTGATAAATGATTTGTTCACAAAGGCCCACACAAGATTAGAAAATCACCACTTCCAAGTTAAAGGTAATGGACATGGGGAAGAGTAGATAAGGAATAGCAAGGTTAATAAGTAAGTGAGAGATACATAGGAAGGAGGTTGTGTCAAGTAGAAAGATATGCATTAGTCGGAGAGGAAAGGGATCAGATGTAAAGTGCGATGCACTATTTTGTAATAAGGTATCTGCCCCATGTGGACAGATAATGTAATCTGCAGATGGGACAGTCAGGAGACACATAGTTTAACCACAGCTTGAGTAGGATTAGGTGATGGGCGAATAAAAGGAGAGAGGTGGGCATGAGAGTTGAAATGAAAATGATGCAGACAAAAAGGGGAGAAGTAAAGAAGAGTCTGAGGAAAAGGCAGGGGATGTGAGGAAGAAGACAAGAGAAAACATAGTGGAAAGGGTTAATTGGGATAGTTAGCAGAAGACTTGAGTGACTCAATAAATTAAGGGTAAACAGGGGTGGAGAGAGAGAGAGAGAGAGAGAGAGACACCAGTGCATCCTGTAATAGAAAGGGAAGATCACAACTATCACACATTGATACATGTTCGGACATCTACATGTGGTTCTCTACCTTGGATAGATCAAGTGGAGTATTCAACGAAGAGATCTGTTCCCCCAGGACACGTCTGCATGGTCCGATAAACATTTCGGACCGCTTCAGCAATACATAGGGGATGTCTTGGGGAAAAAGAAAGTTAGGCCTACATTAATGGAGTTATTAGTCATTTCCTCTCATGCATACATGCACATGTTTCCCGCAAATACTCACTTACAATGTAGACGCCATTGATGTAGCTGATGTTCTGTTGCTGGCAAGGTTGTTTCCCATGTCTGTGTGGGTAAACAATGTGTTGACACACGGCAACAGTTCTGTAATGGCAATATGATGAGATGAGTCACACAATCCATATGATATATTGCACAATGATTCCTAGTTAACACATCCTTGAGACTATTCCTGTTATCTGACTGAGAATGCTTTTAACCAGCATTCGCTGACAAAGAACAGGGGACATCCCCTCTTTGCATCACATGAGGTACATTTCTTATGGTTTACAGTATGCTGTTATGTTCATATATCCAGATTGCTAGGAATTGCATTGACCTCCATGGGATGTGGAATAGCATGATCAGACAATGTGAACATTACTGTTCTGGGCAGATGTTTTCCAATACGATTGTGAGGCCTATATCCATTGACATTGTGGAATACATCAGACCATCCTTTAGCTTAGCTTCTTGAGGTTGGCAGATATCAATATATATGATGTGTATGGGAATGTGCGCATACTTACCAGTAACGGATATCAGAGCAGGCTGTATTTGATCCAGTATGAATAATGCGTCACGAGACATATGTTACATCACAAAGCTATCCTCTACTGTGGACTGTTGGATATTCTGGAAGACAATGGGGAAGGAGAAAAGAGATGTATTAGTAACCATAAGCCATGTACATTTGAGTTGGTTGTAATTAGTTTCAGACTTACATGGGAAGTACTCACGAATGACGTGGGCACGTAGTTGTGACCCCTGAACGTTATCCCCACCATCGGGAGGTACTGGACGCTCCGCCGGTTCAAGCGGAGCATCATCAATGTTCCCCAGACAGTTTGCCTGTACTGCTATATTGTGCAGAATACAGCAGGCCATGATGATGTGACAAACCTTCCCTGGTGTATACTGTAGCGCCCCGCCAGTGGAATGTAAACATCTGAAGCGCATCTTCAGGAGTCCAAAGGTGCGCTCTATTACATTCCGGGTTCTGGCATGGGCCGCATTGTACCTCTCCTCCCCCTCTGTGCGTGGATTGTTCACAGGGGTCAACAACCACGGCAAACACCTATATCCTGCATCACCTGAAGGAAACAAAAATGGGAGATGTAGATATGAATGGGAGTTTGTGCTGCTCGTTAAAGCATCTGTAAATATATGCAATGATTAATGTGACGTTAGTTTAGGGATCTCTGGCTTGGAACTTCATACTCCTATGACCACGTCACATCGGGTTAGGCACAGCAACAAGCTACGATGCAATGGCTCAGTCGGCACACCTTCTTTATGGCGCAACAATGGAATAACATTACAGTGGAACATTATGTATATTTTAGGGGATCCTTTATGGGTACTCACCCAGTAGCCACCCAGGTGGAGCTTCTCCAGACTCAAAATAAAGAGGGGTGGATGACTCACGCAGGATATGGGCATCATGAGTACTTCCCGGGAAGCCGGAAACCACATTTTGTATGCGCATGCCTGCATCACAAACAGCCTGTACATTGATGGAATGATAGTGTTTGCGATTTCGGAACATGGCTTCTTGCTCTCTAGGAGGTATCAACGCTACATGTGTACAATCTATAGCACCGAGCACATTGGGGATACCTCCCATTCGAAAGAAATCTGCTTTCACCTTCAAGATCTCTTCCCCAGTGTGGGGAAAACTGATGTATCTGGCAGCTTTCGGAACGATAGCATGGAGGAATGTGCTCAGGCACCTTGAAAGGCTTGCTTGAGACATTCCTCCTACTATGCTAGCAGTGTTCTGAAAACTACCAGATGATAGGATGTGTATGGCGGCTAACATCCGTGTCATGCCTGGGATGGCTCTATTGGTCCGTGAGGAAGGCTCCATGTCCTCCCTCAGGACCGCATAGAGCTCCTCCAGGCTGGCACGGGTTAGCCTAAAACGCTCATACACTTCCACATCAGTTAACCCCTCTAATGTGACTCTGTCCCTGTACACCCTGGGTGCACGAAGCCTCCTGGCCGGCTCCTGGGCCTGCTCACCCCCCTGTGGGTCTGGCTGTGCAGGAGCCCCCACTTCATGTGCCACACCCTCTAGGGGTCTCTCATCTGGCACCCCCATCAGCTGATCACCCACATCAAGGTCCTCCTCCCTGTCTGCAGGTGCCCTCATATCCCCCTGTCCCTGTGCCACTGGAGCTCTCTCCCCTAACTGACCCCCCACCATGACCCTAGGCATGTCCTGTGATGAGCCACTTGCCTGGCTTGGTTCCGGACCACCATGGATTGCATCAGCACGCTCACCCACATTCACTCCCAGCCGCCCCTCTCTGTCACGCCTCAGCCACTCCACAGTCGCACGCCTGACATCCCGGTTTCCACTCTGCAACATTCGAAACAAATATCCATTCATACGACGCTGCGCTCTCCTCACATACCTATACGCTGTACTCATGTTGCTGCTATCCATGATGGTTCAGACTTGCTAATTCATGGATGATGGTGTGGTTATATAGCTTGCTAATTACCCCAGCTGTGATTATCCGGGTTGATTTCACAAATGGAAAAGCTCACTGGTGTATCTAAGCTTCATCATGTTATGAAGTTCCCTGATTATGGATTGGTTGAGCCATTTTAATTAGTAACCCCTAATATTCTGGCCCACATTTGATTTTGGGCCCATACTCCATGATCTATGTAATGTGGCGTGAAAATATATACAATATTTGTGTTCAAAAATCTAGATGTGATAAAAGAGATGTAAATCAGATAATGTTGATATGTTTAGGGGACACATTCTATTCTTTCTGAGTGCTAAAGGGTTAATTTGGCTGCCATTTTGAGGATGTACATGACACCACAAAAATCTCTTTTATTAACATATTTGATCATTGTGGATTGTTTTTACAGTAATTCGAATGCCTTTTATTGCTTCCTTTACACTTTTAGGGCCCTTTCAGCCCTGTTTCATTACAATGCCGTAAGTGCATCGTGTGGACTTCAACGGATGCGGCCGTAACTTAAATCTAGCCAGGCGTGAATCGCGGCCTTCCGAAGGCCGTGACGTTTAGGCGCGCACGCAAGCTGGAAGGGGGACGGACTAGCCGCGCCCGGCACGAACTATCCAATAGCGGAATCACGCATCGCGCCACAGGTCGCACAGCCAATCACTTACGGGATAGAGCATTTGATTGACAGTGGGAGTGAATAAATAGGAATGACACGCACCCACGCCTCGACTGTGTTGTGATTTCGGACGAAGTAGCACGCGGTTCCAGGAGCTAGGTGGTTGAGAGTAGGTAAGTTGCTTTATTATCAAGTCGCGGTTTAAGTTCTTTTTACGGGAATCCGTTACTACATTTACGGATGCCGATGTAAAGAAGTACAATTGTGTTTTTGGCTTGTTTATAGGTGTTTGGAGGTAGTTTGGAGAGTTTGGGAGTTTATATCCGGCCCATAGGAGTTTGGAGGGAGGTAAGTTGCATTGTACATGCTTTTCATCCTATCAAGCTGTCTTTTATTTGTATGTTTTGCCAATTTCTATATTTACTGAATACACTGGTGAGAGGTACAATTGTGTTTTTTGCTTCTTTATAGGTGTTTGGAGTATTTTTGGTTGTGTGGGAGTTTGGATCCGGCCCATAGGAGTTTGGAGGGAGGTAAGTTGCATTGTACATGCTTTTCATCCTATCAAGCTGTCTTTTATTTGTATGTTTTGCCAATTTCTATATTTACTGAATACACTGGCGAGAAGTAAAATTGATTTCTTTTCTTGTTTATAGGTGTTTGGAGGATTTGGGATCTTTGATCCTGCCCTTAGGGGTTTGGAGGGAGGTAAGTTGCATTGTACATGCTTTTCATCCTATCAAGCTGTCTTTTATTTGTATGTTTTGCCAATTTCTATATTTACTGAATGCACTGGCGAGAAGTACAATTGTGTTT
Source organism: Discoglossus pictus (assembly GCA_027410445.1). NCBI lineage: Eukaryota > Metazoa > Chordata > Amphibia > Anura > Alytidae > Discoglossus > Discoglossus pictus. The sequence goes on along the minus strand of CM050163.1, from coordinate 266,906,741 downwards.
TTTTTGCTGTTGGCCTATAGGTTTGGCGAGTTTGTTTTTGTGGGGAGAGGAGTTTTGTGGAGGGAGGTAAGTTATTTATATTTTTCTGTTTAATATTAGATCTGTCTCTCTCTCTCAAAATCTCTCTCTATCTCTCTCTCTATATATATATATATATAGAGAGAGAGAGAGAGAGATTGATTATGAGTTTGATTATGAGTTTGATTATGAGTTTGATTATGAGTTTGATTATGAGTTTGATTATGAGTTTGATTCTGAGTTTGAGATTGAGTGTGATTGAGTTTGATTTTGAGTTTGATTGAGTTTGATTTTGAGTTTGATTTTGAGTTTGATTGAGTTTGATTTTGAGTTTGATTTTGAGTTTGATTTTGAGATTGAGATTGAGTTTGAGATTGAGATTGAGATTGAGTTTGAGATTGAGATTGAGATTGAGTTTGAGATTGAGTTTGAGATTGAGTTTGAGATTGAGTTTGAGATTGCGTTTGAGATTGAGATTGAGATTGAGTTTGAGATTGAGTTTGAGATTGAGATTGAGTTTGAGATTGAGATTGAGTTTGAGATTGAGTTTGAGATTGAGTTTGAGATTGAGTTTGAGATTGAGATTGAGTTTGAGATTGAGTTTGAGATTGAGTTTGAGATTGAGTTTGAGATTGAGTTTGAGATTGAGTTTGAGATTGAGATTGAGATTGAGATTGAGATTGAGTTTGAGATTGAGTTTGAGATTGAGATTGAGTTTGAGATTGAGTTTGAGATTGAGTTTGAGATTGAGTTTGAGATTGAGTTTGAGATTGAGTTTGAGATTGAGATTGAGATTGAGATTGAGATTGAGATTGAGTTTGAGATTGAGTTTGAGATTGCGTTTGAGATTGAGATTGAGTTTGAGATTGAGTTTGAGATTGAGATTGAGATTGAGTTTGAGATTGAGATTGAGATTGAGATTGAGATTGAGATTGAGATTGAGTTTGAGATTGAGTTTGAGATTGAGATTGAGTTTGAGATTGAGATTGAGTTTGAGATTGAGTTTGAGATTGAGTTTGAGATTGAGTTTGAGATTGAGATTGAGATTGAGATTGAGATTGAGATTGAGATTGAGTTTGAGATTGAGTTTGAGATTGAGATTGAGATTGAGATTGAGATTGAGTTTGAGATTGAGTTTGAGATTGCGTTTGAGATTGAGATTGAGTTTGAGATTGAGTTTGAGATTGAGATTGAGATTGAGTTTGAGATTGAGATTGAGATTGAGATTGAGATTGAGATTGAGATTGAGATTGAGATTGAGTTTGAGATTGAGATTGAGTTTGAGTTTGAGTTTGAGTTTGAGATTGAGTCTGAGATTGAGTTTGAGTTTGAGATTGAGTTTGAGATTGAGATTGAGATTGAGATTGAGTTTGAGATTGAGATTGAGATTGAGTTTGAGATTGAGTTTGAGATTGAGTTTGAGATTGAGATTGAGTTTGAGATTGAGATTGAGATTGAGATTGAGATTGAGTTTGAGATTGAGATTGAGATTGAGATTGAGTTTGAGTTTGAGATTGAGTTTGAGATTGAGTTTGAGATTGAGATTGAGATTGAGATTGAGTTTGAGATTGAGATTGAGTTTGAGATTGAGATTGAGATTGAGATTGAGTTTGAGATTGAGTTTGAGATTGAGTTTGAGATTGAGTTGTAGATTGAGTTTGAGTGAGATTTCTACACATATTTGCAATACACATAGGTGTTCCAAACTGCTTCTTCAATGGGGCTTGACAATAACTTTTTTTTAGCCTAGAACAGCAGGACCATGTAGTTCCTACTACCTCTGGTACAGAGGATGGCTTCAGGATAGGTACCATGCCCATGAATATGTGCAGAATATAATGCAGATAGGATATTAGTGGCCTCAGACATGGTCCACTCCCCACACATGATAGAAGCACACAGTAAATAGCCGCATGCCTTGTATATATGCAAACTGTAACTGACCCTTCCACATTGTTTATGAAAGTATTGATCTAGCGTGTTTCATCAGCGCCTCTCAGGTCCAGAGTGAGAGGTGCTGTACACCCCTCCCACTGCTGTCACAGGCTCTTTCCACTTAAGGTTGATTACTGCAGTTAGTTCCAACATTGATATCCAAGCAGAAATAGTGTTATAGGCGATCAGAATGGGGGACGAGCGTGGAGCAGGCAAACCCACTAAAACATTTCTTTCTTTCTCTTTCTTTTCAGGTGGTGATGGAGGGAGAGGAGCAGAGGGTGGAGGAGTGGCAGGGAGTCCCGGGGCGTGGAGGTGGGGAAGAGGAAGGGAGGAGTGAGGAGGAGGTACTAGTGGAGGAGGGGGAGGTAGTGGAGGAGGAGGTAGTGGAGGAGGAGGTAGTGGAGGAGGAGGTAGTGGAGGAGGAGGTAGTGGAGGAGGGAGGAGAGGAGGAGGAAGGAGGAGGAAGGAGGGAGGAGAGGAGGAGGGAGGAGAGGAGGAGAAGGAGGGAGGAGAGGAGGAGAAGGAGGGAGGAGAGGAGAGGAGGGAGAAGGGAGGAGAGTAGAGGAAGGAGGGAGGAGAGGAGAGGAGGAGGGAGAAGGGAGGAGAGGAGAGGAGGGAGAGAGGAGAGTAGAGGAAGGAGGGAGGAGAGGAGAGGAGGAGGAGGGAGAGAGGAGAGTAGAGGAAGGAGGGAGGAGAGGAGAGGAGGAGGAGGGAGAGAGGAGAGTAGAGGAAGGAGGGAGGAGAGGAGAGGAGGAGGAGGGAGAGAGGAGAGGAGAGGAGGGAGGGAGGAGAGGAGAGGAGGAGGAGGAAGGAGGAGGAGGAGGGAGAGTGGAGAGGGTCCTCATCCCCAGGCAGAAGAGCAAGAGGCTGTCGGCAGGTCCAGGGCCCACAATTATAGCCGGGAGGAAAACAGGGTCCTCCTGGAGGCCATCCGTGCCCGCCCCGTCATCACCTCGGGGGGTAGGGAAGTAAAGGCTGGGCCCCGTGCTACTGCTTGGCAGCAGGTGGTGGATCTGGTCAACGGTGTGGCGGGCCGTGGACGGTGTCTGCGGTCCATTAAGCACCGGTTTGACGACATCAGGGCCGCGGTGAGGAGGAAGATGGTGCAGGAGGCCGAGGGGCGGAGGGTCAAGTACCTTGCCCATGAAGGGATTGCAAGGGCCATGCTTGCACCCTCCGACGCAGCTGGAGCATCAGGCCCGGTGGAGCAGCAGGACCCAGCCTCCATGGCAGGTGAATATGACATACAGCAACATGCCACCACATGTGCATCACACACACTACACATGGCCATGACAATGACATGTCAGCTCCATGAAATAACAAGGGATAGATGGATGCATCGTTAAATTCATGAAGCTGACAAATCACTGTCATTCATGGTCACCACAACAGTAATCAAGCAATAGAGCAGGTGTGTCCAAACGCGGTCCTGGTGGGCCACACACATGGCTGGATTTGATAACCCTGCTGCGCACAGGTGAGTCAATCGCTTCTTCATTCATCCTGATTGACTCACCAGTGCACAGAAAGGATATCTTCCAATCTGGGAAAGAGTTTGGACACCCCTGTAATACAGAGTCCATGTATTGGTGTGCCCGTTCAGCCTACGCAGTTACAGACAGCAGCCGTAATACAGATAGAGTTGTGAGCCGAGAACCATCCAGAACAGAAACCTAAGAATAGATAACAGCTAGTATAAGATAGCTAATCAGAGTAGCAAAGAGGAGAATCATCCATATTCAAGGCTAGATGTCAGATAATTAGAAATGAACACCTATCAATGAGCTAATCAACATACTAATGACATGTACCTTTCTTCTCTATCTCTCAGCATCCAGGAGGAGCTCTGGGTCCTGTGACCATAGCGAGGAGGCGGGGCCATCAGCCCCGTACCAGGATCCTCCAGCACAGGGGGAGGAGGAAAGGAGATCAGACGGCTCGGAGTCAGAGGATGGGCTGGTCATTGACCTTGCGGGGTCACCTGCCCCAAGCCCTGGGCCTATGCCCATCCTCGAAAGGCTTGCTCTGGGGCCCTCATCCCCCCAAGGGACAGCACCTCCTTCCCCACAAAGTGTGCTGGCCTGGTCACCACCGGGCACATTCTCCCCACCGGCTCCAGCTGTGGACCTCCCCGCATCACCTCACCACGCCCACCCAGCGGTGTCGTCGCCGCAGAGCCAGGCTGTGCAGGTGGAGACACTGGCCGTCCTGAAGGAGCTGCTGGCCAGCAGCCAGAGGATTGAGGCCAACCAGCTCCGGATGGATGCCAGCATCTCTGCCCTAAGGTCACAGATGACCCACAGCCTGGCCAGGCTGTCCAGGGAGGTGAGGAGGCACCACATGACATCGGAGCACCTTCAGGTCAGGCTGCTCAGACATGCCATGGTCCCCAGCCCAGCATCAACGGGGATCTCACAATCCCCCAGCCAAGAGCAGCCTGGCCCCTCCTCTCCTCCCATGTGTCCGCCACCGCCCAGACCACCGCTGCCTGGCACCGCCCGCCCCCCCCCGCCCTCCCCCCCCACCATCACCACCAGAGGGGAGACGGAGGATGGGCACAGGTGATGTGGGTCCTGGGCCCAAGCGGAGGAGGACATAGGGTCTCATTCAATTGCAATGTGGCCGATTGCTAAGGGATCAATTTGAGCACAGAGCATATTTTCTACAGATGTTTGTAGTTAGTGAACTTCTCTCCAAAAGCAAGGTCTTCACTAACTACAAACGTCTGTAAATAAATATATGCTCTGTGCTTATATAGAGCCCTTTTCAATCGGCCATATCGCAATTGAATGACGCCCATAGGGTCTGCAGACATGTTTTCGCCTTCTCAACAGCACTCCTCAGTGACCATCAATTGGTCACAGGTTAAACACAACACAAAGGGCCTCATTAAAATGTGATTTGGGCAATTGAATAGGGCTCTATATAAGCACATAGCATATTGGTTTTACAGAAGTTTTTAGTTAGTGAAGACCTGGCTCTTGCATAGAAGTTCCCTAACTAAAAACTTGCTTTCAAAAAGATGCTGGGTGCTTATATAGAGCCCTATTCAATTTGTTACATAGCAATTTAATGAGGCTGTTAATTAGTAGTGTGACCAATACATTGTCACTAAGGAGTGCTGTTGAGAAGAGATGCTGCAGGCCCTATGATGTTTTCAGGCCTTATTTTTTAGGTTTTGTCTTTTTTTTTAATTTTTTAATTTTAGGTCCATGAAGGCATCTCCTACATCTGCAAGCATTGTGGAGGAATTATGAGGTGGAGGGTTTTCCCAGTGCCTCTCAGGTAGACATGCCTTCAATGGCAGCCCCCTTAACATGTAGCTCCCACAATCTTAAAGCTATCACATAGCCACATATCTCCAACATGATTGTTGGTAGCTTAAATGTAGACTAATACCGCTATGGCGGTGGACTTGCAAAGTCTCACAATGGCATGTTAATAACAGCCAGCATTAATATATGCACTAGTGACGCATGTGATCCTGACCTCAATAGCAGTCTGAGAACAGATCTTTGGGTCTGATGTAAGAAACAGTGAATCTGGCTGCTGACCTTTGTGTCCTCTCCATAATAATGGCTATTTGCCCATATTTCTGATTATCCACAGACCTAGCTAATGGTTAGTAAAGCTTGCAGATGGGAATCAGGTGAGTTGGTATATTGGTACAGTATTTAGAACTGTACTGTACATACATCGTGATTCTAAATTGTTTTGGATCCTCCTCCGCATTTTTTGATTTGAACACTTCTTTCAGATCTTTGTTTGTTCAACACACTGTATGTGTGAAACTGGATTGGATTACACAGTCCAAAGGTTGAATCATCTGTTTAAATGAGCAGATCTAGTTACAAGTTGTATGTGCTATGCACATAAATGGTTTCTTCAGTTAAATGAAGAGATTTCTGGTTCCGGTTGCAGCATGTGACCCTGGTAGGTGCTATGCATCATGCTTATTCTAGACTATTAGATTGACACCTGTAGGTTTCCCCTTTTTTCCAGCCTCTTGCTCTTCAAGGACCCGCCCACACCACACCCATGATATTAATGCAGTTTTGACCACTGCTGATTGTGGTCTGTGTATCAAATAAAGCTTTGTTATACTGTTATGTGAATGCACAATCTTGACCACTGCTGATTGTGGTCTGTGTATCAAATAAAGCTTTGTTATACTGTTATGTGAATGCACAATCTTGACCACTGCTGATTGTGGTCTGTGTATCAAATAAAGCTTTGTTATACGGTTATGTGAATGCACAATCTTGACCACTGCTGATTGTGGTCTGTGTAAAAAATAAAGCTTTGTTAGACCTTTCTGACTGCGTCCATGTGTTATGAATATGTTTGGTTCAGGGAAATCCACATGCATTACATTAGTGTCACATTCCTCTAAATGTAAACTGATGAGCCATAGTTAACATGCAATAGATCAATACATCTAAAACTGTTGAGGAGTCAGAATAGCTTGAGATATCATCTGATCCCAAATATCATATCTACTACTAATATAGGGTTAATACCCATGACAAGTCTGATGAGCGATACTGTGGAGTAGGAACATTCCCCTGAGGGCCTACAATGAATAGGACAGGTGACACTGGAGTGCTTTTCCAGTTCCTTCTCTAGTTGATTGGGATTAGTCTGACCTCTCTGATAAGACGTACCCCCCTACACTGGCCCGATGTAGGCTAGCTCACAGCTTCATTGAAGTACACAAACCCCTTCACCCACATCACTTAGCATATGTGTGAATACAGTTAGTTGCCCAATAATGAACATGCATTGGCTAAATATCCTTTGGTTATCATATGTTGTAATGGTCATGCACATGCCAATCTGACAAACCATGCTGCAACATGCATAATATGATTAAAGCCACACTACCCAATTCAATATCAAGAGTAAAACATGAGTCAGGTCATATGAACCCTTTGCCACGCACATGAGCTCTATTGGGATCCCTTAAATCTCTATCTAATTGCATATACATCTAGCTCATCACATCTACATTAGAGAATACAAATAGTGGCCAAATCAGACCGCCACTTGGCATATATCAAGTACCAGGGGAATATTTCATTATATGTGGTTAAGTTCTTCAGTTGTGTCCGACTCTCCGTGACCCTATGGACTGCAGCACATTCAGCTAGGTCTCTGCCTTTGCTGTTCTCCAAAGTTTGAAGGCCAAAGAGATTGGAGTGGGTTGTCAGTTCCTTCTCAAGTGGATTGGACCTTGTCTGATCTCTCTGCTATGACTTGCCCACCTACAGTAGCTCCCAGCTTCATTCAGGTACACAAGCCCCTTCACACTACTTAGCAATGCTGAAGGGGACCAGGGTAACATGCACCACACATATCTACTCTGACCCATCAGGAAGGGCCGCAAGCTCTGGGATCGACAGCAAACTCACCGCCATCAGGCATAATCTCTGCTACGCCCATCCTGGTGGGAGCCATGTGCCAGGTGTCTAGTTATTCCCATTTGGTGAACCTCGAAACTGTTCTGCTATTTATCACTTTACATGGGTGAGGGTTGCTAAGTGGTGGTGGTGGTGGTGAAGCAGCTTGTGTACCTGAATGAAGCTGTGAGCTACTGTAGGTGGGCAGGTCATAGCAGAGAGATCAGACAAATCCCAATCCACTAGAGGAGGAACTGACAACCCACTCCAATCTCTTTGGCCTTCAAACTTTTGAGAACAGCACAGGCAGAGACCTAGCTGAATGTGCTGCAGTCCATAGGGTCACTGAGAGTCAGACACAACTGAAGAACTTAAGCACATATAATGAAATATTCCCCTGGTACTTGATATATGACAAGTGGCCGTCTGATTTGGCCACTATTTGTATTCTCTAATGTAGATGTGATGAGCGAGATGTGTATTCTATCGTTGATCAACCATATAGCGTGCATCGAATGTGCGCTGTCATCTACGCACCGACACATGCGCGCATCATCAACAGCAGGCCCGAGAGGAGGCTAGCGGATCTAATGATTAGGATTAGGCAGTGGGGTGTAAGGATTAGGATTAGGCTGTGGCTACAAGGGTTAGAAGGGTTTATGGCATTAGGTCATATCACTTGCGCCCTTTCATCGACGGCCAACAGTCCAAAATATTAGAACTGCGCAATGATGTGGGACCACTCATGTCAGCTGCATGTTGTCAAAACACATTTGCTGTGCGCGCCAATATTGGGGTGACATATTCTATTATGGGGCTGTTTTAGAGGCTACAATGGAACCTATATGTGTGCTGACCAATCAAACATATGAGGAATATTAAACTAATTTGAAGTCTTGTTAATTTGTAGGCTGTAATGCTTGGGCCTCCATTTTAGGGTTACAGCAGTTCCATGCAGACTGCAAAAACCGTAACAAAATGGATACCTTTAACCTCCAAGCACGTACGGCCTTTAAAAACGAGCTGCGGGCTTGGAGGACAGCCCGCACGGGCTTGAATACGGAGCTACGGGCTTGGTCAGTGAAGTCCGTGGGACTTGTACGGATTTTAAAATCAAAGTACAATTTGGCGATGTGCAAGCTTGAGAATGTTTGGCTAGTAATCCTCATGCCCCCCCATTATGTTCCCCATCATTTACAGTGCTTTGCAGTGCTGGATTGAATATATATTGGCTATTACAATGCTTGGTTTGCGGCCCTCCATCTCCAAACCCGTACGGGTTTGAACAAGGACCAGCCCGCGGAACTACGGGACGTAAAGTAATCCGTGAATAATATATCTGATTTGGGCTGATGTGCAAGCTTGAGAGGGTGTTGCTATTAATCCTCGTGTCCCCCATTATGATGCCTAGCATTTACGGAGCTTTACAGTGCATTCTCGATTTTATATTTGCATTTTCAGTTTTCGGACTTTGCGGCCGGAAAACAAGATTTACGGGCGCTGTGAAAAAGCTTCCGGCCGTTTGCATGATATGCGGCCGGCCGGAAGAGGATATCCTTGCGGCGCCGTATAATTGAATTGCAAGGTAAAAGTAGCTCTACACGGGGCCGTAAGATGGCCGCAAGGAATCGCAGCTTTGCGGCCGTTTTACGGCCGATAATTGAATGAGGCCCTAACTCTGGTCATTCACGTAGAATTCACTGCAATTATACAAAATAGTAAAATTAATGTATAATATGTTACTTCATCTGTATTAATCAATAAGGCTTAACATACCTATTTTGCATAGATTAAAAACATGAAATAAATATATCAATAAATCAACATGAACACACATATGAAAGCATAGATTATAAACATACACTCAATATTACTGTTAGTCTTTAAATAAGATTCAATGAATGTGTATTAATATTAAATTAATGTCTGACTAAATATAACATCAACACATAAGCATGTTCCCTTTTTTTTTTTTTTTTTAGAGTGGTATACAAAATATATAAGAACTGAATTATTTAAATAATGTACATACATTAATAATTACATTCTTAAACGTTAACCTTTTTTAATATTAATAATTAGTAATGAATGTTATTTACAATTCTTACCAACAGGTAATCACGACATATCACAAAATAGTTCTTAAATTAATGTACATTAATAATTAATGAATCAATGTATTCCTAATTAATTAATGTACATTATGAATGTTATTAACAATAGTTTCACACAGGTAATCACGACATATAACAAAATAATTGTTAAATTAATGTACATTAATAATTAATTAATAAATATGTTTTTTTTTTATTGACATTTTTAATTTTGATATTAATAATTAATTAATGAATGTACATTATGAATGTTATTCACAATTGTTTCACACAGGTAAGCACAATATTATTGTTATATTAATTACATTTCTTATTTCTTATTTATTAATTAAGTACCAATTTATTAATTAATAATTATAAATAATAAGCACAATATTAATTTTCTATTAAATAAATTTCTTATATATTATTTATTAATTAAGTACCAATTTATTAATTAATAATTATAAATAATATATTTACCTTTTTTAATGTAATAATGCTGAAGCAGTATACTGAAGAGCTAACAATCTCTTGCGATTTGCCGGCATCCAAAAACATCCAGTCAGACTGTCATCACCTGAGGAGAAAGTGTCAGTCATGTGTGAAATGTGCCCTATATATAGGGTTTGTGCGCGAGACAAATTCATAGTTTTAGTCAGGAAATCCGCAGTTGCGCGAGCCAAATGCGTTGTTTTCGGCGGGAAATCCTATGTGGCGCGAGCCAAAGGCGGGAAATCTGTGTTAATGCGTAAATCGGTAATTTCGTTTCGTAAAATGTACTCGCTACTGTCTTTTTACTCATTGCGCAGTTAATCCGCATCTTTTATCTCGTTGTTTTTCAAACACATACGTCTGTGGCTTTGTTTTACGCAGTTCGTAGTAGTATAGCCTCGTTTTCATTTTTTCCGGCGGCCATTTTTTTCTCGCTTAGCCGATTTTCGATCTTTGTAACTCGGCTAAATCGATCTAAATTTCAGTTCCAACTCACTTCCAGACGTCCTGCCTGGTTCCCCATGCTGTAAGTGACCTTTGTTTTATTTTTTAGTGTGTATTTAGTGTTTTTTTTACTATTTTTGTTCCGCTACTTATCTCGTAATTTTTTTCACCTGGTATTTTTTTTCTAAGTGCTACGGTTTAACGACTCGCCTCGCTACGCGAGGCTCGCCAAGCGATGGCAAAGTGGTACGCACTACGCAACACTACGGTTTAACGGCTCGCCCTGCTACGCGAGGCTCGCCGTGCAATGAGCGCCTGCGGCGCTCATCGCTAAGTCGTACGCACTACGCAACGCAGCGTGACGACGATTCGTAGTTAGACAATTATAATATGTGATATATATATATATATATATATTTATATATAGAGAGAGAGAGAGAGAGAGAGATTGAGATAGCCGTGAGTGTCCAGTAATCCAGATGAATAATCAGAGTAATGCAGTATTTAGTGATACCTTTTTTATTGGACATAAATATTGTAGCTTCCTCTCTTTCTCAAGTCTGGAACAATACTGATATTACATTCCCATTGAAATAATAGTTGTGTGTAGACAGACTGACTCATACTTACAATACTTAGTAAGACTTTAAAGTATGTATGTATGTATAAAGCTATCCCTAGCTCCTAAAATGTATGTCTGTATAAATTATGAAATGCTCAAGAAGTAATTGTAAAGTTGGCATACAGTGTTGATTCTTAACCATATGTGGAATAATCCCACTATGTAGAAATGTATATCAGCGCCCCCTAGTGTCTGAATGAAGGCATCTCTATTTGGTATTCCAGACATATAGAATATATTGAAACAACTCGACAAGCAATGTGAAATGATTGTAAGTGAATGTAGTGATACATGCTAAAGATATATATATATATATATATATATATATATATATATATATTGCAGGCTGTAATAAGGGGAGTGCTATATTTTTATCCTTACAGGAACCTCACAAGATTAACACATAGTATACATAGAAACTGAACATACTATAAATCACTTATCTGAAAAACCTGATGAACGTTTCACCGCTGTACTGCATTACACACATGTCCTCTAAGGAAGCTGCTACAGCCATTGCAAGTTAAGAAACTTATTTCTCTCTCAAATTTCCCAGAAATACAGTCATTGTATTGCACTCTGAAGCAACTGGGTGGGGACATGCAAATGAGAAGACAATGTATCTTACTCTTAAATCCCAAAATAACCATTTGGTTATGGCTCATTTAAAGCACAGGATTAGATTTTGCACAAACCAAGAACCCACCCACATACAGTACTGTTTCCCGCAAAATCTAATGCACAAACCAGAACCAAGCTCACACTGATGAGAGACATCAACCTTGAAACATGTGCATATATGTATGCATGTATGTATGTATGTATGTATATATGTATGTATACATGTATACATGTATACACGTATGTATATATACATACATATATTTTACTGTTTTTTAGTTTACAGTTTTTAGTTCATACTTATATATACTTATACAGTATCCGTATCGCTTTTTGACTTGATAAAGAGAGGCATTATCTCTCGAAAGCTTGTCGCTTTATTATGAATATGTTTGTCCAATAAAAAAGGTATCACTATTCACTGCAATACTCTGATTATTCAATTGGATTACTGGACATTCACGGCTACCTCACTCTTATATATATATATATATATATATATATATATATATATATCTAGAGAGAGAGAGAGAGGATAAGAGAGAGAGAGAAGAGGGATAGTACATTTATAAGCCCATCCGAAAGTCTAAAAATAAGTTAAGAACGTATTTACTGCTCAGGTTTCCCAGAAATACAGTCATCATCCTGCATTCTAGTGGGACTGGGCATGGACATGCAGATGAGATACAATGTACTTTACTCTTTGAATCCAAATTGCCATTTATACAAGGCTCTGTAATATTATTATAGCTGACAAAACACTGACTTCATTATGTAGGCAAAAAATAATCATAATCACCATTTGTTTGCTTTGTTTACTCTGCTATGAAGCCCACAAACAAACACAACCTATTCTGGACACAGTACAGTGGACTCTTGGTACTCTTCGTTAATTGTTTCCAGAAGGCACAACGTGTGGTGAAAATGACGAGTACCAAACTCACATAGTGGGTTATGTAAATTGGTATTAGCAAGCATGACAACTACCAAGGAAGCATTGAGTGCCAAAGGATTTTTTATTCTTCAAGACACAGTGAATACCGGAATCGTTGAGTTTTGAGGTAGTCGAGTACCGAGATTCCACTGTATATTGTACCAATTATAATACTTCAAACACTCCCCTCACTCTGGGCCTCATTCTATTATCGGCCGTAGGAGATGCTGGGGCGCAAGGACCGGCCGCAGGCTATTTGCCTATTCTATTCCCTTCCGGCCGGGGACTCCAGCAGGCTTGCGGCCGGCGCCTTGTTATCCCTTGCGGCCGCACGCGCCGGAGGAAAGCCTTTGATCTTAAACAGCTGCAAGAGTTTCGGCCGCAAGCAAATAACGGTTGCTATTAAATTGCTCTGGGAACCCTCTCTGCAAGGCTAAAAGTGAGCCGCAGCTTACTTGCAGCAAAAAGGACCCGCAGGCACACAAATAAGCACATAATAAAGCCATTCATCACTCTGATGAGACTATAAAGTGATTGTAGGTGTTAGCATTCATAGCACAACATTCCCCTACACTCAAATCCGTAAATAATTTTTATTTTAATTTATGTCAAATATCCATTGAAAAAGTCCAGAGGGCTTGGAGCACCTCAGACCCACCCACGCTGCGGCCGGAAAATAAACAGTTAATGAAATATCGGATTTGGGCTGATGTGCAAGCTTGAGAGGGGGTTGCTATTAATCCTCATTTCCCCTATTATGATCCCTAGCATTTACAGAGCTTTACAGTGCCGTCTTGAATTTATATTTGCTTTTAAAGTTTTCAGACCTTGCGGCTGGTTGCAAGATATGCGGCCGGCCGTAAGGGGGATAGCCTTGCGGCGCCGTCTATTTGAATTGCAAGGTAACGGAAACAAGGAATCGCAGCTTTGCGGCCGTTTTACGGCCGATAATAGAATGAGGGCCATAGTGTTTACCTTTTGTAAATACATTCAGATTTTATTTTCCTTGCCTCTGGAAGCCAGCCATACATGCTACATATAAATAACTCTAGGTTTTCTTAAAAAGGGTAAACACAGTAAAGGGTAAACACATGCGCAGAGCTGTCTCTGTTGTTTTAAAGATCTTATAGGACATTTTGTTAGTATACAGTGGGTTTCTATGTGAGAGTATATGTGTTATGTCAGTGATTTAACTATGTATTTAAATATATATGGTAATAAGTAATATGTCTGTGGGCCCAATTTGATTGTCCAAATTGCAATTACATGAGCCCATAATGTAGAACGTTAATTTTACTGATATATATTTGGCTACATTTTGCTACTCGCATTCCAATTGCGAGTTACTGGCTTAAAATCACTGCAGTTGTCAAAAACGTAACTCAGTCCTATCTCTTCCTTTGACATTTCAAGCCCGTAAATGTTACCAGTGCGAAAGACGCAAAATCAATACTGAACAAAATTCAACAAGCCCGCCATTGCCATCAAAACAGTAAATAGCAAATGTATCAACATTTTTTCAAGTGGGTTAAACACCTGTTCGTAACCCTGCAAAAGAAAATATAAACACACTACAGTACCTAAAAATACTGGGAAAGCAGTGAAAGTCATTCGAATTAATTGCACAACAGTCTCAAGCTCACAAATCTGCAATAAAAAAATGTTTTAATGTTTTATTTCCGAGTTATATCGATCCCGGGATCAAGGGGTTAATACATATCATGGAACCTGCATGGACTAGAACAGTTGCTTTATTGATTTCTACATATCTGGATTGCGAGTCCAATTGCAAATCATACTTCTAAACACTAACTGAATGTAGTTTAAACTCCATGTTTTACTGGCATCACAGTCTCATTTACTATTGGCTCTGTCTAAATTGTAACTTATGGGCTTGCTTAATTGATCATGATCATGCCCTGAAATGTTACTTACGGGTTCATGGATTGCGTGTTGGGGCTGTGAACCTGTAATTACGAGTTCGTGATAATTTAATACATCTACATGTTTAAAAAAATGTTGACCCGCTGCCAAAAGGGTCCTATGTCTGCATGTGTATAATTTTGCATGCAAGTATTTGAAGTATCTAATCTTTTATTAAGAGTAAGGTAGCCATGAGTGTCCAGTAATCTAGATGAACAATCAGAATATTTTGCGGTATATAGTGATATATTTTTATTGGACAATCATTTTAGTTACAGTGACAAGTTTTCGAGAGTTGTACCTTTCTTTATCAAGTCAGAAGCAATACTGAATAAGGATCAGTGTCAGAGCAGATAATCTTTAATTAATATATTTTATTATGTTTTACCAATATAGGAAGTTTAATCTTTCATGCTTAAAACATGAAACTTTTGATTTCACAGTGTAATCATTTATGCTCTGTTTTAATTTTCTTTTTAAATCAATCCAAATCATTTTTTAGTTTAGTTTAATCAGTTATTTAGATAAGTCTACACTTGTATAATAAGCAGTTGTTTTTATTTTTATTAATACGCTAAACACTAAGATGTGCTTTATTTTTACTTTAGAGTAGAGGAAAAACGGGTACAGAACATCCAGAAGATTAGTGGAGATTCCTGTTCTCACTTCAAAGAGATTCTTCATAGCAAGGCATCCTGTTTCATTTACTTGATACCATTGGAGTCAATAGTGGTAGCTTAATATAGCTAGAAATTAATAACTGTTGTAGGGATGGCACTTTTTATTTATTGCATGTTTTATAATGGTTTACATTAAGCTGCTATTTATTGTGGTTGGGCTTAGTTATGTATTCATGTTCTGATTTCATATGGCTGTAAATAAGATATGTTAGATATGTTAACAAAAGAGTACAACCTTTATTTTAAAAGTTAAAATATATCATCTGTTTTGTTTTACCCATCACCCATTTAACAGCTTAAAGCATATATATATATATATATATATATATATATATATATATATATATATATATATATAAACTTCCCAGAATGCAGTGTAATAACTGTTTTTTAGAAGCAGGTTTTTTAACTTGCTTTAGACATTCAAATGTAAACACAGATGTACTTTTTATTTACTGTACTACTGTACGGTGGAGGGCTTCTATCGCTCTTTTGCCCACCATATTATAAATGATTATTGTGGTGAACTACCTACTCATAATTTCCACAACACAGGCTGAGATCCCGCTCCATGCTGATGATAGCCAGTAAGCTTGAAACAACTGTACATGGATTGGATACTCAGCCTGTGTTTAATCCAACCTTGACTTTGCATTAAAGCTGTGTAATACAACATGCATAAGCTTAAAGGAAGCCATGTTTGATAATGGCTATGGATTGATGAGCGAGGCATTTGTGGGCACATTTGCATGTCCCAGCTAAACTTCCCAGAATGCAGTGTAATAACTCTTTTTCTCTGAACTCTGAGCTGGAAGCAGGTTTTTTAACTTGCTTTAGACATTCAAATGTGAACACAGATGTACTTTATATATATATATATATATATATATATATATATATATATATATATATATATTACATACACATTATCTCACAAAAGTGAGTACAACCCTCACATTTTTGTAAATATTTTATTATATCTTTTCATGTGACAACACTGAAGAAATGACACTCTGCTACAATGTAAAGTAGTAAGTGTACAGCCTGTATAGTTGTGTAAATTTGCTGTCCCCATAAAATAACTCATCAAACATTAATGTCTAAACCGTTGGCAACAAAAGTGAGTACTCCCTTAAGTGAAAATGTCCAAATTGTGCCCAAAGTGTCAATATTTTGTGTGGCCACCATTATTTTCCAGGGCTGCCTTAACCCTCATGGGCATGGAGTTCACCAGAACTTCACAAGTTGCCACTGGAGTCCTCTTCCACTCCTCCATGATGACATCACAGAGCTGATGGATGTTAGAGACCTTGCACTCCCCCACCTTCCATTTTAGGATGCCCCACAGATGCTCAATAGGGTTTAGGTCTGGTGTTCATCACTGTTACTTCAGCTTCTTTAGCAAGGCAGTTGTCGTCTTGGAGGTGTGTTTGGGGTCGTTATCATGTTGGAATACTGCCCTGCAGTCCAGTCTCCAAAGGGAGGGGATCATGCTCTGCTTCAGTATCCCACAGTACATGTTGGCATTCATGGTTCCCTAAATGAATTGTAGCTCCTGAGTGCCGGGAGCACTCACGCAGGGCCAGACCATGAAACTCCCACCACCATGATTGCCTGTAGGCAAGACACACTTGTCTCTGAACTCCTCACATGCTTGACACCATCTGAATCAAATACATTTATCTTGGTCTCATCAGACCACAGGACATGGTTCTATTAATCCATGTCCTTAGTCTGCTTGTCTTCAGCAAACTGTTTGCAGGTTTTCTTGCGCATCATCTTTAGAAGAGGCTTTCTTCTGGGACGACCAATTTGATGCATGCAGTGTGTGGCGTATGGTCTGTGCACTGACAGGCTGAACCCCGACACCTTCAACCTTTGCATGTCCTAATGTCTGTGTATACACTGTTATACACTGACCTCTTACGTCTATTTCCCAAAGACAACCTCTGGATATGACGCTGAGTGCGTGCACTCAACTTCTTTGGTCGACCATGGCAAAGCCTGTTCTGCCGAGTGGAACCTGTCCTGTGAAACCGCTGTATGGTTTTGCATACCGTGCTGCAGCTCAGTTTCAGGGTCTTGGCAATCTTCTTAAAGCCTAGGCCATCTTTATGTAGAGCAACAATTGTTTTTTTTCAGATGCTCAAAGAGTTATTTGCCATGAGGTGCCATGTTGAGCTTCCAGTGACCAGTATGAGAGAGTGTGAAAGCGATAACACCAAATTTAACACACCTGCTCCCCATTCACACCTGAGACCTTTTAACACTAACGAGTGTTACCTTGCTCTCACCAACTTTCCGTTTGAGGATGCCCCACAGATGCTCAATAGGGTTTAGGTCTGGAGACATGCTTGGCCAGTCCATCGCCTTTAATTTCAGCTTTTTTAGCTCCCACCACCAAAAGTATACATCTATACTGAGGAAAGGTAGTTGAAATAATCCCTAAATGACAGATAAACGGATAAGGTACAAAGAACACAAAAACACTGATATGAGATGAAACCCTCAGTTTGAACATAAACAGCCATGCAGAGAGAGTGGAGGCCGCATCTGACATCATCTGGTAAATGCATATGGGGGGAATCAACACAACATATTATAGAAAACACATATACACATATAGACATAGGTGTATATATGTTTGGTCTGGGCTTGCATGAGTGCTGCGGCACTGGGGAGCTACAGTTCATTGAGGGAACCATGAATGCCAACATGTACTGTGGCATACTGAAGCAGAGCATGATCCCCTCCCTTCAGAGACTGGGCCGCAGCGCAGTGATCCAATATGATAATTACCCCAAACACACCTACAAGACGACCACTGCCTTACTAAAGAAGCTGAAGGTAAAGGTGATGGACACCAGACCTAAACCCTATTAAGCATCTGTGGAGCATCCTCATACAGATGGTGTGGGAGTGCAAGGTCTCTAACAATCACCATCTCTGTGATGTCATCATTGAGGAGTGGAAGAGGACTCCAGTGGCAACCCGTGAAGCTCTGGTGAAATCCATCCCCATGAGGGTTAAGTCAGTGCTGGAAAATAATGGTGGCCACCCAAAATATTGACACTTTGGGCCCAATTTGGGCATTTTCCCTTAGGGGTGTACTCACTTTTGTTGCCAACGGTTTAGACATTAATGGCTGTGTGTTGAGTTATTTTGAGGAACAGCAAATTTATACTGTTATACAGGCTGTACACCTACTACTTTACATTGTAGCAGAGCGTCATGTCTTCAGTGTTGTCACATGAAAAGATATAATAACATATTTACAAAAATGTGAGGGGTGTACTCACTTTTGTGAGATACTGTATATCCACAGTATATTATTTAGAATTCATATGTCTACAATATCTAGTATACACACAGAAATATAATGCAACATAAATATCAATATTGTATGTTATACTTCGCTAAAATATGACTTTCATTTGGAAAATAATTTATGTTTTTGAAGTATGTAATGAACGAACAACTGCTTTGTAAACCGTGAGCCTAATACTAGATTCCGATGCATCACAATGCACACAAAGATAAAGTCATATTAAAAAGTACTCATAGAAGTAGGATTCTGGTCATGGACCAAACTTGGTGAAATTCTGGCTACATAATGGCAATTGTGAGACCCTGGTAAAGCGGCATAGTCCTGGCATTCTACATACAATTTACACACACCAGCAACATAAAAATAATTAAAAATTAAAATAAATTAAAAAATGTTGTTTACTAATTTAAAAATCCACATGGATAATTAATGTTGGGAGTGATTAAAGATTACTAATAGAAATAAGGTATTTTATCATATAATTTTTTTTATCAAGTATCACCATTAATGTAACAATAATAACTTCTAATTCACAGACATAACAGTGTATACACAGACATTAGGACATGCACCTCTCACTTTCTTAATATACAGTTAAATCAAGCCCCTCACCTCCTCTTAATAGTGTATTATTCATAAAATCTTGTATAACATTCAATGTTCTTCCCACTCAAACAAATATATTACCTTACTCCTTTCATTTTATGACTAAAGGTGAATTAAGGATAATATTCTTTAAAAAAACTGTCTTTGCTCAAATTACTAGTTTTTTGGGTGACATCCAAGATTTCTGGATTTCCAGCCAAGTGATGGAGAAAATAATAGAAAAAAAAAATGTCTGCGTTTATGAACTGAAAATAATGCTGAAATGTGAAAAGGAAATCTTAATTAATTAGCTGTCAAACATATCTGTGATGCATTACTTATATACATGCAAATAGAGGAAACGGGGATTGGTTCACGCAAAATGTCTCAATATAACACTATATAAAGTGTGTGATTCCCTTCTTTACATGGCATAGTTCACGCAAAAATCATGTTAAGACCTATGTTCATGTAATGCAATGATTGTGTGGTGTTAGAAATGTACAAATGAACTGGCTCACAATGTTATCAAACAAATCCTCAGTAGTTAACTCAGTGGCAGAGCTACCATTAGAAGGACTGGGTTCTATATGTAGATGAATGCTGAGAAGGACTGGCTGCTGACAAGGACTGCTATTTAGGGATGGATGCTAAGAGAGGTGGGATGATATGGGAAGATGGCTGCTGAAAGGGACTGGCTGCTGTGTATATGTATATATGTGTGTGTATATATATATATATATATATATATATATATAGTGTACATATATATATATATATTTCTGCAGTGTAGTGTAGGCCCACATCCTGGCTGTGATGCAGGTAGATTGCCCCGTTGAGGATGTCTCTGGAAAGTGAAGCGAGCACGTCCTGGAGCTGTGATGCAGGCAGAGGAGCTTTCCACAGGTAGTATGAAAAGGAAGCAGCTATGGAAAGGGGCTTAATTGTTTTGCATTTCACTCATATTGCTCAGTATAAGGGCTGCCATTTTGTGCCTCACATTCTCACTTTTGGATATCTTCCTCCTTATTTTGCTGGTGCTTGCAATTGATATGCTCACAATGTCACTGGTTGGTGGAACCAAAGGCAGAGCACTTCATTTAACAAATAATAATACAGATGGTTGGGTTGAAATCCTATATCTAGTATGTATCATGTGTATATATATCCAGAGTTCACTGATCCTTTTAAACAACCATTATATGATGAACCAGCTGTTTACAAGTGGATTTACCTTAAAAAGTAAAGGCTGATAACTGCAGAGTGCACTAATTGTGCCCAGGTGAGAGAGGTGTGGCTTGACTGTTAAACTTGTATAAAGGGTTTGTGAGCTGGTTTGGGGTCTGTTTACAATTGGATTTACCTTAAAAAGTAAAGGCTGATAACTGCAGAGTGCACTAATTGTGCCCAGGTGAGGGGGGTGGGTTGACTGTTAAACTTGTATAAAAGGTTTGTGAGCTGGTTTGGGGTCTGTTTACAAGTGGATTTACCTTAAAAAGTAAAGGCTGAGAAACTGCAGAGTGCACTAATTGTGCCCAGGTGAGAGGGGTGTGGCTTGACTGTTAAACTTGTATAAAAGGTTTGTGAGCTGGTTTGGGGTCTGTTTACAATTGGATTTACCTTACAAGTAAAAGCTGATAAACTGCAGAGTGCACTAAGTGTGCCCAGGTGAGAGGGGTGTGGTTTGACTGTTAAACTAGGATAAAGGATTTGTGAGCTGGTTTGGGGCCTGTTTACAAGTGGATTTACCTTACAAGTAAAGGCTGATAAATTGCAGAGTGCACTAATTGTTCCCAGGCGAGAAGGCAGAAAGTAATAGAAACCGGAGAAGGGGAACTTGTGAGCTTGCAAACATTTTCAGTATCAAGTGCAATTCTAGTAAAAGCCTAGGAGTTTAAATAAAAGGAGGGCCTTCAAAGAAAAGGGAGGGCAGATTTATAGTGCAAAGGAGAAAAACTTTATATAAATATATAATATTATATTCTTTATTTTTCCCACTGAAATTTCGTAGACAATAATAATAATTATGAGTCAGTCCAGTGGCAACCTTATTCAGTGTACATCCTGTCATATGTATGTAATACTGGAACAGATGATCCAGGGTCCATACCTCTGTGAGAGGTGTGAGCATGTTGCCTCTCTGGAAGCTCAAATTGGAGATCTGGAGAGGAGAATTGCAGCACTTAGTGATATTGCTCCACTGGAAAGGGGGTTGGTGCTCACTGAGCACAGTTTAGCTGGGCCTAGCATGGAGGGTGGAGCTGGGGCTAGTGAGGATGTCCAGGGAGGCAGCTGGGTTACAGTTACAAGGGGAAGCAGGGGGAACAGGAGGAGGCAGGCCAGTTCTGAGTTGGCAAACAACAACAGATTTGCCAGATTGAGTGAAACTGTTGGCGATGTCCATTCAGGAATGGCAATGCCAGATAGAGCTGTTCCCTCTAACAGCCGGGCGAACAGCTCTACTGGAGAAGAGGGAGGGCAGAATAGGCAGAACAGACAGGTTTTGGTTGTAGGGGACTCTATTATTAGGAAGGTAGACAGGGTGATTTGTCACCCAGATCCCAGCAATCGAACAGTTTGCTGTCTCCCGGGTGCTCGGGTTCGTCATGTTGTGGATCGGGTAGACAAATTATTGGGAGGGGCTGGAAATGAACCGGCGGTCTTGGTACATATTGGTACCAATGACAAAGTTAGTGGAAGATGGAGTGTCCTAAAGAATGATTTTAGAGAACTAGCTGAAGGCAAGGACCTCCAAGGTAGTATTTTCTGAGATACTACCAGTGCCACGTGCTAGCCCAGGGAGGCAGAAGGAGATTAGGGAGGTTAATGCGTGGCTAAAGATGTGGTGCACTAAGGAGGGGTTTAGCTTTTTAGAGCACTGGGCTGACTTCTCACTTCGGTACAATCTCTACAGTAGGGATGGATTGCACCTTAATGATGAGGGAGCTTTTGTACTAGGGGATAGGATGGTAGAAAGGCTGGAGGCGTTTTTAAACTAGTAGGTGGGGGGGAGGGACTAGATATAAGTAATGGGGTAGAAAGTGTAGAGGGTATAAGGGATGAATTAACAACTCATATGGGAGGAGATGGGGGGAGGGGTAGTATAGTCAATAGGGAGGTAGTACTAAGTAATTCAAGTACAGTGGCAGGCACTTCAGAACTACAGACTCATAACATAAGGTGTATGCTTGCTAATGCCAGAAGCTTGCCAGGAAAAATGGGAGAGTTAGAATTATTAGCAATTAATGAAAAATGGGATTTAATAGGCATTACTGAAACGTGGTGGGATGAATCTCATGACTGGACTGTTAATCTGGATGGTTATAACCTATTTAGGAAAGATAGAGGCAATGGTAAACGAGGAGGAGGGATTTGTCTGTATGTTAAGCCTGAATTTAAGGCTATAGTCAGAGAAGATATTTATGGTGGACCTAGTGATAAAGTTGAATGTTTGTGGGTAGAGTTAAATAGCGGAGCAGCAAATTCCAAAAGAATATTAGTAGGAGTATGCTATAAACCCCCAAATATAGCTGAAAGTGAGGAAATACAATTATTGTTACAGATTGGAAATGCAGCTAAGCACGGGCAAGTTCTAATAATGGGAGATTTTAATTACCCTGAAATAAACTGGATAAATGAGACCAGCAGTTCAGCTAAGGGGAGCAGGTTCTTGAGTACACTCAGGGATCATTATCTGGCCCAGGTTATACAGGAGCCTACTAGAAATGAAGCTATCTTAGATTTACTCATTACAAATAATATTGATATTGTATCAAATGTTGAAATAGGGCAACCTTTGGGAAACAGTGATCACAACACAGTCTCATTTGAGATTGAATTAAAAAAACAACATTTTAAGGGGCCAACAAAAACTCTTAATTTTAAAAGGGCAGATTTTAACGGTCTAAGGGCAGCAATACAAAGTATAGACTGGGACAGAGAACTGATAGGTAAAAACACTGAACATAAATGGACAACATTTAAATCCTTACTAAATATACATTCACATCGGCATATACCGTGTGGGAATAAAAGTAAAAGGAGTAAATCACAACCCATGTGGCTTAACAATGATTTAAAGATCAAGATTTGGAGTAAAAAACAGGCATTTAAATTATACAAACAAGAGGGGACAGAGACTGCTTTAAGGGAATACAAGGAAATCAACAAGGCTTGCAAAAGCGCGATTAGACTGGCTAAAATAGAAAATGAAAAATTAATTGCAAAAGAGAGTAAGACTAACCCTAAAATATTTTTTAAGTATATTAATGGGAAGAAGGCGAGGAAGGAAGCTATAGGAACATTACAATGTGAAACAGGCTGTCTGAAAATTAGTGACCAGGAAAAGGCAGATGAGCTAAATAGGTTCTTTTCCTCGGTATACACAAGGGAGGTACCAGTGGTTGGGACACTGCGACATAATGGGGCTACACTACCTTTGCCAAATAATTGGTTAACACAGGAAGTAATCCAAAAGAGGTTGGAAAAAATAAATGTTAATAAAGCCCCGGGTCCTGATGGAATACATCCAAGGGTACTAAGGGAACTGGGTTCTGTAATAGCCAAACCATTATATTTAATTTTTCAAGATTCACTCAACACAGGGTCTCTACCAGATGACTGGAGAAAAGCTGATGTGATACCTATATTTAAAAAGGGAGCAAGAGCAAATCCGGGGAATTATAGACCAGTGAGCCTCACTTCTGTAGTGGGGAAGCTTTTAGAAGGGTTAATAAGGGATAATATACAAGAATATGTATATTTGAACAGGATTATAAGTAGGAGTCAACATGAGTTTATGAGGGATAGGTCATGTCAAACAAATCTAATTAGTTTCTATGAGGAGGTTAGTAGGAACCTGGATCAAGGCAACTCAGTGGATGTAGTCTTTTTGGATTTTGCAAAGGCTTTTGATACAGTGCCACATGGGAGACTATTGTGCAAACTAAGGGATACAGGAATTGCAGTAAGTGTCTGCTCATGGATTGAGAGCTGGCTAAAGGACAGGAGGCAGAGGGTTGTTGTAAATGGAACATACTCCGATTGGACTAATGTGGTAAGTGGGGTTCCTCAGGGTTCAGTATTAGGTCCTCTCCTTTTTAACATATTTATTAATGACTTAGAGGTAGGATTGGAGTGTGGTGTCTCCATTTTCGCTGATGACACAAAGTTGTGCAAGGTAATTAAATCAGAAAATGATGTGCTTTCCCTCCAAGGGGATTTGCATAAAATTGAGGAATGGGCATCTAAGTGGCAGATGAGATTTAATACGAATAAATGTAAGGTTATGCATCTGGGAAGAAAAAATAGCCATGCAATTTATAATCTTAGTGG
The DNA here is from genome assembly GCA_027410445.1 of Discoglossus pictus. Taxonomy (NCBI): domain Eukaryota; kingdom Metazoa; phylum Chordata; class Amphibia; order Anura; family Alytidae; genus Discoglossus; species Discoglossus pictus. The sequence goes on along the minus strand of CM050163.1, from coordinate 266,882,324 downwards.
AGCAAATCTAGGTGTATCAGATATTGAAAGGGATTTGGGAGTGCTTGTGGACAACCACCTAGGTAACAGTGCTCAAAGCCAAGCAGCAGCTGCAAAGGCAAATAAAATATTAGCATGTATTAAGAAAGGTATAGAAGCCAGGGAAGCAAATATAATTCTGCCACTATACAAATCTCTAGTACGCCCTCATTTGGAATATGGAGTACAATTTTGGGCACCACTTCATAAAAAGGACATTTTAGAGCTGGAAAAGGTACAGAGAAGGGCAACCAAACTAATAAGGGGAATGGAGGGGCTAAGTTATGAAGAAAGACTAACCAAATTAAACTTATTTTCTCTAGAAAAAAGGCGTCTAAGAGGAGATATGATTACCTTATATAAATACATCCAGGGTCAGTATAAAGATTTGTCGGGGGAGCTTTTTGTGCCAAGAGGTTTTCAACTGACAAGAGGACATCCCTTGAGGTTAGAAGTAAAAAGTTTCCACCTCAAAGAAAGAAAAGGGTTCTTCACAGTAAGGGTGGTTAATCTGTGGAATTCTCTACCGGAGGAGGTGGTGACAGCGGATTCGATAGATAACTTTAAAAGGGGACTAGATTTATTTCTAATTAAAAAGGGTATTCAGGGTTATCATGGATAATTAGAGAGACAGTAATGATCCAAATTTAACATTTCCCCTTTAGACAAAAAAAAACAACAAAAAAAACATTAAATAATTGATTAATAATTAATTAACAACTAATGAATTAATAGTTAATCCGCATATTGCAGATCAAAGGAGATCTTAAAAGGTTGAACTTGATGGACTGAAAGTCTTTTTTCAACCTTAAATGCTATGTAACTATGTAACTATGTAACCAAATATAAGTATGTTTTTTCTCTAAGAACCTAATCAAGCAAACAAATATCATAATTTGATGAAATAAAAAGCAATGCCTCTTCTGTCCTTGGAGGCATCCATGAAACTTTTGATGAAGGCTGCATGTACAAAAGGGGATTTAATTATATAGGAGCAAGGCTTGCAGTTGTACCGGTGCAGGCGAATATGTCCAATACCAAACAATAAAATTATTTTCTCTCTCTCCTTCCCCACCCTCTGCTCTCCCTTTTCTCCTCCCGTCCTTTCCCTTCACTGTTACATAGTAATTGAGGTTGGAAAAAAAGACTTTTAGTCCATCAAGTTCAAACTTTCTCTGATCCTTGTAATAAGTGGATTAATTGTTAATTGATTAAGAAGAAGGCAAACAGAAAAAATCCTACGGAAACATTGCCAGTCGTCTCATGAGGGAAAAAAAATGCTTCCTGACCCTAGATACTGGTGATTGGATTCCTCCCTGGATCAATACTCCTTATGTAGTTATGCAAGAATTCAAAAATATATCCAATTCCCTTTTTTAAAACTATCTATCAATTCTGCTATCACCACCTCCTTTTGTAGAGCAATCCACAGTTTAACCACCCTTACTGTGAAGAATCCTTTTCTTTTTTTGAGGTGGAATCTTGACCCAGGCATGATCCATTTAGGCTTTTAATGAAATAATAGACACCACCACAGATTGGGAGAAACACAGCGACACAGCTTTTATTAAAAAATAACCATTTTAACATAAACAGAAAAACCTGTATATACAGTAATTGACATAGTACCTTCCAGGGGGAGGAGCCCGGCCACGGACAGTGACCTCACACCTTGGGCCCTGCCCAAAGCTACAATGCTTATATTAAGCATGCCCTGTGAGGTAGGGCCACTCCCACTTAGGCCAGTGGGCCGGGCAACTCACCTCCCGCCACAGAGCGAGGGACCCCTCCTAAGACTGCGATCCCCCCCTGCTGTCAATTAAAGCCAAGGCCCGGGCAACACTCTCCCTGAATTCCAGCATGAGTAATTCTAGCCCGATTTCGGTCAAATGAACTTTATCTTCTCCCAAAAAACTTGTCGGCCGCAGACGTCTCAAACTACTTGTATCGTATGGTGACGAAACCCAGCTTTCTGATAAAACTTGACAACTGTTGGTTGATCTTTTGACGCGATATGTCCAACCCGACAGGATCCCGAGCGTTTCGCCATGAGCGTCTCTTTATCATCTCAGACCAAATAAGGAACACTCCCGGAAATTTCTTCAGTCAACTTTCCACGTCACGCTCAATAACCTTCAACATCGTCCTCATGGGGACCGTACCCAAGTCGTTACCTCCGGCATGCAATAATATTACACTTGGCTGACCACAACGCAGGGCGTACGTTTCCAGTAGCCCATCTACCTGCGCCCACCGCAGGCCTCGAATCCCGAACCATCGCACGTGCAAGTCCGTAACAGGGAAACCCAGTTGCGTCTTGTCCTTGGTAACTGCGGCTAGCCTGTGGGCCCAGTACACGTACGAATGGACCATGATCCACAATTGCTTCTGTCCTCCAGAAAGCACAAAGCAACATCAATTAGACTACTGCCCTAGGCCGCACGTAGGACCGAAATGTTCCGACTCCCATCTGCCGATACGCTTCACCATGGTGTTGGGCAAGCCTAACCTCGCCGCTTCCATAGCAGCCCCGATACGGAAAGAGTGCGTCCCAAATTCGGACTGCTCTAAACCCAAACTGTGTAGTGCGCCCTTTAGCATCCTCTCAAACTAATAAAGGGATAACGACGTCCCATCGGCATGCACCAACAGCGAACACCGTCCCGCCGGTCTCTGTTTAAGGTACTCCTCCACACACCCATAGGGGCAGTACTCCGTGCCAACGCGGTGCAACACCACCTCTTTTCCTTTTCCCATCTGGTCTGTCTTAGACCTCCGTAACCATATCACCACTGTGCCTTCCCTTAGACAGGTATCCACCAACTGCACTCCCCCAGAACCGTGTCTACTGTTCGCGACTAACTCCCCTATTCGGAGCGCTCCAAAGAACGCCAGGGAAAAAGCCGTACGGAAAAGCAGAGATTCAAAGGGGTTCCTGCACGTTACCACCAAAACCTGCGCCATTTGTAGTAACAGAGAAAAGGTAATCGGCCTCCTGGAATCTGGCCTGCGATCCCCGTTAAACATGCCGCGCACCACCTTGCGCACTATAAACTCCTTTGTAAGGTCCCTCTGCCAGCTTAAACATGAAAGCCAGAACCGTGACCTGTCTCCCAACTACGGCTTTTGCCTCGCCTTCCTCAACACACCGCAGCAGAAACAGTATCCCTAGGGTCTTATCTTCTAATGTAGACCCACCAGCCATCTTAACTAGGTCGTTCCATTTTGCCCACACGCGTCTCTATCCCTGGGGCAACAGACTGATGAGTCTCGTTACCTGGCAGCTCCAAGCTCCCAGATCTCCGCGGGAATGGCCTCCCCCATCAAGTTCGCCCGGGGGGCCAAAACCCTGAACCTCTTCCTGAAACCGAGAAAGGGCATCAGCAATGCCATTTTCCAACCCCGGCACATGCCTTGCCTGAAACCATATGTTCAGGCGAAGGCAGCACAGCATCAAGTGCCGAAGTAATCGTACCACCGGTATGGAAGTCGCCGTGAGGTTATTCACCGTTTGCGCAACCCCCATGTTATCTGTGTAGAATAAAACACGCTGATCCCGAAACTCTGAGCCCATAGGTGAACCGCCGCCACTATGGGAAACAGTTTGAGAAATGCCAGGTTATTTGTAAGACCTGCCACCACCCATTCTGTCGGCCATGCCACTGTGCACCATTTTCCCTGAAAATAAGCGCTGCAACCGACTGCCCCTGATGCGCCAGTAAACAGTTCCAAATCGGCGCTGGTAGCACTCCTTCTATGAATGAGCGCAGCCCCATTGAACTCGGCCAGGAAAACCGACCATACCCGTGCGTCGTCCCGCATGGCCCTTGAGACTATGATAAAAGGATGCGGCCTCGAGATGCCTATGGTAGCGAGCGACATTCTCCTACAGAATATCCTCCCCATGGGGATAATCCTGCAGGCGAAGTTCAACTTCCCCATGATGGATTGCAACCGTCGCAGAGACACCCTATGCGCTCCTTCCAGCGTGCTGAGCTCCGCTCTCATGTCCGCCACTTTTTCCTGGGGAAGACTGCGTTCCATTGTCATGGAATCGATCTGAATCCCCAGGAAAGTCAACCTCGTTGCGGGGCCCTCGGTTTTGTTATGGGCCAAGGGTACGCCAAAATCCAGACAGATTTTGGTGAACACCTCCAAGATAAAACGGCAAGTATCTTGGCCTGCCGGACCGACGAACAGAAAGTCGGCCAGATAGTGCGTAATGCTCTTGTACCCCGTTTCCGTACGCGCACCCCATTGTAGGAATGAGCTGAACGCCTCAAAGTAGGCACATGATATCGAGCACCTCATAGGTAAGCATAGGTCGAAGAAATAGCTGCCATCGACGAAACAACCCAGGAGCCGGTGGCTCGACGGATGAAACGGTAACAACCTGAACGCCGCTTCGATGTCCACTTTTGCCAGGAGCGCCTCAGCGCCTGCAAAACTCACCATCTCGGCAGCCCGGCCGAAAGATTCGTAGGATACCGTCGACTGATCCTTTGCGATCCCGTCGTTGACCGACCGCCCCTTGGGGTGGGAGAGGTGCTGGATCAGCCTACATTTTCCCTTCTCTTTTTTGGGAACGACGCCGAGAGGGGAATCAAATGGTCCTGCCATCCTACCCAGCTGCACCTCGTTCTGGACTTTTTTCTCCACTACGCCTGGGAATTCCCGTACCGTCTGTAAGTTCGGAGCCTTGGACCCCCCCAGCTCTGTGATGCATGGGATCCGGAATCCCTCCCGTTTCCAGGAGGCGAGCCACAGAGTCGTTGCCCGGCGCTCTACCGTAGTGTTTTAGCCACGGCAGCATGGCGGGGAGGCATATGGGCGTCTTGCCCTTTTGCAGGGGGCTCTGCTCTGCCCCCTTCCTTGGACATCTAGCGAGGGGGTGCTCGCCGCCGCAGGTGGAAAACGCATGCTTGAACCTGCAATTAGGGGCCCATCTACATACCCCTTCATTGTAGGCAAAACAGGTCTTGAGACCCGTAGCCCCGGTGGTGGTAGGGCCCCTGACCCCACCAGAACCGGTACGAAAGGGCTTCATGACCTGCATAGGTGTAATAATATTTAGCCAATATGCCACCGCTTTGTCACTACTCGCCATCGCTGGCCTCGATGCTAGGTAGTGATGAAATTCCTTGTCGTACCGCCACCACGCCATGCCCCCGCACACTTTGTGGGCATTGCAAATCTCGTCTATGTAGAGAAACAAACCCGAACCTTGCTCGGGATGTCGCTCACATAGCACGCAGGCCATAATGCAGAAGGCCTGTAGCCAGGTGTCGAAGGTCCTAGGCAGCCGCCTATACGACTTCCGACGGTCATCACCATCACAAAGCCCCTACTCGCCCCCTCCATTTGTCTGGACATGGGAAGAAGAGAGAACAAATTCCCTCCTCCAGATTTTGGGGAAGATGCGCCCCCAAGTTGTCCAATGAGCACAAGACAATTGGTCTCATGGCTGCATCAGTAACTGCTGCATTGGTACTGCTTGTTTGCGGGCCCGGACTAGCCACCGCCTCAGAGGGTCCCGTTGTCGCCAATACGAAGGCCGGCGCAATTTGCCCCACCACCTCGCTGGTGGAATGACTGGCCCACGCGGTCCTCGCTAATCCCCCTATCTACGCACCCATTTCCTGCTCACTTGCTCCAATGTTGTGTGTGGCTAAGTGGGTCTTAAGGGACCCAAGAAACCCCACCTTGGTGTGTACCAGTTCACATTTTTCTGTATCTTCTACTCTTCCCACCATCGTGAGCTCACCTGCTTCTGGAAGTATTGAGTGGAAACTGCCAATGGGGTGTCCCTGCGTCTCTCCGGACGCCTTGGGGACTCTGACCGTCTGGCTCTCCGCAGGCTCTGTCCTCTCTCTGATCCAGTGCAGGCGCAGCTGCATCGGCAAGATCTTCTCCTCCTAGATCTTGATCTTCTACTGGACCTGTGGGTGCAAGAGGAACAGTCACTAGCTCTCCGTGACCTGCATGCCCGTGCCCATACTGTCTGCTCCTCCCCTGAGGACTGGCCATGGTCACCTAAGCTTGCGCAGCTGGAGTAAGCTAGCTAGCTAGGTTTACCTGCGGTTCGGGATTAGTTACCTGTTGCTGTGGCCTAACCGTAACGCCCTCAGTCTTGGCTCTCTGTCGTCTTAAAGGGGTATGGGTGAATAGCAGTGGACTGTACCTGCTTGTGGCCTTTCTAGCCCTAGTGGGGCGCGCCAGCCTTGCCACTGCCGCTGTCACAGGCATGTCATCGACCACCATGCTGTCTTGGCTGTTCATCTCGCTGACCACTGGCTGTTCATCTCGCTGACCACTCTGTTCCTTCTTTCTCGTGTAGTCGCCATGCCCAGCTGCCCGCCGCGACTGCAACCTTTTAAAGCAGAAACAATATGTAGAGGAAAGAACAGACACCTTTAAATTCCAATCACAAGTTATAAACCCCCTCAGCCATGTAAATTGGCATATTAAGTTCATACTGTAACGGAGCAGGAACACGCAGTCCAAAATCTCCGCTGGTATACAATAAAATACCCAAGAAGCACTATAGTCTCACCATTCCCGACCTCCCATATTGGACGACACACAATTTGGGAGTCAAATGAATACTGACTTTATTTTGTTATTGCAGAAATATATATACATCTCTTTGGCCACAGGCAATACACATGCCCATATTTGGCCACACACAATACACATAAAGAGAACAATAGGGGGGTCACACCTCCCTGGCAACTTTGATACAATCAGACATTGATTCAATTACACTTCTTTGTTCTTATCTGAGAATGAAAACACTGTATACAATAGACTTCCTTTATCTTATGCAGAGTCGCTGTAACAAGATTATCTCCCATGCCACGTAGCTGTAAATGTCTGGGACAATATTCTGCAGAGCATCAACCAACATACATATAGTAGGATCATATTTTAACCATAATAATCATAAAACAGGGTAAAACAGTGATGGGTTCCGCTACACACCTCCCCCGTGACCATAAGCCGGCATACACGGTCTGATCCCGACGGATCGGCCTGGGGATGTCCGGACAAAAGTATTTGTTGGTCAATTCTCTAGTTTGACAACCCATCAGCATTACTGCAATTCACATTTACTCACATTTCCCATATCCCCAGATAGCTGGGATCTGAGCGCACAAAACTACCGAATAGCGCTCAGATCCTCTTCACACAGTTCAATTGCCAAGTAGCTAAAGTCTTTCCCATAGTCTTTCATCATATGAATGGGCTCCATGGCATAGCTATCTGGGGTATCACCGCTCCCACAGGGCAAGTACAGAATGAACCCCTGTATGTAAAGGGCCAGAATGAGTGACATACACTCTGGTATGGCCGAACACTGGTTCCAAAGGGCAATATGTACCAGGGCCATAGTCGCAGGGCAGGAGGCTGGCAAACAGTCCTCTCCAAGCCAAAGTGGCGAAGGGCACTTCGTCACACATCTCCCCTTTGGGGGGAAGTCTAACCAGGCACCTGGATATTTTGCTGGGGTGATGGTGCAACACGCTGAGGGGACTTGAGGGGCAGAGGCCAGCGGCACTCTGCCCTGATGCCAGCTCTTCTGCTGGTATAACCTGCAGGACCTCCTGCTCTGTACAAGGGACAAAGGGAGGGCAGAGGCCGACTGCACTCTGCCCCGCTGTCAGCTCTTCTGCTGGGGTACTTGGGACATATTCCGGCTCAGTAGCCAGGGAAACGTGGGGGTCAGTGGGGGTTAACATTTCCTCTGTTAACCCTGGGGCCACATTAGAAGTTAGCTGGGGAGGGGAATTTGTACTTACCCCCTCCTCCGGTTGTCCCAGTGACGGTAGTTGGGGATCTGGACAAGCTGTGGGCGCAGAGACCACGGTCCCATCTGCGCCGTCTGGGAGATTGGTGTCTCCCCTGGTTAGGGTAAACTGTCGCTGGGGGGGAAGGACGACACCTTCTGCCCCCTGTGTTTCACACTGCCGCTGGGGGGGAAGGACGACACCTTTGGCCCCCTGGGGTACCCACTGCCACTGTGGAGGAAGGTCGACACCTTCTGCTCCCTGGGGTACACACTGCCGCTGGGGGGGAAGGACGACACCTTCTGCCCCCTGGGGTTCACACTGCCGCTGAGGGGGAAGGACAACACCTTCTGCCCCCTGGGGTTCACACTGCCGCTGGGGGGAAAGGACGACACCTTCTGCCCCCTGGGGTTCACACTGCTGCTGGGGAGGAAGGACGGCCCCTTCTGCTCCCTGGGGTACACACTGCCACTGGGGGGGAAGGCCGACACCTTCAGCTCCCTGGGGTACACACTGCTGCTGGGGGGGAAGGATGACACCTTCGGCCCCCTGGGGAACACACTGCCGCTGGGGAGGAAGGACGACACCTTCGGCTCCCTGGGGTACACACTGCCGCTGGGGGGGAAGGACGACACCTTCGGCCCCCTGGGGTACACACTGCTGCTGGGGAGGAAGGACGACACCTTCAGCTCCCTGGGGTACACACTGCCGCTGGGGAGGAAGGACGACACCTTCAGCTCCCTGGGGTACACACTGCTGCTGGGGGGGAAGGATGACACCTTCGGCCCCCTGGGGAACACACTGCCGCTGGGGAGGAAGGACGACACCTTCGGCTCCCTGGGGTACACACTGCCGCTGGGGGGGAAGGACGACACCTTCGGCCCCCTGGGGTACACACTGCTGCTGGGGAGGAAGGACGACACCTTCAGCTCCCTGGGGTACACACTGTCGCTGGGGAGGAAGGACGACACCTTCAGCTCCCTGGGGTACACACTGTCGCTGGGGAGGAAGGACGACACCTTCAGCTCCCTGGGGTACACACTGCCGCTGGGGGGGAAGGACGACACCTTCGGCCCCCTGGGGTACACATTGCCACTGGGGGGGGGGAATTAGTTTGAGTATTCCACGTGGAGCGGTTTCTGTTTCTGGGACAGTCTCTCTGCATGTGACCCTGCTGGTTACACATGTGGCACCTGATGTACCGTGGAGGGGTTTGGTAGTTCCCACCACCCGGACGCAGGGCTGGGGGGGGGTTAATGGTGGGAGGTGGGTTAGCAGCTCCCAAGATGGACTGCTCCCGTGCCCGCAGCTTTTCCATTATGGATTTGTGGACATCTGTCATTAACCATTCCAAGGTTTTCATGGGAAGCGTACCTGGGAAAAAGGTCATTCTGCTTTGGAGTTCTCTTTGAAACTCAGTCTGTGGGGTAATAAGAGGTACTGTAACCATGAGTTCCTTTCTGTCTGCATCCCTGTAGTCCGCGGCCGCCTCCTCCTCCTCATGATGGAACGCTGTCTGAAAACTAGCAGGTTCCATCCTGCTGTAGCCAGGGGCGCTGTACGGATACTAGCGTTGCCCTCAATTTGTACTCCACGGAATGGTGTCTCCTGTAGCTGTCCTTCTGACCGTGGGAACAATCCCGCCACTTGCCAACAAATGTAGCGGAGCAGGAACACGCAGTCCAAAATCTCCGCTGGTATACGATAAAATACCCAAGAAGCACTACAGTCTCACCATTCCCGACCTCCCATATTGGACGACACACAATTTGGGAGTCAAATGAATACTGACTTTATTTTGTTATTGCAGAAATATATATACATCTCTTTGGCCACAGGCAATACACATGCCCATATTTGGCCACACACAATACACATAAAGAGAACAATAGGGGGGTCACACCTCCCTGGCAACTTTGATACAATCAGACATTGATTCAATTACACTTCTTTGTTCTTATCTGAGAATGAAAACACTGTATACAATAGACTTCCTTTATCTTATGCAGAGTCGCTGTAACAAGATTATCTCCCATGCCAAGTAGCTGTAAATGTCTGGGACAATATTCTGCAGAGCATCAACCAACATACATATAGTAGGATCATATTTTAACCATAATAATCATAAAACAGGGTAAAACAGTGATGGGTTCCGCTACACATACAAAAAAGGAAAAAGAAGGAACTAATACTGTATGTGTATTAAAATATAACTTTTATTATATTTACAAAAATAAAAATGTATATACAATATAATTAAAAAGAGAAGATTGATCCAAATAGTATATCAAATACTCAATAGCATCAATAAATTATTACCCCCTGCTCCCCCTTTACGGGGCGGTAGAGGGGTGTTCCTGTCTCTCTGCCGCGGCCGAGACCCTTTGGGCAAGATGACTGGTGGTGGCCGGAGTTCTAGGCCCTCACCCTCACCGCCCGTGGGCCCGGCTCTCTCTTGCCTGAGGGGTATGGGGTCCTGGCTGCCCTGACCCATATCCCCGTTTGTCCTCCTGGCCTTGCTCTCACCTGGACGGGGGTCTGATGGCTCTACTCTATTGGGATGGGGGGATAGCCCGCTGTCACCTCCATTATTGCCTAGGCTACCAGTCAATGCAGGCTGAGCCTGTGCAATGTAAGGAGGGCCACCTGCAGAAGGCATGGGTGGTCCGAGCCTGTCCTGCACCCACCTGACCCCTTGGCTTAAGGCCCGGGTCCTAACCTCAGCCAGTAAGTCCTCTATATCCCCAGCATCCATACTGACCCAGCAGAACACGAACAGGAAAAAATTTACACAAAAATGGGAAAGACACACGCAAGATATCATGCACACTGCCCCTTATGTGCTGTTCAGCTGGGGACTCAATCTCAGTGTTAACCTCCTAGTTTCAACTTTTTTGGTGCAGGACCTCAGACCTCTGTCCATTCCAAGCTGGAGACTGCGCTGCTGTGAAGACGCGCGAAACACGGGCGGAAGTCCCGCCCCCGACACTCCTGATTGGCTGTTCAGCCTTACATGCTTGCTACGGGCTACGGGCAAAATCGGAGGCAATACTTTTCAGTCCTACTTCTAAGTCATTAATGACATTGTTACATAGTAATTGAGGTTGAAAAAAGATTTTAGTCCATCAAGTTGAAACTTTTTAGATCTTGCTGATCTGCAATATGCGGATTAGTTGTGATTACTGTGAATAATCCTTTTCTTTCTTTAAAGAAAGATGCCCTCTTGGTACAAAAAGTTCACTTGACAAAGCCTTGTATTGGCCCTGGATATATTTATATAGGGGAATCATATCTCCTCCTAGAGAAAATAAGTTTAATTTTGTTACACTTTCTTAATAACTTAGCCCCTTGATTTCCCTTATTAGTTTTGTTGCCCTTCACTGTACTTTTCCCAGCTCTAAAATGTCCTTTTTATGAAGTGATGCCCTAAAATTGTACTCCATATTTCAATTGAGGGCGTACTAGGAATTTATATAATGGCAGGATTATATTTGCTTCCCTTGCTTCTATAACCTTCTTAATACATATAATATTTTACTTGCCATTGCAGCTGCTGCTTGCCATTGAGCACTGCTACCTAGGTGGTTGTCCACAAGCACTCCCAAATCCCTTTCAATATCTTATACCCCTCGATTTGCTCCATTAAGATTATAGGGAAAGTACATCATTATCTGATTTAATTACCTTGCACAACTTAGTGTCGTCAGCAAAAATGGAGACAATCCTACTTCTAAGTCATTGATAAATATGTTAAAAAGGAGAGGACCTAATGCTGAACCCTGAGGAACCCCACTTACCACATTAGTCCAATCTGAGTATGTTCCATTTACAACTACCCTTTGCTTCCTGTCTTTTAGCCAGCTCTCGATCCATGAGCAGATTTACTGCAATTACTGTATCCCTTAGTTTGCACAATTGTCTGCACAATGTGGCACTGTATCAAAAGCCTTTGCAAAATTCAAAAAGACTACATTCACAGAATTGCCTTGATTCAAGTTCTTACTAACCTCCTCATAGAAATGAATTAGGTTTTTTTGACATGACCTATCCCTCATTAATCTATGTGAACTTCCACTTATGATCTTATTTAAACAGATGTATTCTTGTATACTATCCCTTACTAAACCTTTGAAAAGCTTTCCCACTATAGAAGTGAGGCTCACTGGTCTATTTGCTCTTGCTTCCTTCTTAAATAAAAGTATCACATTGCTTTTTTCCAGTCATCTGGTAGCTACCATGTGGCAAGTGAGTCTTGAAAAATATATGTATAATGGCATGGCTATAACAGAACCCAGTTCCCTCAGTACCTTTGGATGTATTCCATCAGGACCTGTGGCTTTATTAATATTTTTTTTTTTCAACCTCCTTTAGGATTTCTTCCTGCGTTAACCAATTATTAGGTGAAGGTAGTGTAGCCCCATTATGTTGCAGTGTCCCAACAAACCTCCCTTGTGTATACCGAAGAAAAGAACCTATTTAGCTCATCTGCCTTTTCCTGGTCACTAATTATCAGACTGACTGTGTCACATTGTAATGTTCCTACAGCTTCCTTCCTGGCCTTCTTCCCATTAATATATATATATTTTTTTTAAATAGGGTTAGTCTTACTCTCTTTTGAAATTAACTTTTCATTTTCTATTTAAGCCAACCCAATATTTATTTTTTTTGCAAGATTTGTTGTTCACAAGAAAAACTGCCTCTGTTTCTCTCTTTTTTGTATAATGTAAATGCCTACATCTAACTCTGTACTTTCCACATAAATGGTGATATGTATATTTAGCAAAGATTTGAATGTTGTCCATTTATGTATAGTCTTTTTACCTATCAGTTCTCTGTCCCAGTCTATACTTTGTATTGCTGCCCTTAGACCGTTAAAATCTTCCCTTTTAATATTTAGAGTTTTTGTTGGCCACTTATAATGTCATTTTTTTAATTCAATCTCAAATGAGACTGTGTTGTGATCACTGTTTCCCAAAGGTTGCCCTATTTCAACATTTGATACTATATCAATATTATTTGTAAAGAGTAAATCGAAGATAGCTTCATTTCTAGTAGGTAACTGTTAAATTGTTATGAACATGTCCTAATGCTCCATCCAGACAGGGAGAAATATTTCTATAAATAAAGTGCAAAATATTTTTTTCTAAATATGGTTATATGTTAATTGTTTACACAGTTCCTAATGTTGTGAAATATCACAAACGTGAGGTCTTTCATAAACTACTCTATTCCATTAAAGGTTCACAGCAATTTATAGGATACTGTAGATTATAGTTAGACAAACAACAATGCAATATATTTATAAAAAATAAAAAATGTAATTATCTTAAAGACATCCTACTTTTAAAAAATATATATTTTTCCAATTGTCACGTTTTTGCTTTTAAATTCTTTATAAAATGTCATTGTTTATGCTTAAGTGATAATAGCTGCCTAGATTAGTCCAGAGTAACTTCACCACAGATGGCCGAGTGGCATATACAAGATGTATGGAAGAGACTTTCTATATAACTTTTCACACTCAAAGGTACACAGGAGTGGCAGCAACGAAAAAATATAACTTTAGAAGTTATCAAAATACATATTAATAACTAGCGAATAGCCCGTCAAAAAATTACGGCAATGAAATTGTAAGTGAGCTAATGCTGTTTGGTGTATAATAATAAAATAAATAATAGATTAATAAAGTAATATAATTTACCTATTTTGAAGTAATATATGCAGGAAGCATTCTGTTGAAGAGCTGGCAATCTGTTTTGATGTTGCTGCAGCATTAGTGGTGTGGAGCTGCTGTGTAAGCGTGATGAATGTGTGCAGTGTAATAGTGTGCGTGCGCGAGCCAAATCCGTTAGCGTAGCTGTGTACTTCCGCTTTGTATAAGATATTGTTCTAAAATGGCGGCTAATGTGTGGTATGCGGCTGTGGATGATTTAGCGTGCTCCGTTTTGGATGTCGTCCGACTTTTTCGGAATATCCGTAGCTGTTAGGTGGTGTTTTGCGTGGTTAGCGTGGTGTTTTGCGTGTTTACGGTCCTTTAGCCTCGTTTTCGTTTTTGTTTGGCGCCAATTTTTTCTCTTGCTTAGGTGATTTTCGGGTGTCTAAACTCCGAAATTTGGAGTTAAATCGAGGTGTAACTTCTCTTGCAGAGGTCCTGAGTGCCCCCCTTTGCTGTGGGTAAGCTTTTTATATGTTTGTTGTGTGTATTAATTGTGTTTCTAATGTTTTTTGGGTCACACGGGTTGCGTCCTTGTTTTCGAATCTCGTATGTCGTTGCGGGAAATCCGTAGGTGTTCGGTGGTGTTTTGCGTCTTTAGACTGCTGTAGCCTCGTTTTCGCTTTTTTGACTGCCATTTTTTCTCTCGCTTAGAGGATTTTTGAGTGTCTAAACTCTTTTATTTTGAGTTAAATTGAGGTGTAACTTCAGTTTTCGAGGTCCAGGGTGCCCCCTCTTCCTGTAGGTAAGCTTTTTATGTTTTTGTTGTGTGTATGTATTGTGTTTTTCATGTTTTGATGTGCGCTTGTTTCAGACGATTTTTGCGAGGTCTTAATGGGTCGTAACGTGTCTCATATTTTCCTTTCGTAACTACGTAAATTTTGCGAGGTCCGCAGTTGCGGGCAAGGAGAGCCTTTGGCAACGGCTCACATGCTCACAATTATATATGTGATTGAGTAATGTGAATATTATAACGTAATAAGAGGCATTAAACATCTGACCATCAAGTGGAGATGTATAACAGTATATGGCTACTGTTTAGTGTGGGTTTACTAACCACATAGGTAAAATTGTCAACAGGATAACGTTTGTGGGACATTAGTGCATCCCTAGGAACATATTTTCTGTTAATGTATGACTACAAGGCATGTTCCTAGGAAGAAAAACGTAGCTCACCTGAATACATAAATAGTTAGCAAAGCTCATTTTAAAGTGGGGAAAGTCCCATTACCGTTTTTTTTTCTTCTTTCAAATATATATATATATATACATATTATAAAGATACAGTTTGCATTGAGGGAGTGCAACGTGACGATAGCTAGAGGGGAAATAATTAGAAGGCAGATACAAGGGGCATTGGACAGTAGAATAACTAATTACATTCCTAGTATTTCTAGTATCCCACCATTGTTGTTGGAGTGATACCACATCCTGCATTGTTATTTTCCCACATTAAGCTGTAAAGGTAAATTTAAATTCAGATTACACTTATATAACAACTTGTTAATTTTAAATTAGCATTTCTATGCTGATTTTCAGGCCTTACACTATGCTTTATTTATTTATCAGTTATTCTTAAACAACTTAAAATGAAGAACTTAAAAATGTTTGTCAAAAAATATAAAACAAATAACTACAGTCTTTTATGTTTATTCTATTCACTTTTTATTTAATAGTAGCAGATATTTGCTTTTGTTCCTAAAAACTTGGGTGCAGGTAAGAGCTCTATTCAGTTTTATCACAACTGTAAATTGTCACTTGATAATATAACAGCTGCTATGCCAGTATGTATGCAATATACACTTATTTACATACCAGTACCTAGAATATCCACAGTGCAACAGAAACATTTTATTTATTGATATTCTGTCCTACATATAAACACATATATCTATAATATATAGCTAAATCTGACTATCTTAAATATGTGTTCTGCTATGCGCTATTGAAGTATAAAAATCTATCCGAACTAAACTAAATACATTTTAATGCTCTATGAGTTCAATTAGTGTTATTAGTAACCTATAGATGGGCAGGTCATAGCAGAGAGGTCAGACAAATCACGGTCCACTGGCAAAGGAGCTGGCAACTAACTCCAGTATCTTTGCCAAGAACACCATATGGATAAGCACAACCAGAAACACAGACAGATCGGCCTGGCGTGCCACGTCCATATGGTCACTGAGAGTCGGACACGACTGCAGGACTTAACAATAACAACAACTTACCACCTGATCTGAGGACTTAACACTATCAATATTCTCACTCCTGCTCTGTGTTCGTCACATGCAGTGTCAGAACACCACTGTCTAACATGAAACATGTCATATCTCTGCCTACCCCATAATTCTGGTAGTTGTGGTTCGTTTGCCTTGTGCTTCATACCATCGATATATAGACAAGACTATACCATCCAGCATATAGATTGACATCACAGTGTAGCTAATCAGAGAGAACTTTTGCTATTCCATCCTCAATGCAATATGATTACATTTCAATACATCTTCAATGCAAAAACATGTCATCCCCTACAGAAAGGTGCTCCTTGGACACCTACCTATTCTGTCTAATACTAAATCAGTCCCTGCCCATTAGGTTCATCTAATGCGTAGGTTCTATCAATCTTTATATATACACTATCTGAATCCCACATTTTCTATCATTTAATAATAACAGCATGTTTAGACATTTTAAAAGTTTTTTTCTGTACAGCAAAGGAATGTGTTTGCTCTACCACAGCTAGTTCTATTAATTAAAGAAAAGTGGAAGATCTACTTATACTTCATGTATCATGTAACATATCAGAGCAAGAGGAAACAGCCTTTCCCCCTGTCTCACTTTAATGTAAGTTCTATACACTAAAGATCACTCACTTACCATACACTACACACATTTTATTACAAAATATCACATATAATAGTTGTTGTAACTGTGAGGTTGTCAGTAACGCTATGTTAAAAGTTACGGGTTGTGCATGTGCAATGAACGCCAAGGCTGGTACGTGACTGGCATAACGGGACTGCAATAAGCGCAGAGGGCGCTCATCACAAGGCCCGTATGTGACTGGCTTGGCTTTAAAAAAAATACGGTTTAACGGCCGCCATTTTTTTAAGCCCGTAACTCGAAAGCCGTTCGTGGGCCGCGAAAAATGTTTTTTTCTTGTATATATTTATCCCATTTTTTTTGTATATTGTATATTGGGGTGGAAGACACCCAGGGACATCCTAATCCTCACTTTTCTTTTTTGATAGTGATTAGTGGTTCAATCCACATAGAGGAAACATATTATTTACTTAGAATCTGTTATTGTACCCAAGTGACTTTTAGTCCTCAGACTTGCTTTTATTTGAGCTTTATCCAGGGAGCAAGTAGACTATACTAAACTCTCTTCTGAGATGGTGAATTCAGCTATAAATAATATAGACGTGGATTCACTTCAAAGGGAAGCCGATGAGAGCTTTGGCTTTAGGGCCCAATCCATCATAGCTAATGAGAGGAACATTAAAGATCAATTTGGTGAATTGTTAAAAATTGCAAAAAAGCAACTAAGATCTATATGGGAAATCAGTACCCTGCAAAACTACTTAAAAAATCAAATTGTCCCTAGAGGACTTAGAATAAATATTAGCCCAGCTAGTAACCTGTCGAATGAAACATTCACTAAGAAGTGGCAAGAAATATTGTTAAAATGCTCATTTGAACTTATGTCCCTTATAATTGAGACCGAACAGCAAAACTTAGAAATCCTCAAACCAAAGTTGGCATTATACCAACAAGAGTTTGGTAAATTCAGTGAAGTACCTGAGTACAATATGTTTTGCACAAGGTTGAATGAGAATATAGACAGGTTTAAGAAAGAGATTAAAGAACGCAAACAAAAGAAATTTTGGAGGGATCAGACTGATTTTAAAAATGGCAGGATATTTAGAAGATTCCCAAAGAATGCTAACCAAAGAAATTCTGACATTAGCTCTTCAGAATTTGAGAACTCTGATAATGATGACTTTCATCCCTATAACACCAGGACCAGACGAGGAAATTATCCTCAGAAAAGAGAGAACTATGAATTAAGAGCAAATCTTCAGACAAGAGAGAATCCTAGATTTAATGAACAACAACAATCTTTTTTAGAGAGAGGTGGGATCCCTGTGAGGGGGCCAGAGAGGACACTCAGATCCAAGGGAAACAGGAATGCCTGACTCCTAACCCCTCTAACCCCCCTACTATGAATTCACAGATAGTCAATTTGTCTAACTTTCCCCTCAATATACATCATACCTCAGTGTTACAGAAAGGTTTGACATTTGTCCCAGCATCCAGATCAGATACATTCACGCACATAAAAGATTTAAACCTCTTTGCCCGTAAGCTAGCACTGCATAAATTTTATAAATTAAAAGAGGAGAGAGAATGTATGAATCTGGGTGTGGGAAAGGAAGACATAGAAACTTTACAATCTCTGTTGTCTTTGTTAAAAGAGAATGAGCCGATTGATCCTATGAGTACAGTCAAATCTAAAACCTGGAGAAATAAAAGTACTTTTACACCAGGAATGAAAGACTATGCCAATATCTGGGTCTTTCTTCAGCAGACCACTTTAGAGATTGAGAATATAGACTATTACAAATTGAAAAAATCATTCAACTTAACTAATAGTGAATTCATAGCATTAAAAGAACTGGAGAAGTGCAAGGAGATACAAATCAAGCCTGCCGATAAGGGAGGCAACATTGTCATTATGAATAATGAGGAATATAGAGATATGTGTAATAAAATTTTGGGTGACAATAGTACATATAAGGTGATTCAAAAGAATCCAACTAATGAGTACAAGATACTCCTGAAAACTATTTTGGATAATGCAATAAAAGAAGACCTTATTGATGAACAAACCTATAGGTTCCTATACCCCAAATTTCCTACTATCTCGATTTTCTATTCCCTCCCCAAAATACATAAAAAGAAATCACCTATTCCTGGTAGGCCTATTGTATCTGGCACCGATAACTTGTCCCATAATGCCAGCATATTTATCGACCATTATCTGAGAGATCTGGTAGAGAGTCTACCCTCTTATGTCAAAGATACTAATGACATTTTAAAGCAGTTGGAAGACTTACATATACCTAACTCAGCATGGCTAGCCTCTATTGATGTAGAGGCCCTATACAGCAGTATACCGCATGTATGCGGTATAGAGGCCCTTGGTTATTTTTTAAGCATGAAAGGTGTTGTTCATACTAAATTTAATGGACTTCTCCTGGAATTGTTGGATTTTGTATTGAAGCATAACTACTTTACATACAATAACAAATGGTACCACCAGCAGAAAGGGACAGCCATGGGCACTCCATGTGCTCCCAGTTATGCCAATCTGTTCCTGGGTTGGTGGGAGGAGAAATT
This sequence comes from Discoglossus pictus, assembly GCA_027410445.1. Classification (NCBI taxonomy): domain Eukaryota; kingdom Metazoa; phylum Chordata; class Amphibia; order Anura; family Alytidae; genus Discoglossus; species Discoglossus pictus. The sequence goes on along the minus strand of CM050163.1, from coordinate 266,863,403 downwards.
TGTTTTTCAAGAATCTACATCCTCACTCTCTGAGCACGCATTAATATGGCGGCGCTATATTGATGATGTGTTAGTGGTTTGGACAGGCACTAAGCCTGATTTTGAACAGTTCATGTCTGACCTGAACACCAATGATCTGGGCCTTAAATTTACCTATGAACTAAATATATCCTCCATTACATTTCTAGACTTGTTGATAACAAAAGACGAGGAAGGAAAGATATCAACCACTACGTATAGGAAGGATACAGCCACAAATTCTTTGTTGACTTGGGATAGCCAGCATTTTGAACCTCTGAAAAGGGGTATACCAAGAGGTCAATACCTTAGAATAAGAAGGAACTGCAGTTCTGATACAGAGTTCAAACTAGAGGCAGATAAATTAAGAACTAGATTTAGAGACAGAGGTTATTCAAAGAAATGTCTCAAATCTGCTTTCAATTATGCATCCAACTGCAAAAGATCTGAACTTCTTAATGGTCTTAACAATAATACAGATAAGGAAAGCAAATTATCTCGCTGTATTATGACTTTTGGCTATGACTCTGAGGCTGTTAGAAATATTCTATCCAGACATTGGCACCTTTTGAGGAGTGACGATGATCTAAAAGATGTTTTAACGCCCAAGGCCTCCATCACATACCGTAGGGGCAAAAACCTGAAAGACAGATTGGTCCATAGCTCTTTTAAAGAACTGAAACCAGGGACCTGGTTAAAACCCCTAACAGGGTGTTTCAAATGCAGCAAGTGTAAGTTCTGCAGGTATGTTACACCTTTGAAAGTATATGAGCATCCTATTACTGGGGAAAAGTTTAAAATAAAAGAATTCATGAATTGTTGTTCTACGGCGGTTATCTATGTGGCCACCTGTATTTGCAGGAAGATCTATGTAGGAAAAACGAGGCGCCAGTTGCGCCGTAGAATTGGCGAGCACATTTACAGTATCAAGAATGCATTGGATACACCAATTGCCCGCCATGTCAAATATTGTCATAACAACAAAAGTGATGTTCTATCTTTTTGTGCAATAGACCAAGTCCACATAGGCCCAAGACAAGGGGACTTGGAGAGAAAATTATTACAATGTGAAGCACGCTGGATTTACCAATTGAAGGCCCAAGCACCCTATGGACTTAATGAGGGATTTACTTTTACGCCTTTCATCTAAAAGTTGGGCCTTTTTTCTTTTATGTCACTTAGACCGTTTATATTAGGCCTTAATCTTGTTTTATTGATACACCACACATTTTAACCCTCACTTTATTAATTATTTTTCACTTTTAGTCTTATTCACTTCAGTGAGTATCTTTATGTCTCCTACCCTCAAGTGCATCCTTTTTGGATGGACCATAAATATATTAGCACCCACCACTTAGGTTTCTGTATACACGAGTACACCTGTTATAGGCGCCTGTTATATCAGGTAGCACATATCTGAGTATTTATGTTAACCTTAATACTAGGTTCTCAGCTCTCACTTTCACATCCCTTAAATACGCCACTATCTATGACCACATTCGCATTATGCAGTCTTTATCTCTTGGTTTGTCACCCTTCTAGTTATTCAATGGAGTTTATATTTTTCTATATACCTGCCCTTTAGTGGCATTCTTTTAGCACTTTTTTCTTTTTTTATTCAGACCCTTTCTACAGCATTCTACCCTTTAGATGTAGTAACTGTCTAATTACATATTTTCATCGTTTCTTTTACTCCCTCAGTTCCTCTATATGTCTGATACACTGGTATCAACCATAAGTGCAAGTGCCTACATTCCTGTGTTTCTTAAGCCTCTGTATCCTTTCAGTCCCTTGTATATATTGTGTGAATTATCTACACTTTTATGCACACATCTGTGTTGTTCCTATGCTCTCTCTTATTATCCCCTTGTGCATATTATAATGGTTATTTATACCATCTTCATTACCCTTCTGGCCCGTTATGGGCAAAGTATTCATTCCTTCTCATGTTGCCTAGGCGACAGCTCCCTATATAAAGCTCTTGGAGACAGCGTTATACAACTTTCCTTTGACAAAGACGTGGTACGTCGAAACGCGTCAGGCTCCTAGCAACGACACTGCGCACGTCATCACGTTAGACGTGCGCACGTGCGCTGCTAACCTGGCGGTCGAGTCCCTTTAGGGAGCGCGATATTGCTCCTATTACGGCCTAGTTTAAAGCCCCTTATACCACACTAATGACATAGCATGCCTGCAAGTATCAGATACTACCCATTGTAACCCCTAGAAACAGGGCACAGCCTCAATCCTCTTTATACAGCTTTAGGCACTTGTTTGTGCCATACCACAGCTAGATTCCAACCAGCCTATATAGACACGGTTTGGATCACATGCTGGGTAGCATATACTAGTTAAGGCAACCTTGTCTGCACTTTAGGCTGAGCCTCTTTGCAATTTTGACTTTTATAGGTACAATCTTCTAGTACCTCATTTAAATGCAATAGGTGTATCAGTAAGGCATTTAGTGACCCATACTTCATGTCTATGCAAATATATTGCCTTCTTTAATGTACCCTCCGGACACTTGGAGGACATATATTTAGGCATAAGGGTGCTTTACAAATATACTATTTAGGATACTATAGGGCTTGTATGCCCTGATACTTATTTACAACTTCCATTGCTCGCCCGCCAGGTGTGAATAGTTATACCCACTTACTTAAGGATTAAATTTTGCACAATACCAGTGCCTTAGGGTATTTTACTATTCCTTACATTTGCCCTTTTTTATTCCCCCTACTAGTGTTTTTACACTCACTGTTTTTAATATACGCCGCTGTCATTTACTTAATAAAATAATATTTCTTGTATATATTTATCCCATTTTTTTTGTATATTGTATATTGGGGTGGAAGACACCCAGGGACATCCTAATCCTCACTTTTCTTTTTTGATCATGTAACATATCAGAGCAAGAGGAAACAGCCTTTCCCCCTGTCTCACTTTAATGTAAGTTCTATACACTAAAGATCACTCACTTACCATACACTACACACATTTTATTACAAAATATCACATATAATAGTTGTTGTAACTGTGAGGTTGTCAGTAACGCTATGTTAAAAGTTACGGGTTGTGCATGTGCAATGAACGCCAAGGCTGGTACGTGACTGGCATAACGGGACTGTAATAAGCGCCGAGGGCGCTCATCACAAGGCCCGTATGTGACTGGCTTGGCTTTAAAAAAAATACGGTTTAACGGCCGCCATTTTTTTAAGCCCATAACTCGAAAGCCGTTCGTGGGCCGCGAAAAAAAGCCAATTGATTAGAAAATGAACTTACAACCACAGCACAGGGGGAGAGGCCAGGAGCCTGTAAGTGAGGTTGCAAGCTAATTTGCTATTTAATAGGCATTTTTGGGAGGTCTCAGAACGGCTAAGCGAGAAAACAAATGGCGGCTGTAAATCAGAAAAACATTTCAGGCTTAGTGAAAATGATCAATTTTCCAAGCCTGCAAATGGTTTCACACCTGTAAATGCAAACAGGAGCAAAGAGGTGGGAGAGGGGGGAGAATGACACAGGGAGGGAGAGGGTGGAAAGAGACACAGTGGAGGGAGATAAGGGAAAAAAAACAGGGCAGAGGGCAAAGAGACACGGGAGAGAGGGGGAAACAGACACAGGGGAGGGAGAGGGGGGAAAGAGACACGGGTGAGAGAGTGGGGAGAGTCTCTCAATAAGCGCCAAAATCGCTCATTGCGGAGCTCGCGATGAGTGCCATCGCAGGACTTGCGATGAGCACGAAAGGCACTCATTGCGAGGCGCGGAAAGTAGAGGAGGGGAGAGGCTCGCAATGAGCACCGAAAGCGCTCATCATGGGCATGAAAATTGCGGGTGGCTAAGGCCTGCAATGAGTGGCGAAGCCACTCATTGCGGAGCTTGTGATAAGCGCCAAATGCGCTCATTGTGCGGAAAATAAAGTAGAGGGGGGAGAGGCTTGCATTGTGTGGCAAACAGCATTGCCAGGCTTCAAATTTTATTACCGTCATTTTTGACGGGCAAGTCGCTAGTGAGATAATAATAATGATTCATCCTTCATTACATTTAAGTAGTAAAAAGTTAGTGAAAATAACTTAATTTTCTTTAATTGAAGAAATATTGAAGAAGTTGATCTTTTATGAGAACGCTCACATTAAAAATAGTTTTGCCACTGAAGCTCCTCCCATCTTTTCCACTTTGGAAGCTCAAGTACCTGCAGATGGCAATTTTCTACACATCTTCAGCTGAAATTCCTGCTACAGGTAAAAAAGATGGGAGGAGCTTGATTCTAAACATCAGGATCAAACCAGCAGTTTTCAGTGTAAGTTTTCTCACAAAACAATGTTATTTTAATCACACCTAATTGATAAGTTGTTTATACTGTTCATTACAATTTAAAATATATGAAAGCACATTACAGTGGCTCTTTAAGTGACAGCAAGTCACTTCAATCTATCTTGGTGATGCACCTTTCAATTTATTGATAACGTACAATCAAACAAATCTTCATTACATTGTTATGTGACTTATACATGGGTGTGTTTCAGCCACAAGGTCCAGGCCTAGGGCAGCACATTTTCAGGGGGCAGTAGGCTGGCTCAAATGGCAATGTAATTCCATGGACTATACACAGAAATGTCATAGGCAGAGAATATTCTGCCTGTAAATGTTCCTGGGGCTTTCTGACTTACGATATAATTCCATAGACACAAATACACTTATGATTTTCTGTATAGGTATGTGGTAAACCTATGACTGGGATACAGGAAGAGGAAAGGAGAATAATTCTGAATGGACCTGGGGCTTTTTGGAAGCAGTAGTAATGTGTACTTATCCCATATCTTGGTGTACCCTACTCATTACTAATGCTAGGTGTGTCACATGCTCTGCTTATGCTCATACAATATCAGGCAATTAGCAGACAAAGGGGAACATACATCATTTATATTCCAGTTTCACTCCCGTCTTTAATTTGACTATCCAAACAGACAAACAAATAAACAATATGTGAGACCACCATGTGAAGGGAATAATCATTCACATGATGCATCTTGGAGCATTCTGTTTATATACTTTTGGGAGTATGCTATTATTACTCTTTTGCTACCTATACTTCAGTTCCAGATGATTCCTAATAGGCAAAATATGATAAGGCATGCTATTACAACAATTATAATTTCATAAGATATTCACATGTTCTCTACGTTTACAATCCTCTAATGTCAGAGCTCACCTCTTATTCTGGCACATGATCCCTCTTACATAGTTACATAGGCCCTCATTCAATTGCAATTTTGAGAATTGAATAGGGGTCTAAATAAGCGCATCACATATATTTTTTAAAGAAGTTTTTAGTTATTAAGCATCTATCCAAAAGCAAGGTTTTGACTAACGAAAAACTTCTTTAAAAAATATATGTTATGTGATTATTTTGATCCCTATTGAATTTGCAAAATGGCAATTGAATAAGGGCCATAGTAATTGAGGTTGAAAAAAGACTTTCAGTCCATCAAGTTCGACCTTTTAAGATCTCCTCCGATCTGCAATATGCGGATTAGTTATTAATTAATAACTCTATTTCTCTTTCAAGTTTTTTCCCTTCCTGTACTGTAATCTATTTCATGTTAGTGTATATGTTTGTATTGCTACACCTATATGTATGCAAATAAAAAGCACTGATGCTGTGAAAAATGATGATGCAGAGCTTCTCTGGTTAGGTTAAAAAATGAACAATGATACTGTGTTCTGCATAAAAGCATAGATTTGATGACAGATATGCACCAAGAGGCCCATTTGGATGGTCTATTATATCTATAAAGAAATTGAGAGAAAGAAAGAACACCTTTATATCTGACCAAATATTTCCCATACAATAGTACCCAGCTATAATTAGAGATAATTATCTCTGTATATCTACCAAAAACATTTTGACTTAATTAATCCTCTGATTTGCCATATCCCAGGCTGCTTAAATCAATGTATTCTGTTTGTTCCTATAGTTTGTGATGAAATACTGAACTGCACATCCTCAATTTTTTAGTTGACAAAAGAAATTAGGACTTTCCTGTGAAAAGGTTTGTTCCTATCAGCAGCCAATCCAAGCCCACATGGAGCTCTGAATATTTACGAGCTCAGGAGATCTCCACCCTCCCTCCTCTCCTGGACAAAAAGGATCGACTCAGGTAACGGAGACCGTCAGTGAAGGAACAGACTTTTATGGGACAGTACTGTGGTGGCAGGAACGGTCCTTTTAGGATACAGGACGACGTCGCTGGACGGAGCACAGAAACCTGTAGGTTAGGTAAGAACTGATATCACTTGCAGGTACATTATTACACTGTGTGTGCTTTACAATGATTCAAATAGGTAACAGTGAGACATTTATTATTAGGGAGAGATATAATAACATGCAGAGATATAATGCCATGCAGAGTTATAATAACATGCAGAGATACAATAACACAATGATATATAATAACATGCAGAAATATAATACCACATTGATATATAATAACCTGTAGAGCTAAAACAGCACGCAGAGATATAATAACACACTGACATATAATAACGTGCAGAGAAATGACAACACACGGAGATATAATAAAGCACTAAGATATAGTAACATGCAGGTATACAATAACACCCTGAGATATCATAACACACTAACATACAATAACGTTTCTGGATTGCTACCATGTCGCAGTGAAGGGGCTTGTGTACTTCAATGAATCTGTGAGTTATACCATGTAGGGTCACCCAAGATGGACAGGTCATAGCTGAGAGGTCAGACAAATCGTGGTCCACTAGATAAGGAATTGGCAATCCACTCAGAGTCTTTGCCAAGAAAAGCATATTGATAAGCTCAATCAGAAACACAGAGAGATGTGCCTGGCGTGCTACGTCCATATGAGAGTCGGACACGACTGGAAGACTGAACAGCAACATATAATAACATGCTGATGTAAAATAAGACACTGAGATATAATAACATGCTGATATATAATAACATATCAATATACAGGGACATACTGAGATATAATAACACGTAGATAATAACATGGAGAGATTTACAGCCTTATTAAATTGCGATTCAGCCAATTGAATAGGGCTCTATATAAGCACAGAGTATATTTTTTTACAGATGTTTTTAGTTAGTGAACACTTTGCTTTTGGATAGAAGATCACTAACGTAAAACGTCTGTAAAAAAAAGTGCTTATATAGAGCTCTTTTCAATTGGCCAAATTGCAATTTAATAAGGCTGATAATATGCACTCATATAATAACAAACATCTGTATAATTACTTGAGGAGAAATATAATAATGCGCACAGATATACATTGGCATCTAAAGGTATAATAACACACAGAGCTATAATGGCAAGCAGATAGATTAAGATATACAGAGATATCATAACATGCAGTTATATAAGAAAACATACAGTTAATACCATACAGGGATATAATAACATGCATAAATATAATAAAAAAGAGATATACAGAGAGAGAGAGAAATAATAGAGATTCAGTAGCATTTACAGTGCAATGTTATTTTGTCATAGAATAACACAATTTTATTCCCATGATTTTTGATGGGCAAGTAGCTAGTATCATTATATTCATTAATATTAACAACATTCAGAAAAATACATTTATGTAGATATATATACAATAGTAATGTGCAGGTAGAAACACACATATGAAGAGTGCTTTTTATAATGGTTACAATGTGTGTAAATGAACAAGTACTTTACATTTAGTGGTAGATTTGAGGTCTTAGAGAAACTAGTCCCACTTCATGACCTCAAACAACTGTGCTGTGGAGAAATATAAAGAATAATAAATACATGTAAATAAGGGGAATATTTTTAACATATTTGTCTGAAATTCTTATGTACCTCACTTAAAATAAATATTTTTGTATATTACTCTGAGGAGTTAATTTATCACAAAGGACAAAAAATTATAACATTACATTATTATTTATCACTATAATACTGTTTTAATGCAATATCTGGCTTCTTTTTTTTTTTTTGGTTGCACCAGCACTAAGATTTTTTCTTTTTTTTTTAATACAGGATGTTTCCCACTTTTTCTGATCTGAAAATTTGCCAGCTATTTTCAGTATCTCAGGATCCAGTAGTTTACAGGCCCTAGGGCTGTTACACTTGGTAAATTACCCTTAGTTGGCAAGGAGGACAGCCCAATAATATGTCTCCCCAACTACTTTTCTTTAATTAATAATACACATTTTTGTACAGTGAAAAAAAACAGTAAACACAGCCAAACAGTAGACACCATGTAGTTCAATTTGGCACTTATTTTTGCAGCCTTAGCCTAAATAGAAGGGTGCCTAAGATAATAGACACATGAACATACTTACATAGTTACATACAGCCTTATTAAATTGTGATTCGGACAATAGGGCTCTTTTTAAGCACACAGCATATTTTATTTACAGAAGTTTTTAGTTAGTGAAGACCTTGCTTTTAGATAGAAGTTCACTAACTAAAAACTTTGGGGGGAAAAATATGCTGTTTGCTTAAATAGAGCGCTTTTAAATGTACCGAATCACAATTTAATAAGGCTGATAGTAATTAAGGTTGAAAAAAGACTTTCAGTCCACCAAGTTCAACCTTTTAAGATCTTCTCTGATCTGCAATATGCAGATTAGTTATTAATTAATTAGTTGTTAATTGTTAATTAATTATTAATCCACTATTTATTTATTTAAATTAGTAATTAATCCAGAGGAAGGCAAACAGAAAAAAACCCAAGTGAAACTTATCCAATCGTCTCAAAGGGGGAAAAAAATGAATTCCTTCCTGCCCCCAGATACATGCAAGCACTTCCCCTCCCATATACTCGTAGACTGTATAATATAGAACGGCTTCCTCCAGCCTCCCCCCAATAAATATTAAATAGTCCAAACCCTTTGAAATCCAGGGCAGTGGCAAACAGCTAAACACAAAGCCACAACCAAAGTGTTATATCTCTCTTGGTCCCTGGTCCCACTTTTTAAAGTTGATCACAGTTTTTATTAACACATTGTGATGAGTCCAATGATTAAAGCTCTTTTTTAAACTAGTCTCAGTGCCAGAAAGTAGAGTGTTGAAATGGGAAGTGAGAAGAAAGGTGAGAGAGAAAGGTGGCAACAAAAAGGACTGCAGAATGATAGTGAAGGGGCGTAGTTTTGCACTAGTAGATGTCACTACAATGCTACTCCTGTTAATACTCCATGAAATTACAGATACAATCAAGACATAAACAGTATAGTGTTCAGGTTGGAGCAATAGAGGGCCATATTGTAGGTCCTGAATTATGATGGACGACCTAGTTAAAGGGTCAGTCCCATGAAAAAACAATGCAATCTAATGACAGATACATGTTTAAAAGGTTAAGGGTCAATCCCATGTAGGTGCAAGGCAACCTGATTACATGTTTAATGGGTTAAATGGCCATTCTCAAACTGCAACTTTCTGTCAGATGATCGATACATCACATCTTCTATAACAGTTTCCCCTTTGTCACCATTTCAAATTCCCTTAGGATTCCAGTTGTAAAAAGCGAAAAGGGTTAACTCATTCTGCCAAAAAAGGAGTTCCCATGGGTCTTCAGTTCTCTGTCTGTTCTCAGACAAAAGCGTTCTTACTGAAAGGATCCCGATGATAATATGGCAGCGACAGATCCTGCCTCATCCTTTTGTCAGATGATATTTAGCTTCAAGGTCTCTTTTTTTATCTGAAAATAGCTTTTATTTCACACTCACTCCCACACAGCAGAGACACAGGAGCAGTGTCTTATGCTCCAAATTGAAGGATCAGTCCCATGTAGGAGCAAAATGACTGACTGATAGTAACATGTTTTATTCAGTCTCTTTATTCCTGAATGGTTCTGACCCTTTAATCCAATACACAGCAAAAACAGTAGGTTTAAAGAGTAAAATTAATTTTTAGTCAAATTATTTCCAGTGTTCATTTCCAAATAATGTGCTCTCGACAGTACACAGAAATTGGAGTACTGTTGACCAGTAATATTATTTTGCAGTTTGAACCCACCATTGTTATTTGTATAGTAACATTTGTGATAAGGTAACTTGGCCTCTACATGGGATAGACCCTAATCTATTAAACATGTCACTGTCATTTGGTCACTTTGCTTCTACATGGGACTGACCCGTTAACACATTAAATATGTCGCTGTCATTAGGTCACTGCTACTACATGGCAGTTCCTGAAATTGGTGTCTGTTGTGCTTTTTCAGCCAGTACTATGACCGATTTCAGGTTTCCGTGCGGGTTCATTTCACACTGTACACAGAGAATAGTGTGTGCTTTCTGCCTTTGTCAAAGCTGGGTTATTGTTGATTGTTCAATGTAACCTCCTTTGTCTGCGAGCTTGGATTCTACACAAGGTAATAAGTGTAGAAGGTAAAACTGGTAAAATGATGCTGTGAAATATATATTGTTTGGATAAAATAAAAAATAAAATATATATATATATATATATATATATATATATATAAATAAATATATATATATATATATATATATATATATATATATATATATATATATATATATAATGGGAATGAAGTATGCCTGGCATATGCACAAGGCCATTCTGAGGATTAATTAGAGGGCATCATTTGGACTATGAGACAAGGTGAGATAGATGGCTGCGTGACTTACATAAGCTAAGTGTAGGTGATACATTTCTTTGAAAATATTCATTTTTAGTGAGGTTTGAAAGTTTTGAAATAAGTTGATAAGTTGAGATAACTTCTTTAAATTGGTAAGAGAAGAGTTAACCAGAGGAGAGGTGCAGTTCCTGAGCTAAGTATAGGGGGCAGCCAGAGAGAATAGTTGAAGCCAAAGGCAGAGTTATTATGCATTAATGTATGGGATTATTTGTTGTGTCTTGAGCAAGGTAAATTTCAGATTATGATAGCAGAATTGAATTAATGAACGCATTTTAGAAGTGAAAACAGTGTAGTGTCCAACATAACCAAGTAGAGCAGGCATCATTGGGTCTGACAGATAAAGGCATTATCATCGGCTTTAGTAGAAAGGAGAAGAGAAGGAGCTCAGTCTTCAGTATGTTAATAAGGTGATCCGGTGCTAAAAGATAGATTTGAGTGGTGAACAACAGTAGACATAGGAGTGAATTTTGATGACGGATGAGAGATGCCAGAGAAGGAGAAGCTAAAAGTGCTGTTGGAGATAAAATAAATGAACCATATCTAGGAGTAGAGGGTTTGGATGAGAAGAGTACAGTCAAATTTGTTGAAAGCAAAAGAAATGGCCAGGCGAATTTGGAAGCAGAAGTCATATGTGATTTGTTGAAGACTGTCAACACTGTAAAGTAGGAGACAGTACTGGAGTGAATCAGTTAAAATTTTAAACCATTTAAATAAATCCCAAATTTATAAAAATAAAAATATGTTATTAAATTCACCACTTGCTTCATAGGACCAATGTGCCAATAGTGTTCAGACAGAGTTGTGGTATTATCATTTATACACTGTCTGTGCCATGGATTATCTGCTCAATTCCTTAGGTGGGTCTGTCAGCACCTCACTATTTTCTTTGACCCACCTTTGCCAGGCAAGGACATCCTGTCATGCTGTTGACCATTGAAAGCAGGAGTTGAGAGCCTGGCTCTATACAACACTGTAATTAGATTTCTGTATTCAATTCCCCAGAGAGCTTGCAATCTAATTGCTGATGTCTGACTCACAGGCAGATACAGTGACTTGCTTGGAAGTCACAATAAGGTGAATATTCATTAGACTGCAATGGGACCCTGACCGCTTTCATGGACACTTCTATGCATAAACAACACTACTTTAGACCCAAGTCAAGTTCATTTCACAAATGTGTATATGTATGACTCTGCAAGGTCAGGCTACAGAGGAACATGTTAATGTGTTTCTAACAACATTTTCTTAAAGATCTGCATGTGAATTCTTCAAAATGGTCAAACATTATGTTTAAAAGAGCACTGTAATGGCCTAGCTTTCATAATTGTTACCTAGTAGAGAGCTGTTGATGAAAACGTTGAACTTTTGTGAGAAAATGCATGCTGCAAATGACTAGTTTTTTAACAATATTTAGATCTACCCATCTTTTACATTTCATGGAAGAGTGTGAAGCCCATTTCCCTGCACCCGTTTACTAAATTCATGTAGTAACGAGGCAGCTATTGGTTACTGTGCTTTACAAACACACTTTGTTCAAGATAGGGAGAACTTTAGCATAAATATGGTTGAAAAAACAGCTATTTTCACTGTTTGTGGGCTCACAAAATATTATGTTTTTAATCATGATTCACAAATTAATTCAAAAGTTATATACTGACATTTACTATATAGAAGTTGTAAAATGTGGTCCCTTAATTGCTTTATTAGGGACACACATAGCTAAAACATAATGACCCTCAGTAGGGCATGTGAATCCAAAGCTGGAATCAATATTGCTGGAAGGTATATCAACAACCTCAGATACGCTGATAATACTTCTCTGATGGCTGAAAGTGAGGAGCAACTAAAGGATCCATTGATGAGACTAAAAGAAGAGAGTTCAAATTTGGCCTGCTGCTCAAGGTTAAAAAGATGAAGATCATGGCAAACGGCAATCTAATTTCCTGACAAATAGATTGGGTAGAAGTGGAAGCAGTGACAGATTTTATTTTCCTGGGATCCAAGATCTCAGCAGATGGTGACTGCAGCCATGACATTAAGACATTTGCTTCTGTGGATGAAAGCTATGGTAAGTCTGGACAAGCTAATAATATTATATTATCAACAAAGGCCAGCAGAGTTAAAACTATGATATTCCCAGTGACCCTTGGACTGCAAGACGATCCAAAAAATCAGTACTTCAGAAAATCAAGGCAAACTGTTCACTGGAAGGTATGATCATGAAGCGGAAGCTCAAATATTTTAGCCATATCATGAGAAGACAGGGTTCTCTAGAGAAGACTCTTATGCTGGGAAAGATTGAAGGCACAAGAAGAAGGGGAAGGGAGAGGTGGAGATGGATAGATGAAGGAGCAGTGAATGACAGATGTGCCTGGCGTGCTGTGGCCATAGGGTCACGGAGAGTCAGACATGACTGATTGATTGAACAACAATAGGGCATTATGGATATAATGCTTATTTGATTTTTGTATTCACATTTTATATAGGACATATGTACAAAGCACTTTGCAGTTTTACAAAAGGAGTACAATCAATAGTTGGTATAACATTTTTCAGAAACCATCAGAACATAGAATAACATTTAGGATAATTTTTGAAGTTGTGCAACTAACTAAAAGGCACATAAGGAAGTGGGTAAATGTGCCTGAAAACCATCATTGGGGTTAAATGAGGGGCATGATAACATGATGAAGTGGTTTATTATTGATCAGGGAAAGTGATAGAGATGAGACTTCAGGGAGGGATAAGATGTCGGACAAGTTTTATTCTATCCTAGGCCATTTAGGTTTGTGACCCTCCAACACCACACTTTCATCTGCTACTTTCCCCTTTCTATATCTCTAATCATAATGTTATGTGTATTTATGTATGTATATATATATATATATATATATATATATAGTATGTCAGAAAGTGTCAGATACACTTATAGACATTAATAACGCTGCATATAGACATTTCTGTGCATATAACAAGCATATCTCAATTTAGTGCACTGCATAGTCAGGAAGATTGCTTCCCCTTAAACTGTGCTGCCCTAGGGCTGGCCTCATGGGCCAAGCCAGAAACACCCCCCTGGTGTGCTATACAGATAATTCCAACCCTATACCTAGTAACTCACCATGCTTTCAAGCCGACCCTATTATGAGGACAAAATCTTTCGTTTAAGAGACCATAGCTCTGTCTCTCCCAGCCTCTAAATTCCCCTATTTCTGTTACTGAATGATTTGGTTTTTTTTTTTCTCCAAAACTCAAAAAGGGAGACTCAAAGTATGTAAAATGTAAGTGTGTAAGTGTGTAAGCCCTGGGGTGGTTTCCTCAGCACCTAATTTGTTTGCATAACAATGCCTTTATATTTCAGTTTCTTTATGTTTCACACAAAGCCTTCTGTAGCCAGGTGCCATGAGCAAGTTTTTCTTTGTAGGGAAGGGGAAGAAAGTGGGCGTGAAGTGGCAGGCTTGCAGTGTGCTGCTCTATAGTAGAACAAAGAGGGTATAGGAATGCATGGGCATCACTGCTCCTCCATGCACTCGGAGGTATCAGTTATTTAATTATACTAGCTCTGCCTCTTATTTCCGGCCTGTCAAGCTCTTCTACACCCAGGGGCCGGCTAAGGAGTTTGTATCTAGGGGCACAATATATATGTAGATCTGCTCCTGTATATATTTATATATATATATATATATATATATATATATATATATATATATATATAAATATATATATTTATATTTATATATATAAAATTGCACAAGCGGCTAGTGAATTGTGTTAACACTAGCATAAAAAGACATCTGTAGCCACTTGAAATGTTTCCCGTAGCAAAGCAATAAATTATACTCAAAAAAGCAATATTAGTGTGGAAATATGTATCTGTACATGCCTAGACCAAACTGCTATGTGTTGAACAGCTAGCGGTACTCCAATACAACTATAAACCGCCCATCATCTTCCTGTGCAACATTATTAAAGATATTGAAGATCATAGTACTCCTATAGAAAATATTTGTTTTAATTGATTTGTTCTAAGATAAAAGTAAAAGATACTTAAAGCCAGCAAAGGGAAAATGACTAGTTTCATACATGACGTTTAGTAGAGAAAGTAGCTGTCTGTGTATATTATTAAAGCATCACAAATTACAGCTCTCTGTAGTTTCTCCGCTATACCCTGATAATAGGTGAATCTGCTATTATTCCTCTTTTCTTATTGGCTTGTGATAAAATCAGAGGCAGAGGGGAGGAGATGTCTGGAATTTAGATATTTCCACCGGACAGCAAAGGTAGAGTGAAACCCTAACAAAGACGCTATTGTACCCCTTTGTTCGGCCTCTCTGCCATTTCAGACTCTAAACAGAGCTGTGCTTTTTTTAATTCCTTAACAGGGACAGTCCCTTTTAACACACACAAAACACATATTTTATTAGTTCATTACTTACACATCAAAACAGTATCTTATCTCATGTTATCTGCATATTAGAGCATTCTAATGTTTGTAATACAATTACTGCAAATAGAGGGGGAACTTGTTTTTATTGTGAGTGCTATATCACAGAAGCAGGGGCAGAGTGAGTGCAGCTTGTAGAGAGCATGTGGGCACAGCATGGCCAGATGTGCATCCGCGTTGCTCCTGGGCCTTATGAGGGCTGCAGACAAACTATGTATATGTAATTAAATCTCTATATATAGATGATATACACATTTGCAAGGCGGCATCTTTAATTACGGTAGCCAGGGTGGAATTGAAACATTTCAATTGTTCATATTATCTGCTAAAACACATTTTGTGACATGTCTTAGAATTGAGGACATGTAGCTGTATATAAAAAAAGCTATATATATTGACATGTATTACACACATACACACATTTATTTGTTCTACATAAAAAAGTGTATTTCATTCATCAATAGGTGATCACTGGCTGCCAAAATAGTTTGTTGCTCAATTCAGTTTATCAGTGCTCATTCAAGAGCTACTGTGTTTTTTGCACTTAGCTGTTCTTCACCTCCAGCCTGAATGCCATTGTCTCAGAAGGACAGCCCGCGGGTTTCTAATTTTGTAAGGTGCTTTGGAATAAAGCACACTCTACAAAGATTTTAAGCTCAAAACAGGGCCCTCCATTTTCTGCAGTTGTTAAAATTGATTTTTTCCTTGTTCTCTTCCCCTGTACAGCGCTAGGGAATATGTTGGCGCCATACAAATAAACAATAATAATAATAATTGAGTTTGATCTTGCAGAATTGTCATTTGAATTGTGGGAGCTGTGGTTCTTTTTCTAATTACTGACATTGATTTGAGGATGAAACTATATCTCCAGCATGCTATGTAGAGAAGAGAGGAAGAGCATGGATTGACAGCACAGTAAAACAAATTAGATAGAAGTTTAGCTATTCCCAAACGGAAAACTTTAAACATTTCCTGCATAGAGAACTGTTTATGACAAATAATTTCCTATCCATGTTTTAATACATTTTTCAGTGCCAAATGATGGTGCCTCCTAGAGGCAGGCACCCTAGGCCTGTTCTGCCTTATAAGAAGTTCGGCCCTGAGAGTGAGCACAGCTTGGAGAGAGCTTGGGCAGAGTGAGCACAGATTGGGCATTAACATAAGTAGAATGTTTTCTGCATAAAAATATTTTGATAACTTCTCTGCAATTCAAGGATTTTTGGTTATTGAGATAGGATTTCAATCTATGGGATACCACATATTTTCTAGTGACACTGATCCATCTCTTAATATGAGGATGTGAGACAGATAACACATATGTATATTAATTGTTTTTAAATAATTTATTTCACAAGCATTAATAAATCTAGATTTATTGTTTGTCAGCTAAGTTTTGGAATACATTTTGTGATGCTTAGTAGTAGTTCCCAAAGACATGTTATGTGTGAAAAAAGAAAGGTTCTCAGTGTTACTCTATATTGCAGATACCCAGTTACAATGGCAGGAAAGAATGTGCATACAAAAACAGCCCCGGACCCTCCTGAGGTGAAATTTGTAGATACAGCATGTTGCAGATGGACAGTGACCTCTATACTCATCGGAGCCATGGCCATCAGCGTCTCTGCTGGATTATTAATAAGTAAGTGTGACCGGAGAAAGACTCCAGCTGAGAACCTATTTTCTTCCTGTCGACTATTTCTGGCACATTTTAGATAGTTTTTATATACAACCTCTACTAGCACATTTGAGATGCACTGACACATAGTCGTATTTCTTTTTTTAGCAACCCTAGGCCATTCAGATTTGTGTGCCCCCACTTGCAGCTCATCCTCTTCACTTTCCATATTTCAAACCATGTTTATGTGTGTTTATATGTGTATATATGGTATGGCAGAAAGTGTCAAGTACTCCTAGAAACAAAAATGTCACTTCATATAGGCATTTTTGTGCATATACAAACATGATGCACTGCGTGTTCAGGCAGCCTGCTGTCCCGTGAAAATGTGCTCCTCTAAACCTCAACATTGTGGCAAAAACACACATCCCTCTTCCCACATTTACATTTCTAAGAATGGGAAAAATACAAACTTTGGGCTTATTTTACTAAAGAACATGAACACATTTCTGTTTCACATATTATAGTGTTTCACATATTATTTACTGCGATTTGTCATCACGCTTGCTCGCCTCGAGAAGCAAATCGAGCCGTTGAGGCATAGAAGCCTTCCGAGCTCAGAGGACTTAGGCAATGAGCGCCGAGCAGTTGAGGCATGGAAACACATGGGACTTAGGCTGAAATGAGAGCCGAAGGCGCTCCTTCGAGCCTCGCAAAGCGAAGCGAGCAGTTGAGGCATTGAAGCAAGCGGGAATCTCTGGGGCAAAAAAAAATGCGAACTCTCAAAAATACGAATGTAACGGCCGAACTGCAGAAATCAAAAAACAAAAAAATAAATAAAAAATAAAAAATAAACCACACTCACACACAGCACAGGGGGAGAGCCAGGATGCCTGGGAGTGAGGTTGCAAGCGAATTTAAGCTGAATTTGGCGTGTTTCGTCACTGGAAAATTGGCTAAGCAAGAAAAAAAACGGCGGATGAAAAAAATTCTGAAACTGGATGAAAACGAGGCCCTGCAATGCCAGGCGCACAGACCTTGGAAAATGCATGACCCCGCACACAGTAACACTTACATGAACAACGCCAGGCACGTGGGACTTAAACGACGCCAAAAACAGTAACACTTGCACAAACAAAATCCGAGATCAGAAAAATACGAATGTAACAGCCGAACCGCTGAAATTGAAAAACACGAAAAGCAACAAAAAAAATAAAAAGTAAATTAAAACACACAGCACAGGGGGAGAGCCAGGATGCCTGGGAGTGAAGTTGCAAGCACATTTTAAGTCCAATTTGCCATGTTTTGTCACTCGTAAATTGGCGGAAGAAAAACGGGAAAAAAAACAGAAAACGGAATTAAAACAAGGCTAAGCACATTGCGACCTCAGAAAAATGTTGAACTCTGAAAAATACGCAGGACTAAGAAAATACACGACGGCAAAGACACTAACACTTGCACGAACAACGCCAGGCACGAGGGACTTTGAAAATAAAACCAACCTAAAGATTCAGCAGACACACAGAGGAGAAACATACAGGGAAGTGACAGGGGGAGATGCTGGAAAGAGACACATGGCATTCCCAAGCACTAAACTTGCAGTTAACGAAACCTGCAATGAGAGGTCAGTACAGTAGGCGGGAGGAAAGGCTGAAGGCGCTCATTGCTAGACCCACGATGAGCACCGTAGGCGCTTATCGTGGGGCTTGCGATGAGCTCCGAATGTGATTGTTGAAAAGCAGGAAAGTTGAAGTACACGAGGGGAGAGGCTCAGAATGAGCACCAAAGCCGCTCAGCGCGGGGCTCGCGATGAGCGCAGAAGGTGCTCAGAGGGCCAAAAGACTCATTTTGTGTGGCAAACAGCATTGCCAGGGTTCAAATTTTATTGCCGTCATTTTTGACGGGCAAGTCGCTAGTTTTAATATAAAAGAAATCTCTATTCAGTCAGCTGAGCTGCTCCATTTTCTCATATCTTGCACATGGGTTGGGTCCTACAGGTTGGCCCGTCCCCAGTCCTCAAAATACTATAATAGACCCTATTTTAATGCTATCCTGGTTTGAACACTGGTGACAGATTGATGTCTTAGATATCTTCACTTAGTAATGGATATCCAAGAAATAAGAATTGTTACTGGCCCATAATTGATTTGTTGTTCTTCCTTTGTCTATATTTGCCATCAGGAACCCTCTACTGCACGACTACTGGAATATGTTGCTCCAAATTGATCATGAAAATAACTTCAGAAGATAATGTCTACCTATTATTGCCCAATTAAATGATGCGCCCTGGTAGATTTTGCATATTTATTCTAGTGCCTCCACTAGAGACTACGATCCACATGTGTATATTACCCGTTGGTTACTTGCTTATTAGTATTCAAAACAATCTTTAATTTGCTACATTATTTAATAATTGCCTATATATGTGCATGGCTAATTAGCTAAAATGTCTCATTGTGGACAGTGTATGTGCAATAGGAAAGGACTGGACTTTACTGTGTTAGAGGGTATTATAAATAAGCAGATGTTAGTATAAATGTGTGTTCTTGACAATAAAGGTCAGTACAGCATACAATTTTTTCAGCTGCATTACTTAATCCACTTGTCAAAAAATGTCCTCTTCTCAGTTGTCACCCTCATCACCTGCTCTTCTCTCTCATCCCTGTGTCACTTTCCTATTGATACTCCATATTTCATAGTATCACTAATCTCTTTTTTGACATTCTGTGTTTTCAGTGTATTTAACAACTCACAGCCTCACTGTGGTACATACGCTGGAGGTGCAAGGTCTTCAGTATGATGCCAGTTTACAGAACAGCAACTCTACGTACTGCAGAACCTTAACCACTACGCTGCAAACACTGGTAATTACTATGTGTCTATCTAATATAAGGGGACCTCTTCAAGGTAGTATAGTATTGGGCTTTTATCAAATGTGGCATGTCTGCATACAACATTATCATGTTTAACATAGGGTTTATATATAATGGTTGGTTTCAGACTGCAAATTTTGAGGTTCTTGTCACTTTTTTTTAGTTGAATACCAGTTTCAGGAATACAGTTCTAGAAGACAGTTATGCTGGATCTAGTGTTTTACAATATAGGTGAGTATTTATGTTATTAAATCATGTTTGCTTATAAAGTGTGGCTCTAAACATGTGAAAGGACAATTATTTCAAAGAATCTGAGCATTACAATGGCTGTTTAAAACATCTCATTCACTAATGTCTACATTTGCTCAATTTAGACGTGGTAAGTTTTCCTTAAAGGGAATCTTCAATGAACTTCATTGAGATTCCATTGGTTTAGTGTATCAACACAAATGTAAGGTAGACTACAATTGTGACAATTACATGGTTATCTTAATGCAAGAGAACAGACAGGGTCAAACTGTATACTATTAAGACAACATAACATGCACTAAGGGACGAGTCTGAGCAAATGGTGTGTTATTGAACACATTGATCAATAGGGCAGCTGCACTACTGATAATCTGAGTCTTGTGATCTGTCCTGTAGGAGAGGGAATGGAAGTGTCATAGCTCAACTCCAGCTGCAGTTCCAGACTTCTGCCAGATCTAAAGGACTTGATGAGATTGAAGAAATTCTCAGAGATGGTCTGATGTCTTTATTAAGTGAACACACTATACCGGTATTGCCTTATGGGAACATCTCTGCTGCAGTGCTCTCAGGTACAACTACTGTATGTCTACATATAAGTATTGCATTCTTCCTTCTTGCTCATATATCAAACATGCTTCAAAAGAACGAAGTATTAATGTTGTGTTAAGTAATCAAATATTTCTCAGGCCATAGTGTGCCAAAGATTTTGATTTAGTTTTTTTGATAAAGACATACATATGTGCTAAACCACATCCTTCATCGTGTTACTGGTTCAATTAACTGATATAACATTCCCACTTTCCATTCAAGTCAACTGAAATGATTATCAGTTTGAGATACCAAGCTAGTGAAAAAAGTAAGTATAGTCAATGGGGAGGTATTGCTAGGTAACTCAAGTACAGTGGCAGGCACTCCAGAAGTAACGACTCATAATATAAGGTGTATGCTCGCTAATGCCAGAAGCTTGCCAGGAAAAATAGGAGAGTTAGAATTATTAGCAATTAATGAAAAATGGGATTTAATAGGCATTACTGAAACGTGGTGGGATGAATATCACTACTGGACTTTTAATCTGGATGATTATAACCAATTTTGGAAAGATAGGGGAATGGTAAAAGAGGACGAGGGATTTGTCTGTATGTTAAGCCTGAATCTAGGCCTATAGTTAGAGAAGATATTTATGGTGGAACTAGCAGTAATGTTGATTTTTTGTGGGTAGAGTTAAATAGCGGAGGAACAAATTCTACAAGAATATTAGTAGGAGTATGCTATAAACCCCCAAATATAATTGAAAGTGAGGAAATACAATTATTGTTACAGATTGGAAATGCAGCTAAGCACGGGCAAGTTCTAATAATGGGAGATTTTAACTACACTGAAATAAACTGCATGAGGGAGACCAGCAGTTCATCTAAAGGGAGCAGGTTCTTGAGTACACTCAGGGATCATTATCTGGCCCAGGTTATACAAGAGCCTACTAGAAATGAAACTATCTTAGATTTACTCATCACAAATGTAATTGATATAGTATCAAATGTTGGAATAGGGCAACCGTTGGGAAACAGTGATCACAACACAGTCTCATTTGAGATTGAATTAAAAAAACAAGATTTTAAGGGGCCAACGAAAACTCTTAATTTTAAAAGGGCAGATTTTAACGGTCTAAGGGCAGCAATACAAAGTATAGACTGGGACAGAGAACTGGCAGGTAAAAATACTGAACATAAATGGACAACATTTAAATCCTTACTAAATATACATACACATCGGCATATACCTTGTGGGAATAAAAGTAAAAGGAGTAAATCCCATCCAGTGTGGCTTAACAATGATTTTTAGAGATCA
Source organism: Discoglossus pictus (assembly GCA_027410445.1). Taxonomy (NCBI): domain Eukaryota; kingdom Metazoa; phylum Chordata; class Amphibia; order Anura; family Alytidae; genus Discoglossus; species Discoglossus pictus. The sequence continues at coordinate 266,841,685 of CM050163.1, read as the reverse complement.
AGATACAGAGTAAAAACAGGCATTTAAATTATACAAACAAGAGGGGACAGAGACTGCTTTACAGGAATACAAGGAAATCAACAAGGCTTGCAACAGCGCGATTAGACTGGCTAAGATAGAAAATGAAAATTTAATTGCAAAAGAGAGTAAGACTAACCCTAAAATATTTTTTAAGAATATTAATAATGGGAAGAAGGTGAGGAAGGAAGTGATAGGAACATTACAATGTGACACAGGCCATCTGAAAATTAGTGACAAGGAAAAGGCAGATGAGCTAAATAGGTTATTTTCTTCAGTATACACAAGGGAGGTACCAGTGGTTGGGACATGGCAAGATAATGGGGCTACACTACCTTTGCCAAATAATTGGTTAACACCGGAAGTAATCCAAAAGAGGTTGGAAAAAATAAATGTTAATAAAGCCCCGGGTCCAGGTGAAATACATCCAAGGGTACTAAGGGAACTGGGTTCTGTAATAGCCAAACCATTATTTTTTTTCAAGATTCACTCAACACAGGGTCTCTACCAGATGACTGGAGAAAAGCTGATGTGATACCTATATTTAAAAAGGGAGCAAGAGCAAATCCATGGAATTATAGACCAGTGAGCCTCACTTCTCTAGTGTGGAAGCTTTTAGAAGGGTTAATAAGGGATAATATACAAGAATATGTCTATTTGAACAGGATTATAAGTAGGAGTCAACATGGATTTATGAGGGATAGGTCATGTCAAACAAATCTCATTAGTTTCTATGAGGAGGTTAGTAGGAAACCTGCATCAAGGCAACTCAGTGGATGTAGTCTTTTTGGATTTTGCAAAGGCTTTTGCTGCAGTGCCACATGGGAGACTATTGTACAAACTAAGAGATACAGGAGTTGCAGTAAATATCTGCTCATGGATTGAGAGCTGGCTAAAAGATAGGAAGCAAAGGGTTATTGTAAATGGAACATACTCTGATTGGACTAATGTGGTAAGTGGGATTCCTCAGGGCTCAGTATCAGGTCCTCTCCTTTTTAACATATTTATTAATAACTTAGAGGTGGGATTGGAGTGTGGTGTCTCCATTTTCGCTGATGACACGAAGTTGTGCAAGGTAATTAAATCAGATAGTGATGTGCTTTCTCTCCAAAGGGATTTACATAAAATTGAGGAATGGGCATCTAAATGGCAGATGAGATTTAATCCGAATAAATGTAAAGTTATGCATCTGGGAAGGAAAAATAGCCATGCAATTTATAATCTTAATGGAGCAAATCTAGATGTATCAGATAATGAAAGGGATTTGGGAGTGCTTGTGGACAACCACCTAGGTAACAGTGCTCAAAGCCAAGCAGCAGCTGCAAAGGCAAATAAAATATTAGCATGTATTAAGAATGGTATAGAAGCCAGGAAAGCAAATATAATTCTGCCACTATACAAATCTCTAGTACGCCCTCATTTGGAATATGGAGTACAATTTTGGGCACCACTTCATAAAAAGGACATTTTAGAGCTGGAAAAGGTACAGAGGAGGGCAACAAAACTAATAAGGAGACTGGAGGAGCTAAGTTATGAAGAAAGACTAACCAAATGAAACTTATTTTCTCTACAAAAAAGGCATCTAAGAGGAGATATGATTACCTTATATAAATATATCCAGGGTCAGTATAAAGATTTGTCGAGGGAGCTTTTTGTGCCAAGAGGTTTTCAACTGACAAGAGGACATCCCTTGAGGTTAGAAGTAAAAAGATTCCACCTTAAAGAAAGAAAAGGGTTCTTCACAGTAAGGGTGGTTAATCTGTGGAATTCTCTACCAGAGGAGGTGGTGACAGCAGATTCGATAGATAACTTTAAAAGGGGACTGGATTTATTTCTAATTAAAAAGGGAATTCAGGGTTATCATGGATAATTAGAGAGACAGTATTGATCCAGGGAGAAGTCCGGTCGCCAGTGTCTGGGATCAGTAGGGAATTGTTTTTTTTTTTCTTGTTTTTTTTTAATTTCCCTTTGGGGCGATTGGCTAAGTCTCACTTGGGTTTCTTTTTCTTTTTGCCTTCCTCTGGATTAATTAATAATACAAAAATTTTAAAAAAAATGCTATAATTAATTAATAATTAATTAACAACTAATTAATTAATAGTTAATCCGCATATTGCAGATCGGAGGAGATCTTAAAAGGTTGAACTTGATGGACTGAAAGTCTTTTTTCAAACTTAAATACTATGGGCCCTATTAAATTCGAGCTGCTGATGAAATCGTATCTCGCAAAGGCAGTTTTACTGCTGTTTGCGAGTACCGAATCTCTCGCAGCCTGCTTTGCGATATGACTGCGAGAAAATGGCTGAGAATAGGCTCCGAGAGAGCTACGTAGCCTTAAATCTATGCATGAGTCTCGCATATCGTAAGAATCCCTACGTGGACAAAAAGTCCACGCAAGGGATCCGAAAGCCTCTACGTGCTGCCTCGGAACAGCCCGAGACAGCCGTGTGAGGCTCCCCCCTGCACCCTATACACATCCCCATGCTGCAGGGGTCTCTATCAGGACCCCTGCAGCACCCCCACATTAACCCCTTGCAGCGGGGGTCCCCGATCTGCATAGATCAGGCCCCCCGCTGCATTTAAAACTTTTAAATTCCCCGCCGCGGCTCCTTAAAGGGGCCGCGGCACACTATTACCCAATCCCGGCCGCGGCACTTAAAATTAACCCCCCTCTATGCTGGGGGTCCCCATCGGGACCCCCGAAGTGTCCCCACATGAACCCATTGCAGGGGGGGTCCCCGATCTGCATAGATCAAGCCCCCCGTTGCATTTAAAACTTTTAAATTCCCCGCCGCGGCTCCTTAAAGGGGCCGCGGCACACTATTACCCAATCCCGGCTGCGGCACTTAAAATTAACCCCCCTCTATGCTGGGGGTCCCCATCGGGACCCCCGAAGTGTCCCCACATAAACCCCCTGCAGCTGGGGGCCCCGATCGGCAACGATCGTGACCCTGCTGCAATTCAATTTTAAATTTCCCGCCTTGCGGGTCCTCAAAGGACCGTAAAGGTCCTGAAAGGACTCGCACTAAAAATATTAACCCCAGGCAACTATAATTACCCCATTAACTCATGGTGGTCAATACAGACCACCATAAGGCCTAAATTAACCAATTAACTCATGGTGGTCAATACAGACCACCATAAGGCCTAAATTAACCCATTAACTCATGATGGTCAATACAGACCACCATAAGGCCTAAATTAACCCATTAACTCATGGTGGTCAATACAGACCCCCATAAGGCTCTATTTAACCCCATCAGTCCCATAACGGTATATTATTACCATTATGTGCCTGTTACAACCCAACATTAACCACATAAGTGCCTTGATGGTCCTCAAGGACCATCATGACACTAACTACAAACACTACACTATAACCCCCAATAAACCATTTAATCTAAACTAACCCCCCTCTACACTAATCTATTAACACTTACACTACCTACCTACACTACCTACCCCCTAATAAACCTCCCCAACACTCTAATTACAAAAAAAAACTACAGTACAGAAAACAAAAAAACCTACAGTACAGCAAAAAAAAAACTACAGTACAGCAAAAAAAAAAAACTACAGTACAGAAAAAAAAAACTACAGTACAGCAAAAAAAAAACCTACAGCACAGGAAAAAAAAAAATTACAACCCCACCCCCCACTACAGAAAATTAAAAAATTACACACCGGAAAAGGAAAGACAGATAAACACAATACAATACATACATATAATACATTACATACATTAGATACAATACATGACATTACATATAATATATTAAATATAATATATTAAATATAATATATTAAATATAATACATTACATACATTACATACAATACATGACATTACATATAATATATTAAATATAATATATTAAATATAATATATTAAATATAATATATTAAATATACATTACATACACTACATACAATACATGACATTACATATAATATATTAAATATAATATATTAAATATAATATATTACATATAATATATTACATATAGTCCAAATCAAATACCCCCTATCTATCTAACATACAACCTATTTAATTTAAAATAAATCCTAACTATATCAAATACATCCCCCTATCTATCTAATATACAAAAAATCCTAACTACATACACAGACCCTAATTCTAAAATAAAATAAAATAATTACAGTCCTAACTACATACACATACCCTTATTCTAAAATAAAATAAAATAATTATAGTCCTAACTACACAAACCCTAATTCTAAGCTAAAATCAATAAATTAAGGCCACTTACCTTTAAGATGTTGCTTCAGATCACTAACCTATGGGTCAAACAAAACAAAAAAATTAGTACAAAACATTAACATCCAATAAATAAACATTATATACATTCTAAATAATATACTCACCTTTACAGCATGTCCCGTCACTGTTTAGCTCTTCCGGCGCGGCCCTGTTAAAAAAAAACACAATACATGAATACATTAATACAATATATCAACATTAAATAAAATACACATATAAACATCTAAATATACATTTAACTTACCTCCCTGCGATGTCCCCGGCCTTCTCTCCTTCAGCCCCGGCTGGGCCGCGGAACCATCCGCGCTCTAAAAAAAAAAAAAAAAAACTACCGGAGGTCTGCACTGGCAGACGTCCCCGACGCTAATGAACCTCCCAGAGTCGTTTCCGGGAGGAAATTTGCATTGGCGGCTTCTCATTGGCTGTAAAAGCTGTCTATCAATTTCAGCCAATCAAAAGTCGTCACAACACAATATCCCACCCTGATTGGCTAAAACACTTGTCTATCTTTCTGGGAACCAATCACAAGGCTCAGATGCCTTCAGCCAATCACTATGGGATACACCCCCACAGAGTGATTGGTAGAAGACATCTGCGCATCCTGATTGGCTCCTACATTGACGACTTTTGATTGGCTGACAGCTTTTTCAGCCAATCACAAGCCGACAATGCCAATTTCCTCCCGGAAACGACTCCGGGGTTTTGGAGTACCCCCCACGGCAGGGCTTATGTGGGGGACTGCAGCGGAGGTCCTTTTTAGGACCCCCGCAGCACTTGATGAGGAGTGGGAGCCTGCGATATCATCTCGCAGGCTGTCACTCCTCATGTACATTTACGCAGTGTTGATACGTACGGCCCTGCTGCGTAGCTCATACGTTGCTCGCAGCAGGGCTAATTTAATAGCATTGTAAGTTGGAGAAACTTTGCAGTACGTAGGGCTTAAGTAGAAGCCTCTTATTTACGAGGCTGGAATTTAATGAGGCTCTATGTAACTATGTAAATATGTAACATTATATCTTTAGTTTTTATCAATCTTCCAAGTTTAAATTGCTCCCCGGCTATGGTCAAGTATACCGTCTTTCAGTTTCCTAACTTCCAGAAACCTGAGTCTATTTAGTGGCAGATAGAATAAATATCAAATAGATGGTCATATCAGGCATCTCATTAGTAAGGCCCTCACTTTCATCCCAAAATATAGGTAGTTGTAAATATAGTGCATTTTGGGGTTTAAGTCAAGGCACCGAAAATGCTTTAAGGGAGATAGAAGAAGGTTAATCTTCAACTAAACACTCTGCATCTCTCGACTGAATTGATTGAATTGCAATATAGCATATATAATGTACAAGATAGTTTTTGGTAGGAATGCTTTTGTGCTCTACAAGGTCAAGGTTGCTGATGGTAGTGATATTTTAAATGCTCAGTCTTTCCTAAGGCCAAAGTGTACTAATGACAATAACATGTTTAAGGGCTCAGTCAAATCTTGGGTTAAAGTTACTAAAGGCAGTGACATGTTTATGGCTTCAGTCCAACCTTGGACCAAAGTGTTCTAATGAAGTGTCATGTGTAATAGGTCGGAGAGCTAGAGCAGACCCAACTTACTTTCAATAGCAATATATTTGATGTTAAAACTATTAAATTTGCATGTTCTACAACTGAGCCCTTGTGTGCTTTTCAAAAAGTAGCTTTTTGGGTTTTCATCATTATTCAAATTCTTTCTTAAGATGTCATGAAAATATTTTTTTGCTATAAATGGGTTAAAAGATGTAGTGCCAGACTAGGAATAGCTAAAACGTTGAACATGCGCCAACATGGTCTTGTAATCTGAGTGATGGCAGGGGCAAGCGGACTCTTTTTACAGACGCCAAAGTCGTTTGAAGTAAATGAAGAAACAAAAAAAAAGAAGAAAAATTACAGAGGGATGATTAAGAAGCTGGTCATATGTGGTATACTCTATGAGAGAACAATACTTCTCTCTTTCTAAGAACAGCAGAAGGTTGTGTGTTGGACGTCTGGAGGTCTGAGCATACAGCTGGGTATTCCCTGCCCTCTGTGAGGTGAATGAGGGAGGGACCTCAATTCTATAAAAAAATAGACAGCTGACTCTCAAAACTAGGTTTTCAGTTGATCATTATATATATATATATATATATATGTCCCCATAAAGTGGTATATACATTTGAGAACCAAAATCCATGTTACTTTGATAAAGGTAGTATGTATGAGAGTTGTGTTTTTGTTTCAGGCTTGCAGTTATCTTTGAAGCTGTCTCTTCTGAGTATGTGGGCTAAAATGATATAACAATTTCCTCTACTTTTTACCCCATACCTCCCTCCCCTGTTAGACAATATAGACAGATCCTCCCAGGCTCCAAGATAGCAGGAAGTGCTCAAGCAAAGCAAATTGGGAACTGTAGGCACACAAGAAAAGTATTACACAATTATATCATTCTCTAAATATGATTCCATGCTCATGACTCATATAGCTTCTAATGTTGCTAATTGTTAAACTCTTCACAAGTATATTATTTCCCTCAATGGCAGTGGCCCCTTAAATCATACAAATCTTTGGAAGCTTCACATTGCTCTGAATAATATATAACATTTTAAATGAACTTCTGGCTAAGCAAACACAGTTAACTGATTTCAGATCTGCAGGTACAGTAATGTTGTTTTGCTTTAAATGAGAAACGTCATTAGAATTCCTGTATGCCTGTTAAATTCAATATAACATCATAAATGCTCAATGTCAGTAATTAATTATGTTCCTAATTATTTTAATCAGTTTCCTGTGTATTACTATCCAGTTTTTTTACTTATAAAGCAATATACACATCATACACACTAAAATGTGTTTTATTTGAAATGCCTAATCAAAGAAAATTAATTAAAGGGATACAAGATAATATCCCTTTAATGTCAGGTTACTAAACTTTAAATAATTAATTTCATATGCCAAACAAAACAACTTCTGAAATGTTCTAAAATATTCTCCTTTAAATACATAATAGAACAAGTGGGAGTTATGTGTGTCTTTAATTTTGCTGCATTGCATTATTGAGTGCACTAAATATACCTTCAACTAGGCATCTTAATTGTGTCATCCACAAAATATGTGAGGCACCAGTTAGCAACCACCATCTCTACCACTCAAATGACACATGTATTATATTTGAAAATATGTATTACTCTATGCCATGGCTCATTGGGCTGAAAAGATATACCAATTTCTAAGGGGCAATTTAAAGGCTTGTGATACCAAAGTGAGAAAGAGTGGGATCTTTGATCCTGCTACTCTTCTTGCCCTGACCTGTTAAATGATACAAGGATACAATTAGCTCAGGAAACATAGATATGAGGGTCATTGTGAGTTATAGATTACACTCACTCCCAAATTTGTAAAACAGATTAATTTATTAGTGAAACTAAGGCAGATTAAACCATTCTTTCGATGTTGCTTTAGTAATATTTTTTTTAATTCAAATCATGCTTTTTTACATGACTCATAGAAACTTTGGTGCTACTAAGTCTGCTGAAATAAATATGTTTTGATATTGAACTTTTGTCTCTTTACTAATTCCAGATACCCAAAGGCTATCATTTTATGCAATTGGTTTGAAGACAGGTAAGTATTTGCTATGACTACTATACAGTGCAAATCTATGTGAATTTTTCAAATATGCCATTCTTTCCCTTCTTTAGTCATGTATATATCTATCTATCCCTCACCCTTTGATGACCTCATAAGGAGAGGAGATAAGCAACTGAACTTGAGGTTTAGAAATTCATGTTTGAAAGTACATTTCATATTGAATATTGATTTTCTAGCTCCTGTTGTTAGGTATTTTAACATAAGAATACCTAACTAAAACATCTAGCTCCTTTTATAAGGGCATTAAAGTGGCCCTTTAAAAGAACACTGTGTTCAGTTTTTTTCTATGTGGTCTACTGGAAATTAAGTTTGATAATGGGCAAAATGTTTTTAGAAAGTAAAAAAATAAACACAGCCTTTACATTTTTACCTTTTATACTAAATCAGAGCTGTATGTAAATCAGGTGCTCTAAGTTAGGGCACTGCTGTAAATCAACTGCAGGAGCTTTTTTGTAAATCTTTCATTACCCCAGATTAGAGCACTCAGTGCACATCAGTAAATCCAGCCTTATACGCAACAGATTTCTGTGCAGGGAGTAGCCAAAACAAACTTTACGCATGAGACAGGGCTATAGGAGCCAATAGGAAATGTGAACGTCATAAATCTTATAATGAGTGGGAAGTGCAGTACAACTGCCCGTAACTGGCTACCGCAATGAAATAGAGAGATATATAAAGTAATTGTTTTTTTTATTTATTAATATATGTTGATAGTAAAAAGATGTGACAATTGTATTTCAATTGTAATTGTGTTGACAATTCAATAAATAAAGCTGTGTTTTTTTGTGTGCAAAATATGACATATTTATAGACAAGGCATTAGAGTGTTTGTTCCTAGGCAACGTGGTTTTATGATGTGTATTAACCCCTTGAGTACTGGGTTGTGTGTTACCCTGGATTTTGTATTATAAAAAGGGCTTAATACCTACATATCATATTTTTTAATTACACATATGTTTATATTGGATATTTAAGTGTCAAATAATGTTGCAATTTGATCATATTGTAGTGCTTTTTGTGCTATAATGTCACTTTAAATGCTTCTGGGGACTCTTGAAAGGTTTGAAAAACAGTTGTGAGTGGTCTTTGGTACCCAGGAAATCTTTCTTCTGCTTTTTGCAGTTACGGCAGTGCCCTGCTTTGCAAGTGATCCGTAAAATCTTATTAACATAAGGTTTGGGTGTCAAAGTCTAACGGAGAAACTCAAAATTTATTTTTAGTGCAAAAATCAATAGAGATTTATGCCTTGCTTTTCGGCTGTGTTGTGAAGTTCACTTGAAGCAGTGACCCGTAGGAGGTCTCTCTCAGTGTTTTAGGGATGGGGGATTAAAATTGCTAGGTAGGATTTACAGTGCAGTTAGGGCACTCATAAGTGCCTTTTCAGGAATTAGCATAAGGTCCTTATTCTTTACTGCAGACATTGATTTTCTTTAGTAACCTGACTCTTTCTATTACCCTATTCAGAATATGTGTCCATGTAAACTAAAGAGCTTTGCATTATTGCTACTGAAAGCTTTGACACTTATCAATACCACATCCCAGCTTAAGTCTGCTCATACTTCAGGAAGTTGAAACCAAAATGGTAGAATCCACAGCAGTATTATTTCATAGAAAAGATAATATATCACAGGCTGTGTTATTTTACTTTCCATTATAAAACCATTTACTCTATTTTCAAGTGTACTTATTCAACATAGTATATTTTAAGATATATCCAGAGTGGCCCTTTCACATCTTTTCCCATCTGTTCAGTCTCTGTCTACCATTACTGTTCTTTCTTTCCTGGCATGCTGCATGTGTTCTCAGACACACAACTGATTCCATAAATGGCTTGTATAAATTGTATAAATGGCTAATCTACCATTTTGTGATTCCAGGAAGTTGTCCAACACAAGTTTTTGCCTGCAGGAACAGTCAGTGTGTTGTAAAGCAAAATCCCGAGTGTGACAATGTTCGGGACTGTAATGATGGGTCTGATGAGAAGAACTGCGGTAAGTGACAACGTACAGATTGACTACTCCTGTCAACCCTTCACAAAATGTTTTCTCTTGCCGCCTTCTTCCTCATATCCCCCTGCCATTTTCTCAAGCTCTTCATCTCAACTTTTCCACTTTTTGTTTCCAACGTAACCACCTCATCTTTCATGCCCTCCATTCCTCTTTTATTCTCCCATAATCTAATTTTATTCAAACTGTGTTTAAATTATTTGTCTCCTGACATTCCCATCTGCAGGTTACATTATCTGACCACTAGGGGCAGATACCTTACTACATAATAGTCCCATTCACTTTACATCAGATCCCTTTCCTCTCCAACTAATGAACTACCTTCTAACTTCTCACAACTTCCTACCTATGTAAACTCTCACTTTTTCCCTCAACCTTGCTATTCTATCTCTGCATCTTCCATGCCCTTTAGATTGTAAGTAGCAAGTTTCCATTCTTGTAGGGTGCTTTGGAATAAAGCACTTTTCACAAGACTTGAAGCTCAAAACAGGGCCCTCCTTTTTCTGCAGTTGTTAATATTGTATAATGTATTTCCTCTTCCTATCCCCTGTACAGCACCACGGAATATGTTGCTGCGTTACAAATAAAAGATAATAATAATAATAGGAAGAGATATGTACACAAAATGGACTGACAAAATTGTGTATGGGAACAATATAATAGGTTCAAGGGTAGTCTCCTCACAACTATATAGGGAATATTTAACCGATTCTTAGTACTTAATAGTTTTTCTTCCTCAAAAAAATCAATTATCTATGTGAGGGATGCAAGTGTGAGTAATAATATATATAAAATACATAAAAAAGAAAATAAACACACTTTTATAGCATACGGCTACTGCTCCCTTTCCCTAATATGTAAGTTTTCAGTCCATGGTAATATTTAAAACATAACCTTAAATAATTCAATATAAATAAAATAGATAGATAAAACAAATCTTATTGTGACAATTATTATTATTATTATCTCCATTATTTGTAATGTTCTAACATATTCCGTAGCACAAAACAGAGGTGAGTCCAGGTCAAAACAACATTAACACGATGCAAAAAAAAAAATGGAGGGCCCTGTCTTTGAGCTTAACATTAAACATACACAGTGCTTTCCCTGAAGTACTTCGCAAGATTGAACACTTCCAAACTTACAATTTTAAGGGTATGGATGACATACAGAAGGATGATAGATATGTCAATAGTGATAGATATATGTAAAGTGGAAGCTGTGGTAGAGGGTGGAAAGGTTAGGATCTCAGTCTTTGACATGCTAAGTTTGAGTTCAACATCCATGAGGATATACTAGAGAGGCTGTTGGCCACTTGTGCTAGAATAGAGGGGGATAGATCTGGTGCTGAGAGGTAGATGTGAAGGTTGTCTGCATATAAATGATATTGAAATCCAAAGATTTTATTAGGGTGTCAAGGGAGGAAGTATAGATGGAGAAAAGGAGGGGCCCAGCTCTGAACCCTGGGGCACACCAATAGTCAGAGGGTGAGATGAGGAAGGGATAATTAAAATATAAAGCAAAAAAAGAACAAATGTAACACCTTCCGAAGCCAGCTGCCACTTTGATACCTCAAGCTCTAAGTATCAGTCACCATAAGGGATACATTTATAAATGCTATAAATCCACTGTGGTGATAGTAAGACTGGGCCTTTGTATACATTTGCGATTATGTTCTCAGTAGAGAAATGGCATAACAACTAAAAGGAAGCTACATCCACACTCAAATCTGCAAAAATGTTCAGTCTGGTACGTTTTGCTTACAGTGGATTGACTGTGGCATCTGAAACAAAAATCAAAGAAATAGTTGAGTCACTGCACATGCATATAGCAATCAATACCAAGCCCATATGTAACACACTGAAAAGGGAGCCAGGTTAAGGAACCTATTGTTTATCAACCGGAACAAGCTGCACAGGACATCACCAATACCTGTTGCTTTCATGTAGACTAAGAGACATTACTGTGAAGTGAGTAGAGTAAAACAGAATATAGGGAATATGACAAAAAAAAATGTTGTAGGAGTGTGGATACTAATTATTCCAAGAGTTTTGAAGCAGAAGGAAGCAGAAGCATCAGATAATAATTTCCTAGAAATGGAGGATAAACATAGGTTTAGGATTTTGGAGGACATCTTCTCAAACATCCCCTGGTAGCTCAATAGATGCACAATCACAATCTTCACTCTCACTAGATCATATCCAGCTCACACATATCTTTTTTTTAAGTTGTTCTCCAGTCAGGACCAGCACCAAGATCCTTGGACTGCATGGCTGTATAAATGGAAAGAGATACACTAGATTGTGTACATAGACTATTGTTTTCCAGCACATTGCTCTTTAGCTGTAGGCTTATAAGAGCTGAAGTTATATTTATTTTATACCATATTGTTGAGAAGGATGACTGAACATACATTTTGAAGACTTAGTAAAAACACTCCTTACTTTTAAAAATGGCTCTATTCTGCTGGTTAATACGGCATTCCCTTCAATGGGCTAGAGAGGACACTCACACATAAGACGGTAAACACTGCTCCCCATTTTCTCCTAAAGAGTATGCCAATAGCCTTTTAACCTTGTCCCTATGAATATTAAGACCAATTCATGAACTACAGCTATGTTCTGGGAAGGAATTACAGATATTTGGGGCATATTTTACTTTAAATGGACACTATTAACCCAAATTTTATAAATCACATACTTTTGAAAACAAATGTATTTTTTTATCGAGAATTCATGCTATATACTGTAGAGATAACATGCTCATAATGCGTTCCAGATTGTACTCTCTCTTAGTGCTTTTCTCTGTTGCTTTAGTGTTTATTTTCATAACTAAACTTAATATCAAATATTTTCCTGCAAAAAAGCTTTCATAATGTATATACAATCCTCTTTAAATTCATTATAGAAGTGTGGAATTACACTGCCTTGCAAAAGTATTCACCCCTCTTGGCATTTTTCGTGTTTTGTTGCCTCACAACCTGGAATTAACATGGATTGTTTGAGGATTTGCATCATTTAATTTACAGAACATGCCCACAACTTTGAAGATTGTGAAGCAAACAACAAATAGGATAAAATAACAGAAAAAGTCAATGTGCATAACTATTCACCCCCCTAAAGTCATTACTTTGTAGAGCCACCTTTTGCTGCAATCACAGCTCCAAGTCGCTTTGGATAAGTCTCTATGAGCTTGCCACATCTTACCACTGGGATTTTTGCCCATTCCTCCTTGCAAAACTGCTCCAGCTCCTTCAAGTTGGATGGTTTGCGCTTGTGAACAGCAATCTTTAAGTCTGACCACAGATTTTCTATTTGGTTGAGGTCTGGGCTTTGTCTATGCCATTCCAACACATTTACATGTTTCCCCTTAAACCACTTATTTGTTGCTTTAGCATTGTGTTTGGGTCATTGTCCTGCTGGAAGGTGCACCTCCGTCCTAGCCTCAAATTACGCACAGAGTGGTACAGGTTTTGCTCAAGAATACCCCTGTATTTAGCACCATCCATCTTTCCCTCAACTCTGACAATTTCCCAGTCCCGGCTGCTGAAAAATATCCCCACAGCATGATACTGTGATGGTGTTCTTTGGGTGATGTGATGGGTTTGCGCCAAACATAGCGTTTTCTTTGATGGCCGAAAAGTTCAATTTTAGTCTCATCAGACCAGAGCACCTTCCTCCATACATTTTGTGAGTCTCCCACGTGCCTTTTCGCAAACTCAAAACGTGCCATTTTGTTTTTTGCTGAAAGTAATGGCTTTCTTCTGGCCACTCTGCCACTCCAGTCTCTGCTGTGAAACTCTGCAGCTCCTCCAGGGTTACCTTAGGTCTCTGTGCTGCCTCTCTGATTAATGCCCTCCTTGTCCGAACGGTGAGTTTTGGTGGGCGGCCGTCTCTTGGCAGGTTTGCTGTTGTGCCATGTTCTTTCCATTTGGTTATGATAGATTTGATGGTGTTCCTCGGGATCATCAAAGATTTAGATATTTTTTTATAACCTAACCCTGACTTGTACTTCTCAACAACAACTTGTTTGGAGAGTTCTTTGGTCTTCATGGCAGTGTTTGGTTAGTGGTGCCTCTTGCTTATGTGTTGCAGCACCTGGGGCCATTCAAAAAAGGTGTGTATATGTAATGACAGATCATGTGATACTTAGATTGCACATAGGTGGACATCACTTCACTAATTATGGGACTTCTGAAGGTAATTGTTTGCACCAGAGCTTTTTATGGGTTTCAAAACAAAGGGGGTGAATACATACGCACATGGCAATTTTCCATTTTCTATTTCATAGTTTTATGTATATATTTTCCTCATTTCACTTGACCAACTTAAAATATTGTGTTATGATCCATCACATAAAATTCAGATTAACAAAACATTGAACTTAAGGCTGTAATGTAACAGAATAGGTAAAAAGTCAAGGGGGTGAATACTTTTGCAAGGCACTGTACATAACCCTGTAAGTATATGTCCTCCGCATGTGTCATTTGAATTGCAAAGCAAACATCATTTCTGTTCATGTCACAAAGGGCCATATACTTCATTTAAGACTAAAATGAAAGTTTGTAAGAACAATTAGCTCTCCAGGGCAATCAGGCTATTATTGTAAAGCATGCAAATATCAACATGCAATAGATGATATCTAGCATTGGTGTTGAAACTCAATAGTTGAAACATTGCAATAAATACCAAAATATTGGTGAAATTAATATTTAAATATATTTCATTCTATGTTCAAGTTTAACGAGTGTGTCTGACTCTTTTGTTGGTTCTCTTTTCCACTCTTCTCTGTCTCTTTTCTCATTCCCCTCCTTGTCCTCTCTCTGACTTGTCTTATCTCCCTTCATATTTCTCTCTCTGTCACTTTCAGAATGTGGTAAACGTCCTGCCATGCAGAAAGGAAACAGAATAGTTGGTGGATCGGATGCTGTTAAAGGAGAATTCCCTTGGCAGGTCAGCCTGAGGGAGAACAACGAGCACTTCTGTGGTGCCACCATCATCAATGACAAGTGGCTTGTCTCTGCCGCTCACTGCTTTAATGAGTAAGTGTCATGGAATGAGTATACAAATATCTAGAAGCAATGCAGACACTCATATATTTCCTGAAACAGACATACAATAGGTCTCCTCGGCAAAAACTATGTAACTTCTTGGTTGTCTACATATGTAAATGCACTCTCTCTCAGTTTTACAGATTCCCATTTTCTCTCTCTGACTTGCGCCTCCTAACCTGCATTCTCATCACTACAACCACATCACCCCTATAGCACCTCAGCCTGGACAAACATGTAGAGGTCTCAATGTTTGCCGACCTTCATCAACTTTCCAACTCGTGACAGCCTCTCCTCTCTAACACCACCACACTTTTCTGCCATAACATTGTTGCTTCACAATACAACCGCATACTACCACACTATACTGTCTCCATGTGTACCTACAATCGTGGCATTGAAAGCAAACATTCTGCCTTCAACGGTGCCACTGAATACCATGCACTAATATAGACCATAAATTAATTCTTCAATCCAATATTGCTGTCCTACACCTACTCCAAGCAAACCTACATCTAATCTGACCAACCAACTCTATCATCCACCCCCAAATGCCTCTTTGCAATATTCAACTCCCTCCTATGCCCACTTCCACCCCTCCAAATCTCACGTTTTAAGTCCAAGACATTATTGATCACTTCAACAATAAAACTGATACATTCAGACAAGATATCTCCTGCAAATTCTTCACTTTATGCAGTCTCTTGTTCCACTGGTTCACTCATTCTCTTCATTTTAGTCACAGAGGACGAAGTGGTTTCACTTCTTTCATCCTGCAACTTGTCTACTTGACTTTATATCCTCAGAACCCATTATATTCCTTTCTACTGCACTAACCCAAACTCACTTTTTCAATCTCTCCATTGCAACATGCACATTTCCCTCTCCTTTCAGTTACTTAATTTATATCATAAAAAAGCCCTCACTTGATCCAGCTATGATATTTAACTACAGCACTATCCCTCTTCATCCATTTGCCTCCAAACTTTTATAACACCACAATTACAACCATCTAACTCACAGTCATCATTCTCCTTACTTGACCCTATCCAATGTAATGCTGTCAGGAGGTAATTTGCTGATTAAAGTAGCAAATGACTTCCTGATAGCCTAAACAAAAGATAGGCACAACTACTACACTGCCTCTCTTGACAAACTAATTAGCTCTCTTGGGTTTGAGCATATATGTTTTATATGTATGAGATTCAAATATACATCTCCTCTCTTTATTTATCTCAATCTTTACTAGCTCAAGTCAACAACCATCTATCCAAAATCTTCTCCTTGATGGCCTTCCACAGCTTACAAATAATTACGTCAAGTACTGAGATAATAATAATAATCCCACAATCTTTAACACTTGATATCACCCTTATAGCCAACAATTCCGGCAAACCAACATCCCAAGTATCCTGCCTTAGGAATATTCTGAATTTACCACTCTCTTTCACTCCTCAAATCCAGTCACATAACATTTTCTCACAAGAAACAGCCACATTTCTTATTCCCTAACTTATTTCACATATCAACTACTGCAACTCATCAGACTTCTCTCATGCTCTTCCTACCCTATGGAATTCTCTAACCTGCTCTATGTTGACCTATATTTTAAATGTATAACAGAACTGGGGCATTTTATTTGTCACTTTAAAAAAACTTGTTAAAGGATGGCTGTACACATAAAAGAGGTTTTAATTTTATTACTTCATTTTATTACTGATTAAAAATAAAATTAGTATTTGAACAAAGTCAGTGTAGCTCTTAAAACTTACATTGGAACTTTAATGTCTCAGACTTCAGCAGATCTACTTCTCTTCATCCCCTATAAGGTGTCCATGGGGTAGGAGGGATCTGCTTAAGAGGTTCTGATAGGAGCCTTTATCTCCATATTCCCTAAACTGCCACAGAAGGCACAACCAGTCAGAAAAATGGACCAATCTCTTGAACAGATCTCCTGGAGAAGCAGATTTGCTAGTGTCTAAAACACTACAGTTCAAATGTAAATGATAGAATAATTTATTATTTTCAAAAACTGATTTTAAATAAGCAGGAATGTTATTATATAAGTACAGCAGTGGTCCCAAAACAACCCCCAATATCAGAACTATGTTACCCTCATATTTCAGTACTACAACTGTCTCACTCTTTCGCACTATACTATAATTATTTTGCACATTTTGTTAGAAATATCACATTAATTTTGCTGTATGCTATAACTGCCACGTCATTCTTACTCAGCTTGTTGTGAGATATCTAACCGTCCATATCCCTCTTTTCTAGATTAATCACACATCTGCCTTTTTCAGACACAGTCCTGTGTTTATGTGGTCTACTTTGTCTCGATAAAAAAATACAATTGTTTTCAAAATATGTGATTTATAAAATGTGGGTTAATAGTGTCCATTTAAAGTAAAATATGCACCAAATATCTTCCATTCACCTGCTCTATAGTTTTCAAGACCCTGCTGTGTGGGTGGCTTACATAGGAACAACATCTCTCAGTGGCTCGGACGGCAGCACAGTCAAAGCCTCCATCAAAAATATCATTAAGCACCCTTCATATGACCCAGACACAGCAGACTATGATGTGGCTGTCTTGGAACTAGAATCTCCACTCAAGTTTAACAAGTATAGTCAGCCAATCTGCCTCCCTGACTCAACTCATGTCTTCCCTGTGGGCAAGAAGTGCATCATAACTGGATGGGGCTACCTGAAAGAGGACAACCGTAAGATGCTTTTTTGTGATAAATGTGGTATCCTGCATTATAGTAGCACTGTCATTATGTCAGGTTTCTCTTGCATTGAAATGCTCTATACATTTAATTGCCACTGTCACATATTAGGTCACTACATGGGACTTACCTGTTGACGCTTAAAACTGTTCTTACATTAAATTTACCCTTTCACCTATAAAGGCACAACTTACCTTGTGGGACAGTAACAGGTCAGGTTTTAAGGGTACTCCTATTTATCACATATCTCATTTGAATTGTCCAAGTGCGGACCCAATGTGTACATAACCCAGCTCCAAGCAGTTAAAAATACAGTATCACTTTCATTATGCCACTTTGCTCCTACATTGGACTGACACCTTTACTCAATAAACATATCGCCACCATGTCATTTTACTCCTATATGTGAGCCTGTCCTTTCTTTAACTTAATACATGTAATCGTCTTTGGAATTGACAATTTTATATGTTGAATATCCAAGATAGACAGATAGATCCTCAATAAAGATTATGTGTTGTGTCTACATCTTACATCTAAGCATGTAGTGTCTTGAGCTACCATTGGTAGTACACTTGATTCTATATTCCTGCACACAAGATTTCAGTCCTGATCATTTGGAATATATTAGTGTGACATTGCTTTTACTATTTCAGTGGTGAAACCAGAAGTTCTGCAGAAGGCTACAGTGGCCCTCATGGATCAGACATTGTGTAATAGCCTTTACAGCAATGTGGTGACAGACAGGATGTTGTGTGCAGGCTATTTGGAGGGGAAGATTGACTCATGCCAGGTAAATGGGGCTTCTCAGTACGTAATAGCCTAGTTTTCAGAGCTTCAAAGAATAAGACGGAGTAAGATAGGGGTGAGAGATGAGTATATGACACAGGAATAAGAAACAGGGGAAATTGCATGGAGCCCTCTACAAAAAAATGAAATACGAGAGAGGAGGAAGTAGGGAGACATGGTTGGGGTGAAAGGAAAAAAGATGAGCTAGGAAAGTATTGGTGAAAATGTGACAATCATATGAGAGAGAAAGTGAGTAAGTATAAAATGAGAGTAAAATTATAGGTCTGAGACTGTAAGTGTAAGGAAGGAGAGCAGGCATGCAAGAGTCCTGTGTGTTCTTACAAGAAACAATGTGTATAGTATGCCAGAGACTGCAGGGTTAGGTGTGAATAGGACTGTAAGACAAGCAGGGACAGCCCTGGCACTGTGATCCCTATGTGCGCTGGGCTGTGAACACTACAAACAGAGAAGCCCAGCCAGGGATCACTGAACAACTACCTAGGGCTGGTACAACAGCAACCCCTTCGAGCCAGCCAGGAATCAATCCTTCTGTAATGAATTCAACAGAATGTGTGCCATAGACTAAAGTAACAGAGATAAATGCAAATCTCCAAAATGCTAATAACAAATTATTAGATTGTATATTAATGTGCCTGTTATTGTACCAGTGTGTGTATAGGTGTATCAAATTTTATGTTATTATCAATTGCATTTTATTTTAAACTTGTCATTTCTTATGGTAAATTTGCATTAGTGTTTGTAATTTCCATGTTAATCAGCCTTTCTTGTTTGTATCTTTGTTTTAAAGTTTTATCATTGCTAATTGCTACCTGACGTTTGCAGGTGCACAGAGTATTTGAAGTTTATTGTAGCTGAACTGCTGGACATTGTTGCCAGATTCCATCCACTTGCTGCAATAACTCTGAGCATGTGCAAGCCCCAGGGAGTAATTAGCAATCATTAGACTCATAAAGTCAGATTGCCAGGAACATTTTACAATGTTTCAGCAAACTCTAATGTGGGTTTAACCACTTTGCAATAACTAAAAAGTCCTTGCAATTCAAAATTCTCAAAACTTTTAAGTAGTAAGATTCAGCATAAAGAATTTTTCTGTTATGTTGGTCTTTCATGAAAAACTGTTTATTGTTTTACTGATCTTTAGTACTTTAAAATGTATGAAAGCTTTTTTCAAAAGCACCCATTAACCCTTATTTTAAAACAGGGGGACTCCGGAGGTCCATTGGTGTGTGAGGAGCCCTCAGGAAAGTTCTTCTTGGCAGGAATAGTAAGCTGGGGTGTTGGCTGTGCGGAGGCAAGGCGACCAGGTGTCTACGTGAGAGTGAGCAAGGTCAGAAACTGGGTGGTGGAAGTCATTTCAAAATCTTTGCCACTGGATCTGCAAACAAGCATGACTACCACTACCAGTAGCTGGAAGAAGACTACCAATTCCAAAGCCACCACTGCCCGGCCAGTCACCAAGCACTCAACGACCAAGGCAAAACCAGCCAGCAGCACCATGCAGACTAAACCAACTCACAAACCTCTCAGTACAGCCAAGCCTCAAGGTACAGTAACCAATACTAGGTGAATTCCAAGGATGTGTGTAGGCGCATTAGAGTATGTGTGAAAGCAACCAGTGATTACAGGAGACTAAGCTGTATGGTATCTTCTAGGAAGGTAGCCTCATTCACTGGTAATCACTGGTAATCTTTTCTAACTCAATTTAATGTACCCTCAGCCTTACGGCAAACAGTCTCACTTTTTGCTAGAATGTAGCAGACAATGAACCATTGCAAATGCAGTTTCACAAATATCTGACTAACGATACCCAGAATCCTTAGTGCCAGTGGAAGTACTGTTAACAGAGTAATTCTATAGTAATACAGGTCTCCTGACCTTCTTGGGGCATGTAGATGTATATGTTATATCTGGATACAGTCTCTTCAACTTTAGATGAAGTACCAGTTCATTTACATGGTTTTATTAATCGTACCAATTGTTTTTGTGACATTAAATATCCATTGATAAATCATTTTACTTTATTGTGTTTAATTATGTTATCACTAATTTTAGTATCTGGTAGTCCAATATGAAAACCTGAACTACCATTGGCTAGAACTGCCTGCAACTTGAAAATACATATAATGCCATTTGGTAGCTTAAAGGACAACTGGCAATTGAAAGCAAAACAAACTTATAGTTTAAAATTTGAATAATGAAGTATATACATATTTTGTAGTAAATACCACTTTACTGTTAATTAAAATAGCAGACTGGTTCATGAAACTTATTTAGCTATGCATGTGCTGCAGTGTGGCAGCACTTAACTCCAAGATTCTGCTTTCACTACTTAGTTCATTATAGAAAGTTTAGTGTGCATGATAATATTATTACTCGTACAGTACTAAATTAGACCCTCCCCATATGCAGTCATTATTACCTGTTAACACCTAGGCTGCTATTACTACAGAGTTCACTGTGCCTCAGGGTTTAGAGAGGCCAATACATATATCTGGGGTTTTCTGTTACTCCTGTTCATGAGAAAATTGCCTGGCATTTCGGGGCTGGGTCACTCTTTTGAGTGAGACCAGACTGATATACTACAGGATTTGTCTCCCCTGTAGGTTATTATGCTTATATAACAAACGTATAAATGTTTGTTTGTTCTCAGATTGAGCGTCTTTGACTTGATCTGTAAATTACCACAGGGATGCAGCAAAGCTGAGAACTTCTATATGTCACAGGGAAAATATAAATCATGTGAGACTACAATATTGCAATATACAGATAAGATTTGTTTTTACTTACATAACTATTAATATAGAATTTACATTATCACAAATTCAGTTTCAAATTAAAATCAATATACATTTATATTCAAAATAAAAGATACATTTATCACATGTCATATTAGAATTCCATGGATGTCTAATGTAATGGCTGCTAATGTAAATCACATTTTGTCTGTGCCAATTATATTCTTAATAACCTTTTTTGTATCACCATACTTTAAATGTGTTCATTCTTTTCCTGTCTGGCTTCTTTACAGTCTTTCTAAATTGAGATTCGGCCAATTGAATAGGGCTCTATATAAGCACAGAGCATATTTTATTTACAGAAGTTTTTAGTTAGTGAAGACCTTGCTTTGGATAGAAGTTCACTAACTAACAACTTCTGTAAAATAATATGCTCTGTGCTTATGTAGAGTCCTATTCAATTGGCCAAATCACAATTTAATAAGGCTGTTAGTGTCCATAATTCCTGACTCTGTGCTGCAATAGAGGAGACTTATGTTTTGAGAAGCTTCAGTTTCATACTGGAGAGTCGACATCAACAATAGGCTGAAGTGCTTAACCTAATACAGACTGAGATTAAAATTGTGATTAACTCGTGATGATGATTTTTTTTTCTTAATCACAATTAATTGTGGTTGAAAAATTAATCAAAGCCCTCGCCTGACTACAATGGTTAGAAAAGTAGCATTTTTTTTACTTTGTGCGCAAATAGCTTTTGTAAGTATGTCAGGATTTGTATGGGAAATAAATCTAATTATGCTGTGTGAGGCGCAGTCAGATTACTAGAGTAGACTAATCAGTGATCCTCATTCATACTGTCTGTGGAACTTGTTGATGTTGTTTCTTCATTCAGTTGTGTCCCTATCTTCGTGACCCTATGCAACAGAGCACGCCATGCACATCTGTCAGACACTGCCCCTCTGAGCGCCCTCAAATTTATGTTCATTGCTTCAATTACCTCATCTATCCATCTCCGCCTCTGCTGGCCCTTTTTTCGGGTGCATTCAATCTTTCGCAGCATCAGAGTCTCATGATATGGCCAAAATATTTTAGCTTTAGCCTCATGATCATACTTTCCAGTGAACAGTTTTCTCACACACCACAATTCAAAGGCATCAATTCTAACGCGCTCATCCTTTTTTATTGTCCAGCTCTCACATCCGTATGTTACTACTGGGAATACGATAGTTCTAACTATGCTGACCTTTTTTGATAATGTAATTTCTTTACTTTTAATAAATTGTCCAAACTTGCGATAGCTTTCGTCCCCAGAAGCAAACGTCTTTTAAATTCAAGGCTATAGTCACCATCTGAAGAGGAAAATAAGGAAAATAAAATCTGTCACTGCCTCTACTTCTTCCCCATATATTTACCACAAACTGAGATTGGTGTTTGACATGACCTTCAACTTTTTACCATTGAGCAGCAGGCCAGCTTTTGCACTCTCCTAATTCATCCTCGTCAATTTCGTCCTTTAGTTCCTCCTAACTTTCAGCCATCAGAGTATCATCATCTGTGGATGTTGAGTTTTCTCCCAGCAATATTGATTCCTGCTTTGGATTCGTCCAGCCTGGCCTTACCATCATTTATTCCACATATAAGTTGAATAAATAAGGTGACATTATACAACCTTGTTGCACTCCTTGCCCGATTTTCATCCATTCGGTTGTTCCGTGTTTGGCTCTGACTGTGGCTTTGTGGTCCACATACAGATCTGTTTAAAGACTTGCCACATTTTGTTATGACCCACACAGTCAAAAGCTTTTGAATAGTTTATGAAGCAGAAGGAAATGTTTTTCTGGAACTCTCTTGCTTTCTCTATTAGCCAACAATAATTTGCAATTGATCTCTTGTACCTCTGACTCTGCGAAATCCGGCTTGCACATCTGGTAGTTCCCAGTCCATATATTGTTGGAGCCCAGCTTGTAGGATCTTAAGCATTATCTTGCTGGCATGTGAAAATAGTGCAATTGTTCAATAATTAGAGAACTCATTGGCACTGCCTTTTTTGAGATTGGGATGTAGTCTGACTTTTTCCAGTCTACTGACCACTGTTGAGTTTCCCAAATTTGGCATAATGCAAGCTGGGATTCCATCAACTCCTGCAGCTTTGTTATCAGCAAGTCTTCCTAGGGCCCATCTCACTTTACTCTCCAAGATGTCCGATTCCAGCTCACTGGACAAACTATTGAGGGATCTTCTGTGTATTCCTGCCTTGTCTTCTAACCTGCTTCTGTTAAGTCCCTACCATTTTTGTCTTTTATCACGCCCACTTTGGAAGGAAAAGTTTATTTGAGATCCCAAATTTTCTTGAAAATATCTCTTGACTTTTCCTGTTCTGTTATCTTCCATTTATATCACTCATTATAAAATGTATCATTGTCTCTTCTTTATTTCCTCTGGAATTCTGCATTCAAATGGACAAATATCCACTGCTTTTCACTCTTGTTCATTCCTGGGCTACTTTCAAAGCCTCATCAGATAGTTTTCCATCTTAATTTTCTTTCTTTTGTGCATATTGTTTGTTTCTATTCTCTTGGCACTGTTGTAAACTTCTGTCCAAAGTTCTTCAGGCATTCTATCCCTTACATCTATTATTTACCTCAACTGCAAATTCAATGCGGATATTAATTATTTAGCATATGCTTGGTCTAATGATTTTCCATTTTTTCCTCATTTTAATATTTGAACTTGCAGTAAGGAGCTCATGACGTAAGCCACTGTCAATTCCAGGTCCTGTTTTTGCTGACTGCATGGAGCTAATCCATTTTTGCCTATAAAGTATATAGTCAATCTGATTTCTTTATTATCCATCTGGTGATGTCCATGTTTAGAGTCACCTCTGAGGCTCTTGAAAGAGGGTGTTTGCTGCTTCATTTTGTACTCCAAGGTCAAACATGGCCGATATTCCAGGTATCTTTTGGTTCCCTTCTTTAGCATTCCAATCTCCTATGATGAGAGTAACATCTTTTTATAGAATAGGACAACTTCGGTCTCTTCAGTATCCACGGTCGGAGCATTGACTTGGATTACTGTGATGTTAAATGGCTTACCTGGAATTTGAATTGAATTTGTTTTATCATTTATTGTGTTGTAACCAAGCACTGCTTTGGCAACCCGTTGATTGGCTAAGAGAGCTATTCAATTTCTTCTCCTGGATTCTTGACCACAGCAGAAGATTTGGTTGTTGTCTGAGGTGAAATGTCCCATTCCAGTCCCTTTGAGTTAACTAATTCCCAATATATTAATGTTTAATCTTGTCATGGCAAGTTTGACTGGGTTCATAATTCTAACGTTTCAAATTCTTATGCTGAATTGTTCTTTCCAGCAGAGGACTTTCTTTTCCCCTCCAGACACATCAACAGCAGGGTGTCCTCTCAATTTTGGCCTGACCACTGCATTAGATATGGTTCTGCATGTACTCGCCCTCTGCTCTTCCCCAGTAATGTGGTACACACCTTCTAACCTGAGAGGCATTAGGTTAGCTTGGCAAAGATACTGTCGTGAGTTGCCAGTTTCTTCTCCAGTATGCGTTATTTGTCTGACCTCTCTGCTATGACCTGACCATTTTAAGTGACCCTACATAGAATAGGTCACAACTTCATTGAAGCACATGAGCCCCATCACTATGACAAGGTAGCGATCCAGATGTATGATAAAATAAATAAATTTACAATTAATAAAAATGAATAAAAACTTACTATGGATGCATAAAGAAGTATATAAATGCTTAGGCTCTAGCTTTCATTATTTGTGTGAACATGCTATATTTCAATAAAGTACACTGTATGATGAAAAAGTATGTGTCTGAAAGAATGCATAATCAGACAGAAAATATGTCATAAAGCTACTTTTTGAAGAAAAAAAAATATTTAGATGCATGATACTTTGCCGAAGTGTGTGTGTGATAAAAGGGTGTAGCCGCCAAAGTCTAAAAGCTACAATGATACAACAAATCTCCTCCTCTCTCCATCTTCCCACAACTCTTACCACTGATTAATATGATAGGTAAACACCCTCAGGCTACCACCTAACAGGAATTGTTAAAAACAGCCAAGATGGAACTTTCTTAAAAATGTTACTTTTCTCTAAAAAACGGTTCTAGGCTCATGGCTGTTAATGTTCTATCTTTTACAAATGTAATGTTTTCCTAAGCTGCAAGGGTATATTGAAAATTCAGTCTTTGGTCCACCAAGACATTTAGCAGGGAATACTGTAGATTGCACCCAAAAGCTCCATAATTTGAATGAATGATACAGTGCTTTGACTCTCCCTAATAGTAGTCAGAAGGAGATCCTGACTTAGGACTCTATGCTGATCCCTATTTTGCAGATTACATCATGTTTAAGAGCAAAGTAAAACAACCTAGCTATGTTAATCACCCATCCCGGAAAAACATTGTGAGAGAACTGCTATGGATTTTTACACTGACAATAGATTGCTAATAAGATTTTATAGATCGCTCACAAATCAGGGCACTGCCGTAACTACAAAAAGATGAAGAAAATATTACGGGTAACAAAGACCTTTTGCAAATGGTTTTAAAAGCATTGCAGAGTGCCGCAGCAGCAGTTAAAGAGACAGTGTAGCACCAAAAAACGATAGAAAATTATGAAAGTTCATCATTATTTAATACTTAACAAACCAATTTAAACATATGTGTAATTAAAACATATGATATATTTCATTATTATGTCCATGTCATTATACAACATCCAGGGTAATACACAACCCAGTACTCAAGGGGTTAATACATATCAGCAAACCACGTAATCTTGGAACAAATGCTCTATTGCATTTGTCATATATATTTAATTTAAATAAATATAAATAATTAAAAGATAAAGGGCCATAGTTGCAAAGCTGTATTTCAGGAACTTTAAAAGGAATGTTTTTAAATATTCCCAGCACTAGCTATTCATATAAAAATCCCTTTGTAATCCTGTTCTTCTAAATGCATAATATAACATTAGTTACATCAGCATCCAATGTAAAATATATAAAATATATATATATATATATTGCACATAGGATATTTAATTTCTATTTCTTATTATTGCTTTGTTTACTATTAGTATAATATAACAACCTATATAATTTCCCAGTGGTTAACACTAAATAAGGTAAGTGGGTAAAGTTTTAAAGGGAAACTAGGGAAATCAAGTAAAATCCAGGAAAGAAACGCTGATAATATATTAAAAAGAGAAAGTGTGTCATCCCTCAAATTATTTTCAATAAATGTCAAAAAGTGTCACTGTCCCACAATATTCTGGGATTTATATAGTGGAAAATTTGGCTTGACGGATAAATATAATAAATTGAAAAGGTTGAACCTATTATTTATGTGATAGTAGTATCAGTAGTATCTTTGATACATTTAATGCATTCCTCATATGCAAAATATTTGCTAATCATAGGTATGCAATAGATCAATTTTATTATAGTATATAGGGATATAACACACTTATAAAAATAGTGCACTAGATACAAAAATAGTTAAAAACATAAAGATACAAAAACAGGGAAAGGAATGGTGCATGTGGATTTACCTTACAAGTAAAGGCTGATAAATTGCAGAGTGCACTAAGTGTGCCCAGGTGAGAGGGGTGTGGCTTGACTGTTAAACTAGGATAAAGGATTTGTGAGCTGGTTTGGGGCCTGTTTACAAGTGGAGTTTACTTACAAGTAAAGGCTGATAAATTGCAGAGTGCACTAATTGTGCCCAGGCGAGAAGGCAGAAGTTAATAGAAACCGGAGAAGGGGAACTTGTGAGCTTGCGAACATTTTCAGTATCAAGTGCAATTCTAGTAAACCCTAGGAGTTTAAATAAAAGGAGGGCCTTCAAAGAAAAGGGAGGGCAGATTTATAGTGCAAAGGAGGAAAACTTTATATAAATATATTATATTATATTCTTTATTTTTCCCACTGAAATTTCGTAGACAATAATAATAATTATGAGTCAGTCCAGTGGCAACCTTATTCAGTGTATATCCTGTCAAATGTATGCACTACTGGAACAGATGATCCAGGGTCCATACCTCTGTGACAGGTGTGAGCATGTTGCCTCTTTGGAAGCTCAAATTGAAGATCTGGAGAGGAGAATTGCAGCACTTAGTGACATTGCTCCACTGGAAAGGGAGTTGGTGCTCACGGAGCACAGTTTAGCTGGGCCTAGTATGGAGGGAGGAGCTGGGGCTAGTGAGGATGGCCAGGGAGGTAGCTGGGTTACAGTTAGAAGGGGAATCAGAGGGTACAGGAGGAGGCAGGCCAGTTCTGAGTTGGCAAACAACAACAGATTTGCCAGATTGAGTGAAACTGTTGGCGATGTCCATTCAGGAATGGCAATGCCAGATAGAGCTGTTCCCTCTAACAGCCGGGCGAACAGCTCTACTGGAGAAGAGGGAGGGCAGAATAGGCAGAGCAACAGACATGTTTTGGTGGTAGGGGACTCTATTATTAGGAAGGTAGACAGGGTAATTTGTCACCCAGATCCCAGCAATCGAACAGTTTGCTGTCTCCCGGGTGCTCGGGTTCGGCATGTTGTGGATCGGGTGGATAAATTATTGGGAGGGGCTGGTAATGAACCGGCGGTCTTGGTACACATTGGTACCAATGACAAAGTTAGTGGAAGATGGAGCGTCCTAAAGAATGATTTTAGAGAATTAGGGAATAAGCTTAAAGCAAGGACCTCCAAGGTAGTATTTTCTGAGATACTACCAGTGCCACGTGCTAGCCCAGGGAGGCAGAAGGAGCTTAGGGAGGTTAATGCGTGGCTAAAAAAGTGGTGCAGTGCAGAGGGTTTGGGGTTTTTAGAGCACTGGGCTGACTTCTCACTTGGGTACAATCTCTATAGCAGGGATGGATTGCACCTTAATGATGAAGGCGCTTTTGTGCTAGGGAATAGGATGGTAGAACGGCTGGGGGAGTTTTTAAACTTGTAGGTGGAAGGGAGGGACTATATAGAAGTATTGGGGTAAATAGGGTAGAGAGGGAAAGGGATGAATTATTTACCCATGGGGGAGGAGAAGGGGGGAGGGTTACAATAGAAAGTAGGGAGATATTAATAGGGGCCTCAAATACAGTGGCAGGCACTTCACATCAGCAGAGCCATAGCAACATAAAGTGTATGATTGCAAACGCAAGAAGTTTGCCTGGGAAAATGGATGAGCTAGAAATATTAGCAGTACAAGAAAAATGGGGCTTAATAGGCATTACGGAAACATGGTGGGATGAATCTCATGACTGGACTGTTAATCTGGATGGTTATAACCTATTTAGGAAAGATAGGGGAAATGGTAAAAGAGGAGGAGGGATCTGTCTTTATGTTAAGCCTGAATTTAAGCCTATAGTTAGAGAAGATATTTATGCTGGCACTAACGGCATCATTGAATCCTTGTGGGTTGAGCTAAATAGTGGAGGAGCTAATTCTAAATGCATATTGGTGGGAGTATGCTATAAACCCCCAAATATAGCTGAAAGTGAGGAAATACAATTATTGTTACAGATTGGAAATGCAGCTAAGCATGGGCAAGTTCTAATAATGGGAGACTTTAATTACCCTGATATAAACTGGATAAATGAGACCAGCGGCTCAGCTAAGGGGAGCAGGTTCTTGAGTACACTCAGGGATCATTATCTAGCCCAGGTAATACAAGAACCTACTAGAAATGGGGCCATCTTGGATTTAGTCATCACAAGTAATATTGATATAATATCAAATGTAAAAATAGGGGAACCCTTGGGGAACAGTGATCACAACACAGTCTCATTTGAGATTGAATACAAAAAACAGAGTTGTAAGGGGCCAACTTTAATGGGCTACTGGCAGCAATACTACATATAGACTGGGACAAAGAACTTACAGGGAAGAATACTGAAAATAAATGGACAACATTCAAATCCTTACTAAATAAACATACTCATCAGCATGTACCATGTGGAAATAAAATAAATAGGAGTAAATCACATCCCATGTGGCTTAACAATGACTTAAAGATCATGATGAGTAAAAAGAAATATGCATTTAAATTATACAAGAAGGAGGGAACAGAGGCATCTTTATGTGACTATAAGGAAATCAACAAGGCTTGCAAAAGGGCTATTAGACTGGCTAAAATAGAAAATGAGAAGTCAGTTGCAATGGAAAGTAAGACTAACCCTAAAATATTTTATAAATATATTAATGGGAAGAAGGCCAGGAAGGAATCGATAGGACCATTACAATGTGACACAGGCCATCTGATAATTAGTGACCAGGAAAAGGCAGATGAGCTAAATAGGTTCTTTTCGTCGGTTTACACAAGGGAGGTACCAGTGGTTGGGACACTGCAACATAATGGGGCTACACTACCTTCACTAAATAATTGGTTAACGCAGGAAGAAATACAAAAGAGGTTGGAGAAAATAAATGTTAATAAAGCCCCAGGTCCTGATGGAATACATCCAAGGGTACTGAGGGAGCTGGGTTCTGTAATAGCCAAACCATTATATCTAATCTTTAAAGACTCGCTCACTACAGGGTCTCTACCAGATGACTGGAGAAAAGCAGAGGTGATACCTATATTTAAGAAGGGATCTAGAGCAAATCCGGGGAATTATAGACCAGCGAGCCTCACTTCTGTAGTTGGGAAGCTTTTAGAAGGGTTAATAAGGGACAGAATACAAGAATATGTCTATTTGAACAGGATCATAGGTAGCAGTCAACATGGATTTATGAAGGAAAGGTCGTGTCAGACCAATCTAATTAGTTTTTATGAGGAGGTTAGTAGGAACTTGGATCAGGGCAACTCAGTGGATGTAGTCTTTTTAGATTTTTCAAAGGCATTTGATACAGTGCCACATGGAAGACTAGTGAGCAAACTAAGGGATACAGGAATTGCAGTAAATATCTGCTCATGGATCGAGAGCTGGCTAAAAGACAGGAAGCAAAGGGTTGTTGTAAATGGAACATACTCCGATTGGTCTAATGTGATAAGTGGGGTTCCTCAGGGCTCAGTATTGGGTCCTCTCCTTTTTAACATATTTATTAATGACATTGAAGTAGGACTCGAATGTAGTGTCTCCATTTTTGCTGATGACACTAAGTTGTGCAAGGTAATAAAATCAGATAATGATGTACTTTCCCTACAAAAGGATTTGCATAAATTAGAGAAATGGGCGGCTAAATGGCAGATGAGATTTAATACAAATAAATGTAAGGTTATGCATTTGGGAAGGAACAATAGCCAAGCAATCTATAATCTTAATGGAGCAAATCTAGGGGTATCAGATATTGAAAGGGATTTGGGAGTACTAGTGGACAACCACCTAGGTAACAGCGCTCAAAGCCAAGCAGCGGCTGCAAAGGCAAATAAAATATTAGCATGTATTAGGAAGGGTATAGAAGCCAGGGAAGAAGATATAATTCTGACACTATACAAATCTCTAGTACGCCCTCATTTGGAATATGGAGTACAATTTTGGGCACCACCTCACAAAAAAGACATTTTAGAGCTGGAAAAAGTACAGAGAAGGGCTACAAAACTAATAAGGGGAATGGAGGGGCTAAGTTATGAAGAAAGACTAGCAAAATTAAACTTATTTTCGCTAGAAAAAAGGCGTCTAAGAGGAGATATGATTACGTTATTTAAATACATCCAGGGTCAATATAAGGCTTTGTCAAGTGAACTTTTTGTAGCAAGAGATTTTCAACTGACAAGAGGACATCCGTTGAGGTTAGAGGAAAAAATATTTCACCTTAAACAAAGAAAAGGGTTCTTCACAGTTAGGGTGGTTAAACTGTGGAATTCTCTACCAAAGGAGGTGGTGACAGCGAATTCGATAGACAACTTCAAAAAGGGGTTAGATATATTTCTGAATAAAGAGGGCATTCAAGGCTATCCTAGATAACTAGCAAGGAATATTGATCCAGGGAGAAATTTGATCGCCAGTTTCTGGGGTCAGGAAGGAATTTTGCTTTTTTTTCCCCTTATGAGTCAATTGGCAAAGTTTCAATGGGGTTTTTTTTTATGTTTGCCTTCCTCTGGATCAATTAACAATAATTAACAATTAACAATAATAATAAATAGTCCAAATTAAAAAGATCAATAGAGATCTAAAAAGGTTGAACTTGATGGACTAACTCTTTATTCATTCTCCAATACTATACTATTAATAATTATTTAATCAATAATTTAATTAATAACTAATCCGCATATTGCAGATCAGAGGAGATCTTAACAGGTTGAACTTGATGGACTGAAAGTCTTTTTTCAACCTTAATTACTATGTAACTATGTAACTATGTAACTATGTAAATATGCTGTACTAGAACGTATACAAGGGAGACATTTTTTTATATATATGTTTGTCTCTGAAAAATACATGTATGGCACTTTTAGCATCATTTAACCATAACCCAATGCTTGGTTTTACTATTTAAGTGCAGAGAAACAGAGACACAGAGCATAACTTATATCCCTTGTTGGCATGCAATATGCCTGAGTACTTGCGTTTTGCATAGAGAGGAAATCTCAGCTGATACAGCTCACATATGCTTAAATTAGATGCACCATCCTTCCCCCACTCCCGACAGTCTGTTTCGCCCCTGTATTTAGCTTCCTCATGGGCTAGGGAATGAAAAAAGTTATTGCCTATTTAAGGCCTGGGCACTTCCGGGTCTCTCTTCCTGGTATGTATCACATGACGCACGTTAGCGTGTGACGTTGTGGCGTCTTTTTCGAATCAAAACAACTTTACTTACAAACGGAGTAAACAACTGATTATGTATGGGAAATAGGATGCTCTGAACTTGGATATGTGTATGCATGATAGCATTATATATGTTATTAGTTCTAATGATGGATAACAGGCATAGGACATACTTTCTTGCACCTTAGAAAGAGAAAAATGGGTATCTATATAGATTTAAATTTGTAAATACTCTATCAGCATATTTATAGCATTAGAGTGAACTAAAATAAATATGAATATGAATATAATTATTGTTATAGTATATCCCATGAAACTTGAGGGAAGAAGTGTGTTAAAAGGAAAAGTGTACAGACCATATGGATTATATTAATAGATACTACAGAAAAGCTTAATGATTTGATAATACTTGTGAGGTGAGGGTTATGTGTGAAATTAAGAGAAGAATTTTATTAGTAATCAGTGTGAGGCCTATTTAGATGTGGAGCATGTAAGGCCTGTCCGTATGTACAGCTGGGACAATACTTCACACATCCAATTTCACTCAACATATACCCTATGAAAAACTTCATCAATTGTAAAATCACACATGTGATCTATGTTCTTGTCTGCCCGTGCCCAAAGTCATATGTAGGTAAAACGATAAGACAATTACGCCATCGTATACTCGAACATACCTACACAATAAAAAATCAATTGGACACTCCCGTTTCAAGACACTTCCACATGGTACATGCCGACAAACTTTCAACAATGAAATTCTATGTGATTGACCACCTCTGTAGAAAACCAAGAGGAGGAGATTTAAACAAACAACTCTTACAACTTGAAAGTAAATGGATCTTTACTTTAAATTTCCAATACCCAAATGGTATAAATGAGGGTTTTTCATACTCATCATTTCTCTAATCTACCTTTATATAATATTATATTATACTACACTATAGTATTAACATGCATACCTCAATGTTTCACTATATACTAGTTTAATATCCAAAATGATCAAAATTAAAGACAATAATTTAAAATATACAGATCTAGATTATATTATGCACACCAAATTTTGCATTTATTCACTTCTTATGAGCTGCTATTTTATATTTGCTCTCACACTCTAGTACCTTTACAAGTTCCTTCACTAAACACTTCAACATATTTTTTCCACACACATAACACTTTATAGATTAATATTTATTTATATATAATCAATTAGGTATTACACCTATTATGTAGTAAAGAATATTCCCTTATCACTCTATTAGATATTAACTACAAGTTAAGAAAAATTGTTTATTAATACTCACCCCACACAACACATTGAAAATTGTCAATCACACTGATTACTAATAAAATTCTTCTCTAATTTCACACATAACCCTCACCTCACAAGTATTATCAAAACATTAAGCTTTTCTGTATTATCTATTAATATAATCCATATGGTCTGTACACTTTTCCCTTTTTTAACACACTTTTTCCCTCAAGTTTCATGGGATATACCATAACAATAATTGTATTCATATTCATATTTATTTTAGTTCACTCCAAAGCTATAAATATGCTGATAGAGTATTTACAAATTTAAATCTATATAGATACACATTTTTCTCTTTATAAGGTGCAAGAAAGTATGTCCTATGCCTGTTATCCATCATTAGAACTAATAACATATATAATGCTATCATGCATACAACATATCCAAGTTCAGAGCATCCTATTTCCCATACATAACCAGTTGTTTACTCCGTATGTAAATAAAGTTATTTTGATTCAAAAGACGCAATGATGTCACACGCTAACGCGCATCACATGACGCACCTGACACGCTTACCAGGAAGAGAGACCCAGAAGTGCCCAGGCCTTAAATAGGCCATAACTTTTTCATTCCCTAGCCCATGAGGAAGCCCAATACAGGGGCGAGACGGACCGTCGGGAGTGGGGGAAGGATGGTGCATCTAATTTAAGCATATGTGAGCTGTATCAGCAGAGATTTCCTCTCTATGCAAAACGCAAGTACTCAGGCATATTACATGCCAACAAGGGATATAAGTTATGCTCTGTGTCTCTGTTTCTCTGCACTTAAATAGTAAAACCAAACATTGGGTTATGGTTTAACGATGCTAAAAGTGCCATACATGTATTTTTCAGAGACAAATATGTATATAAAAAATGTGTATATAAAAAATACGTTCTAGTACAGCGTATTTACATGCACCATTCCTTTCCCTGTTTTTGTCTCTTTATGTTTTTAACTATTTTTGTATCTAGTGCACTATTTTTATAATAAGTGTGTTATATCCCTATATACTATAATAAAATTGATCTATTGCATACCTATGATTACTATCACATAAATAATAGGTTCAACTTTTTCAATTTATTATATTTATCCGTCAAGCCAAATTTGTCACTATATAAATCCCAGAATATTGTGGGACAGTGACACTTTTTGACATTTATTGAAAATAATTTGAGGGATGACACACTTTCTCTTTTTAATATGATATCAGTGTTTTTTTCCTGGATTTTACTTGATTTCCCTAATTTCCCTATTAAAACTTTACCCACTTTGTTTACTATTACATTCATGTCCAAGGATCTATATTTAATTTAAAAAGTCTTGCTTTTATGAATAGGGAAAATTACAAATGTTGATATTGCATTACCGTTAATACAGAGAACTGGTTGCCTGACACTGCTTTTATTCTGATTATGATAAAAACAGTGTTTTCCTTTTCACAGTTTCACATGCAGTAATGATTCTTAGAATGTGTTACAGTGAGGGGTTATATAGTGCATCAGTAGTTAGGGTTAAGGTTGTGAGGAGCAATGTGAGTTATGAGGAAGGTTATATGTAGCCATATAGAGGGTGCCATATACACAATAGAAATTATTTGAGTGAGGTGTATGTAGCAATAAGATTAACAGCCTTATTAAATTGGGATTCAGCAAATTTAAAAGGGCTCTTTTTAAGCACAGAGCATATTTTTTTACAGAAGTTTTTAGTTTGTGAACTTCTATCCAAAATCAAGGTCTTCACTAACTAAAAACTTCTGAAAAAAATATGCTGTGTGCTTATATAGAGCCCTTTTAAATTTGCAGAATCGCAATTTAATAAGGCTGTAAATCTATAAAGGGGTTTGCTGCAGTGACCAATGGAATTATGGGGAGGAGTTAAATGAAACAATAATTCTCCCTAGAAAGACCAGGGAGGGGTATATAGAACAATATCAACCAATCAATTAACAACTAATCTGCATATTGCAGATCAGAGGAGAACTTAAAAGGTTGAACTTGATGGACGGAAAGTCTTTTTTCAACCTCAAATACTATGTAACTATGTAACTAAATAATATGAGCAACAGAAATTGGTACAGACATGTGGAGAATATGGTTGATTTATAGGAAAGGGTTTATGGAGAGTTTCATGTTACTTTACACTATTTTTATCCTAAAATTACAGTTCCCTAACTTCTAAGAAGCCGGCAGAATAACAGATCATTATCTTCTGGAGAGTCCCTCTTCCTGTTCTCCCTCACAAGAGCTGCTATGTTGCAACTAAAATCACTGCCTTAGAAGTAATGGTTGGAGACCCTCTAGAATATAATATGAAGCTCTTATATGTGTATGATAAAA
Source organism: Discoglossus pictus (assembly GCA_027410445.1). Lineage (NCBI taxonomy): Eukaryota > Metazoa > Chordata > Amphibia > Anura > Alytidae > Discoglossus > Discoglossus pictus. Next base: position 266,806,044 of record CM050163.1, on the reverse strand, counting down.
TTTACATTTTTGTAAATATGTATGAAATGTTTGGTTACTGTGATGTGGACATATGGTATTATTTTTTCAGAATGCGGCAGCCGTCCTGGCATCACAAAACCCAACAAAATAGTGGGGGGACTAGATGCCATCAGAGGAGAGGTTCCTTGGCAAGTGAGCTTAAAAGAGGGTCCACGTCATTTCTGTGGAGCCACAATAATTGGGGATCGATGGCTGGTCTCTGCTGCTCACTGCTTCAATCAGTGAGTAAACCACGTGTTTTATTGTGTAATGGGGCTCAATATAATGGTATTAGCTGTCTTATGAAGGAGGAAACTGAGACATATACCTGTGTTGCTTGTATTTCTCCCATTTTCATTCTCTTGTGATCAACATTCAGCATCACTAATAAATTCTACCTTTATCTCTAGGTTTTAGATTGCATAGCTATGGATATAGCTTAGGTTATTCTGATTCATTTTAGGTAAAAATACTGATAACATTTTTGGAGTAATGTGATCTGGTCCAAAGATTCAAAATGCATATTTCAAGCATCAACAGCTTCAGTGGCTGGTTACCGTGATTAAAGCTCATAATTATCTAGCAAAAATAGAGTGTTGGTAATTAACTCTCCACACTAATGAGTGCTCTAGCGAAATAGCTTGTGTTTCAAGCTCTATACTGAGACACCTTAGCCTTTCCAAGTGTAGAACACAAACTAACAGTTTACCATCTCACAATGTTACTAGTCTGTGGTCTCTTTTTGTGCTCCTGATAACACTACAGGTCAGATTCCAGAACACTAGAGTGATCTTGATGCTCTTAGTTCATTGGGTTTGTCTACAGGAATGGAAAACGAGGAGGGGACAGCCTTGACATCAAGGTGAAAGACCTGCTCTCCTCCCATTCACCTCATACTTTAACTAATGTAGGCCAGTGACTTTTAGTCAATATGCTGTGTCTGTGAAAAAAAGCATATCAGTATTGTGTGTTCCATCTCAGTACTTTAAACAAATGTGGTCTTAGAAGAGAAACTAAATGTCGTTCACCAAGCACACCCAGAACCATGCACTACTGGCAGGTATCACACACTTTTTTCTTCACAGTTTTGATTGCAAGACTGTTTCTAGATATTGCCTGTTTGCTCTGATGCTCACACTGCTGTTTTGTGTTTGAAGTTTTCCGGTTTTGGCCTTATGCTGCCAATCCTGACCCTGCTGCTCTATCTATGTGCCTCTCATTACACTACTGAAAAAAAGAGATGCCAACAGTGCATAGGAAATTAAGAGGAAAGAGCACTGATGACAAGACCATTAGGAAGACCACTTGAGGTTCTGCCAATGGAAACAGTATATAAACAGGACAGCAGTCTTAACATTGTCTGAATTTAGTCCAAGTAGTAGCACAGATTCCCTCCTGGTGTTGTGACTTGGTGTGTAGTTCTGGTTATCTGGTACAAAGTCATTATTCAACAATACATCTCCCAGGAGCATTACTCCCAACGTGCATGACTTCCATTTCCTCAACCCTCTCAGTGCCATAGGTATTACTATTGAGTCACTGCCTGGGACCCACGAATGAATATAGCTGTGCTTTGAGCTTCTTCTTGGACTAATAAACCAATATCAACTTGAGAATACATGTGAATAATCATTGCAGTAATCTGTCCCATTACTGCTTCCAAAAATAGGTTTAGTTATTTAAGAGGCCCTATCCTAATGCTGTAGCCTGCCCTTGAGTGCCACTCTCCCCAGTCTTAATTTACCAATGAAAAGTAGTCCAATCAGCTTCTGAACTGCTCTCGAAAAATAATTGTTAGAAACAGGAGCAAGTGAAACAAGAACATGTGGGCAAAATACCATACAAAAATACGCAGCTTTGTACATGGCTCACTGAAAGAGGTGGACACTTTATGTCTCTGTTATAAATAAGCCAGCACTGGTCTTTATTTACATTGTTACATAGTAATTGAGGTTGAAAAAAGGCTTTTAAGTCCAACCTTTTAAGATCTTCTTTGATTTGCAATATGCAGTGAAACTCAAAAGGAGAAAAAAATTAATTCCTTTCTGACCCCAGATACTGGCTATCGGATTCCTCCCTGGATCAATACTCTCTCTCTAATTAACCAGGATAACCCTAAATGCCCTTTTTAATAAAAAATATACCCAGTCCCTTTTTAAAGTTATCTATTTAATCCACTGTCACCACTTCGTTTGGTAGAGAATTCCACAGATTAACCACCCTTACTGTGAAGAACCCTTTTCTTTCTTTAAGGGGGAATCTTTTTACTTCTAACCTCAAAGGATGTCCTCTTGTCAGTTGAAAACCTCTTGGCACAAAAAGCTCACTTGACAAATCTTTATACTGACCCTGTATGTATTTATATAAGGTAATCATATCCCCTCTTAGACGCCTTTTTTCTAGAGAAAATACGTTCAATTTGGTTAGTCTTTCTTCATAACTTAGGCCCTCTATTCTGCTTATTCCTTCTTTTTTTTTACCCTTCTCTGTACTTTCTCCAGCTCTAAAATTTCATTTTTATGTAGCGGTGCCCAAAATTGTACTCCATATTCCAAATGAGGGTGTACTAGAGATTTGTATAGTGGTAGAATTATATTTGCTTCCCTGGCTTCTATACCCTTCTTAATACATGATAATATTTTATTTGCCTTTGCAGCTGCTGCTTGGCATTGAGCACTGTTACCTAGGTGGTTGTCCACAAGTACTCCCAAACCCCATTCAATATCAGATACCGCTAGATTTGCTCAATTAAGATTATAAATTGTATGGCTAATTTTCCTTCCCAGATGCAGAACTTTACATTTATTTGTATTAAATCTCATCTGCCATTTAGATGCCCATTCCTCAATTTTATGTAAATCCCTTTGGAGGGAAAGTATATCATTATCGGATTTAATTACCTTGCACAACTTCGTGTCATCAGCAAAAATGGAGATAATACTTTTCAGTCCCACTTCTAAGTCATTAATAAATATGTTAAAAAGGAGAGGACCTAATACTGAGCCATGAGGAAGCTGCTTTCCACATTAGTCCAATCAGAGTATGTTCCATTTACCACAACCCTTTGCTTCCTGTCTTTTAGCCAGCTCTCAAACCATGAGCAGATATTTACTGCAATTCCTGTATCTCTTAGTTTGCACGATAGTCTTCCAAGTTGCACTGTATCAAAAGCCTTTGAAAAATCAAAAAATACTACATCAACTGAGTTGCCTTGATCCAGGTTCCTACTAACCTCCTTATAGAAAATAATTGGATTTGTTTGCCATGACCTAACTCTCATAAATCCATGTTGACTCCTACTTATAACCCTGTTTAAATAGATATACTGTATTATTGTATATTATCCCTTATTAACCCTTCTAAAAGCTTTCCCACTACAGATGTGAGGCTCACTGGTCTATAATTCCCCGGAATTGCTTTTGCTGCCTCCTTAAATATAGGTATCACCTCTGCTTTTCACCCAGTCATCTGGCAGCGATCCTGTGTTGAGGGAATCTCGAAAAATTAGATATAATGGTGTAAATTTAGTAAGTCTTTTAAAGCTAGGTTCCTGAAAAGCAGCTTGCTGCCATTTTTTTATTGGCTATTTAATTTTAATGCAGCTGGGGTTAACATGAAGAGTGGGAGATTGCTTCTTACAAGAGGATCATGGCTGCACCATTATTGCTTGGATTGTTAATACCTCCTTAAGGACCCATAGTATTATGGAAAAAAAATGAAAAAAAAGAATATATATATATATATATATATATATATATATATATATATATATATATTTGAACACTTGTGTTGTGTGTCAATTTTTAATTTTTTGCAGAAGAAAACTGCAATTATTGTTGCAAGTCGCTTCCTCCTGAGCATGTGCAGGGGACGAGATAGGTGTCAAATTCCAAAAGTTCCAATTATTTAACAAATCCTCCTTCCTTTCCCTCCTTCCTGCCCTCCACTGGTAGACAAGGATAGGCAGACCTCTCAGGCATCATGATGTCAAGAAGTGATAAATTAAACATGGAGCCTTCTACACATAAAACGTCTTCAAAATTTTGATTTTCTTTAAAATATGTTCATAATTTACATACTTACATACATAACTAAACAATTATTGTTAATTTGTTATTTACAAAAGCATGCAATTTTCTGCTTTAAACAGTTATTGTTAAAATCTCTGTTTTTAAGCTAAGCTAGTTAAGCAATATAATGCTTCATGGGATTCATATGATGAATTTACAACTAGTTTTGACTGCTTCATGTTTCTTTCCAGAACTAAGTTAGACCAGGTGACTGCCCACATGGGGTCCACAGCACTGAGCGGAGCTGACTCTATGGCTGTGAAGATCAGCTTGAAGAGGATGATACAGCATCCTCACTTCAATCCACTTACCCTAGACTTTGATGTGGCTGTCTTAGAACTGGCAAGCCCACTGACCTTTAATAAGTATCTCCAGCCTGTGTGCCTACCCTCTGCCCTGCAAAAGTTTCCAGCTGGTTGGAAGTGCATGATCTCTGGATGGGGCAACATCAAGGAAGGAAATGGTAGGTGGACCATGTATGTGGGGTGAGTTGAAAGGCTGTGTGAGGCATGACTATCTGTTTTATGGACAGAATATGGAAGTTGTTTTTCACAATTAAATCAGAACAAGAGTTTTGGACAATATGCATGACACAGGCATTTTTCTAAACCAAAAAGAGATAGGTGGTAGTGTAGACACACAGACAAACAACATACAACTTAACGTGTCCAAGTACAGAACATATATAGATCCTAACCAGTTCCTTTATAGTCTTCTAGGATCAGACTGGGATTGGGTGACTATATATACTGTATATATATATAAATATATATATATATATATATATATATATATATACATATACATATACATATATATATATATATATATTGATGAATAAGCAGAGTATTGCAGTATATAGTGATACCTTTTTTATTGGACAAACCTATTCATTGAAATGACAAGCTTTTGAGAGTTGCTCCTCTCTTTATCAAGTCACCTTTATTCCTTCCAATCCCTTTACAAGAAGGGTGACAATGATTATCTTATGTGCAGTGTCCAAGCCTGAGGTGTTACAGAAAGCCTCAGTGGGTATCATTGACCAGAAGATCTGCAGTGTCCTCTATAACTTCTCCATCACTGAGCGGATGATCTGTGCAGGGTTCCTTGATGGGAAGGTGGATTCCTGTCAGGTAAGTGAACCAAAAATATGAGGAACTTTATATAATTTGCACTGTGTCTACTCATCATCAGATTAAAAGATGATGGATTGGTATGCAGAATCACCAGTTTACGTCACATTACAATTTAAAAGCATCTCACTCTGTGGCATACAATGACTATGGGAAGATTTGTGATGTGTGCTACAAGCTAACAACTTCAGCAGCTATGTAAGCCATGGTATAAAAGTATTCTTCTAAGAAAATCTTTATTTTAGCAGACTCTGCTAGTGCATGGAAGCTACAATGGTAGTACTACTTCCTTCTCAACGCATGAGAGGATAGGTAAAGAGCAAGGCAAGCATGCCCAGCAATTATACTTGCAAGCTGCCACTATGTAGCAAGTGGGAGGGAGGGGGGTGGTGTGCTGCTGAATCCACCAATTGATCAACAATCACCCACACTCCACCCTCCCTCTTCCTTCTACTCTCTGGATTTTTAAACATAGATTATACATATATATATATATATATATATATATATATATATATATATATATATATATATATATATATATTATAATATTAGTAGAACACACACACTTCAAGGCAGCAGTAAGATGGTGGCATCTTTCAGGCACAAACATAGTCTACAAAAATAAATTAGAAAAAAAATGCTTTATGCCACTAGCATTGTTTATATAACTGTTAACATTGTTAGATTTTTACATATATCACATAATGTGTTTTTCACAAACTACAGTGGGCCTCTGTGTATCGGTGAAAAAATATTCAATTTAATATGTCAAAGTATTAAAGTATTTTATTCTTAAAAGGTATTAGTAAAGGATGACTGTACATTGGCCTATGATTGTAGATAATAGTTTAAAGTCTTAGAAGCTGATGTGGTAAGAAGGTAGTCAGGAGGAAAGATGATCCAAGCATGATAATAGCCTGATAGTTAGTCTAAATGTCAGGACAGTTTCAATTATGTGTTATTACAGTTTTATTAAAATATACCACAGTGCCTCCCAATAGCATTCGCAAATTAGAAAACAACTCATATAGAGTAATAATAAACTTATGAAGCTTGTGTGGAATTAGAATTTGATAAGGTGTGTCAAGATGAAGAGTAATGTTAAAGCTTAGTAGGTGATAGAGAATGGAAAAGTGAGATAGAAAATAGCTAGATCAGAGGTGTCCAAGTTCGGTCCTGCTGATCCGCACACAGGCCTGAGTTTGTGGTTTTCCTTTATGTGCACAGATGAGTCAATTAGGATGACTGAAGAAATGATAGTCTCACCTGGGTGCAGCAGGGCTATCCTCCAATACAGGCATGTGTGCGGCCCAGCAGGACCCAGCTTGGACACCCCTGTTATAGATCGAAATATCAACAGTAAAATAGTGTGTTATTAAAAGAGAGTAAATGTCTTCTATTCATTCATCATTCAGTCACGGCACATTTTGCTATGGGCCATTGCTCATGTCACCTAGCCTTTAAAATTATTCTGACACTCTTACTTTATGACTTTATGACAATATATACAATATATCCGTATGGATATGGATTGAATTTAGTAAGAAATTTGCTATGCAAGAAGGATTTTTTCACCCTGGGTGCCAGATAGTCTGGAGACAGCCCTGATCACAGTATTGTTAGTGTTAATTCTTTGACTAGCACAGATATCGCAAAATTACCTTTAGGATAATGCTTGTGACTTCCTATAAAGATATAAATGTGAAGGAAGCAACTTATCCAAGGGAGAAATACAGCTATAATGATATTATGAAAGCTGTGTAGGTTACCGTATATAATTATAAATTGGAAGATTTGTTCATGAACTGTATGTCAATGCACTAATAATATTTTATTCAGTCTGAAAAGACTTGAGCCCTCAATCAATTGAGATGTTTGTCTGGTACCACAATGACCCGTGCTGACTTTTGTCCTTTGTGTCTGTGTTTAGGGGGACTCAGGGGGGCCCTTGGCATGTGAGGAAAGTCCTGGGATATTTTTCTTGGCTGGAATTGTGAGCTGGGGCATTGGCTGTGCTCAGGCAAAGAAGCCAGGAGTGTATAGCCGTGTCACCAAACTCAAAGACTGGATCTTGGACACTGTGGCTCCTGTTTTGAGGACAACAGACAGTGGCATGAACCTTCCCAAATCTTCCCTCCCTCCCAGCATCACCACCACAAGAGCATCCACTCTAAGACCACCAACCTCCACAGGTCGCAGGACGACCACTGTTAGCAGGACCACAATAGCTCAGACGAAAAGTACAAGAAGCACCCCAAAGTCTACCACTGCCAAAGCCACAAGCAAGAGGACAACTACTGCCAAGCCTAGCACAACAGTGGCACGAATCACGGAACCTGCAAGACCCACCCAGAGGCCAGGTACAAAGCCATTGGCCTAATGCAGAATAATATGTGCCAGAAGTTATCTTTTTGATTAAATGCATAAAAAACTATCTCTAAATCTATTGATTTCCGAAATCCATTAATGTATTTCTTTCTATCTCTTTACAAGAACAGATAGATTAAGCTCCAGAGACAACACCCAATATTGAAATGTGTAGACCCCTTAACTAACCAGCAGGTTTTTAGCCTTTTCATGTAATTATTCATGACACCATGTTTTTCTGGTAGCTAACTAATAAGAGAATTAGATGAAAGATAATTGTCGTCTATTGTGTTGAAGTGCATTTCAGACAGTTTAAATGCAATAATCCATTTAAATGAGTTGTTGAAGATCCTCACAACGTCTGCACCAGACACGTGTTACAAACATGACTATAGGTGGGGACAAGACTGCCCATAGACCAGCAGTGTGTTTATAGCCAGGCATAGGACAGCACATTCCCAGGGGGCAGACTGACTAAAAATGTCAGTGCAGTGCCATGGAATACTTTGTGTATATGCACAGCATTGTCTATATGCAGTGACATTTTTTGTCTAAGTGTGTCCGACACAGGTATTATTGTATAATTTTAACCCTTGCCAGGACCTCCGGGGCATGTAATAATTGACCCCATAGCATGGGGGTTCTAAAAGGTTCCAAATGGTATCCTAAAGTCAACCCTTACTACCACGTAAAGGACCCCTTGGTATCTAAAATTAACTCTAACTACCATGACAGTCTACTTAGACCCCCATGGTACCTAAAAATGAACGCCTATGACCATGAGTGTCTATATAGAACCCCATGGTATTCTACAGTTAACCCCTATGTGCCATGGGGGTCATTGAAGGGATGGGCTTTATGTAGATAGAATGGGGGAGGGGACTGTGTGTTTTATTGCAGCATTGCTGCAGAGTCTACAGCTGACAGTAGGCTGTGTGGGGACCATAGGGCTTAGGGACTGAGGTGAAACGGACCTGCTGCATATTCCCTAATTTACTTTTAGTTTTGCAGAGGTTGTGATTGAAATTGATACATAGCTTGCACAAACGCTCCCAAAGTAATGAGAGAGCCTTTTTTGCGCAGCTCTGCATCCAATTAGAATGGGGACCTAGGTCAGCTCTTAAGCGATTTATTTTGGAATACAAAGCTTTTAACACTTCCTTTCAGTCGTCATATTATTACTTTCTATTGCATCACAGCATGGCTGGTGACTCGTGACTATTCTAATCTAGTGTGAAGATGTAAAGAGAATGGAAAGGAGATCCAAGCAATTCCAGCACCACAAATCATATTCTAAATTATTATTATTATTATTATTAATAATAATAATATTATTATCCTTTATTTGTAACACCGCTTTACTGATTTTTTTACTGACTCCATTTACTGAAATGTATAAATTGAGTGGTTTAACTGACTTTTTGTATTGTATATTATCCATCTCTATTCAAACTGAAGAGATTATAAAACGTGTTCTCTGACAGTCCACTCTTAATGACAAGGAAGTAATTTCCCCGTCTTTAACAACTTGTCAATAAAGTTAGGAGTGCATCTTTATTCTCTATTGCCATATTTAGAATATTATATGTGTCCATATTTGCCCTTGTCATGGCAACTAAAACCAGATAGCAGAACAAAGTTTTATGAAGGAGCCTCTTAGACCATTTTAAAGGACCACTGTGGTCATAAATTTAAATATCTTCTATTGAAGAATTAAACTTAAAAAAAGGGTAATGTTTTTAGCATATAAAAAAAGTAAAAAATATCACGTTCTTGTGCAGAGCTTGTAAACCATATTCCAACTAAATGTATGAACTGTGGTTTTGCAAATCTGGTCAAAAGAGTAGGGCTAGGTGCACCATGTGCCTAAAATCAGCATCGGAGTTGAACCCTAGTTTTCTTGGGCTGACTGCTTGTGGATAGGGATCACTGTCACTAAATGGAGTGATTATACTACAGGAGAAATCTCTATGTCCATCTGTGTATAAAACTTGCATTATATCTCTTTGAATCTGGTTTACCACAGGCAGTCATAAACCTTTGTATGTTTTTAGAAAGCTAACAACTTCTTTATGCTTTGCAGACCGTTACAATTTAGGATTTTTCTGTTTTTCTCCTATAACTTTAGAATTGGCAAAAATAATTCTCATTTTATATATATATATATATATATATATATATTTATTTTTATATATATATATATATATATATATATATATGTGTATGTGTATATATGTGTATATATATATATATATATATATATATATATATATATATATATATATATATATAATCATAGAAAAGCTTCTACTTTTTCGCTTTGTTCACATGCAACTTTCCACCTTACCCATGGATGAATCTATAATTCAGTATTGCACTTACTTGTCTAAGTTATTTCCTTATTTCTTCAGTGCCCTGCACGCTCTCTACCTATAAATGCTCAAACCGACTTTGCATCAGTAAAACCAACCCTGAATGTGATGGGATCCCAGATTGCAGCAATGGCTCAGATGAGCAGAACTGCGGTGAGTGAACACCAGCTTCAGGTGTCTCTGTTCACTGTTGTGATTTACATATCTGGTGCCCCAAGGTACAGGTTCTCAGGTACCCTTTCACATCTGTTGTATCTCTATCTACCTAAGAAAGTTTGTCTTAATTAACCCTCAGAATGCCAATATGCTTGCCCTAAGCATGCTTGAATTCCTTAACTGTGTTTGACCTTACCACTTCCATTGGATAAGTTAGACATTGCTGAGATTCAAACTCAGGAACTCCTTTTTACAAGGTAGGTGCATTAATAATCTAAAGCACAACTATACTATGCTTATGGGCACTTTATGCTATTATCATCTAAAATTTAGACTTCAGGCCTAACCCATAGGAAGGGGCTTCACACAAGCAGACAGTAACACACTGTGTGTCTGCATGCAGCAACATTGCACATGTAGTGTGAAGCACTTCCCTTGTAACTATGGCACCTACATGAGAGAGAACAGAAAGAAAAAGGGTAGTCTTAGAAGTTTTTCATATGACAATTACATTGAGTAGTATACAATGAATTAATTAACCTGTTTAAAATATTTATGTAAAAAGGAGCTTGGTTAATGATAAGTATAGCTTTGTACACTGCTGCTTCCCTAAAATATATAACTGTTTTTCTGTAAGTTTCCTTCTTTGTTTGTTTTTTATTAACAGAATTACATATTTATATTATTGTGCATGGTTATAAAGCATAATCATAGTTACATAGTAATTGAGGTTGAAAAAAGGCTTTCAGTCCGTCTAGTTCAATCTTTTAAGATCTCCTCTGATCTGCAAAAGGTGGATTAGTTCATTAAGTGATTAGTTAATTGATTGATCCAAAGGAAGGCAAATAGAAAATAAAAAAAAACAAGTGAATCTTTGCCAATTTGCCAATTGTCTCCTGGAATCAATACTCTCTCTCTAATTATCCAGGATAACCCTGAATGCCCTTTTTAATTAGAAATAAATCCAGTCCCCTTTTAAAGTTATCTATTGAATACACTGTCACCGCCTCCTTTGGTAGAGAATTCCACAGATTAACCAGCCTTAATGTGAAGAACCTTTTTCTTTCTTTAAGGTGGAATATTTTTACTTCTAACCTCAAAGGATGTCCTCTTGTCAGTTGAAAACCTCTTGGCACAAAAAACTCACTTGACAAATCTTTATACTGATCCTAGATGTATTTATATCCCCTCTAAGACGCCTTTTTTCTAGAGAAAATAAGTTTAATTTGGTTAGTCTTTCTTCATAACTTAGTCCCTCCATTCCACTTATTAGTTTTGTTGCCCTTCTCTGTACTTTTTCCAGCTCTAAAATTTCCTTTTCATGAAGTGGTTCCCAAAATTGTACTCCATATTCCAAATGAGGGCGTGCATCTTCTGGCCTGCAATGATAGGGATATCATTACCATCTCCCAATTCTCTTAATCACCTTCTCGGGCAGGCCCAAGCGCGCCACCACAGTGACTGCCCCTATCTTAAAAGAGTGGGTAACGAATTCACAGTGGTTAACACCCAAAGCCTTTTCTAAGGTTAGTAAAATACTGTCTACCTCCACCCCATTTATCAAATCTAGTAGTATAGAAGAATGGGAATCAGATTTAAAACTAATTCGATAATTATACATGGCTTAAAGTATTTTGTCTGATTAAACAATCGTCTTGTACCCTTAATCATCAATATATTTGATTCAAAGTATTCACCACTATGCTGGAAAAGTTGTGGGAAGTTGGGCACAACCATACATGTATGGTGGGAGTGCGGAAAAAATAATTTGGTGTGGAGGTATTGCTGCACTCAGTTATCAACAATGACAGGGGGGGAAATTCAGTGTACCCCCTACTCCTATTTCATCTGGAACTGGATGCATTAATACCTCAAAAATATCTAAACTCTCATATTTTGTTAATAGTAAAATCTCTATTGGTTAAGTACTGGAACCAACCAACACTTCCATCATGGTGTGAAATTGAAAACCTAATAAGTTATAATAGAGAACTGATGAGAGACAGTCATCTAAACTCTCTAGTTAATATGAAACTAGCTTCTAAGTGGCATTTATGACTTCTAAGAAATAATTTACAACATCAAATGTAACCCCTTTCATGTATCCTCTTTGTATAACATGGCTATATACAGAATGTTTAGAATCTCCCGTTGAACGGGTAGTATGTATGAATGTAGTGTAAAATGATTTAAATGTCTTTTTTTTTTTTTTGTAAAAATTTTACTTTTTCAAAAACAAGAATATTTTTTTTTTTTTTTTTAAAGTCTTAAAGCGAAATTTTAGGACTCTAGAGAATTGAAAGCAGGAAAACACAAGGCCATTCCCGTGAACCAGTAACGGACTGGGAACATCCAGGTGCTGCTGTAGGTAGAGTCTCACACAGTCAAAGGGACAACAGCCTGCTCCCACCTGCTGCAGACTGACCTCCTTCCCTTTTCCATCCTGATCCATTTTAGATGTCCTTAGCCAAACTTTTATACTGTCACCTTGTAGACAGACATCCACTAACTGCCCCCTGGTCCTTGCCTGCTTGCTGCAACCAGTTCCCCAATCCTAAATACTCCAAAGAAGATCAATGAGAAGGCCATTCAGAAAAGCAAGGATTCATAGGCCGTGTTACAGACCTCACCAAGCACTGGAAATATTCTCAACAGTAACAAGAAGGTGCAGACTGACCTCCTTCCCTTTTCCATCCTGATCCGTCTTAGATGTCCTTAGCCATACTTTTACACTGTCACATTGCAGACAGAAATCCACTAACTATATGCCCCCTGATCCTTGCCTGCTTGCCGCAACCAGTTCCTCTATCCTAACTGCTCAACGAGAAGGCCATACGTAAAAGCAAGTATTCAAAGGCCGTGTTACAGACCTTACCAAAACCCAACAATATTCTCAACAGTAACGAGAAGGTAATGGAGCATCTTTTGTCGTGTCTGTGTTCGCCCCTGAACAAACCTCACACAACACGCCTGACCACAAAATCCTTTGTCAGGCCCCTTAGCCCAGCTAGCATGAAAGCTAGGGCTGCTACCTCACGGCCAACCGATGCAGCTGAGTCATCGGCATCCTTGTATCTGATCAGGAACCACAACAATAAACCCCTCATCCTTTCTTCCGTAGCAGCCCCGCCTGCTAGCGTTGCCAACTCATTCCCCTTGCCCCGTACTTTCTTGTATCCGTTCCATGTTGTTGGTGCCAGTGATCTTCTGATTAATGAAGCTATTTCACTGCCCCAAGCTCCCAAACGTGCTGGGGAATACTGTCTCCCTGCGTCCGCACTTCCAGCAGCAGCGGCCTGAAGCGTTCCCACTGTGAACAAGAAAGGGCATCAGCAATCCCATTGGATATCCGGGAACATGCTTCGCCCTACAGCAAATGTTTAGGCGCTTGCAACCCAAAACGAGGTGCCGGATCAGGTGTATTACTGTTATAGTTGATGCCTTGGTGTTCTTAATCGTGTGAACCACCACCATGTTGTGCATGAAGAAGTCGATCTGATGGTCTGTCCCCCCAAACGTGTATTGCTACCACTATGGGGAACAGTTCCAAGAAGGCTTAATTTTTTGTTAAGCCGGCTGCCGCCTACTGTTCTGGCCACGCACTTGCACACCATCTGTGCACCCGAGGGATCGGTGTAAAGCTCCAGGTCTTCGTTAGACAGTCTTCAAGGGTGGATCAATGCTTTCCCATTGAACATGCTCAGGAAGGCGTGCCAAATCCTGACATCGCCCTTTATAGCTGCAGTGATTCTGATAAAGTGATGTGGCCGTCTTATGCCAACCGTCGCTAACGCAAGTTCCTGCTAAATATCCGGCAGGCAAAGTTTAGCTTGCCCAGGATTAAACGCAGCCATTGTAGTGTGATCTTATTGGCTCCCTCCATCGCCACTCAACCCTTGTGTGCTGATGAAGTGCAGGCTGTTGTGCTTCCAAGCCAGCACTTGTCCCTGATGCATGGCGTGTGTCCGTGTCAAGACTGCCAACGCCTGGGTAGCGCTGAGTGGCAGTCCTGTCAAAGTCCACTAAACCCAAGCCTTCAAGGTCTGGGTTTGCAGCTGTGATGAAGTGCCCTTCGCCACTTTGTCTTGGAGAGGACTGTTTGCCAGCCTCCTGCCCTGCGACTATGGCCCTGGTACATATTGCCCTTTAAACACAGTATTCGGCCATACCAGAGTGTATGTCACTCACTCTGGCCCTTTACATACAGGGTGGTAATTTGGTACTTGCCCTGTGTGAACCATGATACCACAGCTAGCTATGCCATGGAGCCCATTCACATAATGAAAGACTATGGGAAAGATTTTAGCTACATGGCAATTGAACTGTGTGAAGATGATCTGAGCGCTATTCGGTAGTTTGGTGCGCTCAGATCCCAGCTGTAACGGAACCCATCACTGTTTTACCCTGTTTATGGTTATTTAATTCTTGGTTAAAATATTATCCTAGTAATATACTGTATGTATGTTGGTTTATGCTCTGCAGAATATTGGCCCCAGGCTAGTGCAGACCTTGGCAGGAGAGATAATCCTGTTACAGATAAGGACATCTATTCATTCTCAAACATAAGAACAAAGACGGCTGATTTAATCATTGTCTGATAATATCAAGGAGCCTCAGGGAGGGGTGACTGTCATGAATCAGCCAGTGGCCATATTGGATTTGGGTGTGAACTATGCTGGGGCCATTTTGTGACTGGCAGCGGTGGCCATTTTGGGCTGGGTGGTCTTCCACATGCTGTTGCCATGGGGAGGAACAAAAGGTTTGGGGCTCCCAGACACCCTTTTATACTGTTATACGGTTATACTGTTATATTATTATGATTATTGTCTAAGGAAATGAGCAGGGTTCCCATCACCATCAATAAAAGTCATCATAATGCATGAGATGGATTGATGTGGAAACCCTGCCCCAATCCCATATACTATGAGGACATTAGGTGGTTTTATGTGGGGTGCGCTTTTACGCTTGTACTTAAATAGACTGACAGTATGTGGAATATGTACACATATGTATATGATAGTATGGGGTAGTCATGCTGGATACATTGCCACATACATCTTGCAACAGGAGAAGGACCCCAGCTGGCCACCAAGGTTAATCCTTTAAGTACACATACTTAAGTCAGGAACAATGGGATCTATACAGACATTGAGGCACCATAACCCCAGGGGGTCTACAGGTATTCTCACTCAGAGAGTCAGGGCAAAGTCCAGAGGACAGGGAGATGTTTCTCCCTTGAGAGCCAGGCGGCAAATGACTCTGTTAGCCACACCTAGTGGGCGGCCCAGGGGAGGGGTCTGGAAGTTCCCAGAGCTTACCTCTAGTCCATTGGCTAGAGGTAATCAAATTACTCTGGAGATTACCCCATTGGCCAAGAGGAAGATAAGGGTTGGACAAAGTGGTAGCCACTCCCTGTACTGTTTTTGTGAGGTGTTTAAATACTTGTGTAAAAATAAAGAAGTTGTTCATAATTTTCATCAAGACTTTGTGTGCAGGTGTATTATTGACCCAAGGGCATATGCTGGCAGAGGAGATCGTTTCTGACTCCATGCCAGGTTTTTCCCAGGCACACTACCAAAAGCTGGGACTTATGCTCTTGCATCCGCAAGGAAGGTCCATTGGTCTGAGTCACCCAAATCTTAGGTCTAAAACCTACAGGAGATAAGAGAACTAGGATTCTCTATACTCCATCATCATTGTAGGTTGTGACAATTGTTGGCAGTGGTGGGAGACTCTACAGAAAGACCAAGAATGGAACAGACGGATATCACCAAAGAAGCAACAAGACGGTTTAAAGCAGCCAGGCACTTATACCCCAGTAAGATGACCGCACAAGAGGTGTCCAACGTACTAGACCAGTATTGCCAGAGGATCTGGCAGGAGCGCAATGGAGCGAGAACTCCAGCTCAGCAAAGACTTGGCTACAGAGAGACATTGCGTCTAGAGAAATGGATGGCGATTCTGAATCTGTGGCAGGACGATGAGCTAATGGGCTGGCTGGAAGTACTAGTAAGAAAAGAGGTTGCCTTGGAGAACCAATATCACGTTTTTCACGCCAGAATAGTTGGTGGCCTTGGAGAGGAGTTTGATTTCCGCTTGGAGATAGATTCTGGCCTCCAAGACATTGTGTATGGTGATCCTGAAGGGGGCATAGGAACCTTTAAAAGGCACAACAACTTGTTTGTGGAACGCTGTCGTGGTCTGGGACTGGAACCGTGGTCCATGGAGGCTAATTTAATGGTTCACCTGATTGAGCAGGAACTGCAGCTGGAGGAGGAGTATTTTGAGTTGTGGGACGAGATCTATGGGGAGACATTTTGCCCATCAAGAGGGGAACAACCCAGTCAAGAGGACTGGTCCCCAGATCGTTACAACACGGATGGTATGTACCGAAGTGATTGTGTGCAAGGGGTCTGGGGAGAACATAGTGATGGAGAATGTGTTCCTTTAAAAAATGCAGAGACTGTGTCAGAGCCTAGAAGGGATGGTAAAGTCAGCTTGGGACCAAATCACCAGCTCCAAGAGCCAGAGACCCAGGGGAATGTTCCCTGGGTGGGGTCAGATAACCCATGTTTGTCCCCTGATACCCCAAGAGACTTAATCCCAGAGGAAATGCTAGCAGAGCACCGTTTCTCCAACCAGGTCTCACCTGAGGACTACCTTCTAGCACAAATCCTGGCAGAAACCCCAGTAACTGCTCAACAGGTAGGGCCAGATGAACTAAGTCTGCCCTCAGAAGTTCTAGGCAATGTGTATGGGCCAGAACTGCTAATGGAGCCAGGGGCTCAGGATAGCCACCCAAGAGACTGTGGGGAGGGCTATGTAATGCACTCTGGGGAGAAGGCCGTAGAGGTCAGGTTTGGTGGGAAGGATAAGATTCCCCAGCCTACAACAGATAACCAAAATCTGTACTCTGACACCCCAGGAGAGTTGCTAAAAAAGTTGCTAGTGACGCACAGAGCCCAGGAGGGCTATGTAATGGACTGTGGGGAGGGAAAGGAACTGGTTCTTAGCTACAGGGAACCAGGCCTCACACAGCAAGAGTGCCAGGGGCACCAAAAGAGTGCCAGGGGCACCAAGAGCCCGACAGGGGCAGCAAGCTTGCCAGCCTTGGCAAAGGAACCATGGGTGCATTGCAGCACCCCAAAGGATTGTGGATGTAGTGAGGACTTGCCTGAGATGACCAGTGCCCAGGAGTCCACAAAGGATGAGGCCCAAGTTGCCAAGGAAAAGGCCATAGAAGAAGAGGGTCAGCTGAGGGCCCCAAAGCACAGCCTGGGTGGGAATTACGAGACTCCCCAGCCTACATCAGAGAGCCAAAGCACAGTCATTCAACCAAATGTAATAGAGGAGGTAAAGGATGAGTGTAAGCACAGCCTGGGTGGGAACAGCGTAGTTCTCCAGGCTGCAACACAGACAGACCCAGGGGAAGAAAACCAGGAGGGTCTGTCCAAAGATACAGATCTCCAGGAGCCAGAGCAAACAGAGCATCCAAGTCCGGACTCCATCAGGGACACTGGAGTCAAGCGCAGACTTTACTGCAGTTATGGTGTTACTGGGCTCCCAACAATACGGACTTGCCTCAGAAGAATGTATGGGTGCAACCCACTGTGTCCCCAGAGACTTCCATGCTGCTGCCAAAAACAGAGAGCTGGGATCCTGGACTGTTTTGGGTGGGGGTGCAGGGCAAGAGCAATTTGCTCTATACAGTGGGAGCAAGGCCAAGGGCTGGGGAGGTCTTTACTCTGCACCTTGGGACTGTGTGCGCACCGACATGAACTTGCCTAGCATGCAGCGGGCCTGGCCAAACCAGCAGATTCATGACTATCAGCGTAGCTGAGAAAATCTTGGATGTTCTCCGCCCGCTTGGGGAAGGATTGTCATGAATCAGCCAGTGGCCATATTGGATTTGGGTGTGAACTATGCTGGGGCCATTTTGTGACTGGCAGCGGTGGCCATTTTGGGCTGGGTGGTCTTCCACATGCTGTTGCCATGGGGAGGAACAAAAGGTTTGGGGCTCCCAGACACCCTGTTATACTGTTATACGGTTATACTGTTATATTATTATGATTATTGTCTAAGGAAATGAGCAGGGTTCCCATCACCATCAATAAAAGTCATCATAATGCATGAGATGGATTGATGTGGAAACCCTGCCCCAATCCCATATACTATGAGGACATTAGGTGGTTTTATGTGGGGTGCGCTTTTACGCTTGTACTTAAATAGACTGACAGTGTGTGGAATATGTACACATATGTATATGATAGTATGGGGTAGTCATGCTGGATACATTGCCACATACATCTTGCAACAGGAGAAGGACCCCAGCTGGCCACCAAGGTTAATCCTTTAAGTACACATACTTAAGTCAGGAACAATGGGGTCTATACAGACATTGAGGCACCATAACCCCACGGGGTCTACAGGTATTCTCACTCAGAGAGTCAGGGCAAAGTCCAGAGGACAGGGAGATGTTTCTCCCTTGAGAGCCAGGCAGCAAATGACTCTGTTAGCCACACCTAGTGGGCGGCCCAGGGGAGGGGTCTGGAAGTTCCCAGAGCTTACCTCTAATCCATTGGCTAGAGGTAATCAAATTACTCTGGAGATTACCCCATTGGCCAAGAGGAAGATAAGGGTTGGACAAAGTGGTAGCCACTCCCTGTACTGTTTTTGTGAGGTGTTTAAATACTTGTGTAAAAATAAAGAAGTTGTTCATAATTTTCATCAAGACTTTGTGTGCAGGTGTATTATTGACCCAAGGGCGTATGCTGGCAGAGGAGATCGTTTCTGACTCCATGCCAGGTTTTTCCCAGGCACACTACCAAAAGCTGGGACTTATGCTCTTGCATCCGCAAGGAAGGTCCATTGGTCTGAGTCACCCAAATCTTAGGTCTAAAACCTACAGGAGATAAGAGAACTAGGATTCTCTATACTCCATCATCATTGTAGGTTGTGACAGTGACCACACCTATTGTTCTCTTAATGTGTATTGTGTGGCCAACTATGGGGGATGTGGATTGCCATGCTGCCAGTAAGATACTTTTACTAACTTTTGAACCCTGGTCTGATTCATGCCATTTTTTAATATGTTGTTCCCCTGGGTGAGAGCTATTGAACGGTGCTGGACTTAAAGGTGTACCCCCTGTTTTTGGGGTACATCCAGAATGTGGTTAAAATTGTGTCTGTTTTAATTGTGTTACCTGTTATCTGAGGGGAGGAGACGTGGGGGTTGAACCATGTATCTAATTGGCTGTGATAATTATGTGGGTGTAGCCCTTCAGAGGGCACCATTGCATAAAAGGAGATCCCCTGTCATTAAAGTTCTAGTTCACTGCTTGACCCTCAACACAGAGCTTATGTCTCGTTCTTGGGGGGGATTCATGGTATGCTGTTGCAGACTGACTGCCAGGAGTGTAAGCATCTTGGGGTGCTTTTCCTGTTCAGCTGCTAGCGGCTATTCGTGAGGCTCCAGTTAAACTACGTCGGTTGTGGAGTCTGTGGTGGTGGTGGTGTCCGGTGCGGTGCTTGTAGGCCTCGACGCAAGCTAGGACGCGTCCATCAACGGAGGTACCCGGTCGGGGTGCCAGGAGATCCGTTACATTGGCTGGCAGCGGTGGGATGGCGTCCTAGTAAGAGGAAAAGCAGCACGGAGACACCGGTAACGTTTGGAGTTACAAATTGAGGGCAACACTAGTATCCGTACAGCGCCCCTGGCTACAGCAGGATGGAACTGGCTAGTTTTCGGACAGCGTTCCATGATGAGGATGAGGAGGAGGCCGCGGACTACAGGGATGCAGACAGAAAGGAACTCTGGTATGATGCCCTGGAAGATGCCCAATGGCGGCGAGGGGAGAGTCTCCCCAGTGATGAGCAGCGGCTACAGAAGCGTGTGGCAATGCGGATGTATCTATTGGGAGAGCAGCCCCTGGATGAGTGGGTGACAAGACTAGAGATCCTGGTACGGCGAGAGATCTGGCTAGACAACGCATACCAGGCCCTCTGGTGGCATACCGTTCGACTTACCCCCTGGACGGATGAACACGACTTACCAGAGGGGGATGATTATGATGGCCCAGGTTTATTATGGGATGACTTGGAGGACAACATTGATCTTGGCAGCACGGAGGAGTCTAGGTTTTGGGACATCTACGACTACCGGATGGGCATGTATGTCTGGGATGACGAAGGCGAGGTGAGCAAAGACATGACCCACCTGGTAACGAGAGAGTGGGAGCTGGAGCAGGACTACCAACACCTGCTCAGCTTCGTGCATACACGACAAGCAGAACCAGACCTCATTGACTGGTCCTGGGATGACCTCCAGATGGCAGGTAGAGATGGGACCGAGGTCTCTCTACCGGCCCTACAGGGGGCAGAAGGTGTCGTCCTTCCCCCCAGCGGCAGTGTAAACCCCAGGGGTCAGAATTTGTCGTCCTTCCCCCCCAGCGGCAGTGTGAACCCCAGGGGTCAGAAGGTGTCGTCCTTCCCCCCCCCCCCCAGCGGCAGTGTGAACCCCAGGGGGCAGAAGGTGTCGTCCTTCCCCCCCAGCAGCAGTGTGAACCCCAGGGGGCAGAAGGTGTCGTCCTTCCCCCTCAGCGGCAGTGTGAACCCCAGGGGTCAGAAGGTGTCGTCCTTCCCCCCCAGCGGCAGTGTGAACCCCAGGGGGCAGAAGGTGTCGTCCTTCCCCCCCAGCAGCAGTGTGAACCCCAGGGGGCAGAAGGTGTCGTCCTTCCCCCTCAGCGGCAGTGTGAACCCCAGGGGTCAGAAGGTGTCGTCCTTCCCCCCCAGCGGCAGTGTGAACTCCAGGGGGCAGAAGGTGTCGTCCTTCCCCCCCAGCGGCAGTGTGAACCCCAGGGGGCAGAAGGTGTCGTCCTTCCCCCTCAGCGGCAGTGTGAACCCCAGGGGGCAGAAGGTGTCGTCCTTCCCCCCCAGCGGCAATGTGAATCCCAGGGGGCAGAAGGTGTCGTCCTTCCCCCCCAGCGACAGTTTACCCTAACCAGGGGAGACACCAATCTCCCAGACGGCGCAGATGGGACCGTGGTCTCTGCGCCCACAGCCTGTCCAGATCCCCAACTACCCTCACTGGGACAACCGGAGGAGGGGGTAAGTACAAATTCCCCTCCCCAGCTAACTCCTAATGTGGCCCCAGGGTTAACAGAGGAAATGTTAACCCCCACTGACCCCCACGTTTCCCTGGCTACTGAGCCGGAATATGTCCCAAGTACCCCAGCAGAAGAGCTGACAGCGGGGCAGAGTGCAGTCGGCCTCTGCCCTCCCTTTGTCCCTTGTACAGAGCAGGATGTCCTGCAGGTTATACCAGCAGAAGAGCTTGCATCAGGGCAGAGTGCCGCTGGCCTCTGCCCCTCAAGTCCCCTCAGTGTGTTGCCCAATCACCACAGCGAAATATCCAGGTGCAGTAACTGTTTGTTGTGGCTGGGCTGCTCTTGCACTTCGTTGTTGTGGGGGGGGCTGCTCTAGCACTGGTTTATTGTGGGTTGGTGGATCGTCTAATGGAGGCACTGACCGGCAAAAGGTCAGGTGCCTGGTTAGACTTCCCCCCAAAGGGGAGATGTGTGACGAAGTGCCCTTCGCCACTTTGTCTTGGAGAGGACTGTTTGCCAGCCTCCTGCCCTGCGACTATGGCCCTGGTACATATTGCCCTTCAAACACAGTATTCGGCCATACCAGAGTGTATGTCACTCACTCTGGCCCTTTACATACAGGGGGGTCATTCGGTACTTGCCCTGTGTGAACCATGATACCACAGATAGCTATGCCATGGAGCCCATTCATATAATGAAAGACTATGGGAAAGACTTTAGCTACATGGCAATTGAACTGTGTGAAGATGATCTGTGCGCTATTCGGTAGTTTGGTGCGCTCAGATCCCAGCTGTAACGGAACCCATCACTGTTTTACCCTGTTTATGGTTATTTAATTCTTGGTTAAAATATGATCCTAGTAATATACTGTATGTATGTTGGTTTATGCTCTGCAGAATATTGGCCCCAGGCTAGTGCAGACCTTGGCAGGAGAGATAATCCTGTTACAGATAAGGACATCTATTCATTCTCAAACATAAGAACAAAGACGGCTGATTTAATCATTGTCTGATTATATCAAGGAGCCTCAGGGAGGGGTGACCACACCTATTGTTCTCTTAATGTGTATTGTGTGGCCAACTATGGGGGATGTGGATTGCCATGCTGCCAGTAAGATACTTTTACTAACTTTTGAACCCCTGGTCTGATTCATGCCATTTTTTAATATGTTGTCCCCCTGGGTGAGAGCTATTGAACGGTGCTGGACTTAAAGGTGTACCCCCTGTTTTTGGGGTACATCCAGAATGTGGTTAAAATTGTGTCTGTTTTAATTGTGTTACCTGTTATCTGAGGGGAGGAGACGTGGGGGTTGAACCATGTATCTAATTGGCTGTGATAATTATGTGGGTGTAGCCCTTCAGAGGGCACCATTGCATAAAAGGAGATCCCCTGTCATTAAAGTTCTATGTCACTGCTTGACCCTCAACACAGAGCCTATGTCTCGTTCTTGGGGGGATTCATGGTATGCTGTTGCAGACTGACTGCCAGGAGTGTAAGCATCTTGGGGTGCTTTTCCTGTTCAGCTGCTAGCGGCTATTCGTGAGGCTCCAGTTAAACTACGTCGGTTGTGGAGTCTGTGGTGGTGGTGTCCGGTGCGGTGCTTGTAGGCCTCGACGCAAGCTAGGACGCGTCCATCAACGGAGGTACCCGGTCGGGGTGCCAGGAGATCCGTTACAGCAGCGTTAACAGCGTCACTTGACGCCCATCATAACTCCTAGACCAGATGCCCACCCACCCTTCTGGTGCCGGTCTTGTGCCCTGGGGCATTGGTCACGCCACCGACCAATTTGTCCGTGGTGGTGTGAGCCATCACCGTTTTCTGTCTTGTGATAGACTTAGAGAAAGAGAGAGGGCTGTACCTTGCGATGCTTAGCCTGTTATCTATTTCAATTACACACTACAAAATTCCCTAGTGCAGCTCCCAATGCTCGCCCTCTGCCCCCATCTTTCTAAACAGTGCACATACACCACTCTCACATCACACAGACAGAGATACTCCGTCGCTCTGCGATGTGCTGCAGCTCTGCTCTCTGCTCCTTGCTTCTATCCACAAATGGTGCCCATGCATGCCACACTGCCCCACAGCTCTGCCTTGCAGCCGGCGTACCTGCCTCTCTCTACCTATCGCACCCCAGGCTCCACTAGGTCACGGGGCACTCAGGGAGCCTGGGCCCCAGGGAGCCTGGGCTCCACCTCCGTGCCCACCATAAATAAAGTTTTTTTTTTTTTTTATATAAAAGTTACTTATATGTATGTAGAACATCTACTTTAATAATATCTAGCTTACCTAAATACATAGAAGTGTTCATCTATATAGTGGTCTCATCATCTACATTGCAGTTTTGTTTCTATATGTAGAAAATATTTAACAAATTACTGAGATCATATGGGGAATTAAGGTTCAGGTTGCCTAGATTTACATATGATGGGATTCTGATTGTCTCTGTTGGGATTTTCAGGGCACTGAATGTAATAAGGATCAGACAGTTAGTCTCATCTTTATTATATTACTAGCGACTTGCAAGTCAAAAATGACGGCAATAAAATTTGAAGCCTGGCAATGCTGTTTGCCACACAATGGGAGCCTTTCCCCCTCTACTTTACTGGCCTCGCAAAGAGCGTCTTTGGCGCTCATTGCGGGCCTCTCCCCTCCTCTACCTCTCCCACCCTCTACTTGACAGGAAGCGCTCAATGCGAGCCTCTCCCCCCTCTATTTTACTGGCCTCGCAATGAGCGCCCTTGGTGCTCATCACAGGCCTCACAATGAGCGCCTTTTGCGCTCATCATGGGCCTGGCAATGAGTGCCTTTGGCACTCATTGCGAATCTCTCCCCCCTCCTCTCCCTCCTTGTGTGTCCTTTCCCCCCCCCCCCCTGGGTTTTTGCCCCATCTCCCTCCCCTGTGTCTCTTCCCCCGACCCCTGTGTCTTTTCCCCCCTGTCCCTCCCCCCTCATGTCATTCCCCTCTCTCCCTCCCCTGTGTCTGTTCCCCTCTCCCCTGTGTCTGTCCCCCCCTCCTTTCTCTCCCCTGTGTCTCTCCCCCCACCTTTCCCTCCCCTGTGTCTCTTCCCCGCTCCCCTCCCTCCCCTGTGTCTCTTCCCCCTCATCTCACTCCCATGTGTCTCTCCCCCCTCCTCTCCCTCCCCTGTGTCTCTCCCCCTCCTGTGTCTCCCACGCCTCCGACCCCACCCGTGTGTCTCCCCCGCTCCTCCCCCACCCTTGTGTCTCTCCCCCTCCTCCCCCTCCTCTGTGTGTCCCCCTTTCATCTGTGTTTCCCCTCCTCTCCCTCCCCTGTGACACCCCCCTCCTCCCTTGTGTCTCTCCCCCCTCCTCCCCTGTGTCTCTTTCCCCTCCTACCCTGTGTCTATTCCCCCCTCGTCTCACTCCTCTGTCTTCCTCCCTTCCGCACAGGTGCCCCGCGCAATGCGCATGCGTGGCTGCCGCTGCGTAATGCGCACGTGCGGCCCCTGGTGTGCAATGCGCATGAGCGCGCATGCACGGGAGTTACGCGTATCGTAGTTGTCAAACTGTGATTTGTCGCAAGCATGACAACGAATCGAAGTTTGACAACTATTATATGTGATTAGGAGCTACTTGCCCGTCAAAAATGATGGGGCAATAAAATTTGAATGACAAGGGAAAGCTGTTTGATACACGATGTAAACCTTTTTGTACTGTGAGGACCTTAGGCTCTCATGGCGAGCCTCTCCTCTCGTCTGCTTTTGGTCCTCTAAGCATCTTCGGCACTCATCCTAAAGAAAGATATATATTTATCTATATTTAGTTAACTAGTATTGAATGAATTAGTTCTTGAATAAATTAATATACCCGTATATACTCGAGTATAAGCCGACCCGAGTAAAGGCTGAGGCACCTATTTTACCACAAAATACTGGGAAAACTTAGTGACTCGAGTATAAGCCGAGGGTGGGAAATGTGCTGCCCCCTGTGTCCCTCTTGTGCCCTCTGTGTCCCCCTCTTGTGTGCCCTCTGTGCCCCTTTCTTGTGTCCCCCCTCTCTCTCCCCTGTGTCTCTTCCCCCCTCTCCCTCCCCTGTTTCTCTCCCCCCCTCTCCCTCCCCTGTGTCTCTTCCCCTCCTCTCCCTCCCCTGTGTCTCTCCCCCCTCCCTCCCTCCCTCCTCTGTGTCTCTTCCCCCCTCTCCCTCCCCTGTGTCTCTTTCTCCCTCCCCTGTGTCTCTTCCCCCCTCTCCCTTCCCTGTGTCTCTTTCCCCCCTCTCCCTCGTGTCTCTTTCCCTCTCCCTCCCTTATCATCCTCCTCATCCTCCCTCCTCAACCCCCCTCCTCAACATCCCTCCTCATCCTCCCTTCTCATACTCAACCGCCCTCCTCAACCTCCCTCCTCATCCTCCCTCCACATCCTCCCTCCACATCCGCCCTCCTCAACCGCCCTCCTCAACCGCCCTCCTCAACCGCCCTCCTCAACCTCCCTCTTCAACCCCCCTCCTCACCCTCCCTCCTCAACCCCCCTCCTCATCCTCAACCCCCCTCCTTAATCCCCCCCCTTCCTCAACCTCCCTCCTCAACCCCCCTCCTCAACGCCCTTCCTCATCCTCAACCCCCCCTTCAACCTCTCTCCTCAACCCCCCTCCTCAACCTCTCTCCTCAACCTCTCTCCTCAACCCCCCTCCTCAACCCCCCTCCTCAACCCCCCTCCTCAACCCCCCTCCTCAACCCCCCTCCTCAACCTCTCTCCTCAACCTCTCTCCTCAACCTCTCTCCTCAACCGCCCTCCTCAACCGCCCTCCTCATCCTCCCTCCTCAACCCCCCTCCTCACTTTACCCCTCTCTAATTACTTCCCCCTCTCCCTTTCCCCTCACTTACCTTTCATCAGCAGCTGCTGCTCCGGCTGCGTCGGGACCCGGCCAATGCTAATGACGGGACGCGCATGCGACATCACGTCATTAGCATATGCCGGGTCCCGACGCAGCTCGTTGAGGATGAGGAGGGGGGTTGAGCGATGATAAGGGAGGGGGAGGGAAAGAGATACGAGGGAGAGGGGTGGACGAGACACAGGAGAGGGAGAGGGGGGAAGAGACACAGGGGTGGAGAGACAGGGGGGAAAGAGACACAGGGTGACTCGAGTATAAGCCGAGGGGGCCTTTTTCAGCCTTAAGAAAAGGGCTGAAAAACTCGGCTTATACTCGAGTATATACAGTACTTTACCTATTTGTAATTAATATATCCAGCAATCAATAGCCTGAAGAGCTAACAATCTGTTTGTTTTTCCGGCAGCAAACAATGTACAGTTTGAGTGTTGGTGCCCTGATGATGAAGTGTAATAAATGTCCCAACTGTGCATTATAAATAGGCTGCGTGTGCAAGGGAAATCCGGTTTAGTTGTGTAAAGCACCATTGTAGATTCGTAATGTTATTAATGTGTTACGCGGCTCGCGAGCATTTTCTGTCATTTGTAATAGTGTATTTACTAGTTCGTACGTTCCTGTGTGAAAGTGCTATGTGTTTGCCAGTGTTTTGCGTGGTCTGGGGTTGTGTAGCCTCGTTTTATTTTTTTTGCCGGACTTTTTATTTCTCGCTTTGGTGATTTTCGAGTGGGGAAAGTCGTCAAAATCAGCTTAAACTTTCATTACTCCTCACTCCCAGAGGTCCTGGCTGTTCCCCCGTGCTGTGGGTGATGTTTTTTCCTGTATTCTTTTGTATTTTCTTTTTTTTTGTGGTTTTTGGATCTTTGCGGTTCGGCTGTTAACCTCGTATTTTTGCTATATCGTATTTTTTTTTTAAAGTCCCGAGGCTCGTAATTTCTTTTTTCGAAGTCCTGCGTTTGTCAAGTGCTTGGAGGCTTAGGCGATTCCGCATTTACTAAGTGCTTGGTGGGTAAGTCCCATGTGTTTCATTGCCTTTGGCGCTCATTGCCTTTGTGCTGCGAGTTTTAGTGCCTTAACAGCTCAAGAGCTACGCGTTAACGGCTCACCTTGCTTTGCGAGGCTTGCAGCTCATAGCCTAAGTGCTACGCGTTAACAGCTCGCCGTAAAGTGTGTTTATTTCCTGTGTGCAGTGGTTTGCCACACAATGCAAGGCTATGGCCCCTCTGAGCACCTTCGGCGCGAGCCCCGCGCTGAGCGCCTTCGGCACTCTTTGCGGGCCTTTCCCCCTGTATACTTCGGTGCTCATTGCGAGACCTGCAATAAGCAGCTTTGCACGATGAGTGTTACTGCCTTGGGTTAAGTGCTACTGGCTTCGTGCTCTTTTTTTTACTGCCTTCGGGCTCGTTTTCATCATGTTATGTTTCTTCAGCTACTATTTTTTATTCTCGCTTAGGCGATTTTCGATTGGGAAAAAACACCAAATATGCCTCAAATTAACTTGCAACCTCACTCACAGGCTCCCTGGCTCTCCCACTGTGCTGTGTGCAACTGCGGGCCTTGGTTTGCAAGGCCCACAGTTGCATCTATGGGCTTTGGTCTTAAGTCCTACGGGGAGCCAAAGGCGCTCATCGCGAGCCCTGCAATTATTGCAGCCTAAGCCCTACGGGCCTTGCGATGAGTGCCTTTAGGAATAAATTAACTAGTCATGTTGGAGGAGATGGGGGACAGTTAGTATAGTCAATAGGGAGGTACTGCTAAGTAACTCAAGTATAGTGGCAGGTACTCCAGAAGTACAGACTCATAACATAAGGTCTATGCTTGCTAATGCCAGAAGCTTGGGACAGTTAGAATTATTAGCAGTAAATGAGAAATGGCATTTAATAGGCATTACTGAAACATGTTGGGATGACTCTCATGACTGGACCGTTAATCTGGATGGTTATAACCTATTTAGGAAAGATAGGGGCAATGGTAAAAGAGGAGGAGGGATTTGTCTGTATGTTAAGCCTGAATTTAAGCCTATAGTCAGAGAAGATATTTATGCTGGAACTAGTTTTAATGTTGAATGTTTGTGAGTAGAGTTAAATAGCGGAGCAGCAAAGTCCAAAAGAATATTAGTTGGAGTATGCTATAAACCCCCAAATATAGCTGAAAGTGAGGAAATACTGTACAATCATTATTACAGATTGGAAATGCAGCGACACACGGGCAAGTTATAATAATGGGAGATTTTAATTACCCTAAAATAAACTGGATAAATGAGACCAGCAGTTCATCTAAGGGAAGCAGGTTCTTGAGTACACTCGGGGATCATTATCTGGCCCAGGTTGTACAAGAAAGAGTTTTGTTGTGGGAATGTCTGTAAAGCGCACAATCATAAGTGTATTTAACACAAAGTTTCCGGCTGATGTTCTCTGTTTAAGTATATGCCGTATATGTTGGTGTTACTCCATGGTACTTGAGTCCATGTGGGGCGGTGATATTATTTAGTCTGATGCTGTGTACTTTTCGAGTGTGCGTGTCGGGGTTCCCCAAAGCATAAGTACTTCAGACCATTTTCATGGATAAAAATATATTTATTTGGTATCCTGATAGAAGCTAAGGCTATAAAGCATGCTCTGCCTGCAATTAGCAGTGTGTGATGCACTACTGTAGTGCATCACACACTGCCAATTACAGGCAGAGCATGCTTTTTTTTAGCCTTAGCTTCTATCATCATACATCCCTCAAGCTAAGGATAATCAGAACCTTCCATACTCCAGCAACAGGCCAGATTGAGCATCATTGCAGGAAGGAATTTATTTGTCACTGAGGAAGCTGCAGATCACAGCAGCGAAACGCGCCTGGCACTTGTTTTACTATCTATTGATTTTACAATTTTTATCACTGGATTTCTACCAGAATCAAACCGGAATTTTTACCAAATAAATATATTTTTATCCATGAAAATGGTCTGAAGTACTTATGCTTTGGGGAACCCCCGACACGCGCACTCGAAAAGTACACAGCATCAGACTAAATAATATCACCGCCCCACATGGACTCAAGTACCATGGAGTAACACCAATATATACGGCATATACTTAAACAGAGTACATCAGCCGGAAACTTTGTGTTAAATACACTTATGATTGTGCGCTTTACAGACATTCCCACAACAAAACTCTTTTATGTATCCATAAAGCACCGGCGTGAACAGTGCTTTCGGGAATAGCTGCACATCAGACCAACGTACACGAAAGCCCCTCTTATATATTGAGAACTTGTGTTATTATAGTCTTTCTATTGATGTCATCATTACGCAGATAGGATCTCTTGAGCGCTAAGGCTAACACGGGTTGCGGTACGATCGAACCCAACCACACAAAAATCCTATCACTACCTCCAGGTTGTACAAGAGCCTACTAGAAATGAAGCTATCTTCGATTTACTCATCACAAATAATAATGATATAGTATAAAATGTTGAAATAGGGCAACCTTTGGGAAACAGTGATCACAACACAGTCTCATTTGAGATGGAATTAAAAAAACACAACTGTAAGAGGCGAACAAAAACTCTGAATTTTAAAAGGGCAGATTTTAATGGTCTAAGGGCAGCAATACAAAGTATAGACTGGGACAGAGAACTGGCAGGTAAAAACACTGACCACAAGTGGACAACATTTAAATCCTTACTAAATATACATACACATCGGCATATACCGTGTGGGAATAAAAGTAAAAGGACTAAATTCCATCCAATGTGGCTTAACAATTATTTAAAAATCAAGATACGGAGTAAAAAAACAGGCATTTAAATCATACAAACAAGAGGGGACAGAGACTGCTTTACGTATGTACAAGGAAATCAACAAGGCTTGCAAAAGGGCTATTAGACTGGCTAAAATAGAAAATGTAAAATTAATTACAAAGGAGAGTAAGACTAACCCTAAAATATTTTTTAAGTATTATTGGGAAGAAGGTGTGGAAGGAAGCTATAGGAACATTACAATGTGACACAGGCCATCTGATAATTAGTAACCAGGAAAAGGCAGATGAGCTAAATAGGTTATTTTCTTCGGTATACGCAAGGGAGGTACCAGTGGTTGGGACACTGCAACATAATGGGGCTACACTACCTTCGCCGAATAATTAGTTAACACAGGAAGAAATCCAAAAGAGGTTGGAAAAAATAAATGTTTATAAAAGCCACGGGTACTTAGGGAACTGGGTTCTGTAATAGCCAAACCATTATATCTAATTTTTCAAGATTCGCTCAACACAGGGTCTCTACCAGATGACTGGAGAAAAGCAGAGGTGATACCTATATTTAAGAAGGGAGCAAGAACAAATCCAGGAAATTATAGACCTGTAAGCCTCACTTCGGTAGTGGGAAAGCTTTTAGAAGGGTTAATAAGGGATAATATACAAGAATATGTCTATTCAAACAGGATTATTAGTAGGCGCCAACATGGATTTATGAGGGATAGGTCATGTCAAACAAAGCTAATTAGTTTCTATGAAGAGGTTATTAGGAACTTGGATCATGGAACTCAGTGGATGTAGTCTTTTTAGATTTTGCAAAGGCTTTTGATACAGTGCCACATGGAAGATTATTGTGCAAACTAAGGGATACAGGAATTGCAGTAAATATATGCACATGGATTGAGAGCTGGCTAAAAGACAGGAAGCAAAGGGTTGTTGTAAATGTAACATACTGAGATTGGACTAATATGGTAAGTGGGGTTCCTCAGGGCTCAATATTAGGTCCTCTCCTTTTTAACATATGTATTAACGACTTAGAGGTAGGACTGGAAAGTAGTGTCTCCATTTTTGCTGATGACACAAATTGTGCAAGGTAATTAAATCAGAAAATGATGTACTTTCCCTCCAAAGGGATTTGCATAAACTAGAGAAATGGGCAATTAAATGGCAGATGAGATTTAATACAAATAAATGTAAGGTTATGCATCTGGGAAGGAAAAATAGCCATGCAATTTATAAACTTAATGAAACAAATCTAGGGATATCAGATATTGAAAGGGATTGTTTGTGGACAACCACCTAGGTAACAGTGCTCAATGCCAAGCAGCAGCTGCAAAGGCAAATAAAATATTAGCATGTATTAAGAAGGGTTTAAAAGCAAGGGAAGCAAATATAATTCTGCCACTATACAAATCCCTAGTACGCCCTCATCTGGAATATGGAGTACAATTTTGGGCACCACTTCATAAAAAGGACATTTTAGAAATGGAAAAGGTAACAACAGAACTAATAAGGGGAATGG
This sequence comes from Discoglossus pictus, assembly GCA_027410445.1. Classification (NCBI taxonomy): domain Eukaryota; kingdom Metazoa; phylum Chordata; class Amphibia; order Anura; family Alytidae; genus Discoglossus; species Discoglossus pictus. The sequence continues at coordinate 266,774,729 of CM050163.1, read as the reverse complement.
AGGGGCTAAGTTATGAAGAAAGACTAACCAAATTAAACTTATTTTCTCTAGAAAAAGGCATCTAAGAGGAGATATGATTACCTTATATAAATACATCCAGGGTCAGTATAAAAATTTGTCAAGGGAGCTTTTTGTACCAAGAGGTTTTCAATTGACAAGAGGACATCTTTTGAGGTTAGAAGTAAAAAAAGATTCCACCTTAAAGAAAAAAAAGGGTTCTTCACATTAAGGGGGGTTAAACTGTGAAATTCTCTAACAAGGGAGGTGGTAACAGCCGATTTAATAGATAAATTTAAAAAGGGATTGGATATATTTTTAAATAAAAAGGGTATTCAGGGTTATTCTGGTTAATTAGAGAGGGAGTATTGATCGAGGGAGGAATCTGATTGCCAGTATCTGGGGTCAGGAAGGAATTCATTTTTTTTCCTTTTTGAGAAAATTGGCAAAGTTTCACTTGCGTTTTTTTCTGTTTGCCTTCCTCTGGATCAAATGACAACTAATATGCATATTGCAGATCAGAGGAGACCTTAAAAGGTTGAACTTGATGGGTTAAATGTCTTTTTTCAACCTCAATTACTATGTAACTATGTAAGAAAGGCACAATCCACAGTGGCAAATTTAGATGAGTAATTCTCTTATGGAATCTCAGGGTTCCCACAGTTTTGGAAACACTATACAGTATTAGTGTGGCAAGTGTTTTACAATATAGTGCTGCACTCTAGTGGCGCTCTAGCTTGTTGACCTGCAGAAACAAATCTGTATAAATGTTGAGTCTATATAACTGCAATTGTTTATCTGTTTACATGCTTAAAGTCACTTCACTACTTCCTAGAATACTTCTCGGTGACTATATATAGAATTTATGAATTGGAATTATGTTATATTGATGAACATTTTGCAGAAATGCATCTTATTTCTGTTCATCCAATTACTATCATGTTATTCTAACTGTTAGAGGTATCTCCACTTCTCAGACTGAATTACGGGGTTATCTATCTGATACATCTACAGAGATCTATCTCTGCTTCAAAAGCTTTACAGCTAGACACAATTATTTTAAATAACGATCAATCCTAATGCTATAGATGGCTGAGTAGCTGACATACAGATTTTACTTCAACTGAACAATAACCAACTTTACCTATTGGTTACAGCTATAAATTACAGCTATAAATTCAAATATGTGTCAGTTTATTTAATTTCAAACATATTTTATATTTTTAGCCATTCAAATTTGTAAGCAGGCACTGCTGCTCTGAAATTTTATATAATTTAGCTCTTATGTAAAAGGTTGCTGAGCCTAGACTGGAAAGGTAAGTTAATAGAAATCAAGGTTTTATTAATCTACAGCCATTAATATAATTTTTTACTATATGTGGATTCACCTTTGTTTTATTTTTTATTGTGTGTCTTTTTATGTGCTTTCCACAGATTGTGGCTCTGCCCCAGCGTTGGCATTTAACAAGATAGTGGGAGGCAGTGGTTCTGTACGTGGAGAGTGGCCATGGCAGGTCAGCCTGTGGCTGAGGAGGAAGGAGCACAAGTGTGGAGCAGTGCTCATTGCAGACCGCTGGCTACTGTCTGCTGCCCACTGCTTTGATATGTAGGTATCCATAGTCACTACTGTATTACAGATTGAATATACCGTAATGGCCTGAAAATATGCACTTTTTATCCAAATTTCAACTGTGAAAAGTTAAGGTGCAGCTTAAACTTGCAATCTTACAAAAATTGCTTTTTTTTACAACATTTAGTCATATTGTATGTGGTTTAAAATTATGCTGATTTTTTATTTTTAATCCTCACCCCTCACACCGGTGGCGAAGCTAGGGGGGCAGTCCACCCTGTGCAGCACTTCTTTGGGGGTGGCACTCCGGTGCCTTCCCCAGGCTACCTCCTATCCCCTTGTCTCTCCCCCCACCCCCCACCCCCCCCCCCCCCCCCCCCATCTCTCCCTTCCTTCCTTGTTTTTCCCACCCTTCTCTCTCTTTTCCCCCACTCTTATCTCCTCCCTTCTCCCCAGTCTCTCACCTCTGTGTGCTGGCCTATTTCTCCCTCAACTTTTAAGAGAGCGGTTTATATTTGGGTATTATCTTTTTTTCCCCCATTGAATCTCAAAGGCGCAGCCTACTTCCGGGTGCGACTTATTTTTGGGGCAATACGGTAGGAATTGGATATTTCCTATTGGAGGCCATCGGCCACTAGGTGAGGCAGAAGAGATTTGAGTCAATTTCTAACCCTAACCCTAAACCATATCCCTAACACCTAACTCTAGGAAATTCATTAAAATCTCTGGTGCGGCACCTAGTGGCCACTCGCCAGCTCTACTGGAGGCCAACCCATTAGGAAAGGTCCTAGGAATACATTACAGGAGTTATAAGAGAAACATATGACAGAGAAGTGAAGAAAACAATTATGCTGTTGTACTGTTATGATAATGTAGATATTTTTTTTATAGGAACAGATGAGAGAGGCAGGATTGCTGTGTCTTCCACAGTACAAATACTTAATCAGGCTTTATTTCACAGTTACAGTGACCCCAAGTTGTGGGCAGCCTACCTGGGCACTCCTTTTCTCAATGGGGTGGAGGGAAGGGTGGAGAAGATCTTCCGGATTCACAAGCACCCGTTCTACAATGTCTATACATTAGATAATGATGTAGCCCTGCTGGAGCTGCCCTCCCCGCTCACCTACACCAACCTCATCAAGCCCATCTGCCTCCCAGATACCAGCCACAGCTTCCCAGAAGGCACCAGGTGCTTCATCACAGGATGGGGATCCACCAAGGAAGGAGGTATCCAATCATAAGTCCAGTGCCTCATTATATATTAATAAGGAGGAGGCCACATCAAATATAAACCTACAACTGTTTGGTCCTGTCCTAATAATCAGGATATACCCATCATTAAATTCTGCAGTCATTAATTTACCTCACATATTAAACCTTTCTATCTGTCTGTCTTCCACTCAGGTCCCATGACCAGGCAGCTCCAGAAAGCTTCAGTCAGTATTGTTGGGGATCAGACTTGTAAAAAATTCTACCCCATTCAAATCAGTCCAAGAATGCTTTGTGCTGGTTTCATGAAGGGAGGTGTGGACAGCTGTTCTGTAAGTATCAGCCACGTTATGGTCCTGCATGGATTCAAATCCTATAGCTAAGTGAGCTGGATTAATACATTTCTGCACTCTGTAGGCAAAAAGCAGCCTATGGGTATACAACACATCTCATAAAACATTTTATTTTAATAATATCTACAAATCCCTCTAATTATAATGTTGACACCCCCAGGGGGTGTCTATACAACTTCCTGGTGCCCCCCCCCCCCCCCCAATCAGCATGCAGCACCAGGGAGCAATATTAACTCACTAATTACTTGCTGTTGCTTGCTCAGCCAATCTCCTTACAGCTTCCTGACATATGTCAGTGATACTACATATCCCATGCTGCTTTGCAACACAGCCAGTAGGAGAGCAGTGTTGATTTTATGAATTTATGAATTGGAATTATGTTATATTGATGAACATTTTGCAGAAATGCATCTTATTTCTGTTCATCCAATTACTATCATGTTATTCTAACTGTTAGAGGTATCTCCACTTCTCAGACTGAATTACGGGGTTATCTATCTGATACATCTACAGAGATCTATCTCTGCTTCAAAAGCTTTACAGCTAGACACAATTATTTTAAATAACGATCAATCTTAATGCTATAGTTGGCTGAGTAGCTGACATACAGATTTTACTTCAACTGAACAATAACCAACTTTACCTATTGGTTACAGCTATAAATTACAGCTATAAATTCAAATATGTGTCAGTTTATTTAATTTCAAACATATTTTGATAGCTGCTCGTATATATGACTCATCCCTGCTTCTTGGCTATGCTGTGTGGTGTTGCCATAGCAACTAACATAGCGCTATGTCTGAAATCTTTCTCTAACCGAATTGGCCAAAACAAATTGGAGGGGTGTTAACCTTAATTTTAAACTGTCAGAAATTACAATAGATTTTGCTAACTTCAAGGTAAGTGTTTAAATGTTTATTTTGGTATTTTTTCATGCAAACTTTTTTTTTCATACATTTCTGATTTTCCTCCATCAGATGCATTCATAATCCAGGAAACTTAGATATCCCTTTAAGTAATACTCCCTTTTAACTCAATTTCCACCTACATGTACGCTTCCTCTTTCCTTCTCTCCCCTTCTTTCCTTCTCCCCCTTCCCTCTCCTTATCTCTCATTCCCCCCTCTCCTTCTTTCCCCTCCTTCTCACCCCTCTCCTTCCCCCCTCCTCTATCCCCTCTTTCCTTCTCTCACCCTCTTTCCTTCTCTCACCCTCTTTCCTTCTCTCTCCCCCTCTCTCCTCTCTCCCCGTCTTTCCATCTCTCCTCCCTCTCCTCTCATTCTCCCACTCCCCTCTCCTTCTCTCTCACCCTCTTTCCTTCTCTCTCACCCTCTTTCCTTCTCTCTCCCCCTCTCCTCTCTCATTCTCCCCCTCTCCTTGTCTCTCATTCTCCCCCTCTCTTTCTCTCTCCCCCTATTTCTCTCTCATTCTCCCCCTCCTCTCTCATTCTCCCCCTCTCCTTGTCTCTCATTCTCCCCCTCTCTTTCTCTCTCCCCCTATTTCTCTCTCATTCTCCCCCTCTCCTTCTCTCTCATTCTCCCACTCCTCGCTCTCCCCCTTTCCTTCTCTCTCATTCTCCCCGTCTCCTTATCCCCCTTCCCCCCTCTTCCTTCCCCCTCCTTCTCTCCCCCCCCTTCTCAAAACTCCCCTGCTTCTCTCTCTCATTGTCCCCCTCCCCTCTCCTTTTCTCTCCCCTCTCTCATATCTATCACTTACCTGTTTCTTGCATGCTCCTCTCCCCCACGCCTGCAGCTGAGCCTCCCTCAAAGAGTGGCTCTTCCACCAGGGGTCCTGTTTGCACTGTGGAAGACAGGCAGCAGGCAGGATGCCCTCAGAATGGGGGAGGAGGTCCAGGAGACATAGGACTGCGTGGATATGTCCTTGGGTGCAGTCGGAGGCTGAGGGTGGGCCCCTACACTACAGAAAATGTTTTAACTAAATGTGTTTCCACAGCAATACAGCCTGCACTGGGGCCCCCAGAAGATAAAGGGCCTTGGTGCATAGCACCGGCGGTAGCTCCACCCCTGTTTGCCAGTTACTCCTCCATGTTTGTGGAGAGTGTAAGCTGCAATTTTAAAAGTGGATTTTTGTCACTCTGTGAGCTTATTGGATCAAACTACATTATTATTATTTTTATTATTAATAATAACGTGCCAAGATATTCTCAAGTGCTATACAGGGGTTAACTACAAAGCAAAATATTAACACATTGCAAAAGAATGGAGGGTCCTATCTTTGAGCTTAAAATCAAACATGCATATTAGAGTACATAGTGCTGTTTTCCAAAGCACCTTACAAGATTGAAAACTCACAAGAGTACAATCTAAGGGTTTGTGGTAATAGAGGAGGGTGATAGATGCAAGATGGCAGTGTATAAGGCAAAAGGCTCAAACAAGTGGAGGTGGTTTATGTGCTGCACTGTAGATTGTGAGTGATGTAACGCAGTAGAGTGTGCATATTAAGGCTAGAGATGATAACCTTTTTAAACATTGTTTTTAGGGAGGTTTTGAGGCAGGACTAGACAGGGATCTTAGTGTAAAAAAGGCTGCAGAATGAGAGATGGCCCTGAAGTGTAAACACTAGTTAGAACCATAGAGGTTCATCTACACTGCTGGTTCAGCAGGTGCAAAGCACTGGGAACCACAATAGAGTAAGGGGCTCTATGCTATTGGCAGCTACATGGAAGCAGGACTTTTCTTTTTTCAGGAGAGCAGGACATATCATTTGCTTATAGACACTTTTTATTGATCCCTACAGGTGTCTGTATTGTATATTGAGAGGGGACTCCGAAATGACTTTGCATTGGGACCCTCCACTTACTAGCTCCGCAACTGGTGCAAAGCAATATTGGTGTCTTTGTATGATAATTTTCAGATGTATAGTTGAGAATACACATTATTTCTACAACAAAAAAATATATTATACTAGTCCTTCTTTTCCACATTATCTGTGTCCAGGACATTTGCTGAGGACAGTTCTGCACCCTATTCCAAAGGACAACAGCAGTCACATTTATACAAAATGTTTGATAATTAGATGTTTTTAGAGAGTAAAAAATAAACAAATTTGGTTTTAATTCATTAAAAAATACAATTACAAATCAGCTTGTGATTGACTGCCTCTACGTATGCGAAACTATGGTAGCTTATTTTAAAGGAGCACTGAATTCTCATCTGCTCTTCAGAAGCACTCAATTTAATAATGGAAAAGTGTTTTTAGAGAGCTTTTTGAAAGCAAAACAATGTATTTAAGTACAAGCTTTTATAAGAAACAATAGGAAGCATATTGATATCAAATGCCATCTCTCCACAGACAAAACAGATAATCATACACTGCAATGGCGGCTACATGCATAATATCGTTGCATAATTGCTGTTACAGTAAAGTACAACATTTCTGGTTTACTTTTTTCAAACATTTGCTTATTTTTAAGACTAGTTTAGCAAGAGTGCTAACTGTAAATATGAGGCTTAAGATGTGCTTTAAAGGGACATTTTACTGCTCATACAATAGGTTACTTTTACTAAATAACTGATTAGTAAAAACACCAGTATTTGAAGAAAATAAACTTCCAACATGTTTCAATGTTTCAGTGGAGATGCTTCTCTCAACCTTTTAATACAGTAGCAATAGAAACTCGCCACCCCCTTTCAAAATGTGAGCTTTTTGCAGTATGACACTAGCAATAATAAGTTAAATTAGATCTGTCTAATCACCGTCTGTTGAATGCTAGTTGACTCACCTTTGTTCACAGTGTTTCACCTAAATCATGGCCTGTCTGGTGGGTCCTGGGGAGAGGTCTGAGAACCACTGTCTTGGATCAATAATGAGAGTATTGCTATTTACAGTAAACAGCAGTAAGAGACTGCATTACTGGGGGACTGGCACTGTATTGGTTTTACAGTCTTGCAGCAAATGATTTATATGTAACAACAATTTAGCCCTCTATGGTGGAAGAAGCATTCACTTCTCTTTGCACTTTCTCTTTAGGGGGATGCTGGGGGTCCCTTGGCATGTAAAGAACCATCTGGTCGGTGGTTTCTAGCTGGAATAACCAGCTGGGGATATGGCTGTGCAAGACCTTATTTCCCAGGAGTGTACACCAGGATAACATCTGTCCGCAGCTGGATTGGACAGAATCTACGGCTATGAAGATTCCTACTCAGGGAGGGGCGGAGATAGAAAGCCGCTCGAATCCAATGGGCGGGAGATACGCGTAGGACCGGACTTGGCATCTGGCCACTAAGAGACGGTGGAATTAATCCAAAGGACATTTTACTGCCCAAATCACTTTATTCATTCTTATGCTTTAAAAGCAGAACATTTAGAGTATATTTTCTATAAATAAAGGTGACCTGTTATGATGAAAACAGGGATGATGGGCCTATGTACTTCCAGTTTTGTATAAAATCATTATTAAACTGTTGCTGTGACCATAATAGCCAAGAAGTAGATTTAAGGCACATGTAGGAGTCAAGCAAACACACGATAAAGGGATATGTATAATCAGGAATAGCCATCAAGAAAACAATTATTGTATTTTATAATATTTTTATTGTTCTAATTTACAAGTTTAAGAAAGTCTGCTCAAGATTCATCCCTCACTTTGTCAAGTTATGAGCAGTAATTCTGTGTTATGTGGAATTCGCCAATGAGAACCAAAAGTAGACTCTAAACTCAGCTCTGTATTTAAACACGAGTTTAACGGATATTGTTCTTTACATGATCAGAAGTTTAACATCTGTACAAACTGGACCTACCACACTTTTATTTTCGCTGTATCAGGTACAGCCAAAAGAGGGATTTAAAGGATTGCTGAAATATGGGGGGAGGAAAAATCACATTTGTGAAGTATGGAACAAACTATGTAAGCCAACTGCATAAAAACATTTTAGAGAAAATATTTATCTTTGCAGACTACCTGAGCAAATTGCATGTTTGTGTATTCCACATTTCCTCGTGGCTCAGAGGCTAAGGTGTGTCTTCTATTTAGCATTTGACATATTCCTCCTCCGCCATAAGTAGCAGGCAGTCATAAACTTGCAAGCACTACTTGTCCTTCACTGCACCTGCCCCTCATGCCTTGAAAGGGAAGTATTACTGTTGAGGCATCCTACATGTACTAGCTCAGTCAGCTAAGATTATATATATATATATATATATATATATATATATATATATATATACACGCACACGCACATACAGGGGTTATATCCTTATTATAATGCCTAATTTACATGTTTTATTTAATCTTTATACCTTTATCACTCCCGATATTATACACTTCCAATCTCCATCCTTTTCTCACATATCTCTGTATAACACTCAAAAAACTTGTATCTCTGATCAGTCAAAAAACAAAAATATAAAGTATGATCAAAGTAACGTAGCAGAGATTCCATATATATCATATCATTTAAAACTTCATGCAAGAAGTACTGTACTTTATAAACAATGTATTTTCCAGCAGTAAGCGACCATTGATGTTTGCCATTCTGAGCTGTCAGTCATCCTTTGATACTCACAAACCAAGATTCTAAACTTCTGTTAATGAGAGATCTTTGCCGTTAATAACTTATTAGCCCATGAGGCACTGGGTCAACTGTCCTGAGCGCAGTGACCTACCCAAAAAAAAAAAAGGCATGCAGAGACCCAGGCGACTGCACTCAGGACATTGAACCCAGTGCCTAAGAGACTAAGTAGTAATTCATGGTAATGCTTTCTCATTGGCAATAGATTAGAATCTTGGTTGGTTTGGAAAGGCTGACTGACAGCGAAATATTATGAACGCACATGTTAGTTTACTGCACGGAAATTTAATTTTACTATATTTGAAACCTCCTTTTGCACTTTGAATAAGTAACGTATGTTTTATTAAATTTGTTTCTGAGCTTTATAGATAATAAAGTTTAGCTGAGAAACTGAATTTCCCATGTGAGTCCAAAAGTGTCACAGGGAGCTTTCCTTGCTGTAAATTTTTTTTTAATAATGATGACAACCACATAGGGTTACTGATCATATGGATACAAAGATAAGCAGATTAGTTATATGTTGAGGACATCCCACATTAAATGAACAGCCATATATTTTCAGTATGTTTTTTTTTTTTTCAGAGTCTTTATAACAAGCAAAATATTTGTAGGAAAAATGTATATATATATATATATATATATATATATATATATATATATATATATATATATATACACACACACACATAATCTTTAATGTGGTAACCATTATATGTTGTGTTTATTTAACTTCTTATGGGAGGGAATGGCTGGGTGCGGATAAGGGGGCCATATTAAATTCAAGTCTCGAAAGTCCAACGTGTAGCAAATAAGGGCTTTGTGCTTCAGATTTGGCAGTTTTACACTGCTGTTACATTAGAAAGGGCTGCGAGCGACGAGCGAGAGACGCTATTTCGTAAACCAGTTTGCGGCCGTCAGGGTTACTGCTCGATCGCAAACAATTAAACAATCACATAGCTACGAGTTCAGATGGAGCCAATGGAAAGAGAGATTGTTAGCATTACATCACTAAAAAAGGGGAGGGTAGACTTCGAAGTCCTATGTGCTTCAAGTACAGTTTGCGAGCAAACCCACATTCCAGATTCATGCAATATTACATGCGAGTTACAGTATATGTCGCAACACATTGATTGCAGGGATCGATATAACACACAATATAAAAACATAAAATAAAGCATTTTTCGGGCACGATTTGCGAGCTTGAGAACGTTGTGCTATTAATTCTAAGACCTAACATCACTTTCCCATTTTATGAATGTACAGTAGAGTGTTGTTATTTGCATTACAAGTGCTACATATTGTACTTTACCCCCCTTGTAGGTGCTCTAGAGTACACGTAGGCCTTTGGGCTTTGTTATCTGCTTGCTCGCTAGTGACCACGTTGCAATTTATTAGTTGAATTAAACAATTAGCGGTCACGGGCATGGCAGATCAAAGGATTTATGTGCGCGAAGTTCACCGTTGCTCAGCATGTAGCCTATGTTCGGCCGTCCGGCGTATTAACATGGAGGGGTAAGTTATGAAGAAAGACTAACAAAATTAAACTTATTTTCACTAGAAAAAAGGCGTCTAAGAGGAGATATGATTACGTTATATAAATACATCCAGGATCAGTATAAGGCTTTGTCAAGTGAACTTTTTGTAGCAAGAGATTTTCAACTGACAAGAGGACATCCTTTGAGGTTAGAGGAAAAAAGATTTCACCTTAAACAAAGAAAAGGTTTCTTCACAGTTAGGGTGGTTAAACTGTGGAATTCTCTACCAAAGGAGGTGGTGACAGCGAATTCGATAGACAACTTCAAAAAGGGGTTAGATATATTTTTGAATAAAGAGGGCATTCAAGGCTATCCTAGATAACTAGCAAGGAATATTGATCCGGGGAGAACTTTGATCGCCAGTTTCTGGGGTCAGGAAGGAATTTTGCTTTTTTTTTTTTTTCTTATGAGACAATTGGCAAAGTTTCAATGTTTTTTTTTTTTTCTGTTTGCCTTCCTCTGGATCAAATAACAATAATAATAAATAGTCCACATTAAAAAGATCAATAGAGATCTAAAAAGGTTGAACTTGATGGACTAACTCTTTATTCATCCTCCAATACTATACTATTAATAATTATTTAATCAATAATTTAATTAATAACTAATCCGCATATTGCAGATCAGAGGAGATCTTAACAGGTTGAACTTGATGGACTGAAAGTCTTTTTTCAACCTTAATTACTATGGCCCTCATTCAATTGCAATTTTGCCAATTGAATAGGGGTCTAAATAAGCACATCACATATATTTTTTAAAGAAGTTTTTAGTTAGGGCCTCATTCAATTGCAATTTGGCCAATTGAATAGGGCTCTAAATTAGCACATAGCATATTTTTTTAAAATAAGTTTTTAGTTAGTGAAAATCTTGCTTTTGGATAGATGTTTACTAACTAAAAACTTCTTTAAAAAAAAATATGTTATGTGCTTATTTAGAGCCCTATTCAATTGGCAAAATCGCAATTGAATGAGGGCCTATGTAACTATGTAACATGCAAAGGCCACTGAGAGCAACATTACAGGGCTAATTTAATACCTTAACGGAGTTACAGGCTACGTTTTAACATGTAGCACCAATTTAATAGAGCTGAGGGTTTCTAGTGCTTCTACCTCAATGTTACATTCCTTAGTGCCAGTGCTATTAAGAGAAACAATAAAACCTTATCTGGATGCAAGGTCTCCTTGTCATAACAGTGGTTGCTCCCACTACAGCAAAAGTGCCTGTAAAAATGAAACTAAAACTGTATTTACTTTCTAAACAATTTACCATCATTAGGTACAATTCTCTGTAAGAGCAAACTATAAATAAAGGAGTTCAGTGGTCCCTTAAAAGGACCACTTTAGTGGTCTTACAAAGGGCTCTGTAAAAAATAATGCCTGACAAGAAAGAAAAAATAAATAAAAAACGTTGTTAAACTGTTTCTGTGCATCTCAACAATGAATTACTATTTTTCTAACCATGCCCCCAGATGAGCTATTTATCTGAATGATGTTGCAGGAGTGGGACCTGCCCAGAGGGAAGTAACACATTGACATTTTTTGAGACCACTATGTAAAACACACATTAGTGGCAGGCAGTGGTATATAAGTCTGGAGAGCGTTCCCTGCTAGGAGGTTCCCACTCCAGAGACTATACATAATTCATGGGGTGGAGAGAGAAGGCGCTCATACTGACGAGGAGAATAATAAAATAAAAAAAGTAATTGTTTGAATGCACAGAACAAGTTTAATAAAAGCTTTTTCAAGTGTGATCAGATGAGCTCCCTGCTCATCTCTCCCCCCGCAGCATGTCTTCCGACAAGCATGTCACGTCATTAGCATATTCCGGTCACTTCACTGCCGAAGACATGCTGCAGGGAGCTCATCTGATCACAATAACAAGTAAGGAGAGAGGGGAGATAGGGACTGGAGAGGGGGAAGGAGGAGGATGATGATCGGGGGGGGAGGAGGAGGAATGGTGTGCTGAGGGGGCCCAGGCAATTTTGGCAGCACTAGGCCACCTGCAGTTACCCCAAGGTTCGGGATTACCGCTTAAGCGGTTAAACACACAATACAAAGCATTTGAATTTAAAATTACTTTATTTCTCCTGTTCTTCTTCCATTGTACCCCAAAATGTTAAAAAAAATGCACAGCATCAAGATGAGTTTTTGAATATGTAGCAACAGATGTCATAAAGGATGAGGACCATTCCAAATAAGGAGCCTGATGTTTTAATTAACTATTTATCAGGCTAACAGGTCACCAGCAACAGAAACCATTGTGCTCTTATAACTGTGTGCCTGAAAATGTAGCATGGCCTACCAGGCAAAACCACCTCCTCCTAATTAAAAGTAAGTTTAATATTAAATATTGTTCTTTATTAAGCCATCGATAATGATCAATGCCTTATTACAAAATTAACTCCTATTATTAGGGGGAATACATTTTTAAATGTATAGCTGTGGTGAACTGGTGCGGTGTTCAGGGTTGCATAGGTCTGAAAACCCAGACGTTTGACCGTATGTAGTGCTCAAGTCCAAGATACATACACATTTGAGTATCAGACAAGTATTTATTTGCAGACACTGGAAATGTTCCCTTGAGTCCCACTTGCAGATGGGATGCTGTGATCGGCTTCTTCAGTAGTAGTGGCAGACATGCTCATGACATGCTTTTCCACCATGGATGCTTGTTCCTGAGATACAGTGTAATGCCCGCCAGATGGCACAGTGGTCAGCCTTGCTGTAGCAGCCACCAGAGAGCTAAAGTAGATAATGGCTGCTTTACAAAGCTGAATTTCTTGGGGTCTCAGACAATATAAAACACTACACAAAATCTTGAGGAATGAAATATCCCTGAAATCAGGTCACATGTCAGGCTTAAACAAAAAACAATCCTGTGTTCAATGAGACTGTCCTTTTAAAAAGTAATTAGGAATGGGGCACGACAGGATATAAAAGGAGATATAAACTGTTACATTTGGGCATTTGTTAGTTTTTGCAACGTTTTCAATGCACCTGTATATTTTTATATAAAACTCAGCAGGCTGATCCTCCTCATTTTATTTGCAGCAGCTTCCTGGCAGAGGGATTAAGTCCAGACCTGAATTGGTGCACTCTCCTACTGGGCTGGTTTCCTTACTAGTGTCACATCTTGGCACGTTCACGCTGCAGTCTGGAGTTGTATGCTCGCGATACAGTGTTCCAGGCATCCATGTACCTGTCCATGCACATAGCAACGCATTTCTGTAGAGGAAAGCAGGCATTAGAAGAGAGGACATCCATATTACTTTACAAACTATAAAACTCTCCCGGGAATCATATTTCTCATACAATCAAAAGCCAACAACAACTTCACGTTTGCCCAGGTGATGTCTCTCTTTGCATCCATTATGACCCCTCAACTTTCTCTCCCAGTGCCAAGCATTCACATAGCACACTGCGGCCAAACACAGATCACACATACCCTGAGCCTCTACCTATCCCTCTGTAGCCAACTTCAATAACCTCTGAAACTTGGAAACTAACAACAGTGTTTTCCATACAAAAGCTAAAAACACTCTTAATTGAACACATTTGGTGGGGGGGGGGGGAATCAGTAGATCCCTAGAAGTCAAGGGACATGTAAGGTTTTTAAATTTCAGAGGGAATATAATATTAATAAAGTAATGTACATAAAAGTAAATGGATACATGTGAAGTGCTTAAAAGCTCATTTTGTTTCTAGTGAAAATCTGAAAAACAGTTGCTGGTTGGGTCAGCCCTTTGCAGCTCATGAAGACACCATTTCTCAGAAGCATGTTGCAGAATGTTGGTGGTAGATGGTCACAGATTGGCTACTATGAGACACTGTACAGTAGTATGACACTCAAAGACACAGTACAGAGGGCAGACCTAAGCAGATACTATTTGGATGATTTTAAATAAAGTACATAAAAGTAGATAAAAGTAGATAGATACATAAATATATTATGTCTCTAAAAAAGCAAAACTGCCCACGTCCCATTAAGCTTAACCTCTAACTGAAAAATGTATTGCTTATAATATGTCAATTCAGACAGCAGCCAGTTAGAACAAGAATCCTCATCTGAACAAGTGTAATAATGGTGGGATGGGGGGGGATTACGGCTCTTTAACGTGTGAATAATTCCAAACACACACCCAGCACCACAACAGTTTGGGAACTGGAATAAGCCATGACTCTTGCACATCTTCTCCAGCAGATGTTTATCTGAAAACAACATACCTGCTCAGAATTATCCAGTGATGATCCTGGCTTTCCGACACATTTCCGAAAACACTTGTCAGTCATCCTCTGTGGGGAGAAGAGAGTAAGTGAGGTCTCCACAGACCACCTGAGTGTACGCACTACAGAAAATAGCGGTGTAAGACGTGTGCCATTGACAGAGCTGGTATAATAGTTTGCTAAACCACACCTTTTGGGATATACCATCTTGTCATACAATAGCATTTGGTGTGATTGGTTACAATTTGAGAACAGGTGGACACCTATCGTCATAGGCCTCTTTACTGTAATGATCCAAAATGTATGAGTTAAAATGGTACATGAAAGCATTTTTCTTTGTTGCATCTGAAATACTATTAGACACAGTACCTCTGAATGTTTTCTTTTTTACAAATTATACTCAAAGCAGAAAAAAAATATTCAAATGTTTAAAAGATCTGGGGGCTTGCCTCTGTCAGCCAATGAGCAGTGGTGCAGCTGTAAGAGTCTTACTTCTCTGTCAATATTAATTTCAAGGAAGTTAAAAACAGGTTTAACTTATTTTTTTCACACAACTTTAGTAATATATAAAGCAGCTGTTTTAAATTAATTAAGAAAAGTAATACAGACCAGCATAAGCTTACCAATTTATTGTGATTAAAATAAATGGTATAAGAAGACACTGTAATAAAATTGCTGATTTTGCACTGATATTTAGGTTGTTGCTCCTCCAATATTTTTTCAAATTGTGGCTTTATGTGCCAGTAAAGCTATGTGTTAATGAAACCGCACCAGACTTCATCACAGTTTGAACAAGATGGGAGCCCAAAGACGATGGGAAAACATTGACAATTGCTGGTATATTCTAACAAAAGATCAACTTTTTTTTTTTTTAACCAAAAGAACTCAAAACTCTATTTACATTGATCTTTAATACTTAAAATTCCTAAAATGTAGACCAATTTAGCACCAAATCTAATGTGTATGAGATATATCATAATCCTGGTGTAAATGTATAAATATAAATGGGTTACCCTAAAAGGAAAATACCAGAGTTTAAGCAATCTACATTGTGCCTGTCAGAAAATCTTGTTTTATTATATACACTCAACAAACTTTACATACATGTGCTTTTAGAAAAGGTTATATATTTTTTAGGTAATAACCACAGGTTATGTGAAGGGCCCAACTACTTTTAGTGATGGAAAGGGGATCCAAACCGAACAATTTGATCACCCAAAACCCAGTGGCCAGTACTGAAAACTAATTACATGTTTGCACATAAACCAGACTCCTAGAAAAAAATGAAGCTTCCTAACCAATGCTCAAGGAACCCAGACACAGCAGGATTAACAGCCTTATTAAATTGCAGTTCGGCAAATGTAAAAGGGTTCTATATAAGCACACAGCATATTTTTTTTTACGGAAGTTTTTAGTTCGCGAACTTCTATCCAAAAGCAAGGTCTTCACAAACTAAAAACTTCCGTAAAAAAAAATATATATATATATGCGCTGTGTGCTTAAATAAAGCCCTTTTACATTTGCTGAATCGCAATTTAATAAGGCTGTAAGTACTGATGAGGCAATTAGAGGCTCGATCACCTGCTGAATTGAATTGCCTCGTCTATATTCAAATTGATTATGCCTAAAACCTTGGCCAGCTTGGGACTCCCAGACGACTGGTGTTGGAAACACGAATACAGAGTGTGACAACAGCCCTGATGGGGAGAATAAGGCACTGGTGTACCTGCTTCAGCATAAGATGGACGTGACACCCCTGCGCTTTGTTGTATTTAGCCTGTGATAAAAATATTTTCCCCTGATGAGACTGTCTAGGGTCTGGAGGCCAGCATCCCCAATGAATACACCTTATGTTTGTGTGTCTTGGACACTGTGTGGTTAACCTCTTGTTTTACTATGTTAGCATATTCTAATATGTAATTCTGAAACTCGTATACCGTAATTATTGGTTTGCTTGGACAGGTCTAAGAAGCCTATTGTGAAACTAACATAGTGGAGATGTTCAGCATTGAAGACCTCCTGCTGAGTGGTTAGGCCTTCCTGTCTTAATTACGTTACCTGTTACCAGGCAGCCAGAGAGAGAGAGACACAAGGACATGGGGCCCTCCTACAGAGAACAGTGATATTGTTATTGAGTGTGTGATTATATATATATATATATATATATATATATATATATATATATATATATATATATCGTGCAATTATAACTCTATGCACCAAAAAAAAAAACACACATTATATAAAGTTCCCACACTCTTAAAGTCACACACACACATAATATATGGTGGTACCAATTACTCCTCCACTGACCTGCAGCAATTCCTGGGCATTCGCCACCGCGATCTGCACCTTAACTTGCTCCATGATGGCCCCGGTATCCACCTTACCGGAGCCCGAGGGCGGGGACGAGAAGTCCGAACTGAACCCTTCCATCCTGGCTGCAGCACTGACCCCGCTGTGAGGCTCAAAGTCACACGTGAGAATCACTTCCGCCTGGAAACGCCACGGCGCGCAAAGCATCACGGATCATGTAGTACAAGAGAGGCCTTCTGGCGTGCTGTGCGTTAATGCGTCATGCAGAAGGTTAAAGTAACAGAGCAGAGGACATCTGTTAATGCAACAGCGTGATGTTATATTATATATGAGTTGCACATTCATGCGTTATGTTTAACGCATATATGGTTGTTTGTAGCAGAGAGAGTGGTGAGAAATGACATAAGATACGGCCTGGTGTACTGCGAGGTGAACATAAAGGGATTTTAGACCTGGTACTGGGCACAAAGTACATGTTTTAGCTCTCTCATTATGAATAAATGCTCACCTTTTTTCGTTTTAGCAGATTTAAGCTTCTCTTACCCCTATATACATACTGTGTATTTTTATGCTCTCTTTAAATGTTCTCTTTATTGAGAATACCTAATGCATCTTTAGCAAAGTTCACACTGTTTCTCATCACATGTAGTTAACTCATCTCTCTAACATTTCCTTCATTAGCTTCATACATTTTATATATGTGTATTTAACTTATTTTTTCTCCTATCTTGCCCATCTATTCCAGTGACCTATCATAGAGTCAAGACTTGTGTAAACTGCTAGGGTTAGGGTTAGTTCAAGGGTTAGGCTAACATTAAAAGCTTAGGACTTTTCTCACATATCGGCAGCGCTGCAAAATATCAGCAGCACCATCTAGCGGTTGGAGGCCGCACTGCAGCGGCGGACCTGCCCCAACAACATAACAGGATAGATCCCCAGTTATCCTCTTTTATTCATTTCAGTATCTTTCTCTGTCCGTCATCTAATTATCATGCACACCTTGATATACCCATTAAGTTCACACTAAAGAGATCACTTCTATATTTTGCTCTCCGATGAGCTCTGACTTTTGACCTTGCTTCTCTTACATCACTTCCATGTCATTATTTATAGTCTCATAGTCCCATATTTCTACTCAGTCTTTTTTCCCCTCATTACCTTCTTGCTAATTTTATCCCCTCACTGTTATTCATTCTAGTATGCCCTCAGCTGCCTATTTTGTCTAGTGCATCCCTTGCTGCTTATTTACTCTAGGGAGCCCTCTCTCTGCCTATTTGCTCTTGTTCTTCTCAATACCTGTTCACCCTTGCTCCCTCACTGTATAGTTATTTTGTACACCCTCCTCCCTGCATAGTTACATAGTTACATAGTAATTAAGGTTGAAAAAAGACTTTCAGTCCATCAAGTTCAACCTGTTAAGATCTCCTCTGATCTGCAATATGCGAATTAGTTATTAATTAAATTATTGATTAAATAATTATTAATAGTATAGTATTGGAGAATGAATAAAGAGATAGTCCATCAAGTTCAACCTTTTTAGATCTCTATTGATCTTTTTAATTTGGACTATTTATTATTATTGTTAATTGTTAATTATTGTTAATTGATCCAGAGGAAGGCAAACATAAAAAAAAAACCATTGAAACTTTGCCAATTGTCTCATAAGGGGAAAAAAAGCAAAATTCCTTCCTGACCCCAGAAACTGGCGATCAAATTTCTCCCTGGATCAATATTCCTTGCTAGTTATCTAGGATAGCCTTGAATGCCCTCTTTATTCAGAAATATATCTAACCCCTTTTTGAAGTTGTCTATCGAATTCGCTGTCACCACCTCCTTTGGTAGAGAATTCCACAGTTTAACCACCCTAACTGTGAAGAACCCTTTTCTTTGTTTAAGGTGAAATCTTTTTTCCTCTAACCTCAACGGATGTCCTCTTGTCAGTTGAAAATCTCTTGCTACAAAAAGTTCACTTGACAAAGCCTTATATTGACCCTGGATGTATTTAAATAACGTAATCATATCTCCTCTTAGACGCCTTTTTTCTAGCGAAAATAAGTTTAATTTGGTTAGTCTTTCTTCATAACTTAGCCCCTCCATTCCCCTTATTAGTTTTGTAGCCCTTCTCTGTACTTTTTCCAGCTCTAAAATGTCTTTTTTGTGAGGTGGTGCCCAAAATTGTACTCCCTATTCCAAATGAGGGCGTACTAGAGATTTGTATAGTGGCAGAATTATATTTGATTCCTTGGCTTCTATACCCTTCTTACTACATGCTAATATTTTATTTGCCTTTGCAGCTGCTGCTTGGCTTTGAGCACTGTTACATAGGTGGTTGTCCACAAGCACTCCCAAATCCCTTTCAATATCCGATACACCTAGATTTGCTCCATTAACATTATAAATTGCATTGCTATTTTTCCTTACCAGATGCATAACTTTACATTTATTCGTTTCAAATCTCATCTTCCATTTAGATGCCCATTCCTCAATTTTATGTAAATCCCTTTGGAGGGAAAGCACATCCCTATCTGATTACCTTGCACAACTTCGTGTCATCAGCGAAAATGGAGACACCACACTCCAATCCTACCTCTAAGTCATTAATAAATATGTTAAAAAGGAGAGGACCTAATACTGAACCCTGAGGAACCCCACTTACCACATTAGTCCAATCGGAGTATGTTCCATTTACAACAACCCTTTGCTTCCTGTCTTTTAGCCAGCTGTCAATCCATGAGCAGATATTTACTGCAACTCCTGTATCTCTTAGTTTGCTCAATAGTCTCCCATGTGGCACTGTATCAAAAGCCTTTGCAAAATCCAAAAAGACTACATCCACTGAGTTGCTTTGATCCAGGTTCCTACTAACCTCCTCATAGAAACTAATTAGATTTGTTTGACATGACCTATCCCTCATAAATCCATGTTGACTCCTACTTATAATCCTGTTCAAATAGACATATTCTTGTATATTATCCATTATTAACCCTTCTAAAAGCTTCCCCACTACAGAAGTGAGGCTCACTGGTCTATAATTCCCCGGATTTGCTCTTGCTCCCTTTTTAAATATAGGTATCACATCAGCTTTTCTCCAGTCATCTGGTAGAGACCCTGTGTTGAGTGAATCTTGAAAAATTAGATATAATGGTTTGGCTATTACAGAACCCAGTTCCCTTAGTACCCTTGGATGTATTCCATCAGGACCCGGGGCTTTATTAACATTTATTTATTCCAACGTTTTTTGGATTACTTCCTGTGTTAACCAATTATTTGGCAAAGGTAGTGTAGCCCCATTATGTTGCCCCAACCACTGGTACCTCCCTTGTGTATACCGAAGAAAAGAACCTATTTAGCTCATCTGCCTTTTCCTGGTCACTAATTTTCAGACGGCCTGCGTCACATTGTAATGTTCCTATAGCTTCCTTCCTCGTCTTCTTCCCATTAATATACTTAAAAAATATTTTAGGGTTAGTATTACTCTCTTTTGCAATACATTTTTCATTTTCTATTTTAGCCAGTCTAATCACGCTTTTGCAAGCCTTGTTGATTTCCTTGTATTCCTGTAAAGCAGTCTCTGTACCCTCTTGTTTGTATAATTTAAAAGCCTGTTTTTACTCTGTATCTTGATCTTTAAATCATTGTTAAGCCAGATTGGATGTGAATCGATGTCGATGTGTATGTATATTTAGTAAGGATTTAAATGTTGTCCACTTGTGGTCATTGTTTTTCCCTGCCAGTTCTCTGTCCCAGTCAATACCTTGTATTGCTGCCCTTAGACAGTTAAAATCTGCCCTTTTAAAATTAAGATTTTTTGTAGGCCCCTTAAAATTTTGTTTTTTTAATTCAATCACAAACAAGACTGTGTTGTGATCACTGTTTCCCAAAGGTTGCACTATTCCAACATTAGATACTATCAGCCTTATTAAATTGCAATTCGGACAATTTAAAAGGGCTCTATATAAGCACAGAGCATATTTTTTTACAGAAGTTTTTAGTTAGTGTATACCTTGCTTTTGGATAGAAGTTCCCTAACTAAAAACTTCTGTAAAAAAATATGCTGTGTGCTTAAATAGAGCCCTATTCAATTGGCTGAATCGCAATTTAATAAGGCTGTATATCAATATTATTTGTGATGAGTAAATCTAAGATCGCTTCATTTCTAGAAGGCTCTTGTATAACCTGGGCCAGATAATGATCCCTGAGTGTACTCAAGAACCTGCTCCCTTTAGATGAACTGCTGGTCTCATTTATCCAGTTTATTTCAGGGTAATTAAAATATCCCATTATTAGAACTTGCCCGTGCTTAGCTGCATTTTCAATCTGTAACAATAATTGTATTTCCTCACTTTCAGCTATATTTGGGGGTTTATAGCATACTCCTACTAATATTCTTTTGGAATTTGCTGCTCTGCTATTTAACTCTACCCACAAACATTCAACTTTATCACTAGGTCCACCATAAATATCTTCTCTGACTATAGGCTTAAATTCAGGCTTAACACACAGACAAATCCCTCCTCCTCGTTTACCATTGCCTCTGTCTTTCCTAAATAGGTTATAACCATCCAGATTAACAGTCCAGTCATGAGATTCATCCCACCACGTTTCAGTAATGCCTATTAAATCCCATTTTTCATTAATTGCTAATAATTCTAACTCTCCCATTTTTCCTGGCAAGCTATATAAATAATTCCAAGATCAATAGAAGTCTTTGTAAAGTGAGCTTTTTGTGCCAAGAGGTTTTCAACACACAAGAAGACATCCCTTGAGGTTAGAAGTAAAAATAATCCACTTTAAAGAAAAGTGTTCTTCACCGCAAGAGTGGTTTTCTGTGGAATTCTCTACCAGAGGAGGTGGTGAAAGTGGATTTAATATATTACTTTGGATTTATTTTTATTAAAAAGGGCATTCAGGTTTATCCTGTTTAACTAGAGTAGTATTGATCCACAAAGGAATCAGACTGCCAGTACCAGGGGTAAGGAAGGATTTTTTTATTTTATTTTAGAAAATTGGCAAAGTTTCATCTTTGGTTTTTCCATTTGCCTTCCTCTGGATCAATTAAACAATCTGCATATTAGAAATCAGAGATCTAAAAAGGTTGAACTTGGGCTAAAATATTTTTTCAACTTCAATTACTATGTAAATGATAGCCCTCAAATAGAAAGCTGTACTATCCGTTCCAAGGAGGCAAAGTAAAAACCCCAGTGCCATTGACCATATCTGTGAGATGTAGTGTATGTATTGGCATGAATGATTGTGTTACGTTGTGTAAATACATCGCAGGGTCTCAGGACTGTCTGTATCTAGGGTTTCAGGTATACCAACCACTGCTGCTATGGATCTCTACAGCATCTTTTCCTACTGCTTCTATGCCACCACCACTGGAGGTACCACCATCTGTTTCTCTTGTGCTATTGGCTTCTTCTTTCAGTCCTGTGTCCTACATTCATGTAGGGGTGCTTCACTGATTTAACATTCCACTTTTATACGTCAGCAGCTATCATTTCCTGGGCCATCTTGCTCCACATCTTGGACCTTTCTCCTGCTCGCACCTCACTACTTCTGTAAATTTACAGAGTTTGTTTTTCAACAGTGGCTGTAAATAGTCGCTTGAGAATAGAATAGTAAGCCCCAGTAGGAAAAGCCGCCACCTGAGGCAGACT
The DNA here is from genome assembly GCA_027410445.1 of Discoglossus pictus. Classification (NCBI taxonomy): domain Eukaryota; kingdom Metazoa; phylum Chordata; class Amphibia; order Anura; family Alytidae; genus Discoglossus; species Discoglossus pictus. The sequence continues at coordinate 266,752,337 of CM050163.1, read as the reverse complement.
AGCCTTCCAACATACAAACAACCACAGCACAAAAATAGTCAGTTAAATTTAGATTTTCTGAAAATTTGTATTTTTATGACTGACACAGCTGCTAATGTTAGCATGTTACATACTTCACAAACATGTGCATCATTTCACAACATTTTTTTAAGATTAAAATCTAACCATGAACATAATAGTATTAAAACTATTAAATATGAACAATGTGTCTTGCATAGTGACATCACTTTTGTTATATTTATTAAAAGGAAATTAGCCATCTTTTATGATGTTGATTTAAAACAAGATTGCATGATGTTAATTTGATGTTTTGCAAAAGTTCTCAATGTAGAACTGGGCTTCAACTGAACTAAGAAGAATAAAAAAAAAAGCCTTCTAATTTTCAGTTCTAAACTAGTGTGTTTTGGTTCGCCAATTCATACTCATAGCGGCTTACATATTAGACATGCAGTGGCCAAGCAAATGCCAACTAAGAATCAAGCAGTGTCATGTAGTAGCACCATAAACTGCTTGCTAAAGTATCTTATAAGAGCAAGCCCTTATTTCCCTGCCTATTCCAGCAGTTATTCCTGTATCATAACACTTATTTCTGTATCACATTTTTTGTGCCATGGGCTTTATGGCAGAGTGGCCAGAAGAAAGCCATTACTTTCAGCAAAACACAAAATGGCACGTTTTGAGTTTGCGAAAAGGCATGTGGGAGACTCCCAAAATGTATGGAGGAAGGTGCTCTGGTCTGGTGACTAAGATTGAACTTTTCGGCCAAAGAAAACGCTATGTCTGGCGCAAACCGAACACATCACACCACCCAAAGAACACCATCCCCACAGTGAAACGTGGTGGTGGCAGCATCATGCTGTGGGGATGCTTTTCAGCAGCCGGGACTGGGAAACTGGTCAGAGTTGAGGGACATATGGATGGTGCTAAATACAGGGATATTTGTGAGCAAAACCTGTACCACTCTGTGCGTGATTTGAGGCTAGGATGGAGGTTCACCTTCCAGCAGGACAATGACCCCAAACACACTGCTAAAGCAACACTTGATTGGTTTAAGGGGAAACATGTAAATGTGTTGGAATGGCCTAGTCAAAGCCCAGACCTCAATCCAATAGAAAATCTGTGGTCAGACTTAAAGATTGCTGTTCACAAGCGCAAACCATCCAACTTGAAGGAGCTGGAGCAGTTTTGCAAGCAGGAATGGGCAAAAATCCCAGTGGTAAGATGTGGCAAGCTCATAGAGACTTATCCAAAGCAACTTGGAGCTGTGATTGCCGCAAAACATGGCTCTACAAAGTATTGACTTTAGGGGGGTGAATAGTTATGCACATTGACACAAATATTTAATACAATAGGCAGACTTACTGCTGCATATCAGTTTTCATTTGATTGCGTTTATTCGGTTCTCCATTCAATTTTTTAGAAAATGTCAAGCATATCCATAAAAAAAAAAAAAAAAAAAGACTATATATTTTCTTTACAATGCAAAAAAGTTTATTGGATGATGTTGTACAAAAAACATTTCCAGTCTTAAAATGTATGTTACAAATCATTGAAAAAATAAAGCAAACAGACATTTGGCATGCATATATTTTAATAAAAAACACAACAGTAATGATAAAGTCTAGATTTACTACACAAATTTGTCTACGTTCACAATATTGTATTTTTTACTTTGATAAGATGTGTAGTAGATATAAAACAAGGTGTGATAACATATCTATATACGTATTTTAGAACAAAAACTTTTTTTTTTTTAATTATGAAAATAGACCTTTTAAAACAGCCTAGCAAATCACAAAACATAATTTGCCTTTAAGATTAAGAAATAGTTGCCACAGCTGCTTTGTTATATTTCAAACACAATTCTTGCCAATAAAAGCAATTCATACACACACTTCAGAACTTACATTTTTTATGTAACTTGTTGCCAAAGATTGTATACTAGAATGGCAAAATGTAAAAACATTGTGCTTTTATTTTTGTATTTAAAAATTATTTTGTTGAAAAATACGACTTCACTTTTCCTCATCTAGACCATAACATTGCAAAAAAAAAAAATGATTATTAACAAATCCACTTATGGTTTATACAAAAGGATGGATTAAAGCTAAGCATAATTGAGGGCCATAAAATTCTGTTTCCCAGGCAATTAAAATTTTTAGTTTAATCTCTGAAAGTTATTGCGTTTCTTGAAGAAAATAAAAATACAATCCAACTTAATGTTTTTGTCCATGTAAATTTAGATTTTCAGGCTTAAGTCAAAAATGTAATAAAAATATGATTTTTAGAAATGTAGAAAAAAATATAAGATCTTCATTGTATTGCTGCTGTATAAAATTATGCATAGAAAATAAGCTGAATCACAGTTTGTGCTTCATTCACAGTGAAATAAAGTCAGTGTATAGACGTGACTAGTTAGGGATGCAGTACAACTGTGGCATATTTTGAAGCAATTTAAAGGACCATAGAAGAACTACAGTAGAGATCCATAAAGCAGAAATGTGGCAATATAATTTGAACACTTCCATCTCCAAAATAAGATATTTTGCCAGTGGGATAACAACTGTATTTGAACAGCAAATAACTTTACCCCATATTAAAAAGGATCACTGTAACCCTACAATTAAATTACACTCCTTTAAAAAGCTGCTCATGAAAAATAGGAAATTTCTACCCACTATACAATGGACATGTGGTCGGTACAAATTCCAGTACCAGGACTAATATTAAAAACTAATTAGTTTTTAATAGCAGCAAAAAAGCACCTCAATAATGGAGATATTTAAAGGCTGCTTACTTTCTTTGCCTTTTATTAAATAAAATGCCCATGATCAACTTTAGTTACTGTAGAAGATTATGGAAAATGGTACTACAATGGCAAGTAGTTACAAAAGCCATCAAGCAGTATTGCATTCCTAAACATGAAATTTACACTTTAAAAATACATCCAGTGTGAACAATAATTAAGTGAGTCAGCCATATAGATGTATTCTGGTAACCCTTCTACTGTAAAAAGGGCATCTTAATGTGCCACTGACTGGCTGATAGGCTGCTCCAAGTTGAATTATGGAAAAGAAGTCCATGGCAGATCAGTCACAGTTTTGATAGCTTTCTATACTGTACAAACTAGAATAAAAAATAAAATAAAAACGTAAATGCAAGTGTTAAGACTACTGCTAAATTTGACTTAAGCCAGAAAAAGCATCATTCACAGTGGCTATTTTACAGCCGCACAAAGAAATACTGGACTGATTATATTTACTTTACCCTCATTGTAGGTCCATAAACCACAGGGTAACATTTTAAGTTTACTGCATTAATCCTAAAATAGATATAAGTCTGAGAAACATAATTTAACAAGCTTTTTAACACACAATATAACTTTCTTGAATTGCTATTAAAATACATATTTTGTTTACCATCTACACAAGCAGGGTGCAAGGAAGGCCAACATGTTCCTCTGTATTATTAGATCGCAGCCAGTGCATCTTGCCGTTATACAGCAGAACCCTACATTTAAAAATTGCCTCTGTTTCAGGTGAAGTAAAATGTAATTTTTTTCTTGCTAGTTCTATACAACATAAATCTGTAGATGCATCGCAAGAGCTGAATGTATTCAGCAGCTCACACATGCAACAAGAGAAAAATGGCCGCTTGATTTATTCCTTATTGAGGGTTATAACAGTGATTACAACTTCTGTTTACAGGACTGTAAATTAGGCTGCCAACTTTAATTTTCCTATGTATGAGCACATACATAGGAATCACCTTATAGTAGAGTTTCTACCCAAATTAGGGCAGTTGTGAAATGATCTTTGCGTGGATGCAGCTTGTCTGTCCAGTCACCGCTTCAGATTTAAATTAAGTTTTGAAGGTTTACTTTAGAGAAATGAGTAATACAGCGTACTGACGAGAGCACTTGTTATAGTCCTCAGCACACATTAAATCTACCATCCATATTTTAGCATGTGCAATGTGATTTGCACATTAAGGTCCGTGATTGACAGACATATTCCTAGAGTTTGTTTTTAAGCTCCTTCATTGAATCAGGCTTTGTCACTTCTGCCAGGAGACTATTTCAAGAATAAGTGATTCACAAAATAGTAAAGTGTCATGGCATTAAAGAGTCCTCATGCATAAAGACTTTCTTCACACCCTGCTTGCATGTTATTCTTCTTGCAAAGCTGCCACATAAGATGCATTTCTAGGATATAGCTATCTAATAGGTGTCAAAAAATATCTATATAAAATTCCAAAGCCACTGGGGGAAACAAAAGAAAGCCCCATATTTTAATATACAAGGCTATCAATTTCCTATGGAAGCAAACTCCTATTTATAATTTACATCTGGTCTCTTTTACCAGTGCATATTGTAGATTGTGCTCCATTTTATAGTGAGTCAGTAAGTTATGGCAGTGTAGAGAAGAACATATATTGTATAGTGTTGCACAGCCTATAATGAATACCCAGGAACTCTTAATTATTACAGTGACTGTTTTATACTAAATAATTTTACTAAACAGTTTAGTAACATTGTGTAACATTACACACATGTAATTTATTGGACAGAAATCCAAAGCTATATTCAGGATATAGCATGGGCTTTAAGGAAATGAATTTAAGACACTCCACATCAGATAAACGTAATGTAATACTCTGAATAGGGACGCCAATGTTGGCAGCGGGGGGAACAAATTTAAAGAATAATTTAATAGGCTAACAAAATGCCTGCTGCACAAGGTTGTACTTTCACAAGTTGTGTGTACTTTATATATGCATGCATTAACATTTTAACACATTTTGTTTCCCCCATTTTAATGTACGACTTGATTGCTAAATAAGAATAAAAATATTCAAATCTTCTATGTTTTCAGTGATGTATAGTGATCATTAATGGCTCTCTAAAGAATAGTTATTTAGATCCTGGTAAGAACAAAAATCTATATAAAGAAACTACAGTATATTTAAACAATGAATTACTATTTTTTTTTCCAACACAACCCCAGGCAGTATGAGCTTCTTGTCTCTCCATATCTGAACGGTGTATTAGATCTGGAGTGGGAGCCGCCCAGAGGAGAATGTTCTCCAAACAGACCTACCATACTTGTATGATTGTGTGAGGGGACTGAGAAAGTGTATTTGTGTACATTGCTAGCAGCTCATGCCACACTACTCACTGCTAATCATGTATGTCTTACAGAATGGCCTCTAAAGTTTCTGAATTTGGTACGTCCCTTTGGGTGGATTACGCTGCACAGACCAGAGTGTGGAGAGATCTGAAGCTTATACAGCCTGGAGGCATGATTTATAAAAAAAATAAAATAAAAAAAGGGTTCTGTGTTTAAAAGTGTACAATAGGTTTAACACAGCCCACCCCTAATTAAACCCTATCTATTCTTTACAAAGCCCTTTGAGTTCACTACAATGGTCCTTTCATTTAAAGACTCCTTATCTTAATATTCTGTTTAGATACAGTCTTCTGTACATATAAAACAATGTATTCTTCAACATAATATATCAAAACATTAACAGAAGAGGCAAGCAGACTTCCTATACACGGGTAACAGCACAATTAGGGCTGATGATTTAGAGCTGAGCTAAAATGCAATAACTACACACAAAAAAAAAAAAAAATCTGCACCTCATTTACAACTGTCATTGTTGTAAGAACTATTCCTTTGTGTTTGTAAGCCAACCCTAATTTTAAACAAGGAAATCTAAAACATGATTATGATTTACACACCTGATTTTGGTTTGCATAATGTTTGCACTATTCTAAAATAACTGACTACTTGTGTACCTAACTTAACTGATGTAGATTTGAGGTAATTGCTAAATAAAAGTTAGGCTTGCAGTTACAATTAGCCACTTAAATGGTAAAACCTACCCCGAAAATTGTAGATGCATTGTTTGCACACAATGTCCACACACACTAAACATTTTTTTGTGAAAACATAATTATAGCACGGTTAGAATTAAGGCTAAAATATAAAATGTAATCCCCAACAAAAAGGTCAGAGATTTAGTGTTCATAATTCTTTTTAGGGGTTGAATGAGAAGCATGTCTTGTATTTTTGTCATGTTTGTCTATCAAGACAAACAAAATCTACATATCAAAAATAGATCTCAGTGGCTTTGGTAGTAAATAAAATGGTGGGATCCATTACATAACAAAACATCCTCTGGACGTCGTCCTTGGATCTCCCTGAATATGGAAAAGACAAAAATTAGCATGAGAGATTCTCACATGACAGTTTAAAATCTTAAAACATTAAAGTTAATTTATAGGATGTCTATCTGGAACAAATGCAAACCAGAAACAAAAACAGACGGATAAAGAAGTGGGGAGGGGGGCTGAGAAATCTTTATTTTTAGTTGTGGCTATCTTACATTGGTCAGAGTGCCATGTCCATCTAATGTTTTTCAATACCTTTAATTCTAGAATGTGTAGTTCATCCTGCCTTACCCAGTCAAATCATGTAGCTATGTTACCTGCTGGTGAAAAAGATCTTCCTCTCCATACTCTGCTTCTTCATCCTCTTCTTCCTCCTCTACATTTGTCAAAAGCGACTTTGTGACTGTTCTCACTGCCATTTCCTTGGGGGCAAGGAACACAATGACAGATTAGCATTTCTTGTGTCAGCACACACACAGCATAGGCTTCAATATGGTGACAATACTTTTAAGTATTGTATCTTATCAAGCAATAGTCATATAAAGGTTATTTTAAAGGGCTTAAAACAACAGTTTTGGCAAGTTTCATATAAAAAAAAAATCAATGTATATAAATAAATAATCCATAGATTAAGATGGTGCGCAAAAAAAAGAAAATATCACTATCAACCCCCAAACTGACCTCCTCTTCTGTGTTAACCAAGTAGGTTCTCATGTTGCTCCCTGATCCCCAGGAGCTCTGGCTCTTCCACACCAGTACAGATGGAGGGCTGTGAGCCACGCCTGCATCAGCAGTGTAGATCTATAAAAAAGAGACGGGTTTGCATTAGAGAAATTTTATACCAGCGTCATATTTATATTTAATGTTTTTACCATGTCAATTAGGCGTTTGTCCCACAAATGAAAAAAAGGTTACAGGAACATCATAAGGCATAACAGTAGGCTCTGTACTTACCTTCACTGATTGACCCGCTTTCAGGACATACTTTGGAGTGAATTTGTAAACTATTTCTTCTTCATCATCAGTCTTCCTCTTAAGCCTCCAATTACCTAGGGATTGATCCTATGAAAAAAAAAAAAAAAAAAAAAGGCAAAAAAAGATTTATAAGCAAAAACAGCATGAACATACAGAAACAGATTTAAAAGTCTACACACAAAGGACCACTGTAGTTTGTTTACAAATAAAAGCTCATATACTTGTTAAAAAAACAGTATGCAGTTAATAAATAAAAAGTTTATATTTTTAAATGGTTTTCCCATTAAGCAGAGCTGTTTATCTCCGCCTATCTTTGGAGTTCAGATGGAGCTTGCTCAGTAAAGGGGGTAGGGCTAGGACTCCTGCACCGTCACTCAGCGGGGCTTATGGGACAACTGCATGCAGGTTACAATACAGCTTTTACCTCTGTCTAGACAGTGGGAGCAGACGTAATTAGGTCTGCTGCTTGCTTTCAAGCTTCAACAGGGTCCAGCCCCCAGACAGAGCTGGCAACACCGCCTGAAAAGGCACATGGAGGAGAAGAGAAGCAAAGCTTAAAAATAAAATTATTAACTTATTTTAAACTGCATACGGTTTTTAAATAGTCTGTGCAAACAAACTATAATTACTTTTAAATGCATTAAAGTGGTGCTTCAATTGTCAAACAAACATTGCTTTTCTCTGTATAAATATTTTACATTTTACAGTGCAGCTTTAAGCGCTCCGTATACCTTCTCAGAGTTATTCTTTAGGTGGACAAATTTTCCTTCCAGGTCGATCTCCTCAATGCTGATACTGCCAGTAGCAGTAGCTTGCTGAGACATGTGGAAACGGCTGCTGCTTCGGCCACTAGTGACAGCGCTGCTTAAGCCTTCACCACCTGCGGAATAGCTTTCCCTGCTGGAGGATGTGCGCAGGCCTGCCCCGCCGGCAGAACTGTAGCTTGTACTACCCTCCTCTTGTTCCTCTATGTCAACCCTCTTTCGCTTGCTCCTTGATGTGCGCATAGCAGAGGCGCTGCTGCTGGAGGTGGCTCGAGACACAGTGACTCGTGAAGATGGGCTTGGTGACAGTTTCAACCTACAGTGAACAAGACAAGATGCTTATTTAAACAGTCCAGCAAAAAGTACAACTTAAAGGATAACTAACCTATCACTTATAATATGCTCTTATGACGAACTGGAATAAAGCAGCAACTAGGTTTTATATTCAATTCTGCATTTATGGTGTCAAACATTTTGTCTTTCTTCCTAAATGGATGATACATCTGGGCAGAGCCTTGGAGTCACATAACATATCAGTTCTGTTTAAAGACTACCACTACAAAGTAGCACTTGACAAGAGGACTCCAGAGAGAGCAGTCACCAGTAGGATACCCTTAATTTCGAACTATCTACCCAAGATGAAGTGACAATAATTATGTGCATAGAAGCTGATGCATTAAAAAGGGTTGTTGACATTTTTTTCTTTTCTTTGTTGCATATGACAGTAGTTTATGATATACCACTGTGCTTTCCTTTTTCAATTTAATAAGAGAAAAACAAACAAAAAAAAACAGATTCAAATGTTTAACAGAGCTGGAGGCTTGCACTTGTCAGCAAATGAGAAGTGGCTTATTCATCTGTTACTGCTCAATAAATTGTTCTTTCCCTTTAAAACTTCCAGAAAAGAGCATAGTAATATATAGAGAATTACATTTTGGAGTTGAAAATGTATATGTTTTTATAAATCTGAAAACAAATACATCATGTAACTTTTTTAGGCATTTTATCGGTTGATCTTACAATGCAAGGAAGTACATAAAATGTCAGAAGTGTGGACTGCGCTCAGAAAGTGAGAAGGTTCATGCCAAGTGACCAGTGGTGGGCAATTTGGTCATATGAGGACTGCCAGGATTTCAATCTCTCTCTGCAGGAGTCCAGGTGGAACAATCAGAATGAAATAGAGTAATTCAGGTGTCCTGAAGCAGAGTGAACGGAACAGAGATATTAAAATCCTTGGCCAATAGCGGTCTTCTAGGGCCAAGTTACCCACCACTGCTTTAAAAGGATCACAGAGAATCACAGAAAGGACACTGACCTCTCCTCCTCGCCTTCCAGCAGCTTGCGGTAGGCATTGATCTCCATGTCCAGGGCAAGCTTAACATCGAGCAGTTCCTGGTACTCAGTCAGTTGTTGTTGCATCTGGTTCCTCATATCTGCCATCTCTCGCTCTTTGGAGTCAAGTAGCTTCCTGTACTTGTCACGATCGCTGCCCAACAGCTCTTCCAGCTCACGGATACGATCCTCTGCCGCATTAGCCTGTGGTGCACAACGTAAAATAGGACATATGCCATGTCAAACTTTTAAGGCTACAAAATGTTATCGGCTTTGAGGCAATGAAGTGTCAATATATTAATATGTTAAAGCTTTCTATTTGCCCTCGGGGGTTATCTTTAGTTCTCACATCTAACCAGATTCACTGGTACACTGAGTATCTAGGGGTTTCTGATGCTCTTTTCAAAACATACAAAAATATACAAACACCACCAAACTACATATCTATCTAAAAAATAAAAATAAATAAGCAGTTTGTGTGTATGCCTTCAGCCTTTGTTGAAAACTATGAAAAGGAATGAAAAATGGATTTCCCATGCTACTAAATACTAAAGCTCTCAGCACAAATCTTGGTACCCACTATTTTCTATCCCTACCTGTTTCTGCAGTCCTGACAGCTGGTAGCTGAGAGTCTCTATCCTCATGCGGGCCTCATTAAGCTCTTCACGTGCAGTGTTAGCCGCTTTGTCATTGTGGTCAGAAGAACGTCTGATATTGTCCAGCTGCAAAAAACACAAAAAGTATTAACTCATGGTTACAGAAATATCATCAAGGTTTGTTTGGAGGCTGAAGTTCAGTAAGTATCGGCAAAGCTCTTGTCCTTCAGATCTTAAATATTACATGTTTTACTCCAAACCAGTTTCATACCTTGGCCTGGTAGGTTTGCTCCAGTTCTTCCTTGTACGCCATCACTTGCTCATCATGCTGTTTCCGGAGTTCTTCCAAGGCCAGGGCCAATTTGGACTCGTAGTCATAGTGCTGGCCCCTGTCCACTTCTACCGATCGGAGCTCACGGCGTTTCCTGGTCTCCCGGAATTCCTAAAAATGGGAAGAAAAACAAAAACAAAATGTTGAAACCAAAGTTTAGATAAATAAAAAATAATAAAAACATTGACCATTTCAATGACTGTTTGGCTTTACCTCTTCATATACATTCTTTCTAAAATCTAGTTCTTCTTGCAGACTCTGGCAACGATTTTCCAAGTCAACACGCATTAAGGTCTCCTTTTCTAGTTGCTTCTTGCCAACAGCATGAGCATCTTCAGCCTAGGACACAATTCAATAAAAAAATGAACTTATGGACAAATAGTCAATGCTTACTAAATCAATGTATTTCTATAGAATCAAAAGCAAAGCAGTTAAAATGTTTCTCCTTCTAACCAGGACAAGGTACAAAAATTTGGAAAGTCATATCTTAATTTCTTCTGTCAGATCATCATTACATATGGACGTGGTCGTCAACATTGTTTTTATAAATACCTCTCCCTATTTGTTTATACCTTTGCTAGCTGTGCTCGCAGTTCAGCCACTTCTGCTTCCAGATTACGTTTCTCCGAAAGGACAGTGCCAAGCTCCGCCTCAGTCCGGTGATACGCAGCATCCAGATCCTTAAGACGTCCCAGTGCATTGGCCAGATCTGCATCTTTCTTCTTGAAACTTAGAATGGGAATTAGACAAGGCGTTTAGCCACAGAGTCTGAGTAGGCAACAAAATTTGCTATAAACAATATTAGAAAAAGACAAGAATACAGACTCAGACATAAAAACTTCCAGATAAAGCTTCTCAACCAGATATCAAAATGATAGTGAATTAATTTCAGCCTTAAATTTGAAAAACCCATACGTCTCAGTCAATATGAATAAAATTAGTTATACAAAAGACACAAATTAAACCTAATGGGTGAAGAGGAAGGAAACCAAATCTAGGAACACTATGTTGGATGCTTATTCCAAACACAGACATTTCTTTTTTTTTTTTTTTTTACAGAAGTGAATTGGCGATTGTGCCAATTTTTAGATAAATGAGTTACTCCTGAAAACCAAATAGCTGCCTTGACGTGCAAAATCTGCTTATCCATCTCCATGATGCCCAAAGCAATGATCCAAATGTGGTTATTCAATTAGATCTCCTCCTCTAGCCTTATCAAGTAGCCAGAGTCACAAATAAGCTGCAAAAAGAATGCTGTATATCTCTGCAGGATTTAATGTAGACTATAAAAGGATAGAAAAGCATAGATGTTTGAAGATTTAAAAAAAAAAAAAAAAAAAAAAAAAAAAAAAAAAAATCGGGGTGAAATTATGTACAGGCAAAAAAAATTTAAGCTTCCTTATTTACATATGCATTCAGTGACCTCTAAATGCTACCTAAATGGCTACCAAAGAGAAAAAAATTAAAATGGTTGCCCTAACGTCTTAAATAGTTGTTCTTTTATTGTACACCACAACTAAAATCATAGCCGTCTTACTGGGAACTGCTCCTAAGAGATTGACAAACCGCAGGAGCCATAGCTCTGAAAACTGTAGTGCTGGTAGCTAAAAATTTGTGACCTAGTCTACATAAAAACTAAATATATAAACCTGCCCTAGCTCATAGAAAATGTGGCTAGCTGCACCCAGATCTGCCTGCCTCCTAAATGTCAGATAGGTTTGTAACACTCTGTCCTAATGTAGTTCTACAATAAAGTTGTTTCTTACCAGAAGTAATAATAATTTGCCCAAATTTCTCAGTTGTGTTTAGAATCTGTTCCTAGAAAGAATTACTGCATTTCCTGAGGGGAAACCACTCCTCAAAAAGAGCATCATGTGACAAATTTGTGTTCAACAGATTAATAGAGTCTCAAATATACAATTTTGACTCACTTTATTTGGTCACCTCCAGGGGTACTCTATTTTGAGTGTATTTGCCTGCCATACTACTGTCATATATTTTGCATTGTTTGCCAGCACAGCGCAAATAGAGAATAAGGCGTTTGTGTCAAGGAGTGCTGCCCGTTGCCACAAGTAATATAGCAGATTATGACAATAGGATGTAGAAAATTAAACAAAAGTAGCTAAAGGGATATGGAACACAATTCTCCTTTGAATGCATTTAATAGAGCATGCATTACATCACATTATGTTTGTGAATTATTTAACAAACAGAAACCCATTAACAGCTGTTTAAGCCATAGATATAAAAACTTTTTTTTTGGGGGGGGTGTGAGCTCTCCATAAATGTAAACTACCCCCTCTCACACACAATTTACTACAAATGTATGGCTCCAGGGTCCTACGGAATCTTCATCATTCAGGCTTAAAAACCAATGTATGTATCTTTTTTTTGTTTAATACTGCATAGTTAGGGAGTATATAAACCTTGAATATATATACACACACACGCATTGTTTTTCCTATATTTAATATGCATTTAGACCGAAACAATCTTGTTTCGGTCCAATGTCCCAATAACTTTAATGTCCCAATAAAGTTAATGTAAAACTGGATTTTTCTTCCACAGCAATAAATTAAAAAAAAAAAAAAAGGTCTTCCAATCAGGATTTAAAATGTTACACATAATGTCCTTGTTCATCCTAGAAGGACAGACTTCAGAAAAGAGGCCTGTTTTGTCGGATATCTTTCAGCTGTTACCCTGTGAGCCTAGCTCGCTTTGCTTCTTTATGGCATCTTTGTTTAAATGACTGCAATAATACAGCCTGCTGTTGTGGAATAAACACAAATTATTTAACAAAACAGCTGAAGGCTCCGAAAAAATCCCACGTGACCAGGCAGATTATTCAAAAGATAATCCAGCTGTTATTACACTTCAAGCAGAGTTTCTGTAATAACGTGGCCCGCTGTGTGCTCGTTTGCATCTCCTCCTCACACATGCAGCTTTTCTGACCTATTTTAGTCATGCAAATTTACACTGGTGTATTTGTAAAAAAAAAAAAACTATTTTAAAATTAAGCACTTTGCAACTATTATTTTTCTTCCATTAGAAACACATAAAAGGAAACTCAGGTTTCAAATCACAGGGAAAAAAATGATATGCAAGTGCTGTAATGGTTAAAGGGTCCTTAAAGTCGCGCCGCCACATTATTATAGTTTATTTATAAACGCGCCAACATATTCTGTAGCGCTGCACATAAATTAGGTTCAGACAATGATAAATACAGATTAACATTTAGCAAAGGAAGGAGGGAACTGTCTTTGAGCTAGTAATCCAATGTCCATGGTGAATTCCCAAAGTACTTAGGATAGAAACTTGCAGACTTACATGGCAGCAATGGATAAAAGCTTGCAAAAATGGTTAAGAGGTCCAGTAGGATGTGTTTGAACAGGAGATTTGCAGCATTTATGTGCAGGTGACAAATCTGCACCAACTTTGTGATGCTATCATGTCAACTTGGACTGGGAGCTTTAAGGAAGGTTTCTAGCACCTTGATAAATAATTCAGGCTGTTCAGGGGGCTGGGGGGTCTACTCAGTATTAGAAAGGTATATGTAATAAAGTGACCAGTGAGTGTACAGTTCAGACTGGGGAAAATGCAATAACCTACTGAAATTCTGTGTAAAAGCAATGTGTAGGCATTGAAATGTACTAAAACCTACATAGTAGCACAAGAACACCTTCAACATTTACTTTGTACATATTTAGAACAAATTTCAGCCTAATAAAAGTTATAAAAAAATATTGGCAAGTTGTTTTTCCTCCTGTAAATCCTGGTAGTACAAACCACTGCTCAAAAATAGTTTAAATTCCTTGATATAAACTGTATAAGAATGTCAGGCATTTCATCTTCCTCCTCTAGAACAGGATTAGCTTTAGGAAACTCATTCTTTTTATGAAGAGTTTGTCCTTAATAGGACTGAATGTTAACTATAGGCAGTTTATATATTTTGTTGTAAATTAGATCAAATTCAGAGATTATAGGTACAAGACACTTAAACACAGCATGCAATCTCCTATAGAAATTGTATTCAAATTATGTATAATAGACTTGTATTATTTTATCTTAAAATAAAAAAAAGGAGAACTATGGAAAACTTGAAATACATGCAGGATACAGTAGGGAAGTGAATTTATGGGAAAAAATAAAACAAACAATCTGAGGCTGGGAGTGGTACATTTGAGGAAGAGAGCTCTATAAAAAAGATGATAGATTCATAGAAAAGCTGTTCAACAAGCTGTACTACAGATTAAATTACAAAGGAAATTAAACAAAATGTTAATTCTCTATAAAAATAGTAGAGACCAAAATATCTGAAGTTTTATAGAGGTAAAGAAAGGCCTTTAACTGCCAAGCGGTTCTCATCTCCAAGATAATGTGCCTTTTATGTGGCACAAGAAGCATGAAACAAGACAAAGGTAGAAAACTAGTAGAGCTGAATGAAGAACATAAATAAACCGCTTATCATAACCAATGCTGAATTAAAAAAGGGACATACCAATCATAAAAACTGTCATCCGATAGACAACGTACTCTCCCACATCATTTTTAATCGTACTAAATAATTACAACACATTGTGTTTTAGGTTTATGGATTAAAATTCCAGCTGCCCTCCTTACATACTTTATTTAGTTCAATGGACACAAATAGTGTTTCAATAACAGAAAAATAAAAAAGCTTTATTACTAATGTGAGCTCTACAGAGTGAGCCAAAGTAAAACAGGCCGGATAAACAGGTATTAATGCAATATAATTTAAATGGACATGGAAGCTCACAGATTTCACTAGGAATATAGACTATACCCAAGTACCTATTATTTTTGTGTATTGTCTGTTTTTATTATAAAGAAAGTACTTAAAAGCTTTGTTTTGTCTGCCTAAAATCTTACAAATAGCTCCCAACTTGTTTTTCCCCTCTGCAGCTCATGAAGAAAGTCAGTCAGTTATAACATTCATGCTCATTGAGAGGTCACCATTTGCCTAATTTGAAACACTTCTTCACAGTCTGTATTTACGAGCTACAGAGGGCACAAATAAACCGGTACAAATGTAATGATTTTAGGTAGAAAACAATAGAGCTTTTAAGCTATTACATAAAATAAATAGATACATAGATATATTATATTATATTCCTAGTGAAATCCAGAAACCTCCCATGTTCATTTGAGCTATATGAAACTATTTTAGACTGAACGACCCACAGGATAAGAAAAATACAAATTCATTTTCTATTTTTGCAAAGGGCTTTAACCTTCCTCATAGCATCCAAAGTAGGTAACTGCCATCTGCTTCTACAATCCTGTCAACCTCTATAATATAAACTCTTACTTCTTTGTTATCTCATCAAGGTCCGAGCGGTACTTCCCGAGCTCTATCTGCAGCCTGGCTCTCTCGCGCGCGGTTTCATCAAGGACTCTGCGAGCATCAGCAAGCTCCGACTCGTACAGATTCTTTATCCCACTGACCTGAAATGAAAATGATCAAAAATTACAGTGAAATACTATGCTCAATACTGCACTCCTTTCAAGTTTTATGACCAGAACTATTAGAATAAAAAAAAAAATGTAAATCTCTCCTTGAGTCTTTCCAGCAATTTACAATAAAAACATCTTTTGTATCAAAGCAAGATCACCTTGAAACTATGGCTAAAACAAGTAAAATTAATATAAGCTGACCCATCTAGACAACCGGATATAAAAGACGCAAAATATGACTGTAAATGAGGGGAAAAAATGGCAGACAAAAAACCTAAAAATTCTGAAACAGGATAAAAACGAGGCTCTGCAACGCCAGGCACGTAGAACTTAGAAAATACACGACGGCTAAAACAGTAACTTTTACACATGCGGGACTTTGAAAATATAACCAACGCTGGTGCTCAGAAGAGCAAAAGCCTCACATTGTATGGCAAACCGCATTGCCAGCCTTACAATTCTTTAGCCGCCATTTTTGACGGGCAATTTCCTACTACCCCAAAATAACAGCTTTCATACAGTGGCCCTTTAGACACAGCAAAGGTCCCATATATTGCAGAAGTGAAAAAGGAAATAGCATTGAAAATTGAAATTAGTTATTTTAGGCAACACCAATTACATTTAGAAGTGGGAGGAGGGAGTAAAAAAAATGGCATGCCAGTTGAAAATAATTGCAATAGCGACAGAGACATTAAACACTGGAACAATTACATTTAATTCTAATGGTCTCTGTCAACTTGGCATCTTCTTTATGAACTCTCCACACTGCTAACCTATACATCTATATCCATTTTTGAAGCACTTAAACTTAATTACAACTTTTTGAAAATCTGAAGTCTAAGTTATAATATGTATTACTTTGCATTTCTGTGCCAATTTAAGTTTAAATTATCTATACAGGAACTTCTTCCAATTCTCTTTATCTGGGCCCACTAATTAACTCACAAGGGTGGGGGTGTTAATGGCGATGAGCGCATTCATTTGGTATAAATAATATGTATGATACAGACAATTAAACCATCTCTGTGAGTATTACGATTTATATACAACTGGGCATTTTCTTTATGGACACCCTCCTCACACCTGAGTTAATGACCTTACTTAAGGAAAGTAGTGAGATTAAGATCCTGCATAGATAATTTATGCTTAAAATAAACTTTCATGCCCCGTTATCTAACAATTCCACTAACAAAAAAAACATCATTAATGAATGAATTGCAATGATATTTGTGTAGTCTGTATTTCAACAATGAAAGTCACGAACTTTGTGTAATATATACAAGCATAAGGGTAAAATGAGCCATTTAGACACCTGGAAGCAAAATATTTATTTTGGTATTGGCAGAAGCAGATCTTATGGTCTGTAATAGTGTGCACACCCACCAGACTTTGGCTTCAAGTACTCTAATTATTTACACCACATTTCCAAATGCGACCTCCAGATGGCAGACAGTGCCAGCTTTATTGATGGATAAGTGACAACTGCTGGCAGAGACACTGTATATTCTGGCTCAGACAGGGGTAAGATACAGGAGAGCCTGACAGATCACAGGAGCCAGGGGGCTGTGGCTCCTACATTTAAAAAAAAAAAAAAAAAAAGGTATTACATACCTATTAATCCATAAACCTATGTTTTTACTCAGAAGTACTTTGTGCTTTTAATGGGACACTGCAGCAACGTAAAAAAACAACAACATACTGCCTGTGTAGGAACTATACCAAGCAAAGTAACTGTGCCTTTAATTGTATAAATAAAAAATGATATCTATATATATATATATATATATATATATATATATATATATATATATATATATATATATATATATATATATATATATATATCTGTCTAAAATTTCCATCTCATAATTTTGTTTTGGTCTATAAAATAAAAAACAGAGATAATAAAACAATGAAAATCAAACAATGATCTCTATTCAGTCTGTCTGTCTGCTTATTTCTAAACCAAAACAAATGAAGCACATGTCCAACCAATTTACATACCAGACTCTATGGGTGACAGGATAGAGGAGGGAGAAGGAACACAGGTTTTTTTTTTATTTGTCCCCCCCCCCCCCCCCCCCAATTCCTACACCAATGTACATTTGTCAGTCCTGGTTTACATAATCTTGCGTATTTGTAAAGATGTCTCTGAAGTTTTACACTAGGTAAGAAAGCACATACAGGGTGGGCTCAATGGACATCTCCCAGCACATCTTGTTTCTACACCCCAAATATTAGCAGCTAAAAAGTCTAAGATGGTAATTAGTAAAAAAAAAAAAAAAAAAAAAAAAAAAAAAAAAAAGGACAGGCTGTCAGAAATAAAGTTCAAACAGACCAAATACTACTATGCAACACATATGTTTTTCCCTTAAAAAGGATGAAGACATCTACACTTCTAAACTTGAACAACAGGTGACGGTAAAATACCACTAAACTCAAAAAAAGGAACCGTGCAGATGTTTATGAATCTGTGATACCGGGCGAAAAGAAGAGCCAAGCTCAGTTGTCTGTTTCTAATCAAAACTAGATAAAGGGAAATATAGTAGTGCCACTTACATAACTGGTGCACTGACTTGTGTGGACATTCAAAAAGTGAGAGATGGGTTTGCAGAGGATTACTAGTGTAGCCCATGGCATAACTAGTAGGACATGTGTTACAAACAAGCCAGGGTTTATTAGGATACAGAAAAAGTCACAATTATTGAAGAAATAAAAAACAAACGAACACATAAAAAGAAACTGCAAATGGTTGCAGTTAAAAAAAAAAAAAAAAAAAAAAATGAGGTACAGGTTCTTCCTTATTATAACTCCTGATCCGAGACCCTTGTGGCTAGATTGTTCTGGAATTTCAGAAAGGTAGTACAGCAGGGGGTTTTCTGAAATGTAGAAGGCAGCCTGGCTATTTAGGAGCAAGACTATGTATTATATACACACACAACATTTTAGGAGCTTTGGCTCCCAGTAGGTATTACAGTAACACCCCTTAAACAAACATTAACATTTATACAGCAAACCTTATCACGGAGGGAATTACTAATTATATATATATATATATATATATATATATATATATATATATATATAGTATATATTTTTTTTTACTGAAAGATCCACCAAGATAATGACCTTAGAAGTAATAAGGATCGACAGTTTAGTGATAAGAAAATAAGCATGTGTCTATATAAATTGAGGCACTGGGACCGGATCGGTGTTACTCTGGTTGCAACAGGTAAATTAATTTGCTTAGGTCATTTAGACACCTGCGCAGAAAGGTACAACCATTTATAGGTAACTGTACCCCCCATAAGGACTTACAGAAATCTTAAAGTATTTATAATGAACCTCTGAATGCTAGTGTAATACATAAAGCACATTAGTGTAGCTAAATAAATCTGCAATGTCACTTTATAATTGTTCTGGAGGACTTCCTGTGACAAACATAACACAGCATATTGTATGATGATTGGTTTAAGTTCCCATTCAACATGACTTTATAGATGTCAAAAATGAAACCCTTGTTTTACTGAACAATCCTTTGTTTAAAAGATTTCCTATAGAATAGAAACGGATTAAAAAAAGTACCAGTCAAATTATCATGCAATGAAAGACTATTCCATATTATTGTAAGTATCATATTTGTGATGTCCTACTGATTTAGTATCATTTTACAGTAAAATGCGTCCCAAAATCTTTACACTAGATCATATTATTAGCCACAAACAAAACTCCAAAAATTAACTACAGCTGAAAAGAATAAAGCTTGCTACAGATAGGAACTGGTAAAGAGGAATAGACAAAAAAAACATATATCCCTCAATATATCACATAAAAACCTTTAGTTTCGGTCATCCTTTGTTGCAGAGAAGAAAGGATGGATACAACCCCCTGTCATGTTGAGACGAGTGTCTGGTGTGATAAACATTTATTAATCATCTTATGTCCCGTGGGGATTAAGAGAGGTGCATTTGTGAGGAAATGACTGAGCACTCGGGATATCTGACAAGACAGCTTGTACCAGCTTTGTTAAAATCCCATATCCCTTCAATGAAATAAATAAAATTACAGAAGCTTCCCATCATAAACAGACATCTCCCACTGGATATTAATATGCAAATACAGTCATGTTACTCCATACAGTGGGCGCCATATTGTTAGCAGTTGCAATTTTAGGGTAAAGGCGTTTGTGAAGATAATACACACAGACCCTCTTAAATCTATTAGACAAATGTAATCACTACACAAGACTTGGCATGCCACCTCCTTAATTATGGGGTAGGAGTGACAAATGTCAGTTCTTAAAAAGGGCCACTGTGTAATTATTATTTATAAAAGCACAAGCGATTTCTGTATGACCATTTACAAAGTAGAATAAAGTACAGCGGATACGAATAGCGAAATACAAGTATACATACGATACAATACAAATGTGATGCAAATGGGTCAGCAGACAGTTTGGTATAACAGAGACAAAGCCCATATTCCAAAGAGCTGACAATCTAACAGTCCAAAACTTTCACATGCATTTACAACAAAAAAAAAAAAGAGCATGTGTTATACTATACAAAATCTTCCCCCATTGAAAACTATATTAATTCAAGAAAAAACTCACAAGGAGTTTCATCTGCTGTTATCTTACTGGGGAGTTAAGAGGAAGTGTATCTCATGCAGACCCTGTAAATTGTGTTTTCTTATCTAATTAAATATTAAAACCAATGAAACCCAATATCCTGCAATCCAGACACTCACAAAGTGTTACTGCCCCTTTGTTTATTGCAAAATAAATCAGGATGAAGAACAATCCTACGCGGTCTAATATCATTTTTTACACCATAAATCAATTATTTCTCAAAAAATTCACACTGTAATATTTTAAATGCACACAAGAAATATGTAAGCTACAGGGGCCTTTAAAGAATATGTTGGTGTGTTAATAATAATACATTTATTTATTTGTAAGTGAAAGAAAAGATGCCAGTTGTTGCAGAAGTGAAACACACACCATTGCAATTCATTATAACAAATCCAAACTAAAAAGGCCATAACATTGATATAGAATTTAGTTATTTTGCATACAGATAAACTGAAATACCACTGAGGTAATGGCATTATCAACAGCAATTAAGAATAGCAGTAGGTATCAGAGAAAAGAAGAGCATGCCCAGATGTACACGATAATAGTGAGACATTTAAAATAAAACAAAAAAAGTAATTAACTGTGTCTATTAACATTATGTTTATGTGGACACATAGATTTGCAACAATTTAATGTGCAAGATAATTTTAGATAAATGTCCAGCTTACATAAAATAACAACCGGTTTACACTGACAACTGTGTTTAACAAGGCAGGGTGTTTGCTGCCACACTGTGATTAATAATTAGAGCACATGCTCAGAGTGATTCTCAGTACTACAAGTAAATATATATATACAAACACACACCAAGTACAAGTCAGAGAAGACCCCTCCACACCATCCCAGAGCCCTGATCCATCAGTAATACCCACATGGGCACCTCCTCCTGGACAACACCCAGCCCAGGGGACACTCCCCATATACAGCTCTGCAGCCCCCATCAGTTACATTACACGGTTATCACTATAAGTTTAGGCTCTGTCTGTATATTTACCAGCACAATACGGACAGCTCTAATCCATAGAGTTAATGTGAGTGACACTGATGTTAACATTAAATATGAATCAGCTCATCTAAGCTGCCTAGTCTATCTACCCCAGGGCTCAGACATGATACCATAGACACACTGCATTGCTACCACCGATATATAAAGCTGTACTCTCAGCTCATGCCCTCTTGTTCTAGCTCATCTCACCTCTCGTGTGGTGACCTCCTCCTTCTCGGAGATCCTAAGCATCAGCCGGTCGTTCTCCAGCTCCAGTGACCGCACTCGGTCTATATACACGGCCAGGCGGTCATTCAGGTGCCGCAGCTCCTCTTTCTCCTGCAGGCGGGTGATACGGGTAGGTGACAGCGGTGTAGAGGCGCCCCGGCCTGGGGACTGCATGCTGGAGGCCGCTGAGCGGCTTGGTGTGGCGGAGGCCATGCTCCTATCCGGTTTTCCTATTAATAAGACTGAATGACAACAACACCACGGCCGCGCGGGTCCTCTCTCCTCGGGCAACGGTCAGTTTCATTCAATGGCGGGACACAGAGGTGTTAGCCAATAGAAACACACCACTGTGTGTGACGCAGCACAAGCTTGGGTTGTCCCCAACAAGGCTCCGGTGGCCATATTTAATATGGGCAAATCCCCATTCATAATTGCAATGAGATCTATTGTTAGCGAACAACGTTAACCAATATAATGAAACTACAAAATTATTCACTACTACCTATCATACGTATACATTTTAAATTACATGTGCGACCTAGAAAGTATTTGTTCCAGTATTTGAAACTTGCCTTGCCCGACTCCATAATGTAAGCGAACATGTGCTTTGTGAGCCGTAATGGACTTGAAATGGCAAAGCATTCTGGGAGTTGTAGTATGTGGTTTGAACATTGGCATGCAGCCATATTTGGCCAGGCTCCAACCTCAGGGTCATGAAAAAGATCAGCTATTGTGTTTTACTTATTGGCTATGTGTGCAACTATACACACCTATTATTACCCACAAAACATAGTCCATATATACGTATCATTTATTTTACTGAAACAGATGGAACATATTAATAAGCACATCAGGATAATATAATCTGTATATTACAGATTCAATCATCATTATTAGGATTTGATGCATTTATTAGTAATAAGTAATCATTGAATAAGTAAATTATTGCTTTTCATAAACATTAAAAACATGAATAAACTCTCAACCCTTAAAATATATTTGAAATAGTGTATATATATTTGAATAAAATAAATATACACACATATATATATTATGCCTTAGTTTGTAAGTTTTCAAATTTTCAGTCTTGTTAGATGCTTTAAAGCACTATGTACATTTACAGCCTTATTAAATTGTGATTCGTCAAATTGAAAAGGGTTCTATATAAGCACATAGCATATTTTTTTTACAGAAGTTTTTAGTTAGTGAACTTCTATCCAAAAGCAAGGTCTTCACTAACTAAAACTTCTGTAAAAAAATATGCAATGTGCTTATATAGAGCCCTTTTAGATTTGCAGAATCGCAATTTATTAAGGCTGTTGATTTTTAGCTCAAATACAGGACCTTCCATTCTTTTGCAATGTGTTAAAATTGCTCATGCCATGTACTTAACCTCTGTATATGCTTCTGAATATGCTGGTGCATTACAAAAAAAAAGAATGATAATAATGATTAATTTTTTTTGGTTTATTTTCCGACGGATCATCTGTGCATCAGATCCTGTTTTGTTGATGCTTCCACCAAAAGATGAGGGTGCAGCATTCACTCTTTTTAGGATGTACATTAACAAGGATTCATCAATCAAAGGGTTGTCTGTCTATCCAGTGGCAGAACTAGTGAATGGAGGGCTATGGTGCAAATTACATTTCTTGGGCTCACACTTTTTTTTGTGTCGGTCACCTCCACTACTGGGCATCCCTTCTCTGGTGCCAACTCATTTATACTGTATATATACAGAGTTAGGCATAGGATTAGCATAAATATAAACTTCAAATTATTGATGTTGAAGCTTCTGGGTCATCCTGGATTCTGTTTTCTTTGGAGAAAAAAACAGCGTTATAGTGAATCAGAGCATTAAAAGGGGTCCGGCAGGAAAAACAGCGTTATAGCGAATCAGAGCTCTCTGCTTTCTCTCCCTATCCCCCACTCTCTCTCTCTCCCATCATTCACGCTCTGCTTTATTTCCCTCCCAGTCTCCCCCTTTCCATTTGCCTTTCTCCCCTCTCCCTCCATGTCTCCCCTTACCTCTCTCTCCCTCCATGTGTCTCCCTTTTCTCCTTTCCCTCTCTTCCCCATGCTTCTCCCTCCATGTCTCCTTCTCTCCCCCATGCCTCTCCCCCTCTCTGCCATGTCTCCCCCTCTCCCTCCATGTCTCCCCTTCCCTTTCTCCCTCCATGTGTCTCCCTTTTTTCCCTTTGCCCCTCTTCCCGATGCCTCTCCCTTCCTCCGTGTCTCCTTCTCTCTCCCCATGCCTCTCCCTCCCCCATGTCTCCCCCTCTCCCCCATGCTTCCCTCTCCCTCCATGTCTCCCCTTCCCTTTCTCCCTCCATGTGTCTCCCTTTTCCCCCTTTGCCCCTCTTTCCCTGCGAAATACAATAAAGCATATCAATTGAATCCTCTGGGAATAGGGTCAAAGTTATGGGGTAACTGGTTGAGGGGGGTTGGGAAGGCTTCAGATGAGGGTTACTAGACTAATAGGGGTCCTGTTAATTTAATTATGTAACGGGTGAGGAAGATTTAATTAAGCATTTTTGTCCCCTGGTGACATTTAGTTTTACCACTTTTAAAGCTGACCAAATAGTCAGCTAACCCCTCTTGTCAGGCTGATCAAAGGAGTCAGTTCTTAATTGCGGTTTCAGGCTTCCAAGTACCTGGGGGGGGGTTAAGAACTATGGTCATATGGTGTGGAAAACAGAGCTTGGGGATTGGCTAAGAGAATGTTTGCTAAGGTTGTGACCATACACATAAATATGAGTTGTTCTTGGTAATAAACAGTGACTCCGCTTTCCTGCTATCCTAGTTCCAGTGGTCCCTTGGTCCCGTTCGGTGTTCGAATCCCTATGTTGGTTTATTCCTGCTAGCAGGGATATCTACAAGAGCCCTCACAATTCGCTGGGTAGGTCAGAACCAGTTTCTGTGCAAGCGCAACTGAAGAAGCGGGTCATGACAGATCTGTATTTAATTTATTACTAATGTCAATTTTTTAGTAGTGTTGTGGGTTGACAGTTGATCCCTGTGAAGGCTTTTTGGCATCTATCAAAAGGCTTACTGTAGAAGTGGCTTGGTTCTCCATCAGCCATGTATGCTGTGCCTGGTATTACTTGCCATCGGTGGAGCTGACACAATGCTTCAAATGGAACACTTTATCATTGAAGGCCTCTTTTGAAGTTATTAAAAAAACTGTTTGCAGTTCTGAGTAGTTAGGTTAATTTGGCCTTCTTGTCTAGTGATGTTAAATATTTTACAAGTGGTATTGTCTAGTGGCACTACTGTTTAATAATTTTCATTCATGTATTTAGTTACCATTGTATTTTCCTATAAATATGTTGTACCCTGTTAAATACATAGATTTTCTGGTTAAGACATGGATGCTGGGATTTCTATGTCCTGTTTGTAGCTGTTTGATCAGATGAAAGGCTACTGAAATTCTGCTGTCTGATCCAGCTGGTAAAGTGTGGAAGAGAGTCCTGCGCACAGACGGGCAGTTAACCCTGTGTCGTGACAGGTATCTTTCATATGTCTACCAATACCAGTGATTTAACCTACTTTTGAAATATTGTTGGGAGGAGGTGGTGGCTGGGTGTTTTGTTGCTTGGGAAGTGGAGAAGTCAACTTGACCACAGAGAGTTGCATTGAAAGCCACATGCTGTGAAGGTATTCCCAAGATGGTTGGCAATGGGAATAGAATTACTCTATGAATTGGAAGTCCTCCAGCATTATATTCTGGTAAGTATCTATTAGGTGAACTATATAATCTCCACTGGGACTTTTTACAGTGCCCAGGATACCTTAATCCAGAGACTACACTGATGGCTACTCATCATCTATTTTAATCTACTTAATAATTGTGCAGACTATCATTCTATATAACTGTGATTAAACAGATATGTATATCTCAAGTGTTGCTTCCCACTCCAGACAATACATCATCCATGGGGGGAGAGAGCTTATTAAAGTTTTTTTCTTATCAAGCCTTACCTATTAAAGTCTCCTTTCAAGGTACAGGTGGAAAAATGAAAGGCATATTTAAGTTTCATGAGTTATGAGTGCATCTGATGTAGGAGAATCAGTAGTGTATGAAAACATTCTTTTATCCTAAAGTTTGCTAAATCTCTTGAGTTTGCTATCAGTTGATTTTGAGTTAACACCCCTGAAATCCCTGCTAAAATTGTCTTAAAATTCATAATTAGTTTTGGCTGGTCACAGCAAAGCATCATGGAATATGTAGTCTTGTTTTAACCCTGCACAAGGAAGCAAGGAGGAGATCAGACATTGCGGTGTGGATTTCTGTACTCTGCTGCTGTTGGCTTGAAGGTTAGTATAGGGTTAAAAAACGTACACAATGCAGTGTTTCTATTGGTAGGTAACAGCAGCTCTGGAGTTGTGGAAACCATGTTTTTTAATAAAATAAATATGTATGTGTAGAGAAAGACTCAATGTAATATGTGTTTCTGATATAAGCAGTATGTGTTAGATTAGAAAACATTCAAAAATAGGGAAACATAGATAAAACTTTTATTGAGCCTGGCAGTCCGGCCTAAATACAAACTTTCCCTTCAAGAATTTCCTAATACATTGTCTGTCCTGTGACCTTAGTGAACATGTCCTCAAATCCCGTCGTAACATGCCAGGTAGCATCCAAGCCTAAAACAGGCAAATCTATCAATTCTCCTCAGATTCTAAAACTCCTTGTTCCTGCCACTTTACAGTTCATTAACACCAAGCAAATTGTACAAAGGTCAGAGCTAACTTCAGTGATCATGGGAACCCCAGTACATTTGCTTTTCTCTATCTACACTTGAAATACAGCTAAGCTAAGCAAACTTACCACTCTCGACAAACAACCTAACAACTGTTGGGATCTGGAACAATATGACTATTCTTATACTCTGCACTATTGGAGTGCTGAATTCTGAGAGTATTTCCTTCTATGTTATTATGCTTGTACCCCTATCATTCTGGCGTACCTTTGACTCCACCAGCATAACCCCACAATTGTCTGGGTAAAGGGTCAGATTGCCCCATGGAGTGCTGTCTGTAAACAAGTTTCCATTCAGCATCTCATTCTGTTGACCAACCCTGCACTTTTCCCAAGGAACTTGTGGCTGATTGTTACCATTACTTTCTTTTTGTATTTGATAAACCTCAAGTCAGAAAAGTCAGAAACCACATAATTGCTCTATCATCTTCATACCAGGAACGTTCCATTGCCTATTCCAGAAGCTAAAGCTATATATTAATACATCCAGAATTTGTGTTTCTCCCAAGAACATTTCGCTCTTTTGTCTCAAAGATAAACCCTACATAGTCTTAATAAAATCACCATAAAATTAATATCCACTGCTGATATCTGAACTGTTTGAATGATTGAGAGCAGTTACTCTCTTCACTCAGCATCTTTGTAAAGCTTCACATTCATAGGGCCTACAATTTAGTTTGAATCAAGGAGGGTGATGAATGGAAGACCACTTCCAATGGGTACTACAAGTTTATCATGTGTGAATGATATACTAATATTCTCCACTGGCTCTTTGGAGGGACACCCAACCATTGTCAAAGGAGTTCTACAGTGACTATAAGACCATATAAATGGACTCAACTTACAGGTCTGAAGGCCACAAATAGATTAATCGGGTTCTGCAACTATTATTGGAAGTGTACCAAAAATGTTTCCAAAGTAATAGCTCCTACTATTTCACTAAACAAAAAGTCTAATTCTGCAGAGGTTCAAGTGTTTTAATTATTAAAAGACAAGCTTGTTTCAGGACCTGCATCCTCCAGTGCCTGATATCAGTGTTTCCAAAAGTTCATACTAGCTGGTTTCCTTATTTGTTGCTATTTTCTGTGTACTTTGCATGCCTGAACCCAAGCTGTCTCCTGTACTATGCATGGATTTAAGCTCCTCCCTCTAATGGTGAACAAGGTTAGTAGACTTCACATGTTCATGTTTTTGTTCCCATGTGTACATCCTTCTGATTCTCTTAGTGCAATCATGCATTTAAAATATTCCAAAAATGTATTTTCTATGAAAAATAAGTGGTCTATAGTGGAAATCCCCCTTCTGGATCGCTGCCTTGTAATGGTGAAGGGGCTAAATGAAGATGTGAGCTATACCATGAAGGGTCACCCAACATGAGTACGTCATAGCAAAGAGGTCAGACAAATCACTACTGTATATTTGCCAAAATAATCTTACGGATAAGCATAACCAGAGACACAACAATACATGAGTGTGGGGTGCTGCAGCCCATAGGGTCACGGATAGCCAGACATGATTGAATGACTAAACAACAACAACAATAGTGTAGATCAGGGATAGTTAGATATGCCGACTCTGACCCAAATCTGGACATTCAGCCTCTTTCTTCTGGACCTTGCATTAATAATTTACTACAATACTTTCTGAAGTTTCCAAAAGCTTAAATAAACTATTAGTTAAATACCACACGGTGAACCTGTGTCTCATTTTCATGACATTTTCCTCCATGTACCCTTTAGTTGTTATTATATTAAAGTACTAGTGACTTGCCAGTAAAAAAATGACGGCAAAAAAAATTGAAGCCATGGCAATGCTGTTTGCCACACAAAGTGAGGCTATGGCCGCTCTGCGCACCTTCGGCATTCATTGCGAACCCCTCGATGAACGCCGGAGACGCTTATTGCGCTCCTCCCCCCCCCCCCCCTGCCTTGTAGCTTAGGGGCCTTGCAATGAGTTACTGACTTTGGTTAAGTGTTACTGCCTTGGGTTAAATTTTACTGTCTTGGATTAAGTGTTAGGCGTTTTTCGAACGTGTAAAAACGCCAAATATGGCTCAAACTAACTTGCAACCTCACTCACAGGCTCCCTGACTCTCCCACTGTGCTGTGTGTGAGTTAATTTGAGGCATATTTGGTTTTTTGCAGGCTTTTCCAGTTTGGTGGTTTAGCCGTTAAAGTCATATTTTTGTGCATTTACGCGCTTCTGGTCCTAAGTCGTACGGGCCGTAATTTTATGTTCGTTGCTAAGTCCAGGGCCCTTGCGATGAGGCCTCATTGCAACTAAGTCCCGCGTGTCTCAGGATGAGCGCCAGCTAAGTCCCGCGTTTCCACCCCTGCAATGAGCGCCTTTGGCACTCATTGCATCCTAAGTCCTGCGTGCCTCAACTGCTCGCCTCGCTTTACGAGGCTCACAGTGCAATGGCGCTCATTGCAGCCTAAGTCCAGTGTGCCTCAACTGCTATAAGTCGACGGCTCACCTCGTCTCACAAAGCGTGGTGACACCTCGCTGTACAACAACTATATAGGTGATGGTTGTTGTAACAAAATATGGATTCTGGACCTTGACTTAATTTTTCATAAATACATTTGGACCTGGCAGGATTTTGTAAAAACTAATTAAGGTAGATAAACACAGTTTTATCTGTTTCTGTTATGCTTTATTGGCAATTTTCTTAAATTAAGATAATTTATTTTAGGGCTACAGCTGTTATTGGTGATTTAGTAGATGTGTTGTATTAGAGGCTAGCATGCATATGGGTCTCTTTCTTGTCAACTAAACTCTTTGTCAGTTATAAGTTGGGGTACCCCCCTACAAATACACGATATAACCACCAGTTATGAACAAAAACAACCACATTGCATTCAAAACAATATGCAACACTATGACCTTAGGCATCCATGGGGGCTTGGACATTACAATGTGGTACCCAATGCACTCCTAGTTACAACACAACTGCCGATCCTAGAAAGTTTTTTAATCTACATTTTGCTCCCCTATGACATGAGAGATGCTGTGAACTCCCCTAACAATTTACAAAAGTAACAATACAATGTTGCAAATTTACCTCTAGGCCTGCCATATTTTAGAATCCAATTTAGACCTTAAATGACCACCATAGAAAACTTCATGTTGACAGCTGTATAACCTCTGGGCATAAAAGTGTTTTTAGGTAAAATTTTATTTTAGAAGACACTGAGTGTGCCGGAAGGTTGCCATGGTTGTGTCTTCCACACTTCCTGCTGGCTTGGACCCTGGGTGGGTGTGTCCTGCTTATTATTTATTATCTATTTATGAGTAGAGTGAAGAGTGAGGCTGCTTTGTTGACTGGTTGATAGATTCAGATAATATTTCAGCACATGATGCCTCCCTCCTCCGTAGAGGCAGCATGCAAGTATATTTGAAAGACTTGCTTGCCCTGCTCCCTAGCCACCACTCTTACCTTGAAAAGGATGTATGACAATCATGGCAGCTTTCTTGCAATTTTAGAGTCTGCTAAAATTAATAATTTCTCAGAAAATGCTTTTATACTCATGGCTTACATAGCTCCAGTTGGTAGTTTGATACACAGTGGTCCTTTAATAACACTCCTTCTCTCTATCACTCTTTTCCAAATACTATTACAACGTCTCCCTAACTGTACCCAGAAGTCTCTCCTCTTCCATTCAACCCTTCCCATGCATCCCTACAGGACTGTCCGGCACCCACTTTGTGGAATCCCTGCCTCACCCCTTTATATCTTCATAGTATAGGGACACTGTACACAATATAGATAATACCATGTAGTTTATCAGTTGTATGGTATTAAGAAAAGCATTTGCTTACAATTAACTTACATTGAAGTTCGCAATTTTTACCTGTCAGTCATCCTTTCAATCATCCTTTCTGATACACCCACTAAATGAATGTCTCTTTATAATTTATGATTATTGTCAATAATTGCAAAAAGCAAACTGGACTCTGGCTGTTTTGTTTTCAGTGTAAAGCCATATGAAACTGACACGTGTGCAGGTTCCTGAGAATAATAACCCTAATCAGCATATTTTGAACACGCTCAGTGTCATAGAATGTTACACAGAAACAATCGGCAGAGTGTAATTAACAATTAGTGGCAATAACACCCATTATTCGGGTGGTTCAAAAAGTATAATTGACATTAAACAAAGTACAAACTCATGGCAAACTTTATTTAGTGCTTGTTTTTACCTATAGTTTTAATAAACTTGGTTGTATTTTTAATTATATTTATTTAAATTAAAAGATTAATTACCATAATTAAACACTTACAGCCTTATTAAATTGCGATTCAGCTAATTGAATAGGGCTCTATATAAGCACACCGCATATTTTTTTTTACAGAAGTTTTTAGTTAGTGAACTTCTATCCAAAAGCAAGGTCTTCACTAACTAAAAACTTCTGTAAATAAAATATTCTGTGTGCTTAAATAGAGCCCTCTTAAATTTACCGAATCGCAATTTAATAAGGCTGTTAATATACTATATGTTTTAACAAAATTAAATGTGTTACAATAATCAAATGCCATTAATGATAAATATCTGTATTTGTTCATTGAAATAAACATTACATGTTACATTTTACATTAAACATTATATCTATACATTTTTTAGCCTTTTCTGTTGATCATTTTGTAAGCCTAGATTTTTTTAAAATTTTTGTCTATATCACAATGTTTGTATTAAAATAAGATTTTAAATAGCCAAAATGATCCTACTAATTTTATAACTAAGTATTCTCGGTTACAGAGGACTTTTACCTTTCAAATTAATCTAAGTATTTAAAAAATATATATATTTTAAGCTTTTAGTATTTAAACATTTTAAACAGTTCATATAAGGAAAAAACAAAGAAGGGAAAATTTAAAAAAAAAAACAACATAATAATTGTAAGGAATGTACAAAAAGAGTAATTTCTCAAAAGTATTTTTATGACATCTACCAAAATACCATTTTTTTGTTTGCTGAATCTCTCTGTAGATATATATGTTTATTTAACGTAACCAAGTGTGCACTTTCATTTTTAGAGTGACATTTATTTCCAGGAGCTTAACTCCTTGTAAGAGTGTTTACATTTGGTTTCTAGCAAACACAGAAACCACAGTCATAGTAAGAGCTTTGAAATGACTGGCTGATAAAATCTCAAACTTAAAGTTCAAAAAATGCAGAATGAAGTCACACTGTATTATTTCAAACCCTGATAAGTAATGGGAGACGCCCCTTGTATAAACTCCAGACTGGGAATAGTGCTCCCTTGTCTGTTTAATGCATTACAACTACACTTCCCAGCATCCTAAAGGAGAGACACTGGGATTTGAATGTCTGGGAATGCTGCACTGTGTGCGCGCATGCGCGTGTCATTATAAACATTTACATTTGAATCTTGGCGCCTTTTGGAGCAGGGACATAAATAGGCAGCTGCAGGAGGGAGGTGTGGTTTGGTAATCAGTGGCACTCAGGAATTAACTCTTACACCACTAAATATAAGATATTTTGTATGTTAAAGCTATTCACTGAAGAAAATAAAACTGTTGGTGCTTTAATATGTGTTTGCAAAGCTATACCTGTAGAAATCTGGATGTGTATGTTTATTATTCTGTGTGATTAGTGTACACTTATATGTACCAGTTTGATTGTGAGTGTATAACACAGTTGTACGATGGCTGCCAACAGCCAGGATTTCAGTTTCTCTCTACAGGAGCAGAGGTGGAAGAATTAGAATGAAACTGAGTAAATCAGCTGTGTAAAAGAAGAGAGAAACGTAATAAAGAGAGAGACTGAAATCCTGGACTGCTGGTGGCAGATGTAGGACGAGCTTTCCATACCAGTCTTATGACACATACATGTGGTGTGCTTGATTATTCTCTATATCGTTGCAGCCTCAAAGAAGCACTGCAAAGCTTAGTGAATTTTGGACATGGAGTGTTTTGTATCTGTATACTAAGAGTTGGCATATTTATCAGAAAGAGAAGAGCCAGCCAAATTAGTTGGGAGCCAGCCAAACATTTTAGGATTTATGAATGATATATAGAACTAGCGAATTGCCCGTCAAAAAATGACGGCAATGAAATTGTAAGTGAGCTAATGCTGTTTGGTGTATAATAATCAAATAAATAATACATTAATAAATTAATATACTTTACCTATTTTCAAGTAACATATGGAGGAAGCTTTGTGTTGAAGAGCTGGCAATCTGTTTTGATGTTGCTGAAGCATTAGTGGTGTGGAGCTGCTGTGTAAGCGTGATGAACATGTGCAGTGTAATACTGTGCGTGCACGAGACCAAACCGTTAGCGTAGCTGTGTACTTCCGCATTGTTCTAAAATGGCGGCTAATGTGTGGTATGCGTCTGTAACGGAATATCCGTATGTGTTTTGTGGTGTTTTGCGTGTTTCTGGTGGTGTTTTGCATGTTTACAGTGCTGTAGCCTCGTTTTCGTTTTGTTCGGCGGCCATTTTTTCTCTCGCTTAGAGAATTTTTTAGTGTCTAAACTCTTTTATTTTGAGTTAAATTAAGGTGTAACTTCATTTTTTGAGGTCCTGGATGCTCCCTCTTGCTGTAGGTATGCTTTTTATGTATGTGTTGTGTGTATTTATTGTGTTTTTCATGTCTGCGGGTTGCGGACATTTTTTGCGAGGTCGTAATGGGTGGTAACGTGTCTCGTATGTTGTTTGCGTTACGACGTAAAGTTTGCGAGGGTCGCAGTTGCTGGCAAGGAGCGTCTTCGCGAGGGCCGCGGGCTCGCTATGCGAGCCCGCAAGCGTTAGCAACAACTCGTATGCTCACAACTATATATGTGATATATACTTATAATAACTCAAAATGTATGAGCCAGTAGTAAAATGTTAAGAACCGTATGGCTCCCGGGATTAGTCAAGATATGCTTAGTGCTGTATGTCTAAATTAGGTTGCCTATGTATCGATATACGAGTCAGTGTGGAAGGTGGGGCGTCTGTGTGTATGTCTATGTCTGTGCGTATAAATATATCTTGTGTGTATGTGCTGTGTCAGTGTGCCTCTGTGTTTATAATTGTATGCAGTGAAATGCTTCTGCATATGAGGTCCATGCCTAGAGCAGCACACTTTCAGGGGCAGCAGGATACCGGTGCATTGCTAAATGTGTATATGTAGTGATATTTCTGTCTGAAACTGTATCTGACACATACAGTATAAATACATAAAAATACACACACTGGGGATATAGCAAGAGAATAAAGGAAGTTGTAAGTGGGATATGAGAGGAACACATTTCTGAATGGGCCTTGGGTAGCATAAAAAATAAATA
Source organism: Discoglossus pictus (assembly GCA_027410445.1). NCBI lineage: Eukaryota > Metazoa > Chordata > Amphibia > Anura > Alytidae > Discoglossus > Discoglossus pictus. The sequence continues at coordinate 266,718,785 of CM050163.1, read as the reverse complement.
CAACCCTGATTGTATGTGTGTGTCAGAGTATCTGTGTATTCATACTTGAATCTGTTTGTATTATCTTTATGAGTGTAAATACATATCAGCACATTCATTTGTACCAATATATTATTTGTGCGTGTTTTAATGTGTATCTGTGACCATATCTGTGTTTGTATCAGTTCATATGGTCTTCCTGTGTGTGTCAGTGATTTTTATTACAGATTCTTGAAGAAGTTACAAATGGCAGCGAGACAATTCTCTCTTTCATTGCCAGATAGGCCAGCAAGTGCATTGTGGTATGTTATAATTCCACACAGGAAACTATCAATGAAATATCTTTTGTTTAATTGCAGAATACAGTGAATTTTAGAACCCGGAATCTTATAGTACAATTTGAAGAGCTGATTTCCAGACTTTGCAGGTTCCTCATAAAGTTTTTTCTTTCCTGCAGGAAATGTATATATTATATACTTAGCCTGGCTGTTCTCCCTTGTAGGGCCCCTGAAATTCCTGGACATCTGTTTTAGGTTCAACAGATGGATATCATTTGTGTACTTTATACTGAGCACTTGTCCTCCCAAAACTTGCTGAGCTCTGGGATCTCCTTAAAAATGTGTAAAATTACTTGGCGTTTCTAAAACATTGCTGATTTTTTTTCTTTCCCTAAATGGAAGTATTTTCAGGAAATGCTGTGCTATGTTAACATTTCATGTGACCCTTCAGCTTCCTGAAATAGATTCTCTTTTTATATTTTATCAGTAACGTGTAAAATGCATATTTTGTTGCAGGATCACCAATGAAGGACACAGTGTTACATACCAACATGACTAGAAAATATTATCACACTGTCATTTTTATTATTTTTTTCCAAGCAACTCAAGCTGGTGTGCCATTTTCCTGTACTTGTAACTTATATGAGCATCAATATGTAAGGCCTTTCCCACCACAGTGAATCAGCTTGAGCCAGACATGCCTCCAGTAGACAGCACAGGACGCATGCCGATGCTGCCATTTTGTTTCTACTGAAAAACACAGACTACTTTTTTTTTTACTTTAAATTATTTCTCTACATGAAATCATAATATTTAAAGTATCACTATACAGTGAAAATGTTCAGCATAAGAGCAAGGAATATAATAAAGCAAGTTTCCTAATTAGAAAAAAAATAGATTTTGATACCTCTGCTGCATTCTGGAGGCATCCATGACACTTTGGTAGAAGTATTGTCATTCAGTTTAATGTCACTAAGACCTCCAAAGCAGATTGCTGGAGTTTGCAGTGTATATTTTTAATGGAGAAAGCTAGCCAATATAGTAGTAAAAATGTTGTGTGAGACACCGTCTCTCTGAAATTCTATAGTCAGTCCTCAATGGAGTGTAATATCATAGTGTGCTTATATGAAGAGCTGGACTTAATAATTACATAGTTACATAGTTACATAGTAATTAAGGTTGAAAAAAGACTTTCAGTCCATCAAGTTCAACCTGTTAAGATCTCCTCTGATCTGCAATATGCGGATTAGTTATTAATTAAATTATTGATTAAATAATTATTAATAGTATAGTATTGGAGAATGAATAAAGAGTTAGTCCATCAAGTTCAACCTTTTTAGATCTCTATTGATCTTTTTAATTTGGACTATTTATTATTATTGTTAATTGTTAATTATTGTTAATTGATCCAGATACATATTTGTTAAACAGTTTAAAATAAATTATTACATTAATTTTTAATTATTTTATCCAGTTTTGCTTCAATAATGATGGGTATTTTTTTTATTTGTAAAAGGTTTGGAAATCTGGAAGGATGAATAGACAGAAAAGATTCTGTATTTACTTCTGTTACAAAAGATCCTCTTTGATTAGCCTGCCCCCTCAGGCTACAGAAACACTAGCAGTCTAATATTGCTTCACCCATGACACAATCAGAGTTATCTGAATATAAGGTTTTCTCAGCAATGTTTTTTTGTTCCTGTCTTGCCCCTATGCTGATGTTTTAATTTTGTTACATACATCAAAAGCATGTGAAGTTTTTACCAGACTACAGTGGTTCTTTAAACACTTTGAAGATAATTAAAAATGGGATGATAGCAAGACAATGAGCGAACACTGTAGTGTTTGTCTTGATTTTAGGACTTTCTTTCAAACCTAGATTGATCTAGACCACTTTCCCTTTAATATGCATATACAGTAAATGACGATGTAGCAGAGTTTACTTTTTCGTGTCTTTCCTCAAAAAGGGGAACCCCATTTTTACAAGAGATACTTCCAGATAAAGTTAGTCATCACAAACCACAGATTTGTCTTGTGGCTAACAAATCTTGAGTGAGCGTGTTGCGGTTCAGTTCCTTTCTCATTTTGAAACTTCTCCTTTCCCTTCCTAAGCGTCACTAGTCTCTTGTCTCTAAGAAACCTAGTACACAGTTATAAACTGAAATTACAAATTGTAAAGTTAGATTAAAGTCTGATTAATCTGATGGTAGCAAAGACTTATTCAATCTTATCAATCCTTCCCCTACTCTCTCTCTCTCCATTGATAGCCAAAACACACACTCTCATGATGCAGCTCTGAGGAATCGTTGGAACAAACACAACATGGATTCCTGTACTTATATACAGAGTATTCAAAATTTCAGTTTTTCCCAAAAATGTTTTATGTTCATGGCATACACAGCTGCTAATATTGTTAGTTTTGTGCATACTTGACAAACAAGTGTCCTTTTCTAGAACTGCAGTGGGTCTTTAACATAGGTAACGCTAACAGATTAAGTTCAAATACACAAATCTGATTGCAAGCTTGAAGCAGTTTTTTTGAAAAGGAAAAGCTGCTATGGTACACTCACCTAGGGCACACACAAGAAGTGAAATTAAACTTACATTGAAGCTTTCTGATCCATCCATTAAGCATGGACTGATTCTTATTTCTAATGGGGTGATTACTATCAATTATTTCTAATTACATCATAAATGTATTATTTTTAGTGTAAACTGAAAAAAAACAGAGAGTTATCAGACCCAATGAGTGGCCCTAATATAACCCGAATATATTCACGACCGTAAAAAATATTGTCGATTTGCGGGCTTGAGACTGTTGTGCAATTAATTCTAATGTCATTCATCGCTTTCCCTGGATTTTACAGTGCCGTATTGATTTGTAATTTGCATTTACAGTGCTACATTTAACTCACTTGCGGATCCTATTTGTAACCAGTAGGATTTTCTTTTACATTTGCCGTTTACGGGTGTGAGTGCCTGCGGAATTGTAGCAATTTGAGATTTTAGCGATTGTAACATTTTGCAAACTACGATTTGCGGCCTGTTACCCAGAAAATAAATTACCATAGATACTGATACTGAAAGCCTTTTTCTCGCAGTTATGGCTGATCACTTAGAGAGAAAAGCATCATCAAACCTAGGAATGAGGCGCAGATATGATGCAAGTTTCAAACTTGCAGTTGTTAATTATGCTAAAGCCACAAGCAACAGAGAGGCTGGAAAAAAATATGGATTGGACAAATCTAATGTGCGACGTTGGGTTGCTTCTGAGCAGAAATAAAAAAATGCAGTTTCAACAAGAAAATCTTTCAGGGGACCAAAACATGGCAAATATCCAGAACTTGAAGCTGGGGTTTATTTCTACGTGCAAGATATGAGAAAAGATGGGATGCCTATTTCATGAGAAGTAATCCAACTGAAGGCCTTGGAAATTGCAAGAACTTAAAAAATACAGAAGAGGGAATTCCATGCGAGTATTGGTTGGGCCTGTCGGTTTATGCGGATAAATGGTCTCGCTGTTCAACAAAGCACTTCATTAGCACAGAAACTGCCGGCAGATTTTGAGGAGAGACTCATTTCCAGCGGTACGCCATCCAATTGCGGCAGCGTCACTCATACCCATTACACCAGATCGACAATGCTGACGAGACACCCGTATTTTTTGACATTCCAAACAATACTTTGCCCAAAGAAAACATTCCTGAGGGCTTAGTGATTCGTTGACAGGAAAAAGGCTGGATAACGACGGATCTGATGGTTGACTGGCTATCTGTAGTTTGAAATTGCAGACCTGGAGCACTGCTCTCTAAGAGAGCTATGCTAGTTTTAGATGCTTTTAAGGGTCCTCTAACGCCTGAAGTGAAGAATAAACTTGCTATACAGAAGACAGACCTCGTTGTCATACCCGGTGGCATGACTTCAAAGCTACAAGTGCTTGATGTTATTGTGAACAAGCAATTCAAAGACAACCTACGAAAACAGTATTCAGATTGGCTTCGGGAAGTGGATCATGCTCTCACACCATCTGGTAAGATTAAGAAGCGTCAGTTACACTTCTGTACCAATGGATTATTACTTAGTCAAGAATATCATCAAAGTCCATCATCAAGGGGTTCAAAAAATGTGCTGGATGGTAGTGAAGACAACTTTCTATGAGAGGAAAGTGAAGAAAACAGTGAGAGTGATGAAGTGAATACTGGTAGCGAAGTCAGTAGTGACAACAGTGATGACAGTGAATAGGCCAATTACTGTAAAATGTGTTCCCTGACAGCACTGGGTAGAAGGTATAATGTTTTCCAAATACTAGATATATGGTAAAATAAAATCACTATTTTATTCCCTGATTCTAATTGACGTTTGTCTTTTTCTCTCCAATTTTAAGGGTGCGGGGTAATATTCGGATATAATATTTTTTTTATTTTTTCCCCTTGAATTTCACAGGTGCGGCTTATATGCAGGTGTGGCTTATAATCGGGCCAATACGGTAATTAGCTTAATCATCCTAGTTACAGATAATTTCCAGCCGAGAAGGAAATGGCATGGGAATCATGATTAGGTTGGTAATTAGTGACCAGCAGGAGTGTAAATGGAGGTATGGCTAATAGACAAATCATGGCACACTTTGATTCAGTCTAAATCTGAGTTTTCCAGGAGGCTAATTTGGCGTCAAGATACGAATCTGAACATTATTATTATTATTATTATTACCCTTTATTTTTAACTTGCCAACATAGGGCCCTATTCTATTGCCCAATTTGTACATTTATACACACTTAAAATCACACTTAATATTGCCACATATTCTATTAGTTGCAAAGGAGAGTAAGACTAACCCTAAAATACTTTTTTAATTATATTAATGGGAAGAATGCCAGGAGGAAGCTATAGGAACATTAGAATGTGAAACAGGCCATCTGAAAACTAGTGACCGGGAAAATAAACATTAATACAGCCCCAGGTCCTGATGAAAAAGACCCAAGGGTATATCTAATTTTTCAAGATTCACTCAACACAGGGTCACTGAAGAAAAGCAGATGTGATACCTATATTTAAGAACAGAGCAAGAGCAAATCCTTGGAATTATAGACCTGTAAGCCTCACTTCTGTAGTGGGAAAGCTTTTAGAAACGTCAATAAGAGATAATATACAAGAGTATGTCTATTTGAACAGGATAATAAGTAGGAGTCAAAATGGATTTATGAGGGATAGGTTATGTCAAATCTAATTCATTTCTATGAGGAGGTTAGTAGGAACTTGGATCAGGGCAACTCAGTGAAAGTAGTCTTTTTGGATTTTGTAAAGGCTTTTGATAGAGTGCCCCATGGAAGACTAGTGTGTCAACTAAGGGGTACGGGAATTGCAGTAAATATCTGCTCATAGATTGAGAGCTGGCTAAAAGACTAGGGCCCTCATTCTATTATCGGCCGTAAAACGGCCGCAAGGCTGCGATTCCTTGCGGGGGTTCTGTTATCTTGCAATTCAATTATACGGCCTGCAAGGATCTCCCCTTACGGCCGGCCGTATATCTTGCAACCGGCCGTAAGCTCAGAAAACTTTAAACGCAAAAATAAATTCAAGGCGGCACTGTACAGCTCTGTAAATGCTAGGGATCATATTGGGAGACATGAGGATTAATAGCAACCCCCTCTCAAGCTTGCACATCAGCCCAAATCCGAGTTTACATTAACTGTTTATTTTCCGTCCGCTGCATGGGCGGGTCTGAGGTGCTCCAAGCCCTCGGGACTTTTTACATGGATTTTTGACATAAATTAAAAAATATTTTTTTTACTGATTTGAGTGTAGGGGAATGTTGTGCTATTTTTGCTAACACCTACAATCACTTTATAGTCTCCTCAGAGTGCAGGATGGCTTTATTTCGGCTTTATAATGTGCTTAATTGGTGCTAGCGGGACCTTTTTCCTGCAAGTAAGCTGCGGCTCGCTTTTAGCCTTGCAGAGAGGGTTCCCGGAGCAATAGAATAGCAACCAGGCTTTTCTTGCGGCTGAAACTCTTGCAGCCGTTTTAGATCAAAGGCTTTCCTCCGGCGCGAGCGCCGCAAGGGATAGCAAGTCGCCGACCGCAAGCCTGCCGGAGCCCCTGTCCGGAGGGGAATAGAATAGCCGAATAGCTTGCGGCCGGTCCTTGCGGCCCCGCATCTCCTACGGCTGTTAATAGAATGAGGCCCTAAGAAAGGGATTTTATAAATGGAACATACTCTGATTGGACTAATGTGGTAAGTGGGGTTCCTCCGGGTTCAGTATTAGGTCTTCTCCATTTTAATATATTTATTAATAACTTAAAAGTAAGACTGGAAAGTATTTTCTCCATTTTTGCTGGTGACCCTAAGTTGTGCAAGGTAATTAAATCAGAAAATTATGTACTTTCACTCCAAAGGGATTTGCAGAAATGGGAGACTAAATAGCAGATGGGATTTAACACGAATAAATGTAAAGTTATGCATTTAGGAAGGAAAAATACAGTAGCCATGCAATTTATAATTACTGGAGCAAATCTTGGGGTATCAGATATTGAAAGGGATTTTGGAGTGCTTGTGGACAACCACCCAGGTAACAGTGCTCAATGCCAAGCAGCAGCTGCAAAGGCAAATAAAATATTAGCATGTATTAATAAGCTTATAGAAGCAAGGAAAGCAAATATAATTCTGCCACTATACAAATCCCTAGTACGCCCTCATTTGGAATATGGAGTACAATTGTGGGCACCACTTCATAAAAATGACATTTTAGACCTGGAAAAACTGCAGAGAAGGGCAACAAAACTAATAATACATTTCAGCTTAGAACTCCAGTGGTTTTAGCACAGCACGAACATTACGAGCACTAAATAAAGTCACACAAAATCGATATTCTTTTAGACTCGTAGCTCTAGCTCGTTTATAAAGTCTGACCCGCAACTGAAAAAGGTATCAAGTTTCTGTCAAAACTAGGTTCTAAAAAGGACTCGCAAGGGCTTTTTCAAACGCTTATTATAGACGTAGCAGTCATTAAACACACAATACTGTACTTTAAAAGCAATGCAAAGCATGGGAACACATTAGAATTAATTGCACAACATTCTAAAACCCACAAATATGCAATTCAAAAATATTTTTGTAATAGTTATTTCTGAGCAATATCGATCCAGGGACTCAAGGGGTTAATACATATCATGAAATCCACATGGACTATGCATTTTATAAACTGCTAGATTGCTTGATTGTGAGCCCGATCAACAAATATTTCTTATTGGCTCTAATTAATTTTTAGCTACTGATTGCAGATTACGTGTAACTTCCATATTTTACTGACCCCATGATGACGGTTTCATTTACTTTTAGCTGTGTGTAAGAAGTAAATTACAGGCTTGTCTAAATATTGTCAGGTCATATGATCAGCCCCCCTGAAATCCTACTTAAAAAGGCAGGGTTTACAAGTTTAGGATTAAAGAGGTAAATTGTGAGCTGGAGTCAATAAAATCTAAACATAAAGAGAGAAAAAAGCAAATTTACAAGTTCGAGGCATTTTCGAACTTCTAACAGAATAGAGCCAATATTATGTAGCGCTATACAGGGGTTAAGTACAAGTCAAAAACAACATTAACATATTGCAAAAGAATGGAAGGTCCTGGGTTTGAGCTTAAAGCTAAATGCACATAGTTACATAGTTACATAGTAATTAAGGTTGAAAAAAGACTTTCAGTCCATCAAGTTCAACCTGTTAAGATCTCCTCTGATCTGCAATATGCGGATTAGTTATTAATTAAGTTATTGATTAAATAATTATTAATAGTATAGTATTGGAGAATGAATAAAGAGTTAGTCCATCAAGTTCAACCTTTTTAGATCTCTATTGATCTTTTTAATTTGGACTATTTATTATTATTGTTAATTGTTAATTATTGTTAATTGATCCAGAGGAAGGCAAACATAAAAAAAAAACCATTGAAACTTTGCCAATTGTCTCATAAGGGAAAAAAAAAGCAAAATTCCTTCCTGACCCCAGAAACTGGCGATCAAATTTCTCCCTGGATCAATATTCCTTGCTAGTTATCTAGGATAGCCTTGAATGCCCTCTTTATTCAGAAATATATCTAACCCCTTTTTGAAGTTGTCTATCGAATTCGCTGTCACCACCTCCTTTGGTAGAGAATTCCACAGTTTAACCACCCTAACTGTGAAGAACCCTTTTCTTTGTTTAAGGTGAAATCTTTTTTCCTCTAACCTCAACGGATGTCCTCTTGTCAGTTGATAATCTCTTGCTACAAAAAGTTCACTTGACAAAGCCTTATATTGACCCTGGATGTATTTAAATAACGTAATCATATCTCCTCTTAGACGCATAGTTTATACTGTGAGGAATTGACTCTGCTGGGATTCGAAACCTGGTTTGCATGTTGCTAAACCTCTTCCCTACCGGTACGCCAGCCTGCCTCTTTAGTACATCTGTGTTCACATTTGAATGTCTTAAGTATGTTAAAAAACCTGCTTCCAGCTCAGAATTCCAAGAAAAACAGTTATTACAATGCATTCTGTAAAGCTAAGCTGGGACATGCAAATGTGCCCCAAATACCTCGCTCTTTCAATCCAATGCTTCCTTTAAGCTTATGCCTGTTGTGTTACACAGCTTTAATGCAAAGCCAAGGTTGGATTTTACAAAAGTTGAGAATCCTATCCATGTACAGCTGTTTCAAGCTTACTAGCTATCATCAGCATGGAGCGGGGTAAATGCACATAGTAATTATTTCTAAAGCACCTTACAAGATTGAAAACTTACAAACTTAAAATCTAAAGGGTCTGGGTGTGATACAGGAGGTAAGATGGCAGTGTGACGGCAATAGGATCAAGTAAGTGGAGGTGGTGGTATGTTTCAATGTAGATTGTGGGTGTGAGTGATATAATTCTGTAGAGTGTGCAGAACATGGTCACAGTCAGATCCTAGATATATAGTCCAATTACAATCTACTCTGTTGTCTCATTCTCAGTTGGGACTTTGAAGGGGTCACAACATCATAACATTTTCAATATTTTACACTGAGGAGACCATTTAAATTGCATAACAACTTTAACATACCATTCTAAGCACTAATATAAGTAATGTACATATTTTAAATAAAATAATAATCATATTAGCCTTAATTATTAAATATTATGTACAGTGGCAAATTATCTTTTTTTAAGAAATGGGATAGGCTGAAAAAGTAGAAATATTAATTCATCCTTGTGTAAATATTTTATGAGAAGTTAGTGTGTGTATAAGTCATCTCATATAAGTACTATTAAGTAGCTAATACTACTAAGAACATATTTTACATCAACAATTTTAATTCAGAAAAAGGTCTATTGTCGTAATTATAGTGCGCTCCTGAGAAGAATTTGGCTTGATAATGGGCAAATGTATCTATAAAGTATAAACTAAATACATAAACACAGCATTTCATTTTTACCGATTACGGTACTTCCAAATTTTCTTTTAATGACGGTGGAATTGGGGTTTTATCAATACATTTTAATAAGAATTACTGTAGTTATATAGTTAAAATATACTCTTTTGAATAACTACTTGACAATAGAATGTTAGTTAGAAAGAAAAGTTACCATTTTGACTCCTGTTTATCTGCTTGTACGGGGGGGGGGGGGGCGCTCTATTGGCTACAAGTAAAAACTCCAGTGATTTCATTAGAAATAATAGAAATCAAATTTGCTTGCACACATCGCCCTGCTGAGAAAGCAGCGGAAAAGAGCAGCTATAAAGGAAATAGAAACCTACAATAGACAATAGTTAAATGGCCTGTACTTATTTTTTACTTTAATTTTGCTCATCACGTTTATGGTTCCTGAGAGCAGCAGGAAAAGCGTCTGACTGGCATGGGGTACTATATGCAGTCTCTGGAGTAAATTCAGGAGACATATCTATGTTAATGCTGCCCTAGAACCATTGGATTAATATAACAACTATGTTCAGTTCTGTTGAAAGGCTATTATAAATAACCACTTTGCAATAAGACTAAATAGAAGAGCAAACGCTCATCATCCATCTGCAAGAAAACTAGATATCCAAGATTAAGAGCCCATGACACAAGCTAATTTTCCCTTGTCATGCTTTTGTCCATTGATTAACACACAAATCTATTTATGAAAGTAGAAGTGCTGCTTATGAAGAGTTTATGTAAGTATATAACATGTAAGAAAGTATTAAGCACATGTTGAGACCTTTAGTCATCATTGTGCATATAGTCCTGCCAATCTATCATATTACACAGACATGAAGTGGCACTACACTTCACTATCCTCACTTCTCTGCCACTTTCATTTAAAAGAAGGTCTAAGTAGTCTGTCATTCTTTCATAATAGTTGTGGATATACAGGCCGTTGGTCACGCTTTTGTGAGCGCCACGAAGCGAGGCGAGCCGTTGACGCCTGCAGCACCCGGGACAGGCTGCAATGAGCGCCAAAGGCAGAAGTTGATGCACACAGGACTTACGACCCATAGGACTTAGGACCGATATCCATACATACATTGTACGCCTCGCAAAAATCTTACTTTAACGACTGAACCACAGAACTTGAAAGACCTCACAAAAATCACAAATATGCCTCAAATTCACTTACACACTCACACACTGCATAGTGGGAGAGCCAGGGAGCCTGTGAGTGAGGTAAGTTAATATGAGGCAAATTTGTCATTTGTTCATGATCGAAAATCGCCTAAGCAAGGAAAAAAATCGCTGCCGAAAAAACACAGCACAACGAAAACGAGGCCGAAGGACGTAAAAACGAGCCCTAGGCAGTAACACTTAATGAAAGCCAGTAACACTTCATCCAAGCCACTAACATTTAACACAGGCAGTAACACTTAACTTAACCCAGTAACACTTAACTCAAGGCACTAACACAACCAAACACGGTAACACTTAAGCGCAAGGCCTCTAAACTACACAGGGGGAGAGGCTTTCAATGAGCGAGCGCCGAAGGCACTCAATGCGAGCTATGCGATGAGAGCTGAAGGTGATCATTGCAATACAGGAAAGTTGCGTCTCGCGATGAGCGCCAAAGATGCGCAGAGGGCCCATAGCCTCGCATTGTGTGGCAAACAGCTTTGCTAGGATTACAATTGTACTCCCGTCATTTTTGACGGGCAATTTCCTAGTTCTTTCATAAAAGGCCCTACAAAATTGTTATACATTAACTAATTTTATCCTGCCCTCACTACTGTAATATCCTCTTTACAGTTTATCACAAATGCCTTCATCCAACTAAAGATCTGCATGAGCTGTACACATAGTTACATAGTATTTAAGGTTGAAAAAAGACTTTCAGTCCATCAAGTTCAACCTTTCAAGATCTCCTCTAATCTGCAATATGCGGATTAACTATTCATTAACTAGTTGTTATCCATGATAACCCTGAAATTGCTTTTTAATTAGAAATAAATCCAGTCCCCTTTTAAAGTTATCTATCGAATCCGCTGTCACCACCTCCTCTGGTAGAGAATTCCACAGATTAACCACCCTTACTGTGAAGAACCCTTTTCTTTCTTTAAGGTGGAATCTTTTTACTTCTAACCTCAAGGGATGTCCTCTTGTCAGTTGAAAACCTTTTGGCACAAAAAGCTCCCCTGACAAATCTTTATACTGACCCTGGATGTATTTATATAAGGTAATCATATCTCCTCTTAGACACCTTTTTTCTAGAGAAAATAAGTTTAATTTGGTTAGTCTTTCTTCATAACTTAGCCCCTCCATTCCCCTTATTAGTTTTGTTGTCCTCCTCTGTACCTTTTCCAGCTCTAAAATGTCCTTTGTATGAGGTGGTGTCCAAAATTGTACTCCATATTCCAAATGAGGGCGTACTAGAGATTTGTATAGTGGCAGAATTATATTTGCTTCCCTGGCTTCTATACCCTTCTTAATACATGCTAATATTTTATTTGCCCTTGCAGCTGCTGCTTGGCTTTGAGCACTGTTACCTAGGTGGCTGTCCACAAGCACTCCCAAATCCCTTTCAATATCGGATACACCTAGATTTGCTCCATCTGCCATTTAGATGCCCGTTCGTCAATTTTATGTAAATCCCTTTGGAGGGAAAGCACATCCTTATCTGATTTAATTACCTTGCACAACTTTGTTTCATCAGCGAAAATGGAGACCCCACACTCCAATCCTACCTCTAAGTCATTAATAAATATGGTAAAAAGGAGAGGACCTAATACTGAACCCTGAGGAACCCCACTTACCACATGAGTCCAATCGGAGTTTGTTCCATTTACAACAACCCTTTGCTTCCTGTCTTTTAGCCAGCTCTCAATCCATGAGCAGATATTTACTGCAATTCCTGTATCTCTTAGTTTACACAATAGTCTCCCATGTGGCACTCTATCAAAAGCCTTTGCAAAATCCAAAAAGACTACATCCACTGAGTTGCAGTAAATATCTGCTAGTAAATTAAATTATTCAAACACGTAACCCCCTTTACACAGTACTAGAGTAAATAACTTAATTGTTCCACACCTCACATCATAACACAGGCACATGTTTCAGTGGTTCCGGCATTTTGACCATATAAAGCATCAACCTCACTATTTTTACTCATTCCCTTAGGAGGTAATGAGTAGAGACTTCACCATTTTCAGCACATTTAAAATGCATTGTTAAATGTATAATATAATGAATGCACCTGCTGTATATATTGCCGCAGACAATACCTACATCGAAAAAATGGTCAGATTAGTATATATGCTGCTATCTAGTGTTAGTCTTTAGTTACTGCAACTCATGTATGGCTATAATTTTAACTATAAAATACACCTTCATCTTCAAAATCAAGATTTCAACCTTGATAACATTATTCAAACCTTACAAAGACAGCCTAATTCATCTTATGGCCCTTTAAGTGAGATCTGAGTTAAAACAAAAATAGCCAATTTAAATATGAAATTAGGTTTGCAGACTGATATTTTATTTAGCAATTGTTCTCTTTTGTTGATGAACAATTTTATATAGAAATAAATTACATAAACTGACGCACTGTTAACACAAAGTATTTGTGCTTTTTCTTTCTCAAAGAAGCTTGTGCTTTAGAGTACAGTTGCAAAGAAAGCAGAAGGAAGTAATCAAAGTTGACACTGATTTGAATTCACGTCTGTTTTGGTGTCTTCAGGAGAAAAGCTGCTTTGTGTACTGCTGCATTACTGGTCAGCTGCATGTCTATAGGTGGGTATGAGTACAAAACTTTTCATCAGCCTGGACCTGTGCAGTGATCCCTCTGATCTCTGGGCACTGTATAATGTACTTGCTGAAGAGCTCTATGCAACATACAAAGGTAAGACGTGAGAGAGGGCATCCCTGTCTGACTCCTAGTGAGGACAGGGAAGGGATTGGTCTTCCAGCCGTTCACCAGCACCGTACTGATGATATCCATGTACATAAAGCTGACATAGGAGCAGAAAAACTCCCCCAGACAAAAGCTCTTCAGCATCTTGCCCATGAAGAGATAAGACACACTTTGTCAAAGGCCTTCTCTTGGAAGAACTGGGCCACACAGACGTGGCGGACTTAAATGTAATGGAAAGTGTCTCTAATGAGGGCAAGGCTCTCTACAATTCTGCACCCTGGTATCTCACATGTCTGGTTTGGGTGAATGAACTGCCCGATGACAGCCTTTAGCCTGTTGGTTAACAACTTGGCAAGGACCTTGTAGTCCACATATAGGAGAGAGATGGGCTTTCAGTTCTTGAGGTCAGACCACTCTCCCTTCTGTTTGTACATAGCGTCATCATCCCTTCTCTCAGTGAAGGACGCATCCTACCCACCACCACCACCACCTCCCTGTGAAGCTTTCGCAAGTGCCCCATGAGGTGCCCCTGTATTATATAAAATTCAGCTGGTGTTCCATCACTGCCGGGAGTCTTACCGGCCTTAAATAATCTGGCTGCAGAGCGAGAGCTGCGGCACCTATGGAACCAACAGTGCAACAGAGAGTGAACCTCTCTACAGCTGTGTTGTCCATCTCCTTGGGAAATATAGATCACTGTAGAAGTCTGTGACCAAATTCATGACTCATTACACCAGTGTTCTTCACGCAGCTCAGACAGGGAATATGCTCTGCATCTAGCTTCCCGAAAACGAAAGCATTTACCTTCTCGCCCTTCTCCAGGTGTTACACCTTGGAATCGAAGATAAGGCGTTTGGATTTCTCCTCAAAGTGCCTTTTGCAGGCTCTCTTTGGCCTTCTCCATCTCTTCTCTCACACCCCAGCTGCTCAGCAAAAGAACTTGAAGGGACTGCAGTATGTTTTGGAGTCACTTTTCCTGTCTGTCGCCAGACACCTGCCATGTGCCTGGAAAAAACTGTGTAAATTCACCTTAACAAGCTCTCACCACTGAGCTAAAGTGGGGAACAAACACCTGTCATTCTGCTATTCTACATACAAACCCTTCAATTCCTCCATTATCTCCTCCCTTTCCAAACCGCAATTATAAGTTTCTAAGGCCGAAGCCCTTACCCAAGTCTCTTAGCAACTGAATGGCTCTGTAATCAGAGAAAAACGGGATACCATGTCATACTGCCTGTGTTTCACTGCCTTGGAAGTTAATAGAAAGTCAATCTGAAAACACACTGAACCATCAGAGTGGCTCCAAGTAAAATGTACAGGGCCTGCCCTCATAGATCCCACTGCATGCTCCAAGGATGCCTTTCTCAAACATCTTTAGCAGCCTAGAGGTAGCACCCAGTTTCCAAGATCTATTACGCTCCTACATCCTCAACTGGGGAGTTGAAGTCCCCACCAATCACTACTGTCCTGGCAGTCTCTAGTTGGGGCCTGAGGCATTGGAAAAGTTCCAGGCACTCTTTTTTATCAGAGGAGGTGTACACATTGATTAGCTTAACATATTATGAAGATTTGCCCATGACTTGGCAGGAGCATCAAAGGGCACTTTGGGCAGATTTGTAACAGAATCTGAATCCCTGCACACTGCATGTAGTCAGGAGGGCTAAACCCAATTGAAAGGGTCAAAGCTGTACATTTTTTATATAGTCCTATTCCCTGAGATGTAAAAAAATATTTGGATAGCTCATTATAACAAAGATATATTTGTAATTTTTGAATGACAGAGCTCCTAAAACCAACAGCCACACAGCAACAGCCACACAGCAAGTCTGACTCCCTAAACTACACACCTTATGCTCTTATGCTGAGCCACTGTGGGGTATATTTATCAAAGTGGGGATATGGGGGGTGGGGTTCCTGTATTTTATATAGTGGCTATTCATCAAACAAAACTCCAGAACAATAGAAGCTCAAAGGAAAGAGAATGGTAAAAGGACAAAAATCACCACAACTCAGTCAACCACTGTAGTTTTGGAAAAAAAACTCACATTTTTGATGTATGTATCAAACTACCATCATTAGCAGTTATGCAAGCCATGAACGTACAATATTTTTTAGACAAAATATTATATTTATCCAAATCTGTTTCTGTTTCCATTTTGGACTTCTATCTGTAGCATGAGTGGTAGGGATATCCAGCTGAGACTTACTCTTCTATTTAGTTCTATAATCAAGTGGGAGATGACAGTATCAATCTATGAACAAAAAAAAAATGATTAGTTATCTTGACTGAATCCATGATACCTTACATTCATCTCAGGTTTCTAAAACTATTAAGAACAATAAAACATTTCTGGCACCCTTAAAGAAAAACGTATTACATTAGTTCAAAATTAAAGGCTGCCTTTATTTATCTTAAACTATATATATATTACGCTTTAGTGGCCCTATAAATGCAGGGATTAATAATCCATGGTTTTCACAGCAGCATAATGTCAGATGACAGTAACACATCACAGGGCTATGGAGAACAACTCCTTAATTGGGAGTGTTTGTACACTAACCATTGGGATTGTTATGTCCCCTGATTAGGGTAAATCTGGAGTTATCACATTCCAGAATTAATTTTGTATTTAGTCCATAATTTCAAAGAAAGGGCAGTAAATTGATTAAAGGCACATTTGTTGAATTTAAAGTGGATTGGTTATCCAAGTAAGTGATGGATGGTAGAGAGGGTTAGCATGGTATATTCAGTATGCGTAACATGTTTACATAAAATGGCATCTTCGGTTCATGGATCACTATAATAAAATCTAAGGTCTTAAGGAAGAGGATTACTTGACATATCAAAATTAAACAAACTCATCAGCTGCAGTGTATGTATGCAGAATGTTTTAACTTTTCCTGTATTTAGACATGTTATTTTCTCTTTTGTTTCCATAGGTGTAATTTAAGTTTTACAATAGATCATTCACCCACCGAGTAGTGTCATCGCTAATCATCCATGATGCACTGGGTGCCAATCTTGACTGACAGGCTGTGGTGATGGTATAGAATGTGTCATCGCATGGTGACAGAAGTGAGTATGCATAAGACAAATACAGTTAGTGTAAAACGTGGTGGGAATTGCACACATCGATAAAAAGACATCAGTCTAATCCAACTTTGCGAAAACAATGATTTATGTAGCAATGGTGTGCTTGATCGTTTTTACTGGATTTACTGCATATGAACTTGGCCATGACCCAGCCTATATACCCAGCCTATAGCCCCTTGACTTCTGTCTGCTTCGACTTTCAGCTCATCTTATTGATTAGCCCACCAGCCCATCATTTTACCAGTGATACTTGCTGCTGGCCAGTGTAACAAGGGGAAGTTTCCTTGCTTCATTTCCTGTAATCATTGTTCCATGTAGTTTGAGAATGGAGCTGATTTGGGTGGAGCTGCTGAAATGTATTCTTGCACTGTGAGAATATGAGTCACTTGCTGGAACTGAGTATAATTCCAGGGCAAGATGGATGAATTTGCCATAAACTGTATTACAATACAACATAAGCCACTCCCCATATACATTAGGTTTCACTTGGTCAAACATGTAACCTATTTGTTATAAATAGCTTAAAGGGATCGTTTTTTCAAGAGTTTAAAAAGCACACTAAGCATTACAAAAATTGTATTTTGCTGGGGAAAAAAACAGTAAGTGAAACTGTTTGAACTTTACTGAAACTAACAGGAAATGCAGAGAGCATACTATAGTGTTTAGATTTCATTGGCTGATAGAGGGCAAGCCCCCAAGAATATTTAAATGTCTGAAAAGGTTTGGTACTCTGAGACCTTTTTTTGAAAAAAGAAAGCATGCTGTGACACATTATTAAATACCCAATTTCTGATGCAACAACAACAAACATATTTCTATGCCCCTTTAAAAATGGATTTAATTTTTTATATACTATTTATGGAAACACAGGCATAATCATCACTTAGATAGAAATAATTGTGTTCAAAATTTATTATGAAAACAGAAATATTCTCTAACAAAATACCTTTTTGAAATATCAACATAAAATGAAAAGGCACATATCATGTACAACACTGATCACACTGATCATTTTAACATTAGAAAGGATATTTATTAAACTCTAATATAAATAAGCACATGATATACAATAAAAAAAGTATGTAGCTAAAAGATATACAGGTTTAGATTTTAATGTAACTAACAATTAAAAAACAGTTAGAAAATATGGGGTGTTAACATATCTGGAGAGCGTTTTTTGCGTATATAAAAACGTAGATAAAAAATAAAAATCAAATTTGTCCCCTCCTGACGGAACCAATACAGATAAATATTGTACATGAGCTCTGCATACAAATTAGTACAATAAATCCGACAACACATGTAGAGTATCCAAAAAATACCTAATGCTGGTGAGTGGAGTTTGGACTAGGACCCACTCTTGCCCTCTATCTAATAAAATATTTTTAACTATACTCATCTAAGTATTGTAATGGATGAAATGGTACTCATATATCATCATCAATTAGGTACATAAATGAGATAATCAAACACGCAAAAAGATTAATTCAAAGATTGTCTCTATATACATGTGCAAAAAATGAGCTGAGAATTGTAAATTATCACTGTGTAACTGGCAATGGCAGTATTTCTATGGTCATAAGTATGTCTCTATGGTAATAAATATATATCCCAGATGCCTACATACATATTATTTTGTGCCAATATGTATTAAGTAATTAAATCAAGTATATGCTACACCGCATACAAATACCTCTATATATATATATATATATACATAGAATGGGCATCTGGTAAACATTAGCTCATAGAATTTGCACAATCAGACCATTTCCATTTCAATCGCCGATTGCTGCTTCCCGCCACATGACATCATCAGGAGGGGACGACAACTCAACCGCGCACTTTTCGCCAAAGGGGCTTCAACTGAGGCTCATGAGGAACATCTAGGAGGCTCTATTTATTGTAATGAGTGCAATATGGGATTAACCCCTTCTCGTTTGGAAGAAAACTTCAGCATCTCTCTATGCTGAGGGGGGAAGGAGCTAGACAATTAAAATATGCAAAATCTGATAGCATCACCTAAATATCGGTCCTTAAAGCTACAATAGTCAAAAGACATGAGAAATGTTAAGGTTTTTTTGATGATATAATTGCTATACCCCCTTTTTGTAATCTAATTTTTAATTCCATAGATCTTTCCTGGTAGGTTTCTTTATCTGAACAATTTCAACGTAACCTTATAAACTCACCTTTGGGTATACCTCTTTTCGTAGCTGGTACATGTGCACTTGTATAGTGTAAGGTATTATTAGTGGCCGTTGGTGTCCGGAAAATGTCAGTTTTAATCAATCCATCTTCAGTTTTAGATATCTTAACATCTAAGAAATCAACAGAGCTTGGACTCAAATTCAAAGTGAGTTTTAGATTTAAGTTGTTTTTATTCAGTATGTCAGTAAATTCCTTCAGTTCATCCTCCACACCTTCCCAGGTCATAAATATGTCTTCTATATAACGGACCTATAGAATTATATGGCTCGTAAATTTGCTGTTGCGCTCATGGAAGACCCATTCCTGCTCCCACTAACCTAAAAACACATTGGCGTATGTGGGAGCGCATGCTGTTCCCATGGACGTACCCCAGGATTTGCAGGAAAAATTTGTTGTCAAATACGAAAAAGTTGTGTTTAAGGACAAATCTAAGGAGTCCCATCAGGAATTGATTTCTATCTGTATTAGACGAAGATTCCATTCTTAGAAAATATCGCTTGACATCCAAATGTGTGTTCTATGGAAGTATAAATACTTTCCACGTCGCAAGTGGCTAGAATTGTAGAAAAGTTTAATTGGATGTCATGTAGTCGATTTAGTAGATCCATCGTATCCCTGATGTAAAAGGGAAATATATAACTGGTCTTCCAGGGGGTTTGAGTTGGTCTTTGTGAATTTTTGGGAGTAAATAATATGTTGCTATGCATTGGAATTCTATTCTCAAGTAATTATACTCTTGATTATAATTACAAATATAATTACAAATAAACGATAATAAAAATAAAAGTCAGAGGCAATACTGATATTAGATTCCCATATATTAATGTAGATACACATCTGCTCAAAATCCAAATGTAATTTAATAATTTGTCAGTAGTTCTGTATTTTTTATTAGTGGCTTGTATACCTGTTTTTCGGAAATAAAGGAAGCACAACCAGCCTTTGCTCACTTTAGCCACACCTGGAAGATTTATGCAGAAATAATCTCATACCGCCCAACTGTCCCTCATTGGAAGCACAGTCCTTCATGTTGTTGTTGTTGTGTGAATGGGACCTCTGCAGCATTTACATTTTTTTAAATCCCCGCTGCGGGTCCTTAAAGGGATACCCGCAAGACGTTGGGGTACAGTAAGTACCCCCACAGCAACAAACATTAACCCCCCCATGCTGCAGGTTTCCCATCGAGACTCCCGGAGGGTCCCTACATTAACTCTTGCAGCAGGGGTCCTGATCGGGACCCCTGCTGCATTTAAAAAATGCCAATGTCCCACCGCAGGTCCTTAAAGGGCCTGGGGCACACCAATGCGCAATCCCGGCTTCGGGGGTACTGTAAGTACCCCTGCGGCCCCTAAAATGACCCCCCCAATGCTACATTGACCAAACCTACATGGGACCCCCACTGCATTTAAAATTCAAGAATTCCGCCTTGAGGGTCCTGAAAGGACCTTATAGGACCTGTGCTAAACAAATGAAACTATAAGTACCCCCCGGCACCTAAAATTAACCCCATCACTCATGGGGGTCAATATAGACCCTCATGAGACTAAAATTAACCCCCTCAGTCCAATAGGGGTCCATGGGGGGTTAATGTTAGTTGCCACGGGGGTACTTACTGTACCCCCGCGGCATGGGGGTAAGCATTAGTGTGCCGTCGGCCCTCCAAGGACCCACGGCAGGGAATTCAAAATGTTTTAATGCTGCAGGGGTTTCGATCGGGACCCCTGCAGCATGGGGGTAAACATTAATGTGCTGCGGGTCCTTTAATGACCCGCGGTGCAAAGTTTTATATTTTTTAAATGCTGCAGGAGTCCCGATCGAGTCCCTGCAACATGGGGGTTTGATTTGGGAGCAGTGTGGAGGATACATAAGGGCTTTGCGAGCCCATGCAACACCTCCTTGGGTCAAGTAGGCTGGAGTTGGCTTTATGCCATTTTTCTTTGCTTGGCGGAAGGGGTAATCGGAGCAACTGAATAGCGAAGTGAAAGCTTAAAGGCTTTGAGGGAAGTAACTTGCGCTTGTACAGAAATTAAGGGAAAGTAGCGTGCAGCAAGTAACTTGATCGGAGCCTGCAAGTAGAAGGCAATTGAATAGGGAAGTAACATGAAACCTCCACTTACTACTACTTTTTGGAAGTAAGTAGCAATTGAATGAGGCCCCCGGTCTGGTTACCAACTCAGAGAGCAACCTCTTTCATTTCATTTGTGCCCTTCACAGGAAGAAATATCCTGTAGTATATCAGTCTGGTCTCACTCAAAAGAGTAACCCAGCCCCAAAATACCAGGCAATTCTATCCAGGGCTGGGTCACTCTTGTGTCCTGATTTCCTGAAATACTGATTTATTAGATCTTCTTGCAGTCCAAGGGACTCTAAGCAGTTTTTTTCCAGCACTACAAATCAAAGACGTCAATTCCACAGCAGTCAGACTTCTTTATGGTCCAGCTCTCACATCTGTAAGTTACTCCTGGGAATACCAGAGTTCTAATTGGCAGGCCTTTGTTGATATTGAGATATCTTTACTTTTAATAGTTTGTCCATACTTGCTATAGCTTTCCTCCCCGGAGTCTCTGAATTATCCTGCTTTTGAATGAAAGTCCCAAATTTCGGGACAAACTGATTTAAAGCCCTGAACATATCACACTTTTTGACCCTCCTCTTGAATTCTCTCAAAGTCTAAGAGAAAGACAATAAAACTCTGGGTGTCAGTTGTTCAGAATATATGTTTGTATGTAATCTACATGGCAGCTAGCGCCTAAACTTGGAAAGTCCTGCTGTGTACAAAACAGCTTCAATTTTACTGACAAAATGTAAGTTATCTAAACGATCTTCAACTTATCTGGAAAGAATGACACACCATAACAGCTTGGAAAATACCTTCTGCATTTTAGCAGGTATTTTGGTAAAACTCCAGTTTAGGTGCGTAAATTATTTTTTGTTATTTTCAACATATTTTAAGCATTGAAAGCACTGTATTGTAATTTACTACATGCCTGCTATTGTTGTATGATCAGTGAGGGATATTCTATCATTTGCTGTACAGCACATATGGGTCACCTATTGGTATTATGTATGTGTCTGACAACAGGTTGGAGTTACAGCAGTACTGATGTGTACTGTAACGGACTGTATTGTATGTACAGCCGGGACACTATTACTCTGTGGGCCACAGACATACAGCCAGGTCACTATTACACTGTGGGTCACAGACATACAGCCGGGACACTATTACACTGTGGGTCACAGACATACAGCCGGGTCACTATTACACTGCGAGCCACAGACATACAGCCGGGTCACTATTACACTGCGAGCCACAGACATACAGCCGGGTCACTATTACACTGCGGGCCACAGACATACAGCCGGGACACTATTACACTGCGGGCCACAGACATACAGCCGGGTCACTATTACACTGCGGGCCACAGACATACAGCCGGGTCACTATTACACTGCGGGCCACAGACATACAGCCGGGTCACTATTACACTGCGAGCCACAGACATACAGCCAGGTCACTATTACACTGCGGGCCACAGACATACAGCCGGGACACTATTACACTGCGGGCCACAGACATACAGCCGGGTCACTATTACACTGCGGGCCACAGACATACAGCCGGGTCACTATTACACTGCGGGCCACAGACATACAGCCGGGTCACTATTACACTGTGGGCCACAGACATACAGCCGGGACACTATAACACTGTGGGCCTCAGACATACAGCCGGGTCACTATTACACTGTGGGTCACAGACATACAGCCGGGTCACTATTACACAGTGGGCCACAGACATACAGCCGGGTCACTATTACACTGTGGGCCACAGACATACAGCCGGGTCACTATTACACTGCGGGCCACAGACATACAGCCGGGACACTATTACACTGCGGGCCACAGACATACAGCCGGGACACTATTACACTGCGGGCCACAGACATACAGCCGGGTCACTATTACACTGCGGGCCACAGACATACAGCCGGGACACTATTACACTGCGGGCCACAGACATACAGCCGGGTCACTATTACACTGCGGGCCACAGACATACAGCCGGGTCACTATTACACTGCGGGCCACAGACATACAGCCGGGTCACTATTACACTGCGGGCCACAGACATACACCCGGGTCACTATTACACTGCGGGCCACAGACATACAGCCGGGTCACTATTACACTGCGGGCCACAGACATACAGCCGGGTCACTATTACACTGCGGGCCACAGACATACAGCCGGGTCACTATTACACTGCGGGTCACAGACATACAGCCGGGTCACTATTACACTGCGGGCCACAGACATACACCCGGGTCACTATTACACTGCGGGCCACAGACATACAGCCGGGTCACTATTACACTGCGGGCCACAGACATACAGCCGGGTCACTATTACACTGCGGGCCACAGACATACACCCGGGTCACTATTACACTGCGGGCCACAGACATACAGCCGGGTCACTATTACACTGCGGGTCACAGACATACACCCGGGTCACTATTACACTGCGGGCCACAGACATACAGCCGGGTCACTATTACACTGCGGGTCACAGACATACAGCCGGGTCACTATTA
Organism: Discoglossus pictus; assembly: GCA_027410445.1. Lineage (NCBI taxonomy): Eukaryota > Metazoa > Chordata > Amphibia > Anura > Alytidae > Discoglossus > Discoglossus pictus. The sequence goes on along the minus strand of CM050163.1, from coordinate 266,695,299 downwards.
CACTGCGGGCCACAGACATACAGCCGGGTCACTATTACACTGCGGGCCACAGACATACAGCCGGGTCACTATTACACTGCGGGCCACAGACATACAGCCGGGTCACTATTACACTGCGGGTCACAGACATACAGCCGGGTCACTATTACACTGCGGGCCACAGACATACAGCCGGGTCACTATTACACTGCGGGCCTCAGACATACAGCCGGGTCACTATTACACTGCGGGCCACAGACATACAGCCGGGTCACTATTACACTGCGGGTCACAGACATACAGCCGGGTCACTATTACACTGCGGGCCACAGACATACAGCCGGGTCACTATTACACTGCGGGCCACAGACATACAGCCGGGTCACTATTACACTGCGGGCCACAGACATACAGCCGGGTCACTATTACACTGCGGGTCACAGACATACAGCCGGGTCACTATTACACTGCGGGCCACAGACATACAGCCGGGTCACTATTACACTGCGGGCCTCAGACATACAGCCGGGTCACTATTACACTGCGGGCCACAGACATACAGCCGGGTCACTATTACACTGCGGGTCACAGACATACAGCCGGGTCACTATTACACTGCGGGCCACAGACATACAGCCGGGTCACTATTACACTGCGGGCCACAGACATACAGCCGGGTCACTATTACACTGCGGGTCACAGACATACAGCCGGGTCACTATTACACTGCGGGTCACAGACATACAGCCGGGTCACTATTACACTGCGGGTCACAGACATACAGCCGGGTCACTATTACACTGCGGGCCACAGACATACAGCCGGGTCACTATTACACTGCGGGTCACAGACATACAGCCGGGTCACTATTACACTGCGGGTCACAGACATACAGCCGGGTCACTATTACACTGCGGGCCACAGACATACAGCCGGGTCACTATTACACTGCGGGCCACAGACATACAGCCGGGTCACTATTACACTGTGGGTCACAGACATACAGCCGGGTCACTATTACACTGTGGACCACAGACATACAGCCGGGTCACTATTACACTGTGGGTCACAGACATACAGCCGGGTCACTATTACACTGTGGACATACAGCCGGGTCACTATTACACTGTGGGTCACAGACATACAGCCGGGTCACTATTACACTGTGGGTCACAGACATACAGCCGGGTCACTATTACACTGTGGACATACAGCCGGGTCACTATTACACTGTGGGCCACAGACATACAGCCGGGTCACTATTACACTGTGGGTCACAGACATACAGCCGGGTCACTATTACACTGTGGGTCACAGACATACAGCCGGGTCACTATTACACTGTGGGTCACAGACATAGCTTTCAATGCTTAAAATATGTTGAAAATAACAAAAAATAATTTACGCACCTAAACTGGAGTTTTTCCGGTATTTTGTGGTACTAAAGTATAATTTAAACGAATATGTGATGAAAAGCAAAAGAGATTAAAATATAAAATAAACATTAAATCAATATTAACAAAATAAACGAAAACCAAATGCCTTTGTCTGTCTGCTATGTAATAATAACTTTAATAATACGACTATGTTGGTTAAACAATATTATCCTACACACATTTCAAAATTAATATCCTGCTTTCTATTACTTTCCTAGGCGAACCATATGGTCATGCCAGAAGTAAATATGGCGGCAATTACATCTCTCTCGCTCTCTATGGTTAATCAGTTATGCCAGAAGAACTTCGCCGCTCTTGCTTTCCGTGGTATTCCGGAGGACTCAGTGGAGGTATGAAATAGAGCACTTCCGGGTTGCCTCCTTCCTTCCGGTGTGTCCGCCATTAGAGTGAGCAGGTAAGAGAGTGCTCGGTAGCAAGTTTAATCCCCGCTGCATCCTCTCCATCCGTGGGTAGAGGCAGCAGAACCTCATCGGGGATTGAATGTGAGACTAAGAGTGTCCTGTCCGGGAGGATATTGCCGGTGCTTGGGTCACGGGTGCTGCGATATTGAGCGGATTAGAGATGGCCCCTCCGCACTGGGGAAAATGAGGGATCAGTGAGGGCCGGGATACACCATAGAGGGAGGGCTGGTGTGTGGGCCCCTATACCTGCTCCGTGTGTTATGTGTTAGCGTACTCAGCCCTATAACGTCTGCTGTTACAGGTCTCATGCATTGTATGACGCTTGTATCTGCATCATGTGTCTTAGTATGTAGTGTACATATTTGTCATTATATACATAGAGAAGAATGTCACGCTGTATTGTGTCTGCTAGATCATAGTATGACTAATACAAGGCTGCAAAGGTACCTAACATTGCACTGCTTGCTCTTGCTTATATTTCTACATACTAATTAACCTGACTGGCTCCTAAGCATTATTATTGTGTATTTGTAATAAGCATCACATACTTTTGTTAAGGCCGGTCCTATAAAGCTGGAAGACAGTGTCTCTGTAGTTGATCTCCATGACATGCATTAGTAGTGACACTTAAGTGCACATGTTTTGTCCCTAAATGAACCCCAAAACATGTTATCTGTCTTTGGAGACTGATGGCACATGTACTTTTCTAATAAGATGATACAGAGCTGATCTCTTATGTAGAGCATAGTGTTTATATCATTGCATGTTACACCTTTATTTTGATGTAAGTACATTTTCTGTTGCAGAATGGGTGTGAAGACTTGCAATGCTCATTTACTTTAACATCCTCCCAGTGGTCTTACTGATTTGTATCATTGTACGCTAGTTCCCAGTGATGCTGAAATGGGTTTGAATGCTAGTAGGCATATGAATGTTACCAACCTCTGATACAACTAGACAGTAGCCCTTTCAATTAACACCATAACTATTGAAGTGTTGTAGCTTTTTTAATGTTAGTAATGTGGTCACATTTGGGCTTGCTGCTCTACATCTGGAAGCACTAGAAATTTCTTGGGTATTGTTACACCTGGATTTATTTCTTATATCTTTGTGATATAAGGGTCTGATCAGTCTGTCTATTTTCCTTTTGCAGAATGGCTATCAGGTACCCTATGGCCGTTGGCCTCAACAAAGGCCACAAAGTCACCAAGAATGTATCTAAGCCCAGACATTGCCGCAGGAGAGGGGTGAGTATTAGTATGGACTATCCTAAACCACCGATTGTACGTCCCTGTAAAGGACACTGATATGTAATAAAATAGGTAGAATGATGTAATAAAACATAGCTTTTATTCATTATGTATGTATATTATTTCTGCTGGGGAAAGCTTTCACCCACTGCATAGTCTCAGCACTAGTGGAGAGGTTGTAACCTAGAACCAGCTCTTTGCTGATAATATAACTTAATTTGGCTCCAAAGAGTAAGCTGATTTGTACTCCCAACAGCTGAGGTCACCTATCATAGGAACATATAATGGTAATAATAATGGTACTGGAATTTGTCTACTTCAGTTTGTGTCAGAAGTAAACATGCTGTCAAAGACTTAACAGCCAAGAGCAGGACAGAAATCATGTATTTTTTTTTTATTCCTTGAATAATTTTAATAAATAGGAATATATTTTATGAAGAGATGAGAAAATAAAATTGGTAACTCATTTCACTATAGTCTTTAAAAAAAAATAAAAAAAAAATATATATCTATCTATATCTATATATCTATAGATATATCTATATCTATATATATATCTATATCTATATATCTATCTATATATCTATATATCTATATCTATCTATATATCTATATATATATATATATATCTATATATCTATATATATCTATATATATCTATATATATATATCTATATATCTATATATATATATATATATATATATATATATATATATCTTTTTTTATTTGTGTCCTTATCTATAGTGAGCTGGAATCTTCCACCGTGAAACAAACTCGTTTCTATGTATTGTAGGACTGGTATCTCCCTGATAAATGTAGACTTAATTTAGTTGGTCTTGCCAAGAGGAATGGAGCCTTGGTTAGTGAAACCAATGTCATATATCCATTGCTATCCAATACATCCTGTAATTTCCCAAAAAACTTTAATTTAAAGGTAGCTCTGCTGAAGATGTAATAGTGCCTTTGAATTGTTTGCACAAAGAATAGTAATTCTGAATGTATTTGTTTAGCCCATGATGGCGGTTGGATACCAGCCTGTCCTTTGCAGATCAATAAAAACAATGTTCTGTGCAAGTAAAAAAGCAAATGATGTACCTGGGATATCAGTGAGCAGGTAATTAAACCCGCTTCTCTTCCTCCTCCTAGCGCCTGACAAAACACACAAAGTTTGTCCGCGACATGATCCGTGAGGTCTGTGGCTTTGCACCCTACGAAAGACGTGCAATGGAATTGCTGAAAGTGTCCAAGGATAAGAGAGCTCTCAAGTTCATTAAGAAAAGGGTAAGAAATGAACTGGCAGAAACAGTAATTTGGAATGTAAATAGTACATAGTAATTAAGGTTGAAAAAAGACCTTCAGTCCATCAAGTTCAACCTTTTTGAACTTATTCACTCTCTTTTTTACTTCCATGCATAAAACAGATTAATTCAAACATTCCTTTCCCTAGCTAGGACTTATTCATATTTGTTTCCTTTCAATTTTTCTGAATCAGACCTAACATTTGTAGTGGTATTTAGGGCTCCCTCTGATAGGCTTAGACTCTATGACCTCCAGGACTGCTTAATAGTATACTCTATTCAACAGAGAATGAATGGTTTTGTTTACCCTTTGAGCTCTATACTATCACTGTTTAATGTGTATTGAATCTGTTCAGTGTTCTTTAGTAGCTGCAGTCATCTTAATGCCTCTCATCGCTCTTCTCCATAGATTGGCACCCACATCCGCGCCAAAAGAAAGAGAGAAGAACTGAGCAACGTGCTGGCAGCCATGAGAAAGGCCGCAGCCAAGAAGGATTAAGCTGTAAATTCCTGCAAATAAATATTTCCAAAAAATCCTAAAAGGTTTAGTGTATTTCTGAGAATGAATTGTGAAACCTTAATCAAAATACTCTTAATAACATTTTGAAGTTCAACACATAACCCACTTTAGGAAGATAAATTCAAATCTTTAAAATGGAAGCTGATTTAATAAGCCCTGTTGGGGCAGTATCTATGGCTAATCTAGACTTTAGAAAATTCTGTATCTCCCATATATAGTAGCTTGCAGCACAGTGTTTGGCTGAAGGGTTTGAGGCAGTTGGGACAATATGGTCAGTGGGAAGGAGTATTGGTGAAGTACCTGACAGAATCAGTGCTACACATTTTTGTGGATATGTCAGGATAAGGCTACAACTTATTACATAGTAATTTAGGTTGAAAAAAGATTTTAGTCCAAGTTCACACTATTTAGATCTCCTCTGATCTGCAATATGCAGATTTATTGTTAATTGATCCAGAGGAAGGCAAATGGCAAAGTTTCATTTTTTTTTCTTTTTCTAATTGTCTTAAAAGGGGAAAAAAATATACATTTCCTTCCTGACCCCAGATACTGGGGATCTGATTCATCCCTGGATCAATACTCCCTCTATCCAGGAGCGCCCTTAATTTCATTTTTATTTAAAACAGATAAGTTTTAAGATAAGCATTTCAGAAGCTTAATCCATGTTGATACAGACATGGGCCATGAATAAATGTGAAAAACCAAAAATGCAACATAAGTGCAAACATTCACTTCAAATATACAGTTTGCATTATTTCAGCCACAGGTGATGGGTGTCAAATTCCCCATTCCAGACAAGCAGAGTTCATGTGACTATATGTTATGCATCTGGGAAGGAAAAATAGCCATGCAATTTATAATCTTAATGAAGGAAATCTAGGTGTATCGGATATTGAAAGGGACTCGGGAGTACTAGGTAACAGTGCTCAATGCAAAGCAGCAGCTGCAAAGGCAAATAAAATATTAGCATGTATTGAGACGGGTATAGAAGCCAGGGAATATAATTCTGCCACTATACAAATCTCTAGTACGCCCTCATTTGGAATATGGAGTACAATTTTGGGCACCACTTCATAAAAAGGACATTTTAGAGCTGGAAAAGGTACAGAGGAGGGCAACAAAACTAACAAGGGGAATGGAGGGGCTAAGTTATGAAGAAAGACTAACCAAATTAAACTTATTTTCTCTAGAAAAAAGGCGTCTAAGAGGAGATATAATTACCTTCTATAAATACATCCAGGGTCAGTATAAATATTTGTTAAAGGAGCGTTATGTGCCAAGAGGTTTTCAACGGACAAGAGAAGTAAAAAGATTTCACCTTAAAGAAAAGGGTTCTTCACAGTAAGGGTGGTTAATCTGTGGAATTCTCTACCAAAGGAGGTGGTGACAGCGGATTCAATAGATAAATTTAAAAGGGGACTGGGTTTATTTCTAATTAAAAAGGGAATTCAGGTTTCTCATGGATAATTAGAGAGGCAGTATTGATCCAGGGAGAAATCAGATTGCCATAGTCTGGGGTCAGGAAGGAATTTTATATTTTTTCCCCTTTGAGACAATTGCCAAAGCTTCACTTTTTTTTCCTTTTTGCCTTCCTCTGGATCAACTCAATTCACATATTGCAGATCAGATGAGATCTTAAAAGGTTGAACTTGATGGGCTAAAAGTCTTTTTTTTTTTCTACCCCAACCTCAATTACTATGTAACTACAGTAGAATCCCGGTTATCTGGCACCCAACTAACAGGGACTCTCAAGCAAACAGCCCCAATTCCCCATTTTAAATAAACTCCCGCTAAACTGGCACTATCTGTAGTTCCAGACTGAAGAAAAAAAAAACCTAACTTTTCTTACTTCTGGGCCTAAATGGCCAAGTTTAGGTGCTATTGCCTTTTTTAAAGGCATTTTGAGGAAGGGGGGGGGGGGGGGGGGATAGGGGTCATTTAGAGTTAGGGACTCTCGATTAACCCAGAAATTAAACCCGGCAATAGGGAGTCCCCATAGGTGCTGAATAATGGAGTTTACTGTAAATAGGAAACAAGTGATCAATGGCAACAAGATTGTCTAATCATTTGTAATAAAACATTTTTTCAGCTATCATTTGATTGTAAATGCATTTAAGATATTGTGATCTTTGATATCCCATTAAGTATTGAGTAGATGTGAATGAACAATATTTTGCTCGCCTGCTAAAACTTAACCAAAACAATATCATTTTTCACCAGGAGAACTTTGGCAAATATTACAGTGAATTGCAAAACATTTGTGAGTATCAGATCATCAAAATTGCATTATGCAGTGTGCCCCAGTGAAATTGAATACTTTGTTGTCTGAGATCACAAGTCTGGCACGTTCATGTATAAACTAACTAGTAAATTGGTAGACCAATTTGATGACATTTATAATTTGAGTGTGGTATTGTATCATTTTAATCCCGTAATACAGATATATAAATATAGGACTGATGTGCCCTACTGGAAGCATTGGCACCAACTTTAATGACCACAAAATATTCCTTTAGTATGGTTTTGCAGTGATTGATTGCAACTATTAAAGATATTTTGCAACATTTTCTTGGGCAACAAATATAGCAGAATGATTTCAACTATCCCAAAAAAGGGTTATCCAGTTAAAGCTATAAAGAGAAAATGAATTTAAGTTACAGAAGTTACCATAGTAAACTTATGAGGTGGGTTTGACAAGATTCTTGCAGAGTCAACGCTGATGTTTCAATTTGTGTGCTGTCCGGGACTTCCACAGATGCAAAAACCCAGGATTACATAATGTCAAGTACATAATCTAATCGTACACATAGCGTTTGGGATATTGATCGACGTTTCAGAGAATTTGTAGTGAAAGTCCATAATACCAATATTTGCTAAAGTAATCCAATGTGACCATATATGAATGAGGTTGATTAGGTAAAATATGGGTGGTTACCTCTGAAGATGGGCTGGGCATGGCCGATAAAGCAGACACTCCAGTGATTATTTGTCATGACTGCATAATGGCAATTTATTGTTTTATTTTTAGAGCACCAGCAGATTCCAGAGTGTTAAACTAACTAGCTAGCTACAATAAACAATGGATAAGCATTTACAAAAGTTGGATGGCTGATGCAACAAGACAGCACATTTGTACCTTTACTGAACTTAGTCTATTTTACGATGGCCATTTCATTCTCTTTCTGTACTGGATATTAAAATGTGGTCAAAACTAAAGTTGAGCTGTGCAACCAGAAACCCCTGTTTGTTTTATATGGGCCACACACTGAACACTTTGTATGGACAAGACATATCCCGATCACCTGGTGCAATGCGCTTCACCTGACTATCCTCACAGCCAAAGTACCCCTTTTCTTTCCATCATTTCCTCTTCTCTACCAACTTTCAAAACAAACAATTTCAAAGGTACATAGTGTTTTAAGAACCACTGTGCAATTAAAAAATGATTAAAAACTTTCAGTCTAAGCGCAAAATGGAAAATGTTAATTATAAATGAACAAAAACATGAATGAAAAAAACAGATTCCCCTTTAAAGATTGAATGCGGGGTGGTTATATTTTTGCAGGATCATAGCTTGTAATAGTTGCAAGCTGCCAGTTTCTTAATGTGCAAAGGAAGTGGTAGGGGTCACTGCCGATAAAGAAACACACCCATCAGAGCATAAAAACTCTTATATAAAAAAAAAAAAAGTAGTTTTTGAAGATCTACGCTTACATTGCTGTTCATATTGTCAATTTGGTAATTATTTCAAAAATGTGCAGTTCTTCTTGAACTCTGGGGGTATTTTATTTGTTTTCTATACACTAAAAAATTGACCAAGCAAAACTAGATGGAAAAACTGGTGTATGCAATGCATATTCCACCACACGGTTTAGTTTTTAACCTTCCTCGTATGCAGTAAATCTGACGCATCAAGTTAGTGGAACAGATAAATGGGCGTACCAAATATTTCACTAAATCAGAGATATAATGAGTGATAATTTTAAACATGCCTCACCTGCTTCTTGCGGTGTTCATCTTCAATATACAGGACGTTCACCCATTTAATAAATTATTTCGAATTTTAAAGTTTTGTTAGATTTAAATTTTAGTTAATCTGTCTGAAGTTTGCTAAATGATCCTTCATATTTAAAAATGAATTTCCATTGTGACTCCTCTCCCTTGCAAAGATGGAACACAACTATTATAAACCAATACTCCAAACATAAGTAAACCACTGGATACAGAGAACATGTGGCACTGGCAGAGCTACTATCACAGGAGGGTAGGGGCCACTGCTAACAGCAACAGCCTGGAGTGAGTATATATATATATATATATATATATATATATATATATATATGCAAGAGGGTCAGATAATTATTTTTATAGAATGGTGATCATCATCCTATTTTTCACAGGATGAGAAGTCTCAGTTGATGCCATAATGGTTCAGGAAAGTTAAAGAGAAGATTACAGCCCATAAAAATGACTTTTTCTCATGGCATGGCAACATTCACCCAATACCCACCCTATTTTGTAGGAGGAGTAATGCTATTGTGTAGTGGTAATAGTGGGGAAATATTGGAAGTTGTTATTTTGGTGTAATGGAGATGTGTCTATTCACAAAAGGGTAGGACAGTCTTTTGGTGAATGGTACCATATACGTGAATAAGGAAAAGAAAAAATTATGATAACCTCTAGTCAGAGGGTTTTACATGCTCCTTGCATATGCTTTTATCTAGAACACTTAATAGTGGAGGTAGTAAATAGTAGTGGTAATGTACAAGCTTCCACAGTTATTGCTGTATCATTTAACCTGAAGACACTGGATCATAACGGAGCATCATTACTTGCAATAATTAGATTTATTATGTCTAGAGTACTCCACTAATCTACTATCCAATGGCAAATAGACTGAAGCCTCATCTTGTTGATGTTTTCAAGAACACAGATTGCTGAAAGGTTTTCTACATTTTCAATTGTGTTGTTAATTTTACCTTTTCTGTGTACTTGTTTAGGTAAGAGGCTGCTGCTTTAATGCGTCTACAAATCTTTTTTGAGGTGCCCTGTGGGAGTGGCTTCAATTTCACAAAACAGAGACAGTGTCATGTGGCAGCCATGATTAGTAGTCAAATGAACTCAAAGTGAGCTAATCATTCGTTTAGTATTGAGGTGAAAGAAAACAAACATGATCACTCTATATATTCATAATATCACATGCTTGAAAAACACCTTCCCTTACCCCGGCAGGTCACTGAAAAGTGATCTAGAATGTTTCAAACATGTGGACTTATCTCCTGACCATACCATGTTGTACAGAATCCACAACCTCTGCATGAACTGGTGCCTTGACTAGATGGCTGAAATGATATTGACTTAAGAAAACAAACAACATCCTTATTACTTGTTATATGCACATATGCTGCTGTGTGATCTAGTGTTTTTCTGTTTTTGCTTAGCAACTTATTGTTGGAATTAGTTTTTAGTTTTCTAAAATGTTGCCAAGCTTATCAATAAGTGCCCCTTTTGGATAGCTATCTTGCCACAGTGAATGCCACTTGTGTACCTCAATGAAGGTGTGAGCTATACCATGCAGGATCATCCAAGATGGGCAGGTTAAACCCACATAACTTTATCTAGCCAGCTCACAGACTCAGAGCAGAGAACTGCATGCAGGATGTGGAGGGCAGTCTTTTGGTAGTTGGCATAAGGGAATCCAGGTAAAACAAAGTGTCCCCTCCATATATAGCACAGCAGATCTTGTCACTCTAGATTAGTCAAGGGATCTTTTTGATCTTGGCGCAATTTTTAAAGAGACACTGGAGTGCCCAAAGAACAATTTGCTCATTTAAAGAAATAGACTTTAAATAATATTATTATATGCACAGAGGGCACTCTTACTTGGTTTGTTTAGCTGGTTTCTCAATGACTGATGTGACTAGTGATATTTTTTAAACAACCTAATTAGAGCAGTGACACTATGGAAGCAGATCAATCCTTCCCTGCATTAAAAAACTGCTACAGAACAAAGACCAGATCTCTATTAGTGACCAAAATGACTTCAGAATACCAACTGAAAAGCTTGGCTTAAAATCCTGCATTAAACATAGAGCAATTTATAACATGTTTTTTATCAAGAGTTTTGTCAGATTAAATAATGCACCAGTGTTTAAATATTGCAAACTGTAACTTTTTGATAAAATTCAATGTTTAATTATTACTTTACTAAATGAATACCATATACACTATCAAAGGCAGGGAGTAAATCAAGCCGTAACAAATCTCTCAGGGGCTGCGCGGCAGCGATATTAAGCACGTTATTCCAGTGGTTGGCAGTCACTGAAATGGAAGCTTCTGTTCTTGTTTAGAAGAAGCGGTTGTCACTGTGTTGGAAAAACAATGTCATAAATCTCATTGTAGTGCTCTACAAAGTGCACCTCCAGTCCCTCTGTAATGAATGGAGCCAGGTCATAGTAATCCTTTTTATTCTCTGAAGGTAGGATGATACATGTAACTCCTGCTCGTTTAGCCTGTGGGAGGAATAAAGAGACATTCAGGAATTCAGGTGGTCTCTTTCAATATTGTGTTTTTGCTTCATATTTTAATGCTTAAAATAATAATGAAGTCCTGGATGCTAAATTTTCAAGATCCCCGATTTCACCACCCTGGCAATTTTACAGCCAACAATGTCTAGTGAGCTCACCAGAAACCACAGTACAAGGATACAAGTTACACACAAACACTCACTACCTTGTCCACACATCAGTTCTAGGATCATGGTCCATGTACATTCTCACAGTTCCTGAGCTAGATCACCCAATATCATATCAATGGAGACTCCATGTCACTGGGTTTTAGATGGCCAACCTGTAGCTGGGCTACAGCCATCCACATCTCTTGCTCTACATTTGTGATATCTATTCTAGCTAGAAATTTGTTCTGGGCAGTGAAAGCTCTACTCACAGCAATTGTCTTCTCCTTAATGCCACCCACTGGTAGGATCTTGCCAGTCAGAGAAACTTCCCCAGTCATTGCCAAGTTCTGTCGAGCAGGTCTCCCCATGGCGATGGACAGCAGAGCCGTAATGATGGTGCAGCCAGCACTTGGACCATCCTTTGGAGTCGCTCCCTGTACAGAATGATTACCAGGAGATAACACATGAGACCATAAACTTTGACATGCTTATTATGAAAATCCTCCTATTTTGTTTTAATATAGTTGCTCAAAAAACAATAAAAAATCCATAGTTGGAGTTTCCAGTATGTCTCAATACTCCTGATATAAAAACATATGCTATCATAGTCTTTTACAAGAGATTAAGGTGGCTAATTATGGGCAATGTAGTGTTTTAGTGAAATATTATATTACAAAGAATACACTGGTTAAGTTCAAAAAGAGTAAAAACACGTAAAACCTAAAAATAAGCAGTGCACATTTTACATTGATATTTAAAAGTTCTACTGTTCAGCTGTAGAAGTGTTCTATTTATCTTCTTGCACCTTCCCACCTATTTATGTACAGGTTCTCAGAGACAAAGGACTAAGTTACAAACCAATGCTTTTGGTAGCATCTTTAGATGCACTGTAAAACAAGCACTTTAATAAGTGCTGCAGCCAATACCAATTGCTTGTTGCTATTAGCCGCTATATTTATTAATGCTTGGATAAACTACCTGTAGTTGTGAGGAGCCCCCGCCCACTACTTACACCTCAGATCACTGCACCATATGCAAACTTACCTGCATGGTGCTGCGGTTGAGTGTTCCTGTGTCTCCGTTCGTTTTTGTCATCTGCCCGCTTCCTCTCGCCTCCCGGGGCGTCCTTGTTCTCTCCTTCCCCTGCCACATCTGCCTCCTCCATTGCCTTCTTGGCTACTTCAGGAACCTCCTACCCTCCTCCTCTTCTTCCCTGTCTCTGTGATACGTATCCCTCCTGTCTCATCGTCTCCTGGGCTTCCTTTACCTCTGCTAGCTTCCCTGGCTGCCTCCTATTCACGGCTCAGCAGGTTCCACTGCTGGGTCTTCCTCCGCCTCCTCTTCTCGCTCTCTCTTTCTGCTTTGAGACACTTCTCCTCAGAACTTCCAGTTGTCTTCACCTTCTCTCCATTGCCTCCTTTCAAGCTATCCTTTTTTGTGTCCACCTTCCTGACGCACGTGGTCACCGCCTTCTCTGCTTCTTCTCTCCCATCTGCCATCCTTCACTCTCCACAGATGCAGAGTCTAGTCCTTCCTCAGTATCACACTTTGGAGTCTCCCAGGAGCTGCGGCTTGTCACAGTCTCATCCTCCGCAGCCTCTTTCATCATTTGGTTGTCTCGGGTGCGTGCTGTGCATCTTAAGCTGGCGCTGTCTGCCTTTGCTTCGGCTGAGGACCTTTCACTCAGGTGCCCCCCTGGCAGCCTGATGCCATCTTTCTTTCTGTCTAATACTGTGCTTATCTGGCGTGGCTTGCCTTTTGTCGCTTGTATCCTTCCTCCCTCATTTTGGGCATGTGCTCACTCCCTCATTTGTGCTGGTTGCCACAGCATTCCAGGGTCTGTTGCTTGTGCCTGTGTTTAGGTCTTTATTTCTGCAACTGTGCTGTCTGCACCCCTGGGGCTGGGCTTTCCTTCTCTTCTAAGCCCTGCATAGGCTCCTGTCAGCTCCCACATCTGGGTTTGGATGTCTTAGCTTCGGGATGGAAGCGCTGTCATTGCTCCTCATTTCAATTGTCTGCAGGACATCTTGTGGCTTCTTTCTCGGGCTTGTCGCTCGCCTGTATTCATTTGGGGTGTAGCAGCTCTCTGCCCTTAGTTCTCTTATTTCTGTGCTTGGGTGTGGTTGCTGGCTGGCTCACTGCGGGCCTTGTAGTTTCTCATTTGTGGTCCCCCTTTTCTGCCATCCTCTGAGCTTCGCCTGCCCCTCAGTTTTCTGTGTTTTTGGTGTCTTGGAGGGTTCGATTCCTTTCTAGTTGGGCCTGCTTTTGTTGGCAGGGCCCTGCCTATCATGTCTTTACGTCTGGTCCTGCTGTGTTTTTGCCTTTCCCTAGGCCAGGTGTCTCAGCCTGCTGGCTGGTCCTTCCCCCTTTTTGCCTGCTCTGCACAGTCCTCTCTCTTGCCTGCGCTGTTGTTGCCTCTCTAAGCAGTGGCGTGGGCTGGATCTGCGTTCAATTCTATCCTCCATCGCCCTTTTAGCTCTCCTTCTCCCCTCGCCATCCCTTTTGTTTGTCCTTCACCCTCTTCCCCTTTGGCCTCCTGGGCTTTCGAATTTGAAACACTCCATTACAAATTCTGCCACCACACGACTGCCTCTCTCATCAACACCTCTCAATTAACATCAGCCTTCAGCGTTTTACCTACACCATTGGCCTGTCTCTTTCCCCAACTAATCCATCAATCATATACCCATTTCTATCATAATCGGTCGCATGGATACAAATTATTTGACAAAGTCTCTGATCCAATCATTTTCATTATCCTACTAGCAAGACATACCTCGCCTCATTAAATGAGAATGATATACGCATCCACCAGTGCTCCAGCCGCTTTAATCACAACTGCTTTCTCCAATGATTTCATAGGACGCTCTTCACCACACACTTGCATTACTCATAATCTCAAAGTGAGAGGTATACCTTACCCCGCCAAGAAAAGCAGAGTTCTACTGCCTGGTCCGCAATAGCCAGAAACCCCAACAGCCTCCAGCCACAACTTCAAAACGAACAGCTATCACAGATGCAGAGATTATTATTGGAGTTATCATCCTCCATTAATTTCCTAGAAGATTGAATACGCATGAAAAGCTCTCAGGCAACAGGAACCAATCCACTGCCGCATCACACATCTTCTACTACAGGTGAGCTACCAAACGCTCCACCATCATGCCGGCCCTTTTTTGTTTCTGCATACTTCAGAAGGGAGATTGTGGAAGGGAAAGATCTCAATCTGATTACACTAATGATCCCGTTCCACAAGTCTATCGTGAACAAGACAATCTCCCTAGGTGATGTTTCTGTTGTCATCAAGGCCAAAAACTCCAGACTTAACAGCAAACTCACCTTCACAAACTTCATGGATTCAGTGTCTACAGAGACATCCTCTGTCCCTACTTGCCGCATAGAAGACAAAAACTGGATGACTACTTGTACCTAATCATTGACATTACTCACAAATACTGTGGTTGCCTCTATTATGACTACCACTGCTCCTTCACATCCAAAGCCGCAACAGATGCTGTACCCCTTTTTACCTAAGTATATTAGTTTTCAATGTACTTGGTATTAAACACTTTGCAAACATTATTGCTTATTAAAGCACTGCTGTGGCATTCTAGCGTGAGAAAACCAAAGAAGTTCTTATTTTATGAAAAGAAAATAAATTATACAAAATTATGAATTGGTAACAATTTTTAATCATCAGAGGCTTCTATTAAACAGGTAAAATGCTAGTGTACAAATTGCAGAAACTTTAAAATGGGTTATTCACATACATAGGGAACTAAAGGCATGCTTCTCCAGTGCTGAATATCTAATTTTTTCCCCCTTTTCCCCTTATTTTCTTTAACTTGTTGTTTGAACTAAATGGCATTAATCTGTGGATGTACATAAGACATACCAAAAAAATGTTTACATTGAAATAAAGAAAAGCACCATGTGCTAGGGTTTCTCAACTTCATCATTGAACCATGTATGGTCCCCTTTTGATATCAAATCACAAAGGATTATATGCACAAAAAGCCTAAGCTTAAAAACATGTGCTACATGCATAGAATAAGCTATACATATATATACATATATATATATTTTAAAGTGAAGTACATAAAATTCCAGTCTCAGAGAGGGGTAACTCTACTACATCTGGTAACAGTTAAAATGGCACAGTGGAGGGTAAGTACTTTATGAATTAAATGCTATTAAACACACATTTTTCCTACAGAAAACAAACATTGTGGTTTGCCATTTTGAGCTGTTAGTCTTTCTCATTCACCCCCCAAAATAGATTTGAATCTTTTGCTAATGGGAAATTAGTACCATTAATTACCTACAAGCCCCTGTGGGGATGGGTAAATTATCTTAATTGCACTTGCTTCCACAAAAGAAAGTCTTGGTATGCTCAAAATGCAGATAACCGCACTGAAGACAGCAGACCCAATGCATCATGGGCTTATATGTAAATTATTCCAATTATCTCTTACTAATACAATAATCTTTTTTGGTGTGGATCAGAACATTTATTTTGAGCTGCTGTGTTACTTTAACCACTCCTCCACAAAAATCAAAATTTTACACAATTTAAAATCATATCAATCTACAACAGACACTCCATCATAACTAATTATTTTATCAGTGTTCCTTTCTAGAAACCCACAACACTCAACCTGGTTGAATAAAATAAAAAAGCGTAGCATTTTAAATGATGGTGGTTGATGACTGTTTTACAGAAGCTATATTTATAAATACACAAGTCTGAGCCTTCGACCATCTTAACTTCCTCTAATTATCTAATTTATTATAACAAACACTAGTGCTAAGAAGTTAATGATTTAAGGAAAGCTGTCAGTTTACTTAGAGCTTTCATTCCCTCTAGCAACAATGTTATTAAGTGAATTAACAACGAGGCCAATATTCTCACCTCTGGGACGTGCAGGTGAATGTGTGAGGTCACCAGGAAATTATTGTCAGCATCTTTTTTCATCAGGAAGGCGCGAGCAAAGGTGTAGGCTATTTTTGCACTTTCTTTCATGACATCACCAAGCTGACCAGTCACCTCCAAGGAGCCATCCTTACTTTCCTTACCTAGGGGACGGCGAAGTGAAGTCTCTATAAATAAGGTAGAGCCCCCTGTGGAGGGAAAACAGAAAATGTCAGTGGATGCTGTACGGAGAAGTCCTCTCTATTGACAAAATTGTGTTACAAAGCAGGAGGAAGAAAATGCTGTACACCTGCATAAAGACGGTTATCAGGACAACCATGCATAAAGCAAGCTCATTTATTCACTATTTTGTAACAGTGCAAGTCATATTCAATGGACCTTGGACTTTTAATGTGAATGTATATTTTTGCATCTTACATAGTTACATAGTAATTAAGGTTAAAAAATACTTTGAAACATGGAGGTGGCAGCATCATGCTGTCGGTATGTTATGCAGCAGCCGGGACTGGAAAACTGGTCAGAGTTGAGGGGAAAATACAGGTATATTCTTGAGCAAAACCTGTGCCACTCTGTGCGTGCTTTGAGGCTAGGACGGAGGTTCACCTTCCAGAAGGACAATGACCCCAAACACACTGCTAAAGCAACACTTGAGTGGTTTAAGGGGAAACATGTAAATGTGTTGGAATGGCCTAGTCAAAGCCCAGACCTCAATCCAATAGAAAATATGTGGTCAGACTTAAAGATTGCTGTTCACAAGTGCAAACCATCCAACTTGAAGGGCAAAAATCCCAGTGGTAAGATGTGGCAAGCTCATAGAGGCTTATCCAAAGCGATTTAGAGCTGTGATTGCCCAAAAGGTGGCTCTACAAAGTATTGACTTTAGGGGTTGAATAGTTAGGCACAAAATAAAAAAAAACATCTTCAAAGTTGTGGGCAAGTTCTGTAAATTAAATGATGCAAATCCTCAAACAATCCATGTTAATTCTAGGTTGTGCAGCAACAAAACACGAAAAATGCCAAGGGGGTGAATACTTTTGCAAGGCACTGTATATCCAATCCCTTTTTAAAGTTATCTATCAAATCAGCTGTCACCACCTCCTTTTGTAGAGAATTCCACAGATTAACCACCCTTACTGTGAAGAACCCATTTCTTTCTTTAAGGTGGAATCTTTTTACTTCTAACCTCAAGGGATGTCCTCTTGTCAGTAGATAACCTCTTGGCACAAAAAGCTCACTTGACAAAGCTTTATACTGACCCTGGATGTATTTATGTAAGGTATACATATTCCCTCTAAGATGCCTTTTTTCTAGAGAAAATAAGTTTAATTTGGTTAGTCTTTCTTCATAACTTAGCCCCTCCATTCCCCTTATTAGTTTTGTAGCCCATCTTTGTACCTTTTCCAGCTCTAAAATGTCCTACTGAACCCTGAGGAACCCCACTTACCACATTAGTCCAATCGGAGTATGTTCCATTTACAACAACCCTTTGCTTTCTGTCTTTTAGCCAGCTCAATCCATGTGCAAATATTTCCTGCAATTCCTGTATCCATTAGTTTGCACAATAGTCTCCCATGTGGCACTGTATCAAAAGCCGTTGCAAAACCTCTGCAACACTGCTTAAACCTCCATTACAGTCAATTTTACAAAGTTTAGACACTTGAAAATCTCCTAAGTGAGAGAAAAAATGACAAAAACGAAAACGAGGCTACACGACCCCTAAAGCCGCTAAATACCACAAAGCACATACGGCTTTTACAAAAACCTGTACGACCTACAACATACAACATTAGCAAGGACGCTTCATCATACAAACCCGCCTACCACATACACATTCGCCTCCATTTTACAACAGAATGCGGAAGTACACAGCTACACAAACGGTTTCCCCTTGCGCACGCAGCCTATTTACACTACACACATTGCTGACACTTACACCTCAGCTCAACAACACTGCAAATCTACATTATATGCTGCAGGAACATCAAAACAGATTGTTAGCTCTTCAGCACATTCCTTGCTGCATATATTAATTACAAAGATGTAAAGTACATTAATTTATAATTTTATTAATGAATTAGCATAAAAATAATTAAATATAGACACAAAACAAAAAACAATGAACATTACACTATCGCAAACATGCCACCCACAAGGAGCGCCAACGCTGCTCATAGGACACAAACTACACCAGGGGAGAGCCTTGCAATAAGAGACAAAACGAGATCACTGCGGACCTTACAATAAGCGCAAAAGCACCTATCCTAACAACAAATACACCAACCCGGGCAAGTCGCTAGTTAAATATAATGGTTTGGCTATTAGAGAACCCAGTTGCCTCAGTACCCTTAGATGTATTCCATCAGCACCTGCGGCTTTATTAACATTTATTTTTTCCAACCTTTTCTGGATTTCTTCTTGGGTTTACCAATTATTAGGCGAATGTAGTGTAGCCCCATTGTGTTGCCATGTCCCAACCACTGGTACCTCCCTTGTGTATACCGAAGAAAATAACCTATTTAGCTCATCTGCCTTTTCTTGGTCACTAATTATCAGACGGCCTGTGTCACATTGTAATGTTCCTATAGCTTCCTTCCTGGCCTTCTTCCCATTAACATATTAAAAAATATAATTTTAAGTCTTATTCTCCTTTGCAGCTAACTTTTCATTTTTATTCATTCTATTTTAGCCAGTCTAATAGGCCTTTTGCAAGCCTTGTACTTATGTAAAGCAGTCTCTGTCCCCTCTTTTTTGTACAATTAAAATGCCTGTTTTTTACTCATCTTCAAATCATTGTTAAGCCACATGGGATTTGATTTAGTCCTTTTACTTTTATTCCCACTTGGTATATGGTGATAAGTATGTATATTTAGTAAGGATTTAAATGGTGTCCATTTATGTTCAGTATTTTTACCTGTCAGTTCTCTGTCCCAGTCTATACTTTGTATTGCTGCCCTTAGACCAATAAAAAATCTGCCCTTTTAAAATAAGAGTTTTTGTTGACCCTTTACAGTTTTTTTTTTACTCAAATCTCAAATGAGACTGTGTTGTGATCACTGTTTCCCAAAGGTTGCCCTATTTCCACATTAGATACTATATCAATATTATTTGTGATAACTAAATCTAAGATAGCTTCATTTCTAGTAGGCTCTTGTATAACCTGGGCCATATCTCTGAGTGTCCTCAAGAACCTGCTCTCCTTGGCTGAACTGCTGGTTTCATTCATCCAGTTTATTTCAGGGTAGTTACAAAATCCAATTAGCTGCATTTCCAATCTGTAACAATAATTGCATTTTCTCACTTTCAATTATATTTGGGGGTTTGTAGCATACTTCTACCAATATTCTTTTAACATTTGCTCCTCCGCTATTTAATAACCTATCAATATTGCCTCTATATGTTGTGTTGTCAAACAGAAAGAAGCAAATATCTCATGGAGGAGTACACGAATAGGAATAACCCTGTAGTTACCCATGGCAGTCCATGCCAGTCCCATGACCACTCCAGGTGGGGTGACATCATACATCCTGTCCACAGTAAAGATTGGCTTTCCAACAAAGTCCTGCAGGTTGTCGGCTGTCACCTCTACATATTGGGCCTCCCCAGTCACAATCTTGAAGGCAGACTTCCGAAGAACCTTAAAGAAAGTGGGAATGAGGCCACATATTTCTCTATGTCATATTTTTGTTGTTTGCACATTTTTGATACTCCACCACTATTTTTCTTTTAACATGTATATCCACCCCATGTTAATTCCCCTTTTCATTTCTTGTTAATCAAAACATACCTTGGCTAATATTCTCTTCCGTTAGTTTCTATGCCTCATTCCCCTCTCACCTTTTCCACTTGTTTCTGTAGATTCCTGACCCCGCTTTCCCTGCAGTATTTCTTGATCAACACAGTCAGTGCCTCTGAGGTGATTAGAGTCTTCTCCTCAGACAAACCACACATGGCTCGTGCCTGCGGAACCAGGTACCTCTGCAAATCAAGAAAACATATAGAAACAAGACTGAAATTGCGCATCTTCTGGAAATAGAGAGCTTAAGTTAATCAACATTTACCACAGAAGTCCTAAACATAATAACGGAAAAATGATTTTAGAAAGCAAAATAAATCTTATCAAATCAATCTTAACATTTATATGCAATTATTCTTCATTTCAGACTTTCATTTTGCTTTCTTGCCTGCTACTATGCATTACTTTGCCTGGAGGATGTGTCCTTGCAAACTAATTAACTTTTCATAACCCTACTAAAAGCAGTGGCAGCTGTGAATACCACATTCTATCTGGCAACAGACATTTGCTGTTTATTAAAAGTCTCCTTGTACCTCAGGAAGCTGATCAGATGAAGACAAAATGGTATATTCCACAGCAATATAATTGCATATAAAAGATAATTAGGAGGTTGTACTTTTTTTTTTTTACATTCTAAAAGCATGTATGATATTTCTAGTGGAGTTCTTCAAAATAGTAAATGTAAAAAACATGATCACAGTGGTTACATTGTAACATAGTAATTAAGGTTGAAAAACGACTTTCAGTCCATCAAGTTCAACCTTTTAAGATCTCCTCTGATCTGCAATTTGCGGATTAACTATTAATTAATTAGTTGTATAAAAAAAAATTATCAATTCCCTCCTGATCCCAGACACCGGCAACCGGACTTGCTATTAGTAGGCCTCAAATAGCTTTGATGATTAAGATGTGAACAACATTTCCAATAGCAGTCATTGAGGGAATAATATAAACATCTCAGTTTTGAAGTGACATAAGAATAAACATCAAGAGCGGTCAAGGGACACAGTTGTGCAAGCTTTCATCACTTATACATTAAATAATCTATACTGATTTCCTCAATTTAATCAAGTTATTGTTTGAATTACCTATCGGTTACGAAATAAACAACATCAACTTATGGTGGGCAAATCAGTGATAGAAGTCCATAACCATGAAGAATACAGTAAATAAATACATTTGTGAATACCAAACTAATCCCACACATCATTTCAGTTTGCCTGAAACCAAGCATCTTGTTCACAAATATACGTAGTACTTTGTGGTGAGCCTGAGCCTTTTGTAAGGTACAGGGTATTTTGGACTCTGCCCTCACTTCCCATAATACAATAATACAATGTAATCTGCTCTCTCACATCACAATCACTCTCCGATTTCAGAAAGATGTGACCTTTACTAATTCAGTTAAGGGGGAATCCATTTTAAGTTGCATACACAATACTGATACATATATACAGTAATTTGTGGTACCGAAGTGTAGTCTTACACAATGTCCATTTCCTCAGCACAACATACTTAAACGGACAACCAAATATGCAAATATTAAGCATTACGTTTCTGAACAATAGCAGGTCTGCTTCCATGATAACACAAATTGATGACAAAAAAGAAAGTACTGTACCTCGGCTATGGCCAGCTTCTCTTGGGCCACATACCCAGAGATATTGATCATCTCCATGCGATCCCGCAAAGGCTCTGGAATTGTCTCTGTGACATTAGCTGTGCATATAAAGAGAACCTGAGAAAAAACAAAAATAAAATGGTTTCTCACCTCCTTGTTTCCTTATCGGAGGATATCAATGGAAACTGCAAGCAACATTCTGTTTGTAGGCAAAAACCTCTTCTTGTTTGCACAAGTTGAATGTTGAAATTATACAATGATATAGTCCACCATTATTTAATTGGGCCAATTTGTGTTAATAACTGTGAACGCATTTGGAAAGTAGGTTTTGCAAAATCAGGTGGCAGTGTAAAGATAATAAAAAAAGACGTCAACACCTTTTTGTATAATATAATATATATAGTGCGTCTAAGTACAGACAAGTGAACAAGGATAATCATCAACAAATATAATAAAAAAAAACTCTCAATCTTTCTCTTTTTTACATTTATGGAAGGGAAGAAGAATACAAATTGTGTGTGTGTGTGTGGGGGGATAATGGAACAGGGACAGTATGAGGGAAGTGAAGGGGTAAGTACATACTGAAGCCAGCTATCAGTAGGACTATGCAGATTAATATGTGAGGGAAATTGATATAATTATTTTATCGAGAAGAAAATA
Organism: Discoglossus pictus; assembly: GCA_027410445.1. Classification (NCBI taxonomy): domain Eukaryota; kingdom Metazoa; phylum Chordata; class Amphibia; order Anura; family Alytidae; genus Discoglossus; species Discoglossus pictus. Next base: position 266,672,710 of record CM050163.1, on the reverse strand, counting down.
AAAAGGTATCATGCAACATTAATAGTTTGATGCTCAATTGCAAAATTTACCACTCAGAGATAAAACAGTGATAAACAGAATATTAATATAACAAGAGATGTCAGTAACCTTATATTACAATTGAAGTATTTAGCATAGACTGACCAATATTTTACTTAAAGGAATTAAACTGAATTTTATTAGTACATCAATTTACTAATAGCTGGTCACAAGTGTAATCCAACATATTATGATGCTAGACCTTTAGAGATCTGCTACATTACACAGATATACCTCACAGACATTAGACTACCCCGATATGATTCACAAACTGTTATGGATAGGAATTACCTTGGACAAGTCAACAGGCACATCCAGATAATGGTCCAAGAAGTTGGCGTTCTGCTCTGGATCCAGGAGCTCTAGAAGAGCAGAAGATGGATCTCCCTGATATCCACGTCCTATCTTATCCACCTGGAAGGGGCACAGCATTTGTTATAAGATCAGAAAAAATGAGGATGAGAGATCCTGGACAGATTTAGTTACAAACAGTAAGTGGTGAACCTGGATCAAGCACACATAACTGAAATTAGAAATAGATCATATGTTTTTCAATGGCCTGTTTTTGTTGCTACATCAAAAATAAAAATTTGGTTAACATGTGCTCTCTATGGATTATTTGGGTGAGTTTTTCTGTATGTATGTATGTATGTATGTGCATATATTGTATATCCTTTTGCAGCGTCTACTACCAAGATTAACAGTGCACTAAAATTGTCTGATACTAGAATGAAAGTGGTATCTATGCTTGCTTTCATTTCATTAGTATTTTCTATTTGTGCAGTGAGTTGCAGTGTTTTCATCTTCTCTGCAAAATTGTTCAGTTGTATGCTTCCCCACCTATTACTAGTTGATTACCATATATCGTTGCACACTGGCTTATGCTGTGCTACCTATAAACTTCTTTCCAATTAAATCAATCTCATTGTTTTCAGTTAAATAGTAGACATCAACATCTATTGGATAATTTAAAAAGTAGGCAAAAATGTGACAAAGTTGTATTGATAGAGGAATTAGCAGCAGAAAAAGAGAGGTAATGATACCGCTCTATAGATCACTAGTTAGACCTCATCTAATGGACTGTATCCAGTTCTGGAGATAGTATGTCCCAAAGGAGGTGGCTAAAATGACAAAAGTTACAAGGAAATACTTCATGATCTTGGTATTATTGGCTTAGAAAACAGACGGGAGATGTGGTATGTGACTGAAATCTTCAAAAGGATATCAAAAGATTTTCAGTTCAGTAGGACAGTGTCTTCCAGAAAAAAAAGCCGTACAAGAATAATAAAGGTTGTGGTTTGATGTTGGAAGGTGGGTGATTTATCGATAGGGTGTGACAATACTACTTGACAGAAATAAACATATGGGACTTTGGTTCTTATCTGCAGTTAAATCTATTTTGCTTTGTGGGTTTTTCTGGATATAGTAGTAACAGAAAGTAATTCACATTTCCATCATTTACAACTGCTTCCAGTAGAGGGAGTATAATTGCAGAAGTGGTGTACTTTGCTTCAACAACACAGATACGGCACATCGCAGTACAAATGAATCCTTGTGCACTACCCCAAATAAAACATACCTCATCAATAAGGATTAGCGGGTTCTCCGTTTTGGTTTTCTTCAGACACTGTATGATTTTTCCTGGCATGGCCCCAACATATGTTCTCCTGCACAGAGAAATGGAATATACAATACTTTAACATTTAATCCTTAAAGGGACCAATGGGGTAAAACTATTTTAAATATACTCTTTTTGAAGAAATTCACTTGAAAAAAAACGACATGTTTTTATGTAGTAGTAATAATAATAATAATAATAATAATAATAATAATAATAATAATAATAATAATAATAATAATATTATTATTATTATTATGACACTAATTATTACTTTTTTTTATGCAGTGATGTTGCTGAGCAATCTACCATAATGTAAAGACTTTGAATACAGAGAGGACGCTCCGTTTGCCCTATGGGAAATAATGGCCACAGCTTTCTTTAGCACCAATACAAAGCTCTGTAGAAGCAAGCTTCGTAAAGAAAAAGAAACCAGCTATAAAGTGAAATTTTACTTTCTAAAAACAGTTTGCCCTTTATCAGGTTTAGTTATACAAAATAAAATGTAGGAGAGATAAATTGACCATTGTGGTCCATTAAACCACACTGGAGAACCTTGTATAGACCACAACCTTGAACACTTTTAACAATGTGCAAACCAGATTATTATCAAACATGACTGTCTGTTTTTCCTCAATCTTGCCAATAGCATGAGATCAGCATGGTAAACTTATACAAAAAGTGTGGAAAGAGATATAAAACAGGATCGCTGAACCATTTCGCTAATAAAATTTCCTATGGAGAAATAAAGCCTGCACTGAGCCCATGTGGCATCCAGATTTCACACAGGATCAACATCTTCACTGTGTTTGGAATACCCTGTCTAACATCCCAGTAAAACACATTTGCTCTGTTATTTAACATATTTATCATCTTTCCTAGAAAAAAAATAAATGAGTCATTGTAACATTTGGTGTATGCACACAGCTATAAATAGGTATAAAATAGGACAATTAAATCCTGTTGATATAAAGCAATTTGCTGCAATGCCTTTGACATTCGCATATCAGAATACCATAACCTACAAGCAATAGCGGTAGCTAAAAATACAATTATTAAAAAGAATTCCACAACAGCCCAGGTTGACTGGGAGTTCAATGGGATAAAATCAAGCTGGTTAGAAGATAAACCCACCTGTGGCCTTTGATCTCAGCCACGTCCGTCATGCCTCCCACACTGAAACGGAAGTACTCCCTGTTCAGTGCACGGGCGATTGAGCGAGCAATGCTGGTCTTCCCAACTCCAGGTGGGCCGTAGAAGCAAAGGATCTTTCCCTGTGTGCTTCCTCTTAGCTGGCTCACAGCTATGAACTCCTACGGATACAACAAAGAGGGAAAATCCTGAGGAGCTGTGCACTGCCATATTACTTTTTTTCTTTTCAGAAGCGGATGAGGGATTGGTTACCTCAGGGTATGTATCAGATCAGCTTTTAATATATTTGTGTCCTTCCCCTCCCCTGCACAAATTTAGAAGCACTTTAATCAGAAAATCCTGCTCTCGGTTCTGCTCCCTTCATTCACTGAACATAAATTATTGCAGAGTCTTCTAAAATTTTCTCTTAAAACACACTTTTATGCTCACGGATAACACAGCTTCTAATGTTGTGTAAACTTTAGAGGTCCTTTATTCATATTTTTGTTATGAAGCTTGTATTCTGCCATCTTCACAGATTTTAGGTCACACCGTTTGGGAAATAGGCTATTAGGCAACGCAAATTAAATGAATAACAAAGTACTACCACATGCATAATAATATATTCAAGTCAAAATACTGTGGGCTTTAAAGTGAAGCAAATGTACATTTGAACAGATACTAAAGTCTCCCTTTTTTGGGGGGTGAAAAGAAATTGCACACAGAAAGTTGTAATGCTAGCTGTCTGAGGCAATTTGGTTTCTCCACAGTAAAAAACGGAGAGGCAAGTCGGCCCTCATAGAAAGCTCAGTCTTACTACAGAAAAGGAGTTTGGTGAATGAGGATAACGCCTATGTAACTTTTACAGTGCTTTAGTGTGTCAGATGTCCTTTTAGCTAGATAACAGATTTTTCACCAGCCAGAAGTTTCTGATTTAATTCATTTGGATTAGTTTCTCTCAAATTGTTTTGTGTTTACATTCCTGTTCGATACTTATTTTGGACGGTTGCATTTTCTTATAGGTTCCAGCTGTTATCACTTTCAACAAAAACTGTTTTATTAAGGCACTGCTGTTTAATCACAATAGCAGTATCTAAGGTTACATTGGGTGACGTTATCTGTTGATAGTATTTTCTTGAAACCTGTTCAAAAGACGACCAAGATAACAAAACACTCCTACTAGTTTAAGTCTTAAAATCATTAAAATGCATGTAAACAGAATATTTATAAACACATGTTGAGTGCTACATACAGATGGCCATGCTTGCACAATTAGGTTCTAGAGAATTTCTGAAAATACGGACAAATGTAGTTAGCTGGACATCAATTTGCTGCAGTGTTTGGTTACATCTTTATGAACGTTAATATCTTCTGGCCTCTGCGTAATGTTCAGAAAGACTCACCAGGATTCTCTTCTTGACGTCCTCCATTCCATAGTGATCCTCCTCCAGGACTTCTTCTGCCCTGCGCAGGTCCAAGTTCTCAGTACTGTACTTTCCCCAGGGGATGGATGTCAACCAATCCAGATAGTTTCGTGTGACACTGCATGGAGAATACATGTTAGAGTGGATGGTAAGCTGCTTGAACTAAACACCCCATCTTATAATAATTGTCAACTGGGAAAATACCCCTAACTCGCTCCAAAAATACAACGTTCACGGTGTCTGACAACAAACAAATATATTGGACAATAAACTGCTAGCAACAGTGCATCTGTCTTCCTTAAGAGGACCAATTCTATTTAGGTATAATGTTACTACTAGTGAGATATGTAACAGACCAGAAACCTTTGGAGTTGTAGAATCAAATCAAAAAATACTTTTTAGAGGAATTTTGCTATTTAGCACTCCTAGTGTATAGAGACTGACATCACAGTAATCTATCCTGTGGCACTGTACTCTAATCCCTGTCTATGTTTTGAAGCATGCACACATTTTGAGCACCTTTTACATGTCACTACCAAGAATCCTTAAATAAAGTTGTAATATTGTTTACAGAGAAGTGTTGTCAGAAAAATAGTTCTCTTGAACTGTGTGAGATATGCAAGTATACTCAGAATGATAATATATATATATATATATATATATATATATATATCCATCTTAGTTTAAACGTCCTTGAGTAGAAATCACAAGTTATTTTAAGTAGATTGATGGATCTAACCCTGAAGCTGAAGGCAGAATGACCCAGTTTCTCTTTGCATTCTTATTATGTCACTTTCCTTCCACCGCAGAGCTCCATATTGGAAACCTGCAGTGCGTCAGACAGACATGGAGCTGTAATCAGAGCTCAGCACAGCACAAATGTACAACAGGTTTTAAATGTGCTGCACTGCCTGCAAGAAGATTTCATCCCCCATTCATGCATTGCAGTACATTACAAAACTGCTTTGCATGTATGTTGTGATCAGCTATGGTCTCATCACTCAGGTAAAAAGTTTTCACAAAAGGTACAATTTTTACTGTAAAGAAGAAGCTATAATTACATTAAAAGCATACAAATGTAGGAATACAAGAACTATGAGCCAGGTTAATATTTATATTCACCTTGGTGACTGGTATTTGTTGAGCCCTAAACTAGATGTTTGATTTGTGAGGAACAATGTAGTGATCACTAGCTGGTTACCAAAAGAAAGCATTTGGAATATCTGGAGAAAACAAGAGGCTAAATGCAGTCAGTCTAGTGATGTACTATAGAAATAACATACAAATTAAACCAGAAAAAATGTCTCTCACTTGAACTCAGAGGAATGGTTGTCCAGAAACCCCAGTTTGCCAAGCTCCTCATCAATGACCTCCATGACATGTTTGGGGATTGTCAGCTCCTTAAGCCGCTCACGGAATTTCTCCTCAATGGCATCCTTGTCTTCCTTCTCCAGGCCCAATTCCTTCTTTATGATCTTCAGTTGTTCCTGCAGCAAATACTTTCTATGTGTCTGCTTAATTTTTTCCTCCACCTGACAGGATCAAAAGCAATAAAAGCATTGAGAATGGAAGAGTTAGTCAACTGTTTATAATATTATGGCTTTTGAAGTTAAAGGACTTGAACTACATTGTGGCTGAGGGGTATTATATCCAATTGGCCGTACCAAAAAGGGACTCAGTCACTCAAAAAGCCAAATGGTTTCATCCTACATAGTAACTGAGTGTGAAAAAATACTTTTAGTCCATCAAGTTCAACCTTTTTAGATCTCCTCTGACCTGCAATATGCAGATTAATTGTTAACTGATCCAGAGGAAGGCAAACAGAAAAAACAAAACAAAAAAACAGTGAAACTTTGCCAATTGTCTCAAAAGGGGATCAGATTCCTCCCTGGATCAATACTCCCTCTCTAATTATCCAGGATAATCCTGAATACCAATAATAATATAAATATCTAATAATTAAAATTCACTCAACACAGGGTCTCTACCAAATGACTGGATAAAAGCAGAGGTGATACCCATATTTAAGAAGGGAGCAAGAAAAAATCCAGGAAATTATAGACCTGGAAGTCTAACTTCTTTAGTGGGAAAGCTTTTAGACGGGTTAATAAGGGACAATATACTAGAATTTGTCTATTCAAACAGGATTATAAGTAGGAGCCAACGTGTATTTATGAAGGATTGGTCATGTCAAACAAACCTAATTAATTCTATGAAGAGGTTAGTAGGAACTTGGATCAAGGCAACTCAATGGATGTAGTCTTTTTGGAATTTGCAAAGACTTTTGATACAGTGCCACATGAGAGACTATTGAGCAAACTAAGAGATACAGGAATTGCAGTAAATATCTGCTCATGGATTGAGAACTGGCTAAAAGAAATGAAGCAAAGGGTTGTTGTAAATGGAACATACTCCGATTGGACTAATGTGGTAAGTGGGGTTCCTCCGGGTTCACCGTTTAGGTCCTCTCCTTTTAAACATATTTATTAATGACTTAGAAGTAGGGTCTCAACTTTTGCGGATGACACCAAGTTGTTCAAGGTAATTAAATCAGATAATAATGTACTTTCCCTCCAAAGGGATTTGCATAAATTAGAAAAATGGGCTACTAAATGGCAGATGAAATTTAATACAAATAAATGTAAAGTTATGCATCTGGGAACGAAAAATAGCCATGAAATTTATATTCTTAATGGAGCAAATCTAGGGGTATCAGATACTGAAATGGATTTGGGACAACCACCTAGGTAACAAAGCTAAGCAGCATCTGCAAAAGCAAGTAAAATATTAGCATGTATTAACGGTATAGAAACAAGGGAAGCAAATATAATTCTGCTACTATACAAATCCCTAGTATGCCCTAATTTCCTGACTTTTAGCCAAGCTCTCAATCCATGAGCAGATATTTACTGCAATTCCTGTATCCCTTAGTTTGCACAATAGTCTCCCATGTGGCACAGTTTCAAAAGCCTTTGCAAAATCCAAAAAGACTACATCCACTGAGTTTCCTTGATCCAAGTTCCTACTTCATAGAAACTAATAAGATTTGTTTGACATGACCTATCCCTCATAAATCCATGTTGTCTCCTCCTTATAATCCTTGTTTAAACGGACATATTCTTGTATACTATCCCTTATTACCCCTTCTAAAAGCTTTCCCACTACAGGAGTGAGACTTACAGGTCTATAATTTCCTGGATTTGTTTTTGCTTCCTACCTAAATATAGGTATACCTCTGCTTTTCTCCAGGCATCTCGTAGAGACCCTGTGTTGAGTGAATCTTGAAAAATTAGATATAATGGTTTGGCTATTACAGAACCCAGTTCCCTCAGTACCCATGGATGTATTCCATCAGAACCCGGGGCTTTATTAACATCTATTTTTTCCAACCTCTTTTGGATTTCTTCCTGTGTTAACCAATTATTTGGCAAAGGTAGTGTAGCCCGATTATGTTGCAGTGACCCAACCACTTGTACCTCCCTTGTGTATACCGAAGAAAAGAACCTATTTAGCTCATCTGCCTTTTCCTGGTCACTTATTGTCAGACAGCCTGTGTCACATTGTAATGTTCCTATAGCCTCCTTCCTAGCCGCCTTCCCATTAATATATTTACAAAATATTTTAGAGTTGGTCTTACTCTCCTTTGCAACTAACTTTTCATTTTCTATTTTAGGCATTTTGCAAGCCTTGTTGACTGCACTATACTCACGTAAAGCAGTCTGTCCCTTCTTGTTTGTATAATTTAAATGCCTGTTTTTTGCTCCTCATCTTTAACTCATTGTTAAGCCACATGGGCTGTGATTTACTCCCTCTACTTTTATTCCCACATGGAATATGGTGATAAGTATGTATATTTAGTAAGGATTTGAATGTTGTCCATTTATGTTCAGTATTTTTACCTGTACGCTCTCTTTCCCAGTCTACCAATATGTACCAAGACCGCCGGTTCATTTCCAGCCCCTCCCAAAAAATGTATCTACCCGTTGTACAACATGCCGAACCCGAGCAGCCGGGAGACAGCAAACTGTTCGATTGCTGGGATCTGGGGTACAAATCACTCCGTCTGCCTTCCGAATAATAGAGTCCCCTACCACCAAAACCTGCCTGTTTCTCTGCCTATTCTGCCCTCCCACTCCTCCAGTAGAGCTGTTCTCCCGGCTGTTAGAGCGAACAGCTCTATCTGGCATTGACATTCCTGAATGGACACCCCCAACAGTTTCACTCAATCTGGCAAATCTGCTGGTGTTTGTCAACTCAGAACTTATTCTTCTATACACTGTATTAGCCATTCTTTTATCTGCAGTGAATTGCTTCTGAGATATTCTGCATTATTTGTGTGATAATTATGTTAATGTGAAGCTCAATAAGCTAATTTGCAGCTCAGAGTGCTACAATTATGTAGAAACGTATCTTTGTAGTAGATGCTGGCTCACCTGTGAAGACAAGGCCCTTCTCCTCCTACTCTCCTAGACCCCTTCTACTATCTCAATATCACAGCTTAGTAGGAAGCTCTACTGAACAGGGGGATCTGAAGGACAAGAAAACGCTGCTCACCTCCCGGCCCAAACGCTGCTGTAGTTTGCTCAGTTCATATTCTTTCTTCAGTAATGAGAGGGATTTATACAGACGCTTTGGGATCTAAACAGGATAAAAAGAAAGTCAGATAGAATGGAGCTGTAGGGACATTTTCCTATCCGATCCAATACATTATAGATGTGTTAGAAGCATCCTCCATAAGCATCCTCCATGCCTCAACACTTCCTTTTCTATCAAATAGCTGCCTTGATGTGTCACCAGCCTATAATCAGGATCAAGGTGACATTGACAACATATTCTTCACAAAACTGTCCATCCACCATAACAATATTTTCCATTTCTTAAATCTGCTCTATCATTTCTACTCACATTGGTTTCCTCCAGCACATCTTGCAGTTCCTGCGACTCCGCTCCAGTTAGGGCAGCGCCCATGTCACTCAGATAAATAGGATTGTCCACAACTCTCTGCCCAGCCTGCATCATCTGCATTACAGACTCCCTGGCAAGAACAACAATGGAAGGGCATTAGTTACACCAGAGGATGGACTAGAGGGATGTAAAATATCTTCAAGCAGTTGACTCTTCAGATGGTTATTCACATCACAGATAGAAAGTATGCTGTAACAATAGGGAGATTCCCAACTCATAAAGAATGGAGAATGTTACAAAATAATTGTAAAGAAAGAACCCACAATCAGATCCAAGTAGTTATACACAAAACACAGAGATAAATTATCTCTCTATCAGGTCGCCCCTCACCTGTATAGAGGGTTCAGTGCTATGATGTCACGGATGGTCTTCACAATTTCAGCAGTGAGAGCCTGGGGGACAAAGGAGAGTATAAATGAAAACAATCTACATTTCCTGACCCAATCAGTGACCACATCCCTGGGTGTTTTTCTTCATGTAGTACCCTGCCTGACTCAGAGAAGGATGCATGGGATTTTCACTACAAAGGCGCCGAGTTAATAACATTGTAAAGGATTAACAACTGGTTAATAAGGAAAAATAAAAAGGGAGGAGTATACATAGAAAGGGAAATTAAAATGAAGCAATATAAGCAGTTCTAAGAAGCGGTTATATATATACTGCACTATAGGGGGATCTGTAGGGAATACTTAAAAATGAATGTGGATCTACTTACTTTGACCTCCTCTGTGTTTTGGAATTCCTCGTGAACTACATTGTCCACCTCCACCATTAGGACTCCCAGGGGGGTATTTGGATCTACCACCAGTTGCTCCCTCTTTTCCATCTCTTTAGCCATTCGTGATACTGCATTCCTTGATCTCTTCTTTCCTTCCACTTTTTCTTCCTTTTGTTCCTCCTCTGATTCCAGCTCCAGCTCCTTGTTGATTCGAATCCTAAAAATAACACATGAAAGAAAAAAAAATGGAAACAGATAGATGCACAAGTTAACAAAAAACAAAGTGAATCATCCTCCCTAATAATGGCCTATACCTCATTTTCCATCTTTCTATAGTATGTTACTGGGTAAAGTAAACAACTTATTTCGTTATAACAGAGTACCTGGAAAGCAGATATCATCAAAAAAAGACCAGCAATAAAAGGTAACTAAACTTTAGATATATGCCCACCTGAAAAAAGTGTCTCTCTGTCTAGAAGAGCAGTCAATAGGCAGACCTGAATCTACATCATGTCATGATGCCCCTAAAACAGGAACAATTTTCACTTGCCATACTATGTTGTCACCTATTTCTTTAAACAGCATTTTAAAACCATATCTGACCAGTGGTCAGTCTCACCCCCATGCTCCTCCATAGCACCAACCTCCTGTGTCCCATGACAATCATACGTAGCTTATCTTCCATGTCTTGCACCTCATGGATTTGAACAAAGGTCCCTGTGTGATAGATGTCATCCAGGCTTCCAACCACATCAGATTCATTACTGGAGGAATGATACAATTGTGAGAAAGGTGTTAAAAAAGAGAGTTAAAAAATACATAATAAAATGTGAGAAAGACAGGAAAGACAAATGGTGGGGAAGAAACAAATGGAAAATTGGTGAAGTGCAAAAATAATGAACTAATAAAAAGGGACAGCAAAAGAAAACTAAAATAATTACAGGTAAAACAAAATGAACCCACTTACATTATAAGTTCTTAAAACAGTAGGGGGCTCTATACCTTCTGTACTAGTATGTGAACTTTTGTCATGTTTGCCTTATGTATTCAATGTATCCTCTGTACATATGTTACGGAATATGTTAGTGATTTATAAGTTAATAAGAAAAAAAAGAAGGCGTGAAAAGTAGTATAAATACTATAATGGTTCACTAACTTGTGTTGCGATTTGTAAATAATAAAGATCCCCCAAAGAGATTTTTTTATATTTTGCCACCACAAAGTAGCATACAAGAGCATTTGTAAATTAAAATTTGTGTTTGAAAAAAGGAAAGCAAATAAAAGGAAAAAAGTATGTGGTTATTCATAGTTACAAAAAAGTTACTTTATTTACAGTGATAGTCACTAATGAACCCAGCTTGTGCTAAAGCAGGAATGTCTTTAAAACCCAACCAATCACTAGATTAAAAGGGCCATTGTACAATGAAATAATCTATATACGGTATTTGAAAACTGTGGTTACATCTATTCATTCAACTTCATACTTATGGGCTTCTGAGGGATGGGATCAATTTCAGTTATGTCCTATTATCTAACAAAGACTCTATACTCTCCCTGTTCCCTCCTCCCAAATCCCAATCCTTATTGATAACTACAAACTGGGGGAAGTAGAAGGGATGCCTTTGGGAGAGCTCCTAAATTAAAACTGCTCTGAGTTATTACCATCCGCTTGGGTGTTACCTGACAAGGCTTCCTCCCAACTTTCATTTATCAGACTAGGCCAGAGGGCAAGCAAACCAGAATACAAGAGGTAAAACAGACTGAATGGTCTTAGTAGAGGAGTTATTTAATACCAGACTGCAAGCTATTGTAATACACTTTAGATTCCAATCTTGTAGGGCGCGTCGGAAAAAAGCATGTTCTACAAAAGATTCTAAGCTCAAAACAGGGCCCTTCACTTTCTGAATTTGTTAATACTGTATTTCACTTGTTCTTATCCCCTGTACAGCGCTACGGAATATGTTAGAGCGATACAAATAAAAGTTAATAATAAATACACTACTGTAGAGTAGGATTCAATATGGCAGGCATTTTGTAGCCACCACTGAACTTCTAAATAGCTGGAAATACATAAGTAGCTCCAGAGCGATCTGCTGGAGCCTAAGCCTATACAGTATGAGATTTTGCTGGCAAGGAGCGCCAAAGGCGCTCCTTGCCAGCAACTGCGGACCTCGCAAAATTTACGGACTTACGAGAAAAAAATACGAGACGCAGAAAAACCATTACGACCTCGCAAAAATACGAACTTACCGCCCGAAACCCGCGCATATGAAAACATTAAAAACACAATAAATACACACAACAAATACATACAAAGATTACCTACAGCAAGGGGGGGGGGGGGGGGGCGACGAGGACCTCGAAAAGTGAAGTTACACCTCGATTTAAGTCCAAATTACAGAGTTTAGACACCCGAAAATCAGCTAAGCGAGAGAAAAAATAGCCGCTGACATTTGTCTCGCGCACGCACACTATTACACTACACACTGCACACATTCATGACGCTTACACAGCAGCTCCACAGCACTGATGCTGCAGCAACATGAAAACAGATTGCCAGCTCTTCAACACAATGCTGCATATATTACTTCACAATAGGTAAAGTATATTAATTTCCTTATTTTATTAATTATTCATTGCCATACCAAAAAAAAACACCAACGCTGCTCATAGCACACAAACAACCAGAGCAAAATAAAAACAAAAAATACACACACAGCAAGGGGAGACAGCCAGGACGTCTGGGAATGAGGTTACACACCAATTTAAAGACAATATAAAGATTTTCGCCACTTGAAAATCCCCTAAGCAAGAGAAATAATGGCAGCTGAAAAAAAACAAAAACGAGGCTACACGACTCCTAAGCACGCAAAACTCCGCCAAGCACATAGCCTTTTCCACAGACCAGTAACACCTAATAAATACATTATTAGAAAGGCTCCACACCTGCGTAAAACATACAAACTCGAAGACATTTCACCACAATCACAAACCTAATAACATTACCATTACAAAATACGGAAGTACACAGCTAAACAAACGGTTTCCCCTCACGCACGCAGCCTATTTACACTACACACATTGCTGACACTTACACCTCAGCTCAACAACAGTGCAAACCTACATTGTATGCTGCAGTAACATCAAAACAGATTGTCAGCTCTTCAGCATATTGCTTAATGTAAATATTAATTACAAATAGGTAAAGTATATTTATTTATAACTTTACTAATTAATTAACATTACAAAATACATACAAATAAAAAAATAAAAAAAATAACAATAAACACTAAAGGCACTCCGCGCAGGCTTCACAAGCAGTGCCAACGGTGTTTACAGGACCACAAGTACCAGGGGAGAGGCTTGCAATGCGAGCCAAAAGCCCATCAGCGCAAAACTTGCAATGAGCGCCAAAAGGAGCTCTCATAACTAAACATACACCAACCAAGAGGCTAGCAATGAGCACCTTCGGCTTAAAATGAGTGCCGAAAGATACTAAGAAAAAAAAATACTTACTTTGTGTAGCAAACACCATTACCTGCCTTACAATTCTATTGCCGTCATTTTTTGAAGGGCAAGTAGCTAGTCATACATAATCTTCAGAAAAAAAAAAAAATCTTTCTCTCGCACTCACCTGTCATCTTTCTTGAGAAAGACTCCAGCATACGGTTGTGCCAGTCGTACTTTCCGTCTCAATAGTGCCATCAGGTTTGGGTTTTTAACCTTAAAATAAGAAAGGAAAAAACTGTGATGATGTGTTTAGCTTATCCAACACACACAGCCAGGGTGTGTACTTAATTTTGTTTCAGCTTGGCATAATTATTTCTACAAAACTAAGAGGGTACAACTAAATTCTACAAGTTCCATTGGATATTCAATGTGTGGCACTCTTCAGAAGACAGGATCCAATAAAGTTATTATTATTATTATTTTATATTTCTTTATATAATTTTAGGTCCAGTTAGCTCCATGTTTGAAAGAGACTGTTATCAACTTTCCACATATTTAAAGAGCATTATAACTTAATAATTTACCTAGCAACTTATTTAACTAGTAAACAATACAACTTCTTGTAGAAACTCAATGGTCACTTAGAGGGCTGTTTGAAACTTCTCTTCACACTGTTGGCTGCTCAGTATATTATATTGTATAGCAGTCTTATCAACAGGGTTGTGTTCTGCCTATGCCCCAGCCATTTTATTTTTAGGGGGCAGTAGGCAGCTTGAAGATGCAGCACGGTACACTGAAATAGGTTTATAAATCTGCAGAAATGCCTATATCAAGTGATATTTCGGTCTGTAAGTTTTGACACTTTTATAAAACATGCAAAATGTTTTCAGAAAGAAAAAGAGAAGTGTTTATATTATTAACTATTATATGCAATTATTCTGCACAAGGAGCTGCAAAATTAATTTCTGGTTGTCTGGGAGTTAGCCATGAATGTGGAGAATCATATAGCTGCATTAATTAAACTAGTAAATAACTGCTGGCTATGTAGCTTTATATCTTGTAATCCTATACAGAGGTACTTACTGTAGTACAATTGTAACAACATAAATGCATCAACCAAAGAAAGGGATGTCTTCTGGGAGTATCAGGTGCTTTATTCTGGCTTTGTTCTTCTGATGGAAAAATCAGGATTTGGAAATATCACAGCATGTGATATTTTAATGTCAGACCACACTCTACTAATACCCAAGGTTCATAAATCAAATTGGTCTACAAAGTCATTGAAGGAGTTATAAGGTGTTAATGACGGTCCCAGTAAAGAATCATTGCACACAATAGTTCATAAATTAAAGGTTTTTTTTTTTTTACTTTCTAAATAAAAAAATGGGCAAATAAACTGTAAAAACAGGACTTTATTGTTCGTCTGTTCTCAGGAACTAACCCATGCCATATTTTCAAGATATCCTTGTCAGTGCAGGTAACTAAAAAGGATTGATCCATCTGCATGCTGAAGTAGTGTCCTGAATAGTAACCCTTAAAGGCATATCCAAGTTTCATGGAATAATACATTTCTGCAATCCTTAGGCAAAAAGCATCCCATGTGTATGAGGCACATCACATAAAACATAATATTTTTATTAATATCTAAAAATCCCTCTAATAATTATGTTGACACCTCCAGGGGGTGTCTACACAAGAGTCTGGCCACCCCCCAATCAGCATGCAGCATCAGGGGAGCAATAGTAACCCACTATTTACCTGCTGTTGCTTGCTCAGCTCATCTCCTTGCAGCTTCCTATCTCTATGTCAGGAGCACATATCATTGATACAATATATAACACAGACTGTTTTACAGCACAAACAGGAACCACAGAGTTTAAATCAAATGTTAAAGCTAACCTGATTGGCCAAAACAAATCATTTTAAACTAATTTAGTCTGGGTTTGGAGGGTGTTAACCCTAATTTGCAACTGTCAGAAATTACAATACATTTTTCCAACTTCAATGTAAGTGTTTAAATGTTTGCATGCACTACTAATTCTCCTCTATCAGATGCATTAATTATCCAGCAAACTTAGATATGCCTTTAAGCGCTAATGCTGCATGAGCCTGCCCTGACTAATCATGTAGTGACAACCAAGCCATTTTCCTTCTAGACTCACTACTAAATAAATATACACTATATTTTAAGGCAAAACGGGAAAATGTGATACTGACAAACCAAACCACTGATCACCGTAAATCTGTATGCAATGTCAAATTGCAAGGCTGCCATAAATCCACACATATATCTAAAATGATGGGTTTAAGGTCATTCAGTCCTAAATATGGTGTAATATAAACATTGGAAGTCACATGGTACATGGTCAGCATTCCTTTCCTAAAATGACTCATGTGCAGTTAGCAAGCAGTTCAAAATCCAATGTTAAATGGGAGCAAAATCTCTGTATTACCTATCATACAAGAAAAAAGGAAGACATTCTTGCTAATAAGACAAAGTGTGACAAAGTTTTATTTGAAGCAAGTGCAGTCTACAGCTCCAAAAACTACTTGGGTGAAAAAGTAGTATTCTGGATACGAAACAAATAAAGGATAATACAAATAATACCCCCCCTCTAGGTGGGTAATTCCGATGCAGCCATGACATTTTATAGTCCTCTTTAGAGGATGGTTAACTTGTTTGGCTCATTACCAAGGACATTTTTCAAGGTACTAGTCTGATAAATGACTTCAGCAGGCACACAGTTCCACTATTGCAATTTGTTGAATATAATTTGTTTTTCCATACCACGCACAATATATATTATTGCCCATCTTGGTTAAGCATGGTATAGTTCACAGCTTCATTGAAGCTCCTTGGCCATGACAAGTTAACAATCCAGAAGGGTATATGGGTGTGTTTATATATATATATATATATATATATATATATATATATATATATATATATATATATGTGTATATACACATACATATACACACACACACACAGTGGATATAAAAAGTCTACACAACAGAAAATTTTCCACCTTTAATTTGACCTATAAACTATACAACTCAATTGAAAAATAAACTGAAATCTTTTAGGTTGAGGGAAGAAAAAAAAAAGAAAAATAATGTGGTTGCATAAGTCTGCACACCTTCTTATAACTGGGGATGTAGCCGTGTTAAGAATTAAGCAATCACATTCCAAATCGTGTTAAATAGGAGTCAGCATACATCTGGCATCATTTAAAGTGCCTCTGATTAACCCCAAATAAAGTTCAGCTGCTCTAGTTGGTCTTTCCTGAAATTTTCTTAGTCGCATCCCACAGCAAAAGCCGCGGTCCACAGAGAGCTATCAAAGCATCAGAGGGATCTCATTGTTAAAAGGTATCAGTCAGGAGAAGGGTACAAAAGAATTTCCAAGGCATTAGATATACCATGGAAAACAGTGAAGACAGTCATCATCAAGTAGAGAAAATATGGCACAACAGTGACATTACCAAGAACTGGAGCTCCCTCCAAAATTGATGAAAAGACAAAGAAAACTGGTCTGGGAGGCTATCAAGAGGCCTACAGCAACATTAAAGGAGCTGCAGGAATATCTGGCAAGTACTGGCTGTGTGGTACATGTGACAATAATCTCCCGTATTCTTCATATGTCTGGGCTATGGGGTAGAGTGGCAAGACAAAAGCATTTTCTTACAAAGAAAAACATCCAAGCCAGGCTACATTTTGCAAAAACACATCTTTAGTCTCCCAAAAGCATGTGGGAAAAGGTGTTATGGTCTGATGAAACCAAGGTTGAACCTTTTGGCCATAATTCCAAAAGATATGTTTGGCGCAAAAACAACACTGCACATCACCAAAAGAACACCATACCCACAGTGAAGCATGGTGGTGGCAGCATTATGCTTTGGGGCTGTTTTTATTCAGCTGGAACTGGGGCCTTAGTTAAGATAGAGGGAATTATGAACAGTTCCAAATACCAGTCAATATTGGCACAAAACCTTCAGGCTTCTGCTAGAAAGCTGAACATGAAGAGGAACTTCATCTTTCAGCATGACAACCACCCAAAGCATACATCCAAATCAACAAAGGAATGGCTTCACCAGAAGAAGATTAAAGTTTTGGAATGACCCAGCCAGAGCCCAGACCTGAATCCGATTGAAAATCTGTGGGGTGGTCTGAAGAGCGCTGTGCACAGGAGATGCCCTCGCAATCTGACAGATTTGGAGTGTTTTTGCAAAGAAGAGTGGGCAAATCTTGCCAAGTCAAAATGTGCCATGCTGATAGACTCATACCCAAAAAGACTGAGTGCTGTAATAAAACCAAAAGGTGCTTCAACAAAGTATTAGTTTAAGGGTGTTCATACTTATGCAACCATATTATTTTATTTTTATATTTTTTCTTCCCTCTACCTAAAAGATTTCAGTTTGTTTTTCAATTGAGTTGTACAGTTTATAGGTCACATTAAAGGTGGAAAAAGTTCTGAAATGATTTATCTTTGTCTCATTTTTTTACAGCACAGAAACCTGACATTTTAACAGGGGTGCATAGACTTTTTAGATCCACTGTATACATCAAATTAAAATCTGTGTTAGTTTGCTAAATTTCCTTTTTGCTCCTCAACAACTCTAACCACTGCTTTCTGTATAACACAATCTTCTTGGATCACTAATAACAAAATAAGCATATTTCATAGCCTAAGACTTGTAAATATTTTGTATATATGTGTTCCCTGGGGGTCCAGTAGTTAGGATTCAGAGGTCACACCACCCTGAAGACATGCAGGGCTGGGCCTGTCTAGTACTTGGCTCGCTCCACCAGATTATCCTCTTACCTCAAAACATGTAAAACCTCACTTAAAATGCATCTCTTTAAAGAAGCGTATCACCTTCCACCCTAACACATTTATCACCTCTCTCTCCCTCTTTTACCACTCACTATACCTTAGATTGCAAGTCTGCGAGTTTCTATCCTAAGTACTTTGGGAATTCACCATGGACATTGGATTCCTAGCTCAATGACAGGGCCCTCCTTCCTTTGCTAAATTTTAATTGGTATTTATCTTTGTCTGAACCTAATTTATGTGCAGCGCTAAGGAATATGTTGGCGAGTTATAAATAAACTATAATAATAATGTCCATGCCCACATCACACATACATTGCATCACACTGTGCCCCTGTTAATCACTGGTCTATATACCCATGTCCATGCCCACGTCACACATACATTGCATCACACTGTGCCCCTGTGGATCACTGGTCTATATACCCATGTCCATGCCCACGTCACACATACATTGCATCACACTGTGCCCCTGTGGATCGCTGGTCTATATACCCATTTACATGGCCACATCACACTGCCCCTGTGGATCACTGGTCTATATACCCACTTACATGCCCACATCACACTGTGCCCCTGTGGATCACTGGTCTATATACCCATGTCCATGCCCACATCATACATACATTGCATCACACGGTGCCCCTGTAAGTCAATAGACTATATACCCATTTACATGCCCACATCACATACATGACACTGGGGAACCTGTGGATCACTGGTCTATATACCCATCTCCATGCCCACATCACACTGTGCCCCTGTGGATCACTGGTCTATATACCCATTTACATGCCCACATCACACTGCCCCTGTGGATCGCTGGTCTATATACCCATCTCCATGCCCACATCACACTGTGCCCCTGTGGATCACTGGTCTATATACCCATTTACATGCCCATATCAAACTGCCCCTGTGGATCACTGGTCTATATACCCATTTACATGCCCACATCACACTGTGCCCCTGTGGATCACTGGTCTATATACCCATCGCCATGCCAACATCACACATACATTGCAACACACTGTGCCCCTGTGGATTGCTGGTCTATATACCCATTTACATGGCCACATCACACTGCCCCTGTGGATCACTGGTCTATATACCCACTTACATGCCCACATGACACTGTGCCCCTGTGGAACACTGGTCTATATACCCATTTACATGCCCACATCACACTGTGCCCCTGTGGATCACTGGTCTATATACCCATTTACATGCCCACATCACACTGTGCCCCTGTGGATCACTGGTCTATATACCCATCTCCATGCCCACATCACACTGTGCCCCTGTGGATCACTGGTCTATATACCCATTTACATGCCCACATCACACTGTGCCCCTGTGGATCACTGGTCTATATACACATTTACATGCCCACATCACACTGTGCCCCTGTGGATCACTGGTCTATATACCCATTTACATGCCCACATCACACTGTGCCCCTGTGGATCACTGGTCTATATACCCATCGCCATGCCAACATCACACATACATTGCATCACACTGTGCCCCTGTTGATCGCTGGTCTATATACCCATTTACATGCCCACATCACACTGCCCCTGTGGATCGCTGGTCTATATACCCATTTACATGCCCACATCAAACTGCCCCTGTGGATCACTGGTCTATATACCCATCTCCATGCCAACATCACACTGTGCCCCTGTGGATCACTGGTCTATATACCCATTTACATGCCCACATCACACTGTGCCCCTGTGGATCACTGGTCTATATACCCATCGCCATGCCAACATCACACATACATTGCATCACACTGTGCCCCTGTTGATCGCTGGTCTATATACCCATTTACATGCCCACATCACACTGCCCCTGTGGATCGCTGGTCTATATACCCATTTACATGCCCACATCAAACTGCCCCTGTGGATCACTGGTCTATATACCCATTTACATGCCCACATCACACTGTGCCCCTGTGGATCACTGGTCTATATACCCATCTCCATGCCAACATCACACTGTGCCCCTGTGGATAACTGGTCTATATACCCATTTACATGCCCACATCACACTGTGCCCCTATGGATAACTGGTCTATATACCCATTTACATGCCCACATCACACTGTGCCCCTATGGATAACTGGTCTATATACCCATTTACATGCCCACATCACACTGTGCCCCTGTGGATAACTGGTCTATATACCCATTTACATGCCCACATCACACTGTGCCCCTGTGGATAACTGGTCTATATACCCATCTCCATGCCAACATCACACATACATTGCATCACACTGTCCCCCTGTTGATCACTGGTCTATATACCCATTTACATGCCCACATCACATGGCACCTGGTCCTCACCTCTATGATCTTCACGAACCTCGGGAACACCGGATTCCTGGACACTGCAATGACCGGCACATTGGGGAAGAGCTCGGGCACCATGAGTGGTGTGAGGGCAGTCACTATGGGAGGTGCATACCCAGCACCCTCGGCCCCGCTGCCCCCATCTCCTCCTCCGCTGTCCCCTTCCTCCTCTCCACTCCCCGCACTCTCTGCTCCATCATCCCCGGAGAAGGCTCCGCTGCCCCGGTTCCCGAAGTCATGTACAGCCCGGCAGTGTGCAGGCTGCTGGAACCGGAGGGGAATGTAGGAGGAGGCTGCCCCGAGCCGCTGCTGGGATCTGGCAGTGCCCAGCGTGTAGAGCCGAGCCTGGGGTACAGCCTGAGCCCAGAGCCGGGGTCTGACAACCAGCAACCCCTCACTCCTAGCCAGCCAGCGACCGCAGTTCCACAAGCGCACATAGCCTGTCATTGCTCCGCTATCTAGATCCTTCCTAACCTCATCTGCTTAGAGTGCACGCTGCTTCCGTCGCACAATAATGACGCCGTGACACCTTGCCCTCACTTCACACCATAGACCCCAATGCATGAAGTTACTGGCAAGCAGTGACGTAGGCGAACACAGAGAAAGAGATGTCTGTCCTACTCTCCGCAATGTCACACACTCTGATGCAATTATTACAGTGTGCGAGCAATGGGCAGTGCAGGCCTCAGTGTCGTGTGTCTTAGTGGTCAGAGGCATGGAGTTACTGATCTAATCTAGAGGACTGCTATATGTAACATAAACATATAATGGTATGACGCAATAAGACAAATTTAGATTCAAACAATTTATATGTAGTATTCTTTTAAACTATATCTTTCTGTTGTTTCATTTGAAGCTTTATACATTTCCATTAATTTAAAACTATGGGAATATTGTGATAACTACTCAGGTTTTCATAATCCGAGTGAATATATAAGTAATTGAATAGTACATTTCACAGTTGAACGTCAAAATATCTTAAAAAGTGTATTTCCTGCTCAGAATTCATATACATTATATATATATATATATATATATATATATATATATATATATATGTATATATATATATGTATATAGTGGTACCTTGGTACAGATCTGCCTCAGAACTTGTCGATTTTGTATTCCACGCATTTTGATGAACAGAAATTATTTTGATACAATGCTTTTTCAGTACTCGTCACGCTTGTAGTCTGTATGAGACAATTTACATCACTCCTTATGGGTACTTGGTACTCGTCGTGTTTGGCATGTGTTGTGCCTTCTGGAACCAATTAATGATGAGTAACAAGGTACTTCTGTATATTTACAGTGGATATAAAAAGTCTACACACCCCTGTTAAAATGTCAGGTTTCTGTGCTGTAAAAAAATGAGACAAAGATAAATCATTTCAGAACTTTTTCCACCTTTAATGTAACCTATAAACTGTACAACTCAATTGAAAAACAAACTGAAATCTTTTAGGTAGAGGGAAGAAAAAATATAAAAATAAAATAATATGGTTGCATAAGTATGCATACCCTTAAACTAATACTTTGTTGAATCACCTTTTGATTTTATTACAGCACTCTGTCTTTTTGGGTATGAGTCTATCAGCATGGCACATTTTGATTTGGCGAGATTTGCCCCCTCTTTTTTGCAAAAACACTCCAAATCTGTCAGATTGCGAGGGCATCTCCTGTGCACAGCCCTCTTCAGATCACCCCACAGACTTTCAATCGGATTCAGTTCTGGGCTCTGGATGGGCCATTCCAAAACTTTAATCTTCTTCTGGTGAAGCCATTCCTTTGTTGATTTGGATGTATGCTTTGGGTCGTTGTCATGCTGAAAGATGAAGTTTCTCTTCATGTTCAGCTTTCTAGCAGAAGCCTGAAGGTTTTGTGCCAATATTGACTGGTATTTGGAACTGTTCATAATTCCCTCTATCTTAACTAAGGCCCCAGTTCCAGCTGAAAACATATATCTTTTGGAATTGTGGCCAAAAAGTTCAACCTTGGTTTCATCAGACCATAACACCTTTTCCCACATGCTTTTGGGAGACTTCAGATGTGTTTTTGCAAAATGTAGCCTGGCTTGGATGTTTTTCTTCGTAAGAAAAGGCTTTCGTCTTGACACTCTACCCCATAGCCCAGACAGACAGAAGAATACGGGAGAATCTTGTCGCATGTACCACACAGAGAGTACTTGCCAGATATTCATGCAGCCCCTTTAATGTTGCTGTAGGCCTCTTGGTAGCCTCCCAGACCAGTTTTCTTCTCATCTTTTCATCAATTTTGGAGGGCGCTCCAGTTCTTGGTAATGTCACTGTTGTGCCATATTTTCTCCACTTGATGATGACTGTCTTCACTGTGTTCCATGGTATATCTAATGCCTTGGAAATTCTTTTGTACCCTTCTCCTGACTGATACCTTTTAACAATAAGATCCCTCTGATGCTTTGGAAGCTCTCTGTGGACCATGGCTTTTGCTGTGTGATGCGACTAAGAACATTTCAGGAAAGACCAACTAGAGCAGCTGAACTTTATTTGGGGTTAATCAGAGGCACTTTAAATGATGGCAGGTGTATGCTGACTCCTATTTAACATGATTTGGAATGTGATTGCTTAATTCTGAACACAGCTACATCCCCAGTTATAAGAGGGTGTGCAGACTTATGCAAACACATTTTTCTTTTTTTTTCTTTCTTCCCTCCACCTAAAAGATTTCAGTTTGTTTTTCAATTGAGTTGTACAGTTTAAAGGGCACATTAAAGGTGGAAAAAGTTTTGAAATTATTTATCTTTGTCTCATTTTTTTTACAGCACAGAATCCTGACATTTTAACAGGGTTGTGTAGACTTTTTAGATAAAATATATATATATATATAAAAATAATCAAGAGTATTGCAGTATATAGTGATACCTTTTTTATTGGACAAACATATTCATAGGTTTCATGACAAGCTTTCAAGAGCGTTCCTCTCTTTGTTGAGTCAGAGTCAATACTGATTATAGATTCACAAATACAGCAACAAATTCCAGGATTAACAAATAATGTTCTGTTCACCTTCAATGAACATGTCTACCTGCAAATAATGGGGACCGCAATGGGGTATAAAATGGCACCACAGTATGCCAATTTATTTATGGCTGACCTTGAATAGAGATTCCTGTCCACATATATCCACAAACCTTACAGATACTACCGTTATATAGATGACTTGTTCATTATATGGACAGAGGGAGAAAAAAAGCTCAGAGACTTCCACACTGCCATTAATACCTTCCACCCATCTTTTAAATTTAAAATAGATTACTCTGCAGAACGGGTAATTCACCACCATATCCATCACCAATGGAAATCTTAACTCATCTGTATATAGGAATCCTACAGACAGATGCAGTTATCTCCACAGCTCTAGCTTTCATCCCTCACATATTAAAAAAAGCGATTATCTATATAGTCAAGCCATCCGATACCACTGCATATGTTCTAACAGTGAGGACCGTGATAAACATTTAAAAACACTGTCCTACTTCTTCAGGAAAAAGGGCTACAAACCTAATGTCATAACACAGAAAGTAACCTCTGCCATTAAAACACCCCGGGAACACCTGCTGCAATACAAAACTAAAGAAATTACCTCACGTACACCTCTGATAACCACATACCATCTGGATCTAGAAGGTATCCGCAAAATATTTAAGGATCTACAACCACTGCTAATAGAGGACGCCGAATTAAAACATATATTCCCCAACCCCCCATTCTTGCATTTAGGCAGCCACCAAATCTCAGACAAGCATTGGTGAACAGAAGATTGGCCAATGAAGAGCTTAACAAAGAAAATGTCACAAAACCTTGCAATAAAAATCGGTGTAAATTGTGTCAACACATCTGCAAAGAGGACACAGCTATGCACAACAACAAGACCTATAACACCAGAGGGTCATATTCTTGTACATCAACTAATGTAGTGTAAATGATACAATGTACTGCATGTGAGAGAGGCTGCTACATTGGAGAAACCAGCCAGAAATTACATATGAGGATGAATCTACACAGACATTCCATCAATAAGCACGATGAGGAGACTTACTGTACTCCAGTGGACACCATTTCACCCAGAATAACCACTCCATAAAAAATCTCAAAATCATAAAAATTAAAATGATTATGTTCTTTAACAGTAAAAACTTAGGCCTTAATGTAGACATGAAATTTTTATCTCATCAAAATTTCTTGTAACCTCCAACATTCATGATTGTAAATAAGTATTTGTGTTTATGGATTTTTTTTTTCTTCTTTGCCTTCCTTCTGAGTTTGGTTACAGCTCTATGGTTCCTTAGATGTAAAACTATTTACGACCCCAATTTACTTACTCTGGTCTGCACCCCCACACACTTACGCATCTGGCTGAACAGAACATTATTTGTTAATCCTGGAATATTTTGCTGTATTTGTGAATCTATAATCAGTATTGACTCTGACTCGACAAAGAGAGGAACGCTCTCGAATGCTCGTCATGAAACCTATGAATATGTTTGTCCAATATAAAAAGGTATCACTATATACTGCAATACTCTGATTATTCATCTGGATTACTGGACATTCACGGCTACCTCACTCTTCACACACACATATATATATATATATATATATATATATATATATATATATACTACAAATAATACATTTGTAAGCTCATCTGCATGTCTAAAAGGTGGGGACATGCAAATGAAAAGACAATGTATCTTACTTTATGGATCCCAAAAATATAAATGTTATACATTGCTCGGATCTATCTCTCTGTGCCTGTGCATGTGTTTGGCAGCTCTTTAGCGAGGACGCAAAATCATCCACACGCGTGTACCACATACACAATCGCCGCCATTTTACAACACTAACTTACAGAATGCGGAAGTACACAGCTACACAAACAGTTTCACCTCGCGGACGCAGCTCGGCTCAACAACAGTGCAAATCTACATTGTATGCTGCATGAACGTCAAAACAGATTGTTAGCTCTTCAGCACATTGCTTGCTGCATATTTTAATTACAAATAGGTAAACTATATTAATTTATGATTTCATTAATTAATTAGTTATAAAAAAATACATAGGAGGAGGAGGAGGAGGCAGGCAGGCCAGTTCTGAGTTGTCAAACACCAACAGATTTGCCAGATTGAGTGAAACTGTTGGCGATGTCCATTCAGGAATGGCAATGCCAGATAGAGCTGTTCCCTCTAACAGCCGGGCGAACAGCTCTACTGGAGAAGAGGGAGGGCAGAATAGGCAGAGCAACAGACATGTTTTGGTGGTAGGGGACTCTATTATTAGGAAGGTAGACAGGGTAATTTGTCACCCAGATCCCAGCAATCGAACAGTTTGCTGTCTCCCGGGTGCTCGGGTTCGGCATGTTGTGGATCGGGTGGATAAATTATTGGGAGGGGCTGGTAATGAACCGGCGGTCTTGGTACACATTGGTACCAATGACAAAGTTAGTGGAAGATGGAGCGTCCTAAAGAATGATTTTAGAGAATTAGGGAATAAGCTTAAAGCAAGGACCTCCAAGGTAGTATTTTCTGAGATACTACCAGTGCCACGTGCTAGCCCAGGGAGGCAGAAGGAGCTTAGGGAGGTTAATGCGTGGCTAAAAAAGTGGTGCAGTGCAGAGGGTTTTGGGTTTTTAGAGCACTGGGCTGACTTCTCACTTGGGTACAATCTCTATAGCAGGGATGGATTGCACCTTAATGATGAGGGCGCTTTTGTGCTAGGGAATAGGATGGTAGAACGGCTGGGGGAGTTTTTAAACTTGTAGGTGGGGGGGAGGGACTATATAGAAGTATTGGGGTAAATAGGGTAGAGAGGGAAAGGGATGAATTATTTACCCATGGGGGAGGAGAAGGGGGGAGGGTTACAATAGAAAGTAGGGAGATATTAATAGGGGCCTCAAATACAGTGGCAGGCACTTCACATCAGCAGAGCCATAGCAACATAAAGTGTATGATTGCAAACGCAAGAAGTTTGCCTGGGAAAATGGATGAGCTAGAAATATTAGCAGTACAAGAAAAATGGGGCTTAATAGGCATTACGGAAACATGGTGGGATGAATCTCATGACTGGACTGTTAATCTGGATGGTTATAACCTATTTAGGAAAGATAGGGGCAATGGTAAAAGAGGAGGAGGGATCTGTCTTTATGTTAAGCCTGAATTTAAGCCTATAGTTAGAGAAGATATTTATGCTGGCACTAACGGCATCATTGAATCCTTGTGGGTTGAGCTAAATAGTGGAGGAGCTAATTCTAAATGCATATTGGTGGGAGTATGCTATAAACCCCCAAATATAGCTGAAAGTGAGGAAATACAATTATTGTTACAGATTGGAAATGCAGCTAAGCATGGGCAAGTTCTAATAATGGGAGACTTTAATTACCCTGATATAAACTGGATAAACGAGACCAGCAGCTCAGCTAAGGGGAGCAGGTTCTTGAGTACACTCAGGGATCATTATCTAGCCCAGGTAATACAAGAACCTACTAGAAATGGGGCCATCTTGGATTTAGTCATCACAAGTAATATTGATATAATATCAAATGTAAAAATAGGGGAACCCTTGGGGAACAGTGATCACAACACAGTCTCATTTGAGATTGAATACAAAAAACAGAGTTGTAAGGGGCCAACAAAAACTCTAAATTTTAAAAGGGCTAACTTTAATGGGCTACGGGCAGCAATACAACATATAGACTGGGACAAAGAACTTACAGGGAAGAATACTGAAAATAAATGGACAACATTCAAATCCTTACTAAATAAACATACTCATCAGCATGTACCATGTGGAAATAAAATAAATAGGAGTAAATCACATCCCATGTGGCTTAACAATGACTTAAAGATCATGATGAGGAAAAAGAAGTATGCATTTAAATTATACAAGAAGGAGGGAACAGAGGCATCTTTATGTGACTATAAGGAAATCAACAAGGCTTGCAAAAGGGCTATTAGACTGGCTAAAATAGAAAATGAGAAGTCAGTTGCAATGGAAAGTAAGACTAACCCTAAAATATTTTATAAATATATTAATGGGAAGAAGGCCAGGAAGGAATCGATAGGACCATTACAATGTGACACAGGCCATCTGATAATTAGTGACCAGGAAAAGGCAGATGAGCTAAATAGGTTCTTTTCTTCGGTTTACACAAGGGAGGTACCAGTGGTTGGGACACTGCAACATAATGGGGCTACACTACCTTCACTAAATAATTGGTTAACGCAGGAAGAAATACAAAAGAGGTTGGAGAAAATAAATGTTAATAAAGCCCCAGGTCCTGATGGAATACATCCAAGGGTACTGAGGGAGCTGGGTTCTGTAATAGCCAAACCATTATATCTAATCTTTAAAGACTCGCTCACTACAGGGTCTCTACCAGATGACTGGAGAAAAGCAGAGGTGATACCTATATTTAAGAAGGGATCTAGAGCAAATCCGGGGAATTATAGACCAGTGAGCCTCACTTCTGTAGTTGGGAAGCTTTTAGAAGGGTTAATAAGGGACAGAATACAAGAATATGTCTATTTGAACAGGATCATAGGTAGCAGTCAACATGGATTTATGAAGGAAAGGTCGTGTCAGACCAATCTAATTAGTTTTTATGAGGAGGTTAGTAGGAACTTGGATCAGGGCAACTCAGTGGATGTAGTCTTTTTAGATTTTTCAAAGGCATTTGATACAGTGCCACATGGAAGACTAGTGAGCAAACTAAGGGATACAGGAATTGCAGTAAATATCTGCTCATGGATCGAGAGCTGGCTAAAAGACAGGAAGCAAAGGGTTGTTGTAAATGGAACATACTCCGATTGGTCTAATGTGATAAGTGGGGTTCCTCAGGGCTCAGTATTGGGTCCTCTCCTTTTTAACATATTTATTAATGACATTGAAGTAGGACTCGAATGTAGTGTCTCCATTTTTGCTGATGACACTAAGTTGTGCAAGGTAATAAAATCAGATAATGATGTACTTTTCCTACAAAAGGATTTGCATAAATTAGAGAAATGGGCGGCTAAATGGCAGATGAGATTTAATACAAATAAATGTAAGGTTATGCATTTGGGAAGGAAAAATAACCAAGCAATCTATAATCTTAATGGAGCAAATCTAGGGGTATCAGATATTGAAAGGGATTTGGGAGTACTAGTGGACAACCACCTAGGTAACAGCGCTCAAAGCCAAGCAGCGGCTGCAAAGGCAAATAAAATATTAGCATGTATTAGGAAGGGTATAGAAGCCAGGGAAGAAGATATAATTCTGCCACTATACAAATCTCTAGTACGCCCTCATTTGGAATATGGAGTACAATTTTGGGCACCACCTCACAAAAAAGACATCTTAGAGCTGGAAAAAGTACAGAGAAGGGCTACAAAACTAATAAGGGGAATGGAGGGGCTAAGTTATGAAGAAAGACTAGCAAAATTAAACTTATTTTCGCTAGAAAAAAGGCGTCTAAGAGGAGATATGATTACGTTATTTAAATACATCCAGGGTCCATATAAGGCTTTGTCAAGTGAGCTTTTTGTAGCAAGAGATTTTCAACTGACAAGAGGACATCCGTTGAGGTTAGAGGAAAAAAGATTTCACCTTAAACAAAGAAAAGGGTTCTTCACAGTTAGGGTGGTTAAACTGTGGAATTCTCTACCAAAGGAGGTGGTGACAGCGAATTCGATAGACAACTTCAAAAAGGGGTTAGATATATTTCTGAATAAAGAGGGCATTCAAGGCTATCCTAGATAACTAGCGAAGGAATATTGATCCAGGGAGAAATTTGATCGCCAGTTTCTGGGGTCAGGAAGGAATTTTGCTTTTTTTCCCCCTTATGAGACAATTGGCAAAGTTTCAATGGGGTTTTTTTTATGTTTGCCTTCCTCTGGATCAATTAACAATAATTAACAATTAACAATAATAATAAATAGTCCAAATTAAAAAGATCAATAGAGATCTAAAAAGGTTGAACTTGATGGACTAACTCTTTATTCATTCTCCAATACTATACTATTAATAATTATTTAATCAATAATTTAATTAATAACTAATCCGCATATTGCAGATCAGAGGAGATCTTAACAGGTTGAACTTGATGGACTGAAAGTCTTTTTTCAACCTTAATTACTATGTAACTATGTAACTATGTAACTATGTAACATATACAGAAAGAAAAAAAAACACCACAGTATCGCAATATACGACAAAGGCCTTCACCGCGTGCCTCACAAGGAGCGCCAACAGTGCTCATAGGACACAAAGGGGAGAGGCTTGCAATAAGCGCCAAAAGGAGATCAGCACGGACCTTACAATGAGCACAAAAGCTCCTCTGATAACAAAAAATACACCAACTGAGAGGCTCGCAATGAGCACCAAAGGATCTCAGACAACCAAAACACTTACTGTCTGTGGAAAACAGCATTGCATAGTTACATAGTTACATAGTCCTTACCTTCCTTACAATTGTATTGCACCGTAATTTTTGACGGGCAAGTCGCTAGTAAATTAATAATAGTAATTGTGGTGGCATATTGTACAAAATATGTTTTATATCAGAACAAATTCAAGTTTTTAAATATATTTTTAGCAGCATGATATTATTGCCCTATTTATCAACAATAAAGTGGTAGACTCAAGAAGCTATTGAGGGAAGGCTATCAACGGATTTTCACTATTTTAAATAGCCTTCTGAAAAACAAAACCCAGCCAATATATTTTCTTTGTGAATCTCCCCCAAAATCAAAAAAGTAATAATAATTCCTTAAAAATGTGACTACAGTAACACAAATTGCATAGTACACGTTAAAGGACCATTTTTTTTGCAAGTGGATTTTACTTCTTGCAAGTAAAGGCTGATAAATTGCAGAGTGCACTAATTGTGTCCAGTTGCGAGGGGTGTGGCTTGACTGTTAAACTAGCATAAAGATTAAAGAGCTGTTTGGGGCTGTTTGCAACTGGATTTTACTACTTGCAAGTAAAGGGTGATTAATTGCAGCTGTTTGTGGCTGTTTGCAACTGGATTTTACTACTTGCAAGTAAAGGGTGATTAATTGCAGAGTGCACTAATTGTTTCCAGGTGAGTAGGCACTAGTTAATATAAACAGGAAAAGGTGCGAACTTGTGAGCTTGCAAACACTTCTAATATAAGTGCAGTTCTAGTAAAAGTGTAGGAGCTTAAATAAAAGGACGGAGTGCTAAGAAAGGGGATGGGGCAGACTTATAGTGCAAAAAAGGAAAAAATAAATATGTATATATATATTTTTTTTTATAATCTTTTTTTATATTAAGCTTTATACAAATCTATTATTTTTTATTATTGTTTGTTTATTTTTTCCATCAAAATGTTATAGACAATAATTATGAGTCAGTCCAGTGGCAACCTCACTCAGTGTACATCCTGTCATATGTATGTACTACTGGAACAGATGATCCAGGGTCCATACCTCTGTGACAGGTGTGAGCATGTTGCCTCTCTGGAAGCTCAAATTGGAGAACTGGAGAGGAGAATTGCAGCACTTAATGATATTTTGATGCACTGGAAAGGGAGCTGGTGCTCACTGAGCACAGTTTAGCTGGACCTAGCATGGAGGGTGGAGATGGGACCAGTGAGAATGTCCAGGGAGGTAGCTGGGGATCAGAGAAGCAGGGGGATCAGGAGGAGGCAGGCCAATACTGAGTTGGCAACACAAACAGATTTGCCAGATTGAGTGAAACTGTTGGGGATGTCCATGCAGGAATGGCAATGCCAGATAGAGCTGTTCCCTCTAACAGCAGGGAGAACAGTTCTACTGGATGAAAGGGAGGGCAGAATAGGAAGAGAAACAGACAGGTTTTGGTGGTAGAAGAATCTATTATTAGGAAGGTAGACAGGGTTATTTGTCACCCAGATCCCAGCAATCAAACAGTTTGCTGTCTTTCGGGTGGTAGGGTTCGGCATGTTGTGGATCGTGTAGACAAATTATTGTGAGGGGCTGGAAAACAACCAGCGTCATGATACATATTGGTACCAATGACAAAGTTAGTGGAAAATGGAGTGTCCTAAAGAATGATTTTAGAGAACTAGGTAATAAGCTGAAGGCAAGGACCTCCAAGGTAGTATTTTCTGAGATACTACCTGTGCCACGTGCTAGTCCAGGGAGACAGAAGGAGTTCAGGGAGGCTTATGCGTGGCTAAAGATGTAGTGCACTCTCAAGGGGTTTGGGTTTTTAGAGCACCGCGCTGACTTCTCACTTCGGCACAATCTGTATAGCAGGGATGGATTGCACCTTAATGATGAGAGAGCTTTTGTGCTAGGGGATACGATGGTAGAAAGGCTGGAGGAGTTTTTAAACTAGTGGGGTGGGCGGAGGGCACTAGATATAAGTAATGAGGTAGAAAGTGTGGAGGAGATAAGGGATGAATGAACAACTCAATGAACAACACATGGGTGCAGGGTTAGTATAGTCAATAGGGAGGTAGTACTAAGTAACTCAAGTACAGAGGCAGGCACCGGAAAACTACAGACTCATATCATAAGGTTTATGCTTGCTAATGCCAGAAGTTTGCCAGGAAAAATGGGAGAGTTAGAATTATTGGCAATTAAGGAAAAATGGGATTTAATTGGCTTTACCGAAGCGTGGTGGGATGCATCTCATGCCTGGACTGTTAATCTGGATGGTTATAACCTTTTTAGGAAAGATAGGGGCAATGGTAAACGAGGAGGAGGGATTTGTATGTAAAGCCTGAAATTAAGCCTATAGTCAGAGAAGAGGTTGGAGAAAATAAATGTTAATAAAGCCCCAGGTCCTGATGGAATACATCCAAGGGTACTGAGGGAGCTGGGTTCTGTAATAGCCAAACCATTATATCTAATCTTTAAAGACTCGCTCACTACAGGGTCTCTACCAGATGACTGGAGAAAAGCAGAGGTGATACCTATATTTAAGAAGGGATCTAGAGCAAATCCGGGGAATTATAGACCAGTGAGCCTCACTTCTGTAGTTGGGAAGCTTTTAGAAGGGTTAATAAGGGACAGAATACAAGAATATGTCTATTTGAACAGGATCATAGGTAGCAGTCAACATGGATTTATGAAGGAAAGGTCGTGTCAGACCAATCTAATTAGTTTTTATGAGGAGGTTAGTAGGAACTTGGATCAGGGCAACTCAGTGGATGTAGTCTTTTTAGATTTTTCAAAGGCATTTGATACAGTGCCACATGGAAGACTAGTGAGCAAACTAATGGATACAGGAATTGCAGTAAATATCTGCTCATGGATCGAGAGCTGGCTAAAAGACAGGAAGCAAAGGGTTGTTGTAAATGGAACATACTCCGATTGGTCTAATGTGATAAGTGGGGTTCCTCAGGGCTCAGTATTGGGTCCTCTCCTTTTTAACATATTTATTAATGACATTGAAGTAGGACTCGAATGTAGTGTCTC
Organism: Discoglossus pictus; assembly: GCA_027410445.1. NCBI lineage: Eukaryota > Metazoa > Chordata > Amphibia > Anura > Alytidae > Discoglossus > Discoglossus pictus. The sequence continues at coordinate 266,639,726 of CM050163.1, read as the reverse complement.
CATTTTTGCTGATGACACTAAGTTGTGCAAGGTAATAAAATCAGATAATGATGTACTTTCCCTACAAAAGGATTTGCATAAATTAGAGAAATGGGCGGCTAAATGGCAGATGAGATTTAATACAAATAAATGTAAGGTTATGCATTTGGGAAGGAACAATAGCCAAGCAATCTATAATCTTAATGGAGCAAATCTAGGGGTATCAGATATTGAAAGGGATTTGGGAGTACTAGTGGACAACCACCTAGGTAACAGCGCTCAAAGCCAAGCAGCGGCTGCAAAGGCAAATAAAATATTAGCATGTATTAGGAAGGGTATAGAAGCCAGGGAAGAAGATATAATTCTGCCACTATACAAATCTCTAGTACGCCCTCATTTGGAATATGGAGTACAATTTTGGGCACCACCTCACAAAAAAGACATTTTAGAGCTGGAAAAAGTACAGAGAAGGGCTACAAAACTAATAAGGGGAATGGAGGGGCTAAGTTATGAAGAAAGACTAGCAAAATTAAACTTATTTTCGCTAGAAAAAAGGCGTCTAAGAGGAGATATGATTACGTTATTTAAATACATCCAGGGTCAATATAAGGCTTTGTCAAGTGAACTTTTTGTAGCAAGAGATTTTCAACTGACAAGAGGACATCCGTTGAGGTTAGAGGAAAAAAGATTTCACCTTAAACAAAGAAAAGGGTTCTTCACAGTTAGGGTGGTTAAACTGTGGAATTCTCTACCGAAGGAGGTGGTGACAGCGAATTCGATAGACAACTTCAAAAAGGGGTTAGATATATTTCTGAATAAAGAGGGCATTCAAGGCTATCCTAGATAACTAGCAAGGAATATTGATCCAGGGAGAAATTTGATCGCCAGTTTCTGGGGTCAGGAAGGAATTTTGCTTTTTTTTCCCCTTATGAGACAATTGGCAAAGTTTCAATGGGTTTTTTTTTATGTTTGCCTTCCTCTGGATCAATTAACAATAATTAACAATTAACAATAATAATAAATAGTCCAAATTAAAAAGATCAATAGAGATCTAAAAAGGTTGAACTTGATGGACTAACTCTTTATTCATTCTCCAATACTATACTATTAATAATTATTTAATCAATAATTTAATTAATAACTAATCTGCATATTGCAGATCAGAGGAGATCTTAACAGGTTGAACTTGATGGACTGAAAGTCTTTTTTCAACCTTAATTACTATGTAACTATGTAACTATGTAACTAAGATATTTATGGTGGGACTAGTGATAAAGTTGAATGTTTATGGGTAGAGTTAAATAGCGGAGCAGCAAATTCCAAAAAAATATTAGTAGGCGTATGCTATAAACCCCCAAATATAGCTGAAAGTGAGGAAATACAATTATTGTTACAGATTGGAAATGCAGCTAAGCACGGGCAAGTTCTAATAATGGGAAATTTTAATTACCCTGAAATAAACTGGATAATTGAGACCAGCAGTTCTGCTAAGGGGAGCAGGTTCTTGAGTACACTCAGGGATCATTATCTGGCCCAGGTTATACAAGAGCCTACTAGAAATGAGGCTATCTTTGATTTCGCTTTCACAAATAATATTGATATAGTATCAAATGTTGAAATAGGGCAACCTTTGGGAAACGGTGATCACAACACAGACTCATTTGAGATTGAATTAAAAAAGCAAACTTTAAGGGGCCAACAAAAACTCTAAATTTTAAAAGGGCAGATTTTAACAGTCTAAGGGCAGCAATACAAAGTATAGACTGGGACAAAGAACTGATAGGTAAAAATACTGAACATAAAAGGACAACATTTAAATCCTTACTAAATATACATACTTATCACCATATACCAAGTGGGAATAAAAGTAAAAGGAGTAAATTACATCCAATGTGGCTTAACAATGATTTAAAGATCAAGATACAGAGTAAAAAACAGGCATTTAAATTATACAAACAAGAGGGGACAGAGACTGCTTTACATAAGTACAAGGAAATCAACAAGGTTTGCAAAAGGGCGATTAGACTGGCTAAAATAGAAAATGAAAAATTAGTTGCAAAAGAGAGTAAGACTAACCGTAAAATATTTTTTAAGTATATTAATGGGAAGAAGGCTATGAAAGAAGCTATAGGAACATTACAATGAGACACAGGCCTTCTGAAAATCAGTGACCAGGAAAAGGCAAATGAGCTAAATAGGTTCTTTTCTTCGGTATATACAAAGGAGGTACCAGTGGTTAGGACACAGCAACATAATGGGGCTACACTACTTTGCCAAATAATTGGTTAACGCAGGAAGAAATCCAAAAGAGGTTGGAAAAAATAAATGTGAATAAAGACTTGGGTTCTGATGAAATATATCCAAGGGAACTGTGGGAAATGGGTTCTATAATAGCCAAACCATTATATTTAAATTTTCAAGATTCACTCAACACAGGGTCTCTAGCAGATGACTGGAGAAAAGGAGATGTGATACCTATATTTAAGAAGGGAGCAAGAGCAAATCTGGGGAATTATAGACTAGTGAGCCTCACTTCTGTAGTGGGGAAGCTTTTAGAAGGGTTAATAAGGGATAACATACAGCAATATGTCTATTTGAACAGGATTATAAGTAGGAGTCAACATACATTTATGAGGCATAGGTCATGTCAAACAAATCTAATTAGTTTCTATTAAGAGGTTAGTAAGAACTTGGATCAAGGCAACTCAGTGGATGTAGTCTTTTTGAATTTTGCAAAGGCTTTTGATACAGTGCCACATGGGAGACTATTGTGCAAACTAAGGGATGCAGGAATTGCAGTAAATATCTGCTCATGGATTGGGAGCTGGCTAAAAGACAGGAAGCAAAGGGTTGTTGTAAATGGAACATACTCAGATTGGACTATTGTGGGATGTGAGGTGCCTCAGGGTTCAGTATTAGGTCCTCTCCTTTTTAACATATTTATTAATGACTTAGAGGTTGGACTGGAAAGTAGTGTCTCCATTTTTGCTGATGACACTAAGTTGTGCAAGGTAATTAAATCAGATAATTATGTACTTTCCCTCTAAACAGATTTACATAAAATTGAGGAATGGGCATCAAAATTGCAGATTAGATTTAATATGAATAAATGTAAAGTTATGCATTTGAGAAGGAAAAACAGCCATGCCATTTATAATCTTAAAGGAGCAAATCTAGGGGTATCAGATATTGAAAGTTATTTGGGAGTACTTATGGACAACCACCTAGGTAACAGTGCTCGATTCCAAGCAGCAGCTGCAAAGGCAAATAAAATATTAGCATGTATTAAGAAGGGTATAGAAGCATGGGAAACAAATATCATTCTGCCACTGAAGAAACACAAAACGAATTAAACTTATTTTCTCTAGAAAAAAAGGTGTTTAAGAGGGGATATTATTACCTTATATAAATATGAAGTAAAAAGATTCCAACATAAATAAATAAAAGGGTTCTTCACAGTAATGGTGGTTAATCTGTGGAAATCTCTTTTTAAAGGAGGTGGTGACAGAGGATTCGATAGATAACTTTAAGAAGGGGTTGGGTATATTTTTAAATAAAAAGGGCATTCAGGGCAATCCTGGAGAATTAGAGAGGGAGTATTCATCCAAATGCTCAACCCCGGCCGTGGGAGTACTTTGAGTACCCCCTCGGCAACTAACATTAACTCCCCTTTGCTGCGGTGTCCCCATCAGGACCCCCTGAGGTTCCCCACATTAACCCTCGCTGCGGGGGTCCCGATTGGGACCCCTGCAGCATTTACAAATTAAAATTTCCCGCCGTGGGTCCTTAAGCACCATCGCTACAATTCTAATTAACCCCATCACTAATGGGGCTCTTTACAGACCCCCATGAGCCCCTAATTAACCATAATTAACACCCATCAGTCTCATAAGGGTCTATACAAACCCTTATGGGACACTAAGTGACCCTAACATTAACACTATAAGGGCAATTAGGGTCCTCCAGGAACCTCATGACACTAAGTCTAATAAATCTAAATGAACCCCCCTCTAACTAATTAAATCCCCTCTAACTAATTAATCCCCTCTAAGTAATTAATCCTTTCTAACTAATTAACCCCCCCTAAGTAATTAAACCCCTCTCTAACCAATTAACCATATTTAATCCTCACCATACCTTATTAACCCTATCACTAACCACTTAACCCTATCTAGACCCAGTTATCCATATCTAGTCCTATTTGACCCTAACTGTTACCAATAAACCCTAACTTACCCAATTACCCCTAACTGTACCTAATTACTCCTAACTATACACAATAAACCCTAACTGTACCTAATAAATCCTAACTGTACCTAATTACCCATAATTGTACCCAATAAATCCCAACTGTAAGTAATAAACCCTAACTGCACCTATTTAACTCTAACTGTACCTATCTAACCCTAAATGGACCCAGTTAATCCTAACTTGACCCCTGGAAACTGCTGATGGGGCATTTTGGCCCGGTAAGTAGACTATTAACACCTTTTTATTACAGTTCAGTAAATGTTTATTGACTGTAATGTTTCTGTTATATTTAGGTGTGACTGGACGTCTGGACATTTTTGGAGGGGCCATTCCTGGGACAGAAGACTAAAGACCAGGGCATCGCTGGACACCGCTGCAGGGGCATTTTGGCCAGGTCAGTGGACTAATTAACCTTTTCCTTTTATTTTGATAGTGTTTTTTTTTTATGTGTAATTCTTTTTTATTTTATGTGTAATCTTTTTTTTTAAAACAATGAGTTTTTATTGTCACAATTTTTAAGAAACATTTCACAGATTTGACCCCGGCACGCAGGCCAGAGAGTTTAACATAAGTCCACGTCACCCATTACAGTCACATTTATTTATATCTATTTACAGAGAACTCTGATTCATTACTGTTATTAACGTCAGGATGGAGAATAGACTGTTTTAGGTCAAACCTTTTGCTGCTGGTCCATAATGTGTGACTTTCTTTTTTTTTTTTCTGTTACTTTTTAAATTAAAACAACATAACCTATAACTTAACCGGCTTGCTGGCCAACCCTGTCCCCCCCCCCCCCCCTTCCTAATCCTTACATAAAAACAAATAGCTATTGTAGTGAATTAGTCCCCAAGTCTTTCCCTGCTCCCCTCCCCTTCCCAATCTCCTTGACCAAGCTTATTGGAGTATGAGTCCTAGGTAAATACCAACCGCTATCTCTAACTCCCTAGGTCTATGCCTATATGTACTAACCACGGGTCCCAAATGTTCCTGTATTTGTCCATTGAGTCATCCAGTAGGTGGGTAATTTTTTCATTGATTGCTATATAGTTAATCTTTTGTTTAAACAACCGAAAATTTAGGTTGCTAGATTTCCAGGATTTGGCAATATGGCTCTTAGCAGCCAAAGTTATATATTGAAGCAGCCTATTTTGGGATGGCGACAGAGTGCTATTGGGAATCCCCAGCAGCATGTTGTCTATAGTCCTGTCAACTGGGGCATGGAACAGGTCCGAGGCTAACTCTGAAATTGAATCCCAGACTTTTACTACCTGGGGGCATGTCCACCACATGTGGGTAAATGTCCCTGTTGCTTGGCACCCCCTGAAACACAAGTGGCTTTCTGACTTTTTCCATTTTGCGAGCTTTTCTGGGGTAATGTACACCCTGTGGAGCACCTTAATGGAAGTCTCAAGGATGCTATAGTTGAGGGAGCCCATATAAATGTAGACCAAACAACCCTCCATTTACCTAGGTCCCAGCTCGTACTCATGTCAGTTTCCCAGTCAACCATGTGTTTTACCTTGAGTCCTTCTGGCCGGGCATTAAACGTTTTGTAAAGCATCCCTTTGTTAGTGGGGCCACTTGACAGATTTTAGATAGCCAGTTCATTTCCGGCTCTGTGTGGTTCTTTAATAAGGAGTGTATAAAATGTTTAAATCTGCAGAAGTTGTAGTGTTCTGACAAAGGCAGACCATGTTTGTCCCTTAAAATTTCGAAGGAGAGAATTTGACCCCTATCTAACCACTCTCCCAGCCTATCTAGTTTTTCATTCTTCCACCAATGTTGGGAGGTCAAGTTCAAGCTTATTGGCATCTGCAGGTGATTAAGGAGCGAGTTCATATAAGATAGTTTTGGGAAGATTTTTGTGTGCTTACGGGCCCATTTCCAACATGTTAGCGTGTGCTTTATCATTGGATTAGGTGTGTTTCTAATTTTGGGGGGTATATCGGGAAGCCACATAATCGTGTCCCAGGTCAACGGTCTCATTGATTGGTTTTCTATATAAATCCACGCAGGTTGATGGGTCACAGAGTGGGCAATTGGCAAAAAGGATAGTTGAGCGGCCTTGTAATAGAGTTTAATATTTGGACAGGATAGTCCTCCATCTAGTTTGTGTAGATACATAATTTTTTTTGCAATTCAAGAAGGACCATGATTCCAAATAAACCTAAAAATTTGCCTTTGGAAATTAGATATATCTTTATTTTTAACTGGAATAGGGAGAGTTCTAAAAAGGTAAAGGAGTCTGGGCATAATGTTCATTTTTATAGTATTAATTCTCCCTACCCAGGAAAGGCGAAATTTCGTCCATCTACCCAGGTCTGTAATTAAGGTTTTTAGTAACTTTGAATAGTTAGCATTATATAGGTCATCTAAATTTGCAGTTAACCTAATACCGAGATAGTTTATATATTTAATGTCCCAATTGAATTTGTATCGTTCCTGTAGCCTATTTTTCTCTGCAGCAGGCAAATCTATAGCTAGTGTCTCTGTCTTCTCTAAATTTAATTTTAAGCCCGAAAGCTGGCCACATTTTTCTAATGTTTTAATGAGCTCCGGAACCGAGTGAATTGGGTTGGACACCACACAAAGCAGATCGTCCGCGAACAGGCATATTTTAAAATGATGGTGTCCTACCTCTATGCCGGTAATCCCAGAGTTGGCCCTGATCCCCTGGGCCAGAAGCTCCATGGCCAATGCGAAGAGCAGAGGCGATAGCAGGCATCCTTGTCTAGTGCCCCTCCCAATTGTTATACTCGGAATCGCAGGGCCCAGGAGCTTCAGTTTGGCTGAAGGGGAGTTATAGAAACATTTCAACAAGTTAATAAACTGACCACTGATACCAAATTTACTTAGAGTCGCGAATAGATAAGGCCATTCCAGGGAATCGAAGGCCTTTTCAATATCAAAGGCCATAAGGCACGCTGATTGTTTGGAGGTTTTGGCTGTATGTATGAGGTTAAGTACCTTCCTAATATTATCCCCTGCTTGTCTGTGAGCCACGAAGCCTACTTGGTCATCATGGATCAGTCTTGGCAGGATACAAGCCAATCTGTCTGACATAATTTTGGAGAGAATTTTCATATCCCAGTTTAGAAGTGAAATTGGCCTATAATTTTTCATTTCTAGGGGGTCCCTTCCTTCCTTGGGAAATAGTATAATCTCAGCAGCATTAAGCTCTGCCGGTATTTGCTCTCCTGCCAGAATGTTGTTAAAGAGCGTGACTGTAAATGCTTTGTAGTAGCTATTGGTAAACCCGTCTGGCCCCGGGGATTTACCAGCTTTAAGTTTTTGAATCGTTTTACGTACCTCGTCTAATGTAATTGAGGCATTAAGGGAACCCAACTCTTTCCCCCGTTATGGTGGAAAGATCTCTTGAGTTGTGAAATGCCTGCATCTCATTAAGGTTGAGAGTTTTGGAGCCTTCATAAAGGGAATTAAAATAATTGGTGAAAATGGACTGAATTTTACTTGGATTAGGTGTGACCTCGCTCTCCCGTGTCTTTAATTGATGGATTTTATTCTGTGCAGTTTTTGATTGAAGCTTTCTGGCTAGAGGTGGGCCCGGTTTATTTGCTTTGTCAAAAAACTTTTGCTGAGTCCACCTTAGGGCTTTCTCAGTATGGTCCGATAGGAGAGCGTCCAGTTCTGTCCTAACCTTTTCTATTGCCTGTCTTTTTTTGCTGTCTGGGTTGGATTGATTTAGTTTTTCAAGTTTTTTCAGTTCTACTTGGAGTTCAATTTCTCTGGCTTTTCTTTGTTTTTTGTGATGGGAAGTAATTTTAATAAGGGATCCCCTAATGTATGCCTTGTGTGTAGCCCAGACAATGCTTGCCCTTACATCTGGGGAAAGGTTAACCTGAAAGAAAAGATCCAGATCTTGGGAAATTTGGTCTTTGACCGCTGGGTTAGCTAAGATTCGCTCGTTAAGTCTCCATGAAAATATTGGCCTCCCCCCTGAGTCCCATACCAAGTCAAGCTTGACAGAAGCATGGTCTGACCATGTACAGGGAATAATTTCTGATTTCTTCACCTGGTCTATCAGGGAGGAATCTACTAAAATGTAGTCTATCCTGGAATAGGTGTTGTGTACTTGGGAAAAAAAGAGTATTCCTTATCCCTAGGGTGTGTTTCCCTCCAGATATCTGTCAAGTTTAGTTTAAGGAGTAATAGCTTGATTTTCTTCAGCTTTCTAGAGAACCTCTCTTGGCCCCCCTTACCTGTCCTATCTTGAGCCGGGTCCAGCACCAAATTCAGGTCCCCCCCTATTATTACTTTTCCCAGCTCCGGCTTATCTAGATTCCTCAATAAATTCAGAACAATCTGATGGGGGTTTGTTGTTGGGGCATAAATGGAAACCAGAGTTATCCTATTGCCCTGTACTAGTGCTGTGATAATTACAAAGTTACCAGCCGGATCTACCTGTTTTTTCTCTAATGTGAAGGGGAAGTTCCTGTGAAGAAGTATAGCTGCCCCTCCTTTTTTAGTTCTTTGATTGGCTAGAAAAACTGTTGGATAATTCATGTGAAGGAAATTTGGATGGTTGTGGACAAAGTGAGTCTCCTGCATGAATATGACAGAAGGGTTACTATCTTTATAAGAGAGAAAGGCCTTGCGACGTTTAAATGGGGAGTTAAATCCCTTGACATTATGTGTCAGGAAAACAAGGTCTAAACTATTTAGACTTTCCGCCATGTGTGTAGTATGGTGTTGTGTTGTCCTGACTTACCCCATTCCGCTGGATCAGTCCTGATTGCACTATGACCTGATGAGGTAGGCTGGGAGAGTGGACTACTCACTAACCAGGTAGTCTTACCCCCCGGGAATCTTGTGCTCGGGAGAAGAATGCTTTCTAACCAGATGGATTTACCCCTGGGGAGTCTTATATTCAGAAAGAGAGAACATGGATCAGCCAGCAAGCCAACAAAACAATGTTTAAATAATGAGACATAACAATTAAATAGATGAACAATACATGACAACATTTCAAGAACACTGATCCTCATTAACTATTACAAATAGCACCTAAGTGCCTAGGATGGGGAGGATAATCACTCCTCCCTCTGTCCCTAGTACGAGGAAAATGAAAAGACTTGAATAATTCCTAACAAAAAAATTCGTATTTTACTAACAGCAAACTAGCCCTGAAATAGGCCCAAACCTGTGGAGAAATAAAAAACATGAGAAGAAAGTATACCTAAATCTACTGTCTTTTTGGTATTTACTGTTTCTTCCCTGATATTATTCTGAATGACATAATCTTAAACTGACAGTTATTGTTGAATTTTTTAAGCTGCCTTAAACTTTTTAACTTTTGTCAAAACCTGTATGCATTATTTAAGAGTTCTCACGCATCCGACTATGACATTTGTTCAACCTTCTTGAGCTTGTGAAAGGGAAGTGCCTGGGGTGAACTCGCCGGTCGTCCCTGGCTCTGGTTGCGATGTGCGAATAGAGTCCCAGGGCCCTATGTGCCCTCTCAATTTCAATCACCGCTTCCTCTTCCCCCGGCAGCAAGGCCCGAACAACTTCCTTGATGTAAGGTACCAGATTGGTCACCCGTTTGTCAATTCCTCTAAAGCGAATATTATTTCTGCGAGAACGGTTTTCCGCATCCTCAAGCTTATTTTCCAGGGAGGTGATTCTGGTAGAGTTTGATTCTGTTTGATTCTGGGAGATGTCCCTCCTGTCCTGCTCTTGGGTTCAGACCATTTGATCCGTGAGGGTTTCTAAGACATGAGTTCTCTGTCCCAGCTCTTGTATTTCTTTTTTAAAGTCCTGCACGGCCTGGGATAGCTGGGTCTTTAATAAGGTTTCAAACCTTGTCATAATTTTTTCTATCACCTCCGGATCCTGTAATATTCCCCTCTGCTCCCCCTCCATATCCGAGTTGTCAGATAGGTCTAAGGCGGGACTCTGGGGTGAAGGCTGTCGTTTTGGGAGGGCTTGGAAGTGTTCTGGTATCCCTTTAGCTGCCGTGCTCTTGCGTGTTTTACCCTTCATCTTCCACACAGGTTATCATCTGTAATTTACTAGGACTTCCCCTGACAAAAATATTAAACCAGCTTTTGAAACAAGGGGTTTGCTTTTATGCAAAAGGGTTTCTTTTCTTCTTTTCTTTTCCTTTTAAATTATCATATCGTCGTATTACAGAACTGCATTATGAACTCCCAGGTAGGGCCTTTTCATCCTTATTTGTCTACATGGCTAGGGAGAACTGTGTGTGTCACCCTGGGTGTATGACATGGGGTATTTGTGTGTCCAGATTTCAACTGGTACCCAGATATATATAAAATGTTCCTGCTTTCACTGAGAACTGTCAGGGAGATTTAGCATAAATCAGTCCAGGGCAGTTGTAATTAAAATTGCCAGTGTGATATGTTGTGGGGTCCTAGCTCCGTTTCAGGGTGACTGGGGTTGCACTCCCTCCACCACAATGTTGCTCAAAATGTCCGCCTCCTCCTACTTGGGCCTTTGTGATTGCCAGATCCGTGGGCCCCCTCCTGTTTCAGTCTGGCCGACCTGCCTGTGCTTTTTGGGGCCCCCCTGCTGACCCGCTTCCCTCTCAGAACTTCTTGTGGGAAGGGGGGGACACCCAGCTCACCTCAGGTCGCCAACTCTGTTTCTCGTGGTTGGACACGTGGTCCAAGATGGCGCCCCTTCTCCCGTTGGCGTCTCTCCACTCACCGGGCCGTCGGCTGTCCCCTGTAGTCTGCCCGCTTGACTGGCCTCCGGGCTATCGCCCGATCACACCGCTCTAACCCCCGCGGGGTGCTCGCCGTCTTCGGGCCTCACAGACTGGGCCCCTGCAGTCCCCGCCGCGCCCGACTCGGCGCTCCCTGATGGCCCCCTTTGAGGTACTCACACTCGGCTGTGCAGGGGGGGGGGGATATGGGACGTTGCTGCGTGGGGAGGCTTGCTGGAACGGGCCTTTTCTTTTCCACCGTAGCAAGGTGGAGGGCTCAGTGGATGATGCCTCCCCATGCGCTGGAGTTGGTCAGGGAGGCTAGATGGTTTGTGTGATCTTATTTTTATTGTCTGAAATGCTTTTTTATTTTCTATAGTTAGTCGTTTGTTATTTTTTGTAATTAGTGTTTTTTTTCAGTAATGTGGGTGATTTTATTTTTTGTACTTAGTGGGGTGTTGGGGAGTTTAATAGGGGGTTAGCTAGGTCGTGTAGGTGTTAATAGGATTGGGTAGAGGGGGGGTTAATAGGATAGGTATTTACTGGGTCAAGTTAGGGTTAACTAGGTCCAGTTAGGGTTAAATAGGTCCAGTTAGGGTTAAATAGGTCCAGTTAGGATTTATTAGGTACAGTTAGGATTTATTAGGTACAGTTAGGGTTTATTAGGTACAGTTAGGGTTAAATAGATCCAGTTAGGATTAACTAGGTCCAGTTAGGGTTAAATAAGTACAGTTAGGGGTAATTAGGTACAGTTAGGATTTATTAGGTACCCTTAGGGTTTATTAGGTACACTTAGAGTTTATTAGGTTGAGTTAGGGTTAAATAGCTACATTTAGGGGTAATTAGGTCCAGTTAGGGTTAACTAGGTCCAGTTAGGGTTAAATAGGTACAGTTAGGGGTAATAAGTTACAGTTAGGATTTATTAGGTACTCTTAGGGTTTATTAGGTACAGTTAGGGTTTATTAGGTCAAGTTAGGGTTAAATTGGTGCAGTTAGGGGTAATTAGGTACAGTTAGGATTTATTAGGTACTCTTAGGGTTTATTACGTACAGTTAGGGTTTATTACATCGAGTTAGGGTTAAATAGGTACAGTTAGGGGTAATTAGGTACAGTTAGGGTTAATTAGGTACAGTTAGGATTTTTTAGGTACAGTTAGGGTTTATGAGGTACAATTAGGATTTATTAGGTACAGTTAGTGTTTATTGCTTACAGTTAGGGGTATTTAGGTATAGTTAGGATTTATTAGGTACAGTTAGGGGTAATAAGGCAGATTTAGGATTTATTAGGTACACTTAGGGTTTATGAGGTACTGTTAGGGGTAATTAGGTACAGTTATGGTTTATTGGGTACAGTTAGGGTTAAATAGGACTAGATAGGGATAACTGGGTCTAGCTAGGGTTAAGTGGTTAGTGATAGGGATTAATTAGGTATGGTGAGGGTTAAATAGGGTTAATTAGTTAAAGAGGGGTTAATTACTTAGAGGGGGTTAATTACTTAGATGGGGTTCATTAGTTAGAGGGGATTAATTAGTTAGAAGGGGTTTAATTAGTTAGAGGGGGTTAATTTAGATTTATTAGTTTATTGGTGAGGCTAATAGTGTAGTGTAGGGTAGTGCTTAAACGTAGTGTCATGTGGGTCCTGGAGGACCATCATGGCACTTATAGTGTTAATGTGAAAGTTAATTATTGTCCCATAAGAGTCTGTATAGACCCTTATGAGACTGATCGGGTTAATTAGAGGCTCATGGGTGCTTGTATAGAGTCCCATGAGTTATGGGGTTAATTAGAGGCTCATGGGGGTCTGTATAGAGTTACATAGTTACATAGTTACATAGTATTTTTTTTCCGTAAAGTTTTTTTATTGACACATTCACAAGACAAGCACATTTGTAAACAAGGAGTGACACGCAGGTCCCCCACGCTCAATGGTTTTCATCATATACATCCATGCTAGCCTTTGTTGAAATCCATATGTTTACAAGTGGATTTACCTTAAAAAGTAAAGGCTGATAAACTGCAGAGTGTATAATAATAAAGAACCAGAGAAATCAAAACAATAAATCTTTATTTAATTACTTGGAGACAACGTCGATTAAAAACAACAGGACGCTGCAAACTAGATCCACACTGAGCCCTAACAAGCAGCATAGACTGTTTTAAACCACAGGACGCTGCAAATTGGATCAATGCAGACAATAATGTGGATATAAAGATAAATGCCATCTTACATATAAATGATGAACTACTTTGTATATAAGAACTGTAAATTAGATCAGACACAAATATTGTAGCCAACATATAGAAGGGCATGATAAGCCACCAGATTGATGTATGGACTGGGAATTTGTAGGACTTACTGTTTTGGATATAAATATTAAGTAAAATCTCCTAGAGATATATACGTATATACACACCAGGAAGCCAAGCTTTACAATTGTAAAAGCACCTCTCAAGACATAATAGAAGAGATTATAACACTGAATTTATCTCTCAGTAACTGGTCTAGGGTGCAATATAAAGGGAGTCAATATTAATTGTTTTTAAGGAATTATTTCCTATTCCCTTGATTTTAAACAAGTTTTTAATCGACGTTGTCTCCAAGTAATTAAATAAAGATTTATTGTTTTGATTTCTCTGGTTCTTTATTATTATATATGAATAGGTGTTATGCACCGAGAGAAATAATAACTATTATTTCCCAACACTACAAAGAATAAACTGCAGAGTGCACTAATTGTGCCCAGGTGAGAGGGGTGTGGCTTGACTGTTAAACTTGTATAAACGGTTTGTGAGCTGGTTTGGGGCCTGTTTACAAGTGGATTTACCTTACAAGTAAAGGCTGATATAAACTGCAGAGTGCACTAATTGTGCCCAGGTGAGAGGGGTGTGGCTTGACTGTTAAACTTGTATAAAAGGTTTGTGAGCTGGTTTGGGGTCTGTTTACAAGTGGATTTACCTTAAAAAGTAAAGGCTGATAAACTGCAGAGTGCACTAATTGTGCCCAGGTGAGAGGGGTGTGGCTTGACTGTTAAACTTGTATAAAAGGTTTGTGAGCTGGTTTGGGGCCTTGTTTACAAGTGGATTTACCTTACAAGTAAAGGCTGATAAACTGCAGAGTGCACTAATTGTGCCCAGGTGAGAGGGGTGTGGCTTGACTGTTAAACTAGGATAAAGGATTTGTGAGCTGGTTTGGGGCCTGTTTACAAGTGGATTTACCTTACAAGTAAAGGCTGATAAATTGCAGAGTGCACTAATTGTGCCCAGGCGAGAAGGCAGAAGTTAATATAAACCGGAGAAGGGGAACTTGTGAGCTTGCGAACATTTTCAGTATCAAGTGCAATTCTAGTAAAAGCCTAGGCGTTTAAATAAAAGGAGGGCCTTCAAAGAAAAGGGAGGGCAGATTTATAGTGCAAAGGAGGAAAACTTTATATAAATATATTATTTTATATTCTTTATTTTTCCCACTGAAATTTCGTAGACAATAATAATAATTATGAGTCAGTCCAGTGGCAACCTTATTCAGTGTACATCCTGTCATATGTATGCAATACTGGAACAGATGATCCAGGGTCCATACCTCTGTGAGAGGTGTGAGCATGTTGCCTCTCTGGAAGCTCAAATTGGAGATGTGGAGAGGAGAATTGCAGCACTTAGTGATATTGCTGCACTGGAAAGGGGGTTAGTGCTCACTGAGCGCAGTTTAGCTGGGCCTAGCATGGAGGGTGGAGCTGGGGCTAGTGAGGATGTCCAGGGAGGCAGCTGGGTTACAGTTAGAAGGGGAATCAGGGGGAACAGGAGGAGGCAGGCCAGTTCTGAGTTGGCAAACAACAACAGATTTGCCAGATTGAGTGAAACTGTTGGCGATGTCCATTCAGGAATGGCAATGCCAGATAGAGCTGTTCCCTCTAACAGCCGGGCGAACAGCTCTACTGGAGGAGAGGGAGGGCAGAATAGGCAGAACAGACAGGTTTTGGTTGTAGGGGACTCTGTCTCCTGGGTGCTCGGGTTCGTCATGTTGTGGATCGGGTAGACAAATTATTGGGAGGGGCTGGAAATGAACCGGCGGTCTTGGTACATATTGGTACCAATGACAAAGTTAGTGGAAGATGGAGTGTCCTAAAGAATGATTTTAGAGAACTAGGTAATAAGCTGAAGGCAAGGACCTCCAAGGTAGTATTTTCTGAGATACTACCAGTGCCACGTGCTAGCCCAGGGAGGCAGAAGGAGCTTAGGGAGGTTAATGCGTGGCTAAAGATGTGGTGCACTAAGGAGGGGTTTGGCTTTTTAGAGCACTGGGCTGACTTCTCACTTCGGTACAATCTCTACAGTAGGGATGGATTGCACCTTAATGATGAGGGAGCTTTTGTACTAGGGGATAGGATGGTAGAAAGGCTGGAGGAGTTTTTAAACTAGTAGGTGGGGGGGAGGGACTAGATATAAGTAATGGGGTAGAAAGTGTAGAGGGCATAAGGGATGAATTAACAACTCATAGGGGAGGAGATGGGGGAGGGGTAGTATAGTCAATAGGGAGGTAGTACTAAGTAATTCAATTTCAGTTGCAGGCACTTCAGAACTACAGACTCATAACATAAGGTGTATGCTTGCTAATGCCAGAAGCTTGCAAGGAAAAATGGGAGAGTTAGAATTATTAGCAATTAATGAAAAATGGGATTTAATAGGCATTACTGAAAAGTGGTGGGATGAATCTCATGACTGGACTGTTAATCTGGATGGTTATAACCTATTTAGGAAAGATAGAGGCAATGGTAAACGAGGAGGAGGGATTTGTCTCTATGTTAAGCCTGAATTTAAGGCTATAGTCAGAGAAGATATTTATGGTGGACCTAGTGATAAAGTTGAATGTTTGTGGGTAGAGTTAAATAGCGGAGCAGCAAATTCCAAAAGAATATTAGTAGGAGTATGCTATAAACCCCCAAATATAGCTGAAAGTGAGGAAATACAATTATTACAGATTGGAAATGCAGCTAAGCACGGGCAAGTTCTAATAATGGGAGATTTGAATTACCCTGAAATAAACTGGATAAATGAGACCAGCAGTTCAGCTAAGGGGAGCAGGTTCTTGAGTACACTCAGGGATCATTATCTGGCCCAGGTTATACAGGAGCCTACTAGAAATGAAGCTATCTTAGATTTACTCATTACAAATACTATTGATATTGTATCAAATGTTGGAATAGGGCAACCTTGTGTGATCACAACACAGTCTCATTTGAGATTGAATTAAAAAAAACAACATTTTAAGGGGTCAACAAAAACTCTTAATTTTAAAAGGGCAGATTTTAACGGTCTAAGGGCAACAATACAAAGTATAGACTGGGACAGAGAACTGATAGGTAAAAACACTGAACATAAATGGACAACATTTAAATCCTTACTAAATATACATACACATCGGCATATACCGTGTGGGAATAAAAGTAAAAGGAGTAAATCACAACCCATGTGGCTTAACAATGATTTAAAGATCAAGATACAGAGTAAAAAACAGGCATTTAAATTATACAAGCAAGAGGGGACAGAGACTGCTTTACAGGAATACAAGGAAATCCACAAGGCTTGCAAAAGCGCGATTAGACTGGCTAAAATAGAAAATGAAAAATTAATTGCAAAAGAGAGTAAGACTAACCCTAAAATATTTTTTAAGTATATTAATGGGAAGAAGGCGAGGAAGGAAGCTATAGGAACATTAGAATGTGAAACAGGCTGTCTAAAAATTAGTGACCAGGAAAAGGCAGATGAGCTAGGTTCTTTTCTTCGGTATACACAAGGGAGGTACCAGTGGTTGGGACACTGCAACATAATGGGGCTACACTACCTTTGCCAAATAATTGGTTAACCCAGGAAGTAATCCAAAAGAGGTTGGAAAAAATAAATGTTAATAAAGCCCCGGGTCCTGATGGAATACATCCAAGGGTACTAAGGGAACTGGGTTCTGTAATAGCCAAACCATTATATTTAATTTTTCAAGATTCACTCAACACAGGGTCTCTACCAGATGACTGGAGAAAAGCTGATGTGATACCTATATTTAAAAAGGGAGCAAGAGCAAATCCGGGGAATTATAGACCAGTGAGCCTCACTTCTGTAGTGGGGAAGCTTTTAGAAGGGTTAATAAGGGATAATATAAGTAGGAGTCAACATGGGTTTATGAGGGATAGGTCATGTCAAACAAATCTAATTAGTTTCTATGAGGAGGTTAGTAGGAACCTGGATCAAGGCAACTCAGTGGATGTAGTCTTTTTGGATTTTGCAAAGGCTTTTGATACAGTGCCACATGGGAGACTATTGGGCAAACTAAGGGATACAGGAATTGCAGTAAATATCTGCTCATGGATTGAGAGCTGGCTAAAAGTCAGGAAGCAAAGGGTTGTTGTAAATGGAACATAGTCCGATTGGACTAATGTGGTAAGTGGGGTTCCTCAGAGTTCGGTATTAGGTCCTCTCCTTTTTAACTTATTTATTAATGACTTAGAGGTAGGATTGGAGTGTGGGGTCTCCATTTTCGCTGATGACTCAAAGTTGTGCAAGGTAATTAAATCAGAAAATTATGTGCTTTCCCTCCAAGGGGATTTACATAAAATTGAGGAATGGGCATCGAAATGGCAGATGAGATTTAATACGAATAAATGTAAGGTTATGCATCTGGAAAGGAAAAATAGCCATGCAATTTATAATCTTAATGGAGCAAATCTAGGCGTATCAGATATTGAAAGGGATTTGGGAGTGCTTGTGGACAACCACCTAGGTAACAGTGCTCAAAGCCAAGCAGCAGCTGCAAAGGCAAATAAAATATTAGCATGTATTAAGAAGGGTATAGAAGCCAGGGAAGCAAATATAATTCTGCCACTATACAAATCTCTAGTACGCCCTCATTTGGAATATGGAGTACAATTTTGGGCACCACTTCATAAAAAGGACATTTTAGAGCTGGAAAAGGTACAGAGAAGAGCAACAAAACTAATAAGGGGCATGGAGGGGCTAAGTTATGAAGAAAGACTAACCAAATTAAACTTATTTTCTTTAGAGAAAAGGCGTCTAAGAGGAGATATGATTACCTTATATAAATACATCCAGGGTCAGTATAAAGATTTGTCGGGGGAGCTTTTTGTGCCAAGAGGTTTTCAACTGACAAGAGGACATCCCTTGAGGTTAGAAGTAAAAAGATTCCACCTCAAAGAAAGAAAAGGGTTATTCACAGTAAGGGTGGTTAATCTGTGGAATTCTCTACCAGAGGAGGTGGTGACAGCGGATTCGATAGATAACTTTAAAAGGGGACTAGATTTATTTATTTTTATTTAAATATTTTTTTATTAAGAGTATCAAGGTAGTACAATAATACACATGTTTCAACAATAAAACAAGAATGATATAGACAATGTCCTTGAAAAATATAAACATACAAATAAATAACCTTTTAACTTCAACTATCGACTTTTTGCCTTCTCTCTCTTTTTTTTGTTTTGTTATATGAATTCAGATTACTTACATATAAAAATACAGGTTATCGAACTTGTAACCTAAAAACAAAGGAAAAAACATGCCTAGGTTAAAGGGAAGGGGGGGAAGGAAGAACAGGAGAAGAGAGGGACATGGAAAATCAGGATCCACACCCTGATTGTCCTAAGAATTAGAGAACTCTGTAACTTTACCATCCGATCTTAAGGATCCAGGTGTCCCAGCATGAAGCCCATTTCTTGTATGATTGATTCAGGTCAGCTGAGATAACGCTCATATCATATATGAACTTAAGCTTACGTAAAACGTCACTATATGTGGGTATTCCCGATTTCCAGGCTTTAGCTAGCTTAACTCGAGTTGCCAAAAACACTTGGTGTGACAAAAGTTGAGCCTGGTTACTAAGGCCCTCTATGGGTAGACCTAAAAGAGCTTCTTCCGGTTTTTGGGGAATTCTGCAATCCCAGAGTTTCTCCAAGATATCAAATGTCCCCAGCCAGATGTGGGCAATCCTAGGGCAATCCCACAGGACATGTTTAAGAGTACCTAAATCAGTACACCCCCGCAAACAATTACCTTCCAAAGAAGGATTGGAATGCTTCAACCTAGCCGGTGTTAGGTACCACCTCAAAATAGTCTTATGTGAATTTTCCCTCAATATTACGTTCAATGAGGAGCCTGCCGCCTGTTTATGTATTTTATTCCATTGAGCCTCGTTTAAGTCAATGGCAAGTTCCGACTCCCAAGATTGTTGATGATGTAATTTAGGTGGTGTGGTCTGGTCTGTTAGGTAGTTATAAATAATAGAGATATTCCGTCTGCCAGTCGGATTCTCAAGGCAACATTTCTCAAATGGAGTAGTCCTGGCAGCGGCATTACATTTGATTACTTTGGAGATATTGACATGTATCTGGGACAAATTAAGCCACTCCCTTAATGGTAAATGGTGTTCTTCCCTAAATGCTGTAATAGACCACTGTCTATTACCCCTCAACAGATCAGCCACCACCGTAAATTTATTGTCTATCCACCACTTAAATTGCGAGAGTCTATCAATTAGTGCCGTTCTCTGGTATACCCACAATGGGGCTATCCATGAGCTTGTTTCAACCAGTGGGATTCTCTTGTTTGTCTGAGTCAGAACTGCCAGAGACTGGACCATGCAGTTAATAAAGGAGGCATTCCCCAACTTAGAATGTAAGCTAAGCCAAATAACCTGTTTAATGTGGAGGCCACTTTGTTCAAAGATATTTGTTTCTATTTCTACCCATATTGGCACTTGTTCTGTACCAAACCATTTAGTGATTTGGGCTAATCTAGTGGCTTTACAATATTTCAATAGGTCCGGGAGGGCCAGCTCTCCTCTGGCCTTTGCAGCCTTCATGGCTGTCTTATTTATTCTAGGTCTTTTACAGTCCCAAATGAAGCGAGAGATTTCCCCTGAATAGCCAAGATATCCTTGGAACGAACAGCCGTTGGAATGGTATGGAAGAGATACAGGAGCTTGGGCAAAATATTCATTTTGATAGCGTGATTCCTCCCTAACCACGAAATTTTGTATGAGGACCACGTATTTAAATCCGTAATTCATTTTTTAATGAGCGCCGGGAAGTTTGCTGAGTACGTTAGGCCAGATTGTCTGGGGATAAAAAACCCTAGATATTTAATGTGGTTTTGGACCCACTTAAAGGAGAAGTTTCCTGATAATTGGGCTTTCAACTGCTCTGGTAAGGAGACATTTAGCGCTTCACTCTTACTCAAATTAATTTTAAAGCCAGAGATCCTACCAAAAAGTTCAAGAGCATGGAACAGGTTAGGGAGACTGACTAATCGGAGATAGTAAGCATGACATCATCCGCGAAGAGGCTTAATTTATGTTCCGTCTCTCCCACTCTAACTCCCCTTATATTCATATCCTCTCTGATGGTTACCGCCAGAGGTTCAATACACAAAGCAAAGAGGAGAGGAGATAGAGGGCACCCCTGCTGCGTCCCTCTCGTGATTTTAAATGATCGAGATTTAAACCCCTGGTATGCAACATATGCTGTTGGGGCGAATATAATGCCAAAATACCCTTCACTAACTTCTCGCTTAGGCCAAATTTATGTAGTGTCTCAGCCATATACACCCAATCGATCCTATCAAAGGCCTTTTCCGCATCAAGGGATAACAGCATTAAGGGCGTATTATGGAATGATGCTACATCAAGCAAGTTTATGATCCGTCTGGTGTTGTCTGGCGCTTCACGACCCTGGATAAACCCAACCTGGTCTGGATGTATTAGGCTCGGCAGCACCTGAGATAGCCTGTTCGCTAAGATTTTAGAGTAGAGTTTAACATCACAGTTGATCAAGGAGACAGGTCTATAACTTTTACATTAAGATGGGTCTTTACCCTCCTTAGGTATTACTATCACTTTGGCTTCCAGGAATTGTGCCCTCATAGGCTTACCAGACAAAAAATCGTTAAAAAGCCGCTGAAGATGGGGTGCTAACGTATCTATAAATTGCTTATAATAAAAATTTGTAAACCCATCCGGGCCAGGTGCTTTATGAGCCTTGGTCTCTTTTATAGCTCTCTTAACTTCAGTTAGATCTATGGGCCCATCCAGAAGATCTGAATGTCCGGCATCCAGTTTTGGGAGTTTAATGGAAGACAAAAAAGTGTCTATTTGGGTCATATGATCAATCGAGCCCGACCTAGCAGGTGCAAAATACAGATTGGCATAACATTTTTCAAATGCCTCCGTAATGTCACGTGGCTTATAGATAATTTTATCATTCTCCATCTTTAGTTTCGGAATAAAAGAGTTTGCTCGTTGCTGGTTGAGCTTTCTGGCTAGCATTTTATCTGGCTTATTCGAGAGTGTGTAGTGTTACCGCTTTTTTACGTAAAATCTCCTGCAACTGTTGTTTGAGTTTAAATATTTCCGCCTGGGTCTCAGGTGGTCTCCTAGAGAGGGGGATTGCTTGAAGGGTCGAAATTGTTTTGTTTAGTATATTTATTTGGGCTAACTCTGTTCTTTTAGAGCATGCACCAATCTGAATGCATTTACCCCTTATCACTGCTTTGTGTGCAGCCCAAACTCCAACTCCTCTCTCTACCTCACCCTCACCATTTAGATCAAAATAGTCAGTTATGGCGCTATGTATTTTATCTTTCGTGACTACGTCATTAAGTAGAGCTGGATTAAGTGCCCACGAGGGGGAGCGCCCTTTAGGCAACAGGTCATTTAAGGAAATACATACAACATCATGATCTGACCATGCAATGGCCTGGATTTCAGCATCCTGTAGATTCGAAGCTAGCTGTTGCTGTATTAAAATATAGTCGATGCGAGAATATGAGTTATGTCTAGCCGAGTAGTGAGTGTACTCCCTATCATTAAAATGGGTCATTCTCCATGCGTCAATCAAACCGTGGTTGTTAAGTAAGAGTTTGAAAGACTTTGTTGCGGTGGGAATAATCATCGGGTCTGAATAGCCCGATCTATCTTTTGCTTGGTCCAGGACCGAGTTCATGTCTCCCCCAATAATCCATGTTGATTGTTGCCAGTCAGACATAATGTCTGAGATTTTATGAAAAAATGTAGCCTGTCCAACATTCGGTGCGTATATATTTAGCAGTGAAATCTGGCATTCGTTAATAGTGCCCTGTACGAGGATGAATCTCCCTTCTGTGTCTCTGCGTGTGGATATGTGTTGGAAATGTAATCTCTTGTGTATTAAAATGGACACTCCCCTTTTTTTTTCTGGGGCGGTAGAATGAAACGTTTGCGTGAAGCATTTCACCCAATAGTTTGGGATAGAATTCTTCTTAAAATTGGTCTCCTGTACAATGACAATATCTAGCCCCATGCGACCGTACTCCCCTAGGCCAACCCCCCGCTTCACCGGCTCATTCAGCCCCTGAACATTATGAGATGCTATGCATAAAGCCATTATTCACTACTTGTTCTGAGCGACACCCAAGAGATAGAGCTTCTGATGAGTAGGTTATCCGCTGAAAGCAGGTGACCTGAGGGGTGTTCTTCACTTGGACCTAATGATTCGTAGGGCTCCACACCAGGCTAGAGTAAATAGATCAAGTATAGAGAGGGGGAGGGGAGAGAAAAAGAGAAGCCGGAGAGAGGGAGGAAGGAGGCGTCTAAAGGAGGAAGCAAAAATAAATAAAAATAAATATATATATATATATTTATATTAAAGCAATGTATAAAAATAACCGTGTTGTACAATACAGTACGTAAATCTAACCGTATACAAGTAAGTAATTACGAAAGATATGTATATAGTGTTTGTATGGGTATATTTCCAGAACAATATACAATTTACACTGAAATGAGGAGAGCAACTCGCTGTCCTCCTATAACCTATGGTGAAGCACCTGGAATGCTTGCAGAAAGATATCCAGGCGACTCGCCAAAACAAAAAACAAAATAAAGTCAAAATAGAAAAAGTTTACAAAATTAACCCCCTGTGGGGCACAGCTTCAGAAACATAACATTAACAATTAAGTGACTATAACTATGCAGATGAAATCTAAACATTAGATAGCTGCTGTAGAGGACCCTGAGCTAATATTAGAGTCGGCACCAGGTGAAAATAGATAAGATCAAACATATACATACACATACACATATCTACATACCCATATATATATCTGTATATACATACCTCCATCTATACATATCTACCCAGAAAACTAGGACTAAATTATCTCAACATTGTCGCAAAATTTAGCCTGGAGGCTGTGCCTTATGTAGATAAAGCTACAAAGTCCCTGTTCTACTGTCCACAGTTTTATAGGGTGTATTACGCATTGAGAAATCTTTTCCTTTTCCCTTTAGTTTTTCACCCTTCTAAATATAAAAGATTATTACAGACTTAGGTTCTTTGTTTCAGCCTAGGGCGTCTGTAGGGTCTGGCATCCAGGCGTTGGGCCGCTTCCCCTACTTCTGGTAAACGAATGTTCCAAGACGAGAGCAGCGCCATGCCCTCCTCCATTTCAAAAACTGGGTAAATTCTTCCATCTCTCACAATGTTCAATTTGAAAGGAAAGCCCCAGGTATACCTCCATCCTTGGGCCAAAACGATCTCCAGAAGAGGTTTGAATAATCTCCTCTTTTACAAAGTGGTCGGAGAAAGGTCAGCAAAAATGGTGGGCTGGCCACCTGCAATCTCTGGAATACCAGGTCTCGCAGCTTTCATAAAGAGCTCCTTAGTCGTGTAGTAATGAAATTTTGCAATAACATCTCTAGCTCTCTCTCCAGCAACAGGACGACCTGACAGTGCTCTGTGAATGCGGTCTATTCTGAAGGCTTCCTCTTCTAGGTTTGGCAGCAAAAGTTTGCAGAGATCCATCATATAATTTGGGAGATCTGTAATGGATTCTGGGAGGTTACGGATCCGAATATTTTGACGACGAGAGCGATTTTCCAGGTCTTCTTGCACGTATTGGAGTTGGCTTTGTTCATCTCTTAAGGTTGACACTTCTTCTTTCAGTTGGGAGTGTGCTGCTAATAAGTCATGGTACCTCACTTCCAGGTCGGTCACTTTAGAATCAACCGCTTTTATTTCACCAGTAAGTTCTGCAGCCACTTTCTTGATTTCTCCAGTGATCTCAGTTCTAAAAGAGGAGATTAGATCTTTTAGATCCTGTATGTCTGCTTTCGTACTAGGAGCCGTGGATTCCATTGTAGCAATTGGGGAACACTCGGGAGTTGAGGCTGGCTGTCGGGCAGACTGCGTTGGTTTCTTTGTTGTACAAAAGTCCTGTATAGTTTTTGTTGCCCTTCTTGTTGAGATCCCAGCCATTCCTTTTTTATAAGAACCGTACATAAAATGTAGTTGTCAAAGTCACTTCACCTTGAGTTGTGCCACCACACCGGAGTATGGGGTGCGTTTACATAGTGAGCATATTCTTATCCACTTGTGTCAGTAAAATAGGCCGGTTAGGCATCCTCAAAAATATTGGGGTATTTTGAAAGTCTCTGATGATATATTCCTACAGGTCCACTAGGTGGCAGTGCAAAAAAGTTTGGTTGCAGCAATTTGGTAGATACCAGTTTTGTCCACAAGATGGAGCTAATCACATAGATTTGCTGGAAAATAGCCTCCTGGCCACCAGGTGGCGACGTTATAATGTGCTAGGCCTAGCACCGGCCAGAGAAAACTTTATTATTGTGCAGATGGTGGACTTTGATCCTCATGTACAGGGTTTCAATAGATACAAACTCTGAAGAGGTTTATGTTCATAAGGCGTGTAGTTTTTTATTTTTACTATTTCTGTACACAAATTGGATTGGTGGCCAGGGTTGTCATGTAAAACATTCAATGCTGTACACTATTCAATCTTTGTGTAGGGGCTTAACCTACTGAGTTGATGTTTACCAGTTAGGCAGCTTTAGATTGTCCCTGTCAGGGGGTCTATCTCTGGGGCAGGTGATATGGTGTTTCTGCTATTGCTATTGAAATAAGCTCACCATTTCCTCCTAGCAGGCCTCCAGCAACTGTCCAGGTTAGGGCTTCAGGCTGGTCTCTCTCCTTCTACTGTCCCCTGTTGCCCCACTGTCCAGTTGTCCCTCATCCAGTCCACTTTGCCAGGGCTAGTGGAAGCACTGATATATTTATAAGCCTGGGCATGTAATTTTCGTATGCTGCCACTAGGTGGTAGTGTTGAGCTGTCCTTTATACAGGGTGTAGTCAACAGCAAACTTATACAACACAGGGGGAGCCGCTCCCTTTATCTCATATAACATAAACAAGTTAAGATGATAAGGGATTGAGGAAAAAAATCCTTCTCTTAAACAGTTCATTACATTTGGCTGTGGCAGTTTTGCTTCAATTGCTTTGCTGATTAGAGTCCAGCACCAATTAGGATTTAATAAACAGAGCTTTTAATGATGGTTGCAAACATATGAGTCTCAGCAATGAGATGCTGTAAAGGTACAGTCCCTGGGGTGTGGGAGTACAACTTCACTTGCTCCTTATGATCCCAGATTGGTGTAGAAGTTTTTTTCTATGTCCACCAGTGTCTGTGTGTAGTTGCAGGGCTATTGCTAGCTTTACCCTGTGTTAGCTTTCAGTAGTAACTGATATAGAGTGCTTGTTAGTTTTTCTTCAAATATGAAGTGAAAATTTATATGTTGTGCTCCACTTTATATCTCCCATCAAGAGGCCCTTCCCTGGGTAGGTGAGCTGGGGTCTAGCTGGGGTAGGATGACATAAGAGGGTCCCCTTTGGGGTTTAGACTCTTAAGACACCTTCCCAATAGTTGTTGATTGTGCCCCATCCAGTATCTTTCAGTCCAGTAGATCTGTGTTAAAGTGAAGTCCAAAAGTTGCTGCACAGTGCCAGAGCAATCCAGACTGTTCAGTCACTGCAACCTGGTCTTGTAGATCAAAAATAATCCAAATTGCTTGGTATTTTTATGTTGTTTTAAAGCCTTATTGCAGGGAGCTCTGTAATTGTGCTTCCTCTCTGTTTGCTGCTAGCCACACCTCCGGGACTAGATTTATTTCTAATTAAAAAGGGTATTCAGGGTTATCATGGATAATTAGAGAGACAGTAATGATCCAAGTTTTTACATTTCCCCTTGAGATAATTGGCTAAGTCTCGCTTGTTTTTTTTTTTTTTTTTTTCTATTTGTCTTCCTCTGGACTAATTAATAATAATAATAATTAAAAAAAAAACATTAAATAATTGATTAATAATTAATTAACAACTAATGAATTAATAGTTAATCCGCATATTGCAGATCAGATGAGATCTTAAAAGGTTGAACTTGATGGACTGAAAGTCTTTTTTCAACCTTAAATACAATGTAACTATGTAACTATGTAATATGTCATTTCCGTGAGTCAACCTCTACCATTTTCCTTTTTCTATTATTAAAACAGTCTATGAATACAACCTAGAACAGGTTAGATAATTCTCCCGTAATTAAATGCTCTAAATATGTCTAGCATCTGCGAGATAACCTGCTTTGGTCATTTGTTTTATAAATTAGGATAACCTTAAGTAACAAAAATAAAACATAACTTAACACAAATTAACGTGTGCCTTTCAAAATTACGTTATACAGATTTTACTTACTACCTTACCGACCTTCCATGTCCGCAGCGTCCTCAAAAGAGGTACCATGGAGAGCTCTGTCCCGGACCGCACCAGCATTTATCTGCCTCCCCCTCATGATCAGTGCACTACCGTCAGTGTATCTGGAATGAGTGTTCCGTCCCGTTCCAGTCACCCCATATTTCTTTATAAACATCCACCGTGTCGTTTAATGTTGCCGTCATTTGTTCATATGTCATAATAAAGTTAATTTTATTAATAACGGAGTGGACATCAAGTGTATTCTTCCGCCAATTACCAGCCAGACTGCTTTTTGCCGCCAACATGACGAATTGAAGCCATTTATTTTGATGTATACGTAAGTTTTGTACTGGTAACCCCAGGAGACATGTTCCCATATTGGGTTGTATTTTGGTTTTTAGTGTGTTAGAGGACAGTTCGGCTACCTTGTTCCACATTGATTGAGCAATTGAGCAGTCCCACCAGATATGGCGGAAGGATCCTCCTGTGATACAACCTCTAAAACACTCGGGAGAGATTTTAGGGTCCATTTTGTGTAACCTATCTGGTGTGTAATAGGATCTAAATAGAACTTTGACTGATGTTTCTATGTGACTAAAGTACCTGGACCCTTTTGTCAGTTCCAGGTTTACTTTAGACCATTTACTCATGTCTCATTCTTCTCCCATATCCTGTTCCCATTGTTTAATATGCTTAGGTTTGCTAGCTATGTCACTTGAGTTGAATATTGCGTACAGTTCCCCCAATATTCCCCTAGTGAGTGGGGCTTTATTACAGATTAGCGTGAACCAAGTTGAACTGGGCGGGCAACATCTACGAAGTTTAATTGAGACATTATGGCGAATTTTATTGTAGTTGAAGTATTCCCTAGGCGGAAGATTGTGGGTTTCTATAAATCTCTCATTATTTAGCACTGCCCCATCTCTAACCCAGCTCTCAAACCTATCTAGCTTTCTTGAGATCCACCAATCTTTGGAGAGCGTACCCATCTCATCCAGAGTGCTTGGGGAAGGGAGTGTTGTGGTTGAAGAGGAGATATTGGGACTTAACTGTCTATTAATGTTAGCTCTTTCCCATTCCTTCAGTGATAGTGCTATCATCAGATTGTTTCGGGCCAGCTTGAGGGGCAACGGGGAAGAAGGGTCCCATATGAGAGTATCCCATCTGAATGGTGTAATTTGGTAATTTTCTACAAAAAACCCAAAGTGGCTGGTGCTCTGCCGAATGCGCCTGGGGTAGGAAAGAAATCTGGGCTGCCCTGAAGTATTTAAGGAGGTCGGGACATCCCAAACCTCCAGAGGATCTATTCCTCATCATAATTGATTTCCTTATTCTAGGGCGCTTGTAGTTTCATATAAATCTGAATATTGCATTTTGGAAGTTAATCAAGTCTCTTTTATTTACCTGAATAGGCAGAGTCCTGAAAAAGTACAGGATCCTGGGGAGAATATTCATTTTTATTGCATTTATCCTCCCCGACCATGAGAGATGATATTTATTCCATTTCGACAAGTCCTGGTTCAGGGTCTTGTACAACGGGATATAGTTTGACTGATACAGGTCAGTGATCTCCGGAGTGATTTTAATACCTAAATAGTTTATATGATTTTCTGGCCAAGCAAAGGGGTGTTGAGATTTGAGAGTATCCCTTAAGGCCTGGGGTGTCTGTGCCAAGATAGCTTCCGTCTTGTCTATGTTAATTTTGAGCCCCGAGATGACCCCGAAGGACTCCATCAGGGACATCAGGGCTGGCACTGACTGAAGTGGGTTCGTAAGTGTACACAGGATGTCGTCAGCAAAGAGGCAACATTTAAACTGATGTAGGCCTACATTTATTCCTGCTATTGAGGCGCTATTCCTGATAGCCTGAGCCAATGGCTCAATGGCCAGCGCGAACAGGAGGGGGGAAAGGGGGCAGCCCTGTCTTGTGCCTCTTTTAATATTAATGAGTGTTTGGTCAGCCCCTGGGATGCTAATGATAGCAGATGGGTTATTGTAGAAAGACTACACTAATGATGATGTCTCTGGAAGATCCCAACGCTCTGTGAGCTCTTTCTATTGCCCAATTTGATTCCTCGACCGACGGAAGGATCATGCTTTCAACATCTCTAGAATACTGCAATACGTCTGTTATTTTATTGGGGGCACCCCTCAGTCTTATGTTATGCCTGCGGGATCTATTCTCCAGGTCCTCTACTTTGTCTTCCAACATCTGGATCTTAGACGCATTTTGCAGGATATCCTGCTTGTCAAGTGCTTGGGTCTCTGCGATCTGGTCAGTGCTTTCCTCCAGACCCTGCAGCCTCTGGTTTAGAGATTTGATGTCTGACCTTAGGTCATCCACTGCGTGCTTGATTTCAGCTTGCAGGATCTGCTTGATTTTAATCAGGGTGACGTCAGTTAGTTCCATTTGAGCTGGTTGGGAGCTCTGCGTTGCTGCAGGGACCGACGATTCTGGTTGTTCGGGGTTAGGACTCAGACTTGGGTTGCGACTTGCGTCAGGTGGTTTGTAGAACTCCTGAATCCCCTTTCCAGTCTGTTTTTTTGTACTTTGCTCGTACTACGACTTGCCATCGTTCTGTGGGGGTCTTGATCCGAGTCTGAGAACCTGGTCCACTCTATTAGCTGGGTTTGAGGGTCGTGGGTTAATACAGTGTTGATGTAGTTAAGTACTCATGGATGGCTTAGTAGCTGCCAGCCCTATGCATGCATAGGAGCTGCGGTCAAACTGCCCCAAGGGAGTGTTGATATACCCTGGCCCAGAGTCATCCGGGGAATGGCTAAAGCCTTGCGTTAGTTAGTTTGTCGTTCACTTTATGTCTCAGAGACCACTATTCATTGCTGTATAATGTGTGTTCCCTGGGCATAGCTCCTTGTTCTGAGTTAAGGTTAGAAAAAAATCTTTCTTGGTCAGAAAATGCTTTCAGCTTAGTATAAATTGTGTTTGGGATGCACTATCCTTAAAATGTCCACTGGGTGTCAGTGCTTGCACACTAATGGCAGTGTAATGAAGTCTTTCACTGCCAAATAGCAGGGCAACCCAGTCCCTCAGACGAACATGTGCTGCAGGTAAACTTCATCAGCCTGCTAGTATTGCTTATATGTCCAGTTAGGGTCTTTATATCTTGCAGTGAGACCTTTAGCCAGATTGTAATGTCCTCTGGGTTAATAACTCTCAGATTTTCGTGATATCCCACTCTTGCAGGAGGTAGCCTGCGTTAAGATATGGTGGGAGCCCTTTGTTCTTTTATTTTTTAATAATTTTTATTGTGAGAAAAGAGAATTATACCAACGCAGGGTAAACTTTGAAGGAAAAACAAACAAACAAATAAAACGAAACAGCCAACATAGAAACAAGACAAAACATATTACGGTTATATGGTATGAACTGTCATAAACATTTTTTCTTCAAACCTTTCTCAATTTTTTTTTTTTTATATTATAGTTAAGTTGTCTATGTGCACTTAAAGCGTATCCGAGATAGTTTTAATAATAACCAAAGAATAAAATAAATCAATAAATAAATAACTAAATAAATAAAATAAAACAGAGAAAAGTACAGAGAGAGAGAGGGAAAGAAAAGGAGGGGGAAAAAAAAGAAGGGGGGGGGGGGGGAGAATAGCCCATTTAACGAAATAGGATCTTACCAACCTCACCTGTCGGCTCTCAGGATCCAAATGTCCCAACATGAGGCCCACCTTCTGTATCTCAAATCAATTTCTGCAGATAGGACACTCATTGAGTGGATGAAATTGATTTTACGTAAGACCTCTTCATATGTTGGAATAGTTCATTTCCAATGCTTAGCAATTATGTTTCTGGCTGCTAAAAATATCTGGTTAGATAGAAACTGGGCTGTTTTTGGTAATCCTGGAATCGGTAACCCTAATAGCGCCTCCTCTGGTTTTTGAGGAATATTTGTGTCCCATAATGTCTCCAGTGTATTGTATGTTGCAGACCATATGTGCTTAATTTTGGAACAGTCCCACAACATATGTTTTAGAGTGCCTGTTGTGTTACATCCTCTGAAACAGTTTCCATCTGCTGAATGATTCGCGAGTTTAAGTCTAGCTGGTGTCAGATACCATCTCAAAACAGTTTTATATGCATTTTCCCTCAATGTAATATTTAAGGAGGAGTTTGCTGCGTTTTTTAAAATTTGTCCCCATTGTTTATCGTCTAGGACCACGTTAAGTTCATCTTCCCATGCTGATCTGTAAGGCAATTTGTTGGGAGTGATCTCATCATTTAGGTAGTTGTAAAGCGTTGTGATTTTTTTTTTACCCTTAGGGTTAAGCAAGCAACATTGTTCAAAGGGAGTTTTACTAGCTAACTTATTGTCTTTTGTAATGTGACCTATCCTGGTGTTAATCAACATCAAGTTAAGCCATTCTTTGTGTGGAAGTTGATAATGTGTCCTGAATTCCGACTGGGACCAATGTTGGCAATCCAGCAGTACATCTGCTACAATTGTAATTCGGTTCTCAACCCACCAAGCTAATATGGAGTTTTTATTAATTGATGGGTCTTTATGGGGTAACCATAATGGTGATAACCACGAGCCATCTTCTAACAGTCTGATTATTTTATTAATCTGCTTCCACAGTGTGATAGAGTGACTTACACACACTGGTAATGGTTGCAGGTTAATCACATAGTGTACACTAAGCCCTAGTGTCTGACTCAAAATAATATTTTGTTCTTGAAGTACTTGTTGCTCTAATTCGAAAACTGGTGGGGAGTCCTTAATATACCATTTAGTCAACTGGGCTAGTCTTGCTGCTTTGAGTACAATGTCATAATGCTCTTTAGGAAGCTTTCGCTTAAGCCAAATCGAAATAGCACCTCTTTCATATATATCCAATCAATTCTATCGAATGCCTTCTCGGTTTCCAGGGATAATAGCATTAGGGGCAGCTTTTTATTAGAGGCTATGTCCATAAGGTTTAGTATTCGCCTTATATTATCAGGTGCTTCCCTTCCTGGCATGAAGCCTACCTGGTCCGGATGAATCACGGATGGCAACAACAAAGCCAGTCTGTTGGCTAGAATCTTGGAGTACAGTTTAATATCATTATTGATTAGAGATATAGGCCTGTAGCTACTACACTGCGTAGGATCTTTGTTTTCTTTGTGCAACACTATCATTTTTGCTTCCAGAAATTCCCTTTTCATGTTTTTTCCTGAAAGAAAATCATTGAACAAGAGTTGAAGATGAGGCAAAAGGGTCTCCATATATTGCTTATAGTAAAAGTTAGTGAAACCATCCGGACCAGGGGCCTTGTGGGCTTTAGTAGCTTTAATTGTTATTCTAATTTCGTCTGCCGAAATCGGGGATGTTAATGAGTCCCCTTCAACTGGATCAAATTGAGGGACTTCAACTGATGCTAAAAAATCATTAATGTGGGATTTATGACTTTGCGTCCCAGAGTGGGCGGGGGTTGAATATAAGTCAGTGTAAAATTGTTGAAAATTCTTTGCAATTTGATCTGGTTGGTATACAGTATTGTTTTGCTTAGTTAATAATTTAGGAATAAATGAATTAGCCCTCTGCTGTTGGAGTCTCCTAGCCAGCATTGTGTCTGGCTTATTGGAGTGCCTAAAGAATTTCGATTGTGTGCGCTGTAGGATAGTCACCATTTTCTTTCTCAGAATCACATTCAAGTCATATTTGCACTTAAGTATCTCCTCGTAAGTTTGATGCGAGTGCTGTGTAGAGAACAGTTTTTGGAGGTCTGATATTTTCTTGTTCAATTTATCTATTTGACCGTGATCTGTTTTTTTTGCGGCTGATCCTAGTTGAATACAGACCCCTCTTATTACTGCCTTATGTGCTGCCCACACCCCCATCCCATACTTCGCCACCGCTATTCAGTGAGAAATAATCCACTAGTGCTTGTTTGATTGTTTCTTTAGCTACTGGATCGTTAAGTAGTGCTGGATTTAACAACCACGAGGGGGATCGGCCCTTTGGCAATAAGTCGAATAATGATATACTAACTAGGTCATGGTCGGACCACGAAATAGGGTGGATTGACGCATCCAGTATGTTAGAGGCCAGTTGTTGCTGTAATAGTATATAATCAATGCGTGAATGGGATTTATGTCTGGCTGAGTAAAAGGTGTAGTCCCTTATCTTTGGATGCATTTCCCTCCATGCGTTGAATAGGCAGTTATTTTTCAGCAGCGTTTTAAGTGTTTTTGTAGCTGTGGGAACTAGGGATGGGCAGAGGGCCCACTCTTATCCTTAACTGGGTCTAAGACTGGATTCATGTCTCCCCCTATAATACAGATGGATTGTTGCCAATGGGAGATTAAGTTTGAGATTCTGCGAAAAAAAATAGATTGGTTTGCGTTTGGTGCGTATACATTAAGCAGTGACACTGGTCTATCGTTGATGGTGCCCTGTATAGCTATATATCTACCATCTTTATCTTTTTGAGTAGAAGTGTGTTGGAAATTTAGCCTATGATGAATCAAGATTGAGACACCCATCTTTTTTTCTGATGCAGTAGCATGGTATGCTTGCGAGTATTTTCCCCCCCAATATTTGGGTATTGAATTTTTTTTAAAATGAGTTTCTTGTAATAGAACTATGTCTGCTCCTAGTCTAAGATATTCTTTAATGGCTATTCCCCTCTTAACTGGCTCATTCAAACCTTGAGTGTTGTGCGAAATTATTTTAATATCCATGACTTACCCCACAGCAGGACAGGACTGTTAAGAGACCAGGTGCAGAGAAGATTGCTGATATGAGACACAGAAGTTGTATTGTTGGAGCCCGAGAGCCAAGCGCTAGAGGGAGGGAACGAAAAACAAAGATAAGAAAGATGAGAAACCGCAGAGAATAGACAATAAATAAAGAAAAATAAATAAAGAAAAATAAATAAAGAAATAAATAAAATAAACAACAACAAAAAAATTGGGTTCAGAAACACTTAGAGCAAACTATGTTGTATATAGTTAACTATTCTATTGATGTCTCGGATCAGTTAAGCGATACCTGTGGATACCGCACATACAACTTGGTGTCACCAGTACACCTTGATTTAAAATGCTAACTACTTTTATTCCTGTTGTTTTATATTGGAAATAACAGTAATTTAACTTACTTAGAGGAGAGCAAACGCTGTCCTCTCAAATTTAAACGGTGAGCCACCTAGTATCCTAACCAATGGATACTGAGATGGTTCGCCTGCTTAGCAAAAATACAACATAACCCCGTAGGGGCACATTTATTACATTCTTTAACGAAACAAGTAACTTTGTAAACCTATGTATCTACATAAACAAATAAAGTGAACTGAGATAATGATACATTATCACTGCAGAAAGATATTCTCTGATCGAAGTCCCAGTTGACACGGATAAAGTCCAGAACGAGTGTCATATGAAATGATGAGGTTAAAGAAGTGGGAAGGAACTCTACGTTCAGGTTGTTGGGATGTTCAGTGGTCTCGGGCCTCGACGTTGTCGTTGAGCCGGCTCAGGGAGTAGATTCACGTTGTCCGGTAGCTGTATATTCCAAGATGATAATAGGGCGATTCCCTCCTCTAAAGACCGAACATATTATGCTTTCCCTTCTTTGGAAATATTCAGCCGGAAAGGAAATCCCCATGAATATTTCCAGCCATGGGACAGTATGACTTCCAGAATGGGTTTTAGCGTTTTCCTTTTAAACAATGTTGTTGAGGATAAGTCGGAAAAGATGCTCGGTTGATGTCCCTCCACCTCTGGTATCACAGCTCTGGCCGCTCTCATGAACTTATCTTTAGTGGAGAAGTAATGAAATCATGCTATTACGTCTCTTGGACGATCAGAAGTGGAAGAACGCCCACCAATCGCTCTTTGTATTCTGTCTAGCTTAAAGTCCTCCTCACTCATATCTGGTAAAAGAAGTTCGCAGAGCCCTGTTAAGTATTGTGGGAGGTCACGCACTGATTCAGGAAGATTCCTTATGCAGATATTTTGTCTCCTCGACCTGTTTTCTAGGTCTTCCTGGGCGAACTGCTGGTGGACTTGTTCCTCTTTCAATAGAACCACCTCTTCCTCTAGCCGTTTATGTGCGCGGAGTAGATCATTATAGTTGTCTTCCAGCACTGCTGTTTTGGAATCTACAACCTTTATTTCCTTAGATAGCTCCATCGCCACTTTTTGGATTTCCGTTTTGATCTCTGATCTGAAAGAGGATATAAGATCTTTCAGATCCTGGATGTCCGCCTTCGTGATTGGCGCAGACGTCTCCATGGTGGATTTAGGTGCGGGCTTTGTCGGAGTAGATGCTTGTTGAGAAGCTTGTGGGGTGTGTCTCGGCGTGCAATAAGCTTGTATGTCTTTGGTGTTGCGCCTTGTTGAGACACCTGCCATCTCCTTCATAAATCTTGTAATCAAAGTTTCAGTTCACTCTATTGACTTGTCTCTTCGCTCATATAAGTGCCCCTACACAGGTAGGGATTTGTGGGTGTTACATATTAAAAGTTGCTACAATTATGCACAAGAATGGTGGTAGCTTTGTGCCATGGCGCCTTGTTGTAGACTTGTATGTCCAAATAATATCAAACTCTCCGGTTGTCTGTAGAAGTGTCTTAATGTCAGCGGAGAGTTACAAGTATTTGCATTGGATGATGTTTCTGGATTCTGGGATGTCCTGGGTTTTGCCTCTATTTTGTCCTGTAGGCTGATATGCGGTTTGCCACCACAGGGTGGTGACTCAGAAGAGTGTGTATAATCACCAGGGTATAAGCTGGTTGTCCCCACAATAAGAGTTGAAGGTGATTGACTCTCTTTTCAGTCTCATGGGTTAAGCAATTTGTAAGCTTAAGTCTATAAATGTGCATAAGGAAAGACTGCAGTCCCAGATTTGGCCAGCTGATGGTGCTATTGTGAGAGGACTAGCAAGGTTAAACTTGCTGCTCAAACTGCAGATGAAAACATTATGCAATAATGCAGGAATCCCAAAAGATGAATAATGTAATAATGTGTTTATTGCAGAGATTTTTAGAGTTTTACTTGAATAGACCTCAATAGGGGTTTGGATTGTAGGCAAGCTTCATGTGACAGCCTTTATGTTGGGCAGTGTTGAGGTTACCCAACCTGAGGGTCCCTGTGCCTTTAATTAGCAAATCTCCCAAAGTGTATGCAGAGTTACTTTATGTGGGGAGAGGTGATTGTGGCAAACATACTTTATACAGAGTTTTATTTGTACTGCTTTGGATACTTGCTGTGATCTCTGTCAGAAGCTGCTCCAGCACAGCCCCTCTTCTCTCTGTGCCTGCAACTGCGTCTCTGGGCCTCCGGACCTGCAGGGGTCCCCAGGGGCACTCCTCACAGACTCTTCCTCCCTCCTCTGCACTCCGATGTCACTGCAGGCCCTGGACTCACCAGGCTGATTGAGCTGCTGTGCCTCCTTGGTTCTCTGAGTTCTGTTGCTCCTTCTCCCCCCTGGATCCCCCTATGTAAAATATCTTCATGTGGAGCGAGGTAGGTGGATTGAATGGTATACTATAGTCTGGTCTTGGCTGGCCTTGTAGGTCTCAGCCTCGTGGTATTGTTTTCTTCAGTACAGTCTCCTAATTCTTATTATATGCTTTGTAGAGCGTTATGGCCAGATTTTAGAGCATAAAAGATTGTTGTAAAGATTCCTTCCTGGGAGCTGCAGGCTGACACGTCTTGATCAGCCCCTGGTTGGCCACACTCCCCGGAGCCCTTTGTTCTGATGTTTCCGTGTTGCAGCAAGCCTACCCTTGCAGTGCCAGCTTCCCTGGCTGGATTAGATTTTCGCGCCACAAAAATGGCGGCCGCAGATTCAGATTTTTTTTTTTTTTATGGGGTAAGATAACGAGGCTAAAGGCTTTAGAATGTGGTCCTCTCCACTTTAATATCCACCGTGACCCCTTCGAGTGTCCACTGCTAACTTTCCCCTTAGTCTCCTGCGAATTTACCCGTCAGCTCTTGACTTCTGGGACCTTGGGGGGTCTTAATTCATACTGGCCTGTAAGGCCTCATGGGCAAGATGGCCGCCTACACGAGGCTGCGCCTCACTTATTGGATGCTGTGGCCACCGGGCTGTCGCCCCCTTCTCTCTGGCCTCCGGTCCCCCTGTCACGCCCCACTTTCGGGCCACTCACCCCTCCGGCCACTGGTCTCACCAGCCTCCTTTGTTCCGTTCTGTCCAACGGCACTCACTTCGCTCTCCGCTCTGGCCTCTCCCTCCTCCAGAGCAGCACCGCCAGCGCAGCCACCGGGAACCTGCGGGACCTCGGCCAGGGGACTCCCCTGCAGCCTCCTCTCCGTGCCTTTCGTGTCTGACCTTCCGATCGGGTCCCCCCCGGGGGTAGGGGAGAAGGGTCCGACAGGCTCCACTATTCCCCAGCGCAGCACGGTCCGGCCTGCTAAAGGAAGTCGTGCAGCTGGGTAAAAGTAGCAATGTTAGGGCAAAATAAAGCAGTTCCCCACAATCAGTGTGGCTAAAAGAGCTCCGAAAAGCCTTCAGAATTCTTTTATAGGTAGAATTTGGCGATTTGTGCCCTAAAATAAGTAGGTTTTGTGCCGTTACATAGTATTTAAGGTTGAAAAAAGACTTTCAGTCCATCAAGTTCAACCTTTTAAGATCTCCTCTGATCTGCAATATGCGGATTAACTATTAATTCATTAGTTGTTAATTAATTTTTAATCAATTATTTAATGTTTTTTTTTTTATTATTATTAATCAGTCCAGAGGAAGGGAAATAGAGGAAAAAAAAAAAAAAACACAAGCGAGACTTAGCCAATTGTCTCAAAGGGAAATGTAAAAAATTTGGATCAATACTGTCTCTCTAATTATCCATGATAACCATGAATTCCCTTTTTAATTAGAAATAAATCTAGTCCCCTTTTAAAGTTATCTATCGAATCCGCTGTCACCACCTCCTCTGGTAGAGAATTCCACAGATTAACCTCCCTTACTGTGAAGAACCCTTTTCTCTCTTTGAGGTGGAATCTTTTTACTTCTAACCTCAAGGGATGTCCTCTTGTCAGTTGAAAACCTCTTGGCACAAAAAGCTCCCCTGACAAATTTTTATACTGACCCTGGATGTATTTATATAAGGTAATCATATCTCCTCTTAGACGCCTTTTTTCTAGAGAAAATACGTTTAATTTAGTTAGTCTTTCTTCATAACTTAGCCCCTCCATTCCCCTTATTAGTTTTTTTTGCCCTTCTCTGTACCTTTTCCAGCTCTAAAATGTCCTTTTTATGCAGTGGTGCCCAAAATTGTACTCCATATTCCAAATGAGGGCGTGCTAGAGATTTGTATAGTGGCAGAATTATATTTGCTTCCCTGGCTTCTATACCGTTTTTAATACATGCTAATATTTTATTTGCCTTTGCAGCTGCTGCTTGGCTTTGAGCACTGTTACCTAGGTGGTTGTCCACAAGCACTCCCAAATCCCTTTCAATATCTGATACACCCAGATTTGCTCCATTAAGATTATAAATTGCATGGCTATTTTTCCTTCCCAGATGCATAACCTTACATTTATTCGTATTAAATCTCATCTGCCATTTAGATGCCCATTCCTCAATTTTATGTAAATCCCCTTGGAGGGAAAGCACATCATTATCTGATTTAATTACCTTGCACAACTTTGTGTCATCAGCGAAAATGGAGACCCCACACTCCAATCCTACCTCTAAGTCATTAATACATATGTTAAAAAGGAGAGGACCTAATACTGAACCCTGAGGAACCCCACTTACCACATTAGTCCAATCGGAGTATGTTCCTTTTACAACAACCCTTTGCTTCCTGACTTTTAGCCAGCTCTCAATCCATGAGCAGATATTTACTGCAATTCCTGTATCCCTTGTCCAATAGTCTTTGCAAAATCCAAAAAGACTACATCCACTGAGTTGCCTTGATCCAGGTTCCTACTAACTTCCTCATAGAAACTAATTAGATTTGTTTGACATGACCTATCCCTCATAAATCCATGTTGACTCCTACTTATAATCCTGTTCAAATAGACATATTCTTGTATGTTATCCCTTATTAACCCTTCTAAAAGCTTCCCCACTACAGAAGTGAGGCTCGCTGGTCTATAATTCCCCGGATTTGCTCTTTCTCCCTTTTTAAATATAGGTGTCACATCAGCTTTTCTCCAGTCATCTGGTAGAGACCCTGTGTTGACTAAATCTTGAAAAATTAAATATAATGGTTTGGCTATTACAGAACCCAGTTCCCTTAGTACCCTTGGATGTATTCCATCAGGACCCAGGGCTTTATTAACATTTACTTTTTCCAACCTCTTTTGGATTACTTCCTGGGTTAACCAATTATTTGGCAAAGGTAGTGTAGCCCCATTATGTTGCAGTGTCCCAACCCCTTGTACCTCCCTTGTGTATACCGAAGAAAATAGCCTATTTAGCTCATCTGCCTTTTCCTGGTCACTAATTTTCAGATAGCCTGTTTCACATTCTAATGTTCCTATAGCTTCCTTCCTCGCCTTCTTCCCATTAATATACTTAAAAAATATTTTAGGGTTAGTCTTACTCTCTTTTGCAATACAGTTTCATTTTCTATTTTAGCCAGTCTAATCGCGCTTTTGCAAGCCTTGTTGAGTTGAATGAGTGATGGGGTTAATTTGTATTATAGCACGGGTCCTTTAAGGACCTGCGGCAGGATATTTCAATTTTTAAATGCTGTAGGGGTCCTAATTGGGACCCCTGCAGCAAGGGGTTAATGTGGGGACCCTCCGGGGGTCCTGATGGGGCCCCCGCTGCATAGGGGGTTATTGTTAGGTACCCCACGGTACCCACGGCATGGGGCTAACTATCTGTGTGCCGCAGGCCCTTTAAGGACCTGCGGCGGGAAGTTTACATATTTAAATACCGCAGGGGTCCCGATCGTGACCTCAGCTGCAAGGGGTTAATGTGGGTTGCACCATGGGGTTGGATTTAAGGGTTTGCGGGTCTGATCGCATATGAAGCCCGAATCAATAATGGGCTTCATTCTGATTGGTTGTTTCTGACTAGGGTTATGGGCTTGCTTCATTGATTATGTCCAGGCCCGGAAATGCTAATTATGATGGAAGGGTTTCCAATTTTCGCTATCGAGCCATAACTTGCGGGCCCTGACAATTGATCGATTGCAGGCATTTGGCTGTGTGCGATCGAGTTGTGAGCCCAAAATTGAATCATGCTCTATGTAATCTGACTGACTGAAGTGGTTGCTTCGACACAGTCCTGATTTTGGGAGCCGCACCCCCAACACTGGTGTACAGAGTTGGAGGTGGTCAAGGGGACCACTACTTTTAAAGCAGTAAATAAACTGTTGAAAAGTGAGCTTCAGCTAGAACGAAACTGCCTAGAGTTCATTGAGATCAATATTCCTGAAGGGGTTCATTCCCCATGGTTTCAATACTCAGTGAAAGACAGCCAAAAGACGAACTGAGGCAATGGAGCAAAAAGACAAGAATGTCTACCCCGCAGAGGGTATAGAGGGAAAAGTGGTTGCCCTTCAGGAAGATCCAGCCACATGAGCGGATGCTGACAGCCACCAAAAGGCAGACACAATGTCCTGCACTGGGGAGGAAACCAAGCACCAGAGCAGTCCCTCCTGTTCTGAAAGTGTGGTAATGAGTGGAAATGAGTGGTAGTGACTCTTGTGGTGAAGCAACTGCCAGGCAGCCATCTCCCCAGCTTGATGACTTTGACCCAGAGAGGGGAAGTGTTTGTGTCTAAAGTAAGGAGGCCAGATAGTGAACCCACCAGCACCTTCTGGGAACTGATGCCTACAGCAGAAGGTTGAGAGCAAGAGCAGGTTTTTGGAGTAGGGCCAGCTAATGAGCCTTCTACTAACCACCGTAATCAGAAAGTCCAGCTCCTGCCCTGCAACCAGGAGAGTAAGAGAGCCAAAGGAGACTGTTGGTGGAAGGCCAGCTGATGAGCCAGATGGAGGCTGGGTTGCCAATGGAAATTATGCACGCAGGATGCTATTTTAAGGCCCTGTCAGAGCAGTTCCACTGTTTTTGGGATGTGGACCGGCAGTATTGGATGAATCCCTTCTACCCCCACCAGCCTAATGTGTCCACATGCCACTTGTGCCCCACCGCAGGACTACTGGGTTATTTCCCCATGGACTATAGACCCATTGGGAAGACTTGCAGGACTGCAGGAGGATGAGTGCTGCATACCTTCTCACAGATCCAGATATGGAGCCTAACTTGCAGGAGTTTCAGCTCATTGCCGTCCAGCTGGTTAGGTTCTGTGACAGGGTAGCAAACCACCTGATTAAAAGGCCATGTACAGTATATCGGCTCCTGAGGCTGACCAGCTTTTCCTGAAATTCTGTGTGCTACTACCCCTAATCAGTGAGAGGATCCTCACTGGTGGCAGTTGGAGGCTGCCTGGAAGCCAGGGGGATTGTGTCACAAATAAGGGAGTTACAGCCTGGAGTCAGAGTGTTAGTACCTACAGCTGAAAGCTGATTGGTTCCTTAGAGATTATTGAGGCTGTAGGAGAAGTGAATTTTAAAGTGAGGTAAGCTGCAGAAATCAAAACAAATCCTGCTAAAACCATGGTCAAAGCATATGGTAGTTGTGGGTTTGGCTGAAAAGTCAGAAGATAACCGAGAAACAGTTTGCTGTGTGTCAACACAAATAAAAGTGCATGTATCTGAGGAGTTTAACAAAAAAAAAAAAGCTATAAGATGTTGGAACAAAATAAGGATGTTTTCTGTACACGGTCAGGTCATACTAGAACAGTATCACCATTAATTTTTATTATTTTGAACATTGTCGGATTGCGAGTTCGATTGCCTATCGAACCTCTAAACGCTAATTGATTGATGTTTAACCTCCATGTTTTAGTGATGTAATGATGACGGTCTCATTTACAATTGGCTGTTTCTAAATCGGTAGTTACAGCCTTGCTTAATTGTTCATGATAACGCTCTGAAATGCTACTTATGATTGCATGGTTTCGGACAGGTAGTTGCTGGCTTGTTCTAACTGTAGCAAATTTTAAACTTGCAGACTTACAGCCCGTATAAAGGTAACTGTGGGCTTGCAATTAAATAGGGGTCATTATATTTAACAAAAGGATATTGGCAGATACCCTTGACACAATCACAATCCACACTAGACGGTCTGTTTCAATACAAATGCAATTTGGACTATATGGAGATCCAGCAACTTTCCAGAGATGAGCAAATTAATACGTTCCCATTGTGAGCAGCTGGAATTGGTATTGGGAGCTCTGAGACAAACAGGCCTCATGGTAAATATTATAAAACTAGCGAAATGACGGCAATAGAATAGTAAGTCAAGGAATGCTGTTTGGCACACAAAGTAAGGGTTTTGGTTGTGTGAGTACCATTGGCGCTGATTGCGAGCCTCTGGGTTTTTTTTTTTTTTTGATCCGGTTTTGCGCTGATTGCAAGGCCCATGCTGATGACCTTTTGGCACTCATTGCGAGTGTCTCCCCTGGTGTAGTTTTGCTCCTGTGAGCACACTTGGTGCTCCTTGTGAGGCGTGCAGTGAACGCCTTTAGTGTTTACTGTGATCATGTGGTGTGGTGTTTTTTAAAGTTTTCTGTATATGTATTTTGTAATGATAATTAATTAATTAATGAAATCGTAAATTAATATACTTTACCTATTTGTAATTAATATATGCAGAAACCAATATGCTGAAGAGCTAACAATCTGTTCTGATGTTCCTGCAGCATACAATGTAGATTTTCATTGTTGGTGACCTGAGGTGTAAGTGTCAGCAATGTGTGAAGTGTGTAGTGTAAATAGGCTGCTTGTAAAAGTCATTTTTCTCTCGCTTAGGGGATTCTCGAGTGGCTAAACTCTGGAAATTGGACTTAAATTGACGTGTAACATCACTTCCCCCCTTGCTGTGTGTGATGTTTTTTTTAAATTTATGTTTGTATTTAGTGTGGT
Source organism: Discoglossus pictus (assembly GCA_027410445.1). Lineage (NCBI taxonomy): Eukaryota > Metazoa > Chordata > Amphibia > Anura > Alytidae > Discoglossus > Discoglossus pictus. The sequence goes on along the minus strand of CM050163.1, from coordinate 266,597,314 downwards.
TTTCATATTTTTCGGTGTATGCAGTTCGGCCGTTAGGTTCGTATTTTTTGCGGCTCGTATTTTTTTTATGTAAGTCGCGGTTTCCTTTTGTAAGTGTTACGGGCCCTCTTTTTTTCATGGACTTTTTTCAAAGTGCTACGGGTCTCGCAGTGTGAATTGTGTATTTGAGTTTTCTGTTGATGTGTTGTAGGTATAATGGTAAAGTGGTGCAGGGTCGTAGGGATGAGCACCTACGGCGCTCATCTCCACCAGCGCAGGGAGCACCTTCAGCGCTCCCTGCCTAAGTGCTAGGGGATCGTAGGGATGTGCACCTATGGTGCTCCTCTCCACCAGCTCAAGCAGCGCCTTTGGCGCTCCTTGCCTGGCCACAACCGCGGCCCTCGCTTTGCGAGGGCCGCAGTTGCTGCAGGCTTGCTTCGGGAGCCCGCAGTTTCCCCATTACGTTACCAACAGATTTTGGCTAGCCCGGCTGCTGACAATTAAATATATGTGATGTGCTATAGGACTGAGTAAAGCAAAATTATACTGTAGAAAGTGGTTTGGTACAACCACGACTAAATTAACCCAAAATTGGGTGCAACGTTTTTGGGCAATTTGAGGTACTATCAAAGATTCATTACTTGTTTCTCCACAAGAGCTATCCCATTGGCAGATCTGACTAAAGCTAGAGCTTCTGAGATGGTAAAGTGGAGCAATGAGGATGAGGAAGCTTTTAAAGACCTATAGTCTGTGCTTTGCCGTGATCCAGTTTTCATAGCTCCAGATTTTATGTAAATTCCCTTTGGAGGGAAAGTACATTATTATCTGATTTAATTACCTTGCACAACTTAGTGTCAATCCTACTTTCCAATCCTAGTGATAAAGTTTAATGTTTGTGGGTAGAGTTAAATAGCGGAGCAGCAAATTCCAAAAGAATATTAGTAGGAGTATGCTATAAACCCCCAAATATAGCTGAAAGTGAGGAAATACAATTATTGTTACGGATTGGAAATGCAGCTAAACTGGATAAATGAGACCAGCAGTTCAGCTAAGGGGAGCAGGTTCTTGAGTACACTCAGGGATCATTATCTGGCCCAGGTTATACAGGAGCCTACTAGAAATGAAGCTATCTTAGATTTACTCATTACAAATTATATTGATATTGTATCAAATGTTGGAATAGGGCAACCTTTGGGAAACAGTGATCACAACACAGTCTCATTTCAAATTGAATTAAAAAAAACAACATTTTAAGGGGCCAACAAAAACTCTTAATTTTAAAAGGGCAGATTTTAATGGTCTAAGGGCAGCAATACAAAGTATAGACTGGGACAGAGAACTGATAGGTAAAAACACTGAACATAAATGGACAACATTTAAATCCTTACTAAATATACATACACATCGGCATATACCGTGTGGGAATAAAAGTAAAAGGAGTAAATCACAACCCATGTGGCTTAACAATGATTTAAAGATCAAGATACGGAGTAAAAAACAGGCATTTAAATTATACAAACAAGAGGGGACAGAGACTGCTTTACGGGAATACAAGGAAATCAACAAGGCTTGCAAAAACGCGATTAGACTGGCTAAAATAGAAAATGAAAAATTAATTGCAAAAGAGAGTAAGACTAACCCTAACATATTTTTTAAGTATATTAATGGGAAGAAGGCGAGGAAGGAAGCTATAGGAACATTAGAATGTGACACAGGCCGTCTGATAATTAGTGACCAAGAAAAGGCAGATGAGCTAAATAGGTTATTTTCTTTGGTATACACAAGGGGGTACCAGTGGTTGGGACACTGCAACATAATGGGGCTAAACTACCTTTGCCAAATAATTGGTTAACACAGGCAGACATCCAAAAGAGGTTGGAAAAAATAAATGTTAATAAAGCCCCGGGTCCTGATGGAATACATCCAAGGGTACTAAGGGAACTGGGTTCTGTAATAGCCAAACCATTATATTTAATTTTTCAAGGTTCACTCAACACAGGGTCTCTACCAGATGACTGGAGAAAAGCTGATGTGATACCTATATTTAAAAAGGGAGCAAGAGCAAATCCGGGGAATTATAGACCAGTGAGCCTCACTTCTGTAGTGGGGAAGCTTTTAGAAGGGTTAATAAGGGATAATATACAAGAATATGTCTATTTGAACAGGATTATAAGTAGGAGTCAACATGGGTTTATGAGGGATAGGTCATGTCAAACAAATCTAATTAGTTTCTATGAGGAGGTTAGTAGGAACCTGGATCAAGGCAACTCAGTTGATGTAGTCTTTTTGCATTTTGCAAAGGCTTTTGATACAGTGCCACATGGGAGACTATTGGGCAAACTATGGGATACAGGAATTGCAGTAGATATCTGCTCATGGATTGAGAGCTGGCTAAAAGACAGGAAGCAAAGGGTTGTTGTAAATGGAACATACTCCGATTGGACTAATGTGGTAAGTGGGGTTCCTCAGGGGTTCAGTATTAGGTCCTCTCCTTTTTAACATATTTATTAATGACTTAGAGGTAGGATTGGAGTGTGGGGTCTCCATTTTCGCTGATGACACAAAGTTGTGCAAGGTAATTAAATCAGAAAATGATGTGCTTTCCCTCCAAGGGGATTTACATAAAATTGAGGAATGGGCATCGAAATGGCAGATGAGATTTAATACGAATAAATGTAAGGTTATGCATCTGGGAAGGAAAAATAGCCATGCAAATTATAATCTTAATGGAGCAAATCTAGGTGTATCAGATATTGAAAGGGATTTGGGAGTGTTTGTGGACAACCACCTAGGTAACAGTGCTCAAAGCCAAGCAGCAGCTGCAAAGGCAAATCAAATATTAGCATGTATTAAGAAGGGTATAGAAGCCAGGGAATCAAATATAATTCTGCCAATATACAAATCTCTAGTACGCCCTCATTTGGAACATGGAGTACAATTTTGGGCACTACATCATAAAAAGGACATTTTAGAGCTGGAAAAGGTACAGAGAAGGGCAACAAAACTAATAAGGGGAATGGAGGGGCTAAGTTATGAAGAAAGACTAACCAAATTAAACTTATTTTCTCTAGAAAAAAGGCATCTAAGAGGAGATATGATTACATTATATAAATACATCCAGGGTCAGTATAAAGATTTGTCGGGGGAGCTTTTTGTGCCAAGAGGTTTTCAACTGACAAGAGGACATCCCTTGAGGTTAGAAGTAAAAAGATTCCACCTCAAAGAAAGAAAAGGGTTCTTCACAGTAAGGGTGGTTAATCTGTGGAATTCTCTACCAGAGGAGGTGGTGACAGCGGATTCGATAGATAACTTTAAAAGGGGACTAGATTTATTTCTAATTAAAAAGGGTATTCAGGGTTATCATGGATAATTAGAGAGACAGTAATGATCTAAATTTTTTACATTTCACCTTGAGACAATTGGCTAAGTCTCGCTTGTTTTTTTTATTTTTTATTTTTTTTATTTGCCTTCCTCTGGACTAATTAATAAAAAAAACCAACATTAAATAATTGATTAATAATTAATTAACAACTAATGAATTAATAGTTAAAACGCATATTGCAGATCAGAGGAGATCTTAAAAGGTTGAACTTGATGGACTGAAAGTCTTTTTTCAACCTTAAATACTATGGCCCTCATTCAATTGCAATTTGGCCAATTGAATAGGGGTCTAAATAAGCACATAACATATTTTTTTAAAGAAGTTTTTAGTTAGTAAACATCTATCCAAAAACAAGTTTTTCACTAACTAAAAACTTATTTAAAAAAAATATGTTATGTGCTTATTTAGAGCACTATTGAATTGGCCAAATCGCAAATGAATGAGGGCCTATGTAACTATGTAACTTCTAAGTCATTAATAAATATGTTAAAAAGGAGAGGACCTAATACTGACCCCTGAGGAACCCCGTTTACCACATTAGTCCAATCTGAGTTTCAGTTCATTTATCAAAACCATTTGCTTCCTTTCTTTTAGGCAGCTCTCAATCCATGAGCAGATATTTACTGCAATTCCTGTATCCCTTAGTTTGCTCACTAGTCTTCCATGTGGCACTGTATCAAACGCCTTTGCAAAATCCAAACAGACTACATCCATTGAGTTGCCCTGATCCAAGTTCCTACTAGCCTCCTCATAGAAAATAAATTAGATTTAACCTGACCTATCCCTCATAATTCCATGTTGACCTATCCCTCATAAATCCATGTTGACTCTGTTCCAATAGAGATATTCTTGTATATTATCCCTTATTAACCCTTCTAGAAGTGAGTCTCACTCATCTATAATTCCCCGGATTTACTCTTGCTCTATTCTTAAATATAGGTATCATCTCTGCTTTTCTCCAGTCATCTGGTAGCGAACCTGTGTTGAGTAAATCTTGAAAAATTAGAAATAATGACTTGGCTATTACAGAACCCAGTTCCCTTAGTACCCTTGGATGTATTCCGTCAGGACCCGGGACTTTATTAACATTTATTTTTTCCAACCTCTTTTGGATTTCTTCCTGTGTTAACCAATTATTTAGTGATGGTAGTGTAGCCCCATTATGTTGCAGTGTCCCCACCACTGGTACCTCCCTTGTGTATACCGAAGAAAATAATCTATTTAGCTCATCTGCCTTTTCCTGGTCAGTAATTATCAGACGGCCTGTTTCACAACCAAAGCATGCCCGACTGAAGTGGATGCAGTAGAATAAGGAGAAGAACAGCAGAGTTACAAAATGATTCTTATCTTTACAACCATTCAACTTCACAGTTATTTGCAGAGCTGGCAGACAACATGATAATGCTGATGCCTTATGACACATAGCATTTTGGCATTGGTCGCCCAACTCCAATATTTTTTTCAGGAATATTAATGGTTTTATAATCTTCCACTCAAAATTGAAAGACTGCTATATAGAAATATATTTGTCAAGCTGTCAAATAGAAAGAATATCTGAGAATTTGGCGTTTGCTGGATCCAGCTATTCAGAAGCTAGCATGCATTTGAGCCTTTTGCATTTTGGGTTTCTGAAAAAAAAACTTGTGATTTGAACTTTCTCTTCTTTTACCTACTTTGCATCCTATTTTAACCTCTTCTCTTTATCATTTTTTCTGATTTTCTTCTTTATTTGCCCCTAAGGCTCCAGCTTTTTATTTTTCTTCTCTTCCTGCAGTTGCAACTTCTCCTCCTTGACTTGTTTCACATCCAGTTCTCTCTGCTTTGGCTTGATCTCTTGCTGTATGTTCAGCTGAATAATCTACTCTATCTTGTTCATTAGGTCCTCCTTGAATAACTTAGAATTTCTTGTTTTGCATAGCAGCTTTCTGTGCAGCACCTTGTGTATGCAGGTATTGCAGGTCAGTGTAATTTCCTTCAGCATCCCTCTCAGCCAACGGTGCCTCCAGATCAGAGAGATTGGCCACCCTCTGCCCTTGTAGAGTATTTAACAGTAGCTTCTACTCAATCAGAGCTGGCTTTTTCAGTCCCATTGGGATGGAGTCCATTTGTACTTCATGAAGTACTTGTTTCCCCTCTTGCCTCTCCTTTCCCAGAGAATATGGATGAGGTATGTATATTGCATAAATGATTGTACTGATTTATATATGAGTTTTTATTGATTTTATTGTTATTGTTAAAGATACAAATGTTTTAAAGCACTGTACATATTTGCTTTTTTACGCCACTAAATAAATGGCTGGCTAACTGCAATTATCCTATGGTAAATGTCTTTCTTTCAACCCACCCTACATTGCCAGGGTTTATATACCTCAAGCTGTGCATAAGTGCTAAGGGTGAAAAAACAGACCAATGTAGGGCTATATATGATACACATGCAGTAACCAGTTCATTTTAAAGTACACTTAATATCACATATTATAATTGTCAAACTGCAATTTGTCCTCAAGTTTGCGAGCAGTTGAGGCATTGAAGCACAAAGGACTTAGGCTGAAATGAGCGCCGATGGCGCTCCTGAGAGCCTTGCGAAGCAAGCAGTTGAGGCACGCGGGACTTAGATTAAAAAAATCCAACCTCTGAAAAATACGAAGTTAACGGCCAAACCGCAAAAATCGAAAAATCCGAAAAACAAGCAAAATAATAAAAAATAAATTACAACACACTCACACACAGCAGAGTTGGAGAGCCAGGAAGCCTAGGAGTGACCCTTATTTGCCGTGTTTCGTCACTTGAAAATCGGCTAAGCAAAAAAATCTGAAACAGCATGAAAACGAGGCTGAGCAAAGCCAGACACACAGGACTTAGAAAATACACAAAGACACTTCAAGCAGTTCAATCAGTTAAGGAATGCAGGACTTAGGAAAAATAATCCGACCTGGGAATCTCGGGGGCAAAAAAGTCCGACCTCGGAAAATCAAGACGTTAACGGTCGAACTGTGGAAATTGAAAAAGATGAAAAACACTGACACACAGCACAGGGGGAGTGCAAGCAATTTTGAGCCTTATTTGCCGTGTATCGTCGAAAATCGGCTAAGCGAGAAATAAAATGGCGGACAAAAAACATAAAAAAATCAGAAACTGAATGAAAACAAGGCTGAGCAAGGCTGATATTTTGCTTCTGTTTCTGTTCCCTGTTTGTACTTATTTGCATTGGGAGCAGGTGCTCTTCTTTTCTCTACCCTTTTTTTTGTTTTACATATGTTGAAAGAACTATCTGTTACCATAAGTACATCAGCTCCTGTCATGTCACTTATATTATTACATTGTCTAAAACGGGACTTCATTCTATTTCCTTCTGTGCTACTCTTTAAATATGAGGTGGATGTTGTCACAATATTTTACATTGTACCTATAACAATACTTTGTGATACGAATATACGTAACATATTGCATATATTATTATTATTATAGTTTATTTATAACGCGCCAACATATTCCGTAGCAGTGTACATAAATTAGGTTCAGACAATGATAAATACAGATTAACATTTAGCAAAGGAAGGAGGGCCCTGTCTTTGAGCTAGGAATCCAATGTCCATGGTGAATTCCCAAAGTACTTAGGATAGAAACTTGCAGACTTACAATCTAAGGTATAGTGAGTGGTAAAAGAGGGAGAGAGAGGTGATAAGTGTGTTAGGGTGGAAGGTGATACGCTTCTTTAAAGAGATGTGTTTTAAGTGAGGTTTTAAATGTTTTGAGGCAAAATGATAATCTGGTGGAGCAAGGCAAGGAGTTCCAGAGACTAGGGGCAGCACAAGAAAAGTCCTGGAGGCAGGAGTGAGAGGAGGTGACAAGAGTTGTAGAAAGAAGAAGGTCATTAGCAGAACGAAGAGGGCGGGTGGGGTAGCATTTGGAGATAAAAGCAGAGATGTAAGGGGGAGCATTATTGTTAAGGCCTTTGTAAGTTAGGGTCATGATTTTAAATTTTATACTTGAGGCTAAGGGAAGCCAGTGGAGTGATTGACAGAGAGGTGATGCTGACACTGAACGTTGTGTACGGTAGATGAGTCTATCAGAGGCATTCATAATGGATTGAAGTGGAGACAGTCGGGTGGTAGGTAGGCCAACAAGAAGCGAGTTGCATAAGTCTAGTCGAGAGATGATGAGAGAGTGTATAAGGATTTTAGTTGTATCTTGTGTAAGATAGAGACAAATTCTGGAGATGTTTTTTAGATGGAGAAGACAAGATTTAGTTAGTGATTGTATGTGAGGGATGAAAGACAGTGCGCGGTCCAGTAGAACTCCAAGACAACGGGCTTGGGAGGTGGGGGTGATGATGTCTTTGTTGACAGTGAGATAGATGTGAGGAATTGACGCTGTGGGAGAAAGGAGGGAAGATTAGGAGTTCAGTTTTAGACATGTTGAGTTTGAGATGGTGGGTGGACATCCAAGAGGATATACTAGAGAGGCAGTTGGAGACGTGTGTTAGAAGAGAGGGGGATAGATCTGGTGCAGAGAGGTAGATTTGGGTGTCATCTGCATAGAGATGATAAGGAAGCCCAAAAGAGTTTATGAGGGTACCAAGTGAGGAAGTGTAGATGGAGAAGAGGAGGGGGCCAAGGATAGATCCTTGGGGTACACCAATAGACAGGGGGTGAGAAGAAGAAGAGGTGTCAGAGAAGGAGATACTGAATGATCGATTTTGTAGGTATGATGAGAACTACGAGAGAGCAGTGTTTCAAATACAGAGGGAGAAGAGGATATGGAGTAGAAGTTGATGGTCGACAGTGTCAAAGGCAGCAGAGAGATCTAGAAGAAGAAGAATTGAGAAGTGACCTTTTGACTTGGCGGTAAGCAGGTCATTGGTGACTTTAGTGAGAGCTGTTTCAGTGGAGTGTTGGGGCCGAAAGCCGGATTGGAAGGTGTCAAGAAGGAAGTTAGAGGAAATAAAGCTAGTAAGGCGGTTATAGACGAGCCACTCCAGCAGTTTGGAAGCCAGGGGAAGCAGAGAGATAGGTAGTATTAGTTAGTAGAGATAGGTAATAGAAGTTAGATGCAACGTCAGTGTCAGATGTGGGTTTTTTGAGGGTGGGAATAACTATGGCATGTTTTAGAGAAGACGGAATCATGCCAGTAGTAAGGGAGAGGTTGAAAATATGTGTGAGAGCTGGAATTAGTGGGGAAGAGAGAGGACATATGAGCTGAGATGTTGTGAGAGAGAAAGGGATGGGAGGAGGTGGTGGACGGAGGAGAGTATTGAAAGTGGCAAACAGATGCTTGGGGTTAGAGGACAGAGTTGATATTAGTGTTGTAAAGTACTGCTGTTTGGCAAAGTTAAGGACAGAGGATCGTAACATAAATTTGTAGTGGAGGAAATCTGCTGAAGTGTGTGATTTCCTCCATAGTCGTTCAGCAGTGCGGGAGCACCTCTGGATGTATTGTGTTTGTGTAGTGTGCCATGGTTGTGGATGAGAGCAAGGGCATCTGCTTGTGGATATGGGGGCCAGAGTGTCGAGGGTGGAAGAGAGAGTAGAGTTGTAGAGTGAGGTGGCAGTGTCAGGGCAGTTGAGGTTGGTGGTGATGGAACTGAGAAGGGGTTGAATAATAGTGGAGAGTTGAGTAGGGTCAAGTGCTCACAGGTTTCTGTTCTTGATGGTGGTAGGGGTTGGAGAGGGGTGGAGAGAGGGTGATGTGGGGAGGTTGAAGGTAAGGAAGTGGTGGTCAGATAGAGGGAGTGGACGGATGACTGGGTTGCTGAGATTGGTGAAGATAAGGTCAAGAGAATGTCCAGCATGATGAGTAGAAGAATCTGTTAGTTGTGAGAGGCCAAGGGAAGAGGTGAGTGAAAGCATTTTGGCTGCTGCTGGGGAGGTGGGAGTGTCAACAGCAATGTTAAAATCTCCAAGTAGCAGTGAAGGAACATTGGAGGAGAGAAAGTGAGGGAGCCAGGCAGAAAAGTGATCAAGAAATTGAGAGGGAGTGCCTGGGGGGCAATAGATCACAGCTACATGTAGAGAGATAGGTAAGGAGAGGCGGATAGTATGAACTTCAAAGGATGAGAATTGGAGGGATGGGACAGGGGGTATGAGGGGAAATGCATATATTGGTTTAAAGTTAATACGATTTCCTCATTAGACATTCCATAATTATCCTCTAGATTCAGCACTTCAGTATATTGACTAGGGCCTAACACCACCTAGCAGAGTTTGGCCTCCATTCAATTGCAACAGTTACAGAGCGATTCCATTAATCAAGCCTGCAGTTACCTGGCCGAAAGCCTAAATCATAAAGCATGCACTCGTAAGGAGCATTTCAGAGCATGATCATGATCAATTAAGCAAGGCCATAACTACCAATTTAGAAACAGCCAATAGTAAATGAAAACGTCATCATGACGTCAGTAAAACATGGAGGTTAAACGTCAATCAATTAGCGTTTAGAAGTCTGATATGCGATCGGTCCTTGCAATCCAGCAATGCACAAAATAATAAAAATGAATGAAGAAAATGTTCTAGTCAATGTGGGTGGCCTTATATGTATTATCTCCTTGATTACCAAGATTGATATAACATGAAAATGGCACATTAAATACCGTATTTTTCGCCGTATAAGACGCACTTTTTCTTCCCCAAAACTGGGGGAGGAAAGTTGGTGCGTCTTATACGGCGAATATACCTTTTCAAACTGCCTCTGTCCTCCTGATCTCACCCCAGCGCTTCCTACCAGCATCGCGTCGGCCGGTGCGTCCTAGTGACGTCACACACGCAACGCTGCAGTACACGAGGAGTGCTGGTAGGAAGCGCTGGGGTGAGATCAAGATGGCAGAGATCAGAAGAAAGGTGAGGATCAGGGGGGTCAGGGAGGATCAGGACGGTCAGGGAGGATCAGGAGGGTCAGGGAGGGTCAAGGGCTCCCAAATGCTGCAGTATATGGATATGTATGTGTGTATGTGTGTGTATGTGTGCATGTATGTGTGTGTATATATGTATGTATGTGTATGTATATTTATGTGTGTATGTATATGTATGTATGTGTATCTATAAAGGTGAGGATCAGGGGGGTCAGGGAGGATCAGGACGGTCAGGGAGGATCAGGAGGGTCATGGAGGGTCAAGAGCTCCCAAATGCTGCAGTATATGGATATGTATGTGTATGTGTGTGTGTGTGTATGTGTGTGTGTATGTGTATGTGTGTGTGTGTATGTTTGTGTGTGTATGTGTGTGTATATATGTATGTATGTATGTGTATGTATATTTATGTGTGTATGTATATGTATGTATGTGTATCTATATATATATATATATATTTGTGTGTAATGTAGGTGTGTAAAGTGTATTTGTGTTTGATTCAGATTTTTTTTTTCTTGTTTTCCTCCTCTAAAAACTAGGTGCGTCTTATCTGCCGGTGCGTCTTATAGGGCGAAAAATACGGTAAATAATTTTATATTGCAGATTTGAGACTGTTGTGCAATGAATTCTAATGTCTTTCATTACTTTCCCCGTCTTTTAAAGTGCAGTATTGTTTTTTTATTTGCATTTACAGTTCTACGAACAGGTGTTTAACTTGCGAGTCCTATTGGGTACTCGTAGGATATTCTTCTACATTTGCCATTTACGGTGTGAAAACAATTGCGGTCTTAAGGAATTGTAGCAATTGAATGGCAATTTGCGATTGTAACATTTACAGGCTTGAAAGATCAAAGGATGTGTTGGAGTTACAATTTTGAAAATTGCAGGGATTTTCAGCCTGTAACCTGCAAATTGTTTGCAAGTAGCTAAAATACACCCATTTGAATAGCAAATTCGTTTAAAGGCTACATTACGGGATCCAGTAACTAATAATTGCTCAATAGAATAGGGGCCTAATTTTTTTTTCTTCCTCATCATTCACTTTAGGAAGGATTCCAGTTTTCTCATCAAAATAAACACATTATTCCTTTGAAAGAACACTGACTGCAATCATATGTTTGATTTTCCCTTTCTCTGGTCTGAGATCTTTGTCAAGAGTTTTCTTCCTAAAGTATTATCCTCCACCTTGGTAGCCTTCACCAGAGAAGGATGGCTGAGTCTGTCCAGGTTTCTTATAAAGTCCTCTTCATTGCTATTACTCACAACATTTCTGCATCTATTTGGGTTTAAATTTTTCTCACTGTCTTGATCAACCTCTTTCATACTGAGACTGGTTTTGCATCCAGTGAGTGGCAACATCTTGCTCTTTGCACACATCAGCCACTTTCATATCATCATAGTTACATAGTTATATAGGTTGAAAAAAAAATCTTTCAGTTTATCAAGTTCAAACTTTTAAGATCTCCTCTGATCTGCAGTATTCAGTTTAAATATTAATATCCCTATTAAATTCCAATCTCGTAGATAAGAGGCTTCTACTTAAACCCTACATGCTGCAAATTTATAAAAGTTACGACGCTATTAAATTAGCCCTGCTGTGAGCAACGTGTGAGCTGCGCAGCAGGGCCGTCCGTATCAACACAGAGAAAATGATGATCTGGCAGGCTCCCACACCTCATCAATTGCTGCGGGGGTCGTAAACGGGACCTCGGCGGCAGTCCCACACATAAGCCCTGCCGTGGGGGGTACTTCTACTACCCCCCGGCACCTAAAATTAACCCCCCTCTATGCTGGAGGTCCCCATTGGGACCCCCAAAGTGTCCCCACATTAACCCCTTGCTGCCAGGGTCCATAGGGACCCCCGCAGCCCCCCCCACATTAACCCCTTGCAGCGGGGATCTCCGATCGGCACGATCATTACCCTGCTGCATTTAAAACGTTTAAATTCCCCGCCGCAGCTCCTTAAAGGGCCCGCGGCACACTATTAGCCAATCCAGGCCATGGCACCTAAAATTAAACCCCCTCTATGCTGGGGGTCACCATCGGGACCCCCGATCGCCACCAATGGTGACCCCGCTGCATTTAAAATTTAGAATTTCCTGCCTCGCGGGTCCTTAAAGGATTGTAAACGTCCTGAAAGGACTCGCGCAAAAAAATATTAACCCCAGGCAACTAAAATTAACCCCATAACTCATGGGAGTCAATACAGACCCCCATAATCCCTTAAATAACCCTATAACTCATGGGAGTCAATACAGACCCCCATAAGCATTAATTAACCCTGTCACTCATGGGGGTCAATACAAACCGCAATAAGCCTTAATGAACCCTGTCAGTCATGGGGGTCAATACAGACCCCATAAGCCCTTAATTAACCCTATAACTCATGGGGGTCAATACAGACCCCCATAAGCCTAAATTAACCCTGTCACTCATGGGGGTCAATACAGACCCCCATAAGCCTTAACTAACCCTGTCACTCATGGGGGTCAATACAGACCGCAATAAGCCTTAATTAACCCTGTCACTCATGGGGGTCAATACAGACCCCCATAAGCCTTAATTAACCCTATAATTCATGGGGGTCAATACAAACCGCAATAAGCCTTAATGAACCCTGTCAGTCATGGGGGTCAATACAGACCCCATAAGCCCTTAATTAACCCTATAACTCATGGGGGTCAATACAGACCCCCATAAGCCTAAATTAACCCTGTCACTCATGGGGGTCAATACAGACCCCCATAAGCCTTAACTAACCCTGTCACTCAAGGGGGTCAATACAGACCGCAATAAGCCTTAATTAACCCTGTCACTCATGGGGGTCAATACAGACCCCCATAAGCCTTAATTAACCCTATAACTCATGGGGGTCAATACAGACCCCCCTAAGCCCTGAATTAACCCTATAACTCATGGGGGTCAATACAGACCCCCATAAGCCTTAATTAACCCTGTCACTCATGGGGGTCAATACAGACCCCCATAAACCCTTAATTAACTCTATAACTCATGGGGGTCAATACAGACCCCCATAAGCCTTAATTTACCCTGTCACTCATGGGGGTCAATACAGACCCCCATAAACCCTTAACTAACCCTGTCACTCATGGGGTTCAATACAGACCCCCATAAGCCCTAAATTAACCCTGTCACTCATGGGGGTAAATACAGACCCCCATAAGTCGTTAATTAACCCTGTCACTCATGGCGGTCAATACAGACCTACATAAGCCTTAATTAACCCTATAACTCACGGGGGTCAATACAGACCCCTATAAACCCTTAATTAACCCAATCAGTCCCATAAGGGTCTATGAAGACTCTCATAGTACAATTAGAAGCCTATTATTAACCCCATAAGCCCCATGCAGATCCTCCAGGACCCTCATGACACTAAGTACAAACACTACACTACACTTTCCCCTGCAATAAACCACTAAATCTAAACGAACCCACCTCTACCCTAACCTATTAACCCCTACCTACCTAACACGACCTACCTAACCCCCTATTAACCCCCCCACCCTACTAATTACATAAAAAAAAAAAAAAAACTAAGGTACATAAAATAAAAAACAAATCACAACCCCCCCCCACATTACATAAAAGAAAAAACCTAAGGTACATAAAAAAAAAAAAAAAATCACAACACCCCGCCCCCACACTACATGAAATAAAAAAAGAATTACACACCTGCAAAGGAATACACAAATACACATAACAATCATGAATACATTATAAATATACACATACTGTAACTACAATACATTTCCCCCTATCTATACCTAACCCCCAATCTAAACACCCCCCGTCTATACCTAACCCCCTAAATCTAAGCTAAAATAGAAAAAATAAAACCACTTGCCTTTGCAGATGTCCCTTCTGATTGCACACCCTAGGAAAAAAAGAAACATCAGATTATTCCAACAATAATCATTACATATAATAAAAAGATATTACAAATACAGTATTAAACTTACCTTTCCAGCATGTCCCACGTCCATCTTCATCTGATCTCCGGCTCGGCCCCTGGAAAAAAAGATCCGTACCATTAGTATTAAACATACACAAAATCAAACACAAAAGAAAATAAATATAAACATTACACATTGAAAACTTACCTGTCCCCTATGTCCCCGGCCTTCTTCTCTTCTGCCCTTGCTGAATATGCGTTCTATTTTAAAAAAAAAACTAACGGAGGTCCGCACTCGCAGACCTCCCCTACGCTAATGAGCCTCTTAAAGCCTTTTCCAGAAGGAAATCGGCAATGGCACCTTCTGATTGGCTAAAAACGCTGTCTATCAAATTCCAGCCAATCAGAAAGCCCAATGTGTGAGCCAATCAGGATGGGATACACCTCTATCTCCCATTCTGATTGGCTGAAGGAGCTATCAATCTTTTTTAAACCAATCAGAAGGCACTATTGCTTTCAGCCAATCACAATTGGATACACCCCCACGGGGTGATTGGCTGAAGGCATATGCGCCTTCTGATTGGCTCCTGACAACAGCTAATATTTGATAGACAGCGTTTTCAGCCAATCAGAAGGTGCCATTGCTGATTTCCTTCCGCAAAAGGCTCTAGGAGGCTCATTAGCGTTGGGGAGTTCTGCAAGTGCGGACCTCCGTTGTATTTAAAAAAAAATAAAAAATCTAACGCGGATTCAGCAAGGGCCCAGCCGGGGCAGAAGAGAAGAATGCCGGGGACATCGGGGACAGGTATGTTTTCAATGTGTAATGTTTATACAGTGGATATAAAAAGTCTACACACCCCTGTTAAAATGTCAGGTTTCTGTGCTGTAAAAAAGTTAGACAAAGATAAATCATTTCAGAACTTTTCCCACCTTTAATGTGACCTATAAACTGTACAACTCAATTGAAAAACAAACTGAAATCTTTTAGGTAGAGGGAAGAAAAAATATAAAAATAAAATAATATGGTTGCATAAGTATGCACACCTTTAAACTAATACTTTGTTGAAGCACCTTTTGATTCTATTACAGCACTCATTCTTTTTGGGTATGAGTCTATCAGCATGGCACATTTTGACTTGGCAAGATTTGCCCACTCTTCTTTGCAAAAACACTCCAAATCTGTCAGATTGCGAGGGCATCTCCTGTGCACAGCCCTCTTCAGATCACCCCACAGATTTTCAATCAGATTCAGGTCTGGGCTCTGGCTGGGCCATTCCAAAACTTTAATCTTCTTCTGGTGAAGCCATTCCTTTGTTGATTTGGATGTATGGTTTGGGTCGTTGTCATGCTGAAAGATGAAGTTCCTCTTCATGTTCAGCTTTCAAGCAGAAATAATTTCCTTTATCTTAACTAAGGCCTTAGTTCCAGCTGAAGAAAAACAGCCCCAAAGCATGATGCTGCCACCACCATGCTTCACTGTGGGTATGGTGTTCTTTTGGTGATGTGCAGTGTTGTTTTTGCGCCAAAAATATCTTTTGGAATTAGGGCCAAAAAGTTCAACCTTGGTTTCATCAGACCATAACACCTTTTCCCACATGCTTTTGGGAGACTTCAGATGTGTTTTTGCAAAATGTAGCCTGGCTTGGATGTTTATCTTCGTAAGTAAAGGATTTCGTCTTGCCACTCACCCCATAGCCCAGACATATGAAGAATACAGGAGATTGTTGTCACCTGTACCACGCAGACAGTATTTGCCAGATATTCCTGTGGCTCCTTTAATGTTGCTGTAGGCATCTTGGTAGCCCCCAGGCCAGTTTTCTTCTTGTCTTTTCATCAATTTTGAAAGGAGCTCCAATTCTTGGTAATGTCACTGTTTTCTCCACTTGATGATGACTGTCTTCACTGTATTCCATGGTATATCTAATGCCTTGGAAATTCGTTTGTACCCTTCTCCTGACTGATACCTTTTAACAATGAGATCCCTCTGATGCTTTGGAACCTCTCTGTGGACCATGGCTTTTGCTGTGGGATGCGACTAAGAACATTTCAGGAAAGACCAACTAGAGCAGCTGAACTTTATTTGGGGTTAATCAGAGGCACTTTAAATGATGGCAGGTGCATGCTGACTCCTATTTAACACGATTTGGAATGTTATTGCTTAATTCTGAACACAGCTACATCCCCAGTTATAAGAGGATGTGCAGACTTATGCAACCACATTATTTTTCTTTTTTTTTTCTTCCCTCCACCTAAAAGATTTCAGTTTGTTTTTCAATTGAGTTGTACAGTTTATAGGTCACATTAAAGGTGGAAAAAGTTCTGAAATGATTTATCTTTGTCTCATTTTTTTACAGCACAGAAACCTGACATTTTAACAGGGGTGTGTAGACTTTTTATATCCACTGTATTTATTTTCTTTTGTGTTTGATGTTGTGTATGTTTGATACTAATGGTATGTATCTTTGTGGTATGTATCTAATGGTATGTATCTTCATCTACAGATGAAGATGGACATGGGACATTCTGGAAAGGTAAGTTTAATACTGTATTTGT
Source organism: Discoglossus pictus (assembly GCA_027410445.1). Lineage (NCBI taxonomy): Eukaryota > Metazoa > Chordata > Amphibia > Anura > Alytidae > Discoglossus > Discoglossus pictus. The sequence continues at coordinate 266,580,640 of CM050163.1, read as the reverse complement.
AATACCTATTCATTATACTGTATGTAATGTTTATTGTTGGAATAATCTGATGTTTCTTTTTTTTCCTAGGGGGTGCAATCAGAAGGGACATCTGCAAATGTAAGTGGTTTTATTTATTCTATTTTAGCTTAGATTTAGGGGGTTAGGTATAGACAGGGGGGGTGTTTAGATTGGGGTTAGGTATAGACAGGGGGGGTGTTTAGATTGGGGGTTAGGTATAGACAGGGGGGTGTTTAGATTGGGGGCTAGGTATAGACAGGGGGAAATGTATTGTAGGTATGTGTATATTTATAATGTATTCATGATTGTTATGTGTATTTGTGTATTCCTTTGCAGGTGTGTAATTCTTTTTTTATTTTATGTAGTGTGGGGGGGGTGGGGTGTTGTGATTTTGTTTTAATTTTATGTACCTTAGGTTTTTTTATTTTTATGTAGTGTCGGGGGGGGGGGGGGTAGCAATTTGTTTCTTATTTTATGTAATTAGTATGGTGGCTGGTTTAGTAGGGGGTTAGGTAGGTCGTGTTAGGTAGGTAGGGGTTAATAGGTTAGGGTAGAGGGGGGTTAGTTTAGGTTTAGTGGTTTATTGGGGGGGAAAGTGTAGGGTAGTGTTTGCACTTAGTGTCATGAGGGTCCTAGAGGACCCTCATTGTGCTTATGGTGTTAATAATAGGCTTCTAATTGTCCTATGAGGGTCTTCATAGACCCTTATGGGACTGATTGGGTTAATTAAGGGCTTATGGGGGTCTGTAATGACTTCCATGAGTTATAGGGTTAATTAAGGCTTATGGAGGTCTGTATTGCCCCCATGAGTGACAGGGTTAATTAAGGGCTTATGGGGGTCTGTATTGACCCCCATGAGTTATAGGGTTAATTACGGGCTTATGGGAGTCTGTATTGACCCTTATGAGTGACAGGGTTAATTAAGGCTTATGGGGGTCTGTATTGACCCCCATGAGTGACAGGGTTAATTAAGGGCTTATGGGGATCTGTATTGACCCCCATGAGTTATAGGGTTAATTACGGGCTTATGGGAGTCTGTATTGACCCTTATGAGTGACAGGGTTAATTAAGGCTTATGGGGGTCTGTATAGACCCCCATGAGTGACAGGGTTAATTAAGGGCTTATGGGGATCTGTATTGACCCCCCATGAGTTATGGGGTTAATTTTAGCTGCTTGGGGTTAATATTTTTTAGCGCGAGTCCTTTCAGGACCTTTACGGTCCTTTAAGGAACCGCAAGGCGGGAAATGTAAAATTTTAAATGCAGCGGGGTCATGATCGGTGCCGATCAAGGACCCCCGCTGCAAGGGGTTAATGTGGGGGGCTGCCGGGGTCCCTATGGATCCCTGCAGCAAGGGGTTAATGTAAGGACACTTCGGGGGTCCCAATGGGGACCTCCAGCATAGAGGGGGGTTTAATTTTAGGTGCCCCGGCCGGGATTGGCTAATAGTGTGCCGTGGGTCCTTTAAGGAGCCGCAACAGGGAATTTAAAAGTATTAAATGCAGCGGGGGTCTGATCTATGCCGATCGGGGACCCCCGCTGCAAAGGGTTAATGTGGGGGCGCTGCCGATAGGGACCCATGCAGCATGGTGATGTCTTTAGGGAGCAGGGGGGAGCATCACACGGCTGTCTCTGGCTGCTCTGAGGCAGCATGTATGTGGTTTAGGATCCCTTGCTGGCACTTTTTGTGCGCGTAGGGATTCTTCCGAGGTGCGAGTTTCACCTCATAGATTTAAGGCTGTGTGTTACTCCGTAGCTCTCTCGGAGCTTATTCTCGGCCATTTTCGGGGTCATCTCGCAAATCAGGCTGCAAGGGAAGTATTGGGGATTCGGTCCTCTCAAACAGCAAAAAAATGACTTTTGGGAGGACCGAGGGAACTACGAGGGCTAATTTAATGAGGGCCTAATTGTTAATTTATCCAGAGGAAGGCAAGCAGAGATAAAAAAACAAACAAGTGAGCTAATTGTCTCAAAAGGGAAAAAAAAAAATTCCTTCCTGACCCCAGATACTGGAGATCGGACTCCTCCCTGGATCAATACTCCCTCTCTAATTAAACTTGGCACAAAAAGTTCACTTGACAAAGCCTTATATTGATCCTTAATATATTTATATAAGGTAATCACATCCCTTCTTAGGAGCCTTTTTTCTAAATTTAAGTATTTCTTCATAACTTAGTCTCTCCATTCCCCTTATTAGTTTTGTTACCCTTCTCTGTACTTTTTCCAGCTCTAAAATGTCCTTTTATGAAGTGGTGCTCAAAATTGTACTCCATATTTCAAATAAGGGCGTACTAGGGATTTGTATAGTGGCAGATTTATATTTGCTTCCCTTGCTTCTATACCTTTCTTAATAATGCTAATATTGTATTTGCCTTTGCAGCTGCTGCTTGTCATTGAGCACTGTTACCTACATGGTTTTTCACAAACAATATCTGATACCCCGACATTTACTCCATTAAGATTATAAATTGCATGGCTATTTTTCCTTCCTAAATACATAAATTTACATTTATTTGTATTAAATCTCATCTGCCATTTAGTTCCACATTTCTCTAATTTATGCAAATCCCTTTGGAGGGAAAGTATATCCTTTTCTGACAACTTAGTGTCATCAGCAAAAATGGACACAATACTTTCCAGTCCTACTTCCAAATAATTAATAAATATGTTAAAAAGGAGACGACCTAATACTGAATCCTGAGGAACCCCACTTACCACATGTGTCTAATCTGAGTATATTGTATTTATAAGAACCCTTTGCTTCCTGTCTTTTAGCCAGCTCTCAATCCATGTAGATATTTACTGCAATTCCTGCATCCCTTAGTTTGCACAATAGTCTCCCATGTGGCACTGTATCAAAGCCTTTGCAAAATCCAAAAAGACTGCATCCACTGGGTTGCCTTGATCCAAGTTCCTACTAACCTCCTCATAGAAACTAATTAGATTTGTCCAGGACCTGGCAACCTTTATTAACATTTTCTTTTATCATATTGCTCCAGGGGAAAGGCTATTTAGCTGCTTCATTTGTCTATTTAGCTGCTTCAGCCATCTCATTCCCAGCATGGAGCTTGTTTGCTTTTTCTGCATCAAACAGGTATCTAACTTCTTATGATCTTCTGCATCACATTTCTTCCTCAACCCGTCAGCAAGGGACATGTGTCTTGAGCTTGGATAGGGAAGCATACACTGGGATTCCATACACCATCCCTGTCATATTTATCCAGAACACAGGAAGGTCTCTGTCTAGACAGTGGAAGTTCCTTAATGTTAAAATGTTTCATGAATCGGATATCTGTGCTCTCACACCTCCTCTAACTCCAACTCTGTCAAGGATCTCTGCTTTCAGGTCATCACAATTCCTTTTCTTTTCTGCATCCATGACAATGTAGGCTTTCTATGCTAAGGTAAGTAAGTGGTAATGATACTTACCTAGTGACCTTTGGGCCAAGCTTCCCTAGCAGCAAATCTGTCAATAATCAGGAGTTGTGCTTCCACATCATCTTCTCTAGTTATTTTCTATAGAACATGACTGGTTCTAATTCCTGTCACAGATTCTCTTAGTTTTTCCAAGGCATCTTGATATTGATCAACTTTGGTAGCCATTAATTGGGTAAATTCCTTTTGTTTTATTTTGTTCTCCTGCTGAGCTTCTGCAGCCAACATTAATGCCTTTACTGCCTCCTCTATGCTGAGGCATGGGCTGTCTTCAAAACCAAGATCATGTAATCCCTCCAGTGTGACAAATTACCATTCTCTTCTGTATTTGTGGCCATATTTCAAGCAGTTTTACGGAGGAACACCAAAATAACAACAAAGAACATAGCAAGCCTAGCTCCCACCTGAGCACTATCTTTGGTGCTCAAAGTGAGCCCCTCGCTGAGTGCCTTTGGTGCTCAACCCGTGGCTTGCAATGAGCACCTTTGGCGCTCATTGCAAGCCTCTCCCGCTGTGTACTTTATAGGCCTCATCTCAAGCCTGTCCCACCGTGTAGTTTAGGGGCCTCGCGATGAGTGTTACTGCCTTGGGTTAAGTGTTGCTGCCTTTGGTCAGGTGTTACTGGTTTGGGTTAAATGTTTCTGGCTTGTATTAAGTGTTACTGGTTTGCGTTAAGTCTTACTGCTTACGGCTCGTATTTATGTCCTTTGGCCTTGTTTTACGTCCTTCTGCCTCGTTTTCGTCGTGTTTACGTTTTTTTGGCAGCCATTTTTTTTCTCGCTTAATCATTTTTCGATCAGGAAAAAACGGCAAATATGCCTCAAATTAAATTGCAACCTCACTCACAGTCTCCCCCTGTGCTGTGTGTGTGTAAGTTAATTTGTGTGTTTTTGCAGGTCTTTCTAGTTCGTGGTTTGGCAGTTAAAGTCATCATTTTGCAAGCCCCGCAGTCCATCTAAGTGCTTCGGGTCCACAGTCCTATGGGCTGTAAGTTTGCGGCCGCCGCTAAGTCCAGGGGCCCAGCGTGTCTTGGCATGAGCGCTTGCGGCTCTCACCACCCCTGCAATGAGCTCCTTTGGCGCATTTTTTTTTTAATGTCTTGTTTAAATTCTCAATGCCTATATAGATATATGGATATATACACTGGCAACATCCACTGGCCAAATCTGGTAGTGCATGATTACATTTAATTTTGCTATTTTTTGTGTCCCCTGTTCATTTAATCTGGGGGGGGGGGGGATGTCCCCACCTCCCCCCAGTTCCTATGCCCCTGAGTGCCATGATATTTTTGCTTTGAAAGTTAACTGAATATATTTTTAATTTTAAGAACAGTTTTTCAACAATCTTCAACATTTTTTTTTACAATAACAATGAAAATTGGCTTGACTGCACTATAGTATTAGTGGACATATTTAACCCAAACCAGTGTGTAAGTCATAAGTCATATGTGGTTACAATTTTACAGTTTGTAATAAGTGCACCATGCTTTGAAATATTTTTATTTTCCTTTTTTTAATTTTCTCCCTGTTTTTAAAGGCTCCCCAGGTTACAATATTTAACAGAAAGTAATCTAGAAGGAATTGTAAACTATTAATAAAAGGAAAAGAATGTTAAAGGATAATAAAATTACAGACATTGCGGGTGCTAAGTATGCAAAGCTTAACCAGATGTTAAGCTTACTCTTTTATTATGTTGTTATAGGGTAAAAGACTGGAGATACTTCAATCTGAATTTTAACCACAAATGTGTTTGTAATTGTCAAATGAAGTGTGAGCCTGGGAAATCTTTGGCACGTTGGAAATCTGGAAATCCGCAAGACCAATGAAACCGAGTATTTCAAAAAGCATGGCAAAACCTGGATATATTGTGTTAGTGATAAGTAGGATTTTTGTCCAAGTTTAAGTAAAAAGGAGTTGTGATATTTATTGAGAATTTCTGGGTTTCCAATTACATAGAAATAAAGGTGTTGACAGCTGGTGTGGGTCTCTGGGCCCACCTAGTCCCTCTTTTGTTACTTATAATTAGCAACTAATTGTTCTTGGACTTGTATCAGTATTTCCTAACATTGCTCTTTTTGTAATGTACTATGGACTTTTTTATTTGAATTGAGTGTGCTTACTTTTACCTGACAAGCAAGATAACATTTCACACCTTTGTTTTGGTCACTCACTAAACAAATTATATGCTTTGTGTACTCTGTTTGGTACTATTTTCTACTGTCAGAGCGCACAAAGTGTGCCAGAGGTATATTAAAATAGTATATGATAAATATATTGTCCACAATCTAATCAGTACAAACCTGGCACTTGCGTAGGATGCCATATTTTAAGGGCAGAACCTGACCTCGGACACCATCTTTTTGGCAGTATTGATGTAAGAATACTGTTCAGGGTGTTCTCTAATTGGCTACCAGTAAAGGAAGAGGAGTAGTTATGTGGACCTTGACAGGCTGTAATAGTTTTACAGCAGCATGTGACACGGAACATGGCTGCTCTGCACATATAGGACATAATTTGGTCTTATAACATCTTTAACTATAAATAGTAATATGTGAAATCCTTTGCCCACATTTTTTACCACATATTGCACAATAGAGTAATCTCAGATTCTTTAAATTTAGAGCAGCAGTAATGTCTAAACAGAAGTTGAGCAATATAATCTTCTTGAACGTGAAGGATAGGGGTGTATCTGGAGAACTAGTCCCTGATGGCCAACCTGGATATTTCCTACGCAATAGTACCCAGCATAACAAGAGTTAAAAGTAAAAAAGTAAAAGTAAACCTGTTCCTTAACCTATTCTTTTGACTGCAGCCTTGTGTTGCCAAGACTATCTCTGTGCTAATCCAACTCATTGATGTGACCACCATTACATAAGGACCAAACACAGTGCCACTCCTATTCTCTTGCCCTTCAAACATTAAGATACATTTTCCTTTGATGTGGATACCTCAACCTTGTTTCCACTAGTTTTGGGGTTATCATGATTAGGTCTGTAGAATCCATTTGTGAATTGGGGATGATAAACTACATCTTTTTCATCAGGACTTCCAGTCAGTTACCTGTGCCCTACCAGTCTTATGCTGATGTATTCAACAAGGTGGAAGCTGACATCTTACTTCCACATTGTACATATGATTGCAGTGCAGTTACCTACCTTGATGCCATCTTGTTGTTTTTCCCCTCTCTGGAGGAACATTGAAAACATTTCCAGCAGATGTTCTCTCATCTATATACCCACACAAAATGTTTTGCCCCCCTCTGTTAACCCCCTTCACATTTTAGTGCACATATCATGTAAACAAGCCTTTCACAGGAATGCCTGATGACTGGAGGTGAGTCCTGCCTAGGTGCCTATGGCTATCTGTAGGTTGTGACAAACAGTCCTTCTGAGTGTCTGTCATGACTCAGGGGTGAGGGAGACCAGGTCTACCCCTTTTCCCTCCTGCTTACTGTTACAGGAGCACTCATGGATGGTCTGGGTTCTAGTAATCTCACCACTTATGGCAGGAACTATCTCAGGACCTCAGGAACACAGGAGGCAAAAAGCAGCCTTGGCAATATAATAAATGCTTTTATCTCTATCTTTCTCTAAAATTACAGATACACCTTTTTATGTATCAACCATCAGAACAAACTTTAATAACTGACAGCTTCTCAACATGCCAGTTGCAGATTGCATCAATACATTCTAAGTTAGTTAACTGAACAAAACATGCAACATACAGAATCTAACATCATAAGTCAAACACGCACAGAGAAGAAACATAACATACAGTAATTAACATACATAGGGTAATCAACATAACATAACATATTAAATAACTATAAAACATACTGTAAAACCACTGAGACCAATACCACAATCACATAAAAAAGAGTCCAAAGGGGCACTGTGGTCAGAGGATCATGACAGCTCCCCCTTTCAAGGCGGCCCCCTTTCAAGTCAGCCAAGCACAGGGGATGATCCTGCCGGATGATTCCCAAGCTTGGCCATTATTTATGCCTCTAGGTCTCCTCCTGCCCAAGGTCTGATTCTGAGTTTGCAGGGCAGACCACTGCCATTATTCGCCTGTACCAATTCCAGAGGAAAAAAATATACTTCTGCAGTGACTCCGGTGAATCCCCTGCCAGCACAACCCTCCTCAACCAAGCCAGTGCCAACAGCAGTCCTGTTATATCTAAAACAGTACATGGGCCTAGGAGACCAAAAGCGGGCAATACTTCCCTTGTGACACAAAAAACTGATGACCTCAGTAGTTGAATCAGAAACCTCTTCTGGTCCAATTCTTCTTTCAAATACACCAGTGCCAGTTTATCAAACGCCTGAACCCATTCACTGTGCAGCAAACTTGATGAATTTGGGAAGAGTTTCTGCAGGACGCCCAGGCATCTCAGTCTCTGTTGCATGTACAAGCTGGTCACTTGCTACAGTTACAGATGTATTTAATTGCTCAAGCCCGCAATTACAGGGCCTAAGACTAAAACCATAAACCCTTACTGCTGCCCCAAGCTGTTTGTGGGCTGGAATACAGTGTGTGCCACAGTCCTTGGAGCCAATAGAAAATGGGCTACTGAATAATGATTGACAAAGAGAGATAATATAGCTGTGGTACACCCACCCCTGTGTTGACTGTGTTGTAGTTTCTCACGAAGTAGCACGCAGGTCCTGGAGTTGGTGGTTTGATTGTCGATTTATATTTCTCAAATACCTATTTTACACTTAATCTTGCAAAACACATATTAACTGATAACACATAATATAAATACACATAGAATAAATAACACACATAGATACACATATAGGTAGGTCACTACACCCCCACCCTATATCCCAATAATTAGAAATTACACATCAAACATACATATTTTTACTCCTCATAAATATATACACATATACTTTTTTTGATTTATCCTTCTATTATTTTTGGGATTATGATAGAGGGTGAAGAGAGGAGGAGAGAGGAGGGGAGAAGTGGGGAGGAGGAGATCAATAGAGGAGAGAGTGGTGGCCCTGAGGAGTGGAGGAGAGTGGAGGAGTGGGGAAGGGAGGAGAGTGGCGGTGTGATGAGTGGAGGAGAGAGGAGTGGGTTAGAGAGGAGTGCCAAGGAGGCCAAGGTGAGGAGGATGATGGCCAATGAGGACATTGCAGCTGCAGCAACAAGTGGTGGCCCCCAAGTGACTGTGAAGTACAAGGAGTGGAAAAAGATGCTCAAGGAGATGCAGAGCCAGGTGCCTGCCGCTGGAGCTCCATCCTTCATGTCAGGTGAATATCAGATACACCAACATGCCACCACATGTATATCATACACACATAGAAAACACACAACACATGAAACTGTTGACCAACAATGATACTGACATGTCAGCTTTCTGGATTTAACAAGGGAAATGATAGCTACACATAGTAGAAATTAAGTGAAACATCCAGGTTTAATACAAGATGTCAGATAGTTAAGAATGAACAGAAACCAATGTATCATTCAACAGAATTAACACATATACAATTCTTCTCTCTTTTACAGCTGATAGGAGGTCTGGGTCCGTTGGTGAACCGGAGGCGGGGGCATCAGCTCTATCGGAGCAGGATGTTGGGGAATGAGCTCCAGCCTATCAGGACCCAAGAGGAGGAAGCAAGAAAAGGAGCTGAGAGCCCTGGATATGAGGAGGGGGACCAAATCATCTGGGCAGTGGGCTCACCTGCTGGACTGTCTGCCACACCCGTGACATTTGACCCACTGTCCCGCTCCTCCAACAACTTGGGTCACCACCGGGCCCTTCTATTGTACTGACTATTGTGGCTTTCCACAACCTGCTCCTCCCAGAAATGTCACATCCTGGCTTCCACCACCATCACCAGGCCCACCACCACCAACATCAGAAGGGAGTCAGATTACAGCCGGGTCACAGCCCCTCCGGGGCACCACCAATGCCACCCAGCTATGCGCACACACACAGGACCATCACAGGGTCCACCAATGGAGGCTGCCGAGGGAGAGATACTGGTTCTGATGCATCAGCTTGTGGAGAGCAATTGGGGAATCCAGGCCAGTATCCCCATCATCCACGCTGAGATGGTGAGCATCCTGCATAGGCAGCATAGGGAGGTGAGGAGACACCAACTCATGGTAAAGTCCTAACTGGCTGGGCTGCTCCAGTCCACTCCCCTCCACCCCAGAGGCCTCCCCCGCACTCACCTCCCACAATGCCTTTACCACCTCCGGTGCCTCTACTGAATATCTCTAAGTTATTTGTTATGTTTATTTACCTCATGGATGTTATTAACATCCACTACTACCCATTCTAACATAGTTATAATGTGCTAAACATATAATGCATCATTGCAATAGTAATTAATCTCTATGAGATCCGAGTGCTGTAGTTAAATAATTATTGCTGGATGCATGACCTCCTAGTAATATATAAGTATAATTCCCTTTCTTCTTAGTTTTAAACTTTCTCATATCTATATTAAATAAGGGTCTTCACATCTACACAGCTAATCTCCTACAGCCTTATTAAATTGCGATATGGTAAATTGAAAAGGGCTCTATATAAGCGCACAGCATATTTTTTTACAGAAGTTTTTAGTTGGTGAACTTCTATCCAAAAGCAAGGTCTTCACTAACTAAAAACTTCTGTAAAAAAATATGCTGTGTGCTTAAATAAAGCCCTTTTAAATTTACTGAATCGCAATTTAATAAGGGTGCTAAATGTTTGACATCCAAACTAACTGTGCTAATCTGTTTGGCGCCTATCTGTGACATCACAATTAACCCTACATACGTTTCATGAGACTGTGAGTCTCAATCATCACGGGCAACTCTGTGCTGGACTGCAGGGCTATTTATTTGTTTTGTGATGCAATGTTAACCGTTTGAATACCAGAATGAGGCACAATTCTTAATATTATTTTGTTTATATTGACTTGAATTGAGTTATTTATTATTAGAGCTTTTTATAATTAATAGAGTTACTGTATTTATGCACATTTCCTTTTATTTTTATTTATTACATTTTTTCATTTAAGAAATCATTCATAACATAATTTGTTTACAACTTGTTTGTCACAATAATCAATAAATACATATATTCTATTCAGAGACAGAAAGAACACTTCATATTATTTATTTTATAGTCCCGTGCCTGACAAAGCCAGAAATAATGTCAATGTTAGAGGAATGTATCTAAACATTAATCTTTCATATAGTTATCCCATAATGACAGTTCTTTTCCCACAAAAGCAATAGGGAAACCAATTTTTTTTCCAGTTTATGGTTTCCTGAAACTGTATTAACTACTTCCTGCCAGCAAGGAGCATGTTTGCTTTATGCACATTTCTAATGCGATGATTAGTCTGATAACATAGATTTTTATAATGTCCAATATATTTTCTATATATTTTTAAACCAATCTTCATATTGATTGCTATATTTCTATAATTACTTTTGATTTCTTAAAAAGGAACATCTACTAATTTGTTATTACTTTTTTATCATATCTAGTGAATTTTCTTTATATTTTTATTTGATGATTTATTTGTTGTATTTAATTGTCATAATTATGTTTCCTTACTATGACATTAAAACTTTTATCAAAACCTTTCCATGTGTTTAATTAATCTATATTATTTACATCTATTGCTTACTTCCATTTGTATTTGTTATCTATTAGAGACTATGTACAATTATTATTAATATTTTTATCCATTCTTAGAATTGTTCTTTTGCTTATATATGTTTCATTACTTACCAATAGCCTCATTAAATTAGGGCTACGTTTTAAAAAGTAGCCCGAAATGAAAAAAGTAGGACTGGAGGCTATTCATTTAGCCTCGTAAACCTCTGGAATCTCTATGTGGACCAAGAAGCGACAGTCAGAGCCGAACAAAATGGTTCAAAGGTGCAACAAGATTGTACATTGTCTCCTTACTTTTTTAACTTATACATAGAGTACATCATGCGTAAGGCCGGGCTGGATAAAACTAAAGCTGAAATCAATGTTGCTGGATGAAATATCAACAACCTCAGATACACTGATGATACTACTAAAGGACCTAATGATGAGGGGAAAAGAAAAAAGTGTAAAAGCTGGCCTGCTGGTCAACATTAAAAAGACGAAGATCATGACAATATCATGGCAATCTCAGTTCATGGCAAATAGATTGGTAAGAAGTGGAGGCTGTGACAGATTTTATTTCCTGGGATCCAAGATCTCTTCAGATGGTCACTGTAGCCATGACTTTAAAAGGTGTTTGCTTTTGGGGAGGAAAGCTTTGGTAAGCTTGGACAAGCTAGTAAAAAGTAAATATATTAAACTAACAATAAAGGTCTGCATAGTTCCAACTATGGTATACCCAGTAGTAACATACTGATGTGAAAGCTGGACCATAAAGAAGGATGAATGATATAGAATTGATGCCTTTGGCTAGCAGTGTTTGTGAAAACTACTTAGAGTCCCTTGGACTGCAATGTCATGATAAAGCGAGTCTTCCCTTGAGAAGACTCTGATGCTGGGATAGATTGAAGACACAAGAAGAATGAGATTACGGTACTCAAATGCATGAAATGATGGCTATACAGGAAGATGATCTATATACAAATATATGATCCTTACATACATATATGTTGATGTCCCAAAACATTAACCATTATAAACACACACAAACAGTGATAACGGTATAACAAAAATGTATTATATACACAGAGCACAGTCATAAATGTATCCGATTGTGCATATAATGGGCGTGGGTGGATCCCGGAAGGGCAAGAGGCTGTTCTTCAAAAAAGGACTAATGTAAAGCTATACAGTAATACTGTATAATAATAATGATGCACAACATCTACTGGAGTCACATGGGGTCAGTACACCACAGGAACCATAATCTGATGAATAGATATCTCATCATTCATCCCTCCATTTAATAGAAGTAACCAGTAATGTGCATAGCACTTACATCCAGTGGCGGAGCTAGTGAATGGAGGGCCCCTGTAAAAAAAAATGTTTGGGCCCATCCCAGGTCTCCTTCCAGTGCTATATATATATATATATATATATATATATATATATATTAAATATTTTATGTTAACATGTTGTAGTGTAGAGGAACCCTGCAACCCCCCCAGCAGCACCTTTCAGCCCACAAACCCCCAGCTGCACCATTTAGCCCCACAATTCCCCCAGCAACCCCATTCACCCCCCAGCTGCCCCATTCAGCTCCATCACCCCCATCAACACCATTCACCCCAGCAACACCATTTAGCCCCTAGCAGCACCATTCACCCCCAGCAGCACTATTCAGCCCCCAACAGCACCTTTCAGCCCACAACCCCCCAGTCGCATCATTCACTCCCCACAGCATCACCATTTAGCCCCACTATTACACCAGCAACACCATTCACCCCCCAGCAGCCCTATTCAGCCGACAACCCCCAGCAAAACCATTCACCCCCAGCAGCAACATTCACCCCCAGCAGCACTATTCAGCCCCCAACCCCCCAGCAGCCCCACAACCACCCTCCCAGCAACACCATTCACCCCAAGCAGCCCATTCACCCCCAGCAGCACTATTCAGCCCCCAGCAGCACTATTCACCCCCAGCAGCACTATTCAGTCCCCAGCAGCACCATTCAGCTCCCAACTCCCCCAGCAGCCCCATTCACCCCCAGAAGCCTCATTCAACCAACAACCCTGCAGCAGCACTATTCAGCCCCCAACCCCCCAGCAGCCCCACAGCCACCCTCCCAGCAACACCATTCACCCCCAGCAGCCCATTCACCCCCAGCAGAACTATGCAGCCCCCAGCAGCACTATTCAGCCCCCAGCAGCACCATTCAGCTCCCAACTCCCCCAGCAGCCCCATTCACCCCCAGAAGCCTCATTCAACCCACAACCTTCCAGCAGCACCATTCAGCCCCGCAACTCCCCCAGCAACACCATTCATCCCCCCAGCAGCCCCACAATCCCCGCATCAACAGCAACACCATTCACCCCCAATAGCCCCATTTACCCTCAGCAGCAAAATTTGCCCCCAGCAGCAACATTTATTCAGCCACCATTCACCTCCAGCAACACCATTCAGTCCCCTACCACCCCAGCAGACCTCAACACTCCAGCAGCTCCATTCCACCCCCAGCCCCCTTCAGCCCCCTCCTCTTACTTGTGTACAGAGCTCCTTGGGCCGGAGGGAATTCCCTGCAGTATGAAGCGCTGGCAGGAGAAGGATATCCAGCCTCTGACTAATGGGAATCGGCCCACGGAGCTCAGTACACAAGGAAGAGGAGGGGGCTGAAGGGGGCTGGGGGGGCTGCTGAGGGGGCCATGGGGGACACAGCCCTGGGCCCCTCACAGAGCAAGGGCCTCGGTGCAACAACTGGTTGCACCAGTGATAATTCCTCCCATGCTTACATCATGTCTTCATCTGCTGAATTGAACATATACATTAACTACTGGATTATGTAATCCAACTCAATTACACACATAAATTGTGTTCGCAGTGCAATGGGCGCCTTTTGTGCTCAATGCAGCCTAAGTCCCATGTGGTTCAACTGCTCGCCTCACTTTGCGAGGCTCGCAGTGCAATGAGCGCCTTTTCCGTGCTTCCTAACATTCCTGACGTACATGCCTGGTGGTGTTTTGCACGTTTCGGGGTCGTGTAGCCTCATTTTCATTTTTTTTTCGGCCACCATTTTTTTTCTTGCTTAGCCAAGTTTCAAGTTCAGATTTTCCTTAAATTCGACTTTAATTAGCGTGCAACCTCACATGCTGTGTGTGATTTTTTTTTTATGTTTTGTTTGTATTTTGTAGTTTTTTTGTTGTTTTTGGATGTACGCGTTTCGGCCGTTAACTTTGTATTTTTGCAACCTCGTATTTTTTTCTATAAGTTCCGCGGGTCGTAACTAAAAGTTGTACGTCCTTGTCAGTGTTTTCTGCGCTTCGGGGTCGTGTAGCCTTGTTTTCATTTTTTTCGTACGCCTTTTTTTTCTCGCTTAGCCGATTTTCAAGTGGCGAGACTCCTTAAATTCGACTTTGCTTTGCGTGCAACCTCAACTCCAGACGTCCTGGCTGTCCCCCTGTGCTGTGTGTGATGTTATTTTTGTGATTTTTTTATTTTTCTAAGTCCCGCAGGTCGTAATTTTTTTTGTCTAAGTCCGTATTTCCTCCTTACGCGTTATTGTTATTTTTATAAGTCCCACGGGTCGTATATATTTTTTTCAAAGTCCCCCGGCATGGTTTTTGTTTTCAAAGTCCCGCTTTTCTGGGTTGTTTTTTACCGCGAGTGAGGCGCCGTAGGCTTTGCGAGGGTCCGCATTTGCGGCATGCAATGAGCCTTCGGCTCATTGCAGCTGACGTTGGAGACTCCAACTCTGCAAATGTGACCCTTGCTTCGCGAGGTCCGCATTTGAGGCCAGAACTGCGTCTCTTGCTTCGCGAGGGACGCAGTTCTGCGAGCTTGCTTTGTGAGCTCGCAAAGCGTGACGACGACTCGCAGTTTGACAACTATTATATGTGATTGTTAATAACTGTTAATTGATACAGAGGAAGGCAAACAGAAAAAAAAAACATTGAAACTTTGCCAATTGTCTCATAAGGGAAAAAATGGAATAGTATAAATTCAATAGTAATTGAACATAACATCAGTCATGTTCTTTTGAGATTATATGTGTAGTAATATATTGCATTTAAGATCATTCTGCTTTGGGGAATGTCAGTAATCTAATGCCTGATAGGCACTGGGTTTATAGTTTACTTACAATATATGATAGCACTGAAGATGATGAACAGACCTTAATGAATGTGAGGTTTGCCTAATATGAAATAAAAACAAAACTTTCAGTAAATCAGTATTTAAGATAATAACATAAATAATAGTGACTACACCATCTCTTCTCAACGGCATTCCACATTGAACATCAATTGGTAAAATGTTGATCATAACAATATGTGTCCAAAGGGAAGAGGATCATGGTCCGTGTGATGGTTGGTAGCCATATGATTACAAAAAATGTCCACTACATAGGCAATGAACCTCTACTCTATAGCCAGGCAGGAGTATGTCAGTGATATTCAGTGAGGAGTGTTGATGACAAGGTTAAAATATTAAATGCAGCCACTATTTCCTCCTCTTTCTAAGCACAGGGCCTCCACCCTCCGTGCCATCACTCCTTCTCCCACGTTGAGGGAGTGTTGGAAGGAGTGGGAAGTCCTCCAGTCGTGACTGAATATCATCTGGTGTTGGAGGAGTGGTATGTCCTCCAGTAATGACTGTACATCAGCTGGAGTTGGAGGTATATAGTGAGATGAGGATGGCATCGGCTGTCTCAGATGGTGGTGGTGGCTGGGGTACCAAAGATTGAAGAGCTAATAGAGTTTGATGGGACATTTCAATTTGAACTTCCATAAGTGCTCTCTGGGCCTCCCTGTCACAATTTATTTTGGCCTTGTAGATCTCCATCTTTAAATTGTGCCTCCTCATCTCATCATGTTGCTGTTACACAGTGCTGTGAGATTATCTAAATGTCTGTCCATCATTTCAGTAAGGGAAGCGTTTTGGTGGGACAGATCACCCAGTATATTTCATAAATTGCAGCAGGGGATTTGAAGGTCTGTCCTGGGAAGTACCAGGAATTTCAATAGGAGGATATGGCAGGTAGTGGTGGAGGTGGTGGTGAAGGAGTGGGGAGGTCCTGAGGAGCCAGCATTGTGAGTGGCACAGGTGGCAGTGGGCCTGGTTGTTCCTCACTCCAGTAGATGGTAGGAGGTGGAGGTGGCAGTGGTGGTTGTTCCTGACTCCTTTAGATGGTAGTAGGTGGAGGTGAAGGTGAAGGTGGCAGTGGTGGTTGTTCCTGGCTCCAGTAGATGTTGGAGGTGGAGGTAGCGGTGGAGGCAGAGAACATTACTCTGATCTCTGGGAGTGCCCGGGTGGAGATTCATAATGGCTGGACAGTGGCTAACTGCTCACAAACTGAACCTCGCTGTAACTTGCTTTATGATGAGGTCCCGGGCCAGTTAGAGGTTCCCCTCCAAACCCTTGCCAAGGATCATCTGGGACATCCCCATAATCAGGGCCCATCCTAAATTACATTATCATATGTTATGTTCAATTGTCTGTTCTGTCTCTCTCTGTGCTGTCTCTCTCTGTGTGCCCTCTCCCTCTCTCTGTGCGCCCTCTCAATGCACCCTCTCTCTATGTGCACCCTCTGTCTCTCTGTGACCTCTCTCCCTCTATGCGCCCTTTCTCTCTCTGTGCGCCCTCTCTTTGTTTGTGTTCCCTCTCTCTCTCTCTGTGCCCTCTCTTTCTGTGCCCTCTGTCTCTCTTTGTGCCATGTCTCTCTCAGCCTCCCTCCTTCTCTATCTCTCCTTTCCTCTCTCTACCTTCCTCCCTCCCTCTCTCTCCCTCTCTCTGCCTCGCTCCCTCTCTCTCTCCCCTCTCTCTCCTTCCGTCCATCTCTCAGCCTCCCTCACTCTATCTCTCTCACTCTATCTGCCTCCTTCCCTCTCTCACTCCCTTCTCTCTCCCTCCCTCCTAACTCTCTCCTTCTCTCTCTTCCTCCCTCCCTCTCTCTGCCTCACTCCCTCTCTCCCTCCCTCTCTGTCTACCTCCTTCCCTCTCTCTGCCTCCCTCTCTCTGCCTCTCTGTCTCCCTCACTCTCAGTCCCTCAATATCCCTCCATCTCTCTCCCTCTCTCCCGACGGTATGGCGCACTGCCTCTACTACCACAGCGCGATGTCGGCACAACTGTACATGATTCTCCTATCTTTAGGGATAGTAGTCTGTGAGTGACGCCTGAGCAGAATGCATCTTGCAGGCGTTACTCACAAGCTAACAACTATTATAGTGAATGCACAATTGGTTGCGGTGTGTTTCTGTATACTTGACATGAGGGTCACTTCAGACACAAGTGGCTGTAATGATTGCATTGCACAGATGACCACTGCTCTGAATAATGAGCTTCGTTGATCATGGCTCATATCAAACTATGTAAGCCATCTGCAACTCATGCGTACACATGCTCTGCTGAATCTGCTGTGCAGTGTATGAGACTGACCGATTTGTGACCATTTCTCAGCAATAGTTCTTAATATGCTGATGAGACATGGCCCAGGATAGGCTGAAACATTACATAGTTATAGAGTTACATAGTAATTGAGGTTACAAAAATACTTTTAGTCCATCAAGTTCAACCTTTTAAGATCTCATCTGATCTGCAATATACGGATTAGTTATTAATTAATCCAGAAAAAAAAAAAAGTGAGATTTAGCCAATCATCTCAAAAGAAAAAAAAAATCCTTCCTTCCTTATTATATCTAATCCCATTTTAAAGTTATCTGTCGAATCCGCTATCACCACCTCCTTTGGTAGAGAATTCCACAGATTAACCACCCTTACTGTGTAGAACCCTTTTTCTTCCTTTAAGGTGGAATCTTTTTACTTCTAACTTCAAAGTTTGTACTCTTGTCAGTTCAAAACCTCTTGGCACAAAAAGTTCACTTGACAAAACCTTGTATTGAGCCTGGATGTATTTATATAATGTAATCATATCTCCTCTAGAGAAAATAAGTTTAATTTAGTTTAACTTAGTCCCTCCATTCCCCTTATTAGTTTTGTTGCCCTTCTCTGTATTTGTTCCAGCTAAAATGTGCTTTTTATGAAGTGGTGACCAAAATTGTACTCCATATTCCAAATGAGGGCGTAGTAGGGATTTGTACAGTGGCAGAATTATATTTGCTTCCCTGGCTTCTATACACGTTTTAATACTTTTTTTGCCTTTGAAGGTACTGCTTGGCATTGAGCACTGTTACCTAGGTGGTTGTCCACTAGTACTCCCAAATCCCTTTAAAAATCAGATACCCCTATATTTGCTCTATTAAGATTAATAATTGCATGGATATGTTTCCTTCCCAGATGCGTAACTTTACATTTATTTGTATTAAATCTCATCTGACATTCGTCTAACTTATGTTAATCCCTCTGGAGGCAAAGTACCTCATTATTTGATTTAATTGCCTTGCACAACTTCCTATCATCAGCAAAAATTGAGACACTACTTTCCAGTCCCACCTCTAAGTCATTAATAAATGTGTTAAAAAGGAGGGGACCTAATACTGAACCCTAAGGAAGCCCACTTACCACATTAGTCCAATCAGAGTATGTTCATTTACCACAACTCTTTGCTTCCTGTCTTTTAGCCAGCTTATGATCCATGAGCAGATATTTACTGCAATTCCTGTATCCCTTAGTTTGCACAATAGTCTTCCATGTGGCACTGTAGTAAAAGCCTATGAAAAATCCAAAAAGACTACATCCACTAAGTTGCCTTGATCCAAGTTCCTACTAACCTCCTCATAGAAACAAATTAGATTTGTTTGACAAGACCTATCCCTCATAAATCCATGTTGACTCCTACTTATAATCCTGTTCAAATAGACATATTCTTGTATATTATCCCTTATTAACCCTTCTAAAAGCTTGCCCACTACAGAAGTGAGGCTTACAGGTCTATAATTCCCTGGATTTGCTCTTGCTCTCTTCTTAAATATAGGTATCACCTCTGCTTTTCGACAGTCATCTGGTAGCGACCCAGTGTTGAGTGAATCTTGAAAAATTAGATATAATAGTTTGGCTATTACAGAACCCAGTACCCTCAGTACCCTTGGATGTATTCCATCAGGACTTGGGGCTTTATTAACATTTATATTTTCCAACCTCTTTTGGATTTCTTCCTGCGTTAACCAATTGTTCAGCGAAGGTAGTGTAGACCCATTATGTTGCAGTGTCCCAACCACTGGTACCTCCCTAGTATATACCGAAAAAACAAAACTATTTAGCTCATCTGCCTTTTCCTGGTCACGTATCAGACGGCCTCTGTCACATTGTAATGTTCCTATAGATTCCTTGTATAACGTAGGCCAGATAATGATCCCTGAGTGTACTCAAGAACCTGCTCCCCTCGCCAAACTGCTGGTCTCATTTATCCAGTTTATTTCAGGGTAGTTAAAATCTCCCATTATTAGAACTTGCCCATGCTTCGCTGCATTTCCAATCTGTAACAATAATTGTATTTCCTCACTTTCAGCTATATTTGGGGGTACTCCTACTAATATTCTTTTGGAATTTACTACTCCGCTATTTAACTCTACCCACAAACATTCAACATTACAGCTAGTTCCACCATAAATATCTTCTCTGACACTATAGGCTTAAATTCAGGCTTTTGGGGGGGAGGGACTATATATAAGTAATGGGGTAGAAAGTGTAGAGGGTATAAGGGATGAATTAACAACTCATAAAGGAGGAGATGGGTGGAGGGGTAGTATAGTCAATAGGGAGGTAGTACTAAGTAATTCAAGTACAGTGGCAGGCACTTCAGAACTACAGACTCATAACATAAGGTGTATGCTTGCTAATGCCAGAAGCTTGCCATGAAAAATAGGAGAGTTAGAATTATTAACAATTAATGAAAAATGGGATTTAATAGGGATTACTGAAACGTGGTGGGATGAATCTCATGACTGGACTATTAATCTGGATGGTTATTACCTATTTAGGAAAGATAGAGGCAATGGTAAATGAGGAGGAGGGATTTGTCTGTATGTTAAGCCTGAATTTAAGCCTATAGTCAGAGAAGATATTTATGGTGGACCTAGTGATAAAGCTGAATGTTTGTGGGTAGAGTTAAATAGCGGAGCAGCAAATTCCAAAAGAATATTAGTAGGAGTATGCTATAAACCCCCAAATATAGCTGAAAATGAGGAAATACAATTATTGTTACAGATTGAAAATGCAGCTAGGCATTGTCAAGTTCTAATAATGGGAGATTTTAATTACCCTGAAATAAACTGGATAAATGAGACCAGCAGTTTATCTAAGGGGAGCAGGTTCTTGAGTACACTCAGGGATCTTATCTGGCCCAGGTTGTACAAGAGCCTACTAGAAATGAAGCTATCTTAGATTTACTCATCACAAATAATATTGATATAGTATCTAATGTTGGAATAGGGCAACCTTGTGTGATCACAACACAGTCTCGTTTGAGATTGAATTAAAAAAACAAAATTTTAAGGGGCCAACAAAAACTCTTAATTTTAAAAGGGCAGATTTTAACGGTCTAAGGGCAGCAATACAAAGTATAGACTGGGACAGAGAACTGGCAGGTAAAAACACTGACCACAAGTGGACAACATTTAAATCCTTACTAAATATAAATACACATCGGCATATACCGTGTGGGAACAAAAGTAAAAGGAGTAAATCCCATCCAATGTGGCTTAACAATGATTTAAAGATCAAGATATGGAGTAAAAAACAGGCATTTAAATTATACAAACAAGAGGGGACAGAGACTGCTTTACAGGAATACAAGGAAATCAACAAGGCTTGCAAAAGGGTGATTAGACTGGCTAAAATAGAAAATGAAAAATTAATTGCAAAAAACAGTAAGACTAACCCTAAAATATTTTTTAAGTATATTAATGCGAAGAAGGTGAGGAAGGAAGCTATAGGAACATAACAATGTGACACAGGCCGTCTGATAATTAGTGACCAAGAAAAGGCAGATGAGCTAAATAGGTTATTTTCTTCGGTATACACAAGGGAGGTAAGAGTGGTTGGGACACAGCAACGTAATGGGCCTACACTACCTTTGCCAAATAATTGGTTAACAAAGGAAGTAATCCAAAAGAGGTTGGAAAAAGTAAATGTTAATAAAGCCCCGGGTCCTGATGGAATACATCCAAGGGTACTAAGGGAACTGGGTTCTGTAATCACCAAACCATTATATTTAACTAGCGACTTGCCCGTCAAAAAATGACGGCAATGTGATGTATATGTTTGTGAAGTTGTTTAGTTCTTTAAATATATTTTTGACCCTTGTAAGTATTGTGATATGAACATGTATTTTTGTAAAACGTTGATGTAATGGTTTTTTAAAATGAAATTTGTATCTGAAGAATTGTTCACTTTAATATACATAGAATCCAGAGAAAAGTAAAAAGTAAAAAGACTTTTTTAAACGTGCCGAATTTTAACATGAAGTTTGAAATATATGTAAGCAATAACCTTGAAAGTATATATTTTTAAAATTTAACTTTATTTTTTATGTAACTTTGTAATTTTTGCAAAACATTTGTCTAATTTTCAACATTATAAACAGGAACATAGTAAATACAGTTTGTAACATCATTTTGAATTAAAAGTATTAACATTTGAATGTAAAAACAGTTTAACTTTAAATTAATCAGTATTAACATGCAATTGATATCAGAATAATTGTTAAGTTTAATATACATTGAATGTAGAGGAAGGCATACAGTAAAAACTCTACTTAAACCGTACGTAATTAAAGTAATTCATTACTGAGCACATAAACTGGCGATAAACATTAATGTAGGTAGTAATCTTAAGATAACATAGAATATTTACATTGTGACTTAAAAGGTGCTTGAGCTCTTAACATGAACGTTGTAATATGTTGAATGAAATAACTTGAAAATATTGTTTTTAAACTTGTAACATTAGAAACATTAACATAGTGGCTTAACATTTTAACATAATTTTTACTAACAATGCAAGGCAAGTATTTTGTGTGGCGAATCATCCATAAACAGTAGTTCCATTAATTATGACTGAATTAAACAACCAATTGCTATGTATTTTGGAATGCTTTTAAAAAATGTTGGCATCTTTAATTTGTATCCTTCAAAGTTATAGTACTTCATAGTAGACAATGTTTTTAGTAAAAATACGTCCATCTTCTAATAAATCACCTTGACTTTCATTGTTTTCAATGTAAACTTTAATAGCCTGTGGATTTTTGCAGCGTGACAACGCAACGTACAATTGACCATGTGCAAAAACTGGTTCTTCCAAGTAAATACCCACAGATTTGAAAGTTTGACCTTGTGATTTATTAATGGTCATGGCAAATGCCATAATAATGGGAAATTGTCTTCTTTGAAGTATAAAAGGGAGACTACTTTCACTTGGTGCTAAATCTATTCTTGGTATGAAAACTCTCTCTCCTTTATGGGTCCCAGTTAAAATTTCAGCATCTATAACATGGTCCTTTAATTGTTGAACAATTAATCTTGTGCCATTGCATAGGCCTTTTTAGGGGTTCATATTTCGCAGTAACATGATAATTGCACCTTTCTTTAGCTGTAAAATATGTGGTGGCATTCCAGAAGGAGTTAAAGAGTTAATGAATTCAGTTGAAAAGTTTGCCTGACTTTCATTGTCATCAGCAAGTACAGAATCAGCACTGTGATAATTTCTTTGTGGTGCATACATTTTTTTTAAGATTTCATTATTGAGGATTAATGCATCTTTATTTTTACACGTCAGTATAACTTGGTTGGCAAGCTCTGAATATTCTTCGTTATTTATGCTCCCTTCAAATATAGCCGATATAATATCTTGTTGACAAATCATATGAGGTGGGATCTCTACAGTGTCGTCAGGTATTTTTTCTGTTCTGCCTTCTCCAATTTTAATAAGCCAATCATTGAAATCAGTTTGGCCTTCTGATCTCATATTTTGTTGCAGTTGAAGATGGGTAAAATGTTTCCATACTGTACTTGACTTTATACATGTTTCAATAATGTCTGTTCGATTTCCATGTACAACGACAGGTAATGTTTGTCTAAAATCGCCACCCAACAACATTACCTTTCCACCAAATGGAAAAATATTATCCATGACTTCACGAAGCAAACGGTCAATACATTGGAGGGCATAGCATGACATCATTGTGGCCTCATCTACTATAATTAATTTACATTTCTTCAATTTCTTTGCTTGTAAGGATGTCATGCGAATATCTGACACAGAATTTTCCAAAATAGGCACTGGCAGTTTAAATCCACTATGAACAGTTCTTCCACCTTCTAATAAAAGTGCAGCAATTCCAGTAGTGGCAAACGCCATTGCTATTTTTCCTTGTGCTCGTACTGAACTCATTAATAAATTGTACAAATATGTTTTCCCAGATCCGCCAGGTCCATCAAGATAGAAATAACGCTCTGTCACCATGTCATCATCTATAGCATTTTTAATGGCATGAAATGCTTGCAATTGTAGTGTATTTAAAGTTGCAAGTCTTTCTTCTGTTCTTTCTGCTTGTAGTTGAATGTCATAGTCTTCAAAGTTAATGTCATCTATTAGACCTGGATCAGGCAAATTAAAACTTGCACAACTTAATCCATGAGTTAAAAAGACTTCTTGAATTTCCATTAACGCTTTTAAGTGTGCAATGGGTTCATTGTATAGTCGCATAAAGTCTTCAGCCATATTACTTTTAAAAGTCTCCCACAAAGCTAATGCATTTGGAGCATTTGAGAAAATACAAATAAAAGCAAATTGTTCTCTCATCTGTCGTGGCATTTGACATTGTGCTGCTTCTTCTAAACATCTTTCCCACTCTGTATCATCAGCAAGTAAGTTTCTATGTCTTGCAGCTAAATGGAAGGATTCATATACAATGTCATTAACAGTTCTTAATTGTTCAAAACTTTGTGCTCCTGGAACATTTAAAAGTAATATCCGTAAGCAAAAACGTTCAACATCTCTTGGACTGACTGTGTAAATTCGTGGAATTATTTTATTGCCTCTGGTTTTTCTTGCTCTCCATAATCCATTCACAAAAACATAGTGATATGGAATTTCAATATATAAGTATTGTGTTGCTTGTGCATCAGTGGAATTTAATGCAAACCATGCAGTTAGTGTAGTGTGACGATCTTCACTTTGGGCCAATGCATTTATTTCATTTCCAGCATGGAAATAGACTAAATGTCGTTGTGGCAAATGTACTGCTAACCTATATACTGCATGTGATCTATAATGCATTTTAAATTTTAAAAGCCGCCACATAGCTTCTGGTGCACTGACATAGCGAGCATCTACATGAGATGCAAGTTCATCATGTACTAACTCACTACTTTCAGGGTTGTCTGCACTTTTGACGACTACAGTAGCTGCATCGTAACCTTTGTAAATATATTTTGTAGCAGGGCGCCCCCTTCTGGCGGGGTTTGCGTCCTGCACTTTCTTATCTTTTCTTTATACAGGGAGGAAGACACAGCAGGCTTGTTCAAAGTTGAGTTGTACTGCTATTTTATTCATAGCACAAAAATAACAAAAACAGTGCTTGTATTCAGCAAATAAAATAAAACCCTGCATAAACGTGCTGACTAAACTCTGCAACGCCCTGACTATATCCGGCCAGCTTCTCTGGCTCCGGAGAGTGCCACCTTGTGGCCAGGGAACAAACAGTCTCTTGTTTGCGTTATATCGCCACCTTGTGGCCAGGTAACAAAACAGTCTTTGGATGTCTTTTCCTCTATGGCTTCTGCCAATAGTGGGTGAAGCATAGGGCCCACCCTTCTCTCCCTTGCTTCACCCCAGGGACCCTTGACACCTTCTTGTGTTGAGGGAAGGTTATGCTTACTTAGCACACTCTTCTCCCTGGGGCATTTGTAATCCTTTTTCGGGTGTGCTCAAAATACATGTAGGTGGCACCAACCTTGTATCCCTTATTGCATCCAGCTTCCTAGGGATGGGGTCTTTGGATAATCCTTCCTCGGGGGAATATTTCTGATACCTCCGAAGTCCTCTCTGTGGACACACGCTGGAATATAATAGTCTTCCTGACTGTCTCGCTCCAGCACAAATCCCAGCTCTCTGGATCCCAGAGGCAGCTGAGCTGTTCAGGGCTTCCTGCTGCAACACACACAGCCCACGGCTCTTAGGCCCAAGCCTAAGTGAGAGAAACTCCACCCATCTCTCTGCTGCTTTTAAAGGCAGTATGCAGCTGGGTTTCCATTTAGCCTCTGATAACTGTCTGGATTTAACTCTTTCCATCCTCTTACAGAGCTCTCTTGTGACCCCTAGTGGCACTCCATCACAATTTGTAGACATATTTAATGGATTTGATGGAAGTGCAGGCTTCTACGTTGATGTGGGCGTTGTACTTCATGAGTAAATGTGGATTGTAGGGTACTACATATCTATTGTCCACTTTTTTTCCACGAATAATGGCACTATCTCCTTCTCTTCTTTTATAAAGTGGATATCCATCACAATTTGCATATGTTTTGTCTCTATAATCTTTTGGAAAATCTTTTGAACATTGATTATTTTCCATACATGGTGATTGTGGATTAAGGTCTCCACAGGGTCCATGAATCATGCGATGAGTAACAATCTCATATAGTCTACCATATAGTTCTGGATGTGGTAGTTCAGCAACTATGACTGCATCCACTTTGTCCGAAGTATCTAATTTATCTTTCTCTTGAAGTATTATGAGAAGATGTGCATGTGGAAGGCCTCTTTTTTGAAATTCAATGGTATATACATAAGCAAGACATTTGCCAAATAACTGATTTATAGTGAAGTCACGTATTAATTCATTTAATTTGATCTTAAAAACTCTGGCTACTAAATCTGGTCGATCTGAAGCACTTTGTCCAAGAAGTAGATTTTGATTAATTTCTGGCCATTGTGGATTACATGTAAATGTCACAAATAAATCTGGTTTTCCAAATTTTGTCACAATAGCCATAGCATCATTGTATCTTTCTCTCATATTTCGAGGAGATCCTTGAAAGGAAGATGGTAAAATGATGGCTTTGCCAGCTGTCATGTCTCTGCTTGTAGCCACGTCAGCAACATAGTCCATGAGTCCACAATATTGTTCTACACGTAGTTTATCTTGTTGATATTTTATAAAGTTTAAATTATTTGCCTCAACTTGCAAATATGAATCAATAATCCATTGTTGTGTTAGTTTCCCACCACATAAAATTGGATTAAATTCATCTCTAATGGCAATTTGAGCAACTTTAAATTCAAGCATAGAAACATTATTTCGGATTCTGGCTTTAGCATTTGGGTAACTGGGAAGGGTTAATTTTGGTTGCCAACCTGCTTCTCTGTGTGGGAAAAAGATGGGATATGTCATTGGATCTAAATTTGGACTTAAGATATTAATATTAATAAATGGTTGGTCCTCATTTCTGGGATATACTCTAATGTCTCTTTGAAATGGTGGTTCTCCTTCATCATTCTGAAAGACCATTGCAACCTCATTTGATGTTGGCAAGTTATAACAACGTTTATCAGTATGTCTGTCTCTTTTAAGCACCATATTTACCTTTGGCATGGGTAATTGATGTCTTTGTGCATGAAGTTGTTGTTCATTTTCTACTTCTGCCAATTTTTTGTAAGCTTTACTGTAGGGATTGTTGTCCATAATGTTATTTAGCTCTATAAAAACACTGGGTAAGCATTTTTTATTTTCTTCCATCTGCATACTTTGGTCAACAGCTTCCATTGTATCTAGGACATATAGTTGAGCGAATTTTCTTTGCTCTCCTTCCTCTGGATGTAAATGTGAAGTCCGATGATAAATTTGTCCTTGGACTTTAAAACAGTAAGGACCGTGTCCTGGTACATTAGCAGCCAATGTTGCCCCCATAGATGCAAATGATATGGCGCTATTGTAGGATCTTATGTTTGTCTTAAAATTTTTGTAATTTGGAAAAGTAGGTTCAGTCATAATATTTTGTAAATAGGTTGGAAATTGTTTCCTTTCTGGAAGTTTGAACTTTCCTTTTTGACAACAACTAATAAATTGTCCATCTCTGGGTCTCTCCTTTTTAAAATAATAAGCCTCACAAAATTGACATTGAGTACTCATGTCCCCACAACTATGAACCTCTACTGCTAAAGACTTGAGTAAAGGACAATTTGCAAAGCATATCGGATATTGACTTTCATATTCATCAGGTGAAAAGTCATGAAATGTTTCAACAACAGGTTCTAAATGTTTAGTTTTTTTCGTGGATTTTCTTGGTATATGTTGTCCTTGTTTGGTTGAAATGTCCTGTAAGTTTTTAGTAAGAGTTTGTAAATGCTTTGTTTTTGTAGTTGCTTTTTTTGGTCTGTCTTGACTGGTATCTTGTAAAATGTCATCTGATGTTTTAGGAACAGTTTGTAAATGCTTTATTATCTTTTTATTTTTTTTGGTTGTATCTTTCATTTTTGCAGCTGATATTCTTTTATTTGCAAGTCTTTTGCGTTCTTTTTCTCGTCGAATTTCTTTCTCCTCCGGTGTCTGCTGGGCGGCCCATCTCTCTTGTCTTTCTCTAGTTTGACGTCTTTTCTTCTCTTCTTTGGTCTCGTTATCAGCCATATTAATCTGTAAAGGAAAAAAAATAAATGTAATTGTGTATATTTAAATTTGTAATTCCTGTTAAAGATTCTTGTGCACAATTGGTGAAATAAAAGGCAAATCATTAAGGTATCATTTATATTTAGAATGTATCATTTATATTTAGTTAAATTTATAATTCCTGTCCTCACTGGCTAAGAATTTTGCCAATGGAATAGTGCTGTAAATAAGCATGTAACATATTTTTTTAAAATAATGGTTTTATTGATTAAAAACGTTGTTTGTGGATAGATATTTACCACTGCAAAACTTCTTTGCTAAAAAAAAAAAGTGATGTGGTTATTGAGCTATGTATTGCATAGTAGCAATTTAAATAAAATAATGGAGATAGTAAATTAATTATTTTATTTTTCTGTTGACACAGATGCAACTGAAAGCAGTTTCTTTAGTTTTATACTTTAGTACTTATTATACTTTACCTTGGTTGAAGTGTGATTTAAATCCGAATGTTTGTTGGTCCTCGGTTCAAAATCGTTGTCCAATGGTGTGGTCCTCTGTTGGAAGTCCTCGTCCGATGGTGTGGTCCTGTGGCGATAGCCCTCGTCCGATGTTGTGGTCCTGTGGCGATATCCCTCGTCCGATGTTGTGGTCCGTTGGTGAAAGTCCTCGTCCGATGGTCTGGTCCTGTGTTGAAATTCCTCGTCTGCTGGTCTGGTCCGAGTCCTCGTCCGATGGTCCGGTCCTGTGGAAAAAGTCCTCGTTTGATTGTCTTCACGCAGTATCTGTTGTAATATAAAATAGAAAATGTTGTTTGAGTGAAATGTCTTTTAAATAATTTAAAAATGTATTAATTTGACTGTATTGTATCAGTTATGGTTATTTTTCTCTATCTTTTTTTTTTTTTACTTTCTGTACAATCCCACAACTTTTGTTATTCTTATTGAAGGTTCTTAGTAAGGCTTGTGGGTTGTGATATATTAAATAAGAATATAAATTTATTTTGCTATGTGTTTATGTTATTTTTTGTACAATCCTGTTTTGTGCACACCACTTGTGGTATACTTATTTAACCTTTATTGGGATGCTTATAGTTAGTGAAACATGAAATAATATAATTAATGTAGTTTGCTATGTGTTTGTGTTAGTTTTTGACAATCCTGTTTGGTGCGCACCACTTGTGCAAAAGTTATTTATTCTTGATTGTACTGGTTATAGGTTGTTAAACATTAAAGAAGAATGTTAATGTAGTTTCCTATGAGTTTGTGTGATTTTTTGTACAATGCTATTAGGTGCACAACACTTTTGTTATTCTTATTTTTGCTTCTTTGTAAGGCTTATAGGTTGTTAAACATTGAATAAGAAATTCTGTTTTGTGTGTAGCAGTTTGTGTCTCATTCAATTGCGATTTGGCTAATTGAATCGTGCCCTAAATAAGCACATAGCATATTTTTTTAAATCAGTTTTTACTCATTTAAAAACTTTATTTTGGATATATTTTTAGTAACTAAAAACTTCTTTTAAAAAAATTGTTATGTTGTTATTTAGATTCCTATTCAATTGGGCAAATTGCAATTGAATGAGGGCCTTTGTGTGTACCATATGTTGCATAGTTTGCCCCTCATTCAATTGCATTTTTTACAATGTAATAGTACTCTAAGGCCGTCATTGAATTGCAATGTTGAAAATTGAATAGGGTTGTAAATAAGCACATCACATATATTTGTTAAAATAGAATAAGGGCCTAAAAGTGCTTATTTATAGCCATATTTAATTGTCCAAAATAGCAATTGAATGAGGGCCTTTGGTTACTGCATTTGTTATATTGTGAGCTCCTCATTCAATTGTGTTTTGGCCAATGGAATAGAGCTCAATATCAGCACAGAGCATATTTTTTTACGGAATTTTGTATTTAGTGAACTTGTGTTCACAAAAGAAAAATTTCCTTTAAAAAATATGCTCTGTGCTTATATAGAGCCCTACTGACATGGGCAAATCACATTTGAGTGAGGCCCTTGGCCATTAAAGATATATAGGTCCTCATTGAATTGCAATTTT
The DNA here is from genome assembly GCA_027410445.1 of Discoglossus pictus. Taxonomy (NCBI): domain Eukaryota; kingdom Metazoa; phylum Chordata; class Amphibia; order Anura; family Alytidae; genus Discoglossus; species Discoglossus pictus. The sequence goes on along the minus strand of CM050163.1, from coordinate 266,550,979 downwards.
GACAATTGAAGAGGGCTCTATATAAGCACATAACATATTTATTGAGCAAAGTTGTTAGTTATTGAAAACCTTGATTGTGGTTAGAAATTCAGTAACTAAAAAGTTCTGTATAAAAAATATGTTATGTGCTTATATAGAGCCCTATTCAATTGAGTAAGTCGCAATTGGATAAGGCTCATGGTTCAGTTCTTTTTTATACTTAATACTTTACCTTGATTGAAGTGTCGAATGACAGAGGGTCCCTTCCTGCCAATCTTAATCCGTCGGTCTTCTTGTAGTGTCTGTTTGAAAAAGAAAGTGAAATAGTTATTTGTATATTTATACTTTTTCATCTAGCAAAGCATGGCCTTTTGAGCATGTAATGTCTTGTTGTATCTTACCTCTTCTTCTTTGTTGGTGTTCTTTAAAAGGGATTGTGCTTCACAGTGCACGGTGCAAATTGTTGAGAGACGCTATTGATGCAGAGTCTGTTTGAATATTCAAAGAAATAAAAAGATTCAGCTTTATATGATCTATTGAATTGAAGTAAATGAATGTCATTGAAATATAGTTGTGTAATTTTTTTCAATTAACCTTATTTTTTGTTGGGGGCTACACACATATGTCACATACATGAAGCACATTCTATAGTTTAATGTAATTATTTTGTGTACGTGTGACATATCAGTATACATGACTCATATTTAAATGGTTAAATTAACCTTATATTTTTTTTTTCCAACACACATAAATGTGTGTGTGTGAGATGTAACTATAGATGATACACATATATGTGCGTGTGACATATCAGTATACATGACATATAATGTCATTTAAATGTAGTTGTTTACTGATTTTGTTTTAAGCTAATTTTGTTGCAGTGGCAATACACATAAATGTGCGTATCACATGTCACTATACATTATACACATATATGTCCGTGTGACATGTCACTATGAAGGGGCAGTACACATAAATGTGTGTGTCACATGTCAATATACATGATACACATATATGTCCGTGTCACATGTCACTATGCAGGGGCAATACACATAAATGTGCATGTCACATGCCACTATACATTCTATACATATACGTGCGTGTCAGATGTCACTATACATTATAGACATATATGTGCGTGTCAGATGTCACTATACATTATAGACATATATGTGCGTGTCACATGTCACTATACATAAACCTCTGTTTAATATTGAATTATGTTTTTTTGTTGTTTTGTTAAATGAACCGTATTTTTTTTTTGAGCCTATACACATAAATGTGCCATATATGTCACTACATAAATGCTATTTTTTTTTTTTATTTGTTTGACCTGTCCTGATAATAAAATTTAATATATTATAGCTTACCTCTCAGTTGTAATTTGCACAATGCAAAGTAGTAATGTGTAAAGAATTGTCTTCTCAAGTAAAAGCAGCAGTTATCTCAGAAGTCACTCCGTTGATCACCTGAGGAGAAATGTATTTTTTTGTTTGAAATAGGCAGTATTTATAAACTTGTAGAAAGTTCTGGAAAGTGAGACCGTTAGAACGCAATACGCATGCGCTATTTGCGTTCCAGCTTACAATTTGCGTTCCATCCGCCATTTTCTGCGTATTACTGTTCAAAATGGTGTTTAATATGATTGTGATACGTTCCGCATAGTATGTGTTTCATTATTGCGAGTAAGTGTAGTGTAGTTACGTCTGAAGCCTCGTTTTCGTTTTGTTCGTCGGCCATTTTTTCTCTCGCTTAGCGATTGTTTTAGTGTCTAAAGTGTTTTATTTTGATTTAAATGTAGGTGTAACTTGTTTTTTTGAGGTGCTGGCTGGTTCCTCTTGCTGTAGGTAAGCTTTTTATGTGTTTGTTGTGTGTATTTCTTAAGTTTTAAATGTTTGTATGTCGGCGTGTTGCATCCGATGTTTGCGAAGTCGTAATGTGTGGTAACGTGTCTCGTATGGTGTTTGCGTGTGTAGCCTCGTTTTCGTTTTATTCGTCGGCCATTTTCTGTGTCGCTTAACAAACTATTTAGCGTCTAAACTCTTTTATTTTGAGTGCAATTAAGTTGTAAGTTGCATTTTTGAGGTCCTGGGTGCTTCCTGTTTGTGTAGGTAAGGTTTTTATATATGTGCTGTGTGTATGTATTGTGTTTTTAATTTTGTAATGTTCGCGAGTTGCGTCCGAGTGTTGCGAGGCCGTAATGTGTGTGAACGTGTGTCGTATGTTGTTTGCGAGTGTCGTAATGTGTGTGAACGTGTGTCGTATGTTGTTTGCGAGTGTCGTAATGTGTTGCGACGTAAACTTTTTTTGAAATTTTGCAAGGGTCGCAGTTGCTGCAACTGATGACCTCGCTTTGCGAGGTCCTGAGGTGCTGGCATGGAGCGCCTGCGGCGCTCCAAGCCAGCAACTGAGGCCCTCGCTTCGCGAGGGTCCTCAGTTGCTGGCAAGGAGCGCCTTCGGCGCTCCATGCCAGCAACTGAGAACCTGGCACAGTGCCCTCGCTTCGCGAGCCCGCAGCATTAGCAACAACTCGTACGCTCACAACTATATATGTGATTTTTCAAGATTCACTCAACACAGGGTCTCTACCAGATGACTGGAGAAAAGCTGATGTGATACCTATATTTAAAAAGTGAGCAAGAGAAAATCTGGGGAATTATAGACCAGGGAGCCTCATTTCTGTAGTGGGGAAGCTTTTAGAAGGGTTAATAAGGGATAATATACAAGAATATGTCTATTTCAACAGGATTATAAGTAGGAGTCAACATGGATTTATGAGGAATAGGTCATGTCAGACAAATCTAATTAGTTTCTATGAGGAGGTTAGTAGGAACCTGGATCAAGGCAACTCAGTGGATGTAGTCTTTTTGGATTTTGCAAAGGCTTTTGATACAGTGCCACATGGGAGACTATTGTGCAAACTAAGAGATACAGGAGTTGCAGTAAATATCTGCTCATGGATTGAGAGCTGGCTAAAAGACAGGAAGCAAAGGGTTGTTGTAAATGGAACATACTCCGATTGGACTAATGTGGTAAGTGGGGTTCCTCAGGGTTCAGTATTAGGTCCTCTCTTTTTTAACATATTTATTAATGACTTAGAGGTAGGATTGGAGTGTGGTGTCTCCATTTTCGCTGATGACACCAAGTTGTGCAAGGTAATTAAATCAGATAGTGATGTGCTTTACCTCCAAAGGGATTTACATAAAATTGAGGAATGGGCATCTAAATGGCAGATGAGATTTAATATGAATAAATGTAAAGTTATGCATCTGGGTAAGAAAAATAGCCATGCAATTTATAATTTTAATGGAGCAAATCTAGGTGTATCGGATATTGAAAGGGATTTGGGAGTGCTTGTGGACAACCACCTAGGTAACAGTGCTCAAAGCCAAGCAGCAGCTGCAAAGGCAAATAAAATATTAGCATGTATTAAGAAGGGTATAGAAGCCAGGGAAGAAAATATAGTTCTGCCACTATACAAATCTCTAGTACGCCCTCATTTGGAATATGGAGTACAATTTTAGGTACCACTTCATACAAAGGACATTTTAGAGCTGGAAAATGTACAGAGGAGGGCAACAAAATTAATAAGGGGAATGGAGGGGCTAAGTTATGAAGAAAGACTAACCAAATTAAACTTATTTTCTCTAGAAAAAAGGTGTCTAAGAGGAGATATGATTACCTTATATGAATACATCCAGGGTCAGTATAAAGATTTGTCAAGGGAGCTTTTTGTGCCAAGAGGTTTTCAACTGACAAGAGGACATCCCTTGAGGTTAGAAGTAAAAAGATTCCACCTTAAAGAAAGAAAAGGGTTCTTCACAGTAAGGGTGGTTAATCTGTGGAATTCTCTACCAGAAGAGGTGGTGACAGCGGATTCGACAGATAACTTTAAAAGGGGACTGGATTTATTTCTAATTAAAAAGGGAATTCATGGTTATCATGGATAATTAGAGAGGTAGTATTGATCTAGGGAGAAGTCCGGTCGCCGGTGTCTGGTATCAGGAGGGAATTGATTTTTTTTTATATATATACAACTAATTAATTAATTAATAGTTAATCTGCATATTGCAGATCAGAGGACATCTTAAAAGGTTGAACTTGATGCACTGAAAGTCTTTTTTAAACCTTAAATACTATGTAACTGTGTAACATACAGACAAATCCCTGCTCCTCTTCTACCATTGCCCCTATGTTTCCTATATAGCTTATAACCATCCAGATTAACAGGGTTGTTGGGGTGAGCACAAATCTAAATGGGTTTTTGGCAGTATAAAACCTAAGTACACTCCTAGAAATGATGGTAATCTAGAAAGAAAGAATTAAACAAGTAATTGAGTGAATTATGTGAAAATATGTGTTTCAAATCTTACACATGGCATGGGACATCCAAAGCATCATGATACATTACTTTTGCAGAAGAAAATAAAGTATGAAAAAAGACTTGAGAAATAATGAGCTGCAGGTTAGCCCACTCATGGGAAATGATAGGAAATGCTTTTCTACAGAAAAGGTAGTATATTCATGGATAGGCCTAAAATAATAGGTGGTGATTTTGAAAGGCAAAATCACTGCATGCAAAAAGGTCTAATGTCAATTTCTATGTTTGTTTTTTCCCACCAACTCTATTGTGTCCATGCTCTCAGGTACTGGTATCACTCTTAGTTACTATTCAGAAGGTTTTTAGTTATAGAAGACCTCACAGTTTTGTATAATTTTAATGAGCTGGTCTGCCATTGCTCATTAGGCCGAATTTCTTTCCTCTGTATAACTGTAAGAACATGTCTTTTTTATTAAATTATTACAGACTTGTCGAGGCAATGTAACAGACTTGTCAACTCTGGCTGACATCCTGTGAGACCTCAGTGGAGACAGACTGCTAAAACTTAATTTAAATGTCTCACATTTCCAATCATTCTGGCATTTAAGTGTTTTAAAGAGCCAGTATCACATATCCGGTAACCAACTGACTTCCTTGGAATGATAAAGCACCTTTTTACCCAATTTTATTTTGTGAAAATAAATGTGTATAATGTCTCTCTGGGAAAGCATTGTTTTGGCTGTCTGCTGCTTTATGAGCTTTGTTATATTTGAAATTATTAGCATAGATTCATTTTGGCACAAAAATAGAGATATTATCATTTTTTTTTACTCTTTTTATTTTATTTTCCATATGAAACCACTAGTGCACAATAAGGGATACAAGTTGAATGGTCCCAGTAGTACTAAATTACCACAAATTCACACTGCAATTAAAAATAAAAATAAAGAAGAAATGTATAGTCGCTAGAATTTCAATAATGGTAGAAACATAAAGAAGATAGGGAACAAAAGGGGAAAGCAAAACATCATATAATAAATGACTTAAAAGCCCTTTTTTTGCCCTGGGCTGCATGGTTTGTAGTAGTAGGCAAGCTTAAACTACAATTGAAAATTAAAACTTGACATCCAGAAGCAACCATCTGTTTTAGGCATTCACCACATGTGATGGAATGTCTCTTGGAAACATCCCCTACAACATAGCGGTGACGTCAAATGATTTTTCTGGTGGCAAATTTATGATTGGGATATAGTAAGTTGAAAGAACCAGCAGCAACTGCGATGTGTGTGGCCTAGAGCAGCCTAGAGCAGCATAAAGCCTATATTCCCCCATGTGCACTGATGAAAACGTTTGCACTTCTGTTCTAGACATAATACACATATATCTGTTTGTTAATTTAAGCCAGATTTCATTCCAGTCCTCCAGATTTAAGCATTCTTGTATATCTCTTTCCAGCTTCTACACATAACCAAACTATTTGGGATTAAGACCTTTATCAACAGCATATCAACGGTGAATATAGCAGGTCTCATTAAACTTCATATCATCCAATGATCAGATGTTTCCACCATATACTGTAAGAGATGGCAATGTTGTTTAATACAGGGCATTCCTAATATAAGACCCAATTAAAATCCAAGATTCTTGTAAATTGTGGTGAAGGGAAATAAAAAGAATGTCAAATTAACTGAGAGTCCAAAATATTCAGGGAGTGTGCAATGGTTAGGCATATTTTTATAACATAATGGTGTATAGCATGTATTTTTGTGAATATCTAAGGGGGGTATTGGATATTTCCTCTATCTGATTTCCAATTCTTTAATTTCTTGTGTGTGTGTTAGTGTGAGTGATGTATGCTCCACTATTTTACTATGTAAAGCTTATTATCTGCCACTACCCTAACCCTAAATCCTAACCCTAAACCCTAACCCTAACCCCTAAATCTAAACATAATGCTAACCCTAACCAGAGGGAATTGAACACATTTTCGACCGCTTGCCGCAACTACTGGCAGACAGATAGCCGGAAAGGGCTGGGATATTTTTTCACTTATTCAGGCCTTGGTCAAATGCCTTCTCTGTGTTGAGCAACAACTCCAGCATTCTAGTCCTATTTTCCTGGTTATACCATATTTGGTTAATAATGTGCCTAATGTTGTCACCTGAAATAAAGGGCTCCTGGTTTGAAGGTATCAGCAAGGATAAACAATTGTCAAGTTACAAAGCTAACATTTTGATAAGATTCTTCAAGTTGAAATTAAATAGCATAATTTATGATAACCTGGACAGTGTCTATGGCATGAGTGTATTCAGGTTCTATGCTGTCCAGGCCATTCAGATTTGTGCTCCACACTATGCCCTATTTTTAGCTTCTCCTTTACCGTTTCTATATCTCAAATCACAAGTGTATATATATATATATATCACATATATAGTTGTGAGCAGGCGGGTTGTTGCTAACGCTGCAGGCTCGCGTAGCAAAGCGAGGGCCTCAGTTGCTGGCATGGGGCGCCGAAGGCGCTCCTTGCCAGCAACTGCGGACCTCGCAAAATTTATGGACTTACGACAAACAAATACAAGAAGTGTTCTGACCCATTAACACCTCGCAAAAATACGACCTTACCGCCCGAATCCCGGGCACATCAAAACATGAAAAACACAATAAATACACACAACAAATACATAAAAAGCTTACCTACAGCAAGGGGGGGCACCCAGGACCTCGAAAACTGATGTTACACCTCAATTTCACTTGAAAAAGAAGAGTTTAGACACCCGAAAATCCCCTAAGCGAGAGAAAAAATGTCAGCAGAAAAAAACGAAAGCAAGGCTACAGGACTCTAAAGACGCAAAACACCACCAAACACCTACGGTTTTTCCGACAACAAACACATAAAAAGCTTACCCACAGCAAGGGGGGGCACCCAGGACCTCTGCAAGTGAAGTTACACCTCGATTTAAGTCCAAATTACAGAGTTTTGACACCCGAAAATCACCTAAGCAAGAGAAAAAATGGCATCCAAACAAAACGAAAACGAGGCTAAAGGACCCTAAACACGTAAAACACCACAAAACAGCTACAGATTTTCAGAAAAATTCGGATGACATCCGAAAACAAGTATGCAAAATCAGCCACAGCCGCGTACCACACATTAGGCGCCATTTTAGAACACTAACTTATAGAATACGGAAGTACACAGCTACCCTAACTGATATGCCTCGCGCACGCACACTATTACACTGCACACTGCACACATTCATGACACTTACACAGCAGCTCCACACCACTGATGCTGCAGCAACATGAAAGCACATTGCCAGATCTTCAACACAATGCTGCATATATTACTTCACAATAGGTAAAGTATATTCATTTCTTATTTTATTCGTTATTCATTGCCATACTAAAACAACCAAGAGCCTCACAATGAGCGCCGAAGGCTCTTGCAACACCAACAAAATACATTTTGCACACAAACAATATTACCTGCCTTACAATCTTATTGCCATCATTCCTTGCCAGCAACTGCGGACCTTGCAAAATACAGAAAAATAAGACCTTACCGCCTGAAACCCGCGCACATGAAAACAATAAAAACACAAAAAAAAACACACAACAAATACATAAAAAGCTTACCTACAGCAAGGGGTGGGTGGGGGGGGGGGCACCCAGGACCTTGGAAACTAAAGTTACACCTCAATTTAAGTAAAAATAGAAGAGTTTAGACACCTGAAAATCCCCTAAGCGAGAGAAAAAATGGCCTCCGAAAACCCCCGAAAACTAGGCTTCAGCACTGTAAAGACGCAAAACACCACCAAACACATACGGATTTTCCCAAAAAGACGGACGCGATCCAAGAACAAGCACGCCAAATCAGCCACAGACGCGTACCACACATTAGGCGCCATTTTACAACACTAACTTACACAATGCGGAAGTACACAGCTACCCTAACGGATTTGTCTTGCGCACGCATACTATTTACACTGTACACATTACTGACACTTACACAGCAGCGCCACAGCCCTCAAAACACACATTGTATGCTGCAGCAACATCAAAACAGATTGCCAGCTCTTCTGCACAATGCTTCCTGCATATATTACTTCAAAATAGGTAAAGTTTATTGATGTATTATTTTATTAATTATTTCATTAGCATTAGCAAAAAAAAACAATGCTCATAGCACACAAACAACCAGCAGCCTCGCAATGAGCGCTGAAGCATCTTGGAACACCAACAAAATTTGCCGCCTTTACAATCTTATTGCCATAATTTTTTGACGGGCAAATCGCTAGTAGTAAATAAAAAGTACATCTGTGTTCACATTTGAATGTCTAAAACAAGTTTAAAAACCTGCTTCCAGCTCAGAGTTCCGAGAAAAACAGTTATTACACTGCATTCTGGGAAGTTTAACTGGAACATGCAAATGTGCCCACAAATGCCTCTCTCTTCAATCCTTAGCCATTATCAAACATGGCTTCCTTTAAGCTTATGCATGCTGTATTAAACAGCTTTAATGCAAAGCCAAGGTTGGATTAAACACAGGCTGAGTATCCAATCCATGTACAGCTGTTTCAAGCTTACTGGCTATCATCAGCATGTAGCGGGATCTATATATATATACAGTAGACTCTCAGTTAACCAGAACTCAAGCAACCAGAAAAACATTTAATACTGTACCTTAAGTAAAAGTTAAAATTTACAGGGCTCAACAAATGCCAGGAGCCAGGTTGTCATGCTACAAAATGCTTATAGGCACCAAGATCCCATCCACTGTATGTCTCTGCAATTCAGATTTACCTGGAAGCAGACAGGCATGAATGACTGAGACAGTGCAGTGTTGGGGTTACATTCCCCAGGCTCAGCACCGTACCCTCACTGACTGATATATTTAGCAGAGCATCCTATGTGCAGCTAATCTAGGTCTCTTTTAATAGTAACTCTCAACAACCAGAAACTACATTCATCCGGCATCTACCAAAATACTATATATATATATATATATATATATATATATATATATATATATATATATATATATATATATAAGAATTGGAGTATATTGTGATACCTTTGATCTTGGACAAAGACCTTATTTATTTGGCGAGTTTCCGAGAGGTATGACCTCTCTTCATCAAGTCTGAAGCAATACTGATATGAGATAGAACCATCAGTTTGAATAAAAACTGCAGATGTAGAGAGAGTGGACACAGCATACATCCTTACCCACAAGTATTTCACTTTTAACAAAGACATTTACCTACAAATAATGACTGCCATGGGTACCAAACTGGCTCCACAATACACCAATCTATTTATGGCCGAACATTCTTATCTATATCCATTTACAAGCCATACAGATACTACCATTACATAGATGATCTGTTCATCATATGGAGAGAAGGAGAAAGCAAACTCAGAGACTTTGATAGTTCATTCAACACCTTCCATTCACCTATAAAACCTAAAATGGATTTCTCTACAGAACAGGTGAACTTTCTGGACACTACCATATCTTTCATCAATGGCACACTCCACTCATCTATATATAGAAAAATCACAGACAGATGTAATTACCTACACAGCTCCAGTTTCCATCCCTCCCACATGAAACAAGCCATCATCCATAGTCAATCTGTTAGATACCATTGAATATGATCAAATGCTGGGGACCATGACAAAAATGTAAAATCACTGAGACTTTGAGACATTAGGGTGTGCAAACCCTGTATTATTACCCAGAAAATAATCAGTGCCATCAAAATACCCCATGAACACCTGTTAAAATACAAAACAAAATAAACTACTACACATATATCTCTAGTGACCACATACCATCAAGTGTTGGAGAAAATATGGAAAATAAGGATTTACAACCATTACTAACAGTAGATGCATAATTAAAAATATATTCCCAAAACCTCCCATCCTTGCATTAAAGCAAACACCAAACCTGAAACAGAAAAACTTGTCAGCAGAAGATTGGCCAATGAAAAACTAAATAGAAAAAAAAATGGAACTATAAATTGTAACAAAAGTGTCTGTAAGTTATGTCAACACATTTGTAATGATGTTGACACACATAACAACAAGACCTATAACATCAAAGGATTGCATACATCCATATCCTCCAATGTGGTTTATATAATACAATGTACTTTATGCAAAACAGGCTGTTACATTGGAGGAACCAGACAAAAACTGTAGTTAAAGATGATTCTACACAGAAATTCAATAAAAAAACAAAATGAAGACAATTATTGTACCCCAGTTGGACACCGTTTTAGTCAAAACCTAAAAATCAAAATACTAAGAGGAAATTTTAAAAACATCCAAGAGAGAAAAGCATTTGAAATAAAAAGGATCAGATTTTAACAGTCTAAGGGCAGCAATACAAAGTATAGACTGGGACAGAGAACTGGCAGGTAAAAATACTGAACATAAATGGACAACATTTAAATGTCAATAAGCCCTGGGTCCTGATGGAATACATCCACGGGTACTGAGGGAACTGGGTTCTGCAATAGGCAAATCATTATATCTAATTTTTAAAGATTCACTCAACACTGGAGAAAAGCAGAGATGATACCTATATTTAAGAATAGAGCAAGAGTAAATCCGGGGAATTATAGATGAGTGAGACTCACTTCTAGAAGGGTTAATAAGGGATAATATACAAGAATATCTCTATTGGAACAGAGTCAACATGGATTTATGAGGGATAGGTCAACATGGAATTATATATACAAGAATATATCTATTTGAACAGGATTATAAGTAGGAGTCAACATGGATTTATGAGGGAACAAATTAGTTTCTATGAAGAGGTTAGCAGGAACCTGGATCAAGGCAACTCAGTGGATGTTGTCTTTTTGGATTTTGAAAAGGCGTTTGATACAGTGCCACATGGGAGACTATTGAGCAAACTAATGGATACAGGAATTGAAGTAAATATCTGCTCATGGATTGAGAGCTGGCTAAAAGAGAGGAAGCAAAGGGTTGTTGTAAATGTAACATACTCCGATTGGACTAATGTGGTAAGTGGGGTTCCTCAGGATTCAGTTTTAGGTTCTCTCCTTTTTAACATATTTATTAATTATTTAGAAGTAGGACTGGAAAGTATTGTGTCCATTTTTGCTGATGACACTAAGTTGTCAGAAAAGGATATCAAATGAGGTGATGACAGGATTTGATAGATAACTTTAAAAGGGGACTTGATTTAATTTTAATTAAAAATTGCATTCAGGGTTATCCTGGATAATTAGAGAGAGAGTATTGATCCAGGGAAGGAATCTGATCGCCAGTATCTGGGGTCAGGAACAAATTCATTTTTTTCCCGTTTTGAGAGGATTGGCAACGTTTCACTGGGGTTATTTTCTGTTTGCCTTCCTCTGGATCAAATAAATTAACAACTAATTTGCATATTGCAGATCAGAGGTGATCTTAAAAGGTTGAAGTTGATGGACTGAAAGTCTTTTTTCAACCTCAATAAAATAAAAATAAGTCTCCTTTGGGTAATAGAAGCAGGTACCAACGTAAATTTATAACAGACTTCATACATATGCACACACTATTCTGTAGCAGGGCATTGAAAACCTGAGGCAGACTGCTGCCCCCTTAACATTTGCTGCCCTAGACATTGGCCTTTTTGGTCTAGGCAGGAACACCACTCATAATTTATAATATAAGGACACTTGACTAAATAAGTGCATACTTGTATTTTGTCTATATAGCACTAGGTGGCAGCAAAGTTTGCAGAACCAAAACTTTGATGTACTCCCTGATCAGAAAAAAAACATTATCTCTCTGTTCATAGAAGTATTTAGGTTTTATGCTACCCTAAGCCATTCAGATTTGTGCTCCCCCCATGCCCCACTTTCAGTTGCTCCTTTCCTATTTCCTTATCTAAAATCATAAGTTTAATTATGTTTATGTATACATATGCTATATTAGAAGGTGTCAAGTTTACTTACAGACAGAAATATCACTGTGTAGACATTTCTGTATATATACAAACATATTTTGGTGTACTGCATTGGATCTTTAGGCACTTTGATTCACCTGAATTCATACTGGTTAGGCCTGAGCATTTCTGGGCCTAGGCAGAAACACACCCCCTTTTTTTATTGTCGCTTTTATCACTAAAGTTTGTTTTTCTTGACAGCAATGGAAAATCTTTTTCACCTGAATAGTCACTTTTATTGTGCACATAGAAAAAATGGTACAATCCTTGTGGGCAAGAATAAGAGGTGGTTAAATGGGAAATATAGATGTAAATAGTGTGTGGAAATGTTAGCTACAGATGGAGAAAATGTATGTGTGTAGCTTAAGAGCGACAAGCTCCTACTCCAAAAACCGACACTCAGGTCCATACAGTATATATATATATATATATATATATATATATATATATATACATATATATATATATATATATATATATATATATATATATATACACACACATATATACATAGGTGTTAGTATGTGCATTTATAGGTGGGCATTTTAGGCTCTACCTTGGTACTACTCTCCTCAGTCTTTAAGGACATATATATCCATTAACATCTGCCTACATTTGCCAGCGCTCACACTTTGTGTACACACGGCTCTGGGGTGTGTGCTTTATATGAGCAATGATGATTGTAGACAATATTTACAATATGTTCTAAAAAAATTTAAAACAATTTATTAACAATTATATGCAATTAGTCAGTAGTAGGATCATTAATTTTTGTTTTCTTTTCTCTGCTTCTAAAAGTAAGAGTGAACCTTGAATGTATAGCGGCTTTTTGCTGTTTCAAATTGACAATTGCCAGTGCTTTCAAACAATGCAAAGCTAATCCATCTATAGGCCCCTACCCAACTGGGTAAGTAGCTTGAACAAGGCAGTGGCTGCCCATAGAAACTAATAACTGCATATATATTAACTAAAGATTTTTTTTTTCTGAATACTGCCCAATGTCAAGTCTAGTTCTTCCAAAGAATATACCTTAAATATATGACTAGAGAAAACATACAGCTTTCACAGCTTACTGGGCAGGGGAGAAATCAATTATTGCTGTACAATACTGACTATACACTTGAAATGCTGTTTCTTTCTGACCATAGCAGAGTTAAAAATGTTCAGTTCCAACACTGTGTTTCAAAAGAAAGGTTGCACCTCTAAACATTTCCAATCTGGCCACAAAGTAAACATCATCACTATGACAAGAAAACAGGGAAATCACTAGGAAGGCCAGCCAAAACCACATGTAAACATTGAGAAAACCACATGTAATTCAGTCTTCTAAATAAGGAACTGAACTCTGTATATACCTGCAAGCTAAACATGGTACTATAGTTACAACATGCCTCAGAGCTTCCCTGCTGCTAAAAACAGAACTTTACATATGGTGACCTACTGACTGCTGGCTATCATGACAGGCTCAGGCAGTGCCGGGTTTATATCATATGTAGGGTGAGCTCTGGACTGCAGGTTATCAGGACAGGCTCAGACAGTACTGAGTTTATATCATATGTAGGATTAGCTCCTGACTGTGGACTATCAGGACAGGCTCAGACAGTACTGAGTTTATATCATATGTAGGATCAGCTCCTGACTGTGGACTATCAGGACAGGCGCAGACAGTACTGAGTGTATATCATATGTAGGATCAGCTCCTGACTTTGGACTATCAGGACAGGCTCAGACAGTACTGAGTGTATATCATATGTAGGATCAGCTCCTGACTGTGGACTATCAGGACAGGCTCAGACAGTACTGAGTTTATATCATATGTAGGATCAGCTCCTGACTTTGGACTATCAGGACAGGCTCAGACAGTACTGAGTTTATATCATATGTAGGATCAGCTCCTGACTGTGGACTATCAGGACAGGCTCAGACAGTACTGAGTTTATATCATATGTAGGATCAGCTCCTGACTGTGGACTATCAGGACAGGCTCAGACAGTACTGAGGTTATATCATATGTAGGGTGAGCTCTGGACTGCAGGTTATCAGGACAGGCTCAGACAGTACTGGGTTTATATCATATGTAGGATTAGCTCCTGACTGTGGACTATCAGGACAGGCTCAGACAGTACTGAGTTTATATCATATGTAGGATCAGCTCCTGACTGTGGACTATCAGGACAGGCTCAGACAGTACTGAGGTTATATCATATGTAGGATCAGCTCCTGACTGTGGACTATCAGGACAGGCTCAGACAGTACTGAGGTTATATCATATGTAGGATCAGCTCCTGACTGTGGACTATCAGGACAGGCTCAGACAGTACTGAGTTTATATCATATGTAGGATCAGCTCCTGACTGTGGACTATCAGGACAGGCTCAGACAGTACTGAGGTTATATCATATGTAGGATCAACTCCTGACTGTGGACTATCAGGACAGGCTCAGACAGTACTGAGTTTATATCATATGTAGGATCAGCTCCTGACTGTGGACTATCAGGACAGGCTCAGACAGTACTGAGGTTATATCATATGTAGGGTGAGCTCTGGACTGCAGGTTATCAGGACAGGCTCAGACAGTACTGGGTTTATATCATATGTAGGATTAGCTCCTGACTGTGGACTATCAGGACAGGCTCAGACAGTACTGAGTTTATATCATATGTAGGATCAGCTCCTGACTGTGGACTATCAGGACAGGCTCAGACAGTACTGAGTTTATATCATATGTAGGATCAGCTCCTGACTGTGGACTATCAGGACAGGCTCAGACAGTACTGAGGTTATATCATATGTAGGATCAGCTCCTGACTGTGGACTATCAGGACAGGCTCAGACAGTACTGAGGTTATATCATATGTAGGATCAGCTCCTGACTGTGGACTATCAGGACAGGCTCAGACAGTACTGAGTTTATATCATATGTAGGATCAGCTCCTGACTGTGGACTATCAGGACAGGCTCAGACAGTACTGAGTTTATATCATATGTAGGATCAGCTCCTGACTGTGGACTATCAGGACAGGCTCAGACAGTACTGAGGTTATATCATATGTAGGATCAACTCCTGACTGTGGACTATCAGGACAGGCTCAGACAGTACTGAGTTTATATCATATGTAGGATCAGCTCCTGACTGTGGACTATCAGGACAGGCTCAGACAGTACTGAGTTTATATCATATGTAGGATCAGCTCCTGACTGTGGACTATCAGGACAGGCTCAGACAGTACTGAGGTTATATCATATGTAGGATCAGCTCCTGACTGTGGACTATCAGGACAGGCTCAGACAGTACTGAGGTTATATCATATGTAGAATCAGCTCCTGACTGTAGACTATCAGGACAGGCTCAGACAGTACTGAGTTTATATCATATGTAGGATCAGCTCCTGACTGTGGACTATCAGGACAGGCTCAGACAGTACTGAGTTTATATCATATGTAGGATTAGCTCCTGACTGTGGACTATCAGGACAGGCTCAGACAGTACTGAGTTTATATCATATGTAGGATCAGCTCCTGACTGTGGACTATCAGGACAGGCGCAGACAGTACTGAGTTTATATCATATGTAGGATCAGCTCCTGACTGTGGACTATCAGGACAGGCTCAGACAGTACTGAGTTTATATCATATGTAGGATCAGCTCCTGACTGTGGACTATCAGGACAGGCTCAGACAGTACTGAGGTTATATCATATGTAGGATCAGCTCCTGACTGTGGACTATCAGGACAGGCTCAGACAGTACTGAGTGTATATCATATGTAAGATCAGTTCCTGACTGTGGACTATCAGGACAGGCTCAGACAGTACTGAGGTTATATCATATGTAGGATCAGTTCCTGACTGTGGACTATCAGGACAGGCTCAGACAGTACTGAGTTTATATCATATGTAGGATCAGCTCCTGACTGTGGACTATCAGGACAGGCTCAGACAGTACTGAGGTTATATCATATGTAGGATCAGCTCCTGACTGTGGACTATCAGGACAGGCTCAGACAGTACTGAGGTTATATCATATGTAGGATCAGCTCCTGACTGTGGACTATCAGGACAGGCTCAGACAGTACTGAGTTTATATCATATGTAGGATCAGTTCCTGACTGTGGACTATCAGGACAGGCTCAGACAGTACTGAGTTTATATCATATGTAGGATCAGCTCCTGACTGTGGACTATCAGGACAGGCTCAGACAGTACTGAGGTTATATCATATGTAGGATCAGTTCCTGACTGTGGACTATCAGGACAGGCGCAGACAGTACTGAGTTTATATCATATGTAGGATCAGCTCCTGACTTTGGACTATCAGGACAGGCTCAGACAGTACTGAGGTTATATCATATGTAGGATCAGTTCCTGACTGTGGACTATCAGGACAGGCGCAGACAGTACTGAGTTTATATCATATGTAGGATCAGCTCCTGACTTTGGACTATCAGGACAGGCTCAGACAGTACTGAGTGTATATCATATGTAGGATCAGCTCCTGACTGTGGACTATCAGGACAGGCGCAGACAGTACTGAGTTTATATCATATGTAGGATCAGCTCCTGACTGTGGACTATCAGGACAGGCTCAGACAGTACTGAGTGTATATCATATGTAGTATCAGCTCCTGACTGTGGACTATCAGGACAGGCTCAGGATGTGCCTGGTTTACATCATATGTAGGGTGAGCTCCTGACTTTGGACTATCAGGACAGGCTCAGACAGTACTGAGTGTATATCATATGTAGGATCAGCTCCTGACTGTGGACTATCAGGACAGGCGCAGACAGTACTGAGTTTATATCATATGTAGGATCAGCTCCTGACTGTGGACTATCAGGACAGGCTCAGACAGTACTGGGTTTATATCATATGTAGGATCAGTTCCTGACTGTGGACTATCAGGACAGGCTCAGACAGTACTGAGGTTATATCATATGTAGGATCAGTTCCTGACTGTGGACTATCAGGACAGGCGCAGACAGTACTGAGTTTATATCATATGTAGGATCAGCTCCTGACTGTGGACTATCAGGACAGGCTCGGACAGTACTGAGGTTATATCATATGTAGGATCAGTTCCTGACTGTGGACTATCAGGACAGGCACAGACAGTACTGAGTTTATATCATATGTAGGATCAGCTCCTGACTGTGGACTATCAGGACAGGCTCAGACAGTACTGAGGTTATATCATATGTAGGATCAGCTCCTGACTGTGGACTATCAGGACAGGCTCAGACAGTACTGAGGTTATATCATATGTAGGATCAGCTCCTGACTGTGGACTATCAGGACAGGCTCAGACAGTACTGAGGTTATATCATATGTAGGATCAGCTCCTGACTGTGGACTATCAGGACAGGCTCAGACAGTACTGAGTTTATATCATATGTAGGATCAGCTCCTGACTGTGGACTATCAGGACAGGCTCAGACAGTACTGAGGTTATATCATATGTAGGATCAGCTCCTGACTGTGGACTATCAGGACAGGCGCAGACAGTACTGAGTTTATATCATATGTAGGATCAGCTCCTGACTGTGGACTATCAGGACAGGCTCAGACAGTACTGAGTTTATATCATATGTAGGATCAGCTCCTGACTGTGGACTATCAGGACAGGCTCAGACAGTACTGAGGTTATATCATATGTAGGATCAGCTCCTGACTGTGGACTATCAGGACAGGCTCAGACAGTACTGAGGTTATATCATATGTAGGATCAGCTCCTGACTGTGGACTATCAGGACAGGCTCAGACAGTACTGAGTTTATATCATATGTAGGATCAGCTCCTGACTGTGGACTATCAGGACAGGCTCAGACAGTACTGAGTTTATATCATATGTAGGATCAGCTCCTGACTGTGGACTATCAGGACAGGCTCAGACAGTACTGAGGTTATATCATATGTAGGATCAGCTCCTGACTGTGGACTATCAGGACAGGCTCAGACAGTACTGAGTGTATATCATATGTAAGATCAGTTCCTGACTGTGGACTATCAGGACAGGCTCAGACAGTACTGAGGTTATATCATATGTAGGATCAGCTCCTGACTGTGGACTATCAGGACAGGCTCAGACAGTACTGAGGTTATATCATATGTAGGATGAGTTCCTGACTGTGGACTATCAGGACAGGCTCAGACAGTACTGAGGTTATATCATATGTAGGATCAGCTCCTGACTGTGGACTATCAGGACAGGCTCAGACAGTACTGAGGTTATATCATATGTAGGATCAGCTCCTGACTGTGGACTATCAGGACAGGCTCAGACAGTACTGAGGTTATATCATATGTAGGATCAGCTCCTGACTGTGGACTATCAGGACAGGCTCAGACAGTACTGAGTTTATATCATATGTAGGATCAGTTCCTGACTGTGGACTATCAGGACAGGCTCAGACAGTACTGAGGTTATATCATATGTAGGATCAGTTCCTGACTGTGGACTATCAGGACAGGCGCAGACAGTACTGAGTGTATATCATATGTAGGATCAGCTCCTGACTGTGGACTATCAGGACAGGCTCAGACAGTACTGAGTGTATATCATATGTAGGATCAGCTCCTGACTGTGGACTATCAGGACAGGCGCAGACAGTACTGAGTTTATATCATATGTAGGATCAGCTCCTGACTGTGGACTATCAGGACAGGCTCAGACAGTATTGAGTTTATATCATATGTAGGATCAGCTCCTGACTGTGGACTATCAGGACAGGCTCAGGATGTGCCTGGTTTACATCATATGTAGGGTGAGCTCCTGACTTTGGACTATCAGGACAGGCTCAGACAGTACTGAGTGTATATCATATGTAGGATCAGCTCCTGACTGTGGACTATCAGGACAGGCTCAGACAGTACTGAGTTTATATCATATGTAGGATCAGCTCCTGACTGTGGACTATCAGGACAGGCTCAGACAGTACTGAGGTTATATCATATGTAGGATCAGTTCCTGACTGTGGACTATCAGGACAGGCGCAGACAGTACTGAGTTTATATCATATGTAGGATCAGCTCCTGACTGTGGACTATAAGGACAGGCTCAGACAGTACTGAGGTTATATCATATGTAGGATCAGTTCCTGACTGTGGACTATCAGGACAGGCGCAGACAGTACTGAGTTTATATCATATGTAGGATCAGCTCCTGACTGTGGACTATCAGGACAGGCTCAGACAGTACTGAGTTTATATCATATGTAGGATCAGTTCCTGACTGTGGACTATCAGGACAGGCTCAGACAGTACTGAGTTTATATCATATGTAGGATCAGCTCCTGACTGTGGACTATCAGGACAGGCGCAGACAGTACTGAGTTTATATCATATGTAGGATCAGCTCCTGACTGTGGACTATCAGGACAGGCTCAGACAGTACTGAGGTTATATCATATGTAGGATCAGTTCCTGACTGTGGACTATCAGGACAGGCACAGACAGTACTGAGTTTATATCATATGTAGGATCAGCTCCTGACTGTGGACTATCAGGACAGGCGCAGACAGTACTGAGTTTATATCATATGTAGGATCAGCTCCTGACTGTGGACTATCAGGACAGGCTCAGACAGTACTGAGTGTATATCATATGTAGGATCAGCTCCTGACTGTGGACTATCAGGACAGGCTCAGACAGTACTGAGTTTATATCATATGTAGGATCAGCTCCTGACTGTGGACTATCAGGACAGGCTCAGACAGTACTGAGGTTATATCATATGTAGGATCAGCTCCTGACTGTGGACTATCAGGACAGGCTCAGACAGTACTGAGGTTATATCATATGTAGGATCAGCTCCTGACTGTGGACTATCAGGACAGGCTCAGACAGTACTGAGTTTATATCATATGTAGGATCAGCTCCTGACTGTGGACTATCAGGACAGGCTCAGACAGTACTGAGTTTATATCATATGTAGGATTAGCTCCTGACTGTGGACTATCAGGACAGGCTCAGACAGTACTGAGTTTATATCATATGTAGGATCAGCTCCTGACTTTGGACTATCAGGACAGGCGCAGACAGTACTGAGTTTATATCATATGTAGGATCAGCTCCTGACTGTGGACTATCAGGACAGGCTCAGACAGTACTGAGTTTATATCATATGTAGGATCAGCTCCTGACTGTGGACTATCAGGACAGGCTCAGACAGTACTGAGGTTATATCATATGTAGGATCAGCTCCTGACTGTGGACTATCAGGACAGGCTCAGACAGTACTGAGTGTATATCATATGTAAGATCAGTTCCTGACTGTGGACTATCAGGACAGGCTCAGACAGTACTGAGGTTATATCATATGTAGGATCAGTTCCTGACTGTGGACTATCAGGACAGGCTCAGACAGTACTGAGTTTATATCATATGTAGGATCAGCTCCTGACTGTGGACTATCAGGACAGGCTCAGACAGTACTGAGGTTATATCATATGTAGGATCAGCTCCTGACTGTGGACTATCAGGACAGGCTCAGACAGTACTGGGGTTATATCATATGTAGGATCAGCTCCTGACTGTGGACTATCAGGACAGGCTCAGACAGTACTGAGTTTATATCATATGTAGGATCAGTTCCTGACTGTGGACTATCAGGACAGGCTCAGACAGTACTGAGGTTATATCATATGTAGGATCAGTTCCTGACTGTGGACTATCAGGACAGGCGCAGACAGTACTGAGTTTATATCATATGTAGGATCAGCTCCTGACTTTGGACTATCAGGACAGGCTCAGACAGTACTGAGTGTATATCATATGTAGGATCAGCTCCTGACTGTGGACTATCAGGACAGGCGCAGACAGTACTGAGTTTATATCATATGTAGGATCAGCTCCTGACTGTGGACTATCAGGACAGGCTCAGACAGTACTGAGTGTATATCATATGTAGTATCAGCTCCTGACTGTGGACTATCAGGACAGGCTCAGGATGTGCCTGGTTTACATCATATGTAGGATCAGCTCCTGACTGTGGACTATCAGGACAGGCTCAGACAGTACTGAGTGTATATCATATGTAAGATCAGCTCCTGACTGTGGACTATCAGGACAGGCTCAGACAGTACTGAGTTTATATCATATGTAGGATCAGTTCCTGACTGTGGACTATCAGGACAGGCTCAGACAGTACTGAGGTTATATCATATGTAGGATCAGTTCCTGACTGTGGACTATCAGGACAGGCACAGACAGTACTGAGTTTATATCATATGTAGGATCAGCTCCTGACTGTGGACTATCAGGACAGGCTCAGACAGTACTGAGGTTATATCATATGTAGGATCAGTTCCTGACTGTGGACTATCAGGACAGGCTCAGACAGTACTGAGGTTATATCATATGTAGGATCAGCTCCTGACTGTGGACTATCAGGACAGGCTCAGACAGTACTGAGTTTATATCATATGTAGGATCAGCTCCTGACTGTGGACTATCAGGACAGGCTCAGACAGTACTGAGGTTATATCATATGTAGGATCAGCTCCTGACTGTGGACTATCAGGACAGGCTCAGACAGTACTGAGGTTATATCATATGTAGGATCAGCTCCTGACTGTGGACTATCAGGACAGGCTCAGACAGTACTGAGTTTATATCATATGTAGGATCAGCTCCTGACTGTAGACTATCAGGACAGGCTCAGACAGTACTGAGTTTATATCATATGTAGGATCAGCTCCTGACTGTGGACTATCAGGACAGGCTCAGACAGTACTGAGTTTATATCATATGTAGGATCAGCTCCTGACTGTGGACTATCAGGACAGGCGCAGACAGTACTGAGTTTATATCATATGTAGGATCAGCTCCTGACTGTGGACTATCAGGACAGGCTCAGACAGTACTGAGGTTATATCATATGTAGGATCAGCTCCTGACTGTGGACTATCAGGACAGGCTCAGACAGTACTGAGTTTATATCATATGTAGGATCAGTTCCTGACTGTGGACTATCAGGACAGGCGCAGACAGTACTGAGTTTATATCATATGTAGGATCAGCTCCTGACTGTGGACTATCAGGACAGGCTCAGACAGTACTGAGTTTATATCATATGTAGGATCAGCTCCTGACTGTGGACTATCAGGACAGGCTCAGACAGTACTGAGGTTATATCATATGTAGGATCAGCTCCTGACTGTGGACTATCAGGACAGGCTCAGACAGTACTGAGTGTATATCATATGTAGGATCAGCTCCTGACTGTGGACTATCAGGACAGGCTCAGACAGTACTGAGGTTATATCATATGTAGGATCAGCTCCTGACTGTGGACTATCAGGACAGGCTCAGACAGTACTGAGTTTATATCATATGTAGGATCAGTTCCTGACTGTGGACTATCAGGACAGGCTCAGACAGTACTGAGGTTATATCATATGTAGGATCAGTTCCTGACTGTGGACTATCAGGACAGGCGCAGACAGTACTGAGTTTATATCATATGTAGGATCAGCTCCTGACTGTGGACTATCAGGACAGGCTCAGACAGTACTGAGTGTATATCATATGTAGTATCAGCTCCTGACTGTGGACTATCAGGACAGGCTCAGGATGTGCCTGGTTTACATCATATGTAGGGTGAGCTCCTGACTTTGGACTATCAGGACAGGCTCAGACAGTACTGAGTGTATATCATATGTAGGATCAGCTCCTGACTGTGGACTATCAGGACAGGCTCAGACAGTACTTAGGTTATATCATATGTAGGATCAGTTCCTGACTGTGGACTATCAGGACAGGCTCAGACAGTACTGAGTTTATATCATATGTAGGATCAGCTCCTGACTGTGGACTATCAGGACAGGCTCAGACAGTACTGAGGTTATATCATATGTAGGATCAGTTCCTGACTGTGGACTATCAGGACAGGCGCAGACAGTACTGAGTTTATATCATATGTAGGATCAGCTCCTGACTGTGGACTATCAGGACAGGCTCAGACAGTACTGAGTTTATATCATATGTAGGATCAGTTCCTGACTGTGGACTATCAGGACAGGCTCAGACAGTACTGAGTTTATATCATATGTAGGATCAGCTCCTGACTGTGGACTATCAGGACAGGCTCAGACAGTACTGAGGTTATATCATATGTAGGATCAGCTCCTGACTGTGGACTATCAGGACAGGCTCAGACAGTACTGAGTGTATATCATATGTAGGATCAGCTCCTGACTGTGGACTATCAGGACAGGCGCAGACAGTACTGAGTTTATATCATATGTAGGATCAGCTCCTGACTGTGGACTATCAGGACAGGCTCAGACAGTACTGAGGTTATATCATATGTAGGATCAGCTCCTGACTGTGGACTATCAGGACAGGCTCAGACAGTACTGAGTTTATATCATATGTAGGATCAGTTCCTGACTGTGGACTATCAGGACAGGCTCAGACAGTACTGAGGTTATATCATATGTAGGATCAGCTCCTGACTGTGGACTATCAGGACAGGCTCAGACAGTACTGAGTGTATATCATATGTAGGATCAGCTCCTGACTGTGGACTATCAGGACAGGCGCAGACAGTACTGAGTTTATATCATATGTAGGATCAGCTCCTGACTGTGGACTATCAGGACAGGCTCAGACAGTACTGAGGTTATATCATATGTAGGATCAGCTCCTGACTGTGGACTATCAGGACAGGCTCAGACAGTACTGAGTTTATATCATATGTAGGATCAGTTCCTGACTGTGGACTATCAGGACAGGCGCAGACAGTACTGAGTTTATATCATATGTAGGATCAGCTCCTGACTGTGGACTATCAGGACAGGCTCAGACAGTACTGAGTTTATATCATATGTAGGATCAGCTCCTGACTGTGGACTATCAGGACAGGCTCAGACAGTACTGAGGTTATATCATATGTAGGATCAGCTCCTGACTGTGGACTATCAGGACAGGCTCAGACAGTACTGAGTGTATATCATATGTAGGATCAGCTCCTGACTGTGGACTATCAGGACAGGCTCAGACAGTACTGAGGTTATATCATATGTAGGATCAGCTCCTGACTGTGGACTATCAGGACAGGCTCAGACAGTACTGAGTTTATATCATATGTAGGATCAGTTCCTGACTGTGGACTATCAGGACAGGCTCAGGCAGTACTGAGGTTATATCATATGTAGGATCAGTTCCTGACTGTGGACTATCAGGACAGGCGCAGACAGTACTGAGTTTATATCATATGTAGGATCAGCTCCTGACTGTGGACTATCAGGACAGGCTCAGACAGTACTGAGTGTATATCATATGTAGTATCAGCTCCTGACTGTGGACTATCAGGACAGGCTCAGGATGTGCCTGGTTTACATCATATGTAGGGTGAGCTCCTGACTTTGGACTATCAGGACAGGCTCAGACAGTACTGAGTGTATATCATATGTAGGATCAGCTCCTGACTGTGGACTATCAGGACAGGCTCAGACAGTACTTAGGTTATATCATATGTAGGATCAGTTCCTGACTGTGGACTATCAGGACAGGCGCAGACAGTACTGAGTTTATATCATATGTAGGATCAGCTCCTGACTGTGGACTATCAGGACAGGCTCAGACAGTACTGAGGTTATATCATATGTAGGATCAGTTCCTGACTGTGGACTATCAGGACAGGCGCAGACAGTACTGAGTTTATATCATATGTAGGATCAGCTCCTGACTGTGGACTATCAGGACAGGCTCAGACAGTACTGAGTTTATATCATATGTAGGATCAGTTCCTGACTGTGGACTATCAGGACAGGCGCAGACAGTACTGAGTTTATATCATATGTAGGATCAGCTCCTGACTGTGGACTATCAGGACAGGCTCAGACAGTACTGAGGTTATATCATATGTAGGATCAGCTCCTGACTGTGGACTATCAGGACAGGCTCAGACAGTACTGAGGTTATATCATATGTAGGATCAGTTCCTGACTGTGGACTATCAGGACAGGCACAGACAGTACTGAGTTTATATCATATGTAGGATCAGCTCCTGACTGTGGACTATCAGGACAGGCTCAGACAGTACTGAGTTTATATCATATGTAGGATCAGCTCCTGACTGTGGACTATCAGGACAGGCTCAGACAGTACTGAGTGTATATCATATGTAGGATCAGCTCCTGACTGTGGACTATCAGGACAGGCTCAGACAGTACTGAGTGTATATCATATGTAAGATCAGCTCCTGACTGTGGACTATCAGGACAGGCTCAGGATGTGCCTGGTTTACATCATATGTAGGGTGAGCTCCTGACTGCAGACTATCAGGACATGCTTGGATAGTATTGTGATTCTGTAGATTAACTGTATATTACCAGCACAGGCTCAGGCATTGAATGATTTATATCAATTGTAGGCTAAGCTCCTATCTGAAGTTTATCAGGACAGGCTCAAGAAATCAAGTTGGCTTGATCTACTGACAGCAGATCAGGCAGTGCCGGGTTTCTGTTTAATGTAGGATGACTTTCTGACTTTAGATAATCAGGGCAGGCTCATACAGTCCTGATATTCTATTCTCTATTCTATTAACTTCTTGACTATATATTATCAGATAGTGCTGAATTTATTTCTGATATGTGCTAAATGCTTTAGAAAACTTTACATTATTTTTGTTGTCTTAAAGTCACTCACATATAGTCCCCATCCCTACCTTTCTATAAAGGGCCACTGCCCAATGAAAACACATGTTTATTAATTAAGAGCATAATTAAGCAGAAAAAAAGTCATACAGCTAGTTTTTAATTAGATTTTTTTTGTTGAAGGCTCTGCTGAAGGTGGGCGAATCAGTGATAAATTGGTGGGATTTGTGTGTGCGAGGGTGTTTACATTTGTGGAGAGATATGGCTGTTTTTCCTGAAGAAAGGAGTCTGCTTCTGTGCCAGTGAGGGGTACTGGTGTGGTTTAAATTTTAATCTTATCCAATTATCTTAACAAAAGCTCTCTGTTATGTATTTCCCTACCCTGATGATCACATATAGCCACAATACACACCCTCATGATGCAGCTCTCAGAATATGATGTAACAAACACAAAATTGATTTCTGTTCTCATAATCAGAGTCTTCAAAAATGTACCTAAAAATGCATTATTTCCATGGTTTACACAGCTGCTAATATTCTTATTTTGGTACAAGTGTATTTT
Organism: Discoglossus pictus; assembly: GCA_027410445.1. Lineage (NCBI taxonomy): Eukaryota > Metazoa > Chordata > Amphibia > Anura > Alytidae > Discoglossus > Discoglossus pictus. Next base: position 266,524,552 of record CM050163.1, on the reverse strand, counting down.
TTCTGAAACTGCTGTGGTCCTTTAACTGTTGCTACACGTTTTCACCATGTTTACCACATATATACAATATTACACACAGAGTATCTGTTTACTGATATATTAATAAAAATGCTTATGGTATATATATATATATATATATATATATATATATATATATATATATATCAGATGTTTCATACAAAGGCAGACATTGTATTTCTGCAAATAGATACTTCTGGCCTATGTGCATGTTATTTTGTGGAATGGCACTGGGCTGCTTTTTGCTTGGTCAGAATTACAGGGTAGGCCTATATATACCTATCCTAATAATTAAGGAATAATCAGGTGCTCTGGCTAATTAATCTAATGACCTAAATTGATAAACTAAGGAAGTGGAATCCTGCAGGGTAAGTTTTCTGGATGAGAAGTTGTTTTTTTTTTTTTTTTTTGTGGAGTGATGCTGAGCTTAATGTTTGGTGAGTTAATATAACCTGTAATAAACCTGCCTCATTTTATTTCTGATATATATATATATATATATATATATATATATACACACACACCTTGTCTGCAAGAAAACTAATTTAGATGGCTGTTCATTGCCTTATTGGAATAATTAAAAACCAGGAACACAATTGACTGCAGATCATTTATGTTTTAAAAATGTATATGCTTTCTTTTTAATATTCTTAATAGCAAACTGCTTATTTCAATGTTTTATGGAGTGCACTTGTAAAATCAAACTGATGCCCATATACTTACTTTGGGGTAGAAATGGAGGATTCAAGTGGTATAAAATGTGTACAATGTTGTGGCAACTCTAATCAATTCTGATCATAAAATGGGAGACTTTTAGGGGTAGGGGTAATTGCGTACTGCCAACTAATCTGTGGACCAAAGAACATGTCACGTTCTCTCTCCCTCATTCTTTTAAAGAAGTATATTAAATTGATGATGCAAACTCAAACTGCCATCATACATCTTAAATGGATATGGGAACACCATTTTTTTTTATGCATTTGAAAAAGCATGTTTTAAAAAATTAAGTAAAACCTGTTTAATGTTTTTTTTTTTTTTTTTTTTTTTTTTAAACGAACCACAAATATGGAGAGCATACCTTCGTCTGTAGATCTCATTGTCTGGCAGAGCGTAAGCCCCAAGAGCAGTTAAAAGAATAACAATGTTTTTGTGTGCCAAGACATACTTTTGAAAAAAGAAAGCACACTGGGACACATCATCAAATACACTATTTCTGATGCCACAAGGAAGAAAATATTTCCATGTCCTTTTGAAAGTATCTGACTCCTATTACAAAACCTTATTGAATGGGAAATGAATACATTTGTTTTGAAAACTTTAAATTGAAAGTGTAAGGATTCCAAAGTAGAGTTTGAACTGCCTTCAGGCTGACTAGTGAATTGAAATAAACCTGAGAGGAAGTCTTCTTAACTGCTATAATCTGGATTGATTAGCTAGTTCTGCATACAAAAGCATTTTAATACATAATTTCCTTGTGAATGTGTACATACTCCCTAGATCAGGATAGAAAGAGCAGAAGCAACCCTCCTAAAGTGTACATTTTCTACACTGTAGATCAATGATTGGTGATTCCATGCCTGCCCTATATTAATATAGGCCATTTTTTCTTTTTTTATTTACAAAAAACCCTTCTGTAATCTCTTAACATTGGATCTATCCTGTTTATGGTATTGCAGTGCAGCCTCCAACCACTAGATGGTGCTGCCAATGTTTATAATGTTAGCCTAACCCTTGAACTAACCCTCACCCTAACAGTTTACCTAAGCCTTGACTCTGATACGGCACCGGAATATCGGTAGCACCATCTAGCTGATGCTCACCGCCACTGCTGCCTTGTGCTGCGCTACCATAAGAGGATAGGACCCTTAACATTAGTTACATGATACAGAATTCGGAACTACAATTGGTCCTTTCCTTTTAGGAGTGCACCGGCACAGGCAGCTGTAGTGGTGAGCATCCGCCAGATGGCCCTGCCGATATCATAGCTTTAGGGTTAGGGTAAAGGTTTCAGCTTCAAAATTGTATATGATCTTGGCAGCGCTTATAAACTGCTGCTGCGGCTGGTGCACCTTTAAAAAAAAAAAAGATCCCTACAATTTCCACTTACGGTTTAAATTTAAGGAAAATCTTTCAGTGTATAACTTTTATAACTAGACCTATTCAAAGGTGGTGTGTGTTTTTTGTTTATTACTATGATGAAGCCAGACATGTTTTTTTATGCAGTATTGCCAGGAGGGGTTTCTTGTATGTCTTATTTCACCAAAGCAATTATATACAATTAGCTTACTCACACCCAGTATTCGCACCTTTAATTCTGCTTTCAAATTTGTTTATCAGCCAGGGAGGGGGACATGGTGTTCTGAACATCTTCCTTTTTTTTAATATATTTTTTTAAAATTTCAAATGAGTGTACTGCTTTGATGTGTTTTGTTTGCATTGCTAAGTCATGTCCTACTCTCTGTGACCTTGGTATTCATGGCAGGAATACTGGAGTGGGTTGCCAGTTCCTTCTCCAGTGGGCTACAGCATACAGGTCCTGGTGTTCCTAAGTTGTCTCCCAATCCAAATACTGATCAGGCCCAACCCTACTTTGCTTCAGGGTGGTGTGACCTCTTAGTTCCCTGACTGGAATCAAACCCAGGTTGCAGCAGTTAAAGCACTGAACACTAACCATTGGACCACCAAGGAACAGGCGCCTAAATCCACTTTCAGTACTGGTAGATTTGCTCTAATTTTAGCTGTGAGAACGAAACTTGCTTCTTTAATAGGTTAAAGTCTGCTGAATGATATTTTAATTTATGTATGCAATGTATAATTGTAATGCAGAATGTATGTTTAAAGACTCTAGCTACTACTTTATGAAAGGAGGTAAAATTGAGTCTTAAAGGGATACAGTATTACTGCACTTTCTAATAAGCTTTTAAAAGATGGTTTTATACATCATATATTTTTCAACCTAGCCGGGAGCCTTGAGAATGCAGCACTAATCAACATCAATCCGCACTCATCAATCTTGTTTTAGTACCATCTTTTGAATGTATTGTTGGCTAAGTAGATGTGTGCATTACTCTGAACACAAGATAAACCTCCCAAGTTTTTTCTTAAGTTATGCAAGTGGTGCATTACACACAACTTCTCATTCGTTTCTATCTCTAGTCTTACATTCCTTTATATAAATTTACAAAAAGCACCTTTTCATAAGGTATAAAACATGCTCTCATCATGGCCCTTTAATGCTATGTCATACCTATTTTTTATTTTCCCTCTGCTTGCCTCTAGGGGCTACCATGTTGGCCTCTCTCCCTCCGCGCATGGCACTGTGTAAGGTGGGCAAGCAGCAATTGATCTCTGCATTTTTTGTAGCTTCTAATATGCACAGCTAACTGCTTCATTTTAAAGGGACACCACTTTTTACTTTGTAGTGTCCCATTAAAATGCATGATAGAAACAGTGATACTTTTAGCAGACGGAGTTGCCACAACATTCTAGTCTCTAAAAATATTAAATTTGTTAAGCTCATAGCTGTGAGTGTCATTATCAGACTTTCAAATTTTTTGTATTTTTTTTTTTTTTAATTGTAATGTCCTTCCTGCTTTCTTCCACCTGTCTCTCTTATGGTATGTTTAATAAAGTATCTTATCTAGTTAAAGGAATATGAAAGCTTCTCTGTTTTTAATATTAAAATAATCTGCTGACGTGTTTATTTGCATTTAGTTTTATTAAATGCCCTTTTCTTACTCACTGAAACTGTCCAAATAGTCCCAACTGCTTCCAGTAATTCCTGCACACAGTGGCCCTCATTCAATTGCAATTTGGCCAATTGAATATGGCTCTAAATAAGCACGTAACATATCTTTTTTTAAAGTAGTTTTTAGTTGGTAAACATCTATCCAAAAGCAAGGTTTTCACTAACTAAAAACTTATTTAAAAAAAAAATGCTATGTGCTTATTTAGAGCCCTATTCAATTGACCAAATCGCAATTGAATGAGGCCCAATGTCTCTGTAGGACTAGAGATTCTAGCCAATCACAGAACATATATTGAAAGTCTGTCATTGTCTAAATCCGTGGTTCTCAAACCTCTACCCAAGAGCCACCAGACAGGCCATGATTTAGGTCAAACTCTGTGTGAATACACAGGAGGCGCAATCTGAGACTCCACCGCCTGTTTAATACTAGTTACTGTACGTTTGTTCACAAGGTGTATGACCTAAATCGGAAAGGGTTTTGGGAACCACTTGTCTAGGACATCTAGCGTGAGCTGCTGGGGCAGAACTTTGTCAGAATTATTTGAAAGGTTTCAGTGTGTAAAAACAGAGCTTTTAAGCACTTAATAAAATGTTTAGATTTGCAAACACTTAGGTAGTTTTATTTTAATAAAAAGGGGTATGGAAATTTCCCTGTTTTAGTAAGTGTTTCACTTAATGACCTGAGATGACCTCCTCTAATAAAATGCCATGTTTTTGTGGAAACCTATTCAATACTTGCCTATTGGCATAAGCATAAACTATGAGTAAAAACTAAATTGAATATTATTAAAGGGGAAGTTTCAGCTAACCACAAGTTGCTGTTATTTATATTATAAAAAAAAACAAACAAAGTTTATAGAAGCTGAAATAGGTCTATACGTTTTAGCACTTTGCTTTTAATGCTACAAGATCTTTGCATTTTGCGTGTAGTGGGCTGCTGAGGAATACAGAACATCAATGTTAGAACACGCCTGCTGTCTGATTGGGTCAGAAGTTCAAAAGCTAGTTTAATAGCCAATCGGCTCACAGAGCTCAGTGTCGGTGATGGTAGTCTATTTTAAAATGTCAGCTTTCGCTCTCCACAAACATGGAGTAACTGGCAAGTTCCATAATACTTACATAGTTATTTTTCTCCTAGTGCTCTTTAATCAGAGAGAAAATGTAGCTTGCTTTAATGTGTTTAAGAGCACTACACAGAGCTTGTGTTCCCCCAAAAAATAGACTGATACAGAAACAGAATATTAGGATGTGGTTGTTCCTCATTCATTATGTAGACGTGCACCCGTACTATGAAAACGAAGGTCTTAGTAAAACGCAGCGTGTGTCAGTGTTTTGTTATGTAATTTGGATCAGGGCTGCGGCCCAAAGGAATCCTGTGGGACCAGATTTAAGCCCTCCTCTTCCACATATTATTGAATATTTTTTTTTCATTCCCATAATAATTAAGCATGTCAGGGCACCCAAGGATACTTTGTGAGACTTGCAGCAAAATTACTTTTTTTTTTTATTTTTTATTGCTTGATGCTGAACTCTGTTAACCTATTCAGCTCAGAATACAGCATCAAACTAAAGCAAATGCTTGGTATGGCCTTATAGTAAACCATTGCATATCTAGGCTTTTAGACATGGCTGGATTACATTTAAATATATGGAGGAAAAGTACAATTAGGGGTGTGTATTTCTGACTAGGCCCATGTCTATGGTGGCACATTTTCAGGAGGCAACAGGCCATCTGAAGATGCAGTGCAGTATATTGAAATATGTTTGTATGTGCACAGAAATGTCTTCTGTATGTAAGTGTACTTAAGATGGAGAAGCACATAAATGGATGATTTTTTTTTAAATCTAAAAATGGTGAAGGTGGAGCTGCAAGTGGCGTGTGGGGGTGCACAAATCTGAATAGCCTAGGGCAGCATAAAACATAAATGCAGACGTGAGTAGAATGCAGAGAAGAATCATGTGCCACATGTGATATTGAATAACCCCAGGACATATCGCATAAGAATTGAGGGCATTTGTAATTTATGGTCCTTTTTTAGAACCTGAGAGTTTCCAGCTTTGTCTCTCCATAAACTCAACCTAATGCTGGGGTAGCTAAATTAGAGAGAATTCTAATATAATTTACCTTTTTTAAAGCCCAGAGTTTAACACCACAGTGAACATTGAGTGAAGCTTTTTTTTTTTTTTTTTTTTTTTTTTACTTGATTGTTATTGTTCATCATAGTGTAGAATAGTATCCATAATTTCAGAGCTGCTTTAGTAAATATTAAATCTATACTTCTGAAAATTGTGTGGGACCTGTTAATTATGCATGATAACATTGGTTGAAACACTAGCCTGAGTATTAGATCTACTCATCATAGTGTTAAGTCTGTTTATGATGGACATGACTCATTCATTTACAAAGGAACATTCCTAGTGCATAGCCAGAGGGGATTTGTGTGCGGGTGATATGAATTCAAGGTTGGATTGATGCAATAGTCCTGTTTAATTCAAGGAAAAAATGGTTTACAAGAAAAACAAATCTTGCTTTTAATTGAACTAAAACCTTTTTCTTTTGCAAAGCAGTCTGTTTTATGATTTGCTCTAGATATATTATAATGCAGGCAGCCTAAGGTAAGTTGGTGTCTTTTTTTAATGTTTTTAGTGATTTACAGTGCTGTTCTATAAAGATTCTTCACTATATTTTTTTTAAGACCTCATTGTTTAGCTTAAGATTTCACACAGGCTGATTATAGTACATGATTGCTTCACTTCCTAAACTTGCTTTGAAAACTGAAAAGAATCAAACAGTTTGTAAACATTTTCAACTTTTTTTTCCCTATATGGTCATTTGAATAGTTAAATGATAATGAATAGTTTTTTTTAGAACCTTATATTCAGCCTTTTAATTTTTCATAGTAAATTATTATTTATTGTAGGCATTCATTTTTTGACCTGCTAATTTCCCATTTTTTCCGGAGGGTTTGTTGTAAAAAACGAGCTTTCAATTTCTCATACTGAAAGCTCTGGCACTTGTAGATGCCATATTCCTACTGTTTAGAATATATATATATATATATATATATATATATATATTTATTTATTTATTTATTTATTTATTTATTTATTTATTTTTTAAAGCTCAACCAACCACAATTGTAGATCCCACCTCAGCAAAACTGAATTTGAAATGTAATTTATTACACACAAACTATCATTAAAGGGAAGTTTTGTCAAACTGGAATGTTTTTAGAATATCCTTTTTTCTTGTGTATAGAAAAAAACAATGTCCCTTTCGACTCTTCAGATCTCTGAGCCTATGTATCAACAAAATTTCCTTTGATCTTTTGGAAACTGATTGTAAACAAACTGAAGCAGAAATTCCAGTTTATTACTTTTTGAGATTTTATATATGTATATATTTTTTTCTTTTTACAGCTTTAGAACTACAATATTTCCCTTGAAATCTTTTGAGCATTTTGGCCATCCTGTTCCAGAAATACATTTTACTTACCAATGGTTCTGAATGCTTCCGGACGATGGTATCCTGACTCATCCAATAGACTTCCTGGACAATTCTCGAACCATTGACTTCTATACTGGTGATACCCCTGGTAGCGGTTGCAGAATATCTTCATGCTGTACTACATGTATGTAACTACTGTCACTTATGTATTTATCCTTGATTACACTGTCATATGACACCATGGGTATCATTCAAGATGCATGTTCATGAAGATAAAAAATGAGTTGTGTTATGAAAATGAATTTGATATATAAAATGTAGTGATTGCACACACTTAATACAATATGTAGCTACGTGCCATTATTCCTTTAAAATTTAACACATTTTTAGTTCCTTTACCAGCTGCAGGTTGTCAAATATTCTATGTGCTCTTGAGTATTAGGAACCCAAAACTGTAGCTTTCCCCATTTTTATCTAAGGATAATGTCAAGTTTTGTAACTATAACCTCATATGGCTAGTCAAAATTGTGAAAGTCTTTCTGTGACTCTAAATGCCTATCAAATTTATTTTACACATAAGGCCAAAGTGTTACCTTTACCAAAACTTTATTAATCAATATTTTTTTTTTTTTTTTGTGTACTTGAAATTGATGGAGTAGGAAAGCAGCTTAAAGGACCATTGTAATGCATTTGCAAATAAAGCTCGTATGTATGCATGTTGTGAAGAGACAAAAAATAGTAAGAAAAACAATATTTATTTTACACTTCATAGTGTTTTAAATAAATTGGCTGCTCTCTCCTCATACAGAGCTGTATTTCTCCACCTCCCTGGGAGCGTGGCCAGCTCTGCCTGGTGACTGGGCTGGGCTCTGATGTCACTGGCCCTACCCGGTGATATAACTCCGCTCCTGTGGCCTACACAAAGGTAACAGTGATATTGTAACCAGCATCCAGTTGCCTCATAGGCTCCATCCACTTCACGGAGATGCTCCATCTATGATATAGTCTAACTGGTCAGACCTTCTTTTTTTTTTTTTGCCACAAGTCTCCGGCAGTGATGCTAGTATAAATGCAACTTCCTTTACTGTGTAAATGTTTATTAACAAGTGGGAAAACATTTTGAAAATATATATTTAAACAGAACTTTGGGCTTTCCCATATATTTTACTTAATATAAATCAGTCAATCTTTTAACCAAAGGTTCAAGTCTCAGACTTGACACCACTACAAAATGTATTTATGCCTTTATTACTGTATTTATGATAAATTGCATAATTTGAGGAACCCCACAGCAACTAATTTGTTTAAAAAAAAAAAAAATGCTCAAAGTCTTTAAATTGGTAAGGCTTTGAGTGGTTTAAAATGTATTTATTTATTTTTTATATATAGTGTGATTTTTCTTTTTTTCTTTCTAAACTCTGCCCTATGAGATCTATTTTTAGATTAGATTTTTTAAAGTAGGATATCCATGTCCTATTTTACCATTTGAACCATTAAGCATTCTACAAGACATGTGCTTAATTTAACAAATTGGATCACACCACACTTTTTTGTCTAGTTTTAGCACCAAAACAATTCTTATTACAGATAATGTATATGTAAAACTAGTTCATATCATACCTTTCAACCTCTTCTAAACTTCCTAGATTTCTAATAATAATAATTATTATTATTATCAATCTTGTTTTCTCATAATTTGGGTGTTTTTAAATTTTTTGCTGGTTTCATCATTTTTGTCACTTTAACAAAAAGCCAACAAGAAAATTTTATCTCGCACTTCTTGAATACTTATCTATTTGCAGATAAATCGTCTGTACAATCTCGAACGGCTCAAGTTGTTTTCATCTGACATGCACCTAGTGTAAACGGTCTATCGTAATTTTTTCAGTTGTGCACATGCTTCTTGCTGGCCAGAGTAAAAAAAAAATATTTTTGTTTATTAGACTTGCTAATCAGATCTGCATTTCAACTCTGCGCCTGGATGTTTTAAAGTAATAAATTGGGTTTGTGTGTAAGCTGAATAAGTAATTACACTGGTTTCATAAGGTTTTTGCAACATGAACTATATTTGCTGTCTTTTTTTATTTTTTGGGTGCTGATTTTAGATTAGGCATTTTTAAAAGTTAAATTGTTAAAACATTAAGATGACGCAATGGTCTTTTTTTTATTTTATTTATTTTTTTTGTTTCTGTAGGGATTCTTTAAATGTTGTGGTTAGCAATACTTCTTACTTCCTGATAGGAAGTTAGAGGAAATGCATAATCTAACCTCACTTTTGTTGCTGGTACTGTTATGGAAACCTGTTTTTGTTTCAAAGTAAACCTCAGTTCTAAAATGGGAGACCAAGTACAGCATCACAGGGCTATTCACTTACCAAATGTTTGTCAAAAAGTGACTGAGATTTTATAATATACTGCCCACGAACAGACTGTGAGGCCAGCCTACTACTTACATTTTAGCTGTCATGATCAGAACAAAAAGTGGGCTCCTTGTGTGTTGCGTTAAATGCAAGGTTAGCCTGACTGGGTGAAAACTAAGAAGAAATTCATGACATTTGCAGTTCCCATGGAACAGAAATCTTTTTCAAAAAAGTGCAATGTTGAGTACTCCATTGTACCTTTTTAGCATTAAGGCCAGATTATTGCAGAGAAGGTCTTCCAGGTTTCTGGAGGATTCGGTATGGGAAAACAGAGATTCATCTTTGTCAGAGTGAAAGAGGTTGAGCACACACAGCACCTGAAACTGTTCCAGATTCTACATACAGTCCTGAGGCCTTGCCTCATCAAGCAAAAAGCTCACTTGACAAATCTTTATAGTGTGTGTGTGTGTGTTAATTAGTAATCATATCCCCTCTAGAGAAAATAAGCTTAATTTTGTTTTTTCTTTCTTCATAACTTAGCCTCTCCATTCCCCTTAGTTTTGTTAGTTTTGTAGCCCTTCTCTGTACCTTTTCCAGCTCTAAAGTATCCTTTTTTATGTAGTGGTGCCCAGAATGGAACTCCGTGTTCCAAATGAGTGCGTGCTAGGGATTTGTATAGTGGCAGAATTATATTTGCTTCCCTTGCTTCTATACCCTTCTTAATACATGCTAATAATATTTTACTTGCTTTTGCAGCTGCTTCTTGGCATTGAGTACTCTTGCCTACTGTAGGTGGTTGTCCACAAGTAGTCCCAAATCCCTTCCAATATCTAATACCCCTATATTTGCTCCATGAAATTATAAATTGCACAGCTATTTTTCATTCCCAGATGCATAACTTTACTTTTATTCTTATTAAATCTCATCTGACATTTTAGATGCCCATTCCTCTGTCTTATGTAAGTACATCATTAGCTGATTTAATTACCTTGCACAACTTCGTGTCATAAGCAAAAATAGACAATATTTTCCAATCCTACTTCTAAGTCATTAATAAATATGTTAAAAAGGAGAGGACCTAATACTGAACCCTGAGGAACCCCACTTACCACATTAGTCTAATCGAGGTATGTTCCATTTACAACAACCCTTTGCTTCCTGTATTTTAGCCAGCTCTCGATCCATTAGCAGGTATTTACTGCATTCCTGTATCCCTTAGTTTGTAAAATAGTCTCCCATGTGCACTGTATCAAAAGCCTTTGGAAAATGCAAAAAGACGACATCCACTGAGTTGTATTCATTCAGGTTCCTACTGACCTCCTCCATAGAAACTAATTTGCTTTATATGGCATGACCTATTCCTCATTTTCATTTTGTCTCCTACTTCTGTTCAAATAGACATATTCTTGCATATTACCCCTTATTAACCATTCTAAAAGCTTCCCCACTACATAAGTTAGACTCACTGGTCTATAATTTTCTGGATTTGCTCTTGCTTCCTTCTTAAATATAGGTATCACCTCTGCTTTTCTCCAATCATCTGGTAAAAGCATTTTCACGGATGACACGAAGTTGTGCAAGGTAATTAAATCATATAATGATGTGCTTTCCCTCCAAGGGGATTTACATAAAATTGAGGAATGGGCATCTAAATGGCAGATGAGATTTAATACGAATAAATGTAAGGTTATGCATCTGGGAAGGAAAAATAGCCATGCAATTTATAATCTTAATGGAGCAAATCTAGGTGTATCAGATATTGAAAGGGATTTGGGAGTGCTTGTGGACAACTACCTAGGTAACAGTGCTCAAAGCCAAGCAGCAGCTGCAAAGGCAAATACAATATTAGCATGTATTAAGAAGGGTAAAGAAGCCAGGGAAGCAAATATAATTCTGCCACTATACAAATCTCTAGTACGCCCTCATTTGGAATATGGAGTACAATTTCTGGCACCACTTCATAAAAAGGACATTTTAGAGCTGGAAAAGGTACAGAGGAGGGCAACAAAACTAATAAGGGGAATGGAGGGGCTAAGTTATGAAGAAAGTCTAACCAAATTAAACTTATTTTCTCTAGAAAAAAGGCATCTAAGAGGAGATATGATTACCTTATATAAATACATCCAGGGTCAGCATAAAGATTTGTCAGGGGAGCTTTTTGTGCCAAGAGGTTTTCAACTGTCAAGAGGACATCCCTTGAGGTTAGAAGTAAAAAGATTCCACCTCAGAGAGAAAAGGGTTCTTCACAGTAAGGGTGGTTAATCTGTGGAATTCTCCACCAGAGGAGGTGGTGACAGCGGATTTGATAGATAACTTTAAAAGGGGACTGGATTTTTTTTTAATTAAAAAGGGAATTCAGGGTTATCATGGATAATTAGAGAGACAGTATTGATCCAAATTTTGTACATTTCCTTTGAGACAATTGGCTAAGTCTCGCTTGTGTTTTTTTTTTTTTTTTTTTTTCCTATTTGCCTTCCTCTGCACTAATTAATAATAAAAAAAAAAAGACATTAAATAATTGATAATTAACAACTAATTAATTAATAGTTAATCCACATATTGCAGATCAGAGGAGATCTTAAAAGGTTGAACTTGATGGACTGAAAGTCTTTTTTTCAACCTTTAAATACTATGGTCCTCATTCAATTGCAATTTTTGCCAATTGAAGAGGGCTCTATATAAGCACATAACATATTTTTTGACCGACGTTTTTACTTAGTGAAGACCTTGATTTTGGATAGAAGTTCAGTAACTAAAAAGTTCTGTATAAAAAATATGTTATGTGCTTATATAGAGCCCTATTCAATTGGCCAACTCGCAATTGAATGAGGCTCTATGTAACTATGTAAATACCCTGTGTTGAGTGAATCTTTAAAAATTAGATATAAAGGTTTGGCTATTACAGAACCCAGTTCCCTCAGTATTCTTGGATTTATTCCATCATTGGGGCTTTAACATTTATTTTTTCCAACCTCTACTGCATTTCTTCCTGTGTTGACTAATTCGGCGACCATAGTATAGCCCCATTATGTTGCAGTGTCCCAACCACTGGTACCTCCCTTGTGTATACTGAAGAAAAGAACCTATTTAGCTCATCTGCCTTTCTTACTTCTTACGAATTGTAAGACAGCCTGTTTCACATTTGTAAAGTTCCTATAGATTCCTTCCTGGCCTTCATCCCATTTAATATACTTACAAAATATTTTAGGGTTAGTCTTAATCTCTTTTGCAACTAATTTTAAATGTTTCTATTTTTTAGCCAGTCTAATCTTTTGCAAGCCTTGTTGATTTCCTTGTACTCCTGTAAAGCAGTCTCTGTCCCCTCTTGTTTGTATAATTTTAAATGCCTGTTTTTGACTCTGTATCTTGATCTCTAAATCATTGTTAAGCCACAATGTATGTGATTTACTCCTTTTTATGTTTATTCCCACATGGTATATGGTGATTAATATGTAGATTTAGTAAGGATTTGAATGTTGTCCATTTATGTTCAGTATTTTTACCTATCTGTTCTCTGTCCCAGTCTATACTTTGTATTGCTGCCCTTAGCCATTTATAATCTGCCCCCTTCAAATTGGACCCTTCAAATTTAGTTTTTTTTAATTCAATCTGAAATGAGACTGTGTTGTGATCACTGTTTCCCAATGGTGGCCCTATATCAACATTTGATACTATATCCATATTTGTGATAACTAAATCCAAGATATCCTCATTTCTAGTAGGTTCTTGTATAACCTGGGCCAGATAATGATCCCAGAGTGTACTCAAGAACCTACTCCCCTTTGAAAAACTGAATGAATGAAACCAGCAGTTCAGCTGAGTAATAAGTCTCCCATTATTAAAACTTGCCCATGCTTAGCTGCATTTTCAATGTTTAACAATAATTGCAGGTCCTAACTTTCAATTATATTTGGGGGTTTATAGCATACTCCTACTAAAATAAATATAGATATAGTTCCAACAGAAATATCTTCTCTGACTATAGGCTTACATTCAGGCTTAACATACATACAAATCCCTTCTCCTCTTTTTACCATTGCCCCTATCTTTCCTAAATAGGTTATAACCATCCAGATTAACAGTCCAGTCATGAGATTCATCCCACCATGTTTCAGTAATGCCTATTACATTCCATTTTTCATTAATTGCCCAAAATTCTAACTCTCCCATTTTTCCTGTCAAGCTTCTGGCATTAGAAAGCACACACCTTATGTTCTGAATTTGTAGTTTTGAAGTGCCTGCCTCTGTACTTGAACTGTAAAAATGTCCTTCTTGTGTAGTGGTGCCCAAAATTGTTCTCCATATTCCAAATGAGGGTGTACTAGGGATTTGTATAGTGGCAGAATGTATATTTGCTTCCCTGGCTTCTATATACTTAATACACAATGATATGTTATCTGCAGCTGCTGCTTGGCATTCAGCACTGTTACCTAGGTGGTTGTCCACAAGCTCTCCCAAATCCCTTTCAATTTCTGATACACTTGCTCCATTAAGATTATAAATTGCATGGTTATTTTTCCTTCCCAGATGCATAAATTTACATTTATTCGTATTATATCTCATCTGCCATTTAGTTGCCCATTTCTTTAATTTATGCAAATTCCTTTGGAGGCAAAGTACATCATTTTCTGATTTCATTACCTTGCACAACTTAGCAAAAATGGAGACAATGCTTTTCAGTCCATATTTCTAAGTTGTGCAAGGTATTAAATCAGAAAATGATTTAATAATGACTGTCATCAGAAATATGGACTGAAAAGCATTGTCTCCATTTTTGCTGATGACAGTCATTATTAAATCATTTTCTGATTTAATACCTTGCACAACTTTGTGTCATCAGCAAAAATAAACTACTTTCCAGTCCTACTTCTACGTCATTAATAAATATGTTAAAAAGGAGAGGACCTAATGCTGAACCCTGAGGAACCCCACTTACCTCATTAGTCCAGTCTGAGTGTCCCAGTTAATCCTTGGCTCTCTATCCATGAGCAGATATTTGCTGCAATTCCTGTGTCCCTTAGTTTGCACAATTGTCTTCCATGTGGCACTATCAAAAGCCTTTGCAAAATCCAAAAAGACTACATCCACGGAGTTGCCTTTGTCCAAGTTCCTACTAACCTCCCCATAGAAACAAATTGAGTGATGGGTCAAAGTGACAACATATTCCGTAGCGCTATACAGGTGTTAAGTACAAGTCAAAAATACAATTAAACCATTGTAAACCTACATATTTCTTTTTTCAAAGCACCTCCCAAAGATAAAAACTTGCAAACATAAAATCTAAAAGATACAGATTTTGAATATTCCCTATTTGTTGCAGTAACTTTTTTATTTTTATTGGAAGCTGGTAAATACCACCCCATATCATTAGAAACTATAAGCTACAATGTTTTACTGGATTAGTTTCATACATTTTAATTCATAAACTCTTACAATGTTACCAGATATGGTATTTTATAATGGACAGTTGGTGAAAAAGTGTCTTGTGGCTTTTCATTTTTTATAGGTGTAGATAACATTAATGCAACAATCTCTTCTACAGTGCTTTTGTGGCATTGTGAAACTGATTAATTGTTTATATGTTCTAACTCCTTTTTGTTCCAGACTGTCTTGGGAATCATGACCTCCCCTGTGTGTCTGTCCCAAAGATCTCCGTCCAGCAGCTGTAGTCTTCCTGTGGAAGTGCGGCCAAAATCCTTTGATTCTGCTCTGGTCCTGCGAGAGAGGAATGGCCCTTTAAGCCGAAGATCCAGAAATGATTATCTTGACAGTTTGGATGGGTGACAACTCCACTATATAGCTAGCATGAAAAAATATCATACTATGAGCATAATCTAAAAAAAAAAATGAATAAAATGGTGGCTCTAGGTTGCTAAAAATTACTATACCTATCCCAATATATTATAGGGTGCTCACTAGAATAATTAATTGGTATACCAAACAGACGGGAAAAAAAGTTGCCAGTTTTGAGGCACACCTTGAAACTTTTTTTAGGTCAAAAGTGAGTGCCCTTAAAACATATTATTAACCTGGTAAAAATGTACCCACATTTTAAAAATCATATTAAAAACTGCTTGTCATTCCAATGCAAAATATATAGCTAGAAGTAATTTCAATATTTCTCGAGACTTTAAATTAGATGACTGCCAGAACAGTGGAATATTTAAAAATGGTGCAAGAATGATGAAAAAATAAATATGTTGAGTTAAGAGACTAAACCTGTTATAACTTCAGATTGTACCTATAGCTGGATATATTTCTAAGTATATTTCTTGTAATTTATGTCTATTTACATTACTTACAGTGACTTTCAAAAGTATTCACCCCCCTTGGGTTTTTACCTATTTTGTTACATTACAGCCTTCAGTTCAATATTTTGTTAATCTGCCTTTTATGTGATGGCTCAAATCACAATAGTCTAAGCTGGTGAAGTGAAATGAGAAAAATATATACATAAAACTATTTGTTAAAAATTGAAAACAGAAAATTGGTATGTGTGTATGTATTCACCCCCTTTGCTATGAAGCCCATAAAAAAAAAAAAAGCTCTGGTGCAACAAATTTACCTTCAGAAGTCACATACCGTATATACTCGAGTATAAGCAGAGTTTTTCGGTTGAGGATGGTGATGAGGGGGGAGAAGAGACACTGGAGAGAGGGGGGGGGGACACGGGGCAGCACATTTCCCACCCCCTGCTTATACTCTGGTCGGCTTATACTCGAGTATATACGGTAATTAATTAGTGAAATGATGTCCACCTGTGTGCAATGAACTGTCACTACATATACACACCTTTTTTTGATAGGCCCCAGAGGCTGCAAGAGGCGCCACTTACCAAACTCTCCAAACAAGTAAGGGACAATGTTGTTGAGAAGTACAAGTCAGGGTTAAGTTATAAAAAACATATCCAAATATTTGATGATCCCCAGGAGCACCATCAGATCTATCATAACCAAATGGAAAGAACATGGTACAACAGCAAACCTGCCAAGAGACAGCCGCCCACCAAAACTCACCGTCCGGGCAAGGAGGGCATTAATCAGAGAGGCAGAACAAAGACCTAAGGTAACCCTGGAGGAGCTGCAGAGACTGGAGTATCTGTACATAGGATGACAATAAGCCGTACGCTCCATAGAGTTGGGCTTTATGGCAGAGTGGCCAGAAGAAAGCCATTACTTTCAGCAAAAAAAACAAAATGGCACGTTTTGAGTTTGCGACAAGGCATGTGGGAGACTCCCAAAATGTATGGAGGAAGGTGCTCTGGTCTGAGACTAAAATTGAACTTTTCGGCCATCAAAAAAAACTCTGTTTGGGTGATGTGATGTGTTGGGTTGGGTTTGCCCCAAAGAACACCATCCCCACAGTGAAATGTGGTGGCAGCATCATGCTGTGGGGATGTTTTTCAGCAGCCGGGACTGGGAAACTGGTCAGAGTTGAGGGAAATATCGATGGTGCTCAATACAGGGATATTCTTGCGCAAAACCTGTGCCACTCTGTGCATGATTTGAGGCTAGGACGGAGGTTCACCTTCCAGCAGGAAAATAACCCCAAACGCACTGCTAAAGCAACACTTGAGTGGTTTAAGGGGATAATATGTAAATATGTTGGAATGGCCTAGTCAAAGCCCAGACCTCAATCCAATAGAAAATCTGTGGTCAGACTTAAAGATTGCGGTTCACAAGCACAAACCATCGAACTTGAAGAAGCTGGAGCAGTTTTGCAAGGAGGAATGGGCAAAAATCCCAGTGGTAAGATGTGGCAAGCTCATAGACTTATCCAAAGCGAATTGGAGCTGTGGTTGCCGCAAAATGTGGCTCTACAAAGTATTTACTTTAGGGGGGTGAATAGTTATGCACATTGACTTTTTCTGTTATTTTGTCCTATTTGTCGTTTGCTTCACAATTTAAAAAAAATAAAAAAAAAATAAAAAAAAGTTGTGGGCATTTTCTGTAAATTAAATGATGCAAGGCCTCAAACAATCAGTGTTAATTCCAGGTTGTGAGGCAATAAAACACGGAAAATGCCAAGGGGGGGGGGGGGGGGTGAATACTTTTGCAAGGCACTGTATATTTCTAGCCCTGTTTAAAAGACAGCTTGTTATTCCAAGGCAATACATATGACTTTAATGTAGGGAGATAACTTAGGTTAGTGAAGGTTATAAGGACACTAGGAAAGGCTTTTGGTCCTACATGCCTGGCGTTAGAAGATACACAATGGCAAAAACAGTAACATTTACACTAAGTTTTGCATGCCTGGCATTGCTGCGCCTCGTTTTTCATCCGGTTTCAGATTTTTTTACATTTTTCGTCCGCCTTTTTTTTTCTTTTCAAGCAGCCGAAAATGGCAAATGTGGCTCCAATTGGTTTACAACTTCACTCCTAGGCTTCCTGGCTTTCCCCCCTGTACTGTGAGAGTGTTCTTTTTTTTTTTATATAATTATTTTGCTTGTTTTTGTCCTTTTTGTAGTTATGTGCCTTTGGCGCTCATTGCGAGCCTCGCCTCTTGTGTACTTTTTGCTCCTCTGAGCACCCTCACACATATATATTTATTATTATTATTATTATTGTTAGTTTTTTATTTTTCCTCCATTATACAATGTACATTTGGACTGTTGCTGACCTGAGGTATAAGTTTCATCAATGTGGCAAGTGTGCAGTATAAGTAGGCTGTGTGCGCGAGGGCAAACCGTTTGTTTAGGTGTGTAAAGCTCCATTTTTAGAATAGTAATGTTGTTAGTTGCAGGTTTGTGTTGTGAAATGGCTGCGATTGTGTATGTGTTACGCAGGTCCTGAGCATTTTCCGTACTTCCTAATAGTGTATTTTGTGCCTGGCGGTGCTTAGCGTGGTTAGGGGTCATGTAGCCTCGTTTTCGTTTGTTTCGTCCACCATTTTTTTTTGTTGCTTAGGCGACTTTTCAATTGCCGAAAGTGGGCAAATTGCGTTTAAATTGTTGTGCAACCTCACTCCCAGACGTCCTGGCTGTCCCCCCCGTGAGATGTGGATGTTTATTTATTTTATTTGTGTTTTTGCATGTGCACGGGTTCGGCCGTTAACTTTTTTTTTTTTTTTTCTAAGTACCTCTTTCCTTTTTGCAAAGTGTTACGGGCACTCATCTCCACCAGCGCAGTGAGCACCTTTTGTATTATGTCAGTGTTGGTAAAAGGCTAATTTCTGTTTATTTATTATTATTATTATTATTATTATTATTATTATATATTTTTTTTTTATGGCTTCTCAACCGAATCCATTGACGCATTAAACTTCTATTGTATAAGACCTAAAAGGCATAATCCGCCAACAATATCCTTTTTCCAGATTCTGGTACATTTATGCCACCTTCCAGTAAAAGACCAAGTAACTTTTTTTTTAATTTTTTTTAAAATAGATTCTACTTTTTTAGACTTTTTATCCATGATTAGATAGGTATTCAATGTTGATGTATTAAACTGGAATAATGAGATTTAATATGAGTCTGACTGTTGGCTCTGTTAAAGAAATGCATAAAATATATCCTTATTACAAAAAACAACTGTGCTTGCTACATGTTGAAATTAATTTGCCAGTCATCATGACTTTGTTCTGTTTGGAATTAATTATTTTAATGTCCTTTATTCTCCTACAGGAGTTTTTGTGACACAGAGACCCTTGATGATTCTTCTTATGAAGGAGACTATGAGATCCCAGATCTAAAACTTGTGCGCAAAATTGTGACCCAGGTTGAATTCTATCTATCTGATGAAAATCTCTCTCGAGACGCCTTCCTGCTCAAACATGTACAAAAAAACAAGATGGGCTACGTCAGCATTAAACTTCTCACATCTTTCAAAAAGGTGGGTTGTAGAATAGCACTTCGAAAATGGCATGTTGTTGGGGGTGTGTGTGTGTGTGTATATGTGTATATATATATATATATATATATATATATATATATATATATATATATATATATATATATATATATATATATATATATATATATATATATATATAATTATGTGTGTATGTGTATATGTATATGTGTGTATATATATATATATATATATATATATATATATATATATATATAATTATGTGTGTATGTGTATATGTATATGTGTGTATATATATATATATATATATATATATATATATATATATATATATATATATGTGTATTATTATTATTATTATTATTATTATTATTATTATTATTATTATTATTATTATTATTATTATTATTATTATTATTATTATTATTAATTTATTTATTTATTTTTTTTATTTTTTTCCCCAATTGAAAATTTGGTCTTTGGAAATATTGTACTGATTGTTTAGCAATTAGTCTTTGCAGATTCGAAGAGTAGATTTTGAATGTTCAAAACACCCAATAGTGGAGATCAGATGCATAAAATGTCCTATAAACTAAAAACTAGTTTGTTTGGTTTTTCTTTCCTTTGACATTGACAGGTGAAATATCTGACCAGAGATTGGAGAAAAACTTTGTATGCTTTGCAGTTTTCTGACCTGCTTGAGGTTAATGAGGAGGGAACAAAAGTGAGGCGGAAAAACCCAATACCGGACTCTCTTCATGGGCTACCTCCTACCAAACTACTGCTTACTTGGAATTTCTCTGACCCAGAGCAGAAACTATCTATGTGTCAGAGGAATACCATGGAGATAGTAACCTCTCTGTTTGCCCCTTATGGAGTAATCACTTCTGTTCGTATCTTGAAGCCAAGCAAAGAAATTCCATGTGACGTCAAAAAGTATCTGTCAAGATACCCAGAACTGACTACCAAGAGCTGTGCTTTGGTGGAATATGAGAGTTTGGAAGGAGCCAGGAAGGCACTGGAGGCACTTGGTGGGAAACTTTGTTCCACCAGTGACGATGATGATCTCAAGGTTATTCCCGTAAATGGACGAGGAACCCGCAAGAAAAGTGGCATGGAGACTGATGAGATGGAAGATTCAGATCTGCCAGACAAGAAGTTGGCAAAGAAGCAAAACAGGGTTACTGAGAGGTTGCAGTATGCCATGGACGATGCATCCTTCTGCAGTTCTTCAGAATCTGACAGCACACCGGCATCTCCAATCCTAATACCTCGTTATCTCTCTGCACTGAGCTTTGCCAGTCCAGGTATGTCATTCAAGCCAACTTCCTTCAGCAGTCCCCATTCCAGTCCATTCATGGCTCGGAAAATCCACTCCCAAACCCAGCATAGCCATTCCCCCATGGTCACAGAGTTTGGAGGATATCCTAGCCTATGTACCAGCCCAGAGTTAAACCGCAGAATTACAGAGCACTCAATGGACAGTGGTATTGGTTCCAACAGCCCATGGGTGCAGCGACGCAGAGCTGCTGCACACAACTTGCGTATGGAGAACAGACTGCTGCCTTGTAGCCCATTAGCAGCAAAGAAGTCCCCTGTCTTGCATGGTCTTCCTAATGGGATACTCCGTCTTCCGCATGGCCCTGATGGCAGCAGAGGATTCCACAACAGTATTGGCCGTGGAAAGCTAGTGCTAAGGCACTAAGTATAGCTAAAGTTGTTTTTGTTTTTTTTTGGTTGAAAACAGAAATTTCAAATACAGCCCATTAATTGTAAGAATGATTGGGCTTATATCTTCACAGGGATGTATATTCAGATTTTTATAATTTGAATGCTAGGTTCCCGATTTATTCTCAACAGTGGTTTTCTGTCATCAAGCTTTCTCTTAAGGGCTGTAATCAAACTGATGTGCATGATTAAATAAAGTAAAAAAAAAAATAGGATGGAATTGTGATTACTTTGACACAACCCCTCCATTCATGTGCTCCTTTTTCCTTAGAAGCATTAATGCGGGAACTTCAAAGTCCAAATCCTACTCTGGACACAGCAATTTGTCTTCTTATGTAAAAGACTCCAATGTTTCACTGAAACAGTACTTGACTGAAGTTCTGTTCCCCCAGAAACCACAACAATATCACTGTTAATTTGATGTATCTTTATGTATGTAAAATGAAAAACACTTATACTTTTCAACGCTACTTAACACGTGTGTGTGTGTATAGATAATGAGGGGATTGGTTACAAAATTAAGGGTAAACCTAATTTCTGTGCAACAAAGCTGTTGCCTTGCACAAAAAACACATTTTTCTCTCTTCTTTCTTTTCATTATGTAATGGTTTCACTCTAATGTCCACATGTCAGGGCAGTCTTATTTTGGAACTTCAGGCCAAGTTATACTTTCAGTTGAAACGCATGGACTATTCTGTGTGGGAGTCCCTCATATCCATTAGACTAATTTAATGTCAAGTATGTCTGTCTGAGTCCAAGCTGACCTGAATAAGCAGCATGACAGACTGCCAATAAAAAAAGTCAAACCTTGATACTTTCACACTAGTATCATTAAAGCACTGTCTGAATTATTTGTATGCAAGTAATACTGTACTTGATAAGCTGAAACCACTGTTGCAGGAATTGCATTCTTTCAATCCCATCTTCATCAAAAGGGACTCACAATTTGACCATAAACATCAGTTCTTCATGCAAGTTCTCCCAAAAAAGCATGATTTTTGTTTGTGTATATCCAGGATGTGTAAAAGGATAGCTGGGGTATCCTTTAAATGTAATATGTGTCATTATGGGCTGGTGATGAGAATATCTGTTGTGAGAAATGGGTAACAGGACTGTTCTGATTTTGTATACTTATAATTCCATGAACAATTTTACACTTTGGCTGCTGGACATTAAGCAGAGTTAAAAAGTACTCTAGCTGGTAAAATTTCATTTAATTAAATAAAAGCATTCTCAAAAAGCTTACTCATTACTTTTTTTTTTTCTTTCTTTTCTTCCCCGACTGGTTATACACATGCACTCCACCATTAAATATATGTGCTATTCTTTTATGCCTCTAACATGAATTAAGCTTTCAAGAAGACCAGCGTGTGTGTGTATATATGTGGTTCATTTAACATCTGCATGCATTAAATTTTATCCACATTCGATATCTTGATTTCGCCCCAGCTACAGAAAGTCAACCCATTATATTTGGGGGATTTTGGCTAAAATAAGCTATTGAATGTAAAAGTGCCAGGACTGCTGATGACTTGCTGTGTTACTGTGGTCATTGCTCTTTTTTTTTTTTTTTGGTGTGAAAAACAATATAGTGGGACAGTCATGGAACATGTACTGGAGAATGAGAATACCCCTTGAGTAGTTTGCCACCATTCTAGGTGGCAACAATAATGCATTCAGATTGGTAGATGTGAAGGAGATCTTTCAATAAAAGGTTACTGCACCAAATAATGCATATTCAGAGTCTCTAGTGGTCACCTGCAGTAAGCATCCTCTGTCTGAGTTGATAGTCTGCACTACTGCCATGTTGTCAAAGTGGAAAATATTGGGTTTATCCCTGAAATGGTCTCACCATAAAATAAAATAAAATCCCCCTACCTCTTGTATGTGAAGACTGTTGGACAGTTATTCTGAACAAAAAAAACAGATGTTGTGGAAAGACTCTAAAAAGGTGAGCTAGCATCCATTTTCAAACCCCTAATGAAATGGATTTCTTTAGCCACGGTTAGAGTGAAACAACCATCTGCAGAATATGTGGCCCACAACAACCTACACTTCCTATCCAGTCAATAGTGATCCCCAAAAACTAATTATGGGTTTACAGGTCTCCACAGATTAACCACCATTGCTGCGAAGAACCCTTTTCTTTCCTTAAGGTGCAATCTTTTTTACTTCTAACCTCAAGGGATGTCCTTTTTAGTTGAAAACCTCTTGGCACAAAAAGCTCATTTGACAAATCTTTATACTGACCCTGGATGTATTTATATAATGTAATCATATTTCCTCTTCGATGCCTTTTTTTTTTTTTCTAGAGACAATAAGCTTAATTTGGTTATTTCTTCATAATTTAGCCCCTCTATTCCACTTATTAGCGGTGTAGCCCTTCTCTGTACCTTTTCCAACTCTAGAATGTTCTTTTTTAAGAAGTGGTGCCCAAAATTTGTACTCCATATTTCAAATGAGGGCTTACTAGGGATTTGTACAGTGGCAGAATTATATCTGCTTCCCTTGCTTCTATACCTCTCTTAATACATGCTAATATTTTATTTGCCTTTGCTGCTGCTTGGCATTGAGCACTGCTACCTAGGTCGTTGTCGTCAAGTACTCTTAAATCGCTTTCAATATCAGATACCCCTATATTTGCTCCATGAAGATTCATTGCATGGTTATTTTTTCCTTCCCAGATACATAACTTTACATTTATTTGTATTAAATCTCATCTGCCATTTTAGATGCCCATTCCTCTATGTACTTTCCCTCCAAAGAGATTTACATAAAATAATTATCTGATTTTATTACCTTGTACAACTTCTTGTCATTGGCAAAAATGGAGACACTACTTTCCAGTCCTACTTCGAAGTCCTTAATAAATATGTTAAACAGGAGAGGACCTAATGCTGAACCCTGAGGAACCCCACTTACCACATTAGTCCAATCGGCGTATGTTCCATTTACCACAACCCTTTACTTTCTGTCCTTTAGCCAGCTCTCGATCCATGAGCAGATATTTACTGCAATTCCTGTATCCCTTCATTCGTACAATAGTCTCCCATGTGGCACGGTGTCAAAAGCCTTTGCAAAATCTAAAGACTACGGAGTTGTCCACTGAGTTGCCTTGATCCAGGTTCCTACTAACCTCTTCATAGAAACTAATTAGATTTGTTTGACATGACCGATCATTCATAAATCCATGTTGTCTCCTAATTTATAATCCTGTTCAAATAGACATATTCTTGCATATTATCACTTATTAACCCTTCTAAAAGCTTCCCTACTACAGAAGTGAGGCTCACTGATCTACAATTGCCTGGATTTGCTCTTGCTCTCTTCTTTTCTTTTCGCAAGTCATCTGGTACTGACACTGTGAGTGACTCTTGAAAAATTAAATCTAATGGTTTGTGCATTACAGAACCCAGTTCCCTCAGTATTCCATCAGGACCTGAGGCTTTATTGACATTTATTTTCTCCAACCTCTTTTGGATTTCTTCCTGTGTTGACCAATTATTTAGTGAAGGTAGTGTAGCCCCATTATGTTGCAGTGACCCAGCTACTGGTGTCTCCCTTGTTTATCCCGAAGAAAATAACCTATTTAGCTCATTTGCCTTTTCCTGGTCACGAAGTGTCAGACGGCCTGTCTCACATTATAATGCTCCTGTAGCTTCTTTCCTGGCCTGATATTTAAAAAATAATTTAGAGGGTAATTTTATTCTTTTGCAACTAATTTTTTTCATTTTCTATTCTAGCCAGTCTACTAGCCCTTTTCCAAGCCTTGATTTTTCATGTACTCATGTAAAGCAGTCTCTGTCCCCTCTTGTTTGTATAATTTAAATGCCCATTTTTTTACTCTGCATCTTTAAATCATTGTTAAGCCACAGGGGTTGTGATTTACCGCTTTTATTCCCACATGGTATATGGTGATAAGTATGTATATTTAGTAGGATTTAAATGTTGTCCATTTTATGTTCAGTATTTTTACCTGCCAGTTCTCTGTCCCAGGTTATACTTTGTATTGCTGTCCTTAGACCAGACCTGGGCATTGTGCGGGTCACATATGGCTCTTTGGTGGGCATTGTGCGGCCTGCTACAGTGGGATAAAAAATTGTGTCCTGGACAGTAAAACACTGCCAATTGTAAAAAGGGGGAATTTGTGAGCAGTAGTTTTGTGACTAACTGGGATGGATAGTGCTCTTGGCACTGAGAAAATAAAATAAAGCTATGAAATGAATATTGCGTAGAATTAAGTTCAGCCTATAGTTCGGCCCTCCACAACATTCAGAGTTTCTCATATAGCCCCTTTGGGAAATAAATTGCTCACCCCTGCCTTTGACCGTTAAAATCTGCCCTTTTTGAAATTAAGAGTTTTTGTTGGCCCCTTTACAGTTGTTGTTTTTTATTTTTTATTTATTTATTTTTATTCAATCTCAAATGAGACACTGTTGTAATCACCGGATTATCAATATTATTTGTGATCTCTAAATAAAAGATAACATCATTTCTAGTAGGCTCTTGTATAACCTGAGCCAGATAATAATCCCTGAGTGTATTCAAGAACCTGCTCCCCTTACCTCAAACTGCTGGTCTCATTTATCCAGTTTATTCCAGGGTGATGAAGGTCTCCCATTATTGTAACTTGAACATGCTTAGCTACATTTCCAATCTGTAAAAATACTTGCATTTCCTCACTTTCAGTTATATTTGGGGGATTATAGCATACTCTAACTAATATTCTTTAATTTTGGAATAACGAGAGGCAGCCAATAAAGAATACAGTATTATGAAATCCCCTGTTCCAAATCATCTCCTCATCTTCTATTGTCAAATGCATAACAAAACCCCTTGCAGAGCACACATTTTTTTTTTCATTTTAGTGCCTTGTCAGCCCCCATAATGATAGCAACACTAGAGGGTCAGCCCTTTTTTGGGATCTGTATCAGCACAATAGTATTAGACTGTGATATTTATGGCAACTGAGAATGAACTTATCCAGTGACTGCAGGACCAGAAGCTAGAATCTTACCTTTGTTGTGTGTTCAACCCAAGCACTCTCTGCTGATGGTTCTCTAAATAGCTGTAGAAAACTGCCCTGTTCATTTAGTACTTGACAGTAGTTGCTGTTTTTAGCTGACTTGTCGTTATGGCCTGAAATGAAGCAGCTGACCCTCCTTGAGAGACCTCCACCAACCTAACAGCCTTTGAAGATTCATCATCAGTTGCCATGACTCTGCTAGCTGGCAGCTCTTGCAAAGTACTGGGCATGGCAGATTGTATTTTAGCTGTAACACCTGTACCACTTGAAGACTGTGCAGTTTGGGAAGGTTGTACTTGTGTCAAACTTGCAACTTGTCCAGTCTCTTTACAATTATCATGTCCAGAATAGTGGGTATTATGCCCACTGCTAGATGAGGACCTGTGCCTATAAGACCTATGACACCTAGACCTACTAAGCACATCCTTAAATGAATGTGCACCAACACTCTTTCCCCCTCCCCCTTTGGTATGGTGGAATATGGCTGTGTTTCCCTTGAGATGGAGGAATAAAAGGCGCAGAAGACATTTCTTGAAGAACCTGTGCCCCAACCAAATCATTGTTGGCAAGTGGGTTGTATAGAAAGAAGCCAACCTCTAGCTGCCCCGATAGACATGATATGGACACAAGATCGATCAATGATAAAGCTTTTAAAAAACAAGGGGGTAGTATACGTAAATAACCTATATGATCGTAATAACCTCTGTACACTACAAGAACTTCAGGGAAAATTTTAACTGAAAAATGCTTACGTGGTCGGATTATGAGACCATAAAAACCACATTATATAATCAGGGTTATAAAATCCTTAAATCCCATTATATAATCAGGGTTATAAAATCCTTAATTTGCCAAGGCTATTAAAAATGTAGGAATTGTTAATAAAAAGGGAAAAGGGACATATTTTATCCAATTGTAATAAAATAGTAGAGGATACTCTTCCATTTCATAAGAGCATTGGCATAAAGGGATGGGAGAGATCCCTAAATATGTTTTTTTCAGATCAGTCACAGTGTTGTACCGCCCTTAAATTGGTGAAGAAGTCCGCTATTAATTCAGCTTATATTGAGCTGTTTTTCAAGGTAATTCATAGGTGGCATCTGCTACCAATTAACATAAAAAATATGAACCCCCACGTTGATGGATTGTGCTAGAAAGGCTGCGGCCTAGAAGGCTCCGCCATACACCTGTGGTGGGGATGTGTCAAAATAAGAGATTATTGGACCAAAGTCTGTTTAGAACTTACAAATTTGGTGGGCAAACTGATCACCTGTACTCCATCCTTGACTTTATTCCATATGAACTTGGATGATCTTTTAAGGGGTGACAAACCGTTAATCTCTCATGTTCTACTGGTGGCAAAGTGGCAGATAGTTAAATGCTGGAACAAGCAAAAAGTCACCACATGGATTGAGTTGAAAAACACTATCGACCTTAACAGACAACTAATGAGGAACTCAAATATTTTGATAACGACAAATTGCCCTAAATTAATTAACTGGTAAAAATGGGACAAATATTCTAACTCAGGGAAACTTATCGTACAATAATTGAGTAGATCAGTACTCCCCACCTTTTGTTAATTTCCCTTAAAGGGCAATTTGCCTATACCATCTGTTATTGAGTAACTGTAATTGGAACCTTATGTGTACGTGTGTATTCTGTTACCTATTGGGTACGGGTTTTGTATAAAAAAAAAAGAAAGAAGCCAACCCCTTCAACATAACCCCATAGTTATGAAGGCCCATAAATGAGGTGGGGAATATATTTGTCTCTCTCCTTTCTATAGCTAATTTAAATAATATCAAATAAGAAAAATGCCCCATTATGTTTATGCTGCTCCACCAGGGATCACTGTGCATTGTTAAAATAAAAGCGTAAATGTAATGTATAACTATAAGATATTTTATTCCCACACTTTTAGAATTAGCAAAATTAAATTAAGGGAACTTTTCACCCAAACACAAATGTTTTTTTTATGTAGCTATCTTACAAAATAGTAAAGAAAAAGTAGAAAAATACATAGAGCCTCATTCAATTGAGCTTTCGGGAGATCCGGGCTTCGGAAATGTAGCCAAGTGACTTTGCTATTCAATTGGAGTCTTTTTATGGGCTTCGATCGGGTTACGGGCTCCGGCCTGCAATTCACTGTGATGGTTCAAATGGCAAGTTAATGTCCCTCCCAAGCCTTTGATCTTTCACGGCCGAAAGAAACGCCAACGCTAAAATCGAAAATCGATTCTCAACTGCTCTGATTCTCCCGTGCTAACCACTCCGTCAAGCCCGCAAATGGCAAATGTCGAACCACAAGTTACTGGTACCAAGGAGGACTTGCAAAGGGCTTAATGACATGGCCGGAGCAATTTAAAAACAAATAAAAAATCAATACTCTACTCTTATTAAAAGGTAAAGTGATGTTAGCTCTTAGAATTAATAGCACAACATTCTCAAGCTCACAAATTGGCTAATAAAAATACTTTATTGTATGTTTAATTTCCTGTGTTATATCGGTCCTGGCAATCAATGTGTTAATACCTATAATGAAACTTGCATGTAATAGGATATCATATTTACGGCTTTATCAATATTGCATTATATCTGGAATGTGGGTCCGATCATAACCCGTAATTTAAGCCCATAGGACTTTGAAATGCAGCCTCGATTTTCCATTTAAGTTATGATGACCATCTCTGTATCCATTGGCTGTTTCGATTCAGGAGTTACGGCCTTGCATGATTTATCATGTTCAAGCCTGCAAATGCTATATTCGATGGCGCACATCGTAAACCATGCTATCGGGCCGGGACTTGCAGGCCCGGCCATTTGAATAGCACCATAAGTTGCGGATGCTGCGGGCCCGCAGGAGGCCTGCAGACTTATGGCCTATACCTATACCTCTATACTTTGCACCTCCGAATTGTATAAGACTCAATTTTGTGACAAAAAATGTAACTAGAGTAGGAAATACCACAAGCTATGAAAGATTTAGTATAGTATATTTGTGAGAGGACTAATTCAGATCATGTTTTGTACAAGCATTTAGAGTATGCTCTTTGCCAGTACATGTTAGATATGTTTGGCATAGCAATGGCAACCACATATCTAATACATCCTGAGCAACCAGGTGGTATTGAAAGAGGTATAAGCTGTCAGGGTCCATGCAGTAGAAACAGAGAAAAAAGATGTACCATCACTCTATAGAGCTCTAGTCAAAAGTCACATCAAAAATGGTGGCCAGTTATGGGCAAAAAAGAAAAAAGAAGATTGAAAAGTTAGAAGCGATGCAAAGAAAGGTGACTAGAACTTAGAGGTTGGCATGACAGAAACATTTAAAAACAATACCAGAAAAAGATGGCAAGAGGGCATTTCCCCATCTACCTCTGTCGATCAGCCTATGCCTTTAGTAACACAAGTGACAGAGAAATGATCTGAAAGTGTCTAATCCACTACTAGGAAGACAAGTTACAAATCAAAGTTATCAGCTGAAGAGTTTGATGCTATGTCTGCCATTATTAAGACGTGAATAGGAGAGAGTAGAGGGCAGCCTTTACATCCATCTGCTTGGCACCATGGATTGGTTGATGATCCTACTGTATGAAACCATGTGATAGATGGGAAGAGATTTCTGGCAAAGGTTTGACTTCACTTTCTTGACATAAATGTGTGATAAAAATGCAGGAGGTAGAAAAAATAGGCTTAGAAAAGACTCAGCAAAGACATGTAGAATATGAAAATATATATAATATGCTCATTGACAAAGTATTGGCCCTCCTTTTATATCGTCCCTGGGAGAAGGAAGAACATTTGTCCTAACAAAAGGTTTATCAGGAATAACTTACACTAAACTTGAGGACATAATACCTACCTCTTGACCTAGTTGTCTTGTCAACAAAGTTTGAAGGAGGATCTGTCCTCAAGATATGTATAAGAGTAGTATAGAAAAGTATTTGGTCCAAGGATTTTATGTCTCTCTTTAATGTCTCTGCCTTGCTCATTTTAAGGCATAATCATACAGATTATAATATTTTTTAATCTGTTATTTAAAGGCCACTGCACAAATGTTAGGAAACGTTTGGGGCCCTTTTAAATTTGCTGAATCACAGTTCCAGAAGACTGTAACGGAGCACGCATAAGTTACAGCTACTAAATTTGCCTCTTTTAGCTACCTGCAAACGGTCTGCGGGTTACAGGCGGAAAAACCCTACGGGCTGTCAAAATCTGAACTCCGACCCAGCTAAGCCTTTGATCTTTCAATCACGTAAATGTTACTATCGCAAATTGCTATTACATTGCTACAAGTCCTCAAGCCCGCAACTGTTTTCACATCCGTACCTACGGGTACTAGAGAGGACCCACAAGGGGGTTAAACTCCTGTCTGTAGCACTGTAAAAGCAAATATAAACACACTACTTATAGGGAAAGCAATGAAAGGTGTTAAAATTAATAGATTCTAACAACAATTATTGATTCTGGGGCCTCTGATAACTTTATAGATACAAAAATGCCCACTGCATTAGACCTACTAAAGCCAAGAAGCAATGACTCCTTAAATCGCATACCCCTTGGCTTAGGCCAGACTGTACTGTTGCTTCAGAACCCAGAAAGGTTTAAGTCTAAAAAAAGCCAGGTTTCTGGGACCTGAAGAAACTGTCCACTGCAAAAATACTATAAGTCCAGAGTTACAGCATTTCTCAAAAGAAAAGATACTGGCAAGCTGCTGTTTCTTCTGGGACTTCACAAAATATGTATCATACCAGAGAGATCAGGATTTCCTCCCAAAGTATGCATAGTTATCTGTGCTCTCTAAAGTTAAAACAGAGAATCCACTTCCCCACAGGACTTATGTCCTTCTAAGCTCTTGTCTGGTCATATGACCCCTAGGGGGTGTTTCTGTCTTCTCTCAGAAACTCTTATAAACCCTATATTTACAAGTATTTGGTCATGGTCAGAGCCACTGGTTACCTCTTTTTTGATGTAATTCCTGTTTAGTGCTAAACCTCACCCTAGCTCATTTTTGAGAGTCAAACCCTGTTTAGCCGTCTAAATCCCTGCTCAGCAGTCTCCAATTTGCCATAGAGCTGTCTGAGAGCTTGACCAATAAAATGCCCCATTTAGCTATGTTATGATGTTGTTTGGCTTATGTAACTCTCCAGCAGTATCCTACCATTATGCAGAGAACTGTTAAATCTGCATGCAGTTGTTTACCTCAGCAAGATCCTAACCTACTCTCTGGGTTTGCATACTCATTGTTTACATGTGAAACAAGTGCTCCAGAGGTTAAGAGAGAAACACTTGTGATGTGAAGAAACACTTGTATGAGAAGCTGGAAAAGTGTTCGAAACAGATTATGTGCCATTTCTAAATTTCATCCTCATTCCTCAGGGACCTTCTATGTGTCCTTATAAAGTATCCACTGTTTTGAATTAGCCTATTCCTACGGATCTGAAGAGCACCCAATGTTTTATTCTTTTTTGCCAATTTCTACAGGAAATTCATGAAAATCCAAGGGTTTGTGACTGCATGTGACAAGAACTCCCTAGCTGTTCCCTTTGGTCTGCTCGAACCTTGGGAAGCACCAACCCATAATTGGATCCACCAAATTAAAAGCTTCCCAACTACAAAGGCAAGGCTTACAGGTCTATAGATCCCTTGATTTACTCTTGCTCCCTTCTTAAATATAGGTATCACATCTGCTTTTCTACAGTAATCTGGTAGAGATCTGGTGTTGTAAATGGAGCATACTGAGATTGGACTAATGTGGTCATTGGGGTTCCTCAGGATTCAGTATCAGGTATTCTCTTGTTTAACATGTATTATTGACTTAGAAGTAGGACTGGAAAGTAGTTGACATTTTTGCTGATTACACTAAGTAATGCAAGGTAATTAAATCAGACAATTATGTATTTTCCCTCCAAAGGGACAGACATTAGAAGAATGGGCAACTAATGACATGGCAGACAGGATGTAATACAAATAAATGTTAAGTTATGAATTTGGGAAGGAAAGCAAATACAATTCTGCCACTATACAAATCCTTGGTACCTGAACTTTCTCTTTGTATGTTCTATCTATAACTAAAGTGCTATTAAAGAAGGGCAAGTGTGCAATCACAATGAGAGATTATTATATTACAAGACCACTATAGTTCATTTACAGGTAAAGCTCATGTTGTCACTATTAAAAAAAGTATGCAGTTTAAAATGAATTGAATTCAACCTCCTCCTACCTCTGTTTATTAGGGGGCATGTCCAGGTCTTCCTGTGTGCTGCATTAAAAATGAAGTCTCACCATAATCAGTATAGGGGATGGAGCTATGATGACTCATGCATTGTCACTAGCTGGGGCTTGCAGGGAAGCTGCAAGCATGTTACAATACAGATGTTACATCTATGTAGGAAGTGGTAATGGAGAGAATGGAACTGGTGGCAGGACCAGTCTGCTTACAAGCTCCATGATGGTCCAGGGCACAGGCAGAGCTGGCCACAACCCTTTTAAAAAAATAGGAGGAAATATGCAATTCAGCTTGAAGAAACAACAGGCAGCTTAAATGCTAAAAAAAAATTTTAAACTTGTATTTAATTTAAACTGCATACTGTTTTAGTAGCCTATGCCCAGTAAACAAACATATGAGCCATACTTGTAAATGCAGTGCAGTGATCATTTAATCAATGTATTAACAAGGCTCTATAGTTATTTAAGAGCAAGAGATGCATAATGAAAGCCATAATGTATACAACTCTATTGTAGCCTCTATGTGGTTGCATTGTGGGCACTGCCATGTTGCAGTTTCTAGTGCACAACAAGTGACCAGTGACTTTCTATTGATCCACATGATCATGTGGAGAGAGGCTGCCTACTACAGATGACTGCATTATGAGGGAGAGAGGCCAACACGGTACATTCCTCAAATAAAGCAGAGGGAAATAAAACATTATAAATAATTGTTAACTCCTGGTCAAGACCTCAGACTATTCTGCTGAGTTCCCACTAAATTATTTAGGGCTTTATAACATGGCTCCTGTAAGAACATACCTAAGACTACAACTTACCTATAGGAGATGATCCATAGTTACATAGTAATTGAGGTTCAAATAAGATGTTTAGTCCATCAAGTTCAACCTTTTTAGATCTCCTCTGATCTTAGTAAAATGCAGATTAGTTGTTAATTGATAATTACAAATACGGAAGAATTTAAGTAGGCTGGTTCACGTAATAGCTTACTGAGATGTACCTAGATGGTTTTTGTCATAAAGAAAATAGCTTACAGGTGCTTTCAGAGGTCCTTATGTGATACTAAGCAGATGCAAGTCTGGAATTGTAACTTAGATGCCAGAAACACATGATTTCCCATAAAACTTCAGTAAAGGGAAATCAGTAAACAATGTATCAGCTAAGAGACTGAATTTATGAATGAGAACTAAGGATCTATAGCATTAACAGATCAGTTCCAATGAACATTGCAATGTTGGGTCTATTTAGCTTTGTGTTTCCCACTCAAACATCAACACATTTATGTGTTTTTCTTGTTCTTGCAAAAAAACATTGCAATACCTTCACATCATATTATAATTAGCTTCTAACTTATTACATGGTATTAAATGGCAGAGGATACACAGATGAGTGAATGGCACCTGTGGCTTGACATTAGTGGATGGCAGTGTTCAATTGTGCGAGCAGTATTTGACATTGACTTTTATTGTTATTTTGTATTTTTTCATAGGGTTATGTTATCTATTTAAAGGGCTTCTTGTGTGCTTTAGGATCTTTAGGCTTCACTGTTATTTAGGTTATTTTTTTCTCCTACTGTGATCCTCATAGCTCCTTGAGTGTCACTTAAAGCTTTTCTCTGCTCTTGCAGAAGCTTGAGTTTACATGTAAGTATTTATCCCTGAGAGCACTCCCCAGAGCATTGTAAGAACATGTAAGCATGATCAGTAAGCCTTCCTCTGGATTAATAGTAAAAAAAAATAAAAAAATGGATTATTAACAAATTAACAACTAAGTAATTAATATTTAATCTGCATATTGCACATCAGAGGAGATCTTAAAAGGTTGAACTTGACGGACTGAAAGTCTTTTTTCAACCTTAATTACTATGGGACTCAATCTATTATCGGCCGTAGGCGCTGCGGGGCCGCAAGGACCGGCCGCAAGCTAATCTGCTATTCTATTCCCCTCCGGCCTGGGATTCCGGCAGGCTTGCGGCCGGCGCCTTTTTATCCCTTGCGGCCGCACGCGTCGCAGGAAAGCCTTTGATCTAAAACGGCCGCAAGAGTTTCGGCCGCAAGAAAATCCCGGTTGCTATTCTATTGCTCCGGGACCCCTCTCTGCAAGGCTAAAAGCGAGCCGCAGCTTACTTGCAGCAAAAAGGTCCTGCTAGCACCAATTAAGCACATAAAATAGCTCAAATAAAGCCATCCTGCACTTTGAGGAGACTATAAAGAGATTGTAGGTGTTAGCAAAAATAGCACAACATTCCCCTATACTCAAATCCGTAAAAACATTTTTTTATTAAATATGTCAAATATCCATGGAAAAAGTCCAGAGTGCTTGGAGCACCTCAGACCCGCCCGCGCTGCGGCCGGAAAATAAACAGTTAATGTAAACTCGGATTTGGGCTGATGTGCAAGCTTGAGAGGGGGTTGCTATTAATCCTCATGTCCCCCAATATGATCCCTAGCATTTACAGAGCTGTACAGTGCAGTCTACAATTTATATTTGACTTGAAAAATTTGGGAGCTTACGGCCGGTTCCAAGATATGCGGCTGGCCGTAAGGGGAGATCCTTGCGGGGCCGTATAATAGAATCGCGAGGTAACAGAACCCCCGCAAGGAATCGCAGCCTTACGGCCGATTTACGGCCGATAATAGAATGAGGCCCTATGTAACTATGTAACACTTAGCATATTATTTCACTCTTATGGGAGCCATGGAATCACTTTAGAAAAATTCTCTTTTTAGTAGCAGGAACAATATATTATGTAGTGATTGCTCAAAAGGGTTTACTCTTAAGGATGTGTTTCAGGTGGATTTAAATAGCATTGTAGCTCCCTACATTGAATATTTATACTCAGTTGTCCCATCAGGAGCCATGCAATTGAGCCCTAAACTTGCTTTTATATACATACTGAGCAGTTCAGGTATTTTGAAAAAGGTAACATTTAACATTTGCTCTGGGTCTTTTCACCATGTAAATCGTTCTCCTGTAACCTTCTCCTGTTTAATATTTGTGTGTCTCCATAAAACAATGCTGATTTCTGATATGATCATTTTGAAAAATACTTTTGATCCTTGGTGGGTTTTTTAAACTCTGGAAGGAAATGTATCACCTATTTCTAGGCTCTATCAGTAAGGCAGTGTCTTTTGAAATAGATGGAAGGAGTTCCAGTCCAAAGATTGTGGGAAAACAAGCATCAATCATTATGCATTTTTTTAAACAAACTAAATTGAAAAGTTCTTAATACTTATTATCTACTTAAACCTCATGAAAGCTGGACCATTACAGTATCTGTTTAAGTAAAGGTTTTACAGATACACTGCACTATTCTTAAATTCTCAAGGAGGTCTTTAGTGCTGAGAACTTAGGGATATAGCTTGATATTTTCAAATACAATCTCAGAGCATGTGTACATATGAACATATCTGGACACGTTATCTATTTTATTAATTTATTTACATTTGTAAATAGATACTGTAGCCAAGGTACTTTACATATTTATACATTGTACACCATTGTTTTGCAGTATAAGTGAGTACATTGTACTGAATAAACATAATAGACAGCACATAAATTGTGGTTTGTGTTTGTTGCTAAATTGTGCAATGGGCCAGAGGAAAGAGCTGGATTCCGGACACAACAGATCAAAGACCAGGAGAGGATATGGATCACTTGAAGGAACAGGAGGAGGAAAGGACATACATGGGATTGGGCACAGCATTAGCATGGCTACAGCAATTTCGTGTGGTGTTATATTTTTTTAACACCCTGTACTTGCTTTGAGAGGATTGATATTAATGATTTCCTACCAAAAAGGGAACTCAATAAGTATAATCTTAATCCAACAGCAATACTGAATATGGACACTACAGAGATCAACTTTAAAAAGTAAAGAGCAACTTTAGCATTGTGCGCCTCCACAGACTTGAAACTTGCAACATTGGCTACTTATGTATTCTTTTAATGAACACATTTCTTAAAAATGCAAAATAAATACATTATTGAAACTTTTTTTGCAATGCTTTTTATGGTTGCCTGTTTTCATTGGTAGTTATATTTTATATGAATATCCATATGGTCTTGGTTTTGTTTGCTCCATTTACTTGTCTGGATTAAGGATATCTATCTTACTAGTGGTGCCGTGCATAAGAGACTGACTGTTTAATTGGTTCCTGAAGGACAAGAGATCTGAGTCGCAACTCAGCTCCTCAATGGTATTGTAAAAATAATCCATGGTTGATAGTACTTCTGAAACTTCATCAACCATGTAATCAGGAGAAATCAGTTCATCAGGAAGGTTAAGAGAATTGAAGTCACATATGGAGAGAGTAGTTGGGCCTTTGACTTTATTATGTGCAACCAACCCATCTGAAATCCCTTTTGAGGTACCTGTACACATGTTATTTGCTCTGCCAAATTCTGTGTGAGATGTTATACAATCGAACATTTCCATAGCATCTTCTAAAAGCACTTGATCTGGAAGACCACTGCTTGTTTCTGTTACTTGTTTCTCTTGTACTAGTTCTCCTTGAGGAATTTTCTGCTGGACCTCGTTAAGACTGAGTACTGCAGGAGGTCCATTTTGCTCTCTTGGGTACACTTTCAAGTCTTGAAAGACGGCTTCTTTTTCTTTCTCAAACAACTTATCCTTGCACTTCAGCTCTGAGTGCTTTTGCAATTGCTGAATGTTTGTCAAAGGCAACTGATCTGTGCATGACCTCCCTTCACCAAAACTCTCAAATGAACTGGATGAAATATTATGTTGATCTTCACTGCTGTTGGGAACAGCAACTTGGAGATCTGGGATCTTAAACTCTTTGATGTTTAGCCCTTGATTTTTGTTATTGAAAACTGCAAGAGCTTGAGTCTCATTGAGGCTGTTTGTGTTATAAGGTGCATGTTCTGTTAAGCCTGTAGCTATTTCACTGAAATGAGACAATATGCGTTGATTATTTGCAGTGGGTGGTATGTACTTAGGGTAGAAACTGGGTTGAAGTCTGTTCTTCATGTATTTCTGGGACTCAATAATGTTTATGTTTTTGGAGGCTTCACCTGGTATTGGCCGCACCAGGACCTTACACATAGGCAGTTGTGCAAACTCATTAGTTGTCCATTCAATTTTGTATATCCTAGGATCAAAGAAACAGCCACAAGGTGCCATTTGTAGACCTGCAAAACAGAGCTGAATATATATTCATAATAATTTACCAGGTTATTATTTTCACTTTTAAAATTATCTATCCCATGTTTTGGCTGTGTATGAATTAATTTTTCCTGAATAAACTTAGCATTCTTAGAGAACCATGGATCTATGCTACATAGTTACATAGTACTTGAAAGAATACTTATAGTTTATCAAGTTCAACCTTTTAAGTTCTCCTCTCATCTGCAATTTGCGGATTAGCGGATTTGCGGATTAGCTGTTAATTGATCCAGAGGAATCCAAACTCATTGAAGCATTGCTAATCATATCAAAAGGAAAAAAAAAAATTCATTCCTGACTTCATAAACAGGTGATCAGATTCCTCCCTGGATCAATACTCCCTCTCTAATCAACCAGGATAACCCTGAATTCCCTTTTTATTTAAAATATATCCAGTCCCTTTTTATGTATCAAATCTGCTGTCACCACCTTCTTTTGTAGAGAATTCCACAGATTAACCACCCTTACTGTGAAGAACCTTTTTCTTTCTTTAAGGTGGAATCTTTTTACTTCTAACCTCAAAGGATGTCCTGTTGTTGAAAACACCTTGGCACAAAAAGACAAATCTTTATACTGACCCTGGATGTATTTATATAGGGTAATCATATCCCCTCTTAGACGCCTTTTTTCTAAAGAAAATCAGTTTAATTTAGTTAGTATTTCTTCACAATTTAGCCCCTCCATTCCCTTATTAGTATTGTTGTCCTTCTCTGTACCTTTTCCAACTCTAAAATGTCCTTTTTATGAAGTGGTGCCCAAAATTATATTCCGTATTTCAAATGAGGTCGTACTAGGGATTTGTATAGTGGCAGAATTATATTTGCTTCCTTTGCTTCTATACCCTTCTTAATACATGCTAATATTTTATTTGCCTTTGCAGTTGCTGCTTGGCATTGGGCACTGCTACCTAGGTGGTTGTCCACAAGTACTCCCAAATTCCTTTTTATTATCATTAATTTAGACGTGCAGGCATATTCCGTAGCCTTTTAATATTTGATACCCCTAGATTTGCTCCATTAAGATTATAAATTGCATGGCTATTTTTCCTTCCCAAATGCATAACTTTGCATTTATACGTGTTAAATCTTATCTGCCATCAAGATGCACATTCTTGTAAATGTATGCAAATCCCTTTGGAGGGAAAGTACATCATTATCTGATTTAATTACCTACACAACTTTGTGTCATTAGCAAAAATGGAGACACTACTTTCCAGTCCTACTTCTAAGTCATTAAGTATATTGAAAGGGAGAGGACCTAATACTGAACCATGAGGCACCCCACTTACCACATTAGTCTAATCAGAGTATGTTCCATTACAACAACCCTTTGCTTCCTGTTTTGTTATTCAACTCTCAGATATTAACTGCAGTTCTTGTATCCCTTAGTTTGCACAATAGTCTTCCATGTGGCACTGTATCAATCGCCTTTGCAAAATCCAAAAATACTACAAAACACTACTGAGTTCCTTGATCCAAGCTCCTACTAACCTAATTAGCTTTTTTGACATGACCTATCCCTCATAAATTCATGTTGACTCCTACTTATAATCCTTGTATATTTCAGTATTTTTACTTACCAGTTCTCTACTGGGACCAGTCTAAATTTTGTATTTTGTGATAACTAAATACAATATAGCATCATTTCTAGTAGGCTCTTGTATAACCTGGGCCAGATAATGATAATTGAGTGCACTCAAGAACGTGCTCCCCTTAGCTGAACTGCTGGTCTCATTCATCCAGTTAATATCAGGAAACGTTAAAATCTCCCATTATGAAAACTTGCCCATTCTTAGTCGCATCTCCAGTCTGTAACAATAACTGCATTTCCTCACTTTCAATTATATTTGGGGTTTATAACATATTCCTACCAATATTCTTTTGAAATTTGCTGCTCCCCTATTTAACTCTACCCAAAAACATTCAACATTATCGCTAGTTCCAGCATCACTATCTTCTTTCACTATAAATTTATATTTAGGCTTTATATACAGACAAATCTTTTACCATTGCCCCTATCTTTCCTAAATAGGTTATAAGCATCCAGATTAACAGTCCAGTCAATGCATTCATCCCACCATGTTTCGCTAATGCCTTTTAAATCCCATTTCTCATTTACTGCTAATAATTCTAACTCGCCAATTTTTCCTGGCAAGCTCCTGGCATTAGCAAGCATACACCTTATGTTATGAGTTTGTAGTTTTAGGTGCCTGCCTCTGTACGTGAGTTATTTAGTAATACCTCCCTAGTGACTACGCTAACCCTACCCCCATCTCCTCCTCTGTGAGTAGTTAATTCATCCCTTAACCAGTCTATACTTTCTACCCTATTACTTTTTAATCTGATCTGTGAGGCAGTGCAGTGTTTTCTGTCCTGTGCTCTGTAATCAGTGTGCAGGTGAGAGTGTGAGTGGTATTCCCTGTGTAAAGGTATATCTGTGTGCACTTGTGTGGCGTTCTGTTTGAATCTGATCTGTGAATCAGTGAAGGGAGCTAAAGGGTGTTTTCTGTCCTGTGGGCTGTAATCATTCTGCAGGTGAGTAGGCAGGATCTATTTTAACAGGGGAAGGAGTGAACTTGGGAGCTTGCAAACATTTCTAGTGTAAGTGTAGTTAGTGTGACGTTTGACAGATTAAATAAAAGGAGGGCGTTCAAAGAAAAGGGGTATTATAAGAAAAAATAGAAAACCAAAAAAAAAAAAATATGTTTTTTGTGTTCCTTGGGTTAAGGTGCAGAAAAGCAATCTTTATACAAATACATTGATTTGTTTTCTCTCTGTATTTTTGTAACTGGTAGTCATGAGTCAGTCCAGCGGCAACCTCACTCAGTGTACATCCTGCCACGTGTATGAACTGCTGGAACAGATGATCCAGAGTCCATAACTCTGTGACAGGTGTGAGCATGTTGCCTCTCTGGAAGCTCAAATTGGAGAAATTGCAGCACCTGCCGATATTTCTCCACTGGAAAGGGGGTCGGTGAGCACAGTTTTGCTGGGCCTAGCATGGAGGGTGGACATGGGGCTTGTGAGGATGTCCAGGGAGGTAGCTAGGTTACAGTTACAAGTGGAAGCAGGGGGAACAGGAGGAGGCAGGTCAGTTCTGAGTTGACAAACACAAACAGATTTGCCAGATTGATTGAAGCTGTTGTGGTTATCCATTCAGGAATGACAATGCCAGATAGAGCTATTCCCTCTAACAGCCAGGAGAACAGTTCTACTGGAGGAGTGGGTGGGCAGATTAGGAAGAGCAACAGACAGGTTTTGTTGGTAGGGGACTCTATTATTAGGAAAGTAGGCAGGGTGATTTGTCACCCAGATCCCAGCAAACAGTCTGCTGTCTCCCGGGTGCTCGGGTTCAGCATGTTGTGGATCGGGTACATAAATTATTGGGAGGGTCTGAAAATGAACCAGTGGTCTTTGTACATATTGGTACCAATGACAAAGTAAGTGGAAGATGGAGTGTCCTAAAGAATGATTTTAAAGAACTAGGGAATAAGCTTAAAGCGAGGACCTCCAAGGTAGTATTTTCGGAGATACTACCAGTGCCACGTGCTAGCCCAGGGAGACAGAAGGAGCTTAGAGAGGTTAATGCATGGCTAAAAATGTGGTGCAGGACAGAGGGATTTGGTTATTAGAGCACTGGGCTGACTTCTCACTTGGGTACAATCTCTATAGCAGTGATGGATTGCACCTTAATGACGAGGGAGCTGCTGTGCTAGGGAAGGATGGTAGAATGGCTAGGGGAATTTTTAAACTAGTAGGTGGGGCGCGGGACTAGATAGAAGTATTGGGTAGAAAAGGTAGAGAGGGAAAGGGATGAATTATCTACCCATGGGGGAGGAGAAGGGGGAGGGTTACAATAGACAGTAGGGAGTTATTACTAGGTGACTCAAATACAGTGGCAAGCACTTCCCAATGGCAGAGCCATAGCAACATAAAGTGTATGCATGCTAATGCAAGAAGCCTGGGGAAAATGGCTGAGCTAGAATTATTAGAGGTACAAGAAAAATGGGACTTAATAGGCATTACTGAAACATGGTGGGATGAATCTCATGACTCAACAGGTAATTTGGATGGTTATAATTTATTTAGGAAAGATAGGGGTAATGGTAGAAGTGGAGGAGGGATCTGTCTGTATGTTAAGCCTGGTTTTAAACATGTAGTCAGAGAAGATATTTAGAGTGGAACTAGCGACAACATTGAATCTTGTGGGTTGAGTTAAATAGTGGAGGAGCTAAATCTAAATGCATATTGGTAGGAATATGCTATAAACCCACAAATATAATTGAGGGTGATGAACTGCCACTATTGCTGCAGATAGATAATGCAGCTAAGCACAGGCAAGTTCTAATAATGGGAGATTTTAACTACCCTGAAATAAACTGGATAAATGAGACCAGCGGTTCAGCGAAGGGGAATAGGTTCTTGAGTACACTCAGGGATCATTATCTGGCACAGGTTATACAAGAACCTACTAGAAATGGGGTCATCTTGAATTTAGTCATCACAAGTAATATTGATATAATATCAAATGTTAAAATAGGGGAACCCTTGGGGAACACTTATCACAACACAGTCTCATTTGAGATTGAATACAAAAAACAGAGTTGTAAGGGGCCAACAAAAACTCTACATTTTAAAAGGGCTAACTTTAATGGGCTAAGGGCAGCAATACAACATATAGACTGAGACAAAGAACTTACAGGGAAAATACTGAAAATAAATGGACAACATGCTAATCCTTACTAAATATACATACACATCGGCATGTATCATGTGGAAATAAAATGAATAGGAGTAAATCACATCCCATGTGGCTTAACAATGACTTAAAGATCATGATAAGGAAAAAAAACATGCATTTAAATTATACAAGAAGGAGGGAACCGAGGCAGCTTTATGTGACTATAAGGAAATCAACAAGGCTTGAAAAAGGGCTATTAGGAAAATGGAACATGGAAAATACTTAGTCAGTTGCAATGGAAAGTAAGACTAACCCTAAAATATTTTTTTTAATATATTAGTGGGAAGAAGACGAGGAAGGAATCTATAGGAACATTACAATGTGACACAGGCCGTCTGATAATTAGTGACCAGGAAAAGGCAGATGAGCTAAATAGGTTCTTTTCTTCGGTATATACAAGGGAAGTTCCAGTGGATGGGACTCTGCAACAAAATGGGGCTACACTGCCTTCACCAAATAATTGGTTAACGCAGATAGAAATCCAAATGAGGTTGGAGAAAATAATTGTTAATAAAGCCCCAGGTCCTAATG
Organism: Discoglossus pictus; assembly: GCA_027410445.1. NCBI lineage: Eukaryota > Metazoa > Chordata > Amphibia > Anura > Alytidae > Discoglossus > Discoglossus pictus. The sequence goes on along the minus strand of CM050163.1, from coordinate 266,481,726 downwards.
GAATACATCCAATGGTACTGAGGGAACTGAGTTCTGTAATAGTCAAACCATTATATCTAATTTTTCAAGACTCACTCATTACAGGGTCTCTACCAGATGACTGTCAAAAAGCAGAGGTGAAACCTATATGTAAGAAGGGAGCAAGAGCAAATCCAGGGAACTATAGACCTGTAAGCCTCACATCTGCAGTTGGAAAGCTTTTAGAAATGTTAATAAGGGACAGTATACAAGAATATGTCTATTTGAACAAGATCCTAAGTAGGAGTCAACACGGATTTATGAAAGATAGGTCATGTCAGATTAATCTAATTAGTTTCTATGAGGAGGTAAGTAGGAACTTGGATCAGGGCAACTCAGTGGATGTAGTCTTTTTGGATTTTGCAAAGGCTTTTGATACAGTGCCACATGGGAGACAATTGAGCAAACTAAGGGATACATGAATTGCAGTAAATATCTGCTCATGGATTGAGCGCTGGCTAAAAGACAGGAAGCAAAGGGTTGTAGTAAATTGAACATACTCCGATTGGACTAATGTGGTAAGTGGGTTTCCTCAGGGTTCAGTATTAGGTCCCCTCCTTTTTAGCATATTTTTTTAATGACGTAGAAGTAGGACTTGAAAGTAGTGTCTCCATTTTTGCTGATGACACTAAGTTGTGCAAGGTAATTAAATCAGAAAATTATGTACTTTCCCTACATAGGGATTTGAATAAATTAGAGAAATGGGCGGGTAAATGCTTATTTTGCCACAAAAAAATTGTCTACGAGGGGATATGATTACCTTATTTAAATACATCCAGGGTCAATATAAGGCTTTGTCAAGTGAACTTTTTGTGCCAACAGCTTTTCAACTGACAAGGGGACATCATTTCAGGTTAGAGGAAAAAATATTCCACCTTAACCAAAGAAAAGGGTTCTTCACAGTTAAGGTGGTTTAACTGTGGAATTCTCTACCAAAGGAGGTGGTGACAGTGAATTCGACAGGATCAGAAGAGATCTAAAAAAAGGTTGAACTTGATTGACTAACAGTCTTTATTCAGCCAAATATTATATGAACTATGCAACTTCCACCAAATTCCCCCCCCCCCCCCCCACCTACTAGTTTAAAAAAAAAAGAACTCCAGCCTTTCTACCATCCTATCCCCTGGCACACAAGCTCCCTCATCATTAAGGTGCAATACATCCCTGCTGTAGAGATTGTACCGAAGTGAGAAGTCAGCCCAGTGCCCTAAAACCCCAAACCCCTACCTAGTGCACCATTTTTTAGCCACGCATAAACCTCCCCAAGCGCCTTCTTTCTGCCGGGGCTAGCATGTGGCATTGGTAGTATCTCAGAAAATACTACCTTGGGGGTCCTTGCCTTAAGCTTATTCCCTAGTTCCCTAAAATCATTCTTTAAGACACTCAATCTTCCATTAACTTTGTCATTGGTACCAATATGTATAAAAAACGCCGGTTAATTTCCAGCCCCTCCCAATAGTTTATCTACCAGATCCACAACATGCCGAACTCGAGCACCGGGGAGACAGCAAACAGTTTGCTGCTGGGATCTAGGTGACAAATCACCCCGTCTGCCTTCCTAATAATAGAGACCCCTACCACAAAAACATGTCTGTTAGAGGGAACAGCTCTATCTGGCATTGCCATTCCTGAATGGACACCCGCAACAGTTTCACTCAATCTGGCAAATCTGTTGGGTCTTGTAAATTCAGTACTGGCCTGCCTCCTCCTAATCCCCCTGATTCCCCTTCTAACTGTAACCCAGCTACCTCCCTGGACATATTCACTAGTCTCAGCTCCACCCTCCATGCTAGGCCCAGCTAAACTGAGCTCAGTGAGCACCAACTCTCTTTCCAGTGGAGCAATATCACTAAGGGCTGCAATTCTTCTCTCCAGTTCTCAAATTTGAGCTTCCAGAGAGGCAACATGCTCACACCTTCTCACAGAGGTATGGACCCTGAATCATCTGTTTCAGTAGTGCATACATATGACAGGATGTACACTGAGTGAGATTGCCACTGGACGGAATCATAATAATCAACTACAAGATTAAATGAGAAAAATAAATAAACAATATATTTGTGCTTTATAAAAAATATATATGTCTGCCCCTGTGAGGAATTGACTCTGCTGGGATTCGAACCCTGGTTTGCATGTTGCTAAACCTCTTCCCTACCAGTACACCAGCCTGCCTCTTGTAGACTTACCTGAGATCTGATACCTTGACTCTAAAAGCAATGCAATCAGTGACAACTCTCTTTAGCTGTGTCTGGTCAGCTATCTGGTTCTTGGCCTATATAAGGCACTTCCTGTCTCTGTATCCTTGCCAGATTATTGTTGGTTCCTTATCCCTTCAATAAAGCTTGTTCCTGTTTCACCTACAAGTTGCTGAACTGGATTATTGCTGACCTTGGCTACTGGTCTCCACAACCTTGTGATTCCTATATCATTACAGAATAATCTGGCCGCTTTCATGGAGACCGCCGGGTCAGATTCTGCATTGGCCCAGCAGGTTGCTTTTACTGCAAGAACTGTGCAGACCCAGGCACAGACCATTCAAGTGCTGCAGGACCAGGTAGCTGAACTGCAGGCCCAACAGGTTGCTTTTTCTGCAAGAACTGTGCAGACCCAGGCACAGACCATTCAAGTGCTGCAGGACCAGATAGCTGAACTGCAAAATAAATTTCAGTCAATGCACAGTGAGTATACCAGCTACAGGGCACGTGATGTTGCGGCTGCTACTGTTACTCCTGCACAAGATTCCCGCTTGCCCCTGCCAGAAAAGTTTGGAGGAGATCGCAAAAAATGTAGGGGTTTCCTAAATCAATGCCGTTTGCACTTCATGATGTTACCTCACCAATTTCCATCTGAAAGAGAGAAGGTGGGATTTATTTTTTCACTATTCAAAGATGAAGCCCTGGCTTGGGGCTCCCCTCTTCTGGAACAGGACAGTCCAGTCTTGGGTAATCTAAATGACTTTCTTGAGGCCATGTGCCTAGTTTTTGATGACCCCAATCGATGTGCTACAGCAGAAGCCACTCTCCTTCATTTGCATCAAGGGAGGCGCTCTGTGGCTGAAAATGCTGCTGAATTCAGACAGTGGGTTGCTGATACTACCTGGAACCAATCAGCTCAGAGGTTCCACTTCAGAAAAGGTCTCTCAGAAGCTATAAAAGATGAACTAGCTCGTGTTGATCTTCCTGCTGACTTTGATGCATTTGTGCGTTTGGCTATTCGTATCAATCGGAGACTTTCTGAAAGAAGATTGGAAAGACAGGGCTCTTTTAGACCAAGTACTACTCCTATTTCCTATTCAAGAATTTCTACTCCAACCCCACAAACACCTTTAGACTCTGAGCCTGAGGCTATGCAGGTAAATCTAATAAGAGGGCCATTATCCAATGAAGAAAAACAGTGGCGACGCACTCATAATTTATGCCTGTATTGTGGTAGTGCAGGGCACTATGCCATCAATTGCCCTAGCAAATCCAAAAGAACAATAGCTATGGCTGCTGAGGGCGCACAGATTCAACACCAATCCCAGATTGCAGATCAACTGGATTCTGTCACACAACCCTTGTTTTCTCTGGCTCATGGTGAAGAGGGTATGTTGACTCAACATCCTCATTTTGTGGTGCCTATCACGTTGCAATGTGGTGATCATAAAATTTCAACTACAGCTATGATAGATTCTGGAGCAGGCAGAAACTTTATGGACATTAAATTTGCAGCAGGAAATAGAATTCAGTCTATCCCTAATTCTTCACCTGTGTTAATGGAGACAGTGGACGGTTCTCCACTTACGTCGGGCCCGGTTACACATGAGACTGTGCCCTTAAAGTTGACTCTGGAAGTGAAACACCAGGAGACTATATCATTCCACCTAATTTCCTCAACACAGTTTCCAGTGATTTTGGCGGTACCTTGGCTTGCTCTGCATAACCCACAAATTGATTGGAAGATCAGAACTTTGTCCTTTCCTTCAGAACACTGCTTAATGAATTGTCAACCCACTAAGGTAACACCTGTTGCCACAACAATTAATGAAATGGTTGCTACAAACTTGACTAAGCTTCCTCTACAATATCGTGATTTTGCAGATGTCTGTGATAAGAAGAATGCTGATCAGCTTCCACCCCACAGGCCTTATGATTGCCCAATAGAGCTGTTGCCTGGGGCTGCTATCCCATTTGGCCTTATATATTCCCTTTCTGAGCCTGAATTGAAAGCTCTTCGTGAATACATACAAGAAAATCTTGCCAAAGGTTTTATTCGACCGTCTACTTCCCCAGCAGGAGCTCCTATATTCTTTGCAGAGAAGAAAGATGGCAGCCTACGGCCATGCGTTGATTACAGGGACATTAATAACATCACTGTTAAAAACCGCTACCCCTTGCCTCTCATTCCTGAACTTTTGGAGAGACTTCGCTCAGCTAAAATATTTACAAAGCTTGATCTTCGGGGGGCATATAATCTGGTTCGCATATGACCAAATGATGAATGGAAAACAGCTTTCAGAACCAGGTACGGTCATTACGAATATCTAGTAATGCCATTTGGGCTTTGTAATGCCCCTGCAACTTTCCAGCATCTTATCAATAATGTACTACGAGATCTCCTGGATCAGTTTGTTGTGGCATATTTGGATGATATCCTAATATTCTCTGATAATCTTGAAAACCACAGAAAACAGGTCCGTATAGTTCTGGAGCACCTTCGTACCCACCACCTATACATTAAACTAGAAAAATGTGAGTTTGAACAAACAGAAATTAAATTTCTGGGGTATGTCATAACTCCTAAAGGTTTAACTATGGACGCAAGTAAAATTAAAGCTGTGCTGGACTGGCCCATCCCCAAGAATGAAAAAGATGTCCAGAGATTTGTGGGGTTTGCCAATTTTTACAGGCGTTTCATTAAGAATTTATCTGCCGTTATTACACCGATCACTGAACTTACACGTAAAGGGACTCCTTTTCAGTGGTCCGATAAGGCTGATACTGCATTTTCCCGATTAAAGACTGTTGGTGCTTTACTGTCTCAAAGGACTGGACCTAAGATGCTGTTACATCCGTGTGCCTTCTATTCCCGCCAGATGGTGCCAGCAGAAAGAAACTATGACATAGGGAATAAAGAACTATTGGCTATAAAAGCTGCCTTTGCCGAATGGAGACATCTCTTGGAGGGAGCTACCCATCCAATTACTGTCCTCACAGATCACAAAAATCTGGAATGTATTCGATCAGCAAAGAGACTGTCAGCCAGACAAGCACGCTGGTCCCTATTCTTCTCGAGGTTTAATTTTTTGGTTACATACCGTCCTGGCTCCAAGAATGGTAAGGCGGATGCCTTGTCTAGAATAGCTGACCCCCTCCATGCTACCGTAACCAAGACCACCATCTTGCTGGAGGATATATTTATAGGAGTTACTTTTCCTCCTGATCTGATGTCTCGCATTAAAAAGGGCTACGCTGAAGACCCAGTTCTTCGTGATCCTCCTCGTGATCTCCATATGACGATGCTTAATGGGTTTTGGATTTTTCAACAACGTCTGTTTGCTCCGGAGTCAGTGCGACTGGACCTTTTACGTCTCTACCATGACTCAAAACCAGCAGGTCATCCAGGAATCCGAAAGACACAAGAGCTACTCGCCCGATCCTTTTGGTGGCCCAAGCATTATGAGGATGTTAAGAAGTATGTGTCCTCTTGTGATGTATGTGCCAGACATAAGACTCCTCGCTCATCCCCTGTTGGCTTGCTTCAGCCTCTTCCGATTCCTCATCGTCCCTGGGGATCTATATCCATGGACTTTATTGTGGAACTACCTCCCTCTAAGGAACACACTACCATTCTTGTTGTTGTGGACAGGTTAACTAAGATGGGTCATTTCATACCAGCTCGTGGTCTCCCTTCAGCTAAACAGATGGCTGACCTGGTTATTCGGGAAATATTTCGCTTGCATGGAGTGCCTGATGAAGTAGTTTCTGACAGGGGAGTGCAGTTTACATCTCGTTTTTGGAAACATTTTTGTTCTAACCTAGGTATTAATGTAAATCTGTCATCAGCTTTTCATCCACAAAGTAATGGACAGACTGAGCGAACCAACCAGACTTTGGAGCAATATTTGCGGTGCTATATTAGTTACCTGCAGGATGACTAGCTGGATTTTTTACCCACTGCGGAGTTTGCCTATAACAATGCCCAACACTGCTCCACTTCTCTGAGCCCATTTTTTGCCAATTATGGTTACCATCCAACCTTTCTAGTGAGTCTCCCGATTACTACTTCCATTCCTGCAGTCACTGACCGGCTAACCACCTTACGTGATTCCCAAGCACTGTTGAAAGAGACTCTTTTGGAGGCTCAGGAATGTTACAAAAGAGCTTCTGATAGGCATAGAAAGGAGGCCCCAGTCTATCATGCGGGTGACAAGGTGTGGCTGTCAACAAAGAATCTTAAGCTTCTGATTCCTTCTCATAAATTGGGTCAAAGGTTCATGGGACCTTTTGAGATCATTGCTCAGATCAATGCTGTCACTTTCCGTTTGCAACTTCCAAATTCCCTGAAAATACATCCAGTGTTTCACGTTGCACTGCTTAAACCTTTTCATGAAAATACTTTCCCTGGCCGAGCCTTACCTGCCCCACCTCCAGTCATCGTGGATGGCGAAGATGAATACGAAGTGGAAAAAATTCTTGACTCCAGGATCTTCCGTAACAAGCTTCAATATTTGTTTCGATGGAAAGGCTATGGTGAGGAGGATAGATCGTGGGAACCAGTGGACAATATTCACGCTCCTGATCTTCTTCAGTCTTTCCATGCACAGTACACTGCTAAACCGGGTAATAGGGCATCCAGAGGCTGCGCCTACAGAGGTGGGGGTAATGTGAGGAATTGACTCTGCTGGGATTCGAACCCTGGTTTGCATGTTGCTAAACCTCTTCCCTACCAGTACACCAGCCTGCCTCTTGCAGATTTACCTGAGATCTGATACCTTGACTCTAAAAGCAATGCAATCAGTGACAACTCTCTTTAGCTGTGTCTGGTAAGCTATCTGGTTATCTGGTAAGCTATCTGGTTATCACAACCTTGTGATTCCTATATCATTACAGCCCCCCTTTTCATTGGACTCCCTCCTTTTATTTAAACACCAACACTGATACTAAAACTGCACTTAACCTAGAAGTGTTTGCAAGCTCACAAGTACACTCCTTGCCCTATTAAAATTTAATTTAAGACTACTCACCTGGCACCCAGAAAATAACACTTTACTTGCAAGAAGGAAATCACAGTGGCAAACAGACACACACAAGTCATAAACTTATATGCAAGTTTAACACAGGCAAAACCACTCCCCTCTCACCTGGATACAATTAGTGCACCCAGCAAATAACACATTTTACTTGCAAGAAGGGAATTGCAGTGGCAAAAAAAGCTATGATAACCAGAGATGGTGATGTCTTTCCTACAAACTGACCTTCAAATCCCTTTCCTAATATAAGATTTTCATCTTACCTGCTGGTGGCTCCTTAAATATGGTTTTCTTTGGAGTCCGATGGATTCTGTCATTATTATTCCCTGCATTAGATTTAAGAAGAGCATTCAATGTGTCTATATTCATTTTTAATGGGACATTGTTACCCCAACAAAAGGTTGGTTTCTTTGTAAAGAATATAGACCTGGCTATACATTCTATTAGCCATTTCCTCTATACTAAATTATTTGTGAGAGGTTAATATGATTTGGTTATACTAATGTGGCTCTATATGTTGATCAGTTGCTCAGTGTGCCTGATGCATGTGAGAGAGGGGATCTAACGCTATGAAATAGTTGGAGACATTATTTTTGCCACCACATAAACAAATAAGCACAACATCAAACTAATTATCAAAGTATCACATTATTATTCAAGAGACACTCAATAGCATAATAATGCTGCAAAACCAATAAACAATGGTAAATATAAGCATGCCTGGGATAAGCATAATGGTATCCCAAGACTTTATTAAGCCTAACTTTTAGGTAGTATGGGCAGAATAAATAAGCCTTTAGACTTGTTATCTGCTGTCAAATCAAAATGCACAGTGTATAAAGAATTTTTTTTTCATACAAAAACCTTAATTTTTGGGTGACAGAGTCCATTTCACTTTGTTATTTCAAAAATACATTTTATGAATTTTAATGCTTTGGTGTGAATGAGCTATCTGTAGGCAAAAATCGATTTTGCTTCTTTAAAAACTCAGGCTTAATGGTGGAGTTGATTAATTTATCTCTCTTACTGTTATTCCAAACTGGAGCTTTCCAGAAGGGATTTTGCAACTTCAGGCCCCAAGTCGAGTCAGCTTCAAAATGAGGTCAGCTTGTCTTTTATAGATTTTCCACTCCTCACAAATTGTTTTTAAAAAGTGAATTATATTGAACAATCAACTTCTTGTGATTGTGTGTTCATGAATACATACAGTAATCGGCTTGTTCGGCTCTCTAAAATATGCTGGTCATTACTGTGGATAAATGAATTATCCTACTTTATATGGAGTGGAATTAAGGTTAGACAAAGGCCTGTTACAGATTTACAACGACAGAAATCATAGCGGATTTATACTATATTGCAGTGGATTTATACAAGCAAGTTTTTTTGTAAATGCAATTGTTTCTGCATGGGAAGCTATGCTAGTTTTTGTCCAAACATAAAATATGCTAATCGCTTGTCCCCTGTTAATGCAATGTAGATTAGCAAAAATGTTGCATATTTTAAAGCCAAAGTGTGGAAGACACATACATGGCCTCCTTTAGTGTCTAATTCTGTGTCCACAGTTAACACAGTTGCTACAAACATCTTTAGTTTCTACAGATGTACAGTAGTTCCTTTAAAGAGTGTTCTGCACAGTTCATCCCAGAAAACAAGACATAAGGCTAAGGCACTGTAAGTGTCTCATCAATTAACTTAAAATACATAATTTAACATAATGTAAAAGTCTTAAGTTAAAATGAACTCACATTTATATTGCTTAATGCTGAATATATGTCATAGCACATATTAATCAGTGTCATGCAGAGAAAATGGTTTATATCATAAGAGAATGATCTAGTAAACATGTTTGTTAAGCTCAATATATCAGCATTCTTTTGTTCCAAAGACACACATTTTGTATTGTGGTTGAAGGTCAACGATCAAGTGAGCAATACCATCTAATGTAGTCAAGCAAGATTATGTATACAAATGTCAAGCAAATATATACAGTAAAGTGTCCTTGTCACAACATGTATGTTGAATGGGGTATGTTAAGAGCCTATTGCCCAAACCTCTCCCCACAGGGGAGACTAGTTCATTTTACCTCTGTACAGCAGGAAGAACTTTCAGCCCTTAGGTTAGACTGAGAGATGTCTGTGTCTTGTGTAGCATAAGGATCTTTCTAAATTCTGAAAAGGACTTACTCCAGCAAACAGAATTCCGAGCATCAATAACAAAATTCACACTTTAATTATGTGAACCAGTATAACAAGGAATAACACAGAAATCACACCATCCCAAATGTTAACCTATCTCAGTGGGCTCCTTTCCCCTGGCATAATAAGCCTATAAGGCTGATAGCATCAGTCTGTAAAGTATTGCACAGCTGGTGCCTTGGCATGCTTCATCCATGACAACTCCTCCCTCTTTCTTTTCCAGTGTAGCATTGGATCCGAGGACTCCTCAACTACACTGAGGATTAGTGATCCTCTTGTCCAGGGTGAATTCTCCCTCCTTCCCAAAGGTGTAGTGATCTTCCCAAGCCCCTGGGGAAATATATAAGGCCACTGGCCTGGAGGAACCTTTAAGGCAGTCCAGGGGAAACAGTACATCCAGGCTAGTAGGTCCAGCAAAAGCTTGGGAGGGTCCTTCCCCAGCAAAACCCTCTCCTTCCAGGCAAGGGAGACCTTCTGACCTGCTGATTTTGGGATGGTACAAGGTATCCTGGGTAAAATAGAAGACCCCCACTTCCCCCTTGCCAATGATCCGGCCAGTGGCCCCTACTATCCAGTGGTAGAGGTACACAAACAGTGTCTTTGGGCTGCTGCAGGAGAGGCAATGCAGGGAGGCCAGGTGACAAACCACACCCTGGTGTATCCTTTGTGGAAATCCAGGAAAACTGGCCCATCCAGTGGTGACCAAATCTGGGGTAATCCTGGGGCCTCCCCTCCCCAGCCAAGCCAGTACAAACAGGTGCCTGGTGGTATTTACAAAAGTCAATGGGCCTAAAGGACCACAAATGGCCAACATTCTTTCCCTCCCTATGTCTGCTCCTTCCCTTGTCCAGCTTTTGAGTCCCGTGGGATCTGTTGGGCCTTCTGGCTTACCCAATTTAAGTGGTTTAAGAGGGATAGCCAGTTCAAGTGAATTTTCATCGGGGTTATCACCATCCCATCCCCCAACAAACAGGGCCACTGTCCCCTTTCCCCCCCTCCTTTAGGTAAAATATTCTTCGGGGGGCACCCAATAAAACAGTAGCTACACTGAGGACTGTACCTGCCGCATCTGCCAGTCTGTACACCTCCTGATGGCCTTGTCTGGGGACTATACTCACTGGGGCTGCACTGAACTCACTGTCTCCCAGCCTCCTTTCTCTGGAACTACAGTCTGGGTACAACTCTCACCTCCCTCTGGATCTTTAGTCCCTGGATCCTTGGGCACTGGGTCCACCTGACCTGCTATTATTCCTGTCTGGGATTCAGACTCCACTGCCTCTGGTATGCACCCATCATGAATGGTATTATCCTCATCTGTCCCATTCATAGTAACATTTACCTGGGCCTGGCCTATTTGTATATCCATATAGACACAGTCCTGGTAAGAATCCATAACAACCTCTCCCAAGACCCCTTGACATGTCATGGGGCTCTCTGAGGGCAAGTCCTCAGTGGTTACAAAGTCCATACAGTCCCTGTCTGACCCAGCCATAGCACAACTTATCTGGGCTCCCTTGGTCTTTGGCACATTATCTCTGGTTGCTGAGTCTGTCCCTTGAAATGTGGCTTGCTTCCTGACATTTGTTATCAGCTGAAGCTGCATGCTATGTTCACAGTCCATATTTGGTTCTTTCAAGAACCCAGGAACAAAGTTGCTACCCTCCAGGCCTTCACCTTGGCCTGGCACTGCTGTGGTTTGGCCCGGTCCCCATGCCTCTAACTGGGCAAGGTTCAGCCCCCTAAAGATAGGGACCCATTCTTCTTCCTCCCTGTCTCCCCACTGCATAAAGGCATCCTTGTTACTTTTAGAATCCCTAAGATCAGAATTCTCCCAACAATCCATACCTTTCTCTTGTGACCCAGCCTTGGCACAATTAAGCTGGGTCCATGTAGTCTCTGGAAGGTGACTCACCTCCATGCCTGACTGGTAGGACTCTTCCCAACTGGGTGGCCAAAATCCCTCTAGGGATGCTTCCTCCAGTAGGGACATGCTGTATCAATGGAATCAGTGTAAACGCCTTATCCGACCATGGGGCCATCCCCAGATAGTTACAACAACTCTCAAGCACATCCATTGTACGCTGACAAGTGCCCACTCCACTATCCAGAGGGCCCTATTGCAGCTCCCAGAGTGCCTCTTTCAGCCCCAATAAAAATAGGGCTCCACACCAGGGATTCCCAACCAGGCTGCATACTGGTTTTCTAAGTTTCTTGCCTACACCACCAGGTCCTCTAGCAACTCTGTCAGCTCATGACCCGGCCATAGTCCCAGAAACACCATCCATTGGTTTAGAAGCTCTGTTTCTTGACAGTTCATTCCAAGGACAAGAACAATGTTCTGTCTCCACTGGGGATAAGCATTACCCATCCACGGGTGCTGGGAAAGGGCCATTGCATACCCCTCTCCTCTCCCACTGTCCCAGGACAGTCCTCTGCTGATCCATGCTTACATGTGGAAGCCTTTCCTCTGGTCTCAGCTGCATCATGTCCTTGTATGTTGCCATCTTCCTGTTTTCCACAGAGGTCCAAGCAATGCCAACAATTGTCACAACCTGTATGTTGAATGGGGTATGATAAGAGCCTATTGCCCAAACCTCTCCCCACAGATGTGACCAGTTCGTTTTACCTCTGTACAGCAGGACGAACTTTCAGCCCTTAAGTTAGACTGAGAGATATCTGTGGTCTTGTGTAGCATAAGGATCCTTCTAAGTTCTGAAAAGAACTTACTCCAGCAAACAGAATTCCCAGCATCAATAACAAAATCCACACTTTAATTATGTGAACCAGTATAACAAGGAATAACACATAAATCACAACATCCCCAATGTTAACCCATCTCAATGGGCCCCTTTCCCCTGGCACAATACGCCTATCTTATAAAGCTGAGGGCATCAGTCTGTGAGGTATTGCACAGCTGGTGCCTTGGCAAGCTTCAGCCATGACAGTCCTGTTTCTAACAAAGCTTGCTAAAATTAAGTCTAGTGCTAAAAAGTAATATATAAAAGTTCCTTGATATAACATTATACTTCTGATTACATTTCATTGTTGGCTTGAAACAGGTCAAAATAAATATAGTATTCTATAGAGGAATTGTAATCCCACTGCTAGAATTAAAGTATACATAATAATTATGGGCAATATTCTATTAAAAGCCTGAAATGCCTCTAACCCATAATTTTGGCTGCAGGTGTTTTTTCTCTCTAAATGTTTAGATGTATTCTACTTCTGAAGCCTAAACACGTAAACCCTGTCTTCTTTAAGTAGGATTTCTGGGGGCGTGATCATATGATCTTACAATATTTAAGCAAGCCCATAATTTACTTCTTATACGCAGCCAATAGTAACTGAGACCGTCATCGTGATGTCTATAAAACATGGAAGTTAGACGTTATCTGCAATCGGAGGCTACAAATTAATTAGTGCCAATAAGTAATATTTGCGGATTGAGCTTGCAATCGAGCAATCTATAAAATGAATTAGATTATCTGTTCTAGTCCATGTGGGTTTCATGATACGTATTGACCCTTTGAGTTCCAGGATCAATATTAATCGGAAATAACAGTTAATGAAGCTATCTTAGATTTACACAAATAATATTGATATAGTATCTAATGTTGGAATAGGGGAGCCTTTGGGAAACAGTGATCACAACACAGTCTCGTTTGAGATTGAATTAAAAAAACAAAATTTTAAGGGGCCAACAAAAACTCTTACTTTTAAAAGGGCAGATTTTAACGATCTAAGGGCAGCAATACAAAGTATAGACTGGGACAGAGAACTGACAGGTAAAAACACTGACCACAAGTGGACAACATTTAAATCCTTACTAAATATACATACACATCGGCATATACCGTGTGGGAATAAAAGTAAAAGGAGTAAATCCCATCCAATGTGGCTTAACAATGATTTAAAGATCAAGATACGGAGTAAAAAACAGGCATTTACATTACACAAACAAGAGGGGACAGAGACTGCTTTACATAAGTACAAGGAAATCAACAAGGCTTGCAAAAGGGCAATTAGACTGGCTAAAATAGAAAATGAAAAATTAATTGCAAAAGTGAGTAAAACTAACCCTAAAATATTTTTTAAGTATATTAATGGGAAGAAGGCGAGGAAGGAAGCTATAGGAACATTACAATGTAACACAGGCCGTCTGATAATTAGTGACCAAGAAAAGGCAGATGAGCTAAATAGGTTATTTTCTTCGGTATACACAAGGGCGGTACCAGTGGTTGGGACACGGCAACATAATGGGGCTACACTACCTTTGCCAAATAATTGGTTAACACAGGAAGTAATCCAAAAGAGGTTGGAAAAAATAAATGTTAATAAAGCCCCGGGTCCTGATGGAATACATCCAAAGGTACTAAGGGAACTGGGTTCTGTAATAACCAAACCATTATATTTAATTTTTCAAGATTCACTCAACACAGGGTCTCTACCAGATGACTGGAGAAAAGCTGATGTGATACCTATATTTAAAAAGAGAGCAAGAGCAAATTATAAACCAGTGAGCCTCACTTCTGTAGTGGGGAAGGTTATAGAAGGGTTAATAAGGGATAATATACAAGAATATGTCTATTTGAACAGGATTATAAGTAGGAGTCAACATGGATTTATGAGGAATAGGTCATGTCAAACAAATCTAATTAGTTTCTATGAGGAAGTTAGTAGGAACCTGGATCAAGGCAACTCAGTGGATGTAGTCTTTTTGGATTTTGCAAAGGCTTTTGATACAGTACCACATGGGAGACTATTGTGCAAACAAAGAGATACAGGAATTGCAGTAAATATCTGCTCATGGCTAAAAGTCAGGAAGCCAAGGGTTGTTGTAAATAGAACATACTCCGATTGGACTAATGTGGTAAGTGGGGTTCCTCAGGGTTCAGTATTAGGTCCTCTCCTTTTTAACATATTTATTAATGACTTAGAGGTAGGATTGGAGTGTGGTGTCTCCATTTTCGCTGATGACACCAAGTTGTGCAAGGTAATTAAATCAGACAGTGATGTGCTTTCCCTCCAAAGGGATTTACATAAGTTTGAGGAATGGGCATCTAAATGGCAGATCAGATTTAATACGAATAAATGTAAAGTTATGCATCTTGGAAGGAAAAATAGCCATGCAATTTATAATCTTAATGGAGCAAATCTAGGTGTATCAGATATTGAAAGGGATTTGGGAGTGCTTGTGGACAGCCACCTAGGTAACAGTGCTCAAAGCCAAGCAGCAGCTGCAAAGGCAAATAAAATATTAGCATGTATTAAGAAGGGTATAGAAGCGAGGGAAGCAAATATAATTCTGACACTATACAAATCTCTAGTACGCCCTCATTTAAAATATGGAGTACAATTTTGGGCACCACTTCATAAAAAGGACATTTTAGAGCTGGAAAAGGTACAGAGGAGGGCAACAAAACTAATAAGGGGAATGGAGGGGCTAAGTTATGGGGAATGGAGGGGAAGTTATGAAGAAAGACTAACCAAATTAAACTTATTTTCTCTAGAAAAAAGGCGTCTAAGAGGAGATATGATTACCTTATATAAATACATCCAGGGTCAGTATAAAGATTTGTCAAGGGAGCTTTTTGAGCCAAGAGATTTTCAACTTACAAGAGGACATCCCTTGAGGTTAGAAGTAAAAAGATTCCACCTTAAAGAAAGAAAAGGGTTCTTCACAGTAAGGGTGGTTAATCTGTGGAATTCTCTAGCAGAGGAGGTGGTGACAGAGGATTCGATAGATAACTTTAAAAGGGGACTGGATTTATTTCTAATTAAAAAGGCAATTCAGGGTTATCATGAATAATTGGAGGGGCAGTATTGATCCAGGGAGAGGTCCGGTGACCGGTGCCTGGGATCAGGAGGGAATTGATTTTTTATTTTATTTTATTATACAACTAATTAATTAATAGTTAATCCGCATATTGCAGATCAGAGGAGATCTTAAAAGGTTGAACTTGATGGACTGAAAGTCTTTTTTCAACCTTAAATACTATGGGCCTCATTCTATTAGCGGCCGCAGCCGTTGCGGGGCCGCAAGGACCGGCCGCAAGCTATTCGGCTATTCTATTCCCTTACGGCCGGGGATTCCGGCAGGCTTGCGGTCGGCGCCTTGCTATCTCTTGCGGCCGCTCGCGCCAGAGGAAAGCCTTTGATCTAAAACGGCCGCAAGAGTTTCGGCCGTAAGAAATTCCTATTTGCAATTCAATTGCTCCGGGAAACCTCTCTGCAAGGCTAAAAGCGAGCCGCTGCTTACTTGCAGGAAAGAGGTCCCGCTAGCACCAATTAAGCACATAAAATAGCTCAAATAAAGCCATCCTGCACTTTGAGAAGACTATAAAGGGTTTTAGGTTTTAGAAAAAATAGCACATAATTATCCTATACTCAAATCCGTAAAATATTTTATTTTTAATATCCGTAAAATATCCATGTAAAAAGTCCAGAGTGCTTGGAGCACTTCAGACCCGCCCACGCCGCAGCCGGAAAATAAACAGTTAATTTGAACTCGGGTTTGGGCTGATGTGCAAGCTTGAGAGTGGGTTACTTTTAATCCTCATGTCCCCCAATATGATCCCTAGCATTTACAGAGCTGTACAGTGCAGGCTTGAATTTATTTTTGCGTTTTTAGATTTCTGCGCTTACGGCCGGTTCCAAGATATGCGGCCGGCCGTAAGAGGAGATCCTTGCGGGGCCGTATAATTGAATTACGAGTTAACAGAACCCCCGCAAGGAATCGCAGCCTTACGGCCGATTTACGGCCGCTAATAGAATGAGGCCCTATGTAACTATGTAACTATGTAACATCTAATTAATTAATAACTAATCCTCATTTTGCAGATCAGAGGAGATCTTAAAAGGTTGAACTTGATGGACTGAAAGTATTTTTTCAACCTTAATTACTATGTAACTATGTACATTATGTCTATTATGTTGTCCTTTTTGTTGTTTGCTTCACAATTAAAAAAAACACATCTTTAAAGTTGTGGGCATGTTCTGTAAATTAAATGATTCAAATCGTCAAACAATCAATGTTAATTCCAGGTTGTGAGGCAACAAAACATGAAAAATGCCAAGGGGTTTGAATACTTTTGCAAGGCACTGTGTAAGTTAATGTTTGAAGTTATCCTTCGTTGGATGTGATCATTTCTTTTTTTTTATGAGCTTTTTGTAATTGGCTCATAACAATATCTTTTTGTGTGGCCTCTGCAGCACATGCATGTACGTACTCTGCAAAAGTTGCTACGTATTCAATCGGTGATCTTCTCTCAGCAATAGTTGTTAACATGCTGATAGTGTTCCCTGATGGGCTAGTACACTACACTGCACAACCATTCCTACAAAGTTTGTATCAGCAAATGGTGCCATGGCCACACCCACAACTGTGTTTTGGATGTTGAATAAACTTATATCTAGCTGGTATTTGTCTTTTTGTCACATGTCTGATGCTGCCCACCAATGCAAGTAATGCCCACAAATGCGAGTGATATGTGAGGTTACAGGATTTGATGAGGAATAGAAGAACCATCTATCCCTAGATATCTATCTGGTAGTTGCTACATCTATTTGTCACATGTCTGATGCGGCTCACCAATGCTAGTGATGCCCAACAATGCGAGTGATATGTAAGATTCCAGGATTTAGAAGAACCATATATTCCTAGTAAAATATTCCAGAGAGCTGAAGTATCACTCTTATTCTTGTGCAGCATTTCCATGTGATTAGAGTTATCTATGTGTGTGTGGTGTACAGGTGAGTGTATGTGATATTCACCTGGCAAGGAGGCTTGATCTGGTGTAGCCACCAGGCTGGGGTAGGTCCCTATCATCTCTTCATCTCCTTCACCATCCTCTTCCACTGCTTGTAGCTGACAGTCACTCTGGGGCCACCACTTGGAGGTGCAGCTGCTCTGGCTTCCACCTCCATCATCCTCCTAACATTTGCCTGGCATAATGATGCCTTACATATCTCTCATCTGTATGTGCATAACCATAGCCTTCAGCTGCTACCTCCTTCCAGGCTTTGCACCTGGAGCTGGACTTATCTTCCCTACCCCCTGTAATAATGTGGGCTAAGACTGGGATCCATACCTCCCTGATCCAACCCTGAGGCCAGGCCCCTCCCCTTCTAAACCTGATCTACAAGTACATACATCTATGGGCTCATTCTACCTTTCCCCCCCAGACCTACAACTCCTAGCCCTCAACCCTACACTACCACCCTCCCTACACCTCCTTCCCTCCCGTCCACTCCCACTCTCCCTATGTCTCCTTCCCTCAACCCCTCCTCCTCCCTTCCTCTGTCTCTCTTCCTTCCCCACTTCCTCCATCTCTTTCCCCCCCCACTTCCCCCCACACTCCCACTTCCTCCCTCCATCCCACTTCCTCCCTCCATCCCGCTACCTCCTCCCCTCTCATTTCCTCCCTCTATCCCTCTACCTCCCTCCCTCTACTTCCATCCATCTAGCTCCCTCCCTCACTCTATCTCCCTAAGTCCCTCTACTCCCCGTGGTCCCCTGTCTCTCCTCTCTCTCCTACTCTTTTCCTCCTCTCCTACACTTCTCTCCCCTCCTCTATACTCCCTCCATCACTGTCTAGAAAAACATAATGATAAATAAAAGTAAGTTGTTATGACCCAGAGATGAGAGGATCACGTTTCCCAAAAACCCTCCTGCTTTAAGTTTACAGGACACCTCTGAATTGTGAGATTTTGGGGTTAATCTCAGTGCCCTTACACTCAAAGTGGGAGCATCTCTCATGCAAACTCAGAAAAAAAATAAGGGGCAACACCATTGGATTAGTGTTCAAACAGAGACTTAGAGCACAAAAGACCCACCTCCCCATGCATCCCCCCCTCTGAGATATAACTGATCTGGAACATATCTGCTGTCAATATGTTAGGGGAGTTAGATTTATCCTGTTCTCTAGACCTAATTTGTTTTACAACCCCAGAGGGGCAGTAAGCTAAATTCAAACTTCATGACTATCCAAGGCCAGTAAGAGAATGCCTTGCTGCTTTGAGGGGCCATATATCCATATAAATTCTTGAAGAAACTTTAGGTTAACCCTTTGTTGTCACACTAACAAACATGGGGTACTGAACACAACATGGCAGAAAGTTTATCTCTGTTAGTTACTGGTGAAATAACATTATTACAGTGCAGCAATCACGGCTGCTACTAGCTCACTCCAGCTAGTAATAGGGCAATGCATTATCAAAGAAAAATGATGCCAGTGCTATAGTTAAAATACACTGAATACAAATGTACAGTCTCAGAGTAAGGCCATTTTGTAGCAGTACAGTAATAAAAGTAATCACACTTCCACTAAGAAACTATGACAAACAGTGAAATGCCCACAAGGTTCCAATGTCCAGGAATTGTGATACACAATTTTATTTTTCAGAAAATAAGTTTTGAGTTTATAAAATAAACTTCTGAGTATGATAAGCATGTTCTAGCAAGCAAGACTTGAGCCAATTCAAAAGATGTAGTGGAAACCTTAAGAATGCTACATTTAAGATAGTGTGTTAAGGCATACGCATCTCTCCTCACTACCACATTGTTCTAAAAACTATTATCAAGCAGGTGTTAAGATTAGCACACAATGGTGTAGTCTATTGACCAAAAATGTTGGCAGACATAATTAGAACCTAGGTTAAATATATTAATATTAATCCAATTTAATATTTTATACCACGGCGCTCTTACCCCCGAAGTGTCCCCGTATCAATCCGTGCAGCGGGGTCCTCATCAGTCCCCCACTGCATTTAAAAATGAATATGTCCCACCTCGAGTCCCAGCCACGGGGGTACTGTAATAACCCCCACAGCACCTAACATTAACCCCCCTCTATGCTGGAGGTCCCCATCAGGTCCCCCACAGGGTCTCCACATTAACCTCTTGAAAAGGGGGTCCCCGATCGGCATTGATCAGGACCCCCGCTGCATTACAATTTTAAATTTTCCGCCTAGCGGGTCCTAAAAAGACCTGTGCTAAAAAAAAATATTAACTCCTGCTGCAGGGGTACTATAAGTACCGCCCAGGCACCTACAATTAACCCTATAACTCATGGTTCTCTATACAGAGCCCCATAAGCCGCTAATTAACCCTATCACTCATGAAGCTCTATACAGAGTCCCATGAGCCCTTAATTAACTCTATCACTCATGGGACTCTATGCAGAGCCCCATGAGCCCTTAATTAACCCTATCACTCATGGGACTCTATACAGAGCCCCATGAGCCCCTAATTTACCCCATCACTCATGGGGCTCTATGCAGAGCCACATTAACCCTTAATTAACCCCATTAGTCTCATAAGGTTCTATATAGACCCCTTATAGGACACTAATTAACCCTTATAATAATATTATAAGTGCCATGAGGGTCCTCCAGGACCTTCATGACACAAAGTCAAAGCACTATACTACACTATATACCCTAACTATAACCCATTAACCCCTTAACCCTAACTATACCGCATTAACCCATACTAAACCCTGTTAACCCCATGTAGACCCATTTAACCCCAACTGAGCCTATTTAACCCTAACTAGGCCTCTCTAGCCCCATCTAGAGCTAATTAACCCTAACTGGCCCTATCTAGCTCCATCTAGACCTATTTCACACTAAATGGGACTATTTAACTCCAACTGTGCGTATTTAACCCTATCTAGCCCTATGTTAGCCTATCTAGTCCTATTTAACCTTAAATGGGCCTATCAAACCACATCTAGACCTATTTAACCCTAACTGGGATGCCGATCGGGGACTGCTGCTAAAAGGGTTAATATGAGGAGACTGCGGGGACCCTGATATGGACCCCTGCAGCATGGGGATGTGTTTAGGGAGCAGGGGGAAGCATTTGATGCTGGAGTCGGGCTGCTCTGAGGGAGCACGTATGGGCTTTAGTAGCCCTTGCGGGTAATTTTTTATGCCCGTAGGGATTCCTCCGAGGTCCAATCTACAAAACTGTTTTACATAAATATTGAATGAATGGACTGATTTAATAAATTAAATTAAAGGTAATCAAAGCAATGGTAAAAGGGGAGGAGGGATTTGTCTGTATGTTAAGCCTGAATATAAGCCTATAGTAAGAGAAGATATTTATGCTGGAACTATTGATAATGGTGAATGTTTGTGGGTAGAGTTAAATAGCGGAGCAGCAAATTCCAAAAGATTATTAGTAGGAGTATGCTATAAACCCCCAAATATAATTGAAAGTGGTCAAATTCAATTATTGTTACATATCAGAAATGTAGCGAAGCATGGGCAAGTTCTAATAATGGGAGATTTTAATTACTCTGAAATAAACTGGATAAATGAGACCAGTAGTTCAGCTAAGCGGAGCAGGTTCTTGAGTACACTCAGGGATCATTAGCTGGCCCAGGTTATACAAGAGCCTACTAGAAATGAAGCTATCTTAGATTTAGTCACAAATAATATTGATATAGTATCAAATGTTGGAATAGGGCAACCTTTGAGAAACAGTGATCACAACGCAGTCTCATTTGATATTGAAAAAAAAAAACTGTAAGGAGCCAACAAAAACTCTTAATTTTAAAAGGGTAGATTTTAATGGTCTAAGGGCAGCAATACAAAGTATAGACTGGGGCAGAGAACTGACAGGTAAAAATACTGAACATAAATGGGCAACATTTAAATCCTTACTAAATATACATACTTATCACCATGTGGGAATAAAAGTAGAATGACTAAAATACATCCAATGTGGCTTAAGAATGATTTAAAGATCAAGATATGGAGTAAAAAACAGGCATTTATATTATACAAACAAGAGAGGACAGAGACTGCTTTACATAAGTACAAGGAAATCAACAAGGCTTGCAAAAGGGCTATTAGACTGGCTAAAATAGAAAATGAAAAATTTGTTGCAAAAGAGAGTAAGACTAAACCTAATATATTTTTTTAAATATATTAATGGGAAGAAGGCAAGGTAGGAAGCTATAGGAACATTACAATGTGAAACAGGCCATCTAATAATTAGTGACAAGGAAAAGGCAGATGAGCTAAAAAAAAGTATTCGGTATACACAAGGGAGGTACCACTGCAACATAATAGGGATACACTACCTTCACCAAATAATTGGTTAACGCAGGAAGAAATCCAGAAGAGGATGGAAAAAATAAATTAACCCCAGGTCCTGATGGAATACATCCAAGGGTACTGGGTTCTGTAATAGCCAAACAATTATATCTAATTTTTCAAGATTCACTGGGGCCAGTACCAGATCACTGGCGAAAAGCAGAGGTGATACCCATATTTAAGAAGGGAGCAAGATCCAGGGATTTAAAGACCTGTGAGCCTCATTTCTGTAGTGGGAAAGCTTTTAGAAGGGTTAATAAGGCATGATATACAAGAATATGTCTATTTAAACAGGATTATAAATAGGAGTCAACATGGATTTATGAGGGATAGGTCATGTCAAACAAATCTAATTAGTTTCTATGAGGAGGTTAATAGGAACCTGGATCAAGGCAACTCAGTGGATGTAGTCTTTTTGTTTTTTGCAAACGCTTTTGATACAGTGCCACGTTGAAGACTATTGTGCAAACTAAGGGATACAGGAATTGCAGTAAATATCTGCTCATGGATTGAGAGCTGGCTAAAAGACAGGAAGAAAAAGGGTTGTTGTAAATGGAACATACTCCGATTGGTCTAATGTGGTAAGTGGGGTTCCTCAGGGTATTCAGTATTAGATCCTCTACTTTTTAACATATTTATTAATGACTTAGAGGTGGGACTGGGAAGTAGTGTCTCCAATATTTGCTGATGACACAAAGTTGTGCAAGGTAATTAAATCAGATAATGATGTACTTTCCCTCCAAAGGGATTTACATAAATTAGAGGAATGGGCATCTAAATGGCAGATGAGATTTAATATGAATAAATGTAAAGTTTTGCATCTGGGAAGGAAAAATAGCCATGCAATTTATAATCTTAATGGGGCAAACATAGGGGTATCAGATATTGAAAGGGATTTGGGAGTGCTTGTGGACAACAACCTAGGTAACAGTGCTCAATGCCAAGCAACAGCTGCAAAGGCAAATAAAATATTAGCAATTCTGCCACTATACAAATCCCTAGTACACCCTCATTTGGAATACAGAGTACAATTTTGGGCACCACTTCATAAAAAGGACATTTTAGAGTTGGAAAAGGTACAGAGAAGGGCAACAAAACTAATAAGGGGATTGAATGGCTAAGTTATGAAGAAAGACTAACCAAATTAAACTTATTGTCTCTAGAAAAAAGGCGTCTAAGAGGAGATATGATTACATTATATAAATACATCCAGGGTCAGTATAATGCTTTGTCAAGGGAGCTTTTTGTGCCAAGAGGTTTAACTGTAAAAATATTACAACTTTTGAGGTTGAGGGTAAGGTTTATGATATAAATTGATTTATTAACTGTAATTCTGATCATATGATTTATGAATGTAAAAAAAATCTATGCAGGTGAAAGAAATAGAAGTTTCAAAATCAGGATACTGGAACATATAAATAATATAAAGAATGTTTTATAAAAGGTAATTGTAATCTCTCGAAAATAAAACATTAAACTTATTTTCTCTAGATAAAAGGCATCTAAGAGGAGATATGATTACCTTATATAAATACGTAGGTGGTCGGTATAAAGTTTGTCAAGGGAACTTTTTGTGCCAAGAGTTTTTCAACTGACAAGAGGACATCCTTTGAGGTTAGAAGTAAAAATATTCCACCTTAAAGAAAGAAAAGGGTTCTTTACAGTAAGGGTGGTTAATCTGTGGAATTCTTTACCAGAGGTGGTGACAGCGGTTTCATTAAATAACTTTAAAAGGGGACTGGATATATTTTTAATTTAAAGGGTTTTCAGGTTTATTCTGGTTAATTAGAGGCAGAGTATTGATCCAGGGAGGAATTCGATTGCCAGTATCTGGGGTCATAAATGTTTTTTTTTTTTTACCTTTTGAGACAATTGGCTAAGTTTTACTTGGGGTTTTTTTTTGTTTGCCTTCCTCTGGATCAATTAACAACTAATCTGCTTAGTGCAGATCAGAGGTGATCTTAAAATGTTGAACTTGATGGACTGAAAGTCTTTTTTCAACCTCAATTTCTATGTATCTATGTAACTACTGAGAGTCAGACACATCTGAAGGACTGAACAATAATAATTGATATACATGTCATCTAATCATTAAAAATATGCACACATTTAGCAGTAATCAGCATATTTAGCAGTTTAAACATTTTGTCTAGGTTTCACTTTGTGAGCTGTTATCTTGTCTTCTATTATTATTTTAGTTTTTTTGGGGGGTATTTTGTAGCACATTGTCGGGTGATGGGGATGGGTGGGGGGGAGAGGCAATAGGCTCCCTAAAGTTAAAAGTACAGTGCCATAAAATTGTGTATAAACATCCACAGAAATATCTAAATCCAGAGATATTTCTGTCTGTAATCATAATACCACGTTTCGACAAACTGTATTAGTGCACTAACAAACATACACTTATGCTTTAGGGGTGGGGTAAACTTATGACTGGCCTATAGCAAGGGGAAATAAGGAGCAGTAACTGGAGTTAGGAGGTGCCCAAACGCAAATGATGCTAGGACATTATAAAACCTAAATGCAACAATTAATGCTGCACGCTATATTTAGATAAGTGATATCTCTCAAAACAAAATATATAACATAGCACATTTATTGAACTAAGCTGAGAGCTTTTATAATATTGAAGTGAGGACTCTCAGATCATTGTTATGCTCTATATATTTGACTTCATGATATATCATCTCACTAGTGAGAACACTTTCACCTTAGTGAATCTAAGCCAGTGATTCTTGATTATGTGAAGAAATATGGCAGCCTCTGCTAATAATTACACAGAAGTACATTTCATAGCAAGCTATCATACAGGGTAAGTAGGCGAACTCTGTCAGTCAGGGCAACCTCTTACCTGCTTTAGTCTGTGCTTCTGGTAAGATAAAGTTTGGCATTGAGTGACTGACATGCTGCATTTTGGGAAAAGTCAAAAATGGACCATGATAAACCCAGCTGATATATAAAGGGTGTGTGGAATCCTTGTAACGGTTGCTAAGGCCAAAGCTTTGTGTTCTGTGTCCACAGTTACCAGAGTAATGAGGTTCTATGGAAACCGTGATCTTTACCAGAATTCTTTAATAGCCACAAATAGATGGGGATATAATAGATGGTTGATCTATTGAAGTCTATAATGTGAACTGACATTTAAAACAATATATCCAAAATGGTCTATTATAATAATTTGGATAAGGGGTTCTACAACTAAACCCATACAGCCTTATTAAATTGCGATTGAGCAAATTTAAACATGCTCTATATAAGCACAGAGCATATTTTTTTTACAGAAGTTTTTAGTTAGTGAACTTCTATTCAAAAGCAAGGTCTTCACTAACTAAAAGCTTCTGTAAAAAAAATATGCTGTGTGCTTAAATAGAGACCTTTTAAATTAGCAGAATCGCAATTTAATAAAGCTGATAATTTGCACAATTGGCTCATTGGTGCACAATCTACTACTGATGTGTTTGCTATGGGTATGCTCCATAGCTGTTGTCGTTACCTACCTTCATAGACCATGAGAATACATTATGTTTGGTGTCATGCATTTTGAAATAACATAAATATTACACTGTATAGATTAATATAGTTTCTTAAAATATTACATTGTATAGATTAATTAAGTTCAAGGATCAATTTATAGACAAGTATACGCTATGTGCAGAAATAGCATTTATTGGGATAATAGTAAAAATCAAGGATAAACAATTCTAAGTGTTTAAACTTGAAATCTTTAATATTTAGATAGATCACAATATACAATCTACCCAATGTCTATTACAACCTCTTTTGTATGATTGGATAAAAATTAGACTTAACACACTTTGTATTTGGTTAGATCAATACAGAGATCAATAAACAGTGTATAAAAATGTATCAAATGTGGATTAACAATTTATTTTAATACAATCTATATCTAGTATATAAACAGTGTATATAATCTTATACATTTGGGTAACAGTCTGTCTAAGAACAGTCTATTATTTGGTTAGTGCAATACAGAAATGATACGTAGAGTGTATAAACAATTAGCTGTCTATTCAATACAGTGTATATAATATTAATAATAAGCAATACAACCTGTTACTCTATGAAAGCAATAAATAGCAAAATATGGTATGAAAATGTATATGGCAGTCAGAATATAGAAATATATATTGAAGCAATATGTATTAAAGTTGGTTATATTGTATGTGAGATTGCATGCTAATTAACCTATGTATTCAAGTATTGGCAAGCTATTATTTGGTTATAGATCTTATATCAAAATTGGGTACATAGTTACATAGTTACATAGGAGTTTATTATAATGGACGTAGACATAATCAGAGACTGCAAGCAAGGAGCGGGTGCAGGCTTGAGATCAAATAAACATAGTTGTAACGGATCTACTGGCACCCCGACCGGGTACCTCCGTTGATGGACGCGTCCTAGTTTGCGTCGAGGCCTACAAGCACCGCACCGGACACCACACTACCACAGACTCCACAACCGCCGTAGCTTAAAGCTCCCAGGGAGTATGCAGCGCATAGCAATCCCCAGTATGATATAGCGATCCCCTCCAAGAACGAGACAAGGCTACGTTTTGAAGGGTCAAGAAGTCTACTCTTTAATGACAGGGGATCTCCTTTTATGCAATGGTGCCCTCTGAAGGGCTACACCCACATAATTATCACAACAGCCAATTATATACATGGTTCAACCCCCACGTCTCCTCCCCTCAGATAACAGGTAACACAATTAAAACAGACAGGTTTTGGGACATCTACGACTACCGGATGGGCATGTATGTCTGGGATGACGAAGGTGAGGTGAGCAAAGACATGACCCACCTGGTAACGAGAGAGTGGGAGCTGGAGCAGGACTACCAACACCTGCTCAGCTTCGTGCAGCCCCAACCTACTCCACAAGCAGAACCAGACTTCATTGACTGGTCCTGGGATGACCTCCAGATGGCAGGTAGAGATGGGACCGAGGTCCCTCTACCGGCCCTACAGGGGGCAGAAGGTGTCGTCCTTCCCTTCCAGCGGCAGTGTGAACCACAGGGGGCAGAAGATGTCGTCCCTCCCCCCCAGCGGCAGTGTGAACCACAGGGGGCAGAAGGTGTCGTCCTTCCCCCCAGCAGCAGTGTGAACCCCAGGGGGCAGAAGGTGTCGTCCTTCGCCCCCAGCGGCAGTGTGAACCCCAGGGGGCAGAAGGTGTCATCCTTCCCCCTCAGCGGCAGTGTGAACCACAGCGGGCAGAAGGTGTCGTCCTTCCCCCCCAGTGGCAGTGTAAACCCCAGGGGGCAGAAGGTGTCGTCCTTCCCTCCCAGCGGCAGTGTGAACCCCAGGGGGCAGAAGGTGTCGTCCTTCCCCCCCAGCGGCAGTGTGAACCCCAGGTGGCAGAAGGTGTCGTCCTTCCCCCCCAGCGGCAGTGTGAACCCCAGGGGGCAGTAGTTGTCGTCCTTCCCCCCCAGCGGCAGTGTGAACCACAGGGGGCAGAAGGTGTTGTCCTTCCGCCCCAGCGACAGTTTACCCTGACAAGGGGAGACACCAATCTCCCAGACGGCGCAGATGGGACCGTGGTCTCTGCGCCCACAGCCTGTCCAGATCCCCAACTACCCTCACTGGGACAACCGGAGGAGGGGGTAAGTACAAATTCCCCTCCCCAGCTAACTTCTAATGTGGCCCCAGGGTTAACAGAGAAAATGTTAACCCCCACTGACCCCCACGTTTCCCTGGCTACTGAGCCGGAATATGTCCCAAGTACCCCAGCAGAAGAGCTGACAGCGGGGCAGAGTGCAGTCGGCCTCTGCCCTCCCTTTGTCCCTTGTACAGAGCAGGATGTCCTGCAGGTTATACCAGCAGAAGAGCTGGCATCAGGGCAGAGTGCTGCTGGCCTCTGCCCCTCAAGTCCCCTCAGCGTATTGCCCCATCACCACAGCGAAATATCCAGGTGCAGTAATGGTTTGTTGTGGGTGGGCTGCTCTTGCACTTTGTTGTTGTGGGGGGGCTGCTCTTGCACTGGTTTATTGTGGGTTGGTGGATCGTCTAACGGGGGCACTGACCGGCAGAAGGTCAGGTGCCTGGTTAGACTTCCCCCCAAAGGGGAGATGTGTGACGAAGTGCCCTTCGCCACTTTGTCTTGGAGAGGACTGTTTGCCAGCCTCCTGCCCTGCGACTATGGCCCTGGGACATATTGCCCTTTAAACACAGTATTCGGCCATACCAGAGTGTATGTCACTCATTCTGGCCCTTTACATACAGGGGGGTCATTCGGTACTTGCCCTGTGGGAGCGGTGATACCCCAGATAACTATGCCATGGAGCCCATTGATATAATGAAAGACTATGGGAAAGACTTTAGCTACATGGCAATTGAACTGTGTGAAGAGGATCTGAGCGCTATTCGGTAGTTTTGTGCGCTCAGATCCCAGCTATCTGGGGATATGTGAAATGTGAGTAAATGTGAATTGCAGTAATGCTGATGGGTTGTCAAACTAGAGAATTGACCAACAAATACTTTTGTCCGGACATCCCCAGGCCGATCCGTTGGGATCAGACCATGTATGCCGGCTTATGGTCACGAGGGAGGTGTGTAACAGAACCCATCACTGTTTTACCCTGTTTTATGATTATTATAGTTAAAATATGATCCTACTATTATACTGCATGTATGTTGGTTTATGCTCTGCAGAATATTGGCCCAGACTAGTGCAGACCTTGGCATGGGAGATAATCCTGTTACAGATAAGGAAGTCTATTGTATAAAGTGTTTTCATTCTCAGATAAGAACAAAGAAGGATGATCTAATTAATGTCTGATTGTATCCAAGTTGCCAGGTAGCCTCGGGGAGGTGTGACTCACCTATTGTCCCTATATGTGTATTGTGTGGCCAACTATGAGGGATATGTGAAATGTCTGTGTGTTATGTTGTAAAAGATACTTTTACTAACTTTTGAACCCCTGGTCTGATTCATGCCATTTTTTTTTATTTTTTAAATGGCATGAATCAGACCAGGGGTTCAAAAGTTAGTCAATTCAATCAACAATGATGTAAAACAGTTTTGTTGATTGCATAATACAAGACTATATATGTTGAGTATTGCTAATTAGGGTTTGCTGTATAGGTGTTTTTAATAATTACATAGTTACATAGTAATTAAGGTTGAATAAAGACTTTTAGCCCATCAACTTCAACCTTTTAAGATCTCCTCTGATCTGTAATATGCGGATTAGTTGGTAATTGATCCAGAGAAAGGCAAATAAAAAAACACAGTGAAACTTTGCCAATTGTCTCAAAAGGGAAAAAAATGAATTCCTTCCTGACCCCAGATACTGGCGATCAGATTCCTCCCTGGATCAATACTTCATCTCTAATTAACCAGGATAACCCTGAATGCCCTTTTTAAATAAAAATATATCCAATCCCATTTTAAAGTTATCTATCGAATGTGCTGTCACCATCTCCCTTGGTAGAGATTTCTACAGATTAACCACCCATTTAACAGAGTTAAATGGTTACATTATTGAATAAGGTCAATTAGTCTGTTTTAGGGAATATGGGCACAGAATGAAATATATTGATTAACACCTACAGTCCAGAATACAGGTGCTAATTAGTCTTTGTTCTTTGACCACTCCCAAAAAGGTAACAGAAGGATTGTCGTATATTGGACTAATTTAACTCCCTTACAAATAAAAAAGTTAAACAAGTTTATACATTACCATGTAAAGGTTTTCAGGGTAACACCTGTCTCATTTTAGGATCTCTTCTCTTCTCTTAGCCCAGAGCTAAACAGACACGAATACATTAAATACATGCAACAAAGAAAAACAAACAAGCAAACAAGAGAAAACCAAAACAAAATAAAACTCCAAAATAAAAACAAACAGGTAGTTAGCCTGAATTGTGAGGTAAGAATCCCAATAGAAATAACAAGTGGCAACCTACTCCTATGCCCAATATCTTCTAGCTCAAAGAGCTGCAAAAGGTTAATAGGCATAGCCACAATAAAACTACAAATCAATCCTCTAACCTGGAAGTACAGGTACAATTACTGACACAGCAGGTGGAGGCCTTCATGGCTATATTTAATACACAGGGAAATTAGCAATTGAGAAATAACATGGGTCAATAGGGCAAAAAATAACTTCTAATAACCAGAGCCAATAGTTAAACACTGGTTGTAAAAATACATTGATAGCCCGAACCAAGGGCTAAACACTGGTGATAAAAACAAATTGGGAGATCATACAACAAACAGAAATTCCATCTGTGAATCTCTTGATTTAACGGAAATGTAACAAAATGTTTAAAACTAATGCAAATCATTTGCTTTTTACCTCTGTCCCAAGCTGTCTTCCTATGCAGGTACATTCAGACAGCAAGGAGGGGGTGATGATAAACCAAGGGGAATGATGCAGAAAGTAATGTTAATCCCTTACACTCACATAAGATGTCAACAAACAAATGAAAATGTACCGTCAAAAAGTTTAATAGCTGGTATGAAACAACGCAATGAATTAAAACCAAAGGAAAAAAAAAGGGACTAAAGAGGACCAGGAAAAAGATGGCTGTGATCTGGATGATGACAATCTTATGCCAAAGGGTCCAGCTGGAACCCCTCAATAATCCTGGCCTGTCCTCAGCAATCCTAATCCAGTAAACTCCAGAATCTTCAACTACCAGAAGGAGATTAAACTCCCAAGAGTTTTCTTGAACTATTTCGCATTCTGAAGAAAAGGTGGGGGGGGGGGGGGGGGGGGGTGGAGAAGCTCACCAGCTCCTAGTGCAAAATTACTAGTATAAGTCAATACTGAGCGAGAGAAGGTAAAAAACTCACATTTAGTGATCTCAGCACATGAGGTATGGATGGCACATGACTGTCTCCTCAGATCATCACAGATAGGTGGGTAATTATTGCACCTTTGGTGAGTCTCCAATGTTCCATTGTCAATCAGAAAGCTCCTATTCTTAGGAGTGGAAAGGATGGGATCCACCCAAATATCTGCAACCTCCTTTGGAAAAGTATATCATATTGAGTATATCACATATGAGTGGGAGTACTTATATATTTTTAAGTTGGCTATTCAGGCCTTACTTTGGCACTAATGTCTTCAATCCATTATTTCGGGATATACCTATTTACATTTATTTAGATTTGCCCAGTGTGTATATACACTATCTTTTGGGATGTGTACACTATTTTACATTCTGGACTTGTTTCCCAGTCCATTGAACTATACAATAATGATAAAGACCAACCCTCTAACTATCCAAGCTATTACAACAAATAAATAAATAAAAAACATTCTTAAAAAAAAACTAAAAAAACATCAAATAAAACCAAACACTACTATTATCAGTGTAATGGTATTGCCTACCTTATTAAGGTTGACACATTACAAAGAGGAGGATATGTCGTGGGTTTTGAGGGTAACGAAAATACCACATACATCTACTGCTTTACACTTATAATATACATTTTTAACATATGAATAGTTAAAACATTTTCCTGTTAAAATTAAATAAATCTCTAAGTTGGTAAATATGTTTTGTCAAACCAAGACTTGCCATGGCCAAGTCTTAAATATTTTCACATGGGTGAGAAAGTTTTCAAGATGAAACGTTAAGAATGTCCCAAGATAGTGTCTCACTTCAATACTCAATTGTCCCAAATAAATATTGTCAGAGCAGGTGTTAAGATTAATAACAATGATGAAGTCTATTGCCCGAAATACTTGGCAGACATGATCTGGGACAGAGGTCACAAATATTTCATAATAATTAATTTTAATACATGTAACCAGAGTGCTTTCAAGCGGGCAGAGACAGATATACACAACATATTATCAATACATCCTAATACACCTATACATGCAAACAGGGAGGAGACTATTTGTGATTGGTGGGAACCAACCTTGTGATGATGGGGAAGGAATAGCTTATCTAATAGGCAGTGAGGAGGATCATGGTCTTTTCTGTCTTTCCTGGTTTCTTTCTGGTCTATTGCTCTGGACTCATCTCCGTCTGTCCTGACAGTCCTGTCTGTGAACATCTCTGACTGTCATTCTTTGGCATAAACCTATGCCCCCTTAATATCTTCTCTAAGATATCCTACTATATCTGTATATATCCAAATTCTATCCTGTATGTACAACTCTTTCTAACAAACCAATAACACGAAAAGGGATTACTTCAGACTATCTTGAGAAGGGATCCAATAAATGCTATTTCTGCACACAGCTTATATTATTCTATAAATTGATCCTCAAACTAAATTAATCTATACATTGTAATATTTTAAGAAGCAATATTAATCTATACAGTGTAATATTTATGTCAGATCAAATTGCATGACATCGGTATAGTAATCTATTAGAAATGTAATGAGATAAATAATCCCAAAGTGTTCTTAATCCATAAAAAAATATTATATTGGATTAAATAGTAGGATGTTACTAAATTATAGCAGCTGAATGACTGACCTTCTGTTTCCCAACCTGTATTACAGTATTGGTATTCTTAAAACATGGCCTGCTAATGTTATTTATTACAGTACAGTCCAAGGACTTCTTTACACCTGAGGTTTAGGATGCTTCCTGGCTGATTCCAAAGGAAAAGACAAAATCATCATAGCCAACAACAAAGACAGGCAAACATAGTCAAAGGCAGGGAAAGTTCTGGTGTTGTTAGGCAAACACGGATTCTGCAACAGTATGACAGGAATGTGCTGGCATGAAAAATGGCATACTAGAACAACTAATGCAGTGAGATGGCAATATGGATCTGCTAGCAAAGTGATGGCATTCTGGAATGCTTGCCACAGTGACATTGTACTCTAGAACAGCTGGATCAGTGAGATAGCACTATGGAACAACTGGCGCAATTATATAATTTTCTGGAAAAGGGATTTAGCACTCTTATATAACAAAACTTGTGAAACTCAAACAGCTGCCTAGGAACAGTAGAACAGGCAAGACCTGATGTCAGGCAGGAAATTTAAAGGACCATTATACAATGATACAAAATCTACAGTACAAGAAAGGAACTGGCCCCACACTGATTAGAAACTGTAACATCGAAACAGTGCTGTCTGTGGGTAGGTTTCCTGGCTTGTGCATCCTGGACTTTGCTTAAACCTGCAGGCATATGTTTAAAAGGAGCCATGTTTGATATGGTATTGGATTAAAGAGTGAAGTCTTTCTGGGCAGTTTGCATGTCCCTGCCCAGGTTCCCAGAATGCAGTGGAAAACTTGTACTTTTCTGGTCAGGTAATATTTTTTTTTAACTTATTAAATGTACTATTTACTTACTATATATGTATATATATCTTACACTCCTGTGATTGCATTTATTTATGCATTTTTCTGCTTCTGGGCCAATGAGGATGAAGGGACCTGGTGTCAGTTTCAATCTTCTCCAATTATCTAGCAAACTAGTCTCAGTTCCCTCCTTCCCCACCCCTCCCTGATAGCCAGAACACCCACCCTCATAATCCATCTTTGAGGAAGTGATGTAAAAGACACAAAATTGATTAATGTATTTATAAGTAATCTACAAAACAAAGAATGAACCAAAAAAAGCAATTTATGAACATGTAAGTGCATGATTTAATATATAAATATTATTCATAATTATTAAGATATAGAATTACAAACTCTCTAGAGTAATAGGGACACAATTATTTGAAAACTATTGAGCCAATATTTTGTGTTTGCTACCTTACAATAGTGGCAATCAATAGATTACATGTAATAAATGTATATTAATTATTATTAGGTTGTGTTACAATTTCTACATGTCAGTATATTTGCTGGTAAGATGGTGGAACATATACCTTAACTGATATATAGTAATTGTATTACATAGCCATAGATAGAAATTTATGGCTATAATTAGGAATATAACCTAGATATTTTTTGGACATTAGCAGGTGGTGATGTTAATTGTGACATACAGAGGTACATAATTCTGTCCCTATTACTCAGAAGATTTTATAATTCTATATTTTAGCAATCTTGAATAAAAGTTATATTTTAAATAATGCACATTTTCTTAAGATTGGTTATGAGAGTGCTTTTTTAATGTATGCTTTGTTTTGTAGGTTAAGTATCTCTTTCATACAACAGCACCTCATCCATACCAAATTATAACCCATAATTTTGAGGGTTAATGATTGTGCAGATAATCTTTGTTGTTTGATCTTCATTAACTCATACATAGAGTCTTCACAAATTCAGATTTTTTCAAAAAAAGTTTTTATGCCAATCTCATACAGTGCTGTTAATGCTGGTGTTTGCTATTTCTTGAACTTCAGTGTCCCTTTAAATAGGTTAAGAGAACTGGACTAGAGAGATCCCTCAAAATTATACTACCCTGAACATGTGCAGCTTTGTTCCCTAATGTCCACCTATTGCTTGTCCTTTCCCCTTGCTATGTCACCATCCTGAAATAGTCACAAACAAATATAAAAGCATAAGAGAATGTGTTTTTACATGCATACACATATATTGTAACTGTTTGTCTCGTTTAGCACAGAGACTGCACAATTAATTATGTTTTTGCAGATTAATGGAATATTATCTGATATATATTGGATCATTATTATACTGGTCTTGAAATATGCTATTCTATGGATTTAAAAAAAATCATATTTTGTCCTCACTATTGTCCCAGATTCATGATTTCACTATGTTTATGCCATGCATTACTTTATTAAAAGCAGCATCTTCTGCCGAAGAGGAACATACAATTTTAAAACAGACCCACTGATGGCTAGTGGGATTGCTATACGCAGCAGCTTGAGCAAGGTGTCCAAATATTAGAGATGTATTTATTTAAAGGGACACATCTAATCTCTTAAAAGAGGGACACTTGGGCCCCTATTCAAGTGAACAATTGTAATTTACTGGAGCCCGTAATGTAGCCCGTAAACTAATTTGCTATTCAATTGGTGTCTTTTAGCTAGCCGCAAATGATCTACTGGTTACAGGCTGAAAATTCCATCAGTTATCAAAATCGTAACTTACAGCCCATCTAAGCCTTTGATCTTTCAGGTCCGCAAAAGTTACAATTGCTAAAATCGCAAATTGCTATTTAATTGCTACAATTCCTCAAGCCCGCAAACGTTTTCACACCCATAAACGGCAAATGTAGAAGAAAATCCTACCGGTACCAGATAGGACTCGCAAGGGGGATAAACACCTGTTTGTAGCACTGTAAATGCAACAAAAAAAATCAATACTGCACTTTAAAAGACGGGGAAAGCGACAAATGACATTAGAATTAATTGCTCAAAAGTCTCAAGCTCGCAAATCTGCAATAATTATTATTATTTTTATGTTTCATTTCAGTGTCATATCAATCCCTGGAATCAATGAGTTAATACATATCAGGCCACCTACATGGACTGAAACAGTATCGCAATTCATTTTTATTAATTGGTACATTGCCAAAATGCAAGTCTGATCGAATATGAAAACTCTAAACGCGAATTGATTGACGTGTAACCTCCGTGTTTTACTGACGTCATGATGATGTCTCATTTACTATCAGCTGTTTCTAAACCGGTAGTTACGATCTTGCTTAATTGATCATGATCACGCCATGAAATGCTACATAACATTGCATGGTTTACAGTTTCGGCTTTTGGCCCATAAAATGCGGGCTTGTTGAATTGAATCGTTCTATAATTATAGCAAATTTCAAGCCCGCAGACTTAAGGCCGGTATAACGTAATCTGTGGGCTTGCAATTGAATAGGGGCCCTAGTAAGTATGATTGGAAGTTATTCCTTTTCAGTTAAATAATACTTGGTTCACTTTAGAGGACACTATTAGTCTAACCTCTAAGAAGAAATTACTTCAACAACTGTGTTTAATGTATTTTTACTAGTGATTATAATATTGGAAAGTAACTTTACAGGCAAGTGGGGAAATTAGTGTGAAGGGTAATAAAAGAATAATGAAGCGGCTGGATTAGAAGCCAATGTCAGGGGGCCTGTTACCAGCTGGTATTATTCTATCCAGTATGCAACCACAATTTTATAGTGACCTTCAATTTATTTATATGCCTGTTTGGTGTTGTATTATGAAATTTATGTACCTCTATTTGGTGCAATACATAATCCAAATTGACAATTAGATGGAATTAGGGGGAAAATACAGGCATAATTCCACTATTTTTTATAGGATCATGCCCTAATACGATATATATTGAATCATCAGATAATGTTTAAGCAGAGCTCATATTTGCAAGGCATTTATGAAGTTATATCAATTTTAACAATGTTATGATTTTTTTTGTTTTGTCTTCTATAGTACATAAATTATTTTATTATTTTTAGATGCCTTTCCCTATTCAGTGGAGAACATAAAGCATTACATAATCCATTTAGGGGGTTTGAATATTGTAAGACATATCCTTTGCACGCTGTTACTTATTCCCCTTTTACCAAAGAGTTAAATGGCCACCCTAGATAATTGGAAAGCTATATTCTAAGTGTTTGTAAGCAGGATACTGACAGAGTGTTATTTAAACCACGCCAAGACAAATAATTAAAGATTTTTCTGCTGTCAAAACAGCTTCATCAAAGAGTCACAGCTCATCGGAGCGAAGAGAGTGATGTCTTCTTCCGCCCACAGTATTCTGCATCTTCTTTCCAAGCAGTTTCATTGCTGAGGGTCAGTCCTACACAGAAATAGAACCCAAAATGAGAAGGGAATGGCTAAAACTTAAAAAAGAGCACACTGGCTTTAAGTTACCTAAGGACAAGGATATGGGTAAAGGGTTAGTCTCATGCAGAAACAGAAACTTCAGGAATCATAGTTGTCATATTTTTAAAATGTAATGTTTTGAAGAACTACACTTGAAAATCTGCAGCATGTTTTTAGAATACCAGAAAAATAATAATATAGTCTCTAGTAATTATACTACTGTGGAATTCTGTCATCAGCAGATCAGCTTCCTGAGGCTAAAGCGTCCACTAGATAGATAGATAGATAGATAGATAGATAGAAGGAAAAAGAGAAGCCCTCAAGATAGTGCATAGAAACAATGATATCTCTACAAATCATTGTGCCTGTATAAATTACAATATGAAAATTGGACTATGTATATCTAAATCCATGAAGTACAATAATATTAAAATGACACTATACGATGTCCATTCCTTGGGAGAGTATCCCCTAAATTTTCAAAATATATTGGATCCTCTTTTAGGCTGTAACAGAAGGAAAAATAATAAAACTCCTCTATTCTTTTGTCCACTTTTTGGCAAAACAATAGCAAAGCTGAAGGTGACACTGATTATCATTGGCACATGGAATGTATGCATGCTACTGGATATCAACCAATCAATGACATGTTGAGGTCCTCATGGAGAACAAAGGATGAACACACACGCATTTGGCACAATAACTATTGGCTTACCCAGGGTGCCAAATTGGCTTGCACGGCCCTGAGTGTGTATAGGTGCCTGTAATCTCATGTGTAACAATATCTCTATAGTAACTGCAGAAAGTAGGTTGACAGTACAAGGTGAAATAGTTATCTTGTTAGAAACATCTTCAAACATCTTCCAGAACAATCATATATTTTATCTGAAAGTAAAATGCTAGGAGCCACATTCAATTCCAAGCCCACAACTCGATTGCTGTAGGCCATATGTCTGCGGGCTGCTGTTCGTCTCTGATTGCGATACTATTCCATTGAGCAAGGGCGCGAGTTACAAGCCGAAGCCTCAAGCCTGTAAAGCCTATTTTCACCAGTAACGCTTTTGGGTATCTGATCGCGGGAACCAGTTCAAAAACTGCAAAAAATGCAATTCTTTCACTGTGCTGTAGCTGAGAAAGTCAACACACAGGTCTAGGCATTGGTGGGTTTTTGAGAGAGATGTATGGACATAGATAGAAAGACAGAGACTGAGAGAGATATAGAGAGTGTCAGAGAGAGATAGAGAGTGTTAGAGAGAGATACAGAGTGTTAGAGAGAGAGAGATAGAAAGTGTTAGAGAGAGAGATATAGAGTGTTAGGGAGAGCGAGTGAGAGTGCCAGAGAGAGAAATAGAGAGTGTTAGAGAGAGAGGGAGTGAGAGTGCCAGGAGGAGGGGGAGAGTGAAGAGAGGAGGAGAGTAGGGAGAGAGAGAGGGGAACAACAGCTGAGGAGAGTGAGGAGAGGAGGAGAGATAAAGGAATTGAGAGAGGGAGAGAATGTAGCAGGCCAGGGAGGGGAGGTACAGGTGGAGGATAGCAGGAGGAGGGGAGGGATGTGCCCAAAGATGTAGGTAGTGGGGATGAGGGGCAGGCCCCAGGGAGAGAGCAAGGAGACCAGGAACCCCAGTCACAGTTGGCAGAGCAACAGGTTGTGGCAAAGCAGAGGGCCCACAATTATCCAAGCCCACTGTAGCATCATCCATGATGGTAGGGATGTGAGCTCTGGCGATAAGGCACGTGCCTGAAATAAGGTGGCTGCAGCTGTGGCTTTATTAGGGATTGCAAACAGGGATGCCGGGTCGGGTAAACATCAATATGATGACTGCCCAATGCAGGTGAAGAAGATGGCAGTGGAGGCCAGAGCAGCTCGTGCAACCAGTGGTGGCCTACCACTCAACATCACCTACTGTGGATGGTAGAGGACTATCAAGGAGTCTATGGAGCCAGCAGAAGTAGTTTGACTTCCAGGACAGTTGGGCAATGGCTATCAGGAAACCCTGCAAAGTGAGTATCATATACACCTTAACACCCTTATTTGCACACACATGAACCCCACACACATAGATAACTGACATACAATAGAACTGTGAGATTTCTGGTTCTGACTACAGATATATGGGGCATTAAATACCATGTAAATATTATAACATTTTCTAATATCATCATATTATCATCCTAATTGTTATCAATGAAGTGTCAGTACAATACATGTAGATAAAAGGATTCTTAATAGCAGTTGCCAATGCAGTTTGTGTTAGTGTTATGTTTGCTGTTTGTTCAAAGTTAATATAAAACAAAACAGTATAAATATACATTTTTAATTGTATATATTTTGTAATGAGTTCCCCTATCCCTATTTTCCCCATGTGACACTGCACCGTTTAAAGCTGTGTCGCTTAACACTCCTACTGCTTGGAAGCTATCCCCCACGTTAAACGAGGCACAGCTGTAGATCCACAATGATTTTACATCCAAAAGTGAGTACATGTATAGGTGTGCACACTGCAGCATATGCAGATATAGACTTTGAGGGACTGCATGTGCGTGTCATGTACTAGCCTAACCTGGATCATGTCTCATTAGCATGTTCGCACCCTTTGCTAACCATTGGTCACAGATTGGTCAGTCTCACACACTGCACAGCAGATTCAGATGAGCATGTGTCCTAATGAACTGCAGATGACACACCGCACCAGCTATATATATATATATATATATATATATATATATATATATATATCACATATTATAATTGTCCAACTACGATTCGTCGTAAAAAAAAATGAAAACGAGGCTCACAGCCCAGCCACATCCAAATTAGCCAAGAAGGGATCCGAGATAAGCTATACACAAAATAATAAAACCTAAGTCACAAAAAATTAAAAAAGAAACATTACAGAAAAAAATAAACATTACAACCCCCCCACCTCACTACAAAAAAAAAATACACACCTGAAAAGGAAATACATATACCGTAATACAAATACATACAATACAGATACATACAATACAAATACATACAATTACAATACAATTACATAAAATTACAATACAATACACCACTATCTAATATAGATTACACAATCTATCTAAATAAATAGCATAATCTAATATACATCCTATCTATATAATAATACATTCCCAATCTATCTAAATAAATAACACAATTTAATATACAATACATCCTATGCTATCTATATAAAACCCCTAGCTAACATACAATAAATGCTATCTATATATTAACTAATCTAAGTCTAAGCTAAAATAAAAAAATTAAGACCACTTACCTTTGCAGATGTTCATTGCGATTAGCCAGCTACGAAAAAAAAATTACAAAAAATTAGTGCAACACGTTTACACTAATAAAATAAACATTATAGACATTCTATACATTCCAGACACTCTATACATTCTATACATTCTATACATTCTAAATATTCTACTCACCTTTCCGCCATGTCCCGTCCGGCATTCTTTCAATCCTTTTCCGGCGCGGCACCTGTTAAAAAAAACACAACATTAATACACATACATCAAAATAAAATAAACATAATCTACATTATACTTACCTACCCGCGATGTCTCCGGCCTCCTCCGGATCCTCTTCTGCCACGCCCTGTTAAAAAAAAAAATATATATATATACTTACATCCGCACTCCTGGACATCCCCGACGCTAATGAGGCTCCAGGAGAATTTTCCGGAAGAAAATAAGCAATGGCGCCTTCTGATTGGTAGAAAACGCTGTCTATCAAATTCACCCCATCAGGAGGCGCCAATGTGTGAGTCAATCAGAAAGGGATTCACCCTAAAATCTCACTCTGATTGGATAATGCACCTATCAATCTTTATTTAAACCAATCACAAGGCGCAGATGCCTTCAGCAAATCACAATGGAATACACCTCCACAGGGTGATTGGTTGGAGCCTCTACGCATTCTGATTGGTTGCACTGACAATAGCCAATCACAATGGAATACATCCTCACGTACTGATTGGTGAAGGATTTGCGCATTCTCATTGGCTACTGTTAAAATCAATCAATATTACAGCCAATGGGAAGGCACAGATGTCTTCACCAATCAGTACGTGGGGGTATATTCCATTGTGATTGGCTGATGGCAATAAAGCCTTAGGATTGGTTCAAATAAAGATTGAAAGGTGTGTTATCCAATCAGCGTTGTATTTTGGGGTGTATACTTTTTTCATTGGTTCACAAATGGGGTCTTCTCATTGGCTGAATTTGATAGACAGCCTTTTCAGCCAATCAGAAGCCGCCATTGCCAATTTTACTCTGGAACACTCCATAGGAAGGTCATTAGCGTCGGAGACATCCGCAAGGGCGGATGTGTGTCGTTTTTTTTTTTTTTTTTTAAAAGGGCGGATGCTTCCGTAGAAGACGAGGAGGCAGGAGACATTGCGGAAAGGTAAGTATAATGTAGATTGTGTTTATTTTACTTTGCTTTATGTTTACTTATGTAATGTTTTTTTTTGACAGGAGTAAAGATGGCCGACGGAACATGGAGGACGTGACATGCTGGAACGGGACATGCTGGAAAGGTGAGTATAATATTTACAATATTTAGAATATTTAGAATGTTTACAATGTTTACAATGTTTACAATGTTTAGGTATTTCATGTAAATGTGTTGTATTAATTTTTGGAATCTTTTTTACCGTAGGTTGCTGATCTGAAGAAACATCTCAAAGGTAAGTGGCCTTAATTATTTTATTGTAGCTTACAATTAGGGTAGCTATATATATATAGATAGCATGTATTGTATATTACATAGATAGGGGGATGTATTATTAGATAGTATTGTATATTACATAGTGGGATGTATATTACATTATATAGTGGCATTTATATTACATAGTGGCATTTATATTAGATAGTGGAATTTATATTAGATAGTGGCATGGATAGTAGATAGTGGCATGTATAGTAGATAGTTGCATGTATATTACATAGGGTTGTATTGTATTTAATTTAATTTTATTGTGTTGTACTTTATTTTATTTAATTGCGTTGTATTTTAGTTTATTTAATTCTGTTGTATTTTAGTTTATTTAATTCTGTTGTATTGTATTATATGTATGTATTATATGTATTTATTTTTCAGGTGTGTAATTTAAAAAAAAAATTAGTAGTGACGGGAGGTTGTAATGTATTTTTTTAGTTTCTGTAATGTTCCTTTTTTAATTTTTGGTCACTTAGGTTTCTTTTTTTGGTTCTGTAATGTAAATTTTTTATTTTTGGTGATTTTAGTTTTTATTATTTTATGTCATGTAGATTTCTGCTTTTGGAGGAATTAGTAGAGGCACCACTATCACCAAAGCAGGTGGAGGTGCAGGAAGCCCAGGGCTCGGGCCCATCACAGGAGGATGACCATCAGCAGCTAGACCATTATGGGAATCATTATGTGAAGCAATTCAAGGCTCCACCACCTGTTAAATACTTTTTGCCTCATTTATTGTCTCCCATAAATCATGGCCTGTATTGATGGCTCTTGAGGATATAAATAAATGTAAAGTTATGCCACTGCCCTAAGTCCTCCTCATCCACACTCCACAATGAATATCATTTTGTATTAATGTTGACATGTTAATGGCTGGCTACAGAGTGTTTACACGTATGGTTATGTTGAATATTTCTGCAATTGATGTTCAATGTGGATCGCCATTGAGATGAGATATTGAAGTCAATCCAAATAGTGTTCTGATTGATATCTTGTTCTTGTCTCTGTAGGTCTTTATAGCCCAATCTTGCGACCATGAAGCCATGTTCCTCAACCTCCTCTTTCTGTGTCACATATTCTGCTAATCAGATTATTCCTTAATATCTGACATCACACTGTGTGTGGAATAGATCTGTATGACATTATCCATGATTATGTTCATCTGTTTCATTGAGCAGATATAGACAACTTGTAAGTGCTATGCACATTAATTGGTTTCTCCAATTACATGGAGTGATGTTAATAATGATTTGTAATTCCTTAGTCATGTGGGTTTTCCTACAATGTGTACACTGGGTTTCTATCTATCTCTATTAAGTTAATGTTACGTTTTCCAAATTTACATTAAGCAAGTTTGATCTGGAAACAAGGGTGTATATAACAAAAATATTGTCATACTTTTATTCATATTGCAATGAACTATCACTGGGACTTCCACATAAGCAGATGTTGTAGAATGCTATGGCACACAAGATGCTTTTGTCTCAACACACCATCCTACATTGGCTGTCTGTTTTTCTTGCTGCTTTTCAAGGTTTCAGTTAATAATGGTTCCAGCTACCTAAAGAAGCCTTAGGTATCATCTTAATGCAGGAAGTTTGTCACAAATAAATTTACAGAGCTATTTATTTACCCAAGCATTTTATAACACATACCTGTAAAGCTTTCACTGGATCCACTTAATTGTAACCAGTTTAGCACATATTGCTCCACCTTTAATTTGGCGCCCATCATAGCTATTGTTCCCTATTCCAACAAACACACATTGACACAGATCTTCAAAAATGCTTCCTTTGAAACTGCCTTTCTCATTAACACCCTGTACCCCTGATTTATTTTGATTCAAAGCTTCTGAAATGACAAGTGTTCTCATATCTACAACATTTGATTAAGTCAAACTCTCTTCTTGACGCTTTACCATCAAACAGCTTTCACTAAGCTAAAGGATGGCTTGTACAGGACCAGAAACAAGGTCCATTATCAAACAACTCCATTATCAAACTGCTTGACAAATCTGCTTTGTTTTACACTGTTTGTCAAATTTTCCTGCTACACAATCATTACAGTATTGGCTGGACAGGGCTTAGATCTCCTCTTACCTTACTGATTGGAAATTCAGAGTCTCTTTCTCCAACACCACTTCCTCCAGGGAACTGTCTTTCTAAATTATTTTTATACTCTCTTCCCACTCTCTTTAACCTGTCAAAACCAGAGCTATTGACATTTATTTTCAAGCCTGGTCTTATTATTCCCTTTGCTTTGTCAATAAAGTTTGCTGCATAGGTAGAAATAATTATTTAATAATTCATAATATTTTCCTGGCACTTCCAGTCCATTGCAAAAATGTATCAGTTTTCCTTTTATCACCTATTTTAACTACTGCAAACTCACTATTTTCCCTGCTTGTCTTCTCTCCCCTCTTTAATCAATATTTAACGCAGCTGCTGGTATCATCTCCTTCTCCTCTCTTAAATTTCTTCCTTCTTCTCCCATGCTAAAATCATTTAACTGGCTTCATATAAAATCTCATTCCCTCCTGCAAGACTATTCTATCATCTGCTCTATACAGGAATGTCTCCTCAGTTTTTCATACAGTTCTGTAGCACGAATCTGAAACGCAGTAATTTAACCACATTCAAGGCTCATTTTGAAAAATGTACTTATAAATAAGATTTAATATGAATTAATGTAAAGTTATGCATCTGGGAAGGAAAAATAGACATGCAATTTATAATCTTAATGGAGCAAATCTAGGTGTATCAGATTTTGAAAGGGATTTGGGAGTGCTTGTGGACAACCACCTAGGTAACAGTGCTCAATGCCAACCAGCATCTGCAAAGGCAAATAAAATATTAGCATGTATTAATAAGGGTATTGAAGCAAGAGAAGCAAATATAATCCTGCCACTACACAAATCCCTAAAAATGTGGGATATGGAGTACAATTTTGGGCACCAATTAAAAAGGCCATTTTAGTGCTGGAAAAATTACAGAGAAGGGCAAGAAAACTAATAAGGGGAATGAAGATGTTATGAAGAAAGACTAACCAAATTAGATTAATTTTCTTGAGAAAAAAAAAGCATCTAAGAGGGGATATGATTACCTTATATAAATATATTCAGGGTCAGTATAAGGCTTTGTCAAGTAAACTTTTGTGCCAAGAGGTTTTCAACTGACAAGAGGTTAGAAGGAAAACGATTCCACCTTAAAGAAAGAAAAGGGTTCTTAACAGTAAGGGTGGTGTCTATCAAAGGAGGTGGTGACATCGAATTCGATAGATAACTTTAAAAAGGGATTGGATATATTTTTGAATAAAAGGGCATTTAGGGTTATTCTGGTTAACTAGAGGAGTATTGATCCAGAGAAGAATACGAAGGAAGGAATTGATTTCCTGGGGTCAGGACATAATGTTATTTTTGCCAATGTTTCAATGTTTTTTTCTGTTTGCCTTCCTCAATTATCTATGAACAAATTATCTAAATATTACAAAGATCAGAGGAGATCTA
The DNA here is from genome assembly GCA_027410445.1 of Discoglossus pictus. Lineage (NCBI taxonomy): Eukaryota > Metazoa > Chordata > Amphibia > Anura > Alytidae > Discoglossus > Discoglossus pictus. The sequence goes on along the minus strand of CM050163.1, from coordinate 266,437,246 downwards.
AAAGGGTTGAACTTGATGGACCTAAACTACTATGTAACTATGTATCATTTTAATCTCCTATTATGAGTGTGCCATCTTTTCTTGAGGTGTTGAACATCTTTATAGAATTGGACAACTTCAGCATCCATGGTTGAAACATTGACTTTATTCACTGTTATTAAAATGTAACTTATTCTGTCATTTATTGGGTTTTAACTGAGAACTGTTTTGGCCCCCCTTTGATTGATTATGAGGGCTACTCCAATTTTTTCTGCAAGATTCTTGACCACAAAAGAATATATAGTTGTTGTTCGATGTGAATTTGAGTCCACTAATTCCCAGGATATCAATGCCCTGTCATGTCATGGTTAGCCATGCCCACTGTGCCGTGGTTCATAGTTCTAATATTCCTGGTTCCTAAGCTGAATTGTTCTTTGCAACAGCTGACTTATTTCCCCTCAAGACACATCCACACCTGGGTGTCCTCTTGGCTTTGGCCAAACCACTTCATTAGATCTGGTGTTACTTGTACTCGCTCTCTGCTTTTCCCCAGTAATGTGGTTGGAACCTTCTGACTGAGAGGCTCATCTTCCAGTGCCATATCATTATGTCTCTGGTTGTGCTTGTTCATAAGGTTATCTTAGCAAATATACTGGAGTGAGTTGTCAGTTCCTTCTCCAGTAAACCACAATTTGTTTGACTTCTCTGCTATGACCTGCCACATCTTGGGTGATCCTACATGGTATAGTTCACAGCTTCATTGAAGTACACAAGCTCCTTCACTACAATTTTGTAGCGATCCAGAAGGGAAATTATTTTGTACCCCTGATGGAGGAGTGATAAAAGGCTGGAACAGCACCAAGCCACTTCTCTCCACTTGTGATGCAGGTCTGCTGCCCCCTCAGTTCACTCTTCTGGTGTGATGCAGGTCTGTGCTCCACACATCATCATAATAAATGAAACAGAACTCTCAGCCAACTCTAATTAAAAAGCTCAGTAAGAGCTTCTAAATTCAGTTTATCCACACCCTGTTGGAGCTATGTTTTGATGAGTTTCCGTCAAGTTCCAGACAGCTTTTTCTATGTCTTTCTTTGGTGCTTTATTCATCAGTGAACTGGTGATTTCCAGCAAAAGTGAGCCTACTGCAGGTAAGGAGTTAAATAAATGAATGACCCCTACGCATATGTCTCATGTACAGAGGAGGCCACCAGGTGCCTGCTCACTCTTGTGCTTTGGAGTGGGCGACCCATTAACCCATAAAATCCCCTACCTACTTAAATAAATGTTAAGTGTCTCATGGGGCTCCCATTAGACCCCTGTGTTCCTTATTCCATATGAGGACTTTATAAATCCACATGAGATAGAATATTTAATGGGGTCATGAGGTTTATAGTGACCTTCATGGGAGATATAAATAAGGTCCTGGGTGGTATGTAGGGACCCCATACGGTATAGGAACACTTATCATAAGTGTTTTTATGGACTCCCATAGACCCTGTCCATCATGGAGTTCCATAAGAACCCCCATAGTAGTAACTCTTACTGCTTCAAACTACTTACCCCACAATAATCACAAAAAATAATAAAGAATAATAAAGATTATTGAAAATAAACACACATAAAATAAAAAAAATACTTACAAAGAGTTTTCTGTACTATTGCAGTAATCAGTGATACAGGTGAGAGTGGGTGTGGCTTGGCTTGTGTAAGCTATATCTGGGTGCATTTGTGTGAGGTCCTGTTTGAATCTGCTCTGTATATCAGTGCAGAGTTTTCTGTCCTGTTACAGTACTCAGTGATACAGGTGAGAGTGGGTGTGGCTTGGCCTGTGTAAGTTATATCTGTGTGCATTTGTGTGAGGTTCTGTTTGAATCAGCTCTGTAAATCAGTGCACAGTTTTCTGTCCTGTTGCAGTAATCAGTAATACAGGTGAGAGTGGGTGTGGCTTGGCCTGTGTGAGTTATATCTGTGTGTATTTGTGTGAGGTTCTGTTTGAATCTGCTCTGTAAATCAGTGCAGAGTTTTCTGTCCTGTTACAGTAATCAGTGATACAGGTGAGACTGGGTGTGGCTTTGCAAGTGTAAGTTATACCTGTGTGCATTTTGTCGTTTTCTGCTGAATCCGTTCTGTGAGGCAGTGCAGTGTTTTCTGTCCTGTGCTCATTTATCATTGTTCGGGTGAGTAGGCGGGGTCTTTTTTAACAAGGGAAGAGCGAGCTTAGGAGCTTTCAATCATTTCTAATGTAAGTGTAGTTAGTGTGTAGGAGATTAAATAAAAGGAGGAAATCCAAAGAAAAGGTGTATTATAAGAAAAAACAGAAAACAAACGTATATATTTTTTTTCTGTTTTGTTTGGGTTAAGGTGTAGAAAAGCAATCTTATACAAATTCATTGATTTGTTTTCTCACTGTATTTTTGTAACTGATAATCATGAGTCAGTCCAGTGGCAACCTCACTAAGTGTACATCCTGCCAAATGTATGCACTACTGGAACAGATGATCCAGGGTCCATACCTCTGTGACAGGTGTGAGCATGTTTCCTCTCTGGAAGCTCAAATTGAAGATGTGGAGAGGAGAATTGCAGCACTTAGTGATACTGCTTCACTGGAAAGGGAGGTGGTGCTCACGGAGCACAGTTTAGCTGGGCCTAGTATGGAGGGAGGAGCTGGGGCTAGTAAGGATGTCCAGGGAGGTAGCTAGGTTACAGTTAGAAGGGGAATCAGGGGGAACAGGAGGAGGCAGGCCAGTTCTGAGTTGGCAAACACCAACAGATTTGCCAGTTTGAGTGAAACTATTGGGGATGTCCATTCAGGAATGGCAATGCCAAATAGAGCTGTTCCCTCTAACAGCCAGGAGAACAGTTCTACTGGAGGAGAGGGAGGGCAGAATAGGCAGATCAGCAGACATGTTCTGGTGGTAGAGGACTCTATTATTAGGAAGGTAGACAGGGTAATTTGTCATCCAGATCCCAGCAATCGAACAGTTTGCTGTCTCCCGGGTGCTCGGGTTAGGCATGTTGTGGATCGGGTGGATAAATTATTGGGAGGGTCTGGTAATGAACCGGCGGTTTTGGTACAGATTGATACCAATGACAAAGTTAGTGGAAGATGGAGCGTCCTAAAGAATGATTTTAGAGAACTAGGGAATAAGCAAGGACCTTTAAGGTAGTATTTTCGGAGATACTACCAGTGCCACGTGCTAGCCCAGGGAGACAGAAGGAGCTTAGGGAGGTTAATGCGTGGCTAAAAAAGTGGTGCAGTGCAGAGGGTTTGGGGTTTTTAGAGCACTGGGCTGACTTCTCACTTGGGTACAATCTCTATAGCAGGGATGGATTGCACCTTAGTGATAAGGGAGCTTTTGTGCTAGGGGATAGGATGGTAGAATGGCTGGGGGAGTTTTTAAACTTGTAGGTGGGGGGGAGGGACTATATAGAAGTATTGGGGGAAATAGGGAAGAGAGAGAAAGGGATGAATTAGTTTCCCATGGGGGAGGAGAAGGGGGGAGGGGTACAATAGACAGTAGGGAGTTATTAATAGGGGCCTCAAATACAGTGGCAAGCACTTCACAATGGCAGAGCCATAGTAACATAAAGTGTATGCTTGCTAACGCAAGAAGTTTGCCTGGGAAAATGGACAAGCTAGAAATATTAGCAGTACAAGAAAAATGGGGCTTAATAGGCATTACTTAAACATGGTGGGACGAATCTCATGACTGGACTGTTAATCTGGATGGTTATAACCTATTTAGGAAAGATAGGGGAAATGGTAAAAGAGGAGGAGGGATCTGTCTTTATGTTAAGCCTGAATTTAAGCCTATAGTCAGAGAAGATATTTATGCTGGCACTAACGGCATCATTGAATCTTTGTGGGTTGACCTAAATAGTGGAGGAGCTAATTCTAAACGCATATTGGTGGGAGTATGCTATAAACCCCCAAATATTGCTGAAAGTGAGGAAATACAATTATTGTTACAGATTGGAAATGCAGCTAAGCATGGGCAAGTTCTAATAATGGGAGACTTTAATTACCCTGAAATAAACTGGATAAATGAGACCAGCAGCTCAGCTAAGGAGAGCAGGTTCTTGAGTACACTCAGGGATCATTATCTGGCCCAGGTAATACAAGAGCCTACTAGAAATGGGGCCATCTTGGATTTAGTCATCACAAGTAATATTGATATAATATCAAATGTTAAAATAGGGGAACCCTTGGGGAACACTGATCACAACACAGTATCATTTGAGATTGAACAAAAAAAAGAGAGTTGTAAGGGGCCAACAAAAACTCTAAATTTTAAAAGAGCTAACTTTAATGGGCTATGGGAAGCAATACTACATATAGACTGGGACAAAGAACTTACAGGGAAAAATACTGAAAATAAATGGACAACATTCAAATCCTTACTAAATAAACATACTCATCGGCATGTACCATGTGGAAATAAAATGAATAGGAGTAAATCATATCCCATGTGGCATAACAATGACTTAAAGATCAGGATGAGGAAAAAGAAACATGCGTTTAAATTATACAAGAAGGAGGGAACAGAGGCAGCTTTATGTGACTATAAGGAAATCAACAAGGCTTGCAAAAGGGCCATTAGACTGGCTAAAATAGAAAATGAAAAGGTAGGTTCCAATGGAAAGTAAGACTAACCCTAAACATTTTTTTAAAATATATTAATGGGAAGAAGGCCAGGAAGGAAGCTATAGGAACATTACAATGTGACACAGGCCATCTGATAATTAGTGACCAGGAAAAGGCAGATGAGCTAAATAGGTTCTTTTCGTCGGTTTACACAAGGGAGGTACCAGTGGTTGGGACTAAATAATTGGTTAACGCAGGAAGAAATCCAAAAGAGATTGGAGAAAATAAATGTTAATAAAGCCCCAGGTCCTGATGGAATACATCCAAGGGTACTGAGGGAGCTTGGTTCTGTAATAGCCAAACCATTATATCTAATCTTTCAAGACTCACTCGCTACAGGGTTACTACCGGATGACTGGAGAAAAGCAGAGGTGATACCTATATTTAAGAAGGGATCTAGAGCAAATCCAGGGAATTATAGACCAGTGAGCCTCACATCTGTAGTTGGGAAGCTTTTAGAAGGGTTAATAAGCGACAGAATACAAGAATATGTCTATTTGAACAAGATCGTAGGTTGCAGTCAACACGGATTTATGAAGGATAGGTCGTGTCAGACCAATCTAATTAGTTTTTATGAGGAGGTTAGCAGGAACTTGGATCAGGGCTACTCAGTGGATGTAGTCTTTTTAGATTTTTCAAAGGCATTTGATACAGTGCCACATGGAAGACTAGTGAGCAAACTAAGGGATACAGGAATTGCAGTAAATATCTGCTCATGGATCGAGAGCTGGCTAAAAGACAGGAAGCAAAGGGTTGTTGTGAATGGAACATACTCCGATTGGTCTAATGTGATAAGTGGGGTTCCTCAAGGTTTAGTATTAGGTCCTCTCCTTTTTAGCATATTTATTAATGATATAGAAGTAGGACTCGAAAGTAGTGTCTCCATTTTTGCTGATGACACTAAGTTGTGCAAGGTAATAAAATCAGATAATGATGTACTTTCCCTACAAAGGGATTTGCATACATTAGAGAAATGGGCGGCTAAATGGGAGATGAGATTTAATACAAATAAATGCAAGGTTATGCATTTGGGAAGGAAAAATAGCCATGCAATTTATAATCTTAATGCAGCAAATCTTGGTGTATCAGATATTGAAAGGGATTTTGGAGTGCTTGTAGACTACCACCTAGGTAACAGCGCTCAAAGCCAAGCAGCAGCTGCAAAGGCATAAAAATATTAGCATGTATTAGGAAGGGTATAGAAGCAAGGGAAGCAAATATAATTCTGCTACTATACAAATCTCTAGTACGCCCTCATTTGGAATATGGAGTACAATTTTGGGCACCACTTCATAAAAAAGACATTTAAGAACTGAAAAAAGTACAGAGAAGGGCTACAAAACTAATAAGGGGAATGGAGGGGCTAAGTTATGAAGAAAGACTAACCAAATTAAACTTAGTTTTGCTAGAAAAAAGGCGTCTATGAGGGGATATGATTACCTTATTTAAATACATCCAGGGTCAATATAAGGCTTTGTCAAGTGAACTTTTTGTAGCAAGAGATTTTCAACTTCAACTGACAAGAGGACATCCGTTGAGGTTAGAGGAAAAAAGATTTCACCTTAAACAAAGAAAAGGGTTCTTCACAGTTACGGTATTTAAACTGTGGAATTCTCTACCAAAGGAGGTGGTAACAGCGAATTCGGTAGACAACTTCAAAAAGGGGTTAGATATATTTTTGAATAAAGAGGCCATTAAAGGCTTTCCTAGATAACTAGCGAAGGAATATTGATCCAGGGAGAAATCTGATCGCCAGTTTCTGGGGTCAGGAAGGATTTTTGCTTTTTTTCTCCTTATGAGACAATTGGCAAAGTTTCAATGTTTTTTTTTTTGTTTGCCTTCCTCTGGATCAATTAACCATTAATAATAAATAGTGCACATTAGAAAGATCAATAGAGATCTAAAAAGGTTTAACTTGAGGGACTAACTCTTTATTCATCCTCCAATACTATACTATTAATTATTATTTAATCAACAAATTAATTAATAACTAATCCGCATATTGCAGATCAGAGGAGATCTTAACAGGTTGAACTTGATGGACTGAAAGTCTTTTTTCAACCTTAATTACTATGTAGCTATGTAACTAGGTAAATATATCTGTGGAAAAAAAGAGGTTAACCTTTACATTGCCTCCCTTTAGATAGCTTCCAGTGATGATCACTGATGCCCCGGATAAGTGAGCACATTCAAAGTTGGTTGAAGCCATCCGCTCTCTCTTCAGGCCATCCTCTTCAATCTTGTTAAAACACCCTCACACTTCTCATGTTTGGGCTAGCCAAAAAAAAAGCAGCTGCTTAGATAATCTCATTTGCTTTATATAGTCTTCTGATTGGCTGACATATGTATGAATCATATTTTAGCCAATCAGTATTGAGGAATTCAAATACCTTAAATATGATTAGTTACTCAGTAACCAATAAGAGAAGGAATTTGCCCCTTTTCTGAGTGGGTAAACATTTAACTAATCAAAATACAGGGAAACAAATATGTGCATTCTGATTCTACACTTTTAACCAATCATAGAACTCTACTTTCCTCCATCTGATTGGTTAAAGTAGCACTAAGCAGAATGTTGTAAGAGCCAATCAGAGAAGGTGTTACTAGATATACAAAAGTGAATATGTCTCACTTTTAACTAAGCCTTTTAATTAATTATTATCATTATGAGTAGTTCCAGATAACTGCAAAACTGCTAATGTAGTAAAGCTACACAAAAAGGGCAGTAAGGAAGACCCAAGTAACTACCGGCCAGAAAAAATTGATATCAGTAGTATGCAAACACATTTGAAAGAAAGAATTATTGAATACCTAAAAACGAACGATTTACAAGATCATGGGAAGCATGGCTTTACCGCTAGGAGATCGAGTCAAATTAATGCAATTGACTTATATGATTATTTAAGCAAATAAATAGACCAATGTGGGCTATCAATAATATATTAAAGCACATGACACTGTCCCATACTGTGGGACTAGATTCTGATATAATTCAGTGGACATGACACTGGCTGAAGGATCAAAGAGTTATAGGTAATGGAATACAGTCAAAGGTAGGGATGGTTACTAGCTGAGTGCCACAGGGTTTTGTGCTTGTGCCTGTTTTTTTTAATATGTTTATCACTGATATTACTAGTGGGCTTCAATGGGAAGTTTGCCTCTTTGCAGATGACACAAAACATATAACAGGGTAGACATTCCAAGTGGTGTGTAATGATTTAATAAAACTCGAACAATGGTCAAATATGAGGAAACTAAAATTCACACAGAGAAATACAAAAGTATGTCCTTAGGCTACAAAAAGTAGAAAATGTACTTAATTGTAAGAGGGGAAGGGAATTGGGAACAGCCTTCCAATGGTTGTCATAGAGCCAAGCACGGTATAGTTTTTAAACATGCCTGGGACAAGTATAAGGCTTTTCTGAGGCTTAATTAAGCCAAATGTTTAGGTAGATAGAATGGGCAGAGCAGAAGCTTATATTCTCTTCTCGAGTGTGTTTACGTTAGATAGAAGGTAGTGTTGAGTGGCAATGCTATTGAGACTACTGAGTTTCAGATTTGAAGACTCCTCCGAGTATGCGTTATACAGATTGCAAGCACACGTTAGAGCTAGATAATTACTGGCAAGAAGAAACGCTCACATTTCTAATAATTACAGCAAAATTCAGGTTGTATGTGACACACTACTTTTTTTTTTTAACCGCTGATTACTTATTACAGCATTCTGTAATATATTGCCGACAACATGTGAGCTACAGTATATCAATTATTAGAAATTTGTTTTAAAACCATAATACACTATGACAACTTGAAAAAACACCCTTTACCCATTAGAATGTGTTTTCAGACAGCTGAAGAATCCCTTTAAAGCAAGGTTGGTGCATGCACAGGATGTAGCTGGTGTGCTGCTTCATGCAGAGATGCCAGCAGTGTGACAGATGAGAGGTGTTCTGGAAATGGGAGATCAGAAGGGTGGTGTGGGATTCCTGTGTTTTAACAGCCATAATATACTAGGAAACAGTGAGGAATCTTTATGGGTCACCAGAACTCTAAAGGAACCCCGACTTTCACATGCTGTGCCCACAGGGGGTAACACTCTCAGTATCTGTGTGAACACCTCCTGCTGACTTCACATAGCTGTAAAATATACTATAAAAATACATATGTTGCATATATAAAGAGCTTATAAACACATCAGTATCTTTTTGTCATTTATCCATGCATGGGGCTGACCCCTTAACCCATTACAATTATCCCATTAATTTGTTCGCATTACTCAAATATGAGAATGACCCCTGAACCAACAACACATTTCATTGTTTTTAGTACACTATCCTGTAGTGTGGGATTGACCTTTTAATACATTGCTTTGCACTGCTTGCTTTCCCATTCTTGTCTTGATCTTTCACATCTTTCACAGCACATTAAATGAAGAGAAAAGTAAGATATTAAATCTGAAGTCTCCCTAGGGAGGGCTCCTCTGTAACCATGCTGATTAGACTAAGTAGATATCAGTGCAATGAGTGGTGGTCTTGTTGACAAGGCCATGATGGGAACCATTGCTAAAGGAGTACTTGGGCACCTTCCAGCAAAGGCTTCTGGGAATAGTTAGCTGGCCTTGGCAGGATTTCAGGAGCACGTGCCAGGCATAGAGCAAGAGGGGAGGACATGGAGGGGTGGATTTGTTAGCAGCTGTGATGTTTATCTTACTGAAAGATTTTCCCAAATTGGGGGTCAGGACCCAAACTGGTCTAAGAGCAAAATTTTGGAAGTGAAAGGAATTTATTGAGCTAAAATATAACCCCTTCCATGCAGCCGTACTGTAAAGCAATCTTGCAAAGATACATATCTATGTATGTAAAATTACACACACACATATATATATATATATATATATATATATATATATATATATAAAACATGTATATATTGTAAGCTCTCACGACAGCATGTCCCTCATCTCCTCCCAAAATATATATACATGGACGGTTTTGTCTTTTTGTCTTTCTGCAAAATGTTATCCATATGTTTATTGTACTCCTAGTGTATGGAATCTGTTGTCTCTCTCTCTCTCAGATTGTATATTGTATAAAGTAAAAGTAAAAAAAAATTCCAGGCACTGTAACACTGTAGTATACATGATCATTTAGGTGCCATAGATAGCATCAAAGATAAAAGTACAGTATCATGTCTCACTTGAAGGCTGTGTCTGTGCCGCAGTCCTGGTAGCCACCTGTAACCACAGCAGACCTTTAACCTCAGTCTTTAGGCAGTTAACTGAAATAACAAACCCACTCTGAGCCACCCAGGAGCAGCTGCTTGATAGTAATGACCTGTACTAAGTAGTGTCATGCAGGACATCCTAATTCAAAGGCCTGTTGAACAGATCACTAGTCCCCTGCCTGCTCCACAGTGATTGTCCAGGGGGCACTAATATTTGTATAGCAGTGAATCTCTTAAATTCTCACGTTTTCTATCCACACACTGTATGCTTGTACTTATTAAAATAAGTAACAAATCTGTCTTAACAAATCCAGGGAGCCATGGCTATTACAATTTACTGCTTGGTTTCTAACTTTTTAGTTGTTATATGTAAATTTCCATATATAATCTATAAACTCGCTTCTAAATGTGTGACTGGCAACTCCCAACTAAGATTGCTGGCTCCTAAGCTTCAAATGAATTTGTTAACCCCTGTGCTAGGCTATTTTTTTTCTGGTTACAGATTTCATTTAAATTAATACTTTAGAATGTTATATGAAAAAGGGAAAATAAGAATGCCTTAAATGACCTGTGCTGTATTTTTATATATATATATATATATATATATATATATATATATATATATATATATATATATAGTTATTTGAATAACTAAACTTGATAATGGTCAAAATGTTTTTACATAGTAATTGAGGTTGAATAATATGTGGATTGTTTATTACCCGGTAATACTTGTTAATTGCTTATTATTAATCGATCCAGAGGAAGGCAAACAAAAAGGCAACACATAAATAAATAAACACCCTTTACATTTTATCTTTTGTACCTATAGGAATCTATTTTCTTTTATCAGCTGATCCTGTCTATTATTTTATTAGGAGGGCGTATCTTAAGTTAGGAGCATCACATTATACCTAATGAAAACACTGGCAGTTCTAGATACCAGATTCCCATGGTGAAGAAAAAAAAAAACTTCCTGTGTATTCAAAGTCTCCTCCCACCTCAGGAAGAAGACCAACAGAAAGCAAAACGGTAGCTTCCACAGTGCAATAATTACATATAAAAGGTAATATATTGGAGGTTGTAGTATTTTATTTTCCCTTCTTCAAATCTGCATATTTTCAGGTGAATTTCTCCAAAACAGAATATTTTAAATATATGACCAAAGTGGAAATGTAATAATCGGTCCTATATCTACAATATGCTCTTTGGAGAATAAGTCTTTAACTTATTAACTATTACATGTAATTTTTCGACATTGCAAGCCATTTTTTTCCCTTTCTGCTTATCTGCTTGTGCAGATGGGAGTAGGCATGCACACATGTTTTTAGCCACTGTGTTTAGGCAATCTATCTTGACAGTATTTCAATATGACTACTGGCTCTATTTTTTCAGTTTCTAAAACTGTTATCAAGTGTAAATCTATAAAAGTGAAAATATGGTTGGAGGACCTAGTTAAAAAAGTCAAACTGAGCCAAACCTGTAAGCTTTAGTGGCTTGCTATGAAATGCAGTTTGACGCTCTTTCATGAAAGTTATTATAATTACCATTTGACCAAATAAATGTCTACTGAAAGCCCCACTGAAACAGGCATCTGCCCTTATAGATTCAAATAGTTGAATCATCCCTGTCTCTCTATCTCACACACACACTAACTGCCTCTATAAACTCAGAAGGAATGCCACTCTTACACCTCATCACTCAGTTTAATGATGTCCATTTCACACACAGTAGTTTCCAATAGGAATTAATGTGATCCATACACAATCTGTTGTTGGACTCCACTCCAATTCAAAATAATCCAATAAAAACATAAAGGTTGAAATAAGGAAGATCAGTACTTTATGGGGTTTTGTTTTTTAAAGATCATAAAAATGGGCTGCTCATTGCAAAAATACTGTTAAAAGCTTAAGATCTGGAAACCCCTTTTTGTGAGTGTTGCAGTGTTCTAATTAGTGTTATGGGTGTACTGCAACGTTTTTTGTAATATTGAAAAATGATCTTCCAATGTTTTATTATTCAGTTCAAGCTGTTAGTCCTTGTACCCCAACTGGGGAATATACATGCTCTAAATGTTACATGACAAGAAATACTTTGTTTAGAAAATAAAGGTCCAATAAAATGTATAGCCAGTTTTAATGTTCCTTATCCAGAACCACAAAACCAGTACCTTTAATTAATTTGGTTAACAATCAAATTTATGGAGTTAATCTGTATAACAAACAGCTCAAGATTTTTTAAGCCAGTCAAAATAGTTAACACTCCCTTTCCAGGCACTGGACACTTTTGGGGTAAACAGATTCTGACTGATGAAAGCTTCATGTGCGAGGAGCACACAGGGTTTAATAACTCACAAGTGGTTTAAATGTACACTTGGAACCTCGCTTGTATCAATGTGTGCGATCATTAATTCCCAGGGTAGTGACTACATTGTAATTCTGTCGGAGTCAAACACGCCTAGCAACTCAATATAACACTGTCTTGGCTTCCAACATCCCTTGTATGACTACTGATTTAGACGTAGACGAGAAGAAGCAACAGAACAAGTACTAAGGATGCTATTACCAGAGCATTCTGGGAATCTGGTGAAAGCATTCTGGCTGTGATTAGAGATGATCATGCCATGAATTGAAACGCAAAGGTTTTAGGGAGATTGGTTCAGAAAAAGTGGCTAATTGTGTGATGTGGGTCCAGTGTTAAGAAAATGTTTGTCCAAGTTGCCTGGTGTTTTAGTGGCTTGGACATATTACCCAAAGTAAATATGTGTTGTCATTGCTTAAGTGTGTTGATTTTTGGGTGAAGTCATTAATGCTGACTCAAAAAATGCTGCTCCTTAATCTTATATTTAACTTTTAACTTTTATGTATGTTTGTTTGGACTAGTAGACAAAAATATAATATATTACATATGACACCAAACAATCTTAGGTAGGCCTTAGGACAGGTGACATATTAAAGGCCGCTCCAGTAGAAAACGAACACAATCTTTACCGCATAAATCAGCATGGGTAACAGTTTTGGATTCTCTCACAGTGTGCATGAGTTGAAGTTTCTATGTCTTAGTTATAATGTTCCCTGGCATTACATCAAAATATTTGGATAACTTCCCAATGTGAAGTGTGAGAAGCAGAATTAACAGTGACCTCTCATGTGCTGACTCCCTGTGTATTATTTATCTTGCTCTAGGCCAATTCTCAAGGCAACTGACCAGGCTATGGATTTAATGATGTTTACCCAAGATTGACAACTGGAAACATGATGAAGGACAGAGTTCCTGTGATTTATTATTTGTGCATCTTGCTGCCATTTGCAGATCAACTGTGAATGTTCTCTTACATCCCTTATTTTGAAACTATATTCCAGTATACAATGTGTGCCTGACCTTTATAGGTCCTTACGCAGACACTCAGATATGCACTGCCAACACTGTGTAGAACAGGATAACCCAGTGATGGTACTTTACAGAAAAAAAACATACCTTTAAACAACATTCCTACATGAGCGTAGGTGAATTCCTATGTGAGCATAGGTGACTTTATCAAAATGACTGGCATACCTATATTAGAAAAGCACATCCTTAAATCTGGCATGATGTATCAGAAAGGGGGTAAGTGATTTCTTGTTTGAAATGTTGCTGTGAAAGCAGAAAAAAAATATGTAATTGTTTAACTGATTTGGGGACTTTCCCCTATCACTCAGAGAGCAGGAATACATATGTATGAGACATACTTGTCTGCCATTGAAATCTGCAGATGAATGTGTGCTCTGTTCATTTCCTGTCAGTTTCAATGAAGTTTAAATGGGTTTTACTTATTTTTTTTTATGTCAAACACAACTTTGGTAATGTTTCAAGCATACTCTTTTAAATGCATAAAATAATTTGTGTCATTGGTCTACTTTACCCCTATATTGAACTATTCACTTTGTAAGGCAAGAAAAAAATCTCAGTAAACGTAATAATAATAATTGAGTATAGAGTAAAGGACCACTTTACCACCTTAGTGCTTGATTACAATTATATTGTTAGCCCAAAATACTGATAAACAAAAAAAGACAACTCTAGATAAAAAAGGCACTTGTTTGTGAAGTATGCAATAAATACAAGCAAATTACCAGCTCCATGCACATAAAAACATTTTTTTTGAGGAAATCAGAAGTTTTGAAGACTAGTTTTTGAGTAGAGAAATTAATTGTATCTTTCTTAATCACTTTCTGAGAGGTGGATCATCAGGATGTATTCTTTATCTATCAGTGGATCACTATAATAGTTGGGGATCTTGCAAATGTGGGGAACGTTTGCGATGTTGGTCACGTTGTTGCTTCCCTCACACAGCGAGGGCCGCAACTGCTAGCCTCGCAAAGTGAGGCGGGCAGTTGAGGCACGCTTAGGCTGCAATGAGCACTGAAGGCGCTCATTACAGGTCTTGATATGGGTGCCGCAGGCATTCATCGCAAAGCCCGCGGGACTTAGGCTGCAATGAGCGAGTCCTGTAAGACTTAGGACCGAAGCACGTAAAACGGACGAACCACGCCCCTGCAATCGCAAACCCCGTAGGATTTAGGTCCGAAGCACATAAAACGCCCGAACCACGCAACTGGAATGACCACCAAAAAAACACAATTATGCCTCAAATTCACTTACACACAACACAGAGGGAGAGCCAAGGAGCCTGTGAGTGAGGTTGAAAGTTAATTTGAGGCATATTTGCCATTTTTTTACAAACAAAAATAGCCTAAGCAAGAAAAAAAATGGCGGCCGAAAAAATGTAACAGGATGAAAACGAGGCTGAAGGCAGTAAAGAACAGCCGAAGGAAGTAACACTCAACGCAAGCAAGTAACACTTACACCAAGGCAGTAACACTTACACCAAGGCAGTAAAACTTAACCCAAGGCAGTAACACCTACACTAAGGCAGTAACACTTAACCCAAGGCTGTAACACTAATCGTGAGGCCCCTAAACTACATAGGGGGGGGGAGAGGCTCGCAATGAGCGCTGATGGTGCTCAAGCGCGAGTCCTATAAAGTACACAGGGGAAGAGGCTTGCAATGAGCGCCGAAGGTTATAAATTGCATGGCTACTTTTCCTTCCCAGACGCATAACTTTACATTTATTCATATTAAATCTCATCTGCCATTTAGTCACCCATTTCTCTAATTTATGCAAATCCCTTTGGAGGGAAAGTACATCATTTTCTGATTTAATTACCTTGCACAACTCAGTGTCATCAGCAAAAATGTAGACAATACTTTCCAATCCTACTTCTAAGTCATTAATAAATATGTTGAAAAGGAGAGGACCTAATACTGAACCCTGAGGAACCCCACTTACCACATTAGTCCACTCTGAGTATGTTCCATTTACAACAACCCTTTGCTTCCTGTCTTTTAGCCAGCTCTCAATCCATGAAGAGATATTTACTGCAATTCCTGTATACCTTAGTTTGCTCAATAGTCTCCCATGTGGCACTGTATCAAACGCCTTTGCAAAATCCAAAAAGACTACATGCACTGAGTTGCCTTGATCCAAGTTCCTACTAACCTCTTCATGGAAACAAATTCATTCTGCCACTATACAAATCCCTAGTACCCCCTCATTTGGAATATGGAGTACCATTTTGGGCACCACTTCATAAAAAGGACATTTTAGAGCTGGAAAAAATACAGGTAAGTTATGAAGAAAGACTAACTAAATTAAGCCTATTCTCTCTAGAAAAAAGGTGTCTAAGAGGAGATATGCTTACCTTATAAATACATCCAAGGTTAGTATAAAGATTTGTGAAGTGAGCATTTTGTGCCAAGAGATTTCCAACTGACAAGAGGACATCCTTTGAGGTTAGAAGTAAAAAGATTCCACCTTAAAAAAAGAAAAGTGTTGTTCACACTAAGGGTGGTTAATCTGTGGAATTATCTACCAAAGGAGGTGGGGACAGCGGATTCGATAGATAACTTTAAAATGGGACTGGATTTATTTCTTATCAAAGAGGGCATCCAGGGTTATCCTGGATAATTAGAGAGGGAGTATTGATCTAGGGAGGAATCCGATCGCAAGTATCTGGGGTCAGGAAGGAAATAAAGAATGTTTCCCTTTGAGACGATTGGCTAAGTTTCACTTGTTTTTTTTTCTGTTTGCCTTCTTCTGGATTCAATTATTAACCAACTAATCTGCATATTGCAGATCAGAGCAGATCTTAAAAGGTTGAACTTGATGGACTGAAAGTCTTTTTTCAACCTCAATAACTACGTAACTACTAGCGACAAAAATGACAGGGCAAGAAAATTGTAAGGTAAGTAATGCTGTTTGCCACAGACATGAATTTATTTTGTGGTCTAAGATCCTTCGGCGCTTATTGCGAGGCTCTTGGTTAGGTCGGCGCTGATCTGCTTTTTGCGCTTATTGCATGGCTTTGTGTGCTATCAGCGTTGGCGCTCGTTGTGAGGCGCTCAGTGAATGGCTTTTGTGTTTATTGCAATAGTGTTTTTTTTTTGTGTATATGTATTTTTGTATGCTAATTAAATCATTAATAAATTAATATACTTTACCTACTTGGAAGTAATATATGCAGGAAGCATTGTTCTGAAGAGCTGACTATCTGTTTTGATGTTCCTGCAGCATATAATGTAGGTTTGCACTGTAGTGGAGCTGAGGTGTAAGTGTCAGCAATGTGTGCAGTGTGTAGTGTAAATAGGCTGCGTGTGCGAGGGGAAACCATTAGTGTAGCTGTGTACTTCCGCATTGTGAAAGTTAGTGTTATAAAATGTCGGCGAATGTGTATATGGTACACGGGTGTGGATGATTTAAAAGTGTATCTTGTACCTCGTACGGCTTTTCGGAAAAGCCGTATGTGCTTGGTGGTGTTTTGCGGCTTTAGGGTCCTGTAGCCTCGCTTTCGTTTTTTGCGTCCGACATTTATTCTCTTGCTTAGGGGATTTTCGTGTGTCTAAACTCGGTAATTTGGACTTAAATTGAGGTGTAACTTCACTTGCCGAGGTCCTGGGTGCCCCCCTTGCTGTGGGTAAGTATTTTATGTCATTTTTGTGTGTATTTATTGTTTTTTTAATGTTTTCAGCTGCTCCCGGTTTGTCCATTAAGGTTGTATTTTTGCGAGTTCCTAATGTTTTTTGTCCCACGGCTCGTATTGTTTTAGTATAAGTCCGTAATTTTTTCTTTCTAAGTCCCGCGGCTCGTATTTTTTGGTGTAAGTCCGTATTTAGTGATTGCGTGTTTGATCTATTTTGTTCAAAGTGCCGCTTGTGTGGGTGTTTGTAACCCCGTGTGAGGCACCGTAGAGCCTCCACCTCTGCAAATGCGGCCCCATGCTACGCGAGGATCCGCATTTGCGGCCTGCAATGAGCGTTTGGCGCATTCCACCCGACGTTGGAGCTCCCACCTTCCGCAAATGCGGCCCTTGCTTTTCTTGCGAGCTCGCTTTGCGAGTTTACAAAGCGTGACGACAATTCGTAGTTTGACAACTATTATATCTGATGTAACTGTAAATAATTTCCTGGATTTACTCTTGCTCCCTTCTTAAATATAGGTATCACCTCTGCTTTTCTCTTGTCATCTGGTAGAGACAGTGTGTTGAGTGAATCGAGAAAAATTAGATATAATGGTTTGGCTATTACTGAGCCCAGTTCCATTAGTACCCTTGGATGTATTCCATCAGTAGCCGGAGCTTTATTGACATTTAATTTTTTCAACCTCTTTTGGATTTCTTCCTGCGTTAACCAATTATTTGGTGAAGGTAATATAGCCCCATTTTTTTGCAATGTCCAAACCACTGGTGCCTCCCTTGTGTATCCTGAAGAAAATAACGTATTTAGCTCATCTGCCTTTTCAGACGGCCTTTGTCACATTGTAATGTATCTATAGCTTCCTTCCTGACCCGTTAATATATTTAAAAAATATTTTAGGGTTAGTCTTACTCTCCTTTGCAACTAACTTTTTTTATTTTTTATTTTAGCCAGTCTAATAGCCCTGTTGCAAGCCTTGTTGACTTTGTACTCGCGTAAAGCAGTCTCTGTCCCCTCTTTTTAGTATAATTTAAATGCATTTTTTTTACTCCTCATCATCATCTTTAAGTCATTATTAAGCCACATGGATTGTGATTTACTCCTTCTACTTTGATTTCCACATCGTATATGGTGATAAGTATGTATATTTTGTAAGGATTTGAACGTTGTCCATTTATGTTCAGTATTTTTACCTATCATTTCTCTGTCCCAGTCTATACTTTGTATTGCTGTCCTCAGACCGTTAAAATCTGTCCTTTTAAAATTATGAGTTTTTGTTGGGCGATTACAGTTTTGTTTTTTTATTTCAATCTCAAATTAGACTGTGTTGTGATCACTGTTTGCCAAAGGTTGCCCTATTTTAACATTTAATATTATATCAATATTATTTGTGATGACTAAATCCAAGATAGCCTAATTTCTAGTAGGTTCTTGTATAACCTGGGCCAGATAATGATCCCTGAGTGTACTCAAGAACCTGTTCCCTTTAGCTGAACTGCTGGTCTCGTTCATCCAGTTCATTTCAGGGTAGTAAACATATCCCATTATTAAAACTTGTCCATGTTTAGCTTCATTTCCAATCTGTAACAATAATTGCAGTTCATCACTTTCAATTACATGTGGGGGTTTATAGCATACTTCAACCAATATTATTTTAGAATGTGCTGCTTTGTTATTTAACTCTACCCACAAACATTCAACATTATTGCTAGTTCCACCATAAATATCTTCTCTGACTGTAGGCTTACATTCAGGCTTAACATACAGACAAATCCCTCCTCCTCTTTTACCATTTCCCCAATATTTCCTAAAAAGGTTATAACCATCCAGATTTACAGTCCAGTCATGAGATTCACCCCACCATTTTTCATTAATGCCTATTAAATCCCATTTCTCATTAACTGCTAATAATTGTAACTCTCCTATTTTACCTGGCAAGCTTCTGGCATTAGCAAGCATACACCTTATGTTATGAGTCTGTAGTGCTGAAGTGCCTGCCACTGTATTTAGTTACTTAACAATACCTCCCTATTGACTATACTAACCCTCCCCCATCTCCTCCCCCTTGACTAGTCAATATGTTTCTTACCCCCTCTGCACTTTCTACCATTACTTCTATCTAGTCCCTCCCCCCACCTACTAGTTTAAAATTCCCACAGACGTTTTGCCATCCTTTCCCCTAGCATACCAGCTCCCTCTTCATTAAGGTATAATCCATCGCTGCTATAAAGATTGTACCCAAGTGAGAAGTCAGCCCAGTGCTCTAAAAACCCAAAACCCCTCCTTAGTGCACCACATCTTTAGCCATGCATTAACCTCCCTAAGCTCCTTCCGCCTACCTGGGCTAGCACGTGTCACAGGTAGTATCTCGGAATATAATACCTTGGAGGTCCATGCCTTCAGCCTATTACCTAGTTCTATAAAAAAACTTTTTAGGACTCTCCATCTTCCACTAACTTTGTCATTGGTACCAATATGTACCAAGACCGCCGGTTCATTTCCAGCCCCTCCCAAGAATTTATCTGCCGATCCACAACATGCTGAACCCGAGCACCCGGGAGATAGCAAACTGTTCTCTCGGCTGTCAGAGGGAACAGCTCTCTCTGGCATTGCCATTCCTGAATGGACATCCCCAGAGTTTCACTCAATCTGGCAAATCTTTGTGCCAACTCAGAACTGTCACGCCTCCTCCAATTGTTCCCCCTGCTTCCCCTTGTAACTGTACCTCAAGATAGGCAACATGCTCACACCTCTCAGAGAGGTCTGGACCCTGAGTCAGCTGTTCCAGCAGTTCATACATGTGGCATGATGTACACTGAGTGAGGTTGCCACTGGACTGAAAAAAATGTATAAGGCACTACAATGTGCTCCCATTTTCTTTGAACCCCCTCCTTTTATTTAAACTCCTACACTTATACCAGAACTGCACTTATACTAGAAGTGTTTGCAAGCTCAAAAGTTCACTCCTACCCCTGTTTCTATTAGGTTCTTACTACTCACCTGACCACTTATCACTGCACAAGTACCCAAACTCACTTTACTGTTCACAAGAAATCACAGAACAGAGGCAAACCGGCCACAAAAAGCCACAAACTGATATAGCTTCACAAAGGCAAGAACCACAACCCCTCTCAGCTGCCACTAATCAGTGCACAAGTACACAAACACCCTTACTGTCCAGGAGAAATCATAGAACAGAGGCAACACTAAAAATAACAATATATTTATTATTATATTGAAATAACATACCTATAAAAAAGCAAGAAAAAGTATCTATCAAAATAGTATTATGAGAATAAAATATTATAAAAACACCTTGATTTTAAAGTCTACATTATGATGAAAGATTTCACCCTAATAATGCCGAAAATCTTTCCTTTGTAGACCTATCCCCTCCAACCATTCATAACTTCTTCTATTCATAGTTACATAGTTACATAGTTATATAGTAATTAAGGTTGAAAAAAGACTTTCAGTCCATCAAGTTCAACCTTTTAAGATCTCCTCTGATCTGCAATATGCGGATTAATTATTAATTAATTAGTTGTTCATTAATTATTAATCAATTATTTAATTATTTAATTATTTATTTATTTATTTTTTACAATTATTAATTAATCCAGAGGAAGGCAAACAGAAAAAAAAAAACCAAGGGAAACTTAGCCAATCGTCTCAAAGGGAAAAAAAAATGAATTCCCTACTGACCCCAGATACTGGTGATCGGATTTCTCCCTGGATCAATACTCTCTCTCTAATTATCCAGGATACCCCTGAATTCCCTTTTTAATTAGAAATAAATCCAGTCCCCTTTTAAAGTTATCTATCGCATCCGCTGTCACCACCTCCTCTGGTTGAGAATTCCACAGATTAACCACCCTTATTGTGAAGAACCCTTTTCTTTCTTTAAGTTGGAATATTTTTCTTCTAACCTTAAGGGATGTCCTCTTGTCAGTTGAAAACCTCTTGGCACAAAAAGCTCCCTTGACAAATCTTTATACTGACCCTGGATGTATTTATATAATGTAATCATATCTCCTCTTAGATGCCTTTTTTCTAGTGAAAATAAGCTTAATGTTTTATTTTCGAGAGATTACATGACCTTTTATGAAACATTCTTTGTAGTAATTACATAGTTACATAGGCCCTCATTCAATTGCGATATGGCCAATTGAATAGTGCTCTAAATAAGCACATAAACATATTTTTTTTAAATAAGTTTTTAGTTAGTGAAAACCTTGCTTTTGGATAGATATTTACTAAGTAAAAACTTATTTAAAAAAATATCTTATGTGCTTATTTAGACCCCTATTCAATTGGCCAAATTGCAATTGAATGAGGGCCATAGTAATTAAGGTTGAAAAAAGACTTTCAGTCCATCAAGTTCAACCTGTTAAGATCTCCTCTGATCTGCAATATGCAGATTAGTTATTAATTAATTTGTTAGTCCATCAAGTTCAACCTTTTTAGATCTCTATTGATCTTTTTATTTTGTGGACTACTTACTATTAATTGTTAATTGAGCCAGAGAAAGGCAAACAGAAAAAAAAAAACATTGAAACTTTGCCAATTGTCTCATAAGGGGGAAAAAAGCAAAATTCCTTCCTGACCCCAGAAACTGGCGATCAAATTTCTCCCTGGATCAATATTCCTTCGCTAGTTATCTAGGATAGCCTTGAATGCCCTCTTTATTCAAAAATATATCTAACCCCTTTTTGAAGTTGTCTATCGAATTCGCTGTTACCACCTCCTTTGGTAGAGAATTCCACAGTTTAACCACCCTAACTGTGAAGAACCCTTTTCTTTGTTTAAGGTGAAATCTTTTTTCCTCTAACCTAAAAAGTTCACTTGACAAAGCCTTATATTGACCCTGGATGTATTTAAATAAGGTAATCATATCCCCTTGTAGACGCCTTTTTTCTAGAGTAAATAAGTTTAATTTGGTTAGTCTTTCTTCATAACTTAGCACCTCCATTCCCCTTGTTAGTTTTGTAGCCCTTCTCTGTACTTTTTCCAGCTCTAAAATGTCCTCTTTATGAAGTGGTGCCGAAAATTGTACTCCATATTCCAAATGAGGGCGTACTAGGGCTTTGTATAGTGGCAGAATTATATTTGCTTCCCTTGCTTCTATACCCTTCCTAATACATGCTAATATTTTACTTGCTTTTGCAGCTGCTGCTTGGCTTTGAGCGCTGTTACCTAGGTGGTTGTCCACTAGTACTCCCAAATCCCTTTCAATATCTGATACCCCTAGATTTGCCCCATTAACATTATAGATTACATGGCTATTTTTCCTTCCCAAATGCATAACCTTGCATTTATTTGTATTAAATCTCACCTGATTTTTAGCCGCCCATTTCTCTAATTTATGCAAATCCCTTTGTAGGGAAAGTACATCATTATCTGATTTTATTACCTTGCACAACTTAGTGTCATCAGCAAAAATGGAGACACTACTTTCGAGTCCTACTTCTATATCATTAATAAATATGTTAAAAAGGAGAGGACCTAATACTGAACCTTGAGGAACCCCACTTTTCACATTAGACCAATCGGAGTATGTTCCATTTACAACAACCCTTTGCTTCCTGTCTTTTAGCCAGCTTTATATTATTTATATGTTCCAGTATCCTGATTTTGAAACATTTTTTTTATTCACCAAATAGATTTTTTTTAAATTAATAAATCAACGCAAAAATCATATGATCAGAATTACAGTTAATATATCAATTTATATCATAAACCTTACCCTCAACCCTCTGAGGGTGTCCTGAAGAGGCCGAGGGGGGTGGAAGAGAGACAGAGGAGGGAGAGAGGGGGCAAAGAGACAGGGGAGGGAGAGAGTTGGGGCAAAGAGAGACAGGGGAGGGAGAGAGGGGGCAAAGAGAAATGGGGAGGGAGAGAGGGGGCAAAGAGAGACAGGGGAGGGAGAGAGGGGGCAAAGAGAGACAGGGTAGGGAGAGAGGGAGCAAAGAGAGACAGGGGAGGGAGAGGGAGGGAAAGAGACACAGGAGAGGGAGATGAGGGGCGAAGAGAGACATAGGGGAAGGAGAGGAGGGGGAAGAGAGACACAGGGGAG
Organism: Discoglossus pictus; assembly: GCA_027410445.1. Lineage (NCBI taxonomy): Eukaryota > Metazoa > Chordata > Amphibia > Anura > Alytidae > Discoglossus > Discoglossus pictus. Next base: position 266,414,311 of record CM050163.1, on the reverse strand, counting down.
GGAGATGAGGAGGGGGAAAAGTGACAAAGGGGATGGAGGTGAGGGGGGAAGAGACACAGGGGAGGGAGGGAGGAGGGGGAAGAGACGCAGGAGAGGAAGGAGGTGGGAAGAGACACAGGAGAAGGGAGGAGGGGGAAGAGACAAAGGGGAGGGAGGTGATGGGGAAAGACACAGAGGAGGGGGGAAGAGACACAGGGGAGGGAGGAGGGGGAAGAAAGGCTCACAATGAGCTCCACCCATGAAGTAGACAGTGGTAGAGGTAGAGGGGGGAAAAGCTCGCAATGAGCGCAATTACATTTTGTGATAATCCCTTCTCTAAATGTATAGTTATTCTGGTGTACTGGCCAGTTATACGTTATATGTAAGTACTATGCATTTTTGTACAGTGTTCAGGGTTAGATAGACTTCTTATTTTAGTCAGCTACATGACCCCCATCCCTTTGACAACCTCTAGCAATAATCGCAGATGCCCTGGTCCTCAATCTTTAGCCTTGGATAAGAAGAATCCATCCTCTTCTTTCTTGATTGAAGCCATGGTTCCTCTCTTCGACCCTCTCTTCAAACCATGGATATGGACCTTCGTCAAAAAACTCCCCTCTCTCTATAAATATGTTTTTTAGACTAATGGAGATTCTCAACATTTCACGTCTACAACAGATTTTTGACAGCACCCTTGCCTTTATATATTAATTTTTAGGAAATCGGCCTGTATGAATAGTTCCCAACCCTTGTCTGATAGGTTAATTTTTTTAATCAATCAGAATGCAGAGATTGTTTTAGATTATTGTTAAAGAGCATGAAAAATGCCTATATGTTGTATTATCATTTTTTTTCTAAAGTGAATCAATCCTGAGAAATTCCATATTGCTGCTAAAGCCCTTTGATTTGTTAATTAGGATTACAGTCTGCTTGTCTGTCTCTGTAGTGGTCAAAATAAAGAGCTGCAATGCTATCTGGCAGTTAAAACCCTTTCCCACCCTTATCAAGTACCTTGAACCGCACACGAGCATACTCAGGCACACATTAGCATACAGGGGAAGCAAAATGAAATCTAAATATTTAAGGAATTATTTACTGTAGAGAACAAAATGCTAGTACAATGTATAGCCAGTTTTAATTCCTGTGGGAGTTACAGTGTCCCTTTAATTTATATTTCAGTTCTTATATGCATCACTGTATTTTGTGGCTTGGCATGACATTACTTTTCTTTGGCAAACTCTACTGCCAATATATCACATGCAGCAGATGATTCCAGTTTTCCTGCTGCCTAGTGTGCTACTACAGTTTGGCAAAGTATAATGGTGAAAATTGTGTCATGGAATTTTGAGGATTAAATTTCCAGTAAAATAAGCAAATGTATTAAAGGAAACGGTAGAGATTCTAAATAGGGTATAGTTTAAAGGTTTTGTTAATGACAAAAGCTTTATCATTTGATTCGCATGGACTCCTTGGTGTCTGCACACTCGCATTCTTCTCATTGCCAAAGAACCCCGTTGTGATATTAGCAATTACTGACAATTATCACCATGAAAAAAAAATAGATAACAGTAATAGAAATCACAAACTTCTATGTAAGTTTACTGTAAGAAAATATAATTGTTAATAACATCCAATAGACCAGTGTGCCTCATTTCTGTAGTGGGAAAGCTTGTAGAAGGGTTAATAAGAGATAATATACAAGAATATGTCTATTTGTACAGGATTATAAGTAGGAGTCAACATGGATTTACGAGGGATAGGTCATGTCAAACAAATCTAATTCATTTCTATGAGGAGGTTAGTAGGAACCTGAATCAAGGCAACTCAGTGGATGTAGTCTTTTTGGATTTTGCAAAGGCTTTTGATACAGTGCCACATGGAAGAATATCAAACTAAGGGATACAATAATTGCAGTAAATATTTGCTCATGGATTGAGAGCTGGCTAAAAAACAGGAAGCAAAGGGTTGTGGTAAATGTAACATACTCTGATTGGACTATTGTGGTAAGTGGGGTTCCTCAGGGCTCAGTATTAGGTCCTCTCCTTTTTAACATATTTATTAACGACTTAGAATGTGGACTGGAAAGTAGTGTCTCCATTTTCGCTGATGACTTGAAGTTGTGCAAGGTATTTAAATCAGATAATGATGTACTTTCCCTCTAAATGTATTTACATAAATTAGAGAAATGGGCATCTAAATGGCAGATGAGATTTAATACAAATAAATGGAAGGTTATGCATCTGGGAAAGAAAAATAGCCATGCAATTTATAATCTTAATGGAGCAAATCTAGGGGTGTCAAATATGGAAAGGGATTTGGTAGTACTTGTGGACAACCACCTAGGTAACAGTGCTCAATGCCAAGCAGCATCTGCAAAGGCAATTAAAATATTAGCATGTATTATGCACGGGAAGCAAATATATTATAAATATATTTGGGCACCACTACATAAAAAGAACATTTTCGAGCAGGAAAAAGTACATAGAAGGGCAACACAACTAATAAGGGGAATGGAGGGGCTAAGTTATGAAGAAAAAAAGGTGTCTTAGAGTGGATATGATTACCTTATATAGATATATACAGGGTCAATACAAGGCTTTGTCAAGTGAACTTATTGTGCCAAGAGGTTTTCAACTGACAAGAGGACATCCTTTGAGATTAGAAGTAAATAGATTTCACTTTAAAGAAAGAAAAGGGTTCTTCACAATAAGGGTGGTCAATCTGTGGATTTCTCTAACAAAGGAGGTGGTGACAGCGGATTCAATAGATAACTTAAAAAAGGGACTGGATATATTTTTAATTAAAAAGGGCATTCAGGGTTATCCTGGTTAATTAGAGAGGGAGCATTGATCTAGGGTGTAATACGATCGCCAGTATCTGGGTTCAGGAAGGAATTTAAAAACGTTTCCCTTTTGAGACGATTGGCTAAGTTTCACTGGGGTTTTTATTTTCTGTTTGCCTTCTTCTGGATCAATTAACAGTTACATATAGTTACATAGTTACATAGTTACATAGTTACATAGTAATTAAGGTTGAAAAAAGACTTTCAGTCCATCAAGTTCAACCTGTTAAGATCTCCTCTGATCTGCAATATGCGGATTAGTTATTAATTAAATTATTGATTAAATAATTATTAATAGTATAGTATTGGAGAATGAATAAAGAGTTAGTCCATCAAGTTCAACCTTTTTAGATCTCTATTGATCTTTTTAATTTGGACTATTTATTATTATTGTTAATTGTTAATTATTGTTAATTGATCCAGAGGAAGGCAAACATAAAAAAAACCCCATTGAAACTTTGCCAATTGTCTCATAAGGGGGAAAAAAAGCAAAATTCCTTCCTGACCCCAGAAACTGGCGATCAAATTTCTCCCTGGATCAATATTCCTTCGCTAGTTATCTAGGATAGCCTTGAATGCCCTCTTTATTCAGAAATATATCTAACCCCTTTTTGAAGTTGTCTATCGAATTCGCTGTCACCACCTCCTTTGGTAGAGAATTCCACAGTTTAACCACCCTAACTGTGAAGAACCCTTTTCTTTGTTTAAGGTGAAATCTTTTTTCCTCTAACCTCAAAGGATGTCCTCTTGTCAGTTGAAAATCTCTTGCTACAAAAAGCTCACTTGACAAAGCCTTATATGGACCCTGGATGTATTTAAATAACGTAATCATATCTCCTCTTAGACGCCTTTTTTCTAGCGAAAATAAGTTTAATTTTGCTAGTCTTTCTTCATAACTTAGCCCCTCCATTCCCCTTATTAGTTTTGTAGCCCTTCTCTGTACTTTTTCCAGCTCTAAGATGTCTTTTTTGTGAGGTGGTGCCCAAAATTGTACTCCATATTCCAAATGAGGGCGTACTAGAGATTTGTATAGTGGCAGAATTATATCTTCTTCCCTGGCTTCTATACCCTTCCTAATACATGCTAATATTTTATTTGCCTTTGCAGCCGCTGCTTGGCTTTGAGCGCTGTTACCTAGGTGGTTGTCCACTAGTACTCCCAAATCCCTTTCAATATCTGATACCCCTAGATTTGCTCCATTAAGATTATAGATTGCTTGGCTATTTTTCCTTCCCAAATGCATAACCTTACATTTATTTGTATTAAATCTCATCTGCCATTTAGCCGCCCATTTCTCTAATTTATGCAAATCCTTTTGTAGGGAAAGTACATCATTATCTGATTTTATTACCTTGCACAACTTAGTGTCATCAGCAAAAATGGAGACACTACATTCGAGTCCTACTTCAATGTCATTAATAAATATGTTAAAAAGGAGAGGACCCAATACTGAGCCCTGAGGAACCCCACTTATCACATTAGACCAATCGGAGTATGTTCCATTTACAACAACCCTTTGCTTCCTGTCTTTTAGCCAGCTCTCGATCCATGAGCAGATATTTACTGCAATTCCTGTATCCCTTAGTTTGCTCACTAGTCTTCCATGTGGCACTGTATCAAATGCCTTTGAAAAATCTAAAAAGACTACATCCACTGAGTTGCCCTGATCCAAGTTCCTACTAACCTCCTCATAAAAACTAATTAGATTGGTCTGACACGACCTTTCCTTCATAAATCCATGTTGACTGCTACCTATGATCCTGTTCAAATAGACATATTCTTGTATTCTGTCCCTTATTAACCCTTCTAAAAGCTTCCCAACTACAGAAGTGAGGCTCACTGGTCTATAATTCCCCGGATTTGCTCTAGATCCCTTCTTAAATATAGGTATCACCTCTGCTTTTCTCCAGTCATCTGGTAGAGACCCTGTAGTGAGCGAGTCTTTAAAGATTAGATATAATGGTTTGGCTATTACAGAACCCAGCTCCCTCAGTACCCTTGGATGTATTCCATCAGGACCTGGGGCTTTATTAACATTTATTTTCTCCAACCTCTTTTGTATTTCTGTTAACAACTAATCCACATATTGCAGATCAGAGGAGACCTTAAAAGGTTGAACTTGATGGACTAAAACTATTTTTTCTACCTCAATTACTATGTAACTATGTAGCTATAAATTACTTATTACCTATAGTTTTAAGGTATGCTATAATTGGTACCACCTTCTGGATTGCTAACTTATTGTGGTGAAGTGGTCAAATTACAGTCCACTGGTAAATGAACTAGCAACCCACTCCAGTATCTTTGCCAAGATAACCTTATGGATAAGCACAACCAAACACATAACAATATGGAACCTCAATCCAGAAGGAACGTACTGTATTACTGGGAAAGAGTAGAGGGTGAGTATGAGTATCATCATATCTAATGGAAGTAGTTGGACCAAAGTAGAGTGGATTTCCTTGCTTTGGATATGTCTGGAAGGGAAAAGAAAGTCTGCTGTTGCAAAGAACTATTCAGCATAGGCACTTGGAGTGCCAGAACTATGAACAAAGGCAAAACGAACTTGGTCAAACATGAAATGACTATATTAAACATTGATATACTGGGAATTAGTGAACTCAAATGGGTTGGAATGGAACATTGCATATCAGACAACCACCAGATCTTCTACTGTGGTCAATAGTTACACAAAATAAATGGAGTAGCTCTCATAGTCAATCAAAGTGTAGCCAAAGCAGTGCTCGGTAACAACCCAATAAATGACAGAATGATTTCAATTTGGATTCAAGGCAAGCTGTTTAATATCACAGTGATCCAAATCTATGCTCCAACCTTCGATGCTAAAGAGGTTGAAGCTTTCTAATTCTATCAGTATATACAGCATCTCATAGATATAACACAGAGAAAACATGTTATTCTCATCATAGCAGATTGAAATGCTAAAATAGGGAACCAAAAGATACCTGGAATAATAGTCAAGTTTGGCCATGTAACACAATATAAAGCAGGCCAAAGATTTGTAAAATTCTGTCAGGGTATTTCATTGGGAATAGTAAATATCCTCTTCCAACAGCCGAAAGAGATGACTCTACACATGGATATCACCAGATGGACAATATAGAAATCAGATTGACTATATACTGTATAGCCAATATGGAGAAGCTCAGCAAAAACAAAACCTGGAGTTGAGGCTCCAGATCATGAGCTACTTATTACAAAGTTTAAAATTACTACTGAAGAAAAGGTAACATAACCATAATAAATAAATAATTTCCCATAGGGATATGCAGTGAATGTAAATATAGGCAACATAACCCTGAGAAATAAATAATTCCCCGTAGGGATATGCAGTGGATATAAATATAGATTTAAAGGACTATACATGGTAGAGAGAATGCCTGAAGGAGTTTTGGACAGAAATTTGTGACATTATCCAGAAAACAGCAACAAAGAATATCCCCAAAAGAAAGAAAACTAAGAAGGCAAACTCTGAAAGAAAGTGAAAGGTGGTGGAAATAGGAAAACATTTGTCCAAATGAATGCAGAATTGCAGAGGACAACAAGAAGAGACAAGATGACATTCTATAATGAGTGATGTAAAGAGACAGTAGAATATAACAGAATGGGAAAGTCAAGAGTTCTCTTCAATAAAATTGAGAATCTCAAAAGAACCTGGGTGTGACGTAAAATAGGAAAGACCTTAGCAGCATTGATTACCTCAGTAACTTGTCCAATCCCAGTTGAACTGTTCAAAATCCTACAAAATGATGCTGTGAAAGTGTTGACTGCATACTGCCAACAAATGTGTAAAACTCAATAGTGGCCAGTGGGCTGGAAATCCCCAAAAAGGCAGTGCCAAAGACTGCTCCAATTTTGCACCCATTTCACCCAATGGTCTGCATAGTTAGAACTATATGAATGTGAGAGTTGAGCCATAAGGAAGGCTTAGCACCTTAGAAATGATGCTGTTAAATTGCGGTGCTGGAGAAAACGAATTACAGTCCCTTGGACTGCAAGAAGATTCAATCAATCAATACTAGAGGAAATCAAGTCAAACTGTTCACTGGAAGGATTGATCATGAGGCAAAAGCTCAAATATTTTGCCCTATTCTATTGTCCAATTTGAAAACTTATACACATTTAAAATCACTCTTAATATTGCCACAGATTCCATTAGCCACTCACAATACGATTACAAGTTACCCACAACCACTACAGACCAGCCAAAGACGTAAATTTGGTCTAAGCGCTAATTAATTGAAGTTACATAAAATTGATATTCTATTAGACTCGTAGCTCTAGCTTGCAAATACAGTCTAACCCGCAAATTTAAAAATTATCAAGTTTCTGTCTAAAATATTATGAGTAAGGACTTTTTCAAACACTTACTAAAGGCATATCCAAGTTTCCTGGGTTGTTCAATTTTTCAAATCTTTATGCAAAAAGCTTAATTTATGTATGCAGCACATTTCATAAAACATTTTATTTTTATTAATATCTAAAAATCCTTCTAATGATTAAGTTGCCACCCCCACGGGTGTCTACACAAGCCCCTGATCCCCACCCAATCAGCATTCAGCATTAGGGGGGCAATGTTTAACTCATTACACACCTTCTGTGTCTTCCTCAGGTAATAGGAGAGCACTGATATCAGCTCTGAAGTCACTGCTGGGATGTGCTTCCTGCTGCAGTGTCTGCTCTCTGCCTGTGCTGCCCACACCCTTCACCACAGATACACTACATATGCAAGGCTGCTTAGCAGCATAAACAGCAACCCCAGAGGTTTATTGAAATGTATCAGCTGCAGTGCTTTCTCCTGATTAGTCAAAATAAATGTTTGAATGTTATGCTAATTTAGCCTGGGTTTGGAGGGGGTGTTAACCCTAATTTTCAACTGTAAGAACTCACAAGATATTTTGCTAACTTCAAGGTTAAAGTGTTTAAATGTTTATTGTGGTGTTTTTTTCATGCATTTTTTCATACTCTATTAATTCTCCTCTATCAGATGCACTCATAATCCAGCAAACTTAGATATGCCTTTAAAGCTGTAGCACCAATTAAACACACACTACTGTACTTTAAAATTATGGAAAGGTATGAAAACACATTAGAATGAATTTCTTAACAGTCTCAAACCCACAAATATGCATTAAAATAATATTATTTTAAACTGTTATTTCTGAATAATATTGATCCCGGGTTAATACATATCATGAAACTCACATGGACTAGAACAGATGATATAATACATTTTATAGATTGCTAGATTGCTTGATTGTGAGCCCAATCTGCAAATATTACTTATTGGCACTAATTAATTTGCAGCCTCCGATTGCTGATTACGTTTAACTTCCATGTTTTACTGAGGTCATGATGATGGTCTCATTTACTATTGGCTGTATCTAAGAAGTAAATTTCGGGTTTGCGTAAATATTGTCAGATCATATGATCACACCCCCTGAAATTATACTTAAAAAGGTAGGGTTTATGTGTGGAGGCTGTGAGACGTAAATTATGGGCTTGAGTCAACAGAATATATGTAAAAAAATTTGGGAAAAAACACCCACAGCCAAATTTAGTGGTTAGAGTCATTTGGTGGCTCAATATTAGCAGTAGATCTGCTACAATCTAATTTAAAATTAAAGTGAATGATATATTTGCAGAATTATCAGGAGCACACCAGTGAACTGGCTTGTTTAGGGTGTAGCCAAATCAGTGATAGATAGTGAGTTAATAGTTCTGTACGCATATGGCACAAAGCAATGAGCAGCCTAAGATATGAAAGACAATATATCTAGAGGCTAAAGATAAGATGCTGTTGTAGGACATGCATAGAACTAAGTTTAACTTTTCTGAAGTAAAGAAACTGTTGAGAATGGAAAAACCACCAGCAGTTATCGTAGATAAGAGATGGAAATTAGATGACTGATTAGAGAACATCGGTAAACCGCTAACAGCATTGACAGTTAATAATGGAAAATTGCATGCTCATATACAGGGCATCATTAAAACTGTGTCCATTGTAAACCCATAACTGGATGAAGCAGCCTATGCACAGGAGGGCAATGTTAATGAAGAATATTGGTTGAAAGACATGTCCATGCTAGCAGGTCAGGAGAGAGAGGAAATTCATTTGTAACAGAGGAAGAGGTAGGGAGGGGTATTAGTCATCATCAGGTAATAAAGAGAACATTTGGTGCAGACAGTGACATGACAGAGTCTTACAAAATGATGACTGATATGATGTTTTCTTCACTAGATAAATTGTACAGTTACATACCAAGGTGAGCAAGACATCCAATTCTTTAATAATATGAAACACTGATCCTGAGTTGGAAAATCAACTGAAAAATAGAGGGTTACTAGCCAAGCCAATTGTATTATTAATGAATATTGTAACCGGTTGGCTTCCATCTATGAATATAGATGAAGTAATATATTCACCCCAGGGTTTGTCTGGAGAGGGGGAGAAATACAGTTAACAATATTAGACACATATTGACCTGTCCAGACTTTGTGGCACCTTGAATATTAAGTATGAATGATGCAAAAGCCTTTGACTGAATACAGTGGATCCAACTGAAAAATATGTTTACAAATGTATACATAATCATCAACTGCAGTCTTTTTTTAGAATGTACTGGTGTCACCACTGCCTGCTATTATTTGATTTTACTTTAGAGTCATTAGCAATTTAGTTGATGACCCTGATTAAAGGAATTAAATCAGCTTGTATGTTGAGTTATGGTTATAACTTTTTTTTAAATTACTTTCTGATCCTATTGAAATAACCATTCAATTATTAGTATAACTGAAAAATTCACTCCATGCAATTTATAATCTTAATGGAGCAAATCTAGGTGTATCAGATATTGAAAGGGATTTGGGAGTGCTTGTGGACAACCACCTAGGTAACAGTTCTCAATGCCAAGCAGCAGCTGCAAAGGCAAAGAAAAAATTAGCATGTATTAAGAAGGGTTTAGAAGCAAGGGAAGCAAATATAATTCAGTCACTATACAAATCTCTAGTACGCCCTCATTTGGAATATGGAGTACAATTTTGGGCACCACTTCATAAAAAGGACATTTTAGAGCTGGAAAAGGTACAGAGGAGGGCAACAAAACTAACAAGGGGAATGGAGGGGCTAAGTTATGAAGAAAGACTAACCAAATTAAACTTATTTTCTCTAGAAAAAAGGCATCTAAGAGGAGATATGATTACCTTATATAAATACATTCAGGGTCAGTATAAAGATTTGTCAAGGGAGATTTCTGTGCCAAGAGGTTTTCAACTGACAAGAGGACATCCCTTGAGGTTAGAAGTAAAAAGATTCCACCTTAAAGAAAGAAAAGGGTTCTTCACAGTAAGGGTGGTTAATCTGTGGAATTCTCTACCAGAGGAGGTGGTGACAGCAGATTCGATAGATAACTTTAAAAGGGGACTGGATTTATTTCTAATTAAAAAGGGAATTCAGGGTTATCATGGATAATTGGAGGGGCAGTATGTATCCAGGGAGAGGGCCGGTCGCCGGTGTCGGATCGAGAGGGAATTGATTTTTTTTTTTTTTATACAACTAATTAATTAATAGTTAATCCGCATATTGCAGATCAGAGGAGATCTTAAAAGGTTGAACTTGATGGACTGAAAATCTTTTTTCAACCTTAAATACTATGGGCCTCATTCTATTATCGGCCGTAAAACGGCCGCAAAGCTGCGATTCCTTGCGGGGCTCCCGTTACCTTGCAATTCAATTATACGGCGCCGCAAGGCTATCCCCTTATGGCCGGCCGTATATCTTGCAATCGGCCGTAAGCTCAGAAATCTTTAAATGCAAAAATAAATTCAAGACGGCACTGTAAAGCTCTGTAAATGCTAGGGATCTTAATGGGGGGCATGAGGATTAATAGCAACCCCCTCTCAAGCTTGCACATCAGCCCAAATCCGAGATTACATTAACTGTTTTTTTTCCGGCCGCAGCGTGGGCGGGTCTGAGGTGCTCCAAGCCCTCTGGACTTTTTACATGGATATGTGACATAAATTAAAATAAAATGTATTTACGGATTTGAGTGTAGGGGAATGTTGTGCTATTAATGCTAACACCTACAATCACTTTATAGTCTCCTCAGAGTGCAGGATGGCTTTATTATGGCTTTATAATGTGCTCAATTGTGTGCCTGCGGGACCTTTTTGCTGCAAGTAAGCTGCGGCTCGGTTTTAGCCTTGCAGAGAGGGTTCCCGGAGCAATTGAATAGCAACCAGGATTTTCTTACGGCCGAAACTCTTGCGGCCGTTTAAGATCAAAGGCTTTGCTCCGGCGCGAGCGGTCGCAAGGGATAGCAAGGCGCCGGCCGCAAGCCTGCCGGAATCCCCGGCCGGAAGGGAATAGAATAGGCGAATAGCTTGCGGCCGGTCCTTGTGGCCCCGCATCTCCTACGGCCGATAATAGAATGAGGTCCTATGTAACTATGTAACTATACGATTGGTATGGTACATGATTAATTTCAATAAATTTGCGCTGACATGGACCTCTGGTGATGGTGCTGATGACAAATGATCATTTCAAGGACAGAGTAGTATTTGGGTATACAAATCCAAATGTAACAAACTATATAAAATGAAAGCACTTCCAGTAATTCAAATCATTGAATAAGATATACTATGCTGGAAGAAACTAGTGTACCACTAACATTTTTAGAAGGGTGGTGTCAGTTAAATGGTTATGTTCCTGAAGTTAGCATATATATTACAAACACTATAATAATAATGATAATTAAGAGACTCAAAGCTCCATGTATACACATATATATATATATATATATATATATATATATATATATATATATATAAATATAATTGAAGAGTGAAGCCGCCGTGAATGTCCAGCAATCTAGTAATTTAGTAATTATTAATCCATATATATATAGTAATTTAGTCATTATTAATCTATATATATATAGATTAATAATGAGTAATGCAATATAATTTGATACCTTTTGTATTGGACAAACGTCATATTTATAATGACGAGCTTTCGAGAGGTTTAACCTCTCTTTATCAAGTCTCAAGCAATACTAACATGAGATGGAACCCCCAGGTTGAATAATAACAGCAGATAGAGTGGAAACAGCATCTGACCTCATCAGGTAAATACATATGTTATGAACAGAAGGGCCCACTGGACTATTTGGGGTTCATCAGTTATTATATGTGAGGTTAGAAGGTATTAACAATTTGCTTAACATTTATATCATGGATGTAATAAGTGCATGTGGTGCTATCATTGATTAACATTGGAATACTGTATCTGTGTTAGAAATAGGATAGTGGAAATTATATGGCCCTGCGATCCATGTGTGAAGGCTCTGGCTTTAGTCATGAAGGGGGGAACTAGTTTTATGGTTCTGTAAGAGGAGAAAATAATGTGTAATTAGAAGAAAGCCAGACCCCTCTATACATCTGGAAATCATGTGGGTGAGGGGGCATAGCAAGCTATTTGCCTAGGAGGATGGGCTAGAACTGGGGGAAGGTCTTTGTTGGTTTGTGTAATTTTTCTGTGTTTTTAGATATCTCTGTAACAATAAAGAAGTGGCCAGTCTGACTTTGGACACACTAACGAAAGTTTGTGTCAGAGTCTGCTTGTACTAATCCAAGGTACATGGTGTGTGATTCTTAGATCCTAAGAATAGGGGTCTGAGGTGCATGTCTCTGCAGTAATGATGCTGTCATCTGAAGCTGGTGTCGAGATCTGAACAAAAAGTTGCGACCTTAGAGAGAGAGAGAGAGATTTGGGTTGAGCGTGGCCCCCCAAAGCTGGCGGTCGTGACAACATATATGGGGAATAAACACAACATAGCAAAGGAAACATATATACACACATACCGTATATACTCGAGTATAAGCCGACCCGAGTATAAGCCGAGGCACCCATTTTACCACAAAATACTGGGTAAAATGAGTGACTTGAGTATAAGCCGAGGGTGGGAAATGTGCTGCCACCTGTGTCCCTCTTGTGCCCTCTGTGTCCCTGTCTCTCTCTGTGTCTCTTCTCCCCTCTCCCTTCCCTGTGTCTCTTCTCCCCTCTCCCTTCCCTGTGTCTTTTCCAACCTCTCCCTTCCCTGTGTCTCTTCCCCCTCCTCAACCCCACTCCTAAACCTCCCTCCTCATCCTCAACCTCCCTCCTCATCCTCAACCTCCCTCCTCATCCTCAACCCCCTCCTCATCCTCCCTCCTCAACCCCCCTCCTCAACCCCCCCATCCCCATCCTCTCTCCTCAACCCCCCATCCTCAACCCCCCTCCTCAACCTCAGCCCCCCACCTCAACCCCTCCTCCTCATCCTCAACCTCCCTCCTCATCCTCATCCTCCCTCCTCAACCCCCCCTTCCTCAACCCCTTCCTCAACCTTCCTCCTCAACCCCCCCATCCTCAACCCCCTCCTCAACACCCCCATCCTCATCGTCTCTCCTCAACCCCCCCATCCTCAACCCCCTCCTCAAGCGCCCCATCCTCATCCTCCCTCCTCACCCCCCATCCTCATCCTAAACCCCCTCCTCAACCCCCCATCCTCATCCTCTCTCCTCAACCCCCCTCCTCAACCCCTCCTCCTCATCCTCAACCTCCCTCCTCATCCTCAACCTCCCTCCTCATCCTCCCTCCTCATCCTCAACCTCCCTCCTCAACCCCCTCCTCAACCTCCCTCCTATACCCCCCATCCTCAACCCCCTCCTCAACCTTCCTCCTCAACCCACCCATCCTCAACCCCCTCCGCAAGCCCCCATCCTCATCCTCCCTCCTCAACCCCCCCATCCTCATCCTCAACCCCCCATCCTCATCCTATCTCCTCAACCCAGGTTTGAATCTGCTCTAAGTCAGTGCACAGTTTCTGTCTGCATTAATCAGTGTACAGGTGAGAGTGGGTGTGGCTTGGCCTGTGTAGTTATATCTGGGTGCATTTGTGTGAGGTCAGGTTTGAATCTGCTCTAAGTCAGTGCACAGTTTCTGTCTGCATTAATCAGTGTACAGGTGAGAGTGGGTGGGGCTTGGCCTGTGTAGTTATATCTGGGTGCATTTGTGTGAGGTCAGGTTTGAATCTGCTCTAAGTCAGTGCACAGTTTCTGTCTGTTGCATTAATCAGAGTACAGGTGAGAGTGGGTGTGGCTTGGCCTGTGTAGTTATATCTGGGTGCATTTGTGTGAGGTCAGGTTTGAATCTGCTCTAAGTCAGTGCACAGTTTCTGTCTGTTGCATTAATTAGAGTACAGGTGAGAGTGGGTGTGGCTTGGGCTGTGTAAGTTATATCTGTGTGAAATTGTGTGAGTTCTGTTTGAATCTGCTCTAAGTCAGTGCAGAGTTTTCTGTCTGTTGCATTAATCAGAGTACAGGTGAGTGTGGGTGTGGCTTGGGCTGTGTAAGTTATATCTGTGTGTATTTTGTTGTTTTCTGTTGAATCGGTTCTGTGGGGCAGGACCGTGTTTTCTATCCTGTGCTCTTTTATCATTGTACAGGCAAGTAGGCGGGGTCTATTTTAACAAGGGAAGGGAGAGCTTGGGAGCTTGCAATCATTTCTAGTGTAAGTGTAGTTGGTGTGTAGGAGATTAAATAAAAGGAGGAAATCCATATAAGGGGTATTATAAGAAAAAACAGAAAACAAACGTAAATATTGTTTCTGTTTTGTTTGGTTTAAGGTGTGGAAAATAAATCTTTATACAAATACATTGATTTGTTTTCTCACTGTATTTTTGTAACTGATAATCATGAGTCAGTCCAGTGGAAACCTCACTCAGTGTACATCCTGCCAAATGTATGCACTACTGGAACAGATGATCCAGGGTCCATACCTCTGTGACAGGTGTGAGCATGTTGCCTCTTTGGAAGATCAAATTGAAGATCTGGAGAGGAGAATTGCAGCACTTAGTGATATTGCTCCACTGGAAAGGGAGTTGGTGCTCACGGAGCACAGTTTAGCTGGGCCTAGTATGGAGGGAGGAGCTGGGGCTAGTGAGGATGGCCAGGGAGGTAGCTGGGTTACAGTTAGAAGGGGAATCAGGGGGTACAGGAGGAGGCAGGCCAGTTCTGAGTTGGCAAACACCAACAGATTTGCGAGATTGAGTGAAACTGTTGGGGATGTCCATTCAGGAATGGCAATGCCAGATAGAGCTGTTCCCTCTAACAGCCGGGAGAACAGTTCTACTGGAGGAGAGGGAGGGCAGAATAGGCAGAGCAACAGACATGTTTTGGTGGTAGAGGACTCTATTATTAGGAAGGTAGACAGGGTAATTTGTCACCCAGATCCCAGCAATCAAACAGTTTGCTGTATCCCGGGTGCTCGGGTTCGGCATGTTGTGGATCGGGTGAATAAATTATTGGGAGGGGCTGGTAATGAACCGGCGGTCTTGGTACACATTGGTACCAATGACAAAGTTAGTGGAAGATGGAGCGTCCTAAAGAATGATTTTAGAGAATTAGGGAATAAGCTTAAAGCAAGGACCTCCAAGGTAGTATTTTCTGAGATACTACCAGTGCCACGTGCTAGCCCAGGGAGGCAGAAGGAGCTTAGGGAGGTTAATGCGTGGCTAAAAATGTGGTGCAGTGCAGAGGGTTTTGGGTTTTTAGAGCACTGGGCTGACTTCTCACTTGGGTACAATCTCTATAGCAGGGATGGATTGCACCTTAATGATGAGGGCGCTTTTGTGCTAGGGAATAGGATGGTAGAACGGCTGGGGGAGTTTTTAAACTTGTAGGTGGCGGGGAGGGACTATATAGAAGTATTGGGGTAAATAGGGTAGAGAGGGAAAGGGATGAATTATTTACCCATGGGGAGGAGAAGGGGGAGGGTTACAATAGAAAGTAGGGAGATATTAATAGGGGCCTCAAATACAGTGGCAGGCACTTCACAACAGCAGAGCCATAGCAACATAAAGTGTATGATTGCAAACGCAAGAAGTTTGCCTGGGAAAATGGATGAGCTAGAAACATTAGCAGTACAAGAAAAATGGGGCTTAATAGGCATTACGGAAACATGGTGGGATGAATCTCATGACTGGACTGTTAATCTGGATGGTTATAACCTATTTAGAAAAGATAGGGGAAATGGTAAAAGAGGAGGAGGGATCTGTCTTTATGTTAAGCCTGAATTTAAGCCTATAGTTAGAGAAGATATTTATGCTGGCACTAACGGCATCATTGAATCCTTGTGGGTTGAGCTAAATAGTGGAGGAGCTAATTCTAAATGCATATTGGTGGGAGTATGCTATAAACCCCCAAATATAGCTGAAAGTGAGGAAATACAATTATTGTTACAGATTGGAAATGCAGCTAAGCATGGCAAGTTCTAATAATGGGAGACTTTAATTACCCTGATATAAACTGGATAAACGAGACCAGCAGCTCAGCTAAGGGGAGCAGGTTCTTGAGTACACTCAGGGATCATTATCTAGCCCAGGTAATACAAGAACCTACTAGAAATGGGGCCATCTTGGATTTAGTCATCACAAGTAATATTGATATAATATCAAATGTTAAAATAGGGGAACCCTTGGGGAACAGTGATCACAACACAGTCTCATTTGAGATTGAATACAAAAAACAGAGTTGTAAGGGGCCAACAAAAACTCTAAATTTTAAAAGGGCTAACTTTAATGGGCTACGGGCAGCAATACAACAAATAGACTGGGACAAAGAACTTACAGGGAAGAATACTGAAAATAAATGGACAACATTCAAATCCTTACTAAATAAACATACTCATCAGCATGTACCATGTGGAAATACAATGAATAGGAGTAAATCACATCCCATGTGGCTTAACAATGACTTAACGATCATGATGAGGAAAAAGAAATATGCATTTAAATTATACAAGAAGGAGGGAACAGAGGCAGCTTTATGTGACTATAAGGAAATCAACAAGGCTTGCAAAAGGGCTATTAGACTGGCTAAAATAGAAAATGAGAAGTCAGTTGCAATGGAAAGTCAGACTAACCCTAAAATATTTTATAAATATATTAATGGGAAGAAGGCCAGGAAGGAATCGATAGGACCATTACAATGTGACACAGGCCATCTTATAATTAGTGACCAGGAAAAGGCAGATGAGCTAAATAGGTTCTTTTCGTCGGTTTACACAAGGGAGGTACCAGTGGTTGGGACACTGCAACATAATGGGGCTACACTACCTTTACTAAATAATTGGTTAATGCAGGAAGAAATACAAAAGAGGTTGGAGAAAATAAATGTTAATAAAGCCCCAGGTCCTGATGGAATACATCCAAGGGTACTGAGGGAGCTGGGTTCTGTAATAGCCAAACGATTATATCTAATCTTTAAAGACTCACTCACTACAGGGTCTCTACCAGATGACTGGAGAAAAGCAGAGGTGATACCTATATTTAAGAAGGGATCTAGAGCAAATCCGGGGAATTATAGACCAGTGAGCCTCACTTCTGTAGTTGGGAAGCTTTTAGAAGGGTTAATAAGGGACAGAATACAAGAATATGTCTATTTGAACAGGATCATAGGTAGCAGTCAACATGGATTTATGAAGGAAAGGTCGTGTCAGACCAATCTAATTAGTTTTTATGAGGAGGTTAGTAGGAACTTGGATCAGGGCAACTCAGTGGATGTAGTCTTTTTAGATTTTTCAAAGGCATTTGATACAGTGCCACATGGAAGACTAGTGAGCAAACTAAGGGATACGGGAATTGCAGTAAATATCTGCTCATGGATCGAGAGCTGGCTAAAAGACAGGAAGCAAAGGGTTGTTGTAAATGGAACATACTCCGATTGGTCTAATGTGATAAGTGGGGTTCCTCAGGGCTCAGTATTGGGTCCTCTCCTTTTTAACATATTTATTAATGACATTGAAGTAGGACTTGAATGTAGTGTCTCCATTTTTGCTGATGACACTAAGTTGTGCAAGGTAATAAAATCAAATAATGATGTACTTTCCCTACAAAAGGATTTGCATAAATTAGAGAAATGGGCAGCTAAATGGCAGATGAGATTTAATACAAATAAATGTAAGGTTATGCATTTGGGAAGGAACAATAGCCAAGCAATCTATAATCTTAATGGAGCAAATCTAGGGGTATCAGATATTGAAAGGGATTTGGGAGTACTAGTGGACAACCACCTAGGTAACAGCGCTCAAAGCCAAGCAGCGGCTGCAAAGGCAAATAAAATATTAGCATGTATTAGGAAGGGTATAGAAGCCAGGGAAGAAGATATAATTCTGCCACTATACAAATCTCTAGTACGCCCTCATTTGGAATATGGAGTACAATTTTGGGCACCACCTCATAAAAAAGACATTTTAGAGCTGGAAAAAGTACAGAGAAGGGCTACAAAACTAATAAGGGGAATGGAAGGGCTAAGTTATGAAGAAAGACTAGCAAAATTAAACTTATTTTCGCTAGAAAAAAGGCGTCTAAGAGGAGATATAATTACGTTATATAAATACATCCAGGGTCAGTATCAAGATTTGTCGGGGGAGCTTTTTGTGCCAAGAGGTTTTCAACTGACAAGAGGACATCCCTTGAGGTTAGAAGTAAAAAGATTCCACCTCAAAGATAGAAAAGGGTTCTTCACAGTAAGGGTGGTTAATCTGTGGAATTCTCTACCAGAGGAGGTGGTGACAGCGGATTCGATAGATAACTTTAAAAGGGGACTAGATTTGTTTCTAATTAAAAAGGGTATTCAGGGTTATCATGGATAATTAGAGAGACAGTAATGATCCAAATTTTTAACATTTCCCCTTTAGACAATTGGCTAAGTCTCGATTGTTTATTTATTTTTTCTATTTGCCTTCCAATGGACTAATTAATAATAATAAAAAAACAAAACAAAAAAAAAAACATTAAATAATTGATTAATAATTAATTAACAACTAATGAATTAATAGTTAATCCGCATATTGCAGATCAAAGGAGATCTTAAAAGGTTGAACTTGATGGACTGAAAGTCTTTTTTCAACCTTAAATACTATGTAACTATGTAACTATGTAACTATGTAACTATGTAACCCCCTCCTCAACCTTCCTCCTCAACCCCCCATCCTCAACCCCCTCCTCAACCTCAACCCCCCATCCTGAACCTCCCTCCTCAACCTCAAACCCTTCAAGCCCCTCCTCAACCTCAACCCCACTCAACCCCAACCCACCTCCTCAACCTCAACCCCCCTCAACCTCCCCCCTCAATCCCACTCAACCCCCCTCAACCTCCCCCATCAATCCCCCTAAACCCCACTCCTCAACCTAAACCCCCCTCAACCCCCCTCCTCCACCTAAACCCCCCTAAATACCTCCCCCCTCTCCCCTCACTTACCTGCTTGTGCTCCGGCCTCCGCTCCTTGACCCGGCGCGCATGTGATGTCACATGCGCGCCGCTTCATTAGCATATACCTGGTGCTGGCACATGCGCGCCGGCGCCGGGTCAAGGAGCGGAGGCCGGAGCACAAGGAGGTAAGTGAGGGGAGAGGGGGGAGGTATTTAGGGGGGTTTAGGTGGAGGAGGGGGGTTGAGGGGTGTTTGGGTTGAGGAGGGGGAGGGAAAGAGACATGGGGGGTAGAGAGACACATGGGGGGTTAGAGACACACGGGGGGTTAGAGACACACGGGGGGGTTAGAGACACACGGGGGAGTAAGAGACACACGGGGGGGGGGGGTTAGAGAGACACGGGGGGGGGTAGAGAGACACGGGGGGGTTAGAGAGACACGGGGAGAGAGTGACTCGAGTATAAGCCGAGGGGGCCCTTTTTTGCCTTAAAAAAAAGGCTGAAAAACTCTGCTTATACTCGAGTATATACAGTATTATATACACATATATATCAATATATACATGAAAAAGCAGAGCACTTTAGTCCACAGCGAGATCTTTTCTGTTGGACAAACAAAAAAATCACATGAAATTCTGATAATATGTTCGAAAACCCAGGTCTATATTAAGTCCTGTGTTTTTAGTTTTGAAGAATGTGATCATCTTTATTTCAAATGCTTTTCTCTCTTGGATGTTTTTAACTCTCTCTCTTGGATGTTTTTTTGCATGCAATCCATTAAACATATCACTCCAAGAATGGAATCACTCTTAAATCAATTACACATGCTACTGTAATTAGGTAACTTTGCTTCTAAATGTGAATTACCCATAAAGCAATTAGACATGTCGCAGTCATTAGGTAACTCTACAAAATAATTACTCTTAAATTAACCATTCCACTGTCAATACATAAAGCTGCAAATGTAAGATACAAATCTACTTTTAATGTGCTTTTATACATTTCAGTTCTGGAATTCAGTGGTTCATTGACTCCTCCAGATAAGGTTCGATAATTATGTAGATCATTTTTCACTGGCCTGAAAAACATTCCCACCCCAGCCAGCATTTCCTCTAAACCTGCACTCATCGATATGGCCACCACAGGAGGTAGGTTATTCTATAGCCCTTAGATTTAATTAATAAAACTATTGCATGACTATGCACAAACAATATCAATTAAATTATTAGCAGGCTAGACCAGTAGTTTAACTACTATTAGGCCTGTGTATTTTATATATTAATAATTATATTTGAGAAGATGTGTTCATTTTTTTCTCTTTGGTACTCAAAAACTAAATGGTTTAAAAAACTAAATTTGATAACGAACAAAATGTTTTATAAAGGGAAAAAAAAGCAATATTTACATTTTTGAATTTAATATGCAGTCATTCTTTTATGCAGCTTTCGTATCACCTTCAGCCTTAAAATGTGCAATACATTCTACATTCTCTTAGTACCTCACCCATACCCTCTAGACTGTAAGTTTGCGAGTTTTCAATCTCATTTAGAGAAAGCACTTTGTATGCTTGATTTTAAAACCAATAACAGGTCCTTCCATTCATTTGTAATTTGTTAAATTGTTTTAGATTTGTATCTACCCTGTATAGCGCTATGCAATATGTTACGTTACATATTTACATAGTGATTGAGGTTGAAAAAAGACTTTTAGTCCATTAAGTTCAACCTTTTTAGATCTCCTCTGATCTGCAATATGCGGATTAATTGCTAATTGATAATTGATCCAAGGAAGGCAAACAGAAAAAAACCCAGGTGAAACTTTGCAATTGTCTCAAAAGGGGAACAAAAATCTTATTCCTTTCTAACCCCAGATACAGGCGATCGGATTCCTCCCTGGATCAATACTCTCTTTCTAATTAACCAGCATAATCCTGAATGCCCTTTTTAATTAAAAGTATATCCAATTCCGTTTAAAAGTTACCTATAAAAATCTACTGTCACCACCTCCTTTGGTAGAGAATTCCACAGATTAACCACCCTTACTGTGAAGAACCCTTTTCTTTCTTTAAGGTGAAATCTTTTTATTTCTAATCTCAAACAATGTCCTCTTGTCAGTTGAAACCCTGTTGGGGCAAAAAGTTGACAAAGCTTTGTATTGACCTTGGATATATTTATATAAGGTAATCATATCACCTCTTCTAGAGAAAATAGGTTTAATTTGGTTAGTCTTTCTTCATAACTTAGCCCCTCCATTCCCCTAATTAGTTTTGTTGCCTTCCTCTGTACTTTTTCCAGCTCTAAAATGCCCTTCTTATGTAGTGGTGCCCAAAACTGTACTCCATATTTCAAATGAGGGCGTACTAGTGATTTGTATAGTGGGAGAATTATATTTGCTTCCCTTGCTTCTATACCCTTCTTAGTACATGCTAATATTTGACTTGCCTTTGCAGCTGCTGCTTGGCATTTAGCACTGTTACCTAGGTGGTTGTCGACTAGTAGGGATTTGTATACGGGCAGAATTATATTTGCATTACAAATAAAGGTTAATTATAATAATACTATTTTGTTTTTTGTGTTGACTGTGTCTGCTACTTTCTCAGGAAAATGTGTCCTTGTAATCTAAGGAGATTTACATTAACACTGACAGTTTTACCTGCCACATTTTTTTGTAAAAAATAAAACGCTTCTTTCTCCACCGACCTTGGGAAAGTAATCAGCAGAAACCAAAATGATGATACTGCATTGGGATTGCAAACAGAAGTTACTGTAATAGAAGCTTTATTATTTTTTACATTGTGAAAACATGCTGCTTATTTTTAGTTGTAGATCTTCAAAAGAGTATATTTTAAGAGTAGGAGCACAGTGGTCCTTTAACAACGACTTAGCACAAATTGCCTCTTATTTCCAGTTGTATTATCTGAGTATTAGGTAGACTGGTGAAATTAGAGCATTACAAAGTACTTTGCATGCTGGCATGAAGACGACACTTCTCCAGTGGTGACATTGAATTATTCAGTAGAAATATGTATTAACAAAAGGACTGTAGTCGGTAAATAATCCAGTAGCTCTTCAGCTGTTATGAGAGTTTTTACTTAATTTCTTCCATTAGTAGAATGCTTTCAAAGCCAATATAATATATTTTTTTGAATTTCTCACATCGGTTGTTGTTTAGTCCTTCATTCATGTCCGACTCTTGGTGAGCCTATGCCCCTGGCTGTGTTTATCCATGAGGTTTTCATGCAAAAGATTCTGGAGTGGGTTGCCAGTTCCTTCTCCAATGGACCGCGATTTGTCTGACCTCTGTGCTATGACCTGCCCATCTTGGGTGACCCTGCATGGTAAAGCTCACAGCTTCATTGAAGTACACAACCCCCTTCACCACGAATATGCAGCTATCCAGAACGGGATCAAATTTGTAGGGTTTATCAAATCTGTATAATATCTCCACTACTTTACCTGAAATTGCAAATAGCTCAATAAACTAAAAATGAATATGTTAACTTGGAGGCACTTTTCACAAATAACAAGTATTGGGTTTGTGCATATATCTACTATACACACTATGTTACCATCTTATTTGTTTCATTAAAGACAAATGATTACAGGAACATATTAGAAATAATGCTTAGAAATATTGTGGCCAGGTGCTGTAATATTAAAGGAAACAAAATCATAGTATTCTCTATGGTTTATGATGGTATCTCCCATAATGGACAACCTGAATTTTTTAATAGGAGACATTCAAGAAAAAGAAATGATAAATGTTAATGGTATCATGAATCTACAATTGAATAAAAATATGAGCTTCCAACTGATAAAGGAAAGGTGTTATATTTATGGAAGTGTAGAAACACCCTTCTCTTCTGGCTTCAGGCCAACAAGCAGTCTCTAAATGTCCAATATGGTAGTAGACATAACCAGTGCCTGCTAGTCAGGGCTGGGTCAAGACCTTTAGAGACGCTAAGCATTTAAAATATTTTGTTGCCTCCATATTTATCTAATTCAAAATAAAAACAATAATAGGCCGCTACAATGTATATCAATCATCTCTATTGTTAAGATGTTATTATTATTTTTATTTTTGTATATATGTATATATATATATATATATATATATATATACAGGGAGTGCAGAATTATTAGGCAAGTTGTATTTTTGAGGATTAATTTTATTATTGAACAACAACCATGTTCTCAATGAACCCAAAAAACTCATTAATATCAAAGCTGAATATTTTTGGAAGTAGTTTTTAGTTTGTTTTTAGTTTTAGCTATTTTAAGGGGATATCTGTGTGTGCAGGTGACTATTACTGTGCATAATTATTAGGCAACTTAACAAAAAACAAATATATACCCATTTCAATTATTTATTTTTACCAGTGAAACCAATATAACATCTCAACATTCACAAATATACATTTCTGACATTCAAAAACAAAACAAAAACAAATCAGTGACCAATATAGCCACCTTCCTTTGCAAGGACACTCAAAAGCCTGCCATCCATGGATTCTGTCAGTGTTTTGATCTGTTCACCATCAACATTGCGTGCAGCAGCAACCACAGCCTCCCAGACACTGTTCAGAGAGGTGTACTGTTTTCCCTCCTTGTAAATCTCACATTTGATGATGGACCACAGGTTCTCAATGGGGTTCAGATCAGGTGAACAAGGAGGCCATGTCATTAGATTTTCTTCTTTTATACCCTTTCTTGCCAGCCACGCTGTGGAGTACTTGGACGTGTGTGATGGAGCATTGTCCTGCATGAAAATCATGTTTTTCTTGAAGGGTGCAGACTTCTTCCTGTACCACTGCTTGAAGAAGGTGTCTTCCAGGAACTGTCAGTAGGACTGGGAGTTGAGCTTGACTCCATCCTCAACCCGAAAAGGCCCCACAAGCTCATCTTTGATGATACCAGCCCAAACCAGTACTCCACCTCCACCTTGCTGGCGTCTGAGTCGGACTGGAGCTCTCTGCCCTTTACCAATCCAGCCACGGGCCCATCCATCTGGCCCATCAAGACTCACTCTCATTTCATCAGTCCATAAAACCTTAGAAAAATCAGTCTTGAGATATTTCTTGGCCCAGGCTTGACGTTTCAGCTTGTGTGTCTTGTTCAGTGGTGGTCGTCTTTCAGCCTTTCTTACCTTGGCCATGTCTCTGAGTATTGCACACCTTGTGCTTTTGGGCACTCCAGTGATGTTGCAGCTCTGAAATATGGCCAAACTGGTGGCAAGTGGCATCGTGGCAGCTGCACGCTTGACTTTTCTCAGTTCATGGGCAGTTATTTTGCGCCTTGGTTTTTCCACACGCTTCTTGCGACCCTGTTGACTATTTTGAATGAAACGCTTGATTGTTCGATGATCACGCTTCAGAAGCTTTGCAATTTTAAGAGTGCTGCATCCCTCTGCAAGATATCTCACTATTTTTGACTTTTCTGAGCCTGTCAAGTCCTTCTTTTGACCCATTTTGCCAAAGGAAAGGAAGTTGCCTAATAATTATGCACACCTGATATAGGGTGTTGATGTCATTAGACCACACCCCTTCTCATTACAGAGCTGCACATCACCTAATATGCTTAATTGGTAGTAGGCTTTCGAGCTTATACAGCTTGGAGTAAGACAACATGCATAAAGAGCATGATGTGGTCAAAATACTCATTTGCCGAATAATTCTGCACTCCCTGTATATATATATATATATATATATATATATATATATGTATTTAATTTGTTTTCATTTATTGTGGGAGCATCTTTTTGCTGCATGTGGTCCATGGTAAATTCGTCTTTTGGATTGCATGGTTCACTGATTGCTCCAGATATGGGTCAAAAACGGGGAGGAACATTTTTCAGTAGCCCGAAGAGCTTTCCCACATCCAGCATTTCCTCTGTCCCTGAGCTCATCTATCTAGGCACTACAGGAGATCACCCTGCATCCTACCAACTTGCTAATTAATTATGTAGCCCCATGACATTGCAAAACCATTGTGAGTTGGCTATCTATATCTGTCAGTAATGTTACCGGTATTAGGTGTGTGTTTATAAAATAAAAATGTTACTTATACTTAGACTACAATGAATTCATTATAGTTTGCAATTGTTATGGTGGGCGAGAGTCCCCTGGCTCTACACTTGCCAAGAGAGAATTCATAGCAATTGTATTTATGTTAGTGCAGGGATAGACACTCATATCATTTAAAGTGGCCTCATATATCTTAAAGGACCACAGTGGTCCAACTTTTTCGGCATGGTCTTTTGAAAAAATAAATTTGAAATGGGCAACATGCTTTAAGAAAGTAAAAAATAAACACAGCCTTCAATTTGTATATCCAATTATCCTTTGCAGTAGGAATACATTTTATTTTCTCAGCTGTTTCTGTCTGTTACTCTCTCAGAAGGCTGTGTCCTTGTAAACTAATGACATTACATAAGTCTAATTAAAAGCACTAGTAGTTGGCAAGTTTCCATTGTGCGACTATAAACTTCCTATGAATTCAAAGATTCCTCCCACTTCATCAAGTTGATCAACAGGAGCTAAAATGGCATATTCCTAGCAGCATAATTGCATATAATGGGCTATGTAAAAGTATAATTCTTCAAAGCAGTATATTTTGAATATATGACCACATGAGTACTTCAACTCTTTCTTTGAATACAGCAGATTCAAATAATGTATCGTGTTTTGGACATAATTAACAACTCCAACTGTGTAATCATATGTCTCTGACAATGGAGTGGAGACTGGAGTGGACAGAGTGTATTTGCTTCTTCTGTACATTCCTTGACATTTACCAGATGATATTCAACAAATTTGGTTGTAATAGCTGGTAAGCTATAATTGTGTGTGTGTGTGTGTTTATCAATAGAGTATTGGGTAGTCCAGATGGTGACCCCTAGCTTACTGTGCCTTTAGATATCTGAGACCCAAAAAGGCTGAAATGTACACCTGGGGTGGGCCTGCTGTTTTGTCTCATGCTGGGAGCCTGGCATTTCAAGGTTGGAGTGACCCTTTGGGTGGATTGATACTGATATGCTACAAATTGGGTAACATTTCCATAGAACCAGATATAGCATTTTTAGTTGAGCACAGGTAGATAGATAACTAGATAGATAACTATATAGATCGATAGATAGATAGATAGAGACAGATAGGTTAAAGGTGTACTGTATATCTCTCACCACATGCAGAGCCAGTGAGTGACACTTTAGGAATTCAGTCTGAACCTGTCATATACATATAGCATTGGCTGTTACCCTCCCAGGCTTCATTCACTTAAAATCCTGCCCTTATTAGCAGATAGAGAGATACATGCTTTGAATTCCCTCTGTGTCCCCCTCTGTGCTGCTAAAATCAACTTCAAACCTTGAGGGGAAGAAAGAGGTTAAGATCTGAGTGGCAGTTGTATTAGTGATAAACCTGGTATCCTCAAAAATGTTTTAGCCCTGCCACCTCTTCCTCAACTATTTATAGTTCTGCCTGTTTATATTAAATGTCTGCCTGTTCAGCTTTTCCATTGCACATTGCTATTTAACTTTTTTCTTATTACTGTTTGTGATTCACTATTAGTCTTATTCTATTAGCTACTTTCAAATGCCTTGATCACATAAATTTGGCTTCTGTTTTTTTTTTTTACAGTATATATGTTTATAGTCATTCTATTGACTTAAGAATTAATTAGTGCCAATCACATATATAGTTGTCAGCAGTGCGGCTTGCCAAAAGCCGTTGCTAACGCTGGAGGCTTGTGTAGCGAGCCGGCGGCCCTCGCGAAGCCAACAGCAACTGCGGACCTTGCGAAGCCGTAGGCGCTTATCCCTACGACGGGACTTACACCGCAAAATTTACGGACTTAGCAGCCACAAAAATGATTTTAAGTGTGTAAAAATGTTTATACACACTTAAAATCACTCTTAATATTGCTACATATCCGGTAAATATTACTTATTGGCACAAATGAATTCTTAAGTCAATAGAATGCATATAAACATTTATAAAAAAAACACCCAAAGCAAAATTTATGAGTTCAAGGCATTTGCAAGTAGCTAATAGAATATGTCCCCAGGATAGGACAGCCGTGATAGGAAAAGGCAAAGGATTCGAATGGAATAGGTAGCAGGCTCACATTGGTACTCTATAGAGAGATTAGGAGCCTCATTCAAATGTGATTCACAATTGAATAAGGCTCTATATAAGGACATAGCATATTTTTTTTACAGAAGTTTTTAGTTAATGAAGACCTGGGGCCTCATTCTATTAAGGGCCATAAAATGGCCGCAAAGTTGCGATTCCTTGCAGCCAGCTTATGGCCCTGCGTAGCTCTATGGCTACTCTGCTATTCAAATGGATGGCCGATTTCAAACTATGCAATCGGCGCAAGCATTTCCTGCGCGCCTGTAAATGGTGTTTCAAGGCTGCAAAGTCGGAAAACAGTAAATGCAAATAGAAATTCAAGACAGCACTGTAAAGCACTGTAAATGATAGGCAACATAATGGGGGACATGAGGATTAATAGCGACACACTCTCAAGCTTGCACATCGCCAAATTCTAATCTTTGATTTTAGGTTTCATTCCCGTCCAAAGTCCCACGGGCTTCCATGACCTTCGAGCCTGTAGCTCGTTATTCAAGCCCGTACGTGCTTGGAGGTTGAAGGTATCCATTTTGTAACGTTTTTTGCAGACTGCATGGCGTTTAACAGCCTTATTAAATTGCGATTCGGCTAATAGAAAAGGGCTCTATATAAGCACGTAGCATTTTTTTTTTTTTTTGCAGAAGTTTTTAGTTAGTGAAGACCTTGCTTTTAGATAGATGTTAACTAACTGAAAACGTCTGTAAAACAATATGCTATGTGCTTATATAGAGCCCAATTCAATTGGCAGAATCACAATTTAATAAGGCGGTTAGCCTGTAACCCTAAAATGGAGGCCCAAATATTACGGCCTCCTAATGAATAGTTGTTAAAATTATTTTAATATTCCTCATATGTTGGAATGGTCAACACCCATACATGGAATTCAGGCCAAATTAACCCTTTCCGACTTACAGAGGCTCCATTGTAGCCCCTAAACCAGCTATATAATAGAATATGGCATCCCGACATTGGTGCGCACAGAGCAGTTCTAAAGTTTGTGACTAATGGGCGCAAGTGGTATGAACCCTTCTAACCATAACCCTTGTAGCCGCAACCTAATCCTAACCCTTAGACCCTGCAGTCTAATCCTAATCCTTAGACCCCCTAGCCTTCTGTTGGACACGCTGTTGCTGCTGTGCGTATGTGTCGACTCTAAAGTCATGCTACGATAGAATATACATCCCGCTCATCACATCCACATTTGAGAACACAAATATTGGCCAAATTAGACCGCCACATGGCATATATCAAGTACCAGTGGAACATTTCAATATATGTGGTTAAGTTCTTCAGTCGTGTCCGACTCTATGTGACCCTATGGACTGCAGCACATTCAGCTAGGTCTCTGCCTGTCCTGTTCTCCAAAGTTTACATGCCAAAGAGATTGGAGTGGGTTGTCAATTCCTCCTCTAGTGAATTGGGATTTGTCTGATCTCTCTGCTATGACCTGCCCACCTACAGTAGCTCACAGCTTCATTCAGGTACACAAGCCCATTCACCACCACTACTTAGCAACCCTCAGCCATGTAAATTGATAAATAGCAGAGTAGATTGGAAGTTCACCAATTGGGAATGGGTAGACATCTGGCACATGGCTACCGCCAATGGCGTGGAACATTCCAGGATGGGCATAGCGGAGATCATCCCTGATGGCGGTGAGTTGGCTGTCAATCCCCAAGCCTCTGGACAGTCTCCCTTTGTGCTTGCTGCCCTTCCTGATGGGTCAAAGGTAGATATGTGTGGTGTATGTTCCCCTGGTCCCCTTCATCATTGCTAAGTGGTGGTGGGAAGGGGCTTGTGTACCTGAATGAAGCTGTGAGCTATTCCAATGTAGGGCCACTGTAGGTGGGCACGTCCTAGCAGAAAGATCAGCCAAGGTCCAATCCTCTCGAAAAGGAACTGACCAGTATACCAGTAAACACCAGTATAATTAGCATGCAAACCATGGATAACAGCACAGACAAAGACCTATCTGAATGTGCTGCAGCTCATAGGGTCACAGAGAGTTGGACACAACTGAAGAACTGAACAATATACATTAAAATGTTTCCCTGCTACTTGATATATGCCATGTGACATGTTGTGGTGTAATTTGCCAAATATTTGTGTTCCCAAATGTAGATGTGATGAGCGAGATGTATACGCAATTAGATAGATATTTCAGGGATCACAATGTAAAGGCTTCATATGACCTCACTCATGTTTTACTCTTGCTATTGAATCAGGTAGTGTGGCTTTAATTATATTCTGCATGTTGCAGCATGGTTTGTCATATTGGCATGTGCATGACCATTACAACATATGATAACCAAAGTATATATATGTGTGTTTATTATTGGGGCATTATTGGGCAACTAACTGCATTCACACATATGCTAAGTGGTGTTGGTGAAGGGGTTTGTGTACTTCAGTGAATTTGTTAGCCATACCATGTAGGGCCAGTGTAGGTTGGTACGTCTTAGTAGAGAGGTCAGACTAATCCCAATCAACTAGAGAAGGAACTGGCAAAGCACTCCAGTGTCACCTGTCCTATTCATTGTAGGCCCTCAGGGGAATGTTCCTACTCCACAGTATTGCTAATCAGACTTGTCCTGGGTGTTAACCCTATATTATTAATAGATCTGATATTTGGGATCATATGATAGCTAAAGCTTTTATGACTATTGAACAGTTGTATATGTATTGATCTATTGCATGTTAACTAGGGCTCATCAGTTTACATCTATAGGAATGTAATGCATGTGGATGTCCCAGAACCCCAAATATTCAAAAAACGGACACAGAACGGTCTAACAAAGCTTTATTTTATACACAGACCACAATCCGCAGTGGTCAAGATTGGGCATTAATATCATGGGTATGGTGAGGGCAGGTCCAGAGAGAGCAAGAGGCTGAAAAAAAGGGGAAACCTACAGCGGCCAATCTAATAGTCTATAATAAGCATGATGCATAGCACCTACCGGGGTCACATGCGGTCACTACATCGCTGCAACCAGAATATGATGAAAAAAGGATCATCACAAATCACTCCATTTAACTGAAGAAACCATTAGTGTGCATAGCACTTACAACTTGTAACTAGATCTGCTCAATGAAACAGATGATTCAACCTCTGGACTGTGTAATCCAATCCAATTTCACACATACAGTGTGTTCACAAAACAAGAATCTGAAAAAAGTGGTCAAATAAAAAAGGCAGAGGAGGATAAAAAAAAAAGAATCACAATGAATGTACAGTACAGTGCTAAATACTGTACCAATATACCAACTCACCTGATTCCCATCTGCAAGCATTACTATTAGCTAGGTCTCTGGATAATCAGTAATATGGCCAAATAGCCATTAATACAGAGAGGACACAAAGGTCAGCAGCCTTATTCAATGTTACTTACATCAGACCCAAGGATCTGTTCTCAGACCGATATTGAGGTCATGATCACATGCTTCACTAGTGCATATAATAATGCTGGCTGTCATTAACATGCCATTGTGAAGCTTTGCAAGTCCACCGCCATAGCGGTATTAGTCTACATTTAAGCTAACAAACAAGCATGTCTGAGATATCTGGCAATATGATAGCTTTAAGATTGTGAGAGCTACACGCTAAGGGGAGCTGTCATTAGAGAGGTACTGGGAAAACCTTACACCTCATACATTTCCTTCACAATGCTTGCAGATGCAGAAGGTGCCTTCCTGGGCCTGAATTGTACCTAAAAAACAAACAAAAAGAAAGAGAAGCAAACAAAAACAAAACCTAGAAAATAAGGCCTGAAAACATCATAGGGCCTGCAGCATCTCTTCTCAACAGCACTCCTCAGTGACAATTTATTGGTCACAATACTAACCGAATCTAGCCTAGGTCCAGAGTTTTGGATCTTGGCCTATGTGATGGTGATATTTAGGGCCTCATTCAATTGCAATTTGGTCAATTGAATATAAGCACAGAGCATATGTTTTGTACAAAGGATTTTAGTTAGTGAAGACCTTGCTTTTGCATAGAAGTGCACTAACTAAAAACCTCTGTAAAAAATATATGCTCTGTGCTTATAGAGAGCCCTATTCAATTGGCCAAATTGCAATTGAATGAGGCCCTTGGTATGCAAATGGCTACCTCCCATTACATGGTCCATGAACCTCTTCTCTTTGGGCATGTTGGATTCTGTTTAACCTGTCACCAATTGATGGTCACTGAGCAGTGCTGTTGAGAAGGCAAAAACATGTCTGCAAACCCTATGGGCGTCATTCGATTGCGATTTGGCAAATTAAATAGGGCACTATATAAGCACAGAGCATATATTTAGTTACAGAAGTTTGTAGTTAGTGAAGACCTTGCTTTTGGATAGAAGTTCATTAACTAAAAACGTCTGTAAAATAAATATGCTCTGTGCTGATATTGAGCCCTAATCAATTGGCCACATTGGAATAGAATAAGACCCTATGTCCTTCTTCGCCTGGGCCCAGGGCCCACATCCTCCGTGCCCATCCTCCTTCTCCCCACTGGTGGTGGGGGTGGGTGGGTGGCGCAAGGCTGAAGGACAACAGGTGGCATGAGAGGTGAGGATTCCGGACTGCTCCTGATGCAGGGACTCTGAGATCCCCTGGATGGTGGGCTGGGGACCATCTCTTGCCTGAGCAGCCCGACCTGAAGAAGTTTTGATGTGAGGTGGTGCCTCCTCAGCTCCCTGGACAGCCTGGCTGCACATCACCTGCAAATTGGCTGGCCTCCATCTGGAGCAGGCTGGTCTCCATCCTTAGCCGGCTGGCCTCCACCCTCTGTGAGCTGGCCAGCTACTCCTGCATAAGAGCCTCTATTCGCTGCATAACGGCCAGCATCTCCACCTGCACAGCCTGGCTCAGTGGTGAGGTCCATCCTGCTCGTGGGCCTGGTGAGGAGGTGCAGTGGGGAGGATCTGGGCCCCGGCAGGAGCCATGGGTGACAGTGGTGTTAATCCCGGTGACGGTGGCAACCAGGACGGCACATTGCTGTGTGGGGAAGGAGGTGTCGTTCCCACTGCGTGGGAGGGCCCCAGAGATAGGGAAAGTCTTTGGAGGATGGGCACGGTTGGGTCAAAGGTTCCTGAAGATGTGGGGGGGGGGGGTGAGTCCCCCAACTCAAGGTTCTGACCATCCTCAGACCCAGGGCCCTCGGATGATCTTCTTTCCTCCTCCCCCTGTGCCATATGCTCCTGGTCGGGGGCTGATGCCCCCGCCGCCTCTGGCTGGTCACAGGACCCAGACCTCCTCGTGGATGCTGAGAGTTAGAGAAGAAAGGTACATTTCATTAGTATGTTGATTAATTCATTAATATGTGTTAATTTCTAATTATCTGACATCTAGCCTTGAGTATGGATGATTCTCCTCTTTGCAACTCTGTTCTTATACTAGCTGTTATCTATTCTTAGGTTTCTGTTCTTGATGGTTCTCGGCACATAACAATATCTGTATTACGGCTGCTGTCTGTAACTGCATAGACTGCAGTGGGCACCCCAATGCATGGACTCTCTATTATAGGGGTGTCCAAACTCGGTCCTGGATTAGAAGATATCCTTTCTGTGCACGGGTGAGTCAATCAGGATGACTGAAGAAGCGATTAAATCACCTGTGCACAGCAGGGTTATCATCAAATCCAGGCATGTGTGTGGCCCTCCAGGACCGAGTTTGGAGTCACCTACTCTATTGCTTAATTAGTGTTGTGGTGACCAGGAGTAAAAGTGATTTGTCAGCTTCATGAATTTAATGATGCATCCATCTGTCCCTTGTTAATTCCATGGAGCTGACATGTCAGTGTCCTTTTTGATCATCAAGTACAATCTGTTGTGTGTGTGATGCACATGTGGTGGCACGTTGGTGTATGTCATATTCACCTGACATGGAGGCTGGGTCCTGCTGGTCCACCGAGACTGAAGCTCCAGCTGCTGCCGATGATTAAATAATGGCCCTTGTGACCCTCTCGTAGATGAGGTAATTAACTCTCCGTCCCTCGTCCTCCTGGGCCATCTTCCTCCTCACCACGGCCCTGATGTCATCAAACTTAGGTTTCACCAAATGGAGAGTCCACGGTCCGCCACTCTGTTTACTAAATTTAGCACCTGCTGCCAAGCATCAGCCCTGGGCCCCGCCTTAACTTCCCTCTCCCCTGAGGTGATGACGGGGTGGGCCCAGATTGCCTCCATGAGGACCAGATTCTCCTCATGGCAATAATTGTGGGCCCTGGACCTGCCACCTGGACCTACCACTCCCCTCCTCACTCCTCCCCTCCTCACTCCTCCCCTCCTCTTTCCACCTCCATGCCATGACTCCCTGCCACTCCCCCAACTTTCCCCTCTTCTCTCCCCTCTGCTCCTCTCCCTCCATCACCACCTAAAAAGAAAATAAAGAGAAATTAAGAAATGTTTGAGTGTAATATGTGTTATTAATAGGTGTTGTGGGATGGGGGGGGGGGGGTTGTGCTGTGTCCTCAATCTATGTATGTCCATATGTGTGTTCTGGACAGTTTTGGACCATGTACTGGGCCGGCAATACGTTACCCTGTTTTTTACTATGGTAATGTATTTCTTAGTGCTCATGGGTAAAATATGATTACACTGTTATACTGTACGTATCTTGGTTTATATTCTGTATCACATGTATACTGTATATCATAATTCATAGGAATTGTTATCAACAATATATTAGATATTCTGCAGGCTATTGCATCGGCCAACGCCCAAGAGCGTAGTCTCATAGATAATACTTGTACACACACCTCAAGATTACAGCCATGGTAACTACAAGGCCAGTAGGGTCAATTAGCACGGAGGCTGGACAGATGCATCCCATATCTCCAGGTTAGTGTGATAACCAGGAATGGATTACAGTTAGAGTGGTTTGGGCAGTTAACATATCACACACATACACAGGATCGGGGTTAGATCACAGAGCCAGATGCCCCTACACAAAGGAGGGACCTGTCTTGTTTTGTGGTTGCGCCACCGCTGACTATTGGAACGCGTGTGCTCTTGCATCACCATCTAGTGGTGGAAAATAGGTAGTACACCTGAGCCATCTTGTAATCTGCTCCTGTAGATTAAAAACACATCCAACCCCCTAACCCTCTAAATGTAACCTCCTAACCCTCTAACCCTAACCTCCTAACCATACTCCTTACCTCCTAACCCTAACCCTAACCTCATACATTAACAGATGGCATGGACGTAGGAGCTAACTCACACCACTAGATGGCGATGCGAACGCACGCACATTCAAAGAGTAGGCAGCGTCGCTCAACAGCGGCAAACACAAAACAGGATAGGACCAGGAGGAGTTCATCACCAGATAAGGGTACTTGAGTAATAATCTCCATGACACACTGCAGAGAGAATCTGACATCATTAGGGTCTCTCTATGTACACAAGGATGGGGCTTACTCTGATTGGCCAGCCTGTGGCCCAGATAATTGTATCACATGTATACTATATAATCTAATAAAGGTGCAGCAGTTATTTCCTGGCTGAAAGTTTATGATCTAGCGTCTTTCAACAGCGCCACTCAGGTCTGGAGTGAGAAGTGCTGTACACCCCTCCCACTGCTCTGTCCCAGTCTCTGTCCACTTAAGGTGGATTTCAACAGTTACAGTTACAATAATGATATCCAAGCAGAAAGAGTGTTATATGCAATCAGAATGGGGGACGGGGGGCTAGGAAATCAGAAGGGGGGGGGGGGGTTGCCACCATGTCACCAGACCTAAATGCCACCATGTCGCCAGACCTAAATCCTATTGAGCATCTGTGCGGCATCCTCAAATGGAAGGTGGGGGAGTGCAAGGTCTCTAACATCCACAAGCTCCATGATGTCATGATGGAGGAGTGGAAGAGTACTCCAGTGGCAACCTGTGAAGCTCTGGTGAACTCAACCCAAGAGGGTTAAGTCAGTGCTGGAAAATAATGGTGGCCACACAAAATATTTACGCTTTGGGCCTAATTTACATAGTTACATAGTAATTAAGGTTGAAAAAAGACTTTCAGTCCATCAAGTTCATTCTTTTAAGATCTCCTCTGATCTGTAATATGAGGATTAGTTATTAATTCATTAGTTGTTAATTGTTAGTTAATTATTAATCAACTATTTATTTATTAATTTTAATTAGTAATTAATCCAAAGGAAGGCAAACAGAAAAAATCCCAAGTGAAATTTAGCCAATCGTCTCAAAGGGAAAAATAAATAAATGATTTCCTGACCCCAGATACTGGCGATCGGATTTCTCCCTGGATCAATACACTCTCTCTAATTATCCAGGATAACCCTGAATTCCCTTCTGAATTAGAAATAAATCCAGTCCCCTTTTAAAGTTATATATCGAATCCACTGTCACCACCTTCCTTGGTAGAGAATTCCACAGATTAACCACCCTTACTGTGAAGAACCCTTTTCTTTCTTTAAGGTGGAATCTTTGTACTTCTAACCTCAAGGGGTGTCAGTTGAAAACCTCTTGGTACAAAAAGCTCCCTTGACAACTTTATACTGACCCTGGATGTATTTATATAATGTAATCATATCTCCTCTTAGACGCCTTTTTTCTAGATAAAATAAGCTTACAGTAATTTGGTTAGTTTTTCTTCATAATTTGGACATTTTCACTTATGGGTGTACTTACTTTTGATATGTACCCTGAATGAATATCATCATTGTCAGAAACACAAAAATCATGTATAGCTGTTACTGGATTCAAACTCAGGAACATTACCTCCACCATCAGCTGCACTAGTGGCTGTTATCCCAACCCTACATTAATACAGGGCTGGTATATTGAAGGAAGATGTATGTACAAATACAATAATGCTGTTTTGTAACATTCATCTGGT
The DNA here is from genome assembly GCA_027410445.1 of Discoglossus pictus. NCBI lineage: Eukaryota > Metazoa > Chordata > Amphibia > Anura > Alytidae > Discoglossus > Discoglossus pictus. The sequence continues at coordinate 266,378,250 of CM050163.1, read as the reverse complement.
GTTTAACAATCATGGTACAGTACAAACGAAAATAAACAATGATAATGTGAGCAATACATAATATTTATTGTTATGGGTGAAAATTATAGAAAAAAGTTAAATAAGAGAAAACCATGTTCCGTCTGTCGATTTGGACCTAAAGATATAAGAAGAAGATATCAATTAGAACAGTAAATGCATTGACTGCAACACCTCATCTCAATGTCAATAGATCTTGGACATCAATTGCTTCTATATGCAACATAAACACATTCTCACCTACTTGGTCCTAGGCCGGCCACAACTTCTTTGAAGGGTGGCTTGCTCTTCTGCCCCGGACGCTTGGGGTAAGGGCTGGGAGGTGAAGGTCGTAGCCTGTGGGGGTGGAACCTGTTCCTGTTCCACAAAGTGAAGGATTGGATCCACCTGGACAGCGACAGATTTGACCTGTCGGACTGTCCAGGTGGCTGGCCTTCTTGGGCCATTTCGGCTCCTTGGGCACAGCCCTCCATCACCTGGTGATACCTCTTGATCTCCTCATATACCCTGTTGTTGTGCTGTCTCATCTCCAGCCTGCTTAGGCTGAAGATCAGCGAGGAAGTCATGCCAGGGTCCACTTGACAGCGCCGGACTCGTGAAAGGCCTTTGTGATGGGGTGTACCCAGACAGATGTGATAATCGGCTTGATGTTGAGGCATGGCTGAGCGTTGTGGCCTGGCGGACCAGTCGGGTCAGCGGGGATGGTGTGGCCTGCGAGGCAGGTGTGGCCAGCAGGGATGGTGTGGCCTGAGGGGACGGTGTGGCCTGCGGGAGCAGTGTGGCCTGCTGTTGTAACCACATGCGCTGCGACTCCATGCGCTTCGACTCCATGCGCTGTGACTCCATGCACTGCGACTCCATGCACTGCGACTCCATGCACTGCGACTCCATTCACTGGGGCACCATGTGCTGCGACTCCATGCGCTGGGGCACCATGTGCTGGGGCTCCATGTGCTGGGGCACCATGTGCTGGCCCCAACTCTGATGGGGCCACATTGGCCCAGATCACATCTGCTGGCCCCACATGTCCTGTCTCCCGATTTTCTCAGACCACATCGACTTGGTCCCAGGCGCCATCATCCTCCTGGCTGGAGGGGGCATTGGTGGAGCTGTTGGATGTGGTTGCCAGGATGCGGCTGAGGGCCCAGGGGGGCTTTCCCCAAATGGTCCCACTGCAAATGGTCCGTCAACTTGGCGAGAAGCAGGGCCCTGGATTTTCTGTCCCTGAGATGCTAGCGAGCCAGCAGGATCCATGGGAGCTGACGCCTGGCTCTTGGCGGACGGGTTATGCCTGGCTGGTACTGAAATGAGACAAGATTTGTATTTGAATATTGTTGTTCTGAAAATTGATTGCTGTGTGTTTCCATATCCCTGAGATCATAGTGACTTGTAATTGGCCATGATTGTTTGACGCAGATAAAGATTGATCTGCATCATTAGCATTGTGGATCCTGGCTGGGATCTTTCCTGTTATGTGACCGCGACTGCTCGCAGCAGCAGTTGCACCAAGGGGCTGATAGCTTGCGCTGCCGCTAATATGTACATAATTTGCACCTTACACACGAACCCAAAAGCCGTAGCCCTCACCCTAATCCCAACCCTAACCCACTAAATCTGCAGGACTATCTAATCTTCAGTACAATGGAGTGGCATCTAGAGGCTGCTCACTGCTGCTACCAGCAGTCACGTTCAGATAGCAGGAAAGGTCCCATGGCTCATATAAATTTATGTAATGCTGGTGCGGTGTGCCATCTGCAGTTCATTAGGACACGTGCTCATCTAAATCTGTTGGCCAGTGTGGGAGACAGACCAATCTGTGACCAATCCTCAGCAATGTGTGTTAACATGCTAATGTGACATGGTCCAGATTAGGCAGGTATACGACACCCACTTGCAGTCCATCAGGGTCTGTACCCGCATATGCTGCAGTGTGCACATCCATACATGTAGTCTCATGGGGATGTATAATCAATCTGGATCTACAGCTATACCGGACCTATCTTGTTATATGTGTGCATTTCTGGAAGCCCGCCGCCACCGACTCTAGCCCCTAACCCTCTAACCCTAACCCCCTAAACTCTCTTCCTAACCCTAACCTCCTAATCCTAACCTTCTAACCCTAACCCCCTAACCCTAAATTCTAACACCCTAACTCTGTAACCATATCCCGAAAACCCAAACCACTTACCTGGCAAGCTGGGCATGACCCAGTGCAGAGACAACTGCAGCGATTGTCTTCCAGGCATCCGTCCTCTGCCTGGGCATCACCCCACTCCCGCCGGTTATTATGGAGTAATGGGCACTTAATCCTCTTAGGAGCACATCAAAATCCTGAGGCTGGAAGTTGGCGGCTCTTGTTTGCCACCAGCAGCTTGCTGGCCAGCCTATGGATGGGGTCCCTGCTCTCCCTGGCCTCTTCCTGCACTGCCTTCTCTCTCTCCCTCCATCTCTCCTCCTCTTCTCCTCTCCTCACTCTTCTCCCTCTCTATCACTGTCTCTCTCACTAACACACTATTACTTTCTCAATCACTCTCTATCTTTCTCTCTCACACTCTCTATTTCTCTCTCTCACACTCTAATACGCACTCTCACACACTAACTCTCTCTCTCTCTCTCCGTCTCTTTTTATCTATCGCTCTCTCTCTTTCCTAGCAAAATCCCTCCAACTCCAAGACCTGTGTGTCCCCTTGCACAGCATACAACACAGTCACAGATTTACGAATTTCCCACCATTTTAAACAGCTACTTGCGGGCTTGATTGGCGTCCTTACTTCCTATTGATTAATTGATTCCAGCATTGGCGCCAAATTTTCTGGAAAACCGGGTTTACGGGCTTGAGGCTGCTGGCCCTAACTCGCACCCAGCTGCTTTTTATTTCAAGCCCGCAGTCGTTGCGGGTCTGACATTATTCTTCAACCTCTAAGGCTGTAGCTCCTTCCTCAAGACCGTACGGGCTTGGAGGGGGATGGACCTCCAAGCCTGTGGGACTTGCCTGATAGATAGAACACGACGAACATGAACATTAATTTTCTTTATTTGCAGATTTGAGAGTAGGGGATGGCTTTTCTATTTGCTTAATTAGTGCTACGATTTGTAAGTAAGTGCTTTGCGACACCTCCATGGCCCAAGTAACCTGTGGGTCTATTTTACCCATTTACGGACTTGACGGTGGCTAATCCCGCAGCCGTTGTGGGTCTGATATGCTCCAAGCTACGTGTGATTCGGACACAGAAATTGGACATGAATTACAAAAACATTTTCAGTGTAAGTAAGCTGCGACTGGATTTTAGCGATTATGGCCTTGACGGAAGAGTTTGCATAGCATTTGAATAGCGACCTGGGCTTTCTTGTGGCCGCAACTCTTGTGGCTGCGTAAGATCAAAGGCTTTGACGGAAGTAAGCTGCGAATCAGCTCATCGCAGCTCGTCAGCCGTAAGCCGCCCGGAGGCCGCAAATTGAATAGCTACGTAGCCTGTGGTTTCCCCTTGCGGCCTTGCAGCTCTTAAGGCCCTTAATATAATGAGGCCCCTTGCTTTTGGATAGAAGTTCACTAACTAAAAACTTCTGTAAAAGAAATAAGCTGTGTGCTTATATAGAGCCCTATTCAATTGGCCAAATCACATTTGAATGAGGCCCTAGGAGGGCAAGTGTAACATTTAGGCACCTCATTATCATTAAAAAGACATAACATGTCAAATTCTATATCAAGACCCAATATACTAGAAATATTATTTGTAAAAGTGCATTTATAAAAAATAATATTATTGAAAATTTGCACACTTTGTACTCAGACTAATTTTTAGTGGCTAATTATATCTATAAACAATTGTTCCTTATGAAACGGCATGTTGGGGGAAGTTTGAGTACTACCACATTAGGCTATTGCTGCTGTTACATCCTGACATGATATTTCATCTCCCAGAATCCTTCAGGAGGTTCATGCGATTTTGTAAATAAATTATCTTCTTGTACAATAACATGTTAATTAAGATTAATAACCTCACTCAATAAGAACTTACCTAAACAGCTCTGTATTTATGAGTTCTTACTGGATATCTCAAGGATAGTTTAAATAAAAAACAGGTGGATGAGATTTTGTCTCTGACACTTTAATAGGTATGTAACTTAAAACTTGTAGACTTTCTCAGACTCTGGCATAACTATGGAGACAATCATTGCTAGAAATGCTGGCAAGCTGTAATTTATAAAGGGGACGTACTAAATAAACAATGTACATTCATTATTTGTTTTCATGTATTTTTTTTTAGCATGTTTTTTCTTACTCTGTTTATATATATAGGAGCTCTCTCTTAAATTTGTTTTCTTCAGTCTAATTTTTTTATTTTACAAACTTATGCATTTTTAGCAATAATTCCAAATTGTGGCAGTGAGTTTTTTAAGTGTTTCTCTTCTGCAGCCCCCAGACAGCATATTGCCCACAAATGTTTCAATGTATTTAACCTCAGTGGACACTGTGTGCTTTTATACAATTACAATGTTACATCCAACTGAATCAGATTTTCTGGGAAAACACTCATAGAAATAAATATTTGTTGACAAATGAGAACTGGTAAACCAATATACCATGCCCATTCTGTCTGCTAAATCCATATAAAAATGCTTGGATTCCTTTACTGTATTTGTGACTACTACTTGCTAGAAAAATAATCAAATTAACTACCACCCTTTCTGAAAAGTAGCACTTGCACAGATTACTCCTAAATCATCTACCCTCTCATTTGTATTCCTCTATTTCTGCCAAGTATTACCATGATGCATTTTATTGCCTATAATGTATTTAAGGGTAGCTTAGCATTGCACATAATTAGTATGTCAGTATGTGTGTGTTATATTGGTGTAGTTCCATCAATCTGAACCAAGCTTTACCAAACTCCAGAATTGTTACATTAAGGTATTTTACATGAAAACAACCAACATGCTAACATAGACCTTAGCCTGAAGAGTTTACAGACTAGTTATGTTGAAGAAAGAACACATTAGCTAAAACTGTATATGTATATGGAATGAAGGGATCTGCTAAGTACCTGAAGATTAAATTAATACATGTAACATGACCCCTTGGTGTTTCAAGGATGGGGTTAAAGTGACTTGAACAAAAATGATACACCACTCCCATCAGTTCTATCTCCCACAAGGTTCCTTAATACAAGCATTTCCTAATTTCTTCCACTGCTCCATATAAGATGTTCCCTATTGTTTCATAAATTGTCCTCCTAGTGCTATATAACTCTGTTAAACTAATTATATTGTTTAATTTATATTTCCAGATCCCACTTTTGCTCTAGAGAGACTCTTTCTATAAATCCTCACTTGTGCTTAATATAACCCCTTAATATAAGTCACTTTATTGCTCCATAAAAAAACATCCTATTCTTTCACATAATACCCACCATTACTAATCTTAGGGCCATATTCTATTAGCTACTTGCAAATGCCTTGAACTCATAAATTTGGCTTCGGATGTTTTTTTGTTTATAAATGTTCATATGCATTCTATTGACTTAAGAATTCATTAGTGCCAATAAGTAATACTTGCAGAATATGTAGCAATATTAAGAGTGATTTTAAGTGTGTTGGGCAATAGATTAGGGCCTTTAGAGTTTCATATATTTCCCATCTGTGTAACCCCTTAAATTACTGTACACTGTATAATGTCACTCTATAATTCCTTGTACTGCTCCATATAACCTCCTCTATATAGTTACATAGTTACATAGTTACAGAGGCCCTCATTCAATTGCGATTTGGCCAATTGAATAGGGCCCTAAATAAGCACATAGCATATTTTTTTAAAGAAGGTTTTAGTTAGTGAAAACCTTGTTTTTGGATAGATGCTTACTAACTAAAAACTTCTTTAAAAAAAATATGTTATGTTTTTATTTAGGGCCCTATTCAATTGGCCAAAGTGCAATTGAATGAGGGCCATAGTATTTAAGGTTGAAAAAAGACTCAGTCCATCAAGTTCAACCTTTTAAGATCTCCTTTGATCTGCAATATGCGGATTAACTATTAAGTAATTAGTTGTTAATTAATTATCAATTATTATTATTTTTTTTATTTTTTATTATTAATCCAGAGGAAGGCAAACAGAAAAAAAAAACCTAAGCGAGACTTAACCAATCGTCTCAAAAGGAGATAAAAAAAAAAAAAAAAAAAATTCCTTCCTGATCCCAGACACAGACGACCGGAATTCTCATTGGATCAATACTGTCTCTCTAATCATCCATGATAACCCTGAATTCCCTTTTTAATTAGAAATGAATCTAGTCCCCTTTCAAAGTTATCTATCGAATCTGCTGTCACCACCTCCTCTGGTAGAGAATTCCACAGATTAACCACACTTACTGTGAAGAACCCTTTTCTTTCTTTAAGGTGGAATCTTTTTACTTCTAACCTCAGGGGATGTCCTCTTGTCAGTTGAAAACCTCTTGGCACAAAAAGCTCCCTCGACAAATCTTTATACTGACCCTGGATGTATTTATATAAGGTAATCATATCTCCTCTTAGATGCCTTTTTTCTAGAGAAAATAAGTTTAATTTGGTTAGTCTTTCTTCATAACTTAGCCCCTCCATTCCCCTTATTAGTTTTGTTGCCCTCCTCTGTACCTTTTCCAGCTCTAAAATGTCCTTTTTATGAAGTGGTGCCCAAAATTGTACTCCATATGAGGGCGTACTATAGATTTGTATAGTGGCAGAATTATATTTGCTTCCCTTGCTTCTATACCCTTCCTAATACATGCTAATATATTATTTGCCTTTGCAGCTGCTGCTTGGCATTGAGCACTGTTACCTAGGTGGTTGTCCACAAGCACTCCCAAATCCCTTTCAATATCTGATACACCTAGATTTGCTCCATTAAGATTATAATTTGCATGGCTATTTTTCCTTCCCAGATGCATAACTTTACATTTATTCGTATTAAATCTCATCTTCCATTTAGATGCCCATTCCTCAATTTTTTGTAAATCCCTTTGGAGGGAAAGCACATCATTATCTGATTTAATTACCTTGCACAACTTTGTGTCATCAGCGAAAATGGAGACACCACACTCATATCCTACCTCTAAGTCATTAATAAATATGTTAGAAAGGAGAGGACTTAATACTGAACCCTGAGGAACCCCACTTACCACATTAGTCCAATCAGAGTATGTTCCCTTTACAACAACCCGTTGCTTCCTGTCTTTTAGCCAGCTCTCAATCCATGAGCAGATATTTACTGCAATTCCTGTATCTCTTAGTTTGCCCAATAGTCTCCCATGTGGCACTGTATCAAAAGCCCTTGCAAAATCCAAAATACTACATCCACTGAGTTGCCTTGATCCAGGTTCCTACTAACCTCCTCATAGAAACTAATTAGATTTGTTTGACATGACCTATCCCTCATAAATCCATGTTGACTCCTACTTATAATCCTGTTCAAATAGACATATTCTTGTATATTATCCCTTATTAACCCTTCTAAAAGCTTCCCCACTACATAAGTGAGACTCACTGGTCTATAATTCCTTGGATTTGCTCTTGCTACCTTTTTAAATATAGGTTTCACCTCTGCTTTTCTCCAGTCATCTGGTAGAGACCCTGTGTTGAGTGAATCTTGAAAAATTAAATATAATGGTTTGGCTATTACAGAACCCAGTTCCCTTAGTACCCTTGGATGTATTCCATCAGGACCTGGGGCTTTATTAACATTTATTTTTTTCAACCTCTTTTGGATTACTTCCTGTGTTAACCAATTATTTGGCAAAGGTAGTGTAGCCCCATTATGTTGCAGTGTCCCAACCACTGGTACCTCCCTTGTGTATACCGAAGAAATTATCCTATTTAGCTCGTCTGCCTTTCCTGGTCACTAATTTTCAGACGGCCTGTGTCACATTGTAATGTTCCTATAGCTTCCTTCCTCACCTTCTTCCCATTAATATACTTAAAACATATTTTAGGGTTAGTCTTACTCTCTTTTGGAATTTATTTTTTATTTTCTATTTTAGCCAGTCTAATAGCCCTTTTGCAAGCCTTGTTGATTTCCTTGTATTCCCGTAAAGCAGTCTCTGTCCCCTCTTGTTTGTATAATTTAAATGCCTGTTTTTTTACTCCGTATCTTGATCTTTAAATCACTGTTAAGCCACATTGGATGGGATTTACTCCTTTTACTTTTATTCCCACATGGTATATGCCGATGTGTATGTATATTTAGTAAGGATTTAAATGTTGTCCATTTATGTTCAGTGTTTTTACCTATCAGTTCTCTGTCCCAGTCTATGCTTTGTATTGCTGCCCTTAGACCGTTAAAATCTGACCTTTTAAAATTAAGAGTTTTTGTTGGCCCCTTAAAATTTAGTTTTTTTAATTCCATCTCAAATGAGACTGTGTTATGATCACTGTTTCCCCAAGGTTGCCCTATTCCAACATTTGATACTATATCAATATTATTTGTGATGAGTAAATCTAAGATAGCTTCATTTCTAGTAGGCTCCTGTATAACCTGGGCCAGATAATGATCCCTGAGTGTACTCAAGAACCTGCTCCCCTTAAATGAACTGCTGGTCTCATTTACCCAGTTTATTTCAGGGAAATTAAATTTTCCCATTATTAGAACTTGCCCATGCTTAGCTGCATTTCCAATCTGTAACAATAATTGTATTTCCTCACTTTCAGCTATATTTGGGGATTTATAGCATACTCCTACTAATATTATTTTGGAATTTGCTGCTCCGCTATTTAACTCTACCCACAAACATTCAACTTTATCACTAGGTCCACCATAAATATCTTCTCTGACTATAGGCTTAAATTCAGGCTTAACATACAGACAAATCCCTCCTCCTTGTTTACCATTGCCTCTATATTTCCTAAATAAGTTATAACCATCCAGATTAACAGTCCAGTCATGAGATTCACCCCACCACGTTTCGGTAATGCCTATTAAATGCCATTTTTCATTAATTGCTAATAATTCTAACTCTCCCATTTTTTCCTGGCAAACTTCTGGCATTAGTAAGCATACACCTTATGTTATGAGTCTGTCGTTCTGACTGTACTTGAATTACTTAGTACTACCTCCCTATTGGCTATACTACCCCTCCCCCATCTCCTCCCCTATGAGTTGTTAATTCATCCCTTATACCCTCTACACTTTCTACCCCATTACTTAAATCTATTCCCTCCCCCCCAACTACTAATATGTTCCCCCTGCTTCCCCTTGTAACTTTAACCCAGCTACCTTCCTGGACATCCTCACTAGCCCAGCTCCACCCTCCATGCTAGGCCCAGCTAAACTGTGCTCAGTGAGCACCAACCCCCTTTCCAGTGGAGCAATATCACTAAGTGCTGCAATTCTCCTCTCCAGATCTCCAATGTGAGATTCCAGAGAGGCAACATGCTCACACCTCTCACAGAGGTATGGACCCTGGATCATCTGTTCCAGTATTGCATACATATGACAGGATGTACACTGAATAAGGTTGCCACTGGACTGACTCATAATTATTATTATTGTCTACAAAATTTCAGTGGGAAAAATAAAGAATATAAAATAATATATTTGTATAAAGTTTTCCTCCTTTGCACTATAAATCTGCCCTCCCTTTTCTTTGAAGTCCCTCTTTTTTTTTAAACTCCTACGATTTTACTAGAATTGCACTTGATACTGAAAATGTTCGCAAGCTCACAAGTTCGCCCCTTCACCTGTTTATATTAACTTCTGCCTTCTTACCTGGGCACAATTAGTGCACTCTGCAATTTATCAGCCTTTACTTGTAAGATAAATCCACTTGTAAAACCATGATACTTATCTATGATACTTATCGCTCCATATATTCTCTTCCTGTTATTCCTTATATGGCTCTCTATGGGCCTCATTCAATTGCGATTTGGCCAATTGAATAAGCACAAAGAATATTTTTTTACAGAAGTTTTTAGTTAGTAAACTTCTATCCTAAAGAAAGGTTATCACTAACTAAAAACTTCTGTAAAAAAAATGCTCTGTGCTTATATAGAGCTTTATTCAATTGGCCAAATCGCAATTGAATGAGGCCCTATGAGTCCTCCTATTTCTCAGCATAACCTATCCATCTACTCCTAACCATGCCCGAAATAAACATATTTGTATAAATCCTTATATTGTGCCAAAAAATCTTTCAACTTATTGTTCAATATATTTACCCTGTTGGATATATGTATTATGTTGTTACTCAATGACCTTCCAATAATTTCTCTTATAACTTTATATAGCTAATTTCTATAAATTCCATAATGCTCAACATAACCTTGTTCCTATAATTCTGTACCTAAAATATTTCTCTGTATTTTTCATATTTTAATAAAAATGTTGTTGTTAAATATTTCTTAACTAGTATACCTCATCCTTTGACACCCACTTTGTTTTTATGATTGGAAATTTAGTATTATAACAGGTGTATCCCTGTTATCCATCTCATGAACTGCATGACGTAGGTGGAAAATTGCTTTGTAAATTATCTCTATTCATTGTACTTTCTCAATGAATTAAATAACATATAACATAAGACAGATTTATCCCGCCTGCAGGTTATAAGGACAGGTTCAGGCTGTGCTGCATTTCTATCTGTTATAGGGTGATCTGATGACTCAGTAAACAAAGTGTGAAGGTGTATATTTACAGCTTTTTAAAAATTCTTTCAAAGGTTGACACACGTAAGGATTATTTGTAATTTGAGATTGTTAAAGTTTTCTGAATACACATTTTGTTACAGATTGAGTATTTCTGATCTCTCTTCACCGACCCCTTGAGGCCCAATGTGAAACCAAATCTACCAAACTGACGTCTGTTCACAGTATGAGGTGCCTGGAGCAAATTATGATTATGAACAACCGCCCAGGTATTCCTAAAATTAGAGGGCCAGACAATCCTCATATCATAACGTATAGGTGGTGTACTCTGAGAAAAACTGCAGCCAAGTTAAGCACATTCTGAAGTGTGTTTAGCATAGCTGATGAGAAAGTCACACATTCTTGAGGTGTTATTAAATATAGATTGACCTCCTGACTGCAGATTATCAAGACAAGCTTAGACAGTGTTTCTGTATAATATAGGGAGATCTCCTGACTGCAGGTAATCAGGAAAAAAGACAGTGTTGGGATTGTATTAGAAATATCTGATCATTCACTATATATGTATGTATATATATATATATATATATATATATATATATATAGTAAATAAATAGTACATCCGTGTTCACATTTGAATGTCTTAAGCAAGTTAAAAAACCTGCTTCCAGCTCAGAATTCAGAGAAAAACTGTTATTACACTGCATTCTGGGAAGCTAAGCTGGGACATGCAAATGTGACAACAAATGCCTCGTTCTTCAATCCATAGAGATTTTCAAACTTGGCTTCCTTTAAGCTTATGCCTGCTGTATTACACAGCTTTAATGCAAAGCCAAGGCTGGATTTTACACAAGCTGAGAATCCTATCCATGTACAGCTGTTTTTTTTTTATTGAAAATATCTTTATTTATATATATGATTTCAACAAAAAGCATACATCAGAAACAATTAAACAATGTACTGTGATGCCGCACAGGTGTGACAACGGCGCAATACAAAGCTTTACCTTTATTTCATGTTTTATGCATTTACGGCAGAAAAGCACAGAGAAATACATAATTCAACCTTTATTCTTGCATAGAGAACATATCATCACACATTACTGGTGAAAAATACTGCTAAATACATGTACAGCTATTTCAAACGTACTGGCTATCATGAGCATGGAGCGGGATCTCAGTTTGTGTTGTGGACCTTATGAGTAGGTAGTTCCCCACAACAATCATTTAATATATGGTGGGCAAAAGAGCGATAGAAGCCCTCCACCGTAGGGTAGTACAGTAAATAAATAGTACATCCATGTTCACATTTGAATGTCTTAAGCAAGTTAAAAAACCTGCTTCCAGCTCAGAATTCTGAGAAAAACTGTTATTTCACTGCATTCTGGGAAGCTGAGCTGGGACATGCAAATGTGCCCACAAAAAAAAAAAATATATATATATATATATATATATATATATATATATTGAATGCATAGCTTTCTGAATGTAGTAAAGGATTGACAGTAGTTAATTTCTCTTTTAGATAATCTGCATCTTTCATTATCATTCCATAACCTCCTTCCAGTGATTATGTCATTCCTGTGTTATGACAGACAGAGTAGTAAAGATCTTGGATGAATGAGGGGATATGCATATAAACCCCCAAAACTAGCATAATTACACAAGCCAGCCTGCGTGACTGGATATGCTTGCTGCCATGACCTCTTCGACCCTCAGGGTGAGGAATGGACCATGCTTCCTACCCCAAAGTACTTTATGGATGAGGGGAAACAAGTTCAATCATTCTCCTGCTTTAAGCCTCTGGGCATAAGTATCAGTAAGCAGTTTTCAAAACATCATTATTTCAAAGAGCTTTTTCTTAATGTTCTGCAGCTCAATAACTGTATCCAAGGTAAAACAAAGGAGTAGAAGGGTTATGGGTCAAATATTCATGCCATTGTCAATCTATGTGGGTTAAATTTGAAGTTTCCAGTACGTGAGAGGACTCTAGGTAAATTCCTTGCCACACAGAATTTGCAAAATGGTTAAGAACTGCTTTAGCTGAAACAATTTCCTGGTTCATTCAAATTGTCCAGTAAGGGTAGTTTGAACAAACAGTAGAGTAATATTGCTTTACTTACATAAGAGGAAGCTGCCGTGATCAAAGACAAATAAATATGATGGCATTTAGCTACAGTCACGTAAACAAGTGTGAGAAGCAAGTGGACTGAGGCTCAGCTTCTATAGACAATCCATGACCCAGGGAGACCCTAGTGGATCCTATACCTTGCCTAACATAACTTAACATCCATAACTATTTACATTTACCCAAGATCAATAAAGACACTAACACCAGGGTGGAGTACATACAGGACACAGCTGTATATTTATTAACATATTAAAAAACCACTAGGAGGAGGAGCCTGGGAAGAAGTGGTGACCTCACACCCTGAGCACGCACTCAGGGTCCTACCCTTTCCTTAACCATGCCCTTGAGGCAAGTGGGGGGTTAAGGACCCCCTACTTCACAACCTGGCCCAGGCGACTCCACAGAACGGCCGGGGGAACGCCTTATGCGGCCGTGAACCCCCTTTCAGAGTTGTGGCCTGCTGAATACCCTCCCTAAACACCAGCATCATGAGCTCTAAACCCACGTCAGTCAAGTGAACAACATTGGGCCGGAAAAAGAGGCTTGAATCCTCGTCCTCAAACTCCGTGTGCTGAAGTGCCAGCAACCCCTGCTTCCTTATGATGCTGGACATCAACCGGATCATCTTGTGCCTCGCCTTGTCCACACTCACTGGGTTCCTGGCACTCCTCCACACCATCTCTTGATCATTTCCGACCAGATAATGAACACTCCTTTAAACTTGTCCATCCAACCCAGCAGGTCCCTTCTCATGTCCTTTATCGTCTTTTTCATTGGGACTGCGCCTAAGTTATTGCCACCGGCATGAATTAAGATGAATGAGAAAGTGACCCCAACGGCGGGCGTGTGCTTCTCCAGTCCTGCTACTTGCGACCACATCAAGCCTCGGACCCGATCCATTGCACTTGCAAGACCTCCTCAGGTATGCCAGGCTGCAAATCCTTCCTTGCCCCTGCGGCAAACCTATGAGCCCAATGCACATATGAGTGCCCGATGATCCACAGCTGTCTCCTGGCAATTGCCAACAACAATGACAGAGTTAGACTGTTCATTGCGTCCTGTTTTCGTCCGTCGTTGGTCGCACGTAATTCTTGTAGCATCTGGATTCCAATCTCCCAATCTGCTTAATAGATTCGGCTGGCAGACTCAACTCAGCCGCCTCCCTCGCTGCCCCTATCCGAAACAAATGGGTGTTAAAGTCTTCTTGGCTAAACCAGAGATGCTGTATCCCAAGTTTTAGCACTCTTGCAAACTGGAAATGTGCTGTGCCATCCTTATGCACCAGCAATGACTCAGTTACACTCAGGTGCACCGACAGGTAACTCCTCACACACTCAAAGGGACAGTGGTCCATTCCTACCCTCTTCAGGATTACCTACTTTCCTTTTCCGCTTTGGTCTGTCTTACACTGTCACCTTGATGACAGACATCCACCAGTTGTATGCCTCCTGAACCTTGCTTCCGTACTGACACTAATTCACTAATTCGAAATGCACCAAAAAAGGCTAGAGTGAAAGCTGTCTTAAAAAGCAAGGATTCGTAGGCCGTGTTACACACTCCATCCAGCACTGAGCATACCCTCACCAATACCGACAAGGTAATGGGCCGTATTCTGTCATGACTGTGTTCACCACATACCTTGCACGACCTGTTGTACCACAAACTCCTTTATCAGGTCCCACAGCCCTGCTAGCTTGTACATAAAAGCTAGTGCCTCTACCTGGTGCCCGACTCCCTGGTGTCCTTGCATCTTAACAGATACCACAACAATACAAATTCCATCCTGTCTTTGGGGCAGCACCACCAGCTGCCACGACCAACTTCTGCCACTTGTCCCACACCTTCCTGTAACTGCTCCATGTGGATGGTGCTAAGGATCTTCTGACAAGTGAGGCTATCTCTCTGCTCCAAGCTCCCACATCCATGCAGGGATGTCTTCCCCGTGTGTCCTCGCCCCTGTGTCCGACAGCCTGAATCGATCCCACTGTGAACAAGAAAGGGCATCAGCAATTCCATTGGAATATCCTGGCACATGTCTAGCCCTACACCATACGTTCTTCCTTAGGCAACGCAAAACCAGATGCCGAATGAGCCGAATGACTGGGACTGAAGCTACCATCGTGGTGTTAATGGCATGCACCACCAAAGTGTTGTCCGTATAGAAGGTAATCTGCTTGTCTGCCAACTCGCTTCCCCAGAGGTGGAATGCCACTTCCATCAGGAAAAGTTAAAAAAATGCAAGGTACCTCGTCAAACCTGCTTCTTCCCAAGGCTCTGGCCAAGGACTCGTGCACCATCTTCCTCCGATGTACCCCCCCTGCCCGTGCCTCCTGAGGCGCCTGTGTACAGCTCCAGGTCTTCAACCGATGACCTCACCTCCTGTATCAGCGTTCTTCCATTGAACGTGTTGAGGAAGTTAATCCACACGCTGACGTCTTCTTTTATTACAGATGTGATACTAATGAAGTGATGCAGGCTCCCCACGCCCATCGTTGCTAATGCCAGACGTCAGCTGAATATGCTTCCCATGGGAATTATCTTGCAGCTGAAGTTCAACTTCCACAGTACCGACTACAACTGCCTCAGAGTAATCCTCCTAGCTCTACACATAGCTTTCAGCTCCTCCAAGAGGTTTTCCACCTTCTCCATGGGCAAACTGCACTCCATTTTCTGTGAGTCTATTTGTATTCCCAGAAAGAAAAGCCTCATCACCGGCCCTTCTGTCTTGTCCTCCGCCAAGGGGACCCCAAATTCATCGGCTATGCGCGTGAACGTCTTTAGGATGTATCCGCACGCTTCGGCTCTTGACGGGCCCACACACAGGAAATTGGTCAGGTAGTGTGTAATACTGGTAAGGCCCGATTCCTTCTTCACCACCCATTCCAGGAACAAGCTGAACTCTTCAAAATAGGCACAAGATATGTAGCACCCCATCGGCAGACAGAGGTCCACAAAGTAGTTTCCTTCGAAACAGCAACCCAACAGGTGATGGCTGTCTGGGTGCACTGGTAACAGGGCGAAAAGCAGCCTCTATATCCACCTTTGCCATCAATGCGCACTGCTCCATAGACCACACAACACCAGACACTGAAGTCAAACTCTTGTCTATCCCATCGTTGACCGACACACCTGCTGGATGTGAGAGGTAATGTATCAGCCGGAATTTACCCACTTCTTGGGTACCACCCCCAGCAGCTATATCCTAAAGCCTCTCATGGGATACTCCGCAAAGGGTCCTGCCATCCTACCCAATTGGACCTCCTTCCCCAGCTTCTCCCTTATAACCTCTGTAAAATCCGTGGCCGATCTCAAGTTCCAGGGCTCGAGATTTGCGATATCAGCCCTGCATGGAATCCTGAATCCAACCCAAAAGCTATCGGCCAACAGCCCAGCCGCCTCTGCCTTGCCCCTTGCTCTACCATAGCATTCTAGCCACGGTAGCATTGCGTGGAGCAAGACCGGTGTCCTGCTCTTTTCGAGCACGCTCCCCGTTCAGCACTCCTTCCTTTCATCTGCTGCATCTTGCCCGTGGGTGTTCACCCCCACAGCCCGAGCATGCATGCCGGAAACGACAATTGGGGGCCCATCTGCATATCCCCTCATTGAAGGAGTGGCAGACCTTTCCTCCTCTTGCGCCGCGGCGGCGGGTGGTCGACCCCCGTTGGCTCCACTCTGAAAGGGCGGTGTCCCCCCGCATTGGTGTCATGGCGTTAAGCCAGTACGCCACTGCCTTCTCACTAAAGGCCATTGTTGGCCTAGAAGCCATGCATTACTTGAAGTCTTCGTCATACCTCCACCATGCAAGCCCGCCGTAGGTGCGTAACGCACTCCTGATGTCCTCAAGGTACATAAATAGTGCAGAATATTGCTCAGCTAATTTTTACCCAATCACACATGCTAATATGGAGAATGCCTGAAGCCAGTTGTCAAATGTCCTCAGCAATCTCCTGAAACTCGGCCTCTTCTCCTCGGTCCCCACTGGGATAACCGCGCCCCTGCATCTCTGTGATAGAGGGAGCAGCAAGAAGATGTCTATAAAATGTGCGCCACCATATGCTCTCTTTAACTTCTAGGCTGAGGTTACCCCCGACACTCCACTCCCCATGGGCACGGGCATCTCAGCCCTAGCTACCACAGGGTTAACCACTGTTGGGGGCGCTTGCGGCCCCGACCTCTGACGCGCTATGACTGAGCTTAAGCAAGCTCATCTCCACCTTGGACGACTCCCTGGCCACGACGCCTGACGCCGTCTCACGCCCTACCTCAGAGACCCTGTGACTCATTTGTGGCAAAACATCATAACCTGCCATTGCAGGCTCACATGTGTTGCATGCTGGAGGTAGGCTCCTCGACAGCCTCTCTTGCTCGGGCATGCGTTCCCTCCTATACTTCCACGATGACTCCTGCTCCAATCCTGAATGTGCACAGCTGCACCAACATGACCTATGGCTGCATGACCAAGACCTCTCTCTAGATCTCCTGGTAAAGCAAAATGATACATTACTCTCCCACCCCAGTGGGATCCTTCCTCCGTCATTACCGGAGGAAAGATCCCCCCTGCTGTGAACAAGTTCAGCAGGGTAAAGTCAATAGGACCCGTCACAGCCTGTCGTGTAACCTCATTACTGTCCACACTGTCTTGCAGGGGTTTACCTGGGTAACTTGTGTCAACCGTCATCCCACCCCTACCAGTGTGTGTCACAGTCTTTTATTTAGGTCTGTGAAATGGGATAGGGCTGTACCTTGTGGTCGATTGTCGGTTTCTGACGGGGCTCATGGCCTTGGGACCGTTTAAGCACCCGTCTGATCCCTTGCCGCAGCCCCACCCACTGGATGATCGTTGCTTCTCAGTGATCTCCTGGCCAGCTCCTCGCTGTCAGCACACCGTTCCTTTAAGAGAGAAGAAGGTGTTTTACATCTCTGTGTCGTCTCTTCCCCGCTAAGCCTGTAGGAGTTTGGGCTGAACTACCCCCTTTGATCTTTCCCCTGCCCTTATGCTTAGGGTGTGCCGCGAGCCTAGGTGGAGTGCCCTCTAGCATTTGCCCCTCCAGCTGCACCTCCAAGCGCAGCCGCAACCTTCACAGTGGGTGTTGATTGACAGACTCCTACATCAGCTCCCCTGCCCACTGTCTGCCTGCTCTCATCACCCTGGAACACATCAGATGAATTGGTCTAACTCTGTCTCTTCCATGGAGGAAACACCCACGTAGGCTCACCAGAACCCCCTGCAGTCTCACCACACTCACACACACACACAGACCCTGTCAGACCACGGCTCCTTTACCAGTGCAGATGCTCCCTTTCCCCTGCGCAGCAAGCAGCAGCTCCTCAGCTCTGCACCCAGCCACCCAGATCCACAGCTCTGCGCACACCAACTCCCAGCTGCAGACACACAGATACACTCCAATATGGTACTTATCAGCCAGAATGCAGCTCTCCAATGCTCCACAGCAGAAGTGATCCAAAATGGGACATGCGAGCCGTTCTAATCTTCGCTCCGCCCCCTCGGTAAGTCATATGCTCCCCACCCTCCAATGAGGTGGCTCCCAGGCTCCCCTATGTCAAAAAGCACTCCGGGTGAGCCCCAGGGAGCCTGGGGCCACCTCCATGCATCCATTTACCACAAAACTATTTCAAGCAAAGAGAGGCCATCCTAAAGTTACTAACAGTCCATATCTCAAGCAGGCCCTGAAACCTGATTACTCCATAAAATTACTCAGTACTTCAACTCTAGGTAGTGACAAAGCTAGCTTCTTTTTCTCCCTCCATACCTCAGAGTGAATCATTGGTGATGGAAGTGGATAACTACATTATAGCTTCTGGTGCAGATAGATGATGAGCATCTTCCTCTTGGACTACACCTTCATGTGGCGTTGGCTCCATTACTCAAGGCTGTATCACAAAACATTATGGAACAGTTGGAAGCCAATTGATGTGCAGAGCGCATTAGAAGATGCAATGCAAGGATTGTCTGCTTACTGCTTGCCTGCCTCACACCATGAAATACTCTGAGGAATAGAGTGAGGTCAACATGGAAGCTCCATGAGGCAAGCTGAGGTAAATTGAAAACATTTTGATAATTCATAAGTTTATATAATTAGGCAAATTCGGTTTCACATTTGCAATTTGCTTCTTGTACCCACTCTACTTTCTACTTTTGTAAATACTGCTACAGAAAATGCTGGCTCTTTATTAATACATAGTAGCAATAATAATAGGATTCTCATTATAGAACATGCAGCCTGTGCTTTAAAGTACCATGACTTGTTTCACCATGTCAGTGCCCCTATAAAATGAATACTTTTAGCACATATGCTCTAAGACAGACTTTAAAAAATAGCCTTGGGATTGAGGTACAATACCAGTGTCTGAGGTGTTTATAGCAAACAGTATGTGTTTTTGTATCTTTATTTGCATTACTAGCGTCTTGCCCGTTAATAGTGACGGGGCAATAAAATGTGAAGCCATGGGAATGCTGTTTGACACACAATGTCAAGTTTTTTGTACTCTGAGGACCTTCGGTGCTCATTGCGAGCCTCTCCTCTCGTGTGCTTTTGCTCCTCAGAGCATCTTCGTCACTTATCAGAAAGAGATATATATTTACTAGCGACTTGCCTGTCAAAAATGACGGCAATAAGATTAAACCATTCTCTTATTGGTAGATTATGCACTTCTCTGAAAGTATCTACTGACCATTGCTGGGTCTTTCTCAACATATCGGCAACCAATGTAAATTTATTTTGTATCCACCACTCAAACTGCAATTGCCTATCCGTTAATACTGTATTTTGGTGTATCCACAATGGTTTAATCTTGCTCAGGTGCACGCCAATGTATCCAAAGTAGCTAAATTGAATGCCAATGCTAAGATCACTCCGTTTGAGAAATGCTGTCTAGACAATGCGAATGGTAAACGGAACATTTCTATAATCTACAATTACCTAATTGAGCAGTCAACGCCACTCAGATTGCATCACCAACATTCGTGGGAGTCAGAACTTGACATGGAACTAACTGTTATACAATGGAGTAGGATACACAAACAAGCCACAAGTTCCTCATTGAACATAATTCTAAGGGAAAATAGTTATAAGACTACTATGAGATGGTATTTAACGCCAATAAGGCTAAAAATCTCCAATCCCTCGCTAGATGGAAAGTGTTTTAGGGGATGTCCGGATATGGGCACCCTTAAGCATGTTCTATGGGAATGTCCCAAAATTGCCCATATTTGGCTGAAATCTTATGAAATCTTAGAGAAACTATGGGGATGCCAGATTCCCCAAAAACCGATGGAGGCCCTATTAGGCCTGCCCATAGAAGGCCTTAGTAAACAGGCTCAACTCCCATCACATCAAATATTTTTAGCAACTCGAATTACGATAGCTAAGGTACCTACATATAGCGTAGTTCTAAACAGACTTAAATTCATATATGACATGAGCGTTATCTCGGCTGAATTGGATCGGTCATACAAGAAATGGGCCTCATGTTGGGACCCATGGATCCTCAAGATTGGGTGGTAAATATGCAGGGACATAATCATACAATTTGGGCTGATCTTATGAGGAACAACGCTTAAACAAATTCTACCTCTCCTTAGCACCTTCTCTTCCATACCTCCCTTTTGTTTTTCTTTTCTCTATTCTCTTCTTCCCCTCTTCAAAAGGATCTCTATAAGATTATAGGTATATTAGATCGTGCTCTAATAAGTAGTTTGAATAGAGGGAAAAATAATTAGATAGATAAAAAAAACTGCAATAATTACAGTTAAAATGTTATTTACTTGTATACATCTTACTTTTGTTAAAAAACAGTACCTATCTTATGGATATATTATTGATGAACGATCTGTGTTAATATATTAACCGGTTATTCGCAATAAAAGTTGTTTGAAAAAAAAAAAAAAAAAAAGAAGACAAGAAAAAAAAGGTCACAAACTTTTATTTATGTATAGTTTAGCGTTATTTGACAGTTTATTGATACACTATGGGAATTAATAACCTTTGTTTTAGACCGGGCAAAATACATATTGTATGTGTCCTTGATGACCCGCTATCCTATATTGTACTGTTGCAACCTTGTCTTTAATAAAAAAGATTTAAAAAAAAAAAAAATTACGGCAATAAAATTGTAAGGCAGGTAATGGTGTTTGGTCCAGACATTAATTCGACCCTCATTGCGAGGCTGTTATATATATTTTTTCTGATAAGCGCTTTTGCTGTTATTGTTTGGTCGGCAGTGATCTGCTTTTTGCGCTTATTGCAAGGCTGTGTGCTATGAGCGTTGGCGCTCATTGTGAGTGGCGCGTTGAATGGCTTTTGTGTTTATTGTGAGAGTGTATTTTTGGTGTGTATGCTAATTAAATAATAATAAATTAATAAATGAATATACTTTACCTATTTTGAAGTAATATATTCAGGAAGCATTGTGTTGAAGAGCTGACAATCTGCTTTGATGTTCCTGCAGCATAGAATGTAGGTTTGCAGTGTTGTGGAGCTGAGGTGTAAGTGTCAGCAATGTGTGCAGTGTGTAGTGTAAATAGGCTGCGTGCGTGAGGGAAAGTCGTTAGGGTAGCTGTGTACTTCCGCATTGTGTTGTAGTGTTGTAAAATGGCAGTGAACGTTTGTGGTACGTGGCTGTGGATGATGTAGCGTCCTTGGTAAGAGTGTATCTTGTACCTTTTGAAAAGCCGTGTGTGATTGGTGGTGATTTGCGTCTTTAGGGTCCTGTAGCCTCGTTTTCGTTTTTTTCGCCAGCCTCTTTTTCTCTTGCTTAGGCGATTCTCGATTTGTGAAAATCGTCTAAATCGAGTTTAATTTGCGTTCCACCTTACTCACAGACGTCGTGGCTGTTGTCCAATGCTGCCTGTGGTGTTTCTGTAATTTTTTTAACTGTAGTTATTTTTTTTTCGGGTTTTTGTTTCGGTCGCTAATCTCGTAATTTTTTGCGTCTCGTATCTTTTTTTTCTAGGTCCCGCGTCTCGTATTTTTTTTCGTCTAGGCATCACAGACATGCGGCCGTCGGCGAGCAAGTTACTGGCTTGGAATTGAACGTGGCTATATGTTACTTAATGGAGAATATATATCTGAAATCTCTTTCTAGCAGTACTACTCTTTCTCACCAAGGACCAAACAAATGCACAGATTGTATTTAGAGTGAAATGATATCTATAGCTTACGTTTGCATTTATTGTCTACACTGCACCTTTTAAGGAAGAGCTTTTGCAGACAAACTTTAGTCAACTTTAATATTTTTGGAAAGGTAATGCTGCAGAACTTTTGTTTACCAACCTTAGATTTATCCCATATTCTCCCCATAATACGTCCACTGTAAAGTACATCACCCCTTTTCTTTAGTTTGGAAGAGATGAATATGATATATGATGAAGTAAAATGGATTATATGGGTTCATATATTTTGCTTCAAATGCTTCTGAACATGTTATTTAATCAATTGTTGTTTTAATGCCAGTATATATCTTACTGTACTTTGATTAACCTGACAAAATTCCTGCTGAACTCTACTTATTTTTCATTCTATGCCCCAGCTGCAAAAGTTTTGTTATACTATATACCTATATACCTATACTTCAACCAGTTTTCTAATTGTGTAAAATAATTACTGCAATTGCAAATTCTTCTATTTTCCCTAATAATGTGGCAAAGTATAAAGAATTTTTGTAAAATCTAAATAGACCATATCAGCATTAGTGTCTTTAAAAATAAAACCTCTGCATTAATTTATGATGATGCACTGGATAATCACTTAATTGTGCCTAGAACACAACGCTCTGTTTAGTAAACTAAGCAGACTGAAATGAGCTCTGTACATTACAGTTTTTTTTTTGTTAGTCCCCTAGCGTAGCAGGAGGGAGATGTTCTATATTTATGCTATCATTTTTTAAATATATTAATGGGAAGAAGGTGAGGAAGGAAGCTATAGGAACATTACAATGTGACACAGGCCGTCTGAAAATTAGTGACCAGGAAAAGGCAGATGAGCTAAATAGATTATTTTCTTGGTTTACACAAGGGAGGTACCAGTGGTTGGGACACTGCAACATAATGGGGCTACACTACCATCACTAAATAATTGGTTAACTCAGGAAGAAATCTGAAAAAGTTTGGAAAAAATAAATGATAATAAAGTCCTGGGTCCTGATGGAAAACATCCAAGGGTACTGAGGGATCTGGGTTCTAGCCAAACCGTTATATCTATTTTTAAGACTCACTCACCACAGATCGCTTACCAGATGACTAGAGAAAAGCAGAGGTGATACCTATATTTAAGAAAGGAGTAAGAGCAAATCCAGGGAATTTTGGACCTGTATGCTTCACTTGTGTAATTGGAAAGCTTTTAGAAGGGTTAATAAGGGATAATATACAAAAAAAAAAATCTATTTGAACACGATTATAAGTTGGAGTCAACATGGATTTATGAGGCATAGGTCATGTCAAATAAATGAAATTTGTTTCAATGAGGAGGTTAGTAGGAACCTGGATCCAGAATAATTCTTCAAACCAACACTGGTAAACTTAAAAGCTGTAATTGTGGTCTGCAAAGTATCTTAATTATCTCTCTGAGACACTATGCTCTATCATTGCAGGAATAATTCCTTTTTTGTTTTTTCAAAAAAGCCATCCAACTTTTATTACACAAATCTAAATAATATTCCTAAGCAATAATAAAAATCTATTCTGTGATATATCTAAAAATCTACTCTGTGACACATACATCAGTGTGTGTCTCTGAGTGAACTCACTCTCCAACAGTTTATAATTTAAAAATAAGTGAATGTCAGAGTCCTGTCGCTTAGCTAGATTCCCAGACTAAAGCTTTTATCCCCTGGACACTAGAATGACTGTCAAAGGTAGGATCAACTGTCAAAGTGTTCCAGACAATCCACCAAACAATGTAGCATGTGTGCATGGCGCACTGACTGATGGCTTGAGTTCTGCCGTATATGAGACTAGCTATAAAAATAGAGCATCATAGAAAAACTGGTATTAATTACCAAACAATGTTGGCACAGTTAGAAGTCTACACACACGTTCCTTCTAACTTCAAACCCACAATGGTGATATCCCAAATTACAATTGGTAGTCCAGCCTCATTTACAGTGTTATGCAGCGGTCT
The DNA here is from genome assembly GCA_027410445.1 of Discoglossus pictus. Lineage (NCBI taxonomy): Eukaryota > Metazoa > Chordata > Amphibia > Anura > Alytidae > Discoglossus > Discoglossus pictus. The sequence continues at coordinate 266,354,356 of CM050163.1, read as the reverse complement.
AAAATTGGCAAAGCTGGGCAATGTGAGCCTCGCTATGCATGGCTTCTCTCTCTCTCCTTCCCTCCTTCTGTGTCCTCTCTCTCCCTCTTCTCTCCTTTTCTCTCCTCTCTGCAAGCTTTGCAATAAGTGCCTTGGGCACTCATTGCAGGCCTCACAATGAGCGCCGTTGGCCCCATTGCAGGCTTCCCTTCACAAATGACGCAATCATATTAGATTTTTCTCTCCCCCTCTGTCTCTCTTCCCCCACTCCCTCCCCTGTGTCTCTTCCCCCTGCATCCCCTGTGACTCTTTCTCCCCTCTCCCTCCCCTGTAATTCTTTCTCCCACTCTCCCTCTCCTCTGTCTCTTTTCCCCCTCCCTCTTAACCTCCCTTGTGTCTCTTTCCCCCCACTCCCTCCCTTGCATCTCTTTCCCCCTCTCCCTCCTGTGTCTCTTTGCCCCCCTCTTCCCACTCTCCCCCTCCTGTGTCCTTCCCCCTCTCCCTCCCTGTCTCTCTTCCCCCCTTTCCCTTCTTCATCCATCCCAGGTGTCTCTTTGCTCCACTCTCACTCCCCTGTGTCTGTTTCTCCCCTCTCTCACCTCTGTGTCTCTTTCCCCCACTCCCTCCCCTGTGTCTCTTTCCCCCTCTCCCTCCCGTGTCTCTTTGCCCCCTCTCCCTTCTGTTTGTCTTTACCCCCTCTCCCCCCGTGTCTCTTCCCCCCCTCTGCCTCCCCTGTCTCTCTTTCATCTTCTCCCTTCTGTGCCCATCCCAGTGCCTCTTTCCCCCCACTACCTCTTCTGTGTCTCCACCCCCCCATTGTGGCGTTCTCCCTTCCTCTACCTTCTGCGCCCATTGTGTCTGTTTCCCCCCATCTCTCTCCCCTGTCTCTCTTTGCCCCCTCTCTCTTCTGCACCCATTGCAGGCCTCGCAATTAGGGGCTTTGCAGCTCATTGCGAACCACGGCATGCGCTATGTGCAAACCAGCAACTTTGCGGGTCTCTCTCCCCTCCTGCACCCTTTCCTCTGTCTCTTTCCCCCTTTCCCTCCCCTGTGTCTCTTTGCCCCACTCTCCCTCCCCTGTGTCTCTTTCTCCCCTCTCTCACCCCTTTGTCTTTTCCCCCACTCCCTCCTCTGTGTCTCTTCCCCCCTCTCCCTCCCATGTATCTTTGTCCCCCTCTATCCCCTCTCCCTCCCCTGTGTCTTGTTCCCCTCTCCCTCCCCTGTGTCTCTATCCCCCCTTTCCATCCCTTGTCTCTCTTTCATCCTCTCCCTTCTGCACCCATCCCCTGTGTCTCTTTGCCCCACTCTCTCTCCCCTGTGTCTCTTTCCACCCTCTCTCGCCCCTGTGTCTCTCAATCAAACTGAGATAACCTTTTTGGACTTTCCCTTCTAAGTTGGGAAAGCCATAATTTTGAACCCCTTAAGAGGGGACCCTGAAAGGGTCACTATCTCCATTTAAGAAGAAATTGCTGCAGTGATATAGAATTTCAAAATGAAGCTAAAAAATGAAGCAAATATTCAAAGCCAGGGGTTACGCGAATCAAGCAAAAGAACAAAGTTATTGAGTGGATTGAACACTAAAAAGAAAGGAGATATGGAAAATCAGTCAAAAGAAATTGATGCTTTAAGAGATCAAAGAAATGAGGAATATCTCAGCAGATGCATCCTGACATGGTTATAACTCTCAAGTTATTTTAGAAATACTTTCAAAGTGCTGGTACTTATTATCTAATGATGAGAATTTGAATGGCATCAATTACGCATCAGAGAGGTACCAACTTGAAAGATATGTTGGTACACAGTTTTTTCAAGGAGGGAAGCCCTAAAAAATCTGGCTAAAAGAAACTAAAGGATGTCAAAGACTGACTAAAGTTTACAATAATCCCATTACGAATGAGGATTGTAAGATGAAAAAGTTCTTTAATTGTAGCTCTATGGTGTTTGTGTATGTGGCAACGTGTGTACAATAAGATCTATGTGGGAAATATAGGAAGACAACTCTGTAGAATCGTAGGAGAACATATTTATTCTATCTATGACACCCCCATTGCACACCATAATAAATATTATCATTATAACAATGCCAATGTAATGAGTTGTGTACTATATATAGTGTTCAAATTGGACCAAGAAGAGGAAACTTTGAAAAAAGACTCCTTCAGTGTGAATCGAGATTGATTTATAAATTGAAGGCTCCAAAGGACTCAATGAGGGTTTTTCCTTTGTGCCCTTCATTTAAACTGAGTAAGAGTGGAATTTGAAGAGGGTCAATGTGAAACAGTAATTATGGTGAGATAACACTTATTGTGAAACCATTGTGAAAAAAATCGACCTAATGAGATGGCCTGGGAAAACTTTTGAGGTATAAATATACCTCATGGAATTACATGTCATAAATGGACCCAATGAAACAGGAATTATGATGCCAAAAATGGACCCAATGAAATGGGGGCAATTTAATTACCTGTATAACATTGTGAATATTGACTAAGACTTTATTATGATATAGATGGATTCCAAATACTGTAATGGTCGAAGTGTATAGAACGGTAATGAAATATAATTGATCCTCTGGATCAATTAACAATTAATCTGCATATTGCAGATCAGAGGAGATCTAAAACGTTTGAACTTGATGAACTAAAAGTATTTTTTCAATCTCAATTACTATGTAACTATGTACCTATATATACTATATGAATAAGTTGAACAACAAAGTAAAAGTTCATTTAGAACAAGTGTTAAACTACAGCAGTGGAGGAAGATTTGGCTGTTGTTTTTTCAAAAACTGAAGCCAACATAGAACAACATGAACAAATAAATATTGCTATAAGGCAGCTATATAGTATTGAATTTATAGATTAATTTTGTACTGAAGCAATTGAGTTAAATTGGGTTTTTGTCTTTTAAAATTGTAGCTAACTTAAAACAACATGGAAAACAAATATTGCGATAAGGTAGTTATATGAAATTGGACTTGTGCTTTCATTATTTGATTATAGCAATTCTGAATGTGACATTCATAAAACTGTAGAAGTGGGATGTACCTTGAAGCAAAAAATAAAGCAAAACTAAGTAACAGTATCTCACTCCACAAATGTGTGGCTTGAACAAGTGTATGATTGCAAAACTGATAAAAGAGATACTTCAATTTAACTTGTATGGAATATGTAGTTTAGGATTTGGTTTCATTATAAAACTAAGTGTAAATCTCCACATAATATTTGAAAAGCTAGTATTTTGTTTCATCCAAAGTGATTAAGCAGCAGTCTCTATAATGTTTTTGAATTTTTAAGATGAATTGTATCAGAAATCCCAATTGTATGAAGAGTAAGGGAGATTTAAGATTAATGTCACACTAGTGAGATCCTGAATTGGCTATTTTCCCAAAAGGATATATGGTTTTAACATATATTTTAATGTGATTTTAATTTGTTGTAATTCGAATGATTAAACAAAATAATTAAATGTAATTGTAATTTGTTATACAATATTGATTAGATTTATTAGTTTTAAGTATTGAAGGGACATTGGATTCCTATATGTATTGTTTTATCCAGGGGATAAAAGCCTAGGGGCTATATTAAATTCCAACGGTACATCCACAAAGTCTATGGGCTTGAAATTCTGCATAGTTACAGAGCTATTACAATCAACCATGTCGCGACCAACGGGCCGTAGACACAAGCCCGTAAAGCCTTTACATGCACGCAAGCTGTCAAGGGGCTGGCCAAGATGCGATCGGCCATTACGATCCAATTGCAGTATAACGTAGTGCGACACAGGCCTATCAGCCAAAAGAAAGCGGTCTAGCTGCAGATGATTGACAGAGGGAGATTATAAATTTGCGTTCCACCCGCCCATGCGTTGACTGTGTTGTATTTTCTGATGAAGTAGCACGCAGGTCCCAGAGTTTGTGGTTGGTTCTAGAGAGACAGAGAGAGTAAGAGTATTTTGAGAGCAGTAATTTGTGGTTTTGTTTATTTCTATTTACAATTTTGCACTTAATACTTTATTACACATATTTACAGATTGCACATAATTGCAATACACATAATTTAAAGAACACACATAGAGACACATAGAGCTAGGTTACTTCATACCCACACCCCCATCCTATACCCCACACCCCATCCGCCAACAGTTATTAAATACACATAATATACACATTTTTTTCCCATCATATATTTACAGTAACAGTTATTTTTTTTTATTGTTATATTCTTTTTGGGATTGAAATGGAGAGATGAGACAGGAGGGGAAAGGAGTAGAGAGGTGGGGAGGAGGAAAAGAGGAGAGGCGAGTAGGAGAGAGAGGTGACCCTGGGGAGGAGTGTAAAAGAGGAGTGGTAGAAAGGAGTAAGGGAGTAGTGGAGAGGAGGAGGTTGGGAGTGGCGGAGAAGCGAAGGTGGTGGAGGAAGAGCAGGAGGAGGAGCAGGAGGAGGAGGAGCAGGAGGAGGAGCTGGTGGTAGTGGAGAGGAGAGAGTAGAGGAGAAGGTGGGTGATGGCAGGGTGGCCCTAGCACCAGGCACACTTAGAAGAGGGACAGAGGGGGAGGGGACTAATCCCAGGGGGGTGGTAGTTCGGGTGAGGGACAGGCTTCAGGGACAAATCAGGGAGGTAAGGATCCCTGTCCACAGTCAGGAGGGCAAGAGGCCTAGGGCAAGCACGGGGCCCACAATTACATGCACCGCGGGAATGTGGTTCTCCTTGGCGCCATCCGTGTCTGTGTGATCCTTGCAGGGGGACGGAAGTAAGGCCAAGGCCTAGGGCTCAGGCATGAAAGGAGGCGGCAGCTGAGGTTATAGCAGTGGGCAGAGCGCCAAGGGATGTGAGGTCCGTCAAGCACCGTTTTGACAACATCAGGGCCAAGGTGAGGAGGATGATGGCCAAGGAGGACAAGAACCACACTGTGACCTATAATGAGTGGGAGAGGGTCGCCAAGTACCTTATGAGACAGGTGACAGGTGCCTGCTGCTGGAGCTTCAGGCCTGGTGGCCCAGCAGGACCCATCCTCCATGTCAGGTGAATATCACATACACCAATATGCCACCACATGCACATCACACACATTACACATGTACATCATGACATGTACATGTCAGCTCCATGGAATTAACAAGAAATAGATGGATGCATCATTAAATCCATGAAGCTGACAAATCCCTGTCATTCATGGGCACAACAATAGTAAACAACCAATAGAGAGTCCATGTATTGGTGTGCCCACTGCAGCCTATGAGGTTACAGACCGCAGCCGGAATTGAGAAAGCAATCAAGACCAAGAACAAAAGAATAGATCATATCTAGCAAACAATAGATAATCTGAGTTGCAATTAGGAGAATCATCCAGGTTCAAGCCTAGATGTCAGATATTTAGGAATGCACACAAAACAATGTATTATTCATCATGCTAATAACATATACCTTTCTTTTCTCTCTTTCAGCATCACAGAGATCTGGCAACAGTGGCAAGCCAGTGGTGGGGGCGTTGGCTCCATGAGAGCAGGAAGTGGAGGAGCAAGCCCCCACCACGCAGGAACCGGCACAGGGGGAGGAGGAGAGAATAGGAGCCTAGGGCCCTGGGTCGGAGGAGGTGGATGTTATATGGCTAGTGGGGTCACCATCAGGACCTCTGACCACACCACCATGATTCGATCTCACTAGCCCCCTCCTTCACCAGGGCCACTGGAGGGACCATACAAGCCAGCCACCCCCACCCCACAGCAGTGCACTGGACTGGCCGCCACCACCACCACCTGGACCAACAACCCCACGGCCATAATGCAGCAGGCTCCAGCTGGGCCACAGACCTTCCCCACTTATCCACCACCACCACCACCACCTCCTCACCAGGCCATGCCCCTGGTGCCTCCATCCCCAACATCAGGCCAGGCTGTGCAGATGGAGATGCTGGCCCTCATGTGTCAGCAGTTGGAGTGTCTTCGGGGGATCAAGGACAGCATCTCCTCCAGTCATGCAGAGGTCATGCGCAGCCTAGCCAGGCGCAATAGGGAGGAGAGAAAGCACCACCTTATGGCTGAATCATACCTGGCCAGGCTTCTCAGGATTGGGGCAGACCAAAGCGCATTCCAGGGGTCACCACAGAAGCCACGCGATGCGCTCTGGTCCCCAGCCCTGCCTCCTATATCCCGATGGCACCCCCCGACCACCTCATCTCCTCCAACCATGTCTCCACCACTGCAGGTGCCGCTGCCTTCTCAACAGCACTCCTCAGTGACAATCTATTGGTCACAATGTGAACCTAATAGAGCCTGGCTACAGAGGCTTGGATCTTGGCCTATGTGATGGTGATATTTTGTATGCATGTGGACACGTAGGGTTCTGTTGAACATGTCACCAATTGATGGTCACTGAGGAATGCTGTTGAGAAGAGATGCTGCAGTCCCAATCTTTTTTTTGTTTTTTGTTTTAGGTACAATTAAGGTCCATGACGGCATCTTCTGCATCTGCAATTATTGTGAAGGAAATGTATGAGGTGTAAGGTTTTCACAGTGCCTCTCAGCTAGACATTCCTTCAATGACAGCACCTCCTTAACATGTGTAGCTCCCACAATCTTAAAACAATCATATAGCCAGATATCTAAAACATGATTGTTGTTATCTGAAATGTAGACTAATACCGCAATGGCGGTGGACTTGCAAAGTCTCACAATGGCATGTCAATGACAGCCAGCATTGATACATGCACTAGTGAAGCATGAAACTAGTGAAAACAGATCAATGGGTCTGATGTAAGTAACAGTGAATCTGGCTGCTGACCTTTGTGTCCTCTCCATATTAATGGGTATTTTCCCATATTGCTGATTATCCAGAGACCTAGCTAATAGTTAGTAATGCTTGCATATCGGAATCCGATGATGGTATATTGTTACAGTTACAGTATTTAGCACTGTACTGTACATGAATGTTGATTTTTTTTTATCCTCCTCCGCCTTTTTTTAGTTGACCACTTAGTTTTGTCACCACACTGTATGTGTGAAACTGGATTGGATTAAACAGTCCAGAGATTGAATCATCTGTTTCATTGAGCAGATCTAGACATGTTGTAAGTGCAATGCACATTAATGCTTTCTTCCGGTTGCAGTGCTGTAGTGACCACATGTGACATTGGTAGGTGCTATGCATCATGCTTATTCTACACTATGCTATTACTCCCTTTAGGTATCCCCTTTTCCCCACAAACCTCTTGCTCTCCTGGGACCTGCACGCACCACACCCATGATATTAATGCACACTCCTGTCCATTTCAGATTGTGCTCTGTGTATGAAATAAAGCTTTGTTATACTGGCTGCAAAAACACATGGAGGCTTTGCAGAGGCACGTGGATCAACAGACAACTCACTCAGGGATAATATTTGCTACGCAGGTCATAGCAGAGAGGTCAGCCAAATCACAGTCCACTTGAGAAGGAACTGGCAATCTACTCCAGTATATTTAGCATTCAAACCTTGTGGAAGAGTTCGGCAGAAACCTAGCTACTTGTGCTGCAGTCCATAGGGTCACAGAGAGTCAGACATGACTGAAGGACTGAACAACAAATAATAAAATGTTCCCCTCGTACTTGATATATGTGATGTAGTGGTGTAATTTGGACACTATTTGTTTTCCCAATATAGATGTGATGAGCGAGATGTATATGCAAATATATATATATATATATATATATATATATATATATATATATATATATATATATTCCAGGGTACACATTAGAGCTTCTGTGAGTGAGAAAGTGTTAAGAACTTGTCTGTAAACCCTCTGCCTGTCCTATTTGGAAGCCGTAATATTTTTCCCTCCATTTGCAGGTTACGGGTTTGAACGAGTCTTTGGAGCAATTTAATATCGATTTTAGAACATAACATTTACGAGCTTCACAGATTAAAGGCTTTGTGCCAACGGAGTTCTGATTTTGACAACCCGTAAGATTTTTCCTCTTGTAACCCGCAGATCGTGTGTGGGTAGCTTTAAGAGGCTAATTTAATAGCCTTAAGTCTAGCGGGCTCCGTTACGGGCTACAGGTTTTCACGTTAGGGGAATTTAATAGGGCTGTAGGTCTGGGAAGGCAGTTAAGCGACAGGACTCTGACATACAATTGTTTTTAAATTATATACTGTTGGAGAGTGAGTTCACTCAGAGACACACACTGATGATCTTTATATCACAAAGATTTTTATTACTGCCTGGGAATATTACATAGTTACATAGTTACATAGTAATTAAGGTTGAAAAAAGACTTTGAGTCCATCAAGTTTTACCTTTTAAAATCTGCTCTGATCTGCAATATGAGGATTAGTTCTTAATTAATTAGTTGTTCATTGTTAATTAATTATTAATCAACATTTTTTTTTTTTAATCAGTAATTAATCCAGAGGAAGGCCAACAGAAAAAAACCCAAGTGAAACTTATCCAATCGTCAAAGGGAAATAAAAATGAATTCCTTCCTGACCCCAGATACTGGCTATCAGATTTCTCCCTCTCTAATTATCCAGGATAACCCTGAATTCCTTTCTTAATTAGAAATAAATCCAGGCCCCTTTTAAAGTTATCTATCGAATCCGCTGTAGAGAATTCCACAGATTAACCACCCTTACTGTGAAGAACCCTTTTCTTTCTTTAAGGTGGAATATTTTTATTTCTAACCTCAAGGGATGTCCTCTTGTCAGTTGAAAACCTCTTTGTACGAAAAGCTCCCTTGACAATTTTTTATACTGACTCTGGATGTATTTGTATAATGTAATCATATCTCCTCTTAGACGCCTTTTTCACGTGAAAATAAGTTTAATTTGGTTAGTCTTTCTTCATAATTTAGCCTCTCCATTCCCCTAATTAGTCCAGGAGACATTTTTAGAGTAAAACTAAAAGATTTACTGTGAGTTATAGGAAGCAAAGAAATCCATTACTGCTGTTTTACGTTGTACCTTAATCTTCACCAATTTGATTAATACTGGTGAACTTCTTTTCAGATTATGTTTTTCGAGTTTGTTTCCAGGACATGCTTTATAAAATATTAGTTTATAAAAGCCATGTTGTGCCTAAAAAATATTCTATCTACAATACTGGTAAATTGATTCACTCAATTGAGTATTGTGGCAAATTCAGATATTGCATCTTGAGGTGAATAAAATACACGAGTGTCCTAATAAAAGTTATTAAATGAAGAACTTTAGAAAAAAGTTGAAAACTGTTAGTATAAAACTTTTATGGAATAACAGAATCTCTTATCTATCCTCCAATGCGTTTCAAAAATCATGATATGGGAATTGAATAGAGATTTTCCCTTTTAAATAAAATGTTATTCAGTTAAGGCTGCAGTTTATTTCCTCAATATACTATTTCCCTCTATCTAAAATTAATATTTGATCACTGGTAAACGTTTTTCACTATAATGTGATTTTGCCTGCGTCTAGTTATGTGGTAAAATGAATGTTTCCAGAAGCTCCAAAATGCAATAAATCATTATAGCAGCATATATTAACAACCTCATTAGTAATTCACATAACATCAATTAGGCACGGCATTAAACACATACAAAACATCTCATTATTTGCCTATAAAACAACTTAATGCATAACAAATGTACATTTGTCAGTAATTATATAAGCAATTCAGCTTGTGAATAGTTTCCATTGGTTACTTTAGGTAGACATAGACTCAATATTTTCATTGTTAATATTTATGTTAAAAAGGGATTAACTGTTTCCATTATACGAGTAACAAATTTATCCACAGCCATGACAGAGTTGAAGTTTTATAAATTGCTCAAGACCATAATAACCGGCATATTGATGCTGTCCAACTTCTTGGGTGGGTTTGATCAAATTTTGGAAAATGCACTGACGGACTTATAAAAAAGTTATAAAAAAGTTAATGCAATTAAACATTTGGAAATTTAGATTTGATCTCCCAGGTAGTCAAATGCATGTACTCAACTATTTTACAGGAAATAAACTATTTGACAAATTTAACATACTGTGCGTTTCAACCTTTCTTTGGCCATTCACAGAAAAATCCACAATTTTTTACAACAGTGTTTTTCGTATCTTTTCAAAGTACCGTATATACTCGAGTATAAGCCGACCCGAGTATAAGCTGAGGCACCTATTCTACCACAAAATACTGGGTAAAATGAGTGACTCGAGTATAAGCCGAGGGTGGGAAATGTGCTGCCTCCTGTGTCCCTTTTGTGCCTTCTGTGTCCCCCTCTCTCTCCCATGTCTCTTCTCCCCTCTCCCTTCCCTGTGTCTCTTCCCCCTCTCCCTTCCCTGTGTCTCTTACCCCCACCTCCCTTCCCTGTGTCTCTTCCCCCCTCCTCATTCTCAACCTCCCTCCTCAAATACACTCCTTAACCTCCTTCCTCAACCTTAAACCACCTCCTCATCCTCAACCCCCTCCTCAACCTCCCTCCTCAACCTCAAATCCCAATCCTCAACCCCCTCCTCAACCTCCCTCCTCAACCTCAACCCCCCTCCTCATCCTCAAACCCCTACTCAACCTCCCTCCTCATCCTCAACCTCCCTCCTCATCCTCAACCCCCTCCTCAACCTCCCTCCTCAACCCCCCCATCCTAAACCTCCCTCCTCAACCTCAACCCCCCATCCTCAACCCCCTCCTCAACCTCAACCCCCCCATCCTCAACCCCCCTCCTCAACCCCCCTCCTCATCCTCCCTACTCATCCTCAACCCCCTCCTCAACCTCCCTCCTCCACCTCAACCCCCTCCTCAACCTCCCTCCTCAACCTCAACCCTCCTCCTCATCCTCAACCCCCTCCTCAACCTCCCTCCACATCCTCAACCTCCCTCCTCATCCTCAATCCCCTCCTCAACCTCCCTCCTCACCCTCAACCCCCCATCCTCAACCCCCTCCTCAACCTCCCTCCTCAACCTCAACCCCCCTCCTCATCCTCAACCCCCTCCTCAACCTCCCTCCTCATCCTCAAACTCCATCCTCATCCTCAATCCCCTCCTCAACCCTCCTCCTCAACCCCCCCATCCTCAACCTCCCTCCTCAACCTCAACCCCCCATCCTCAACCCCCTCCTCAACCTCAACCCCCCATCCTCAACACCCCTCCTCATCCTCCCTCCTCATCCTCAACCCCTCCTCAACCTCCCTCCTCAACCTCAACCCCCCTCCTCATCCTCTTTGGCCATTCACAGAAAAATCCACAATTTTTTACAACAGTGTTTTTCGTATCTTTTCAAAGTACCGTATATACTCGAGTATAAGCCGACCTGAGTATAAGCTGAGGCACCTATTCTACCACAAAATACTGGGTAAAATGAGTGACTTGAGTATAAGCTGAGGGTGGGAAATGTGCTGCCCCCTGTGTCCCTTTTGTGCCTTCTGTGTCCCCCTCTCTCTCCCATGTCTTTTCTCCCCTCTCCCTTCCCTGTGTCTCTTCCCCCTCTCCCTTCCCTGTGTCTCTCCCCCCTCTCCATTCCCTGTGTCTCTTCCCCCCTCCTCATTCTCAACCTCCCTCCTCAAACACACTCCTTAACCTCCTTCCTCAACCTTAAACCACCTCCTCATCCTCAACCCCCTCCTCAACCTCCCTCCTCAACCTCAACCCCCCATCCTCAACCCCCTCTTCAACCTCCCTCCTCAACCTCAATCCCCCTCCTCATCCTCAACCCCCTCCTCAACCTCCCTCCTCATCCTCAACCTCCCTCCTCATTCTCAACCCCCTCCTCAACCTCCCTCCTCAACCCCCCATGCTCAACCTCCCTCCTCAACCTCACCCCATCCTCAACCCCCTCCTCAACCTCAACCCCCCCCATCCTCAACCCCCCTCCTCATCCTCAACCCCCTCCTCAACCTCCCTCCTCAACCTCAACCCCCCATCCTCAACCCCCTCCTCAACCTCCCTCCTCAACCTCAACCCCCCTCCTCATCCTCAAACCCCTCCTCAACCTCCCTCCTCATCCTCAACCTCCCTCCTCATCCTCAACCCCCTCCTCAACCTCCCTCCTCAACCCCCCCATCCTAAACCTCCCTCCTCAACCTCAACCCCCCATCCTCAACCCCCTCCTCAACCTCAACCCCCCCATCCTCAACCCCCCTCCTCAACCCCCCTCCTCATCCTCCCTCCTCATCCTCAACCACCTCCTCAACCTCCTTCCTCAACCTCAATCCCCTCCTCAACCTCCCTCCTCAACCTCAACCCTCCTCCTCATCCTCAACCCCCTCCTCAACCTCCCTCCTCATCCTCAACCTCCCTCCTCATCCTCAATCCCCTCCTCAACCTCCCTCCTCACCCTCAACCCCCCATCCTCTACCCCCTCCTCAACCTCCCTCCTCAACCTCAACCCCCCTCCTCATCCTCAACCCCCTCCTCCACCTCCCTCCTCACCCTCAAACTCCCTCCTCATCCTCAATCCCCTCCAGAACCCTCCTCCTCAACCCCCCCATCCTCAACCTCCCTCCTCAACCTCAACCCCCCCATCCTCAACCCCCTCCTCAACCTCAACCCCCCATCCTCAACCCCCCTCCTCATCCTCAACCCCCTCCTCAACCTCCCTCCTCATCCTCAACCCCCTCCTCAACCTCCCTCCTCAACCCCCCCATCCTCAACCTCCCTCCTCAACCTCAACCCCCCATTCTCAACCCCCTCCTCAACCTTAACCCCCCCATCCTCAACCCCCCTCCTCATCCTCAACCCCCCTCCTCTCATCCTCTTTGGCCATTCACAGAAAAATCCACAATTTTTTACAACAGTGATTTTCGTATCTTTTCAAAGTACCGTATACACTCGAGTATAAGCCCACCCGAGTATAAGCTGAGGCACCTATTCTACCACAAAATACTGGGTAAAATGAGTGACTCGAGTATAAGCTGAGGGTGGGAAATGTGCTGCCTCCTGTGTCCCTTTTGTGCCTTCTGTGTCCCCCTCTCTCTCCCATGTCTCTTCTCCCCTCTCCCTTCCCTGTGTCTCTTCCCCCTCTCCCTTCCCTGTGTCTCTTCCCCCCCTCTCCCTTACCTGTATCTCTTCCCCCCTCCTCATTCTCAACCTCCCTCCTCAAACACACTCCTTAACCTCCTTCCTCAACCTTAAACCACCTCCTCATCCTCAACCCCCTCCTCAACCTCCCTCCTCAACCTCAACCCCCCATCCTCAACCCCCTCCTCAACCTCCCTCCTCAACCTCAACCCCCTCCTCAACCCCCCATCCTCATCCTCAACCTCCCTCCTCATTCTCAACCCCCTCCTCAACCCCCCCCATCCTCAACCTCCCTCCTCAACCTCATCCCCCAATCCTCAACCCCCCTCCTCAACCACCCCATCCTCAACCCCCCTCCTCATCCTCCCTCCTCATCTTCAACCCCCTCCTCAACCTCCCTCCTCAACCTCAACCCCCTCCTCAACCTCCCTCCTCAACCTCAACCCCCCTCCTCATCCTCAACCCCCTCCTCACCCTCCCTCCTCATCCTCAACCTCCCTCCTCATCCTCAATCCCCTCCTCAACCTCCCTCCTCACCCTCAACCCCCCATCCTCAACCCCCTCCTCAACCTCCCTCCTCAACCTCAACCCCCCTCCTCATCCTCAACCCCCTCCTCAACCTCCCTCCTCATCCTCAAACTCCCTCCTCATCCTCAATCCCCTCCTCAACCCCCCCATCCTCAACCTCCCCATCCTCAACCTCCCTCCTCAACCTCAACCCCCCATCCTCAACCCCCTCCTCAACCTCAACCACAACCCCCCCATCCTCAACCCCCCTCCTCATCCTCCCTCCTCATCCTCAACCCCCTCCTCAACCTCCCTCCTCAACCTCAACCCCCCTCCTCATCCTCTTTGGCCATTCACAGAAAAATCCACAATTTTTTACAACAGTGTTTTTCGGATCTTTTCAAAGTACCGTATATACTCGAGTATAAGCCGACCCGAGTATAAGCTGAGGCACCTATTCTACCACAAAATACTGGGTAAAATGAGTGACTCGAGTATAAGCTGAGGGTGGGAAATGTGCTGCCCCCCTGTGTCCCTTTTGTGCCTTCTGTGTCCCCCCTCTCTCTCCCATGTCTCTTCTCCCCTCTCCTTCCCTGTGTCTCTTCCCCCTCTCCCTTCCCTGTGTCTCTCCCCCCTCTCCCTTCCCTGTGTCTCTTCCCCCCTCCTCATTCTCAACCTCCCTCCTCAAACACACTCCTTAACCTCCTTCCTCAACCTTAAACCACCTCCTCATCCTCAACCCCCTCCTCAACCTCCCTCCTCAACCTCAACCCCCCATCCTCAACCCCCTCCTCAACCTCCCTCCTCAACCTCAACCCCCCTCCTCATCCTCAACCCCCTCCTCAACCTCCCTCCTCATCCTCAACCTCCCTCCTCATTCTCACCCCCTCCTCAACCTCCCTCCTCAACCCCCCATGCTCACCTCCCTCCTCAACCTCAACCCCCCATCCTCAACCCCCTCCTCAACCTCAACCCCCCCATCCTCAACCCCCCTCCTCATCCTCAACCCCCTCCTCAACCTCCCTCCTCAACCTCAACCCCCCATCCTCAACCCCCTCCTCAACCTCCCTCCTCAACCTCAACCCCCCTCCTCATCCTCAAACCCCTCCTCAACCTCCCTCCTCATCCTCAACCTCCCTCCTCATCCTCAACCCCCTCCTCAACCTCCCTCCTCAACCCCCCCCCCATCCTAAACCTCCTCCTCAACCCAACCCCCCATCCTCAACCCCCTCCTCAACCTCAACCCCCCCATCCTCAACCCCCCTCCTCAACCCCCCTCCTCATCCTCCCTCCTCATCCTCAACCCCCTCCTCAACCTCCTTCCTCAACCTCAACCCCCTCCTCAACCTCCCTCCTCAACCTCAACCCTCCTCCTCATCCTCAACCCCCTCCTCAACCTTCCTCCTCATCCTCAACCTCCCTCCTCATCCTCAATCCCCTCCTCAACCTCCCTCCTCACCCTCAACCCCCCATCCTCTACCCCCTCCTCAACCTCCCTCCTCAACCTCAACCCCCTCCTCATCCTCAACCCCCTCCTCAACCTCCCTCCTCATCCTCAAACTCCCTCCTCATCCTCAATCCCCTCCTCAACCCCCTCCTCAACCTCCCTCCTCAACCTCAACCCCCCTCCTCATCCTCAACCCCCTCCTCAACCTCCCTCCTCATCCTCAACCCCCTCCTCAACCTCCCTCCTCAACCCCCCATCCTCAACCTCCCTCCTCAACCTCAACCCCCCATCCTCAACCTCCCTCCTCAACCTCAACCCCCCATCCTCAACCCCCTCCTCAACCTCAACCCCCCATCCTCAACCCCCCTCCTCATCCTCCCTCCTCATCCTCAACCCCCTCCTCAACCTCCCTCCTCAACCTCAACCCCCTCCTCAACCTCCCTCCTCAACCTCAACCCCCCTCCTCATCCTCAACCCCCTCCTCAACCTCCCTCCTCATCCTCAACCCCCTCCTCATCCTCCCTCCTCAACCCCCCCATCCTCAACCTCCCTCCTCAACCTCAACCCCCCATTCTCAACCCCCTCCTCAACCTTAACCTCCCCATCCTCAACCCCCCCTCCTCAACCCCCCTCCTCATCCTCCCTCCTCATCCTCAACCCCCCTCCTCATCCTCTTTGGCCATTCCCAGAAAAATCCTCAATTTTTTACAACAGTGATTTTCATATCTTTTAAAGTACCATATATACTCGAGTATAAGCCGACCCGAGCTGAGGCACCTATTCTACCACAGAATACTGGGTAAAATGAGTGACTCGAGTATAAGCTGAGGGTGGGAAATGTGCTGCCCCCTGTGTCCCTTTTGTGCCTTCTGTGTCCCCCTCTCTCTCCCATGTCTCTTCTCCCCTCTCCCTTCCTGTGTCTCTTCCCCCTCTCTCTCCCCTGTGTCTCTTTCCCCCTCTCCCTTACCTGTATCTCTTCCCCCCTCCTCATTCTCAACCTCCCTCCTCAAACACACTCCTTAACCTCCTTCCTCAACCTTAAACCACCTCCTCATCCTCAACCCCCTCCTCAACCTCCCTCCTCAACCTCAACCCCCCATCCTCAACCCCCTCCTCAACCTCCCTCCTCAACCTCAACCCCCTCCTCAACCTCCCTCCTCATCCTCAACCTCTCTCCTCATTCTCAACCCCCTCCTCAACCCCCCCATCCTCAACCTCCCTCCTCAACCTCAACCACCCCATCCTCAACCCCCCTCCTCATCCTCCCTCCTCATCCTCAACCCCCTCCTCAACCTCCCTCCTCAACCTCAACCCCTCCTCAACCTCCCTCCTCAACCTCAACCCCCTCCTCATCCTCAACCCCCTCCTCACCCTCCCTCCTCATCCTCAACCTCCCTCCTCATCCACAATCCCCTCCTCAACCTCCCTCCTCACCCTCAACCCCCATCCTCAACCCCCTCCTCAACCTCCCTCCTCAACCTCAACCCCCCTCCTCATCCTCAACCCCCTCCTCAACCTCCCTCCTCATCCTCAAACTCCCTCCTCATCCTCAATCCCCTCCTCAACCCCCCCATCCTCAACCCCCCCATCCTCAACCTCCCTCCTCAACCTCAACCCCCCATCCTCAACCCCCTCCTCAACCTCAACCACAACCCCCCCATCCTCAACCCCCCTCCTCATCCTCCCTCCTCATCCTCAACCCCCTCCTCAACCTCCCTCCTCAACCTCAACCCCCCTCCTCATCCTCTTTGGCCATTCACAGAAAAATCCACAATTTTTTACAACAGTGTTTTTCGGATCTTTTCAAAGTACCTTATATACTCGAGTATAAGCCGACCCGAGTATAAGCTGAGGCACCTATTCTACCACAAAATACTGGGTAAAATGAGTGACTCGAGTATAAGCTGAGGGTGGGAAATGTGCTGCCCCCTGTGTCCCTTTTGTGCCTTCTGTGTCCCCCTCTCTCTCCCATGTCTCTTCTCCCCTCTCCCTTCCCTGTGTCTCTTCCCCCTCTCCCTTCCCTGTGTCTCTCCCCCCTCTCCCTTCCCTGTGTCTCTTCCCCCTCCTCATTCTCAACCTCCCTCCTCAAACACACTCCTTAACCACCTTCCTCAACCTTAAACCACCTCCTCATCCTCAACCCCCTCCTCAACCTCCCTCCTCAACCTCAACCCCCCATCTCATCCCCCTCCTCAACCTCCCTCCTCAACCTCAACCCCCCTCCTCATCCTCAACGCCCCTCCTCAACCTCCCTCCTCATCCTCAACCTCCCTCCTCATTCTCAACCCCCTCCTCAACCTCCCTCCTCAACCCCCCATGCTCAACCTCCCTCCTCAACCTCAACCCCCCATCCTCAACCCCCCTCCTCATCCTCAACCCCCTCCTCAACCTCCCTCCATAACCTCATCCCCCTCCTCAACCTCCCTCCTCAACCTCAACCCCCCTTCTCATCCTCAACCCCCTCCTCAACCTCCCTCCTCATCCTCAACTTCCCTCCTTATCCTCAACCCCCTCCTCAACCTCCCTCCTCAACCTCAACCCCCCATCCTCAACCCCCTCCTCAACCTCCCTCCTCAACCTCAACCCCCCTCCTCATTCTCAACCCCCTCCTCAACCTCCCTCCTCATCCTCAAACTCCCTCCTCATCCTCAATCCCCTCCTCAACCCCCCTCCTCAACCCCCCCATCCTCAACTTCCCTCCTCAACCTCAACCCCCCATCCTCAACCCCCTCCTCAACCTCAACCTCAACCCCCCCATCCTCAACCCCCCTCCTCATCCTCCCTCCTCATCCTCAACCCCCTCCTCAACCTCCCTCCTCATCCTCAACCCCCTCCTAAACCTCCCTCCTCAACCTCAACCTCCCTCCTCAACCTCAACCCCCTCCTCATCCTCAACCTCCCTCCTCATCCTCAACCCCCTCCTCAACCTCCCTCCTCAACCTCAACCCCACCATCCTCAACCTCCCTCCTCAACCACCCATCCTCAATCCCCTCCTCAACCTCAACCCCCCATCCTCAACCCCCCTCCTCAACCCCCCTCCTCATCCTCCCTCCTCATCCTCAACCCCCTCCTCAACCTCCCTCCTCAACCTCAACCCCCCCATCCTCAACCCCCCATCCTCAACCTCCCTCCTCAACCTCAACCCCCCTCCTCATCCTCAACCCCCTCCTAAACCTCCCTCCTCAACCTCAACCTCCCTCCTCAACCTCAACCCCCTCCTCATCCTCAACCTCCCTCCTCATCCTCAACCCCCTCCTCAACCTCCCTCCTCAACCTCAACCCCACCATCCTCAACCTCCCTCCTCAACCACCCATCCTCAATCCCCTCCTCAACCTCAACCCCCCATCCTCAACCCCCCTCCTCAACCCCCCTCCTCATCCTCCCTCCTCATCCTCAACCCCCTCCTCAACCTCCCTCCTCAACCTCAACCCCCCCATCCTCAACCCCCCATCCTCAACCTCCCTCCTCAACCTCAACTCCCCCATCCTCAACCCCCTCCTCAACCTCATCCCCCCATCCTCCACCCCCCTCCTCACCCTCCCTCCTCAACCCCCCTCCTTATCCTCCCTCCTCATCCTCCCTCCTCATCTTCCTTCCTCATCCTCAACCTCCCTCCTCAACCTCAACTCCCCCATCCTAAACCCCTTCCTCAACCTCAACCCCCCCATCCTCAACCCCCTCCTTAACCCCCCTCCTCATCCTCCCTCCTCATCTTCCCTCCTCATCCTCAACCTCCTCCCTCAACCTCCCTCCTCAACCCCCTCCTCATCCTCAACCTCCCTCCTTATCCTCAGCCCCCCTCTTCATCCTCAGCCCCCCTCCTCATCCTTAGGCCCTTCCTCATCCTCAGCCCCCCTCCTCATCCTCAGCCCCCTCCTCATCCTCAACCCCCTTCTCAACCCCCTCCTCAACCTCAACCCCCCCATCCTCAACCCCCTCCTAAACCTCCCTTCTCAACCTCCCTCCTCATCCTTAACCCCCTCCTCAACCTCAACCCCCCACCCGGTATATGCCGGCACCCGGTAAATGCTAATGACATGGCGAGCATGTGACGTCACATGCGCGACACATCAAGACCCGGAAGGAGCGGAGGCCGGAGCAGGTAAGTGAGGGGAGAGGGGAGGGGGGTATTTAGAGGGGTAGTATGAGGGGGGGGTTTGAATGAGGGGGGGTTGAGGATGAGGAGGGGGGAGGGAAAGAGACACGGGGTTTAGAGAGACACAGGGGTGTTGGAGAGACACGGGGGGTTAGAGAGACACAATGGGGGGGTTAGAGAGACACGGGGTGGGAGAGAGACAAGGGGGGGTTAGAGAGACACGGGGGGGGGGGGGGAGAGTGACTCAAGTATAAGCCGAGGGGGCCCTTTTTAGCCTTAAAAAAAGGGCTGAAAAACTCGGCTTATACTCGAGTATATACGGTATCTTAAATAGGCTTCTGTTATAAGTAGTTAATAACAAAATAGTGAAATTAACTATGTACATTTTTTAGATTAAAGTAGTCTATGAATATAGATCCACCATGTGTTTTGCAGCTTTTGGAAAAATAGTAGATACATGAACATAAATAAATAGAAATCACTGCCTCTATATGTGAACTGTTTCCTTTTGAAGTGAAGCAATACAGACTGAACCTCCTGTTGGACTTTACAGGCTGTACAGAAATTAGTTAATCCCTAAACATGCATGTTACATGATCTCTTTTCGACCATGGCAATGTTATGCTATCCATGGGATCAGGATGCGTGCAAAAATCTTAAACCCCTTAGAAGACTTTTTAGGAATCTTCAATATTATATCAAAATTCAATGTCTATGTCTATGAATTCACTTTTATATAGCTTATTTTCTTCTGATTGTCTTGGTTAATGACAATTTATGTTTTATATCTGTAAATCATTTTATATTGATTTGAACTGCATTTTGATTTCACAATTTTTATCTGATATATAACTGAAAAAGGATTGCTACGTAGTTGTGTTTAACGGATTTGTATACTTCAATGAAGCTGTGAGTTAAACCATGTAAGATCACCCAAGAAAACTGTATTGTTAAGCGCAACCAGAGACATAACAATATGTCAGCGGAAGATGAACCTGACCCTCAGGTAAGAAAGTACTTACCACATTACTGGGGAAGAGGGTAAGTACAAGTAGCATCAGATGGAATTAAGTAGTTGAGCCAAAGTTGAGAGGATGCCTTTCTTTGGATGTGTCTGGAGAGGAAAGGAAAGTCAGCTGCTGCAAAGAACAATTCAGCATAGTAACCTGGAATGTTAGAACTATGAACAAAGGCAAACTGAACGTGTTCAAAACTGAGATGAGAAGACTAAACATTGATCTCCCGGGAACAAGTGAGCTCAAATGGTCAAGAATGGAATATTTCATATCAGACAACCATCACCTCTTCTAATGTGGTCAAGAATCCAGCAGAACATATGGAGTAGCCATCATAGTCTAGCAAAGGGTAGCCAAAGCAGTGCTCGATTAAGCCCAATAAATAGTTACATAGTTACATAGTTACATAGTAATTATGGTTGAAAAAAGACTTTCAGTCCATCAAGTTCAACCTGTTAAGATCTCCTCTGATCTGCAATATGCGGATTAGTTATTAATTAAATTATTGATTAAATAATTATTAATAGTATAGTATTGGAGAATGAATAAAGAGTTAGTCCATCAAGTTCAACCTTTTTAGATCTCTATTGATCTTTTTAATTTGGACTATTTATTATTATTGTTAATTGTTAATTATTGTTAATTGATCCAGAGGAAGGCAAACATAAAAAAAAAAACCATTGAAACTTTGCCAATTGTCTCATAAGGGGAAAAAAAAGCAAAATTCCTTCCTGACCCCAGCAACTGGCGATCAAATTTCTCCCTGGATCAATATTCCTTGCTAGTTATCTAGGATAGCCTTGAATGCCCTCTTTATTCAGAAATATATCTAACCCCTTTTTGAAGTTGTCTATCGAATTCGCTGTCACCACCTCCTTTGGTAGAGAATTCCACAGTTTAACCACCCTAACTGTGAAGAACCCTTTTCTTTGTTTAAGGTGAAATCTTTTTTCCTCTAACCTCAACGGATGTCCTCTTGTCAGTTGAAAATCTCTTGCTACAAAAAGTTCACTTGACAAAGCCTTATATTGACCCTGGATGTATTTAAATAACGTAATCATATCTCCTCTTAGACGCCTTTTTTCTAGCGAAAATAAGTTTAATTTTGCTAGTCTTTCTTCATAACTTAGCCCCTCCATTCCCCTTATTAGTTTTGTAGCCCTTCTCTGTACTTTTTCCAGCTCTAAAATGTCTTTTTTGTGAGGTGGTGCCCAAAATTGTACTCCATATTCCAAATGAGGGCGTACTAGAGATTTGTATAATGGCAGAATTATATCTTCTTCCCTGGCTTCTATACCCTTCCTAATACATGCTAATATTTTATTTGCCTTTGCAGCCGCTGCTTGGCTTTGAGCGCTGTTACCTAGGTGGTTGTCCACTAGTACTCCCAAATCCCTTTCAATATCTGATACCCCTAGATTTGCTCCATTAAGATTATAGATTGCTTGGCTATTGCTCCTTCCCAAATGCATAACCTTACATTTATTTGTATTAAATCTCATCTGCCATTTAGCCGCCCATTTCTCAAATTTATGCAAATCCTTTTGTAGGGAAAGTACATCATTATCTGATTTTATTACCTTGCACAACTTAGTGTCATCAGCAAAAATGGAGACACTACATTCGAGTCCTACTTCAATGTCATTAATAAATATGTTAAAAAGGAGAGGACCCAATACTGAGCCCTGAGGAACCCCACTTATCACATTAGACCAATCGGAGTATGTTCCATTTACAACAACCCTTTGCTTCCTGTCTTTTAGCCAGCTCTCGATCCATGAGCAGATATTTACTGCAATCCCTGTATCCCTTAGTTTGCTCACTAGTCTTCCATGTGGCACTGTATCAAATGCCTTTGAAAAATCTAAAAAGACTACATCCACTGAGTTGCCCTGATCCAAGTTACTACTAACCTCCTCATAAAAACTAATTAGATTGGTCTGACACGACCTTTCCTTCATAAATCCATGTTGACTGCTACCTATGATCCTGTTCAAATAGACATATTCTTGTATTCTGTCCCTTATTAACCCTTCTAAAAGCTTCCCAACTACAGAAGTGAGGCTCACTGGTCTATAATTCCCCGGATTTGCTCTAGATCCCTTCTTAAATATAGGTATCACCTCTGCTTTTCTCCAGTCATCTGGTAGAGACCCTGTAGTGAGCGAGTCTTTAAAGATTAGATATAATGGTTTGGCTATTACAGAACCCAGCTCCCTCAGTACCCTTGGATGTATTCCATCAGGACCTGGGGCTTTATTAACATTTATTTTCTCCAACCTCTTTTGTATTTCTTCCTGCGTTAACCAATTATTTAGTGAAGGTAGTGTAGCCCCATTATGTTGCAGTGTCCCAACCACTGGTACCTCCCTTGTGTAAACCGACGAAAAGAACCTATTTAGCTCATCTGCCTTTTCCTGGTCACTAATTATCAGATGGCCTGTGTCACATTGTAATGGTCCTATCGATTCCTTCCTGGCCTTCTTCCCATTAATATATTTATAAAATATTTTAGGGTTAGTCTTACTTTCCATTGCAACTGACTTCTCATTTTCTATTTTAGCCAGTCTAATATAAATGATATAGTTACATAGTTACATAGTAATTGAGGTTGAAACATCAAGTTAAACAATTTAAGATCTCCTCTGATCTGCAATATTAGTTGTTAATTGATCCAAAGGAAGGCAAACAGAAAAAAAACCAAGTGAAACTTTGCCAATTGTCTCAAAATGGGAAAAAATGTATTCCTTCCTGACCCCAGATATTGGCGATCAGATTTCTCCCTGGATCAATACTCCCTCTCTAATTATCCAGGATAACCTTAAATGCCCATTTTATTTAAAAATATATCCAATCGCTTTTTAAAGTTATCTATCGAATCCGCTGTCACCACCTCCCTTGGTAGAGAATTCTACAGATTAACTACCCTTACTGTGAAGAAACCTTTTCTTTCTTTAAGGTGGAATCTTTTTACTTCTAATCTCAAAGGATGTCCTCTTGTCAGTTGAAAACCTCTTGGCACAAAAAGCTCCCTTGACAAATCTTTATACTGACCCTGGATGTATTTATATAGGGTAATCATATCCCCTTTTAGACTACTTTTTTCTAGAGAAAATATGTTTCACTTGGTTAGTCTTTCTTCATAGCTTAGCCCCTTAATTCCCCTTATTAGCTTTGTTGTCCTTCTCTGTACTTTTTCCAGTTCTAAAATGTCCTTTTTATGAAGTGGTGCCCAAAACTGTACTCCATATTCCAAATGATGGAGTACTAGAGATTTGTATAGTGGTATAATTATATTTTCTTCCCTTGCTTCAATACCCTTCCTAATACATGCTAATATTTTATTTGCATTTGCAGCTGCTGCTTGACATTGAGAACTGTTACCTAGGTGGTTATCCACAAGCACTCCTAAATCCCTTTCAGTATCTGATACCCCCAAATTTATTTCATTAAGTTTATAAATTGCATGGTTATTTTTCCTTCCCAGATGCATAACCTTACATTTATTAGTATTAAATATCATCTGCCATGTAGTTGACCATTTCTCTAATTTATGCAAATCCCTATGTAAGGAAAGTACATACTTTTCTGATTTAATTACCTTACACAACTTAGTGTCATCAGCAAAAATGGAGACACTACTTTCCAGTCCCACCTCTAAGTTGTTAATAAATATGTTAAAAAGGAGAGGACCTAATACTGAGCCCTGAGGAACCCCACTTACCACATTAGTCCAATCTGAGTATGTTCTGTTTACAACAACCCTTTGCTTCCTGTCTTTTAGCCAGCTCTTGATCCATGAGCAGATATTTACTTCAAATCCTGTATCCCTTAGTTTGCACAATAGTCTGCCATGTGGCACTGTATCAAAAGCCCTTGAAAAATCTAAAAATACTACATCCACTGAGTTGCCTTGATCCAAGTTCCTACTAACCTCTTCATCGAAACTAATTAGATTTGTTTGACATGACCTATCCCTCATAAATCCATGTTGGTTCCTACTTATAATCCTGTTTGAATAGACATATTCTTGTATATTATGCCTTATTAACCCTTCTAAAAAATTTCTCACTACAGAAGTGAGGCTTACAGGTCTATACTTCCCCAGATTTGCTTTTGCTCCCTTCTTAAATATAGGGATCACATCTGCTTTTCTCCAGTCATCTGGTAGAGACACTGGGCCTCATTCTATTAGCGGCCGCAGCCGTTGCGGGGCCACAAGGACCGGCCGCAAGCTATTCGGCTATTCTATTCCCTTACGGCCGGAGGCTCCGGCAGGCTTGCGGCCGGTGCCTTGCTATCTCTTGCGGCCGCTCGCGCCAGAGGAAAGCCTTTGATCTAAAACGGCCGCAAGAGTTTTGCAATTCAATTCCTCCGGGAAACCTCTCTGCAAGGCTAAAAGCGAGCCGCAGCTTACTTGCAGGAAAGAGGTCTCGCTAGCACCAATTAAGCACATAAAATAGCTCAAATAAAGCCATCCTGCACTTTGCGAAGACTATAAAGGGATTTTAGGTGTTAGAAAAAATAGCACATAATTATCCTGTACTCAAATCCGTAAAATATTTTATTTTTAATATCCGTAAAATATCCATGTAAAAAGTCCAGAGTGCTTGGAGCACCTGAGACACACCCACGCCGCAGCCGGAAAATAAACAGTTAATTTGAACTCGGGTTTGGGCAGATGTGCAAGCTTGAGAGTGGGTTCCTTTTAATCCTCATGTCCCCCAATATGATCCCTAGCATTTACAGAGCTGTACAGTGCAGGCTTGAATTTATTTTTGAGTTTTTATATTTCTGAGATTACGGCCGGTTCCAAGATATGCGGCCGGCCGTAAAAGGAGATCCTTGCGGGGCCGTATAATAGAATCGCGAGTTAACAGAACCCCCGCAAGGAATCACAGCCTTACGGCCGATTTACGGCCGCTAATAGAATAAGGGCCCACTGTGTTGAGTGAATCTTGAAAAATTTGATATAATGGTTTGGCTATTACAAAGCCCAGTTCCCTCAGTATCTTTGGAAATATTCCATCAGGACCTGGAGCTTTATTAACATTTATTTTTTCCAACCACTTTTGGATTTATTCCTGCGTTAACCAATTATTTAGTGATGGTAGCGCGGAAAGCGTAAAACATAGACTAACGGCGCCATTTTACAACACGAACTTCCACATTTACACATTTACATATGTTTATTAATAT
Organism: Discoglossus pictus; assembly: GCA_027410445.1. Taxonomy (NCBI): domain Eukaryota; kingdom Metazoa; phylum Chordata; class Amphibia; order Anura; family Alytidae; genus Discoglossus; species Discoglossus pictus. The sequence continues at coordinate 266,329,150 of CM050163.1, read as the reverse complement.
CACTACTGTATGCATGTTATTATATCTTGGCAGATAGAAATATTTCTGACATTTTGTTTTCAATTTTTAACTGTTTCCTATATCCTGTTTTGCCATCCCCATCTTCCCCCATCCCTTCCCCATTTATGGCTGGCATAATTACCTCAAATCTCCTCCCCCCTCCTCACATACATTCCTTCTAAGGTCTCTCTCCCATTTCTTTCTTACTCCTCTATCTTCCTGTACTGTCTGACCACAATCCATTCTCTCTCTTTCTTTCAGTGCAAATTCACTCTGGTTTTAAGGCCTACTACATCTGTGAGAATCTCAGAATATTGCCCTCCCTCCCTTCCCCTCACCCACCCACCCCAACTCAGATTAAATTTATAGAGCCATGGAAATCACCTGACTTCCTACTTGCAGATATATCATCTCAACACTAGGGGTCAGCCAACATACTAGTCTTTTACCTCAGATCCCTCCCCTCTTCCTCTAAAATAAAACTCATTCTATCTTTCACTTGCGTCCTGACCCTTGCTATTCCTATGTGTTACTCTTCCCCAGTTCTCTGCCCTTTAATTCCCTTTAGATTGTAAGTAGCGAGTTTCCAGTCTTGTAGGGTGCTTTGGGATAAAGCACTTTCTGCTAAGATTCTAAGCTCAAAACAGGGCCCTTCAACTTTGAATTTGTTAAACGTGTATTTCCCCTGTTCTTATCCCCTGTACAGCGCTACGGAATATGTTGGCGCGATACAAATAAAAGATAATAATAATAATAATAATTGTGAAATGGCGGATTTCCCGCCAAAAACAACGGTTTTGTCTTGCGCACGAAGCCTATATATAGGGCCCACTTGACACATAACTGACACTTTCTCCTCAGTCTGACTGGACATTTTCTGCTGCCGGAAAATCAAAAGAAATTGTTAGCTCTCCAGGATACTGCTTGATGAATAATACATTAAAAAAGGTACATTATATTAATAATCATTAATAAATAATTAATAAATTAATTATTAATTTAAAAACAAAAAATGAGGAAACAAGAATTTGCACTTCATTTAGTTTAGAAATAATATCATGCTTACCTGTTTGTAAGATATTAATTAATTGAATAATTAATTAATAATGTACTTTAATTAATTAATTACTAATTAGTAATCATTAAGAAAAAAAAGTTTACGTTTAATAATGCAAAAAAGATAAAAATACATTTACACATTAAATCCTTAATTATTAATGTACATTATTTAATTAATTATTACTAATCACTATAAACTACAAAAAAATGCCTTTAGTTTAGGAATATAGTAATGCTTACATCTTTAGATTATATTTAGTCAGTGATTAATTTATTATTAATGAACATGAATTGATTATTCTGTAAAGACTAAGAATAAAAAAAGGACAAAGAAAATACATTTTTATGATGCACTGACATATCTGTGATGATGTGGATTGAGTAATAGGTATTAATTTTACAAATATTACAAATGATTTCCTTTTTTTTTAACACTTTCAGTGACGCTGCAGCTGAATCAACACAGACAGTGATGTTTGCAGCCTTTCAACAACATAAACAGCACCTTTACAGGTATATGATTCAATTATGTTCTTGGGGGGAAAAAATATTTAACTCTTTATAGTTGTAATTGATGACAGTTATTGATTAATTAAGGTATATTAATATTAGTAATCAGGACCTACAAAATTTGGCTCTATAAAAATGCATTGATGAGTATTGCTTTTATGTTTTCCATCTATGCTAATATATTTGGGTTGATGCTGGTTGATTGATAGGGATTAAGCAACATATTATAAATTACTTTTATCTTTTTGGACAGTTTCAGCGGACCTGCAGCTGACTGAACACACAGAGTGACGTTTGCAGGCATTGAACATCATAAGGATAATCTTGACAGGTATAGAATTTAATTATATTCCTACAGCAAAAAAAAAAAAAAAAAAAATTAAATTGTTCTATTTTATTTGATAACAATTATTGATTAATTAATGTATATTAATATATTAATTAATAATTAGTAGGCATACTAAAATAAAAAAACTTAGATTTTACAATACATTGAAGAATATGCTTGTATGTTTTGCATACATGCCAATATATGTGTGTTGCTAGTGATTGACTGATAGGGATGAAGTAAAATATTAAAAAGGATTTAATTCTTATTTAACAGTTTCATCGGATCTGCAGCTGACTCAACACAGAGAGTGACGTTTGCAGCCTTTAAACACCATAAAGATCATCTTGACAGGTATATCATTTAATTCTGGAGTTAGGGAACAAAAAAGGCTACATTCAATTTAGCAAAAATGGATAACAGTTATTGATTAATTAATGTATAATAATATTTTAATAAATTAATAATTAGTCATCATTTTAAAAAAAATGCTATAAAAGTAAGAACAATTTTAACATGCACTTATTTATCTGTCTTACAGCTGATTTATGTAAATTTGCTTTGCAAATATTAATTCATAATAATATAAAAAACAAAATGAGGTTAGAAGACTTTAGAAAAAATGTACATTTTACTAAGCACTTAAATATATGGAGTTAAGTCTATCAAGAATGAATGGAATTCAAGGATTACAAATTATTTTCATGTTATTTGACAGATTCATCATATCTTAACTGGACTCAAGACAGAGAGTGAATTCGCCAGGATTTGGACACAAAGAACTGCAACTTCACAGGTATATGATTTTACCATGCCCTTATGATTTGGGATTGATGACACTCAATGATTAATTAAGAAAAGTATATTACGGATTCATAGTGAGCAATGTAACCACATAGCATATTATTTAAAATGAACATTTTACAGAATGAACTTCTACACAAAAATAACGTTTCAATAAAAAAAAAGTAAAAAAAAAAAGGTGTTCATATAGTGTCAGATTGATTGGTTCAAATTCCAAATAAATGTGTTTTTTAGGATGTCATTTTGCAAAAAAAAAGAAAAAAAAGTGGTCATTACAATAAAACAAACAAAAAAAAGAAAATATATATGCTTAAGTAATTAAGTTTTAAAGAACAACAATTACACATCATAGCTACATTCATTGCATCTTTAACAAAATAGAACATTCTTTTAGAATACATCTAAACTTTGATAATAGCTGTTTATGTTTGATCTTCTTTATGACAATATAACTAACTTTTTAGGTTTCACATTTATTGCATTTTTGCATTCATTCAATAACGTACATTCATATTCATTTGCTAATGAATTCATAAATCAGTAGTCAATATATATATATATGTGCAGGCCTTTGCTATTTAATGTATGTCAATAAAAAAATACTGACATGGTTTAATTTATTTCATCGTAAAAAAGTACAAGATTGTAAAATGTTGGCATTCTTTAATTCATCCGATTTACTTTTACATTAGAACCAGCTACAAACAATATGTACAGAAAAAAAAAAAAATAATTACATCTCTATTTACAATTACAGATTAAAATGGCGGATAATGGAAAAGAAAAATTTTTACGCAAAAGAAGATTGGCAAGGGAAAGAAAGCAAAGGTGGAGAGATGCACAGTCACCTGAAACTTCCCAACGCTTAAGAGAAGAAGACCGACAGAGACTTTTAAATAAAAGAAAAATGAGTAAGAAAGCACAAAGTGAGTATGCTGGGGCTTCTGAGAAACGAAAAAGTAAACACAAACATGTCTGTGAACCATTGCCCAATGATACTATATTGCCTAATGACTCCAATGTGGAGACACATGACACCAATGTAGATATAGAAAGTTGTAGTGATATCTATGTTGAGGAAGTGCATGAGAATGTGTTTAGTAGAGCACTAAAAGTAAACACTCATTATTGTGGATTACTTAATGTTGTTTGTCAGTTTTGTGGGGCCTATCATTTTCTAAAGGAAAGACCAACTGACAGAGATTTCATTAGTTGCTGTCAGAAAAGAAAGGTAAGACTTCCACAAACACACCCATTTCCAGATTACTTACAAAGTATCATGAGCGATCCAACATTTCCAAATTATACAAATTTAAAAAAAACCATAAGGTCTTATAACAGTGCAATTTATTTTGCTTCAATGGGTGCCACATTAGCAGAAAATGTACCAGGACATGGTCCTTACTGTTTTAGAGTTCAAGGACAAATTTACCACCGAACTTCACATTTACACCCACAAGAAGGAGAGCAAAGGAAATTTGCACAGTTATATGTCTTAGATACAATGGAAGCTGTTGAATAAAGAATGACGCTTCCAGAAAATAAACAGTGTTCGCGCATAGTCTTTGAACAGCTAAATAAAATTATGGCTAACAACCCATACAGTCAAGCATACAAACAATTAGCACAGCTTGAAAAAGAACAACAGGAACATGCTCAAAGACATCAATTGACAACACCAAGAGAAAATATGGTGTTAAAAAGAGATTGCAACACTGATCAAAGACAATATAATTTACCAACAGTAAATGAGGTTGCCATGGTTCTTAAAAATGAAGATGGGGAACCACCTTTTCAGTGGGAGATTAGAATATATCCACGCAATGAAGAACAACCGTTTATAAACATAAATATATTAATTTGTAATTTAGATCCAATGACATATCCCATTTTCTTTCCAAATGGTGAACCTGGATGGGAACCAAAATGACAATTACAATGTTATCCCAATAGTAAAGTTCGTGTTAGATGCAATATTTCTATGCAGGAATATAAAGTGGCACAAACTGCTATTCGGGATTCTTTTAATCCAATTTTAAGTGTGGGAAAATTCAGTAAACATTGGATTATTGATTCATATCTACAAGTTGAAGCAAATAATCTAAATTTCATCAAATTTCAACAAAATAAGCTACGAGTAGAACAGTATTGTGGATTGATGGATGCTACCAGCAGAGACATTCCAGCTGGAAAAGCAGTTATTTTGCCATCCACTTTCCAAGGCTCTCCTCGCAATATGCAAGAAAGATATAATGATGCCATGGCTAATGTAACAGAATTTGGAAAACCAGATTTATTCATTACATTCACATGTAATCCTCAATGGCCAGAGATCAAGGAAAATTTGAATCTGGGACAAACTACTTCTGACCGACCAGATTTAGTGGCAAGAGTATTCAAACTCAAACTAAATTCATTAATACATGATATAACTAAAGCACAGTTATTTGGAAAATGTGTGGCTTTTGTTTATACCATTGAATTTCAAAAAAGAGGACTGCCACATGCTGACATACTTTTAATACTGCAGGAAAAAGATAAGTTGAATACTGCAGAGAGAGTGGATTCAGTCATTACTGCTGAATTGCCAGAGAAAGAAGAATATTCCAAACTTTGGGAGATTGTTACACACAGAATAATTCATGGGCCATGTGGAGATAGGAATCCTAATTCACCATGTATGGAAAATAAAAAATGTACTAAACAATTTCCTAAACAATTTCAAATGCAAACTTATGCAAATTGTGATGGATACCCTTTGTATAAAAGAAGACAAGGACAAACAGCTATTATCCGTGGGCAAAAGGTTGATAACAGATTTGTCGTTCCATACAATCCACATTTGCTCATTAAGTACAATGCACACATAAATGTGGAAGCTTGCACTTCTATTAAATCTATCAAATATGTGTATAAATATATATACAAAGGATATGACGCAGCAACTGTTGTTGTGCAAGGTGCTGCAAACGAAAAGGAAAATCCAATTTTACATGACGAACTATCAAATTATTTAGATGCTCGCTATGTCAGTGCTCATGAAGCAATATGGCGGCTTCTGAAATTTGAGATGTATGATCGGTCACATGCTGTGTATCGTTTAGCTGTACATTTGCCTCAAAGTAAGTTTGTTTGCTTTACTGCAGGCAATGAAAGAACTGCATTAGCTCAAAGTGAACACCGAGATACAACACTTACTGCATGGTTTAAATTAAACTTCCAGTATACGCAGGCCAGACAATTTTTATACATTGAGATACCATATCACTATTTATTTGTAAAGGGTCTATGGCAACAACGAAGAAGAGATACACATAAAATTATACCACAAATTTATACCGTCAGTCCAAGGGACATTGAACGTTTCAGTTTAAGATTACTTCTTTTACATGTTCCCGGTGCACAGAGTTTTGAACATTTACGCACAGTGAATGACATAGTTTATGATACTATCCTATTAGCTGCAAAACATCAAAACTTCATAGCTGATGATACAGAATGGGAGAGGTGTCTGGAAGAAGCAGCACTATGTCAAATGCCAAGGCAAATGAGACAACAATTTGCATTCATTTGCATCTTTTGCAATGTACCTGATGTATTTACTTTGTGGGAAACATTTAAATTAAATATTGTTTGCTCATGGATTAAATTGTGCCAGTTTTAATTTGCCTGATCCAGGACTTATAGATGACATCAACTTTGATGATTATGATACTGAACTACAAAAACAAAAAAAGGAAGAAAAACTGGCAACTTTAAATACTTTACAGTTACAAATGCTACAGATGATGAAATGGTCAAAGACCGGTATTTCTATCTAGATGGCCCGGGTGGATCAGGAAAAACGTATCTGTACAATTGTTTGATGAGTTATATTCGAGCACAGGGTCAGATAGCTATGCCATTTGCAACAACTGGAATTGCAGCCCTTTTGTTAGACGGTGGTAGAACTGTGCATAGTGGATTTAAGCTGCCAGTTCCCATTTTGGAGACATTAGTGTCAGATATTCGACTGAATTCTTTACAAGCAAAAAAAAATAATTATTATTATTATCATAGACGAGGCAACAATGATGTCATGTCATGCTCTGCAATGTATTGATAGATTCTTAAAAGAAGTGATGGATAATAAGTTGCCATTTGGTGGAAAGGTCATGCTGTTAGGAGGAGATTTTAGGCAAACATTACACATTGTGCCACATGGAAATAGAAAGGAGATCATTGAAACATGTATCAAGACAAGTAAACTGTGGAAAATATTTACACATCTCAAATTAGAATTAAATATGAGATCTGAAGGCCAAAATTAATTCAATGATTGGCTCATTAAAATCGGAGAAGGAAAACATCAACAAATACATGATTTACCCAATGATACCATTGAAATTCCATCAGAAATGGTTTGCAAGGAATCACTCATATCAGCAATATTTCTAAACACTCTTAATAACGAGGATTACTCAGACATTGCAAACAAAGTGATATTAACATCAAAAAATATAGATGCCTTGAATCTAAATAATGACATTTTAAAATTCATCAATGCACCACAAAATAATTATTACAGTGCAGATTCAGTTCTGGTTGATGATAAAGACAGTGAAGCAAATTTTAGTATCTAATTTATTAATTCTTTAACCCCATCTGGAATGCCACCATATCTTTAACAATTGAAAAAAGGGGCAATTGTCATGTTATTGAGAAATAGGAATCCAAAAAATGGACTTTGTAATGGGACCAGATTAATTGTGCACAAGTTAAAAGATAATTTTATACATGCAGAAATTATGACTGGGACCCATAAAGATGAACGAGTTTTTATCCCAAGAATTGATTTAGCTCCAAGTGAGAGTGGTTTGCCTTTTGTCCTTCAAAGGATAAAATTTCCAGTTATCATGGAATTTGCCATGACCATCAATAAATCCCAAGGACAAACTTTTAAGTCTGTTGGTATTTTTTTTTTTTTTTAAACCTGTTTTTGCACAGGGACAACTCTATGTTGCTTTTTCAAGGTGTACTAATCCAGAAGAAATTAAAGTACATGTTGAAGAAAACCAAAGTCAGGGTGATTTATTGGAAGATGGATGCGTTTTTACAAAAAAACATTGTGTACTATGAGGTGCTGTAAATATAGAGGACAGTGGTTTGATTTCGACAACAGCATTTTATGTTAGTCGGACTGATTTTAGAGGACCACTATTTCAATAAGAGGCTCTATAGAATGGCAAAAAAACATAGAGAACAGTGGTTTGACTTCCAGGACAAAAGTTTAGTACTCTGGGACTCTTTAAATAGGGGACCACTATTTCACTTAGGAAACTCTATGTGCCATTTGCACAAAGTACGACCAGAACAAAAAAATGGAAACTACAGGAAAAACAACAGTAAACGGTGGTTATACAGATTGGAATGTGTTAGAAGTTACCTTTTTACATGATTGGCCCCACAAAAAAATTACATGGCATTTTCTTTACTTGGAAGGTTAAATGTTATTGTTTTATGTTACTATTTCACATGTTAACATTGTATTTTCAAAGTTGTGGAAAGTTAGTTCAATATATATTGTATATAGTGAAAGATGTATGTTACTACAAGCTTCACCATTTGTTAATACATTGAACTGTATAATTTAAATACAGAGTATTGATTCAGGGAGTAATCCAATCACCAGTTAATGGGGTCAGGAAGGAATTCATTTGTTGCCCTCTTTGATACAATTGGCCAAGTTTCAATGGGGGGATTTATTGCTTGCCTTCCTCTGGATTCAATGCAAATTTAGTTTAAAAAGGGTTTAAAAAAAATGCATGTTAAAAATCATATCATTGATCAAAATAGTTATTTGCAGAAAGTTGACATAGTCGTCTGTTATTCATGGATAAATATAAATTATAAATAGTTACATAGTTACATAGTTACATAGTAATTAAGGTTGAAAAAAGACTTTCAGTCCATCAAGTTCAACCTGTTAAGATCTCCTCTGATCTGCAATATGCGGATTAGTTATTAATTAAATTATTGATTAAATAATTATTAATAGTATAGTATTGGAGAATGAATAAAGAGTTAGTCCATCAAGTTCAACCTTTTTAGATCTCTATTGATCTTTTTAATTTGGACTATTTATTATTATTGTTAATTGTTAATTATTGTTAATTGATCCAGAGGAAGGCAAACATAAAAAAAAAACCATTGAAACTTTGCCAATTGTCTCATAAGGGGAAAAAAAAGCAAAATTCCTTCCTGACCCCAGAAACTGGCGATCAAATTTCTCCCTGGATCAATATTCCTTGCTAGTTATCTAGGATAGCCTTGAATGCCCTCTTATTCAGAAATATATCTAACCCCTTTTTGAAGTTGTCTATCGAATTCGCTGTCACCACCTCCTTTGGTAGAGAATTCCACAGTTTAACCACCCTAACTGTGAAGAACCCTTTTCTTTGTTTAAGGTGAAATCTTTTTTCCTCTAACCTCAACGGATGTCCTCTTGTCAGTTGAAAATCTCTTGCTACAAAAAGTTTACTTGACAAAGCCTTATATTGACCCTGGATGTATTTAAATAACGTAATCATATCTCCTCTTAGACGCCTTTTTTCTAGCGAAAATAAGTTTAATTTTGCTAGTCTTTCTTCATAACTTAGCCCCTCCATTCCCCTTATTAGTTTTGTAGCCCTTCTCTGTACTTTTTCCAGCTCTAAAATGTCTTTTTTGTGAGGTGGTGCCCAAAATTGTACTCCATATTCCAAATGAGGGCGTACTAGAGATTTGTATAGTGGCAGAATTATATCTTCTTCCCTGGCTTCTATACCCTTCCTAATACATGCTAGTATTAGTGCTAATAAATGTTAGTATTGTTAAAAAAAAAAGGTTAACGATTGTTTCAAATACAAGTTGCATGTTACAAACTTTTAATTTATGGTTTACAATATGTATTCATGAAAGCTTTACACATTGTTATATTGTTATTCCATATATGACAATTAAAAGACTTAATATTGAAAAAAAATATTTAAATAACGGTTGGTGACATACAAGTTGAAAGTTAAAAAATTAAAAGTTTTATGAAAAATTTTGCATTTCTTTGAGCATAATAAAAAACATTAAGAATGTCAGAGACTCACATTGTGTGGCAAACAGTTTTCACAGCATTAACATTTTATTGACCGTCATTTTTTGACGGGCAAGTCACTAGTATAAATATATAGTGGATCAGGTGATCAGGAAGAGGGGGAGAAAAATAGCAAAAGGAAACTGAGTGAACTTCAACATGAATGCTCATACTGCACAGACAACAATGACAGTTGCTCAGGAACATTGTATTTGTAATGTATATAAATAAAATAGCAACTGTGCTCCATCATTATTAACACTTAAAGATGTCAAAGTTTCCTGGTCCCTGAAATCTGATCAGAAATATAAAAATCTGGCAAAAGGCCTAACATTGAGCTGTTTAGGGATAGCCTGATAGGTAGCAACCCTGTAGTTTGAATAAAACAAGGACATAACTGAGTGTAAGTAAGCAGTGGGTTGGGCAGAATGTGCAGAATGGGACATAGGGTAAGGAGAAAGTGGAGCTTACTGATGACGGTTAAGTGGTGGAGCTTTCTAATGAGTGGAGCTGAGGATTAGTAGGTGAATGAGGTGAGCAGAGTTGTTGACATAGCATGAGTATAATGACGGACATCAATGGGTGAGTAGTGGACTGAGGAAACGTGTTATTAAAAGACTACAAAGAGAAAACACATTAAGAATTTAATAGGTAAATTATAAAGATAGAGAAAAAGGTTGAACTTGAAATAAAGAGAAGGATCAATGCATAGTCACACAGAAAGATCAGGTAGGAAAATCTGTCCATAGAGCATTAGAAATAACTATTTTTATGGATGTATAGTGCATACAAAAAGTCACCACACCCTTTCAAAATGGACATCTTTTGTTACCCTAAATCGCAAAAAGAAGATAAATAAAATCATACTTTTTTAAATTTACCTACTTATTGAAAAAATTTTACCTCCTAGAATAATAATTTTGGATAAGAGGACACCACCCCTGGAGATAATATTTGGTGGAAGCACCTTTTGCGTTAAAGAACCACTGAAGTCTGAAAAATATGTTTCACATTGAATCAAGTTTAACCTATTCTATACAATAATGCGGGCGTTGTTATTTTGCCAGTCATAGTGCTCTGTATAAAGGGTGCCATTTCCCACATTGTACAGCACACAAGACTCTTCCATTAGTATAAACTGTAGATTGTTTATATATATACCTTGGCTTTGCATTAAAGCTGTGTAATACAGCATGCATAAGCTTTAAGGAAGCCATGTTTGATAATGGCTACAGATTGAAGACCAAAGTACTGTATTTGTGGGCACATTTGCATGTCCCAGTTCAACTTCCCAGAATGCAGTGTAATAACTGTTTTTCTTGGAATTCTGAGCTGGAAGCAGGTTTTTTAACTTGTTTTAGACATTCAAATGTGAACATTGATGTTCTATTTATTTACTATATATATATATATATATATATATATATATATATACAGAATATATATATAATGTGTAATTCAATGAATTTGTGAGCAATAACAAGTAGGGTCACCCAAGATGGAAGAGAGGTCATAAGACAAACTGGAGTCCACTGGTGAAGGAGTGGGCAACACACTCAGTATCTTTGCCAGGGAAACCTTATTGATAAGCACAACCAGACATGATGCGCCTGGTCTGCTGGGGTCCATAGGGTCATGGATAGTCAGACACGACTGAATGACTAAATAACAACAACATTGAGAGATAATGGTGGCTAAATATCACAAGTTAGCTCAAAATATTTTATATATTTCAATAAAATATTTTTAAAAAGTATAAAAGAGATTCATTCAGTATAAAACAAATTTCTAAAATGTGGTCTTTTAATTACAACCTTGAGTCTGGATACATCTCTAGCAACCTTTCCTTGCATACTTGGGGGGAGAAATATTTGTCAAACACTCCTTACAGCATTGTAAAGGTCAGTGGCATTGTGTAGTGATACTTAGTGGACTGCCATCTTATTACTATTATTATCATCCATTATTTATAATGCGCCAACATATTCCATAGTGCTGTAAAGAAGTTAGGTATTATTCAAAACATATTTAACAAATTGCAGGAAAATGTAGAGCCCTGTTTTGAGCTTAAAATCTAATGTACACACAAGATTGAAAACTTGCAAATTTACAGTTTAAAGGATATGGGTGTGGTACAGGGGTGAAAGATGAATTGTGCATATTAAGACTGGAGTTGATAAGCTTCGTTAAAGAAATTTGTTTTTAGTGAGGTTTTGAAGGATTTAAGGCAGGAGGATCATCTAGTGGAGCGAGGCAAGGAGTTCCAGTAAATAGTAGCAGCACGAGAAAAGTACTGAAGACAGGAGTGAGAGGAGGTGATAAGAGAGGTGGATAGAAGAAGGTTGTTAGCAGGGCAGTTAGGAGAGTATTTTGAGACAAGAGCAAAGATATAAGAGGGTGTATTATTGCAGAGAGCTTTATACATTTTAAAATTTTATTCCGAAGACTATGGGAAACCTGTGGAGTGATTGACAGAGAGGTGCTGCAGACATTGAGCGTTGAGTATGGTAGATGAGTCTAGCAGAGGCATTCAATATGGATTGGAGTGGGAACAAACGAGAGATGGGGAGGCCAGCAAAGAGAGATTTGCATTAGTCAAGAGATATGATGAGAGAGTGAATTAGAATTTTAGCTGTGTCTTGAGTAAGATAGTGATGTATTTTGGAGAAGTTTTTAGGAAAAAAAGACAAGAGTAAGCGATTGACTTTACATGGGGAATGAAAGAGAGGGCAGGGTCCAGTAGAACCCCAAGACAATGGGCCTGGGAGGTGGGGTAATGTTCTGGTGCTGAGGGGCAGATTTGAGTCTAATCTGCATATACAGTGGGGGGAAAAAGTATTTGATCCCCGGCTGATTTTGAACGTTTGTCCACTGACAAAGAAATAATCAGTCTATAATTTTAATGTTATGTGTATTTTAAAAGTGAGAGACAGAATAACACACCAAAAAAAAAAAAAGAAAAAAGCATGTCAAAAAGGTTATAAATTGATTTGCAGGTCAATGAGGGAAATAAGTATTTGACCCCTTTGTCTTAGTACTTGGTGGCAAAACCCTTGTTGACAATCACAGAGGTCAGACAATTCTTGTAGTTGGCCACCAGGTTTGCACACATCTCAGGAGGGATTTTGTCTGACTCCTCTTTGTAGATCCTCTCCAATTCATTAAAGTTTTGAGGCTGATGTTTGGCAACTTGAACCTTCAGCTCCCTTGACAGATTTTCTATGGGATTAAGGTCTGGAGCCTTGCTAGGCCACTCCGGAACCTTAATGTGCTTCTCCTTCAGCCACTCCTTTGTTGCCTTGGCTGTGTGTTTGTGTCATTGTCATGCTGGGATAGCCATCCATGACCCATTTTCAATGCCCTGAGGGAAGGCGGTTCTCATCCAAGATTTGACGGTACATGGCCCCGTCCATTGTCCCTTTAATGCAGTGCAGTTGTCTTGTCACCTTAGCAGAAAAAAGCATAATGTTTCCATCTCCATGTTGGACAGTGGGGATAGTGTTCTTGGGGTTATAGGCAGCATTCCTCCTCCTCAAGTTGAGTTGATGCCAAAGAGCTCGATTTTGGTCTCATCTGACCACAACACTTTCACCCAGTTCTCCTCTGAATCATTCAGATGTTCATTGGTAGATTTCAGATGGGCCTGTATATGTGCTTTCTTGAGCTGGGTGAGCTTGCGGCCGCTACAGGATATCAGTCTTTCACGGCGTAGTGTGTTGTTTTCTAGGTGACTATGGTCCCAGCTGCCTTGAGATCATTAACAAGATCCTCCTGTATAGTTCTGGGCTGATTCCTCACCGTTACATAGTTACATAGTTGCATAGTTACATCGTTACATAGTATTTAAGGTTGAAAAAAGACTTTCAGTCCATCAAGTTCAACCTTTTAAGATCTCCTCTGATCTGCAATATGCGGATTAACTATTAATTAATTAGTTGTATATAAAATAAAAAATAAATACATTTTCAATTCCCTCCTGATCCCAGACACCGGCAACCGGACTTCTCCCTGGATCAATTATGCCTCTCTAATTATCCATGATAACCCTGAATTCCCTTTTTATTTAGAAACAAATCCAGTCCGCTTTTAAAGTTATCTATCGAATCCGCTGTCACCACCTCCTCTGGTAGAGAATTCCACAGATTAACCACCCTTACTGTGAAGAACCCTTTTCTTTCTTTAAGGTGGAATCTTTTTACTTCTAACCTCAAGGGATGTCCTCTTGTCAGTTGAAAACCTCTTGGCACAAAAAGCTCCCTTGACAAATCTTTATACTGACCCTGGATGTATTTAAATATCTCCTCTTAGATGCCTTTTTTCTAGAGAAAATAAGTTTAATTTGGTTAGTCTTTCTTCATAACTTAGCCCCTCCATTCCCCTTATTAGTTTTGTTGCCCTCCTCTGTACCTTTTCCAGCTCTAAAATGTCCTTTTTACTAAGTGGTGCCCAAAATTGTACTCCATATTCCAAATGAGGGCGTACTAGAGATTTGTATAGTGGCAGAATTGTATTTGCTTCCCTGGCTTCTATACCCTTCTTACTACATGCTAATATTTTATTTGCCTTTGCAGCTGCTGCTTGGCTTTGAGCACTGTTACCTAGGTGGTTGTCAACAAGCACTCCCAAATCCCTTTCAATATCCGATACACCTAAATTTGCTCCATTAAGATTATAAATTGCATGGCTATTTTTCCTTCCCAGATGCATAACTTTACATTTATTCGTATTAATCATTAAATCTCATCTGCCATTTAGATGCCCATTCCTCAATTTTATGTAAATCCCTTTGGAGGGAAAGTACATCACTATCTGATTTAATTACCTTGCACATCTTCGTGTCATCAGCAAAAATGGAGAACCCAAACACTCCAATCCTACCTCTAAGTCATTAATAAATATGTTAAAAAGGAGAGGACCTAATACTGAAAACTGAGGAACTCCACTTACCACATTAGTCCAATCGGAGTATGTTCCATTTACAACAACCCTTTGCTTCCTGTCTTTTAGCCAGCTTTCAATCCATGAGCAGATATTTCCTGCAATTACTGTATCCCTTAGTTTGCTCAATAGTCTTCCATGTGGCACTGTATCAAAAGCCTTTGCAAAATCCAAAAAGACTACATCCACTGAGTTGCCTTGATCCAATTTCCTACTAACCTCTTCATAGAAACTAATTCTGTTTTTTTCACATGACCTATCCCTCATAAACATATATATTGTTGATTCCTACTTATAATCTTGTTTAAATAGACATATTATTGTATACCATTACTTATTAACCCTTCTAAAAGCTTTCCCACCACAGAAATGAGACTTACAGGTCTATAATATCCTGGATTTGTTCTTGCTCCCTTCTTAAATATAGGCATAACCTCTGCTTTTCTCCAATCTGGTAGAGACCCTATGTTGAGTGAATCTTGAAAAATTAGATATAATGGTTTGGCTATAACAGAGCCCTGTTCCCTCAGTACCCTTGGATGTATTTCATCAGGACCTGTGGCTTATTTTTAATATTTTTTTCCAACCTCTTTTGGATTTCTTCCTGCCTTAACCAATTATTTGGTGAAGGTAGTGTAGCCCCATTTCTGCCTTTTCCAGGTCACTAATTATCAGACGGCTTGTGTCAGATTGTAATGTTCCTATAGCTTCCTTTGTGGCGTTCTTCCCATTAATATTTTAGGTTTTGTCTTTCACTCCTTTGCAACTAACTTTTCATGTTCTATTTTAGCCAGTCTAATAGCACATTTGCAAGCCTTGTTGACTTCCTTGTACTTTTTTTTTTTATTCAATCTCAAATGGAATTATGAGGGATAAGTCATGTCAAACAAATCTAATTAGTTTCTATGAGAAGGTTAGTAGGAACTTGGATCAAGGCAACTCAGTGGATGTAGTCTTTTTGGATTTTGCAAAGGCTTTTGATACAGTGCCACATGGGAGGCTATTGTGCAAACTAAGGGATACAGGAATTGCAGTAAATATCTGCTCATAGATTGAGAGCTGGCTAAAAGACAGGAAGCAAAGGGTTGTTGTAAATGGAACATACTCCGATTGGACTAATGTGGTAAGTGGAGTTCCTCAGGGTTCAGTATTAGGTCCTCTCCTTTTTAACACATTTATTAATGACTTAGAGGTGGGACTGGAAAGTAGTGTCTCCATTTTCGATGATGACACAAAGTTGTGCAAGGTAATTAAATCAGATAATGATGTACTTTCCCTTCAAAAGGGATTTAAGTAAAAATGAGGAATGGGCATCTAAATGGCAGATGAGATTTAATATGAATAAATGTAAAGTTATGCATCTGGGAAGGAAAAATAGCCATGCAATTTATAATCTTAATGGAGCAAATATAGGGGTATCAGATATTGAAAGGGATTTGGGAGTACTTGTGGACAACCACCTAGGTAACAGTGCTCAAAGCCAAGCAGCAGCTGCAAAGGCAAATAAAATATTATCATGTATTAGGAAGGGTATAGAAGCTAGAGAAGCAAATATAATTCTGCCACCATACAAATCTCTAGTACACCCTCATTTGGAATATGGAGTACAATTTTGGGCACCACTTCATAAAAAGGACATTTTAGAGCTGGAAAAGGTACAGAGGAGGGCAACAAAACGAATTATGGAAATGGAGGGGCTACGTTTTTGAAAAAAGACTAAGCAAATTAAACTTATTTTCTCTAGAAAAAAGGCGTCTAAGAGGAGATATGATTACATTATATAAATACATCCAGGGTCAGTATACAGAATTGTTAAGGGAGCTTGTCATATAAAGAGGTTTTCAACTGACAAGAGGACACCCCTTGAGGTTAGAAGTAAAAAGATTCCCCCTTAAAGAAAGAAAAGGATTCTTCACAGTAAGGGTGGTTAATCTGTGGAATTCTCTACCAAGGAAGGTGGATACAGCTGATTTGATAGATAACTTTAAAAGGGGACTGGATTTATTTTCTAATTAAGAAAGGAATTCAGGGTTATGCTGGATAATTAGAGAGAGTATATTGATCCAGGGATCTGGGGTCAGGAAGGAATTCATTTTTGTTTCCCTTTGAAACAATTGGCTAGGTTTCACTTGGTTTTTTTCTGTTTGCCTTCCTCTGGATTAATTACTAATTACAAAAAAATAAATACAAAATAATTAGTTGATTAATAATGAATTAACCATTAACAACTAATTAATTAATAACTAATCTTCATATTGGAGATCAGAGGAGATATTAAAAGGTTGAACTTGATGGATAAAAGTCTTTTTTTCAACCTTAATTACTATGTAACTATGTAACTATGTATTTATGAGACTATGTTTTGATGAGTGAGCTAATGCTGTTTGGTGTATAAGAATAAACGAAATAATAGATTAATAAAGTAATATACTTTATCTATTTTGAAGTAATATATGCAGGAAGCATTCTGTTGAAGAGCTGGCAATCTGTTTTGATGTTGCTGCAGCATTAGTGATGTGGAGCTGCTGTGTAAGTGTGATGAATGTGTGGAGTGTAATAGTGTGCGTGCGCGAGACAAATCCGTTAGCGTAGCTGTGTACTTCCGCATTGTATAAGTTATTGTTCTAAAATGGCGGCTAATGTGTGGTATGCGGCTGTGGCTGATTTAGCGTCCTTCATTTAAATGTCGTCCGACTTTTTCGGAATATCCGTAGCTGTTTGGTGGGCTTTTGCGTGTTTATGGTGGTGTTTTGCGTGTTTAGAGTCCTGTAGCCCCGTTTTCGTTTTGTTCGCAGACATTTTTCTCTCTCGCTTAGGTGATCTTCGGGTGTTTAAACTCTTACTTAATTTGTACTTAAATCGAGGTGTAACTTTACTTCCAGAGGGCCTGGGTGCACCACCTTGCTGTGGGTAAGCTTTTTATATGTTTGTTGTGTGTATTTATTGTGTTTCTAATGTGTTTGGGGTCTCGCGGGTTGCGTCCTTGTTTTCGAATCTTGTATGTCTTTTTCGGAAATTCCGTAGGTGTTTGGTGGTGTTTTGCGTCTTTAGACTGCTGTAGCCTCGTTTTCGTTTTTTTCGGCCGCCATTTTTTCTCTCGCTTAGAGAATTTTTCAGTGTCTAAACTCTTTTATTTTGAGTAAAATTGAGGTGTAACTTCAGTTTTTGAGGTCCTGGATGCCCCCTCTTCCTGTAGGTAAGCTTTTTATGTATGTGTTTTGTGTATTTATTGTGTTTTTAATTTTTTCATGTGCGCGGGTTGCGGCCGATTTTTGCGAGGTCGTAATTGGTGGTAACGTGTCTTGTATTTTTTTGCGAGGTCCGCAGTTGCTGGCAAGGAGAGCCTTTGGTGCTCCATGCCAGCAACTGAGGCGCCATAGGCTCGCTGCGCGAGCCCGCAAGCGTTAGCAACAGCACTCATACTCACAACTATGTATGTGATTATTTGTGATGACTAAATGCACGATAGCTTAATTTCTAGTATGTTCTTGCAAAACCTGGGCTAGATAATGATCTCGGAGTGTACACAAGAACCTGCTGAACTGCTGGTCTCATTTATCCAGTTTATTTCAGGGAAGTTAGAATCTCCCATTATTGAAAATTGACCATGCTTAGCGGCATTTCTAATCTGTAACAATAACTGCAGTTCCACACTTTCAATTATATTTGGGGGGTTATAGCATTTTCCTACCAATATTCTTTTAGAATTTGCTCCTCCACTATTTAACTCTACCCACAAACATTCAAATTTATCACTAGTTCCACCATATATATCTTCTCTGACTATAGGCTTAAATTTGAGGCTTAACATACAGAAATATTCCTCCTTCTCTCTTTCCATTGCCCCTATCTTTCCTAAATAGGGTATAACCATCCAGATTATCAGACCAGTCATGAGATTCATCCCACCACATTTCAGTAATAACTATTAAATCCCATGTATCATTAATTGCTAATTATTCTAACTCTTCCATTAGCATTAGCAAACATTCACATTATGTTATGAGTCTGTAGTTCTAAAGTGCCTGCCACTGTACTTGAGTTACTAAACAATACCACCCTATAGACTTTACTAACCCTCCCCATGTTAATCCATTCCTTATCCCCTCTACACTTACTACCCCATTACTTTTATCTAGTCCCTCCCCCCCCACCTACTAGTTTAAAAACTCCCTCAGCCATTCTACCATCCTTTCCCCTAGCACACACACTCCCTCTTCATTAAGGTGCAATCCATTGCTTCTATAGAGATTGTACCGAAGTGAGAAGTCAGCCCAGTAAAAACCCAAACCCCTCCTTAATGCACCACTTTTTTTAGCCATGCATTAACCTCCCTAGGCTTGTTCTGTCTCCCTGGGCTAGCACATGGCACTGGTAGTATCTTCGAAAATACTACCTTTGAGGTCCTTGCCTTCAGGTTATTAGCTAGTTCTATAAAATTATTCTTTAGGACTCTTCATCTTCCGCTAACGTTGTCATTGGTAACAATATGTACCAAGACCGCCGGATCATTTCCAGCCCCTCCAAATAATTTATCTACCCGATGCACAACATGCCAAACCAGAGAACCCGGAAGACAGCAAACTGTTCGATTACTGGGATCTGGGTGACAAATCACCTTGTTAACCTTCCAAATATTAAAGTCTCCTACCACCAAAACCTTTCTTTTGCTCTGCCTATGCTGTCCTCCCTCTCCTCCAGGAAAACTGTTGTCCTGGCTCTTAGAGGGAACAGTTCTATCTGCCATTGCCATTCCTGAATGGACATCCCCAACAGTTTCACTCAATCTGGCAAATCTGTTGGTGTGTGTCAACTCAGAACTTGACCGCCTCCCCCTACTGTTTTCCCTGCTTCCCCTTGTAACTGTAACCCAGCTACCTCCCTGCTCATCTTCACAAGCCGAATCTCCACCCGCCATGCTAGGCACAGCTAAACTGTGCTCCTTGAGCACCAACTCCCTTTCCAGTGGAGCAATATCACTGCTGCAATTCTCGTCTCCAGTTCTCCAATTGGAGCTTCAAGATAGGCAACATGCTCACACCTCTGACAGAGGTATGGACCCTGGATCATCTGTTCCAACAGTTCATACATGTGACAGGATGTACACTCAGTGAAGTTGTCACTGGACTGACTCATAATTACTAATTACAGTGGGGGGAAATTGTATAAAGCACTACAATGCTATCCCCTTTTCTTTGAACTCCCTACTTTTATTTAAACTCCTACACTTATACTAGAACTGCCCTTATACTAGAAGTGTTCACAAGCTCACAGTTTGCCTCCTTCCACTGTTTATATTAGGTTCTTACTACTCACCTATCCACTAACCACTGCGCAAGTACCCAAACACACTGTTCAGGAGAAATCACAGAACAGAGGCAAACAGACCACAAAAAGCCACACACTGATATACTGTAGCTTCACACAGGCAAAACCACAGCCCCACTCAGCTGCTCACTAATCAATGCACAAGTACACAACACACTTACTGTTCAGGAGAAATCACAGAACTGAGGCAAAAACGACTCTGGACTCTGACCCTCATTCAATTGAGCTATTGCATGTTACTGTAGCCCGTAAGTGAGGCCGCAAATTAATTTGCTATTCAATTGCCGTCTTTTTGCGGGCTATAAACGGGCTACAGGTTACAGGCTTGAAAACATTGCGATGGTTAAACCGGAACTTACAACCTCCTGAAGCCTTTGATCTTTCACGACCGGAAGACTTCCAATCGCTAAAATCATAAATTGCTATTCAATTGCAAAAATTGCTCAACACCGCACCCACACTCAAGCCCGCAAACGCCAAATGGCAGCCCAAAGCTTACGGGTTCCAAATAGGACCCGCAAAGGGTTTACAGACTAGTTTGTAACACTGCAAATGACAATATAAAGAAACCAATGCACTTTAAAGCATGGTGGAAGGCATTACAATTAAATGCACAACTCCCAACTATCAAATATTGCAAAAAATAACATTTTATTTTCCTCATAGGTTGTAATGGTCATGCATATGCCAATATGAAAAGCCATGCTGCAACATGCTGAAAGCTATTAAAGACACACTACCTCATTAAATTGCAACACTAATACAGGCAAATGACAATACATATTAACCCTTTTTCACTCACAGGTGCTCTAATGTGGACCCTAAAAATACAAAAATCATCTTATATACATTTCACTCATTACATCTACATTGGGACAAAAAATAGTGGACAAATTACACTGCCACGTGGCATATATTAAGTACCAGGGGCACTTTTCACATTTGGTTGTTCAGTCCCTCTGTTGTGTCCAACTCTCTGTGACCCTATGGACTGCAGCACACTTACAAATGTCTCTATCTGTGCATATCCACAAGGTCTGCATGCATGTACAGTACAGTGCTAAATACTGTAACAATATACCAACTCACCTGATTCCCATTTGCAAGCATTACTATTAGCTAGTTCTCAGGAGATCTCACTGGCCATGGCCATTAATAATGATGTGTCATCTCACAATAAATGCTTAGCTTTGGTCAAGGTGTACTATCACCTTCCCCATATGATATTATTCATCAACATTGATATCACATCCATCAGCTATACAGCTGTTAGCAGTTGTTAAAGGATAACCATAATATCAGCAACAGGGAAAAATACACATTAATACAGAGAGGACACAAAGGTCAGCAGCCAGATTCAATGTTACTTACATCAGACACAAGGATATGTTCTCAGACTGATATTGAGGTCAGGATCACATGCTTCACTAGTGCATACATTAATGATGGTTGTCATTAATACACCATTGTGCAAGTTAACTGCCATATTGGTATTAGTCTACATTTAAGCTAACAACAATCATGTCTTAGATATCTGGCTATATGAATTGTGGGAGCTACATGTTAAGGGGGGGGGGCTGTCATAGAAGGAATGTCTACCTGAGAGGCACTGGGAAAATCTTACATCTCATACATTTCCTGCACAATGCTTCCTTGCAGAAGATGCCTTCATGGACCTAAATTGTATTTTTTTTAAAAATGACCCTACAAAATAAGGCTTTAAAAGAGATAGGGACTGCAGCATCTCTTCTCAACAGCATTCCTCAGTGACCTTGAATTGGTGAAATGTTAAACAGAACCCTACGTGTCCACAGAGAAAAGGATCATGGACCATGTGGTCGGAGGTAGCCATCTGCGTACAAAATATCACCATCACATAGGCCAAGTTACAAGACTCTGTAGCCAGGCGAGATTAGGTTAAGATTATGACCAATACATTGTCACTGAGGGGTGCTGTTGAGAAGGCACAAACATCTGCGCAGCACCTAGGTCCTCCTCTGCCTAGGCACAAGGCCCAAATCCACCGTGGCCCGCCGCCGTCTCCCTGGTGGGGGGGCGGGGCATACCCCGGGAGGCAGCGGCCCCTGCAGTGTCGATGGTGGAGGCATGGTGGGAGGAGGGGCCGGGCTGCGGATGGTTAGGGGAGGCCTCCGGGGTGGAGTAGGCGGGGCTGTTGACCAGAGCGCATTGTATAGCGTCAGCTGTCACCCCCTGGAATGTTCTCTGATCAGCCCCAATCCTGAGCAGCCCGGCCAGGTAGGATTCTGTCGTTAGGTGGTGCCTCCTCTCCTCCCTATTGCGCCTGGCCAGGCTGCGCATTACCTTCGTGTGATTGGTCGAGATGCTGGCCTGGATCCCCCGGAGACACTCCATCTGCTGCCACATGAGGGCCAGCATCTCCGCCTGCGCAGCCTGGCTTAGTGTTAGGGATGGAGGTCCTTGTGGCAGGGCCTGGTGAGGAGGTGGCGGTGGTGTTTGACCAGTGGGGAGGGTCTGGGGCCCAGCTGGAGCCTGGTTACGTACGGGCAGTGGTATTGGTGGGCCCGGAGGTAGAGGTCTGTCCAATGCACTGCTGTGGGGCGGGCGGGGGAGGAGATGGTAGCTGGTTCAGATGGTCCTTACAGTGATTGGGCACTGGCGATATACTGTGTCTCTGGAGGAGGGGGATAGGGGGGTCAAATCCTGGCGGTGTGGATGGTGGTGACCTCACTAGCCAGATGATATCCTCCTCCTCTAAACCAGGACCCTCAGGTCCTCTTCTTTCCTCCTCCCCCTGCCCCGGTTCCTGCTGGACGGGGGCTTGCTCTTCCTCTTTCTGCTCCAATGGAGCAAATTCCCCTGCATCTGGCTCACCACTGGAACCAGAACTCCTTGATGCTGAGAAAAAAAAGGTATATGTAATTAGTATGATGAATCATATATTGTTTTGTGTTCATTCCTAACTATCTGACTTCTAGGCTTGAACCTAGATGATTCTCCTAATTGCAACTCAGATTAGCTATCATTTGCTAGATATGATCTATTCTTTGGTTTTTGGTCTTGATTGTTCTTGGCTCCTAACACTATCTTGATTCCAGCTGCTTTCTGTAATGACAGTGATTTGTCTGCTTCTCTACGTGTGTTTTTTAATTATGTGTATTGCCATTATGTATAATCTCTAAATATGTGTCAGCAAGGAGTAAGTGAATAGTATAATAGAAATAAACAAAACCACAAATTACTGCTCTCAAAACTCTCCTACTTTCTCTCTATCTAGAACCAACCTACAACTCAGGGACCTGCGTGCTACGTCATCAGAAAATGCAACACACACAGCGAATGGGCGGTGGAAGGCAACTTTATATTCTTGCTCTGTCAATCTGCGGCTAGACCACTTTCTATTGGCTGAGAGGCCTGTGTCACACTTCGTTACACCTTTTATTGGATCGTAACAGCCAATCGTATCTCAGACAGCCCATTAACAGTTCGCTGGAGGGCTTAACGGGCTTGGGGCTTCTGCCCCTAAGTCGCGTCCTTGCTCAATTGAATAGCTCCGGATTCAGAGACAAACAGGAGACCGCAGCACGCCCGCAGACATAAGGCCTACATCCTGCGAGATGCTGGCTTGAAATTGAACCGGGCCCTGTGTTAATAAGTACAGGAATTTATTTTTTATTTGTTACACCACTTCATCAGAACTGTATTAGGAGGGTGTTTGTTTTGGCTATCATTGTAGAGAAGAGGCGAAGGAGAGAACACACATCTGCTGTAAAGATAATCGGATAAGACTGAAATAGATACTACACCCTCCCCTTTCACTGGCCAAGAAGTAGGCCCCTTGTATTATTCACTGCAACAACAGCTTTTTAGAAATGTAAGTGACCCTTCCACATACGCACACAGCTTCCACCAAAGTATCATGGATCTCTCCAGGGTCCTCCAGGGAACTTGATGTACAACTTGTTCCTGCCTAATTATGAGTCATACTTCAAGTTTTCAAACAAATATTTTTTTTTATTGTGTGGTGGTCCTTTAAAGGTATTTGTAAGTTTAGCAAATATAACTCAGCCTAGACCTAACAACAACCATAACATTTTGAAAACAGCCAGGAGAATAATCATAGCATTAATACTAACTGATATCAGGTATTTGAATGCAGCAAGTACAGTCAGGAAATGTAAACACATATCTCTATTTTAGTTGTTATCATATATATATTGTAGAGACCGTACTGCATAGCTTTACAATAGCCCTTTAACCAAAGTAATGTTATGATTCATGTCACAACAACATGATCATTAAAAATTAGCTCATTGATCAATTTTCAGACAACCTCAGATCAGAGTTTTGACATGGACTCTGTTTAATTTACTTTTATTTAATATCACTGATTTCTAAGCAAGATCTTCTATAAATGTAAGTGTATAGATGAGCACAATTCAGCTAACCAAAGAGGGATTCTTGTTATTTTTTGTCTTGATTACTGTAAATTGCAGAAACTTCTAGAACTGTTTAAATACATTGCAGGCCAGCATCTCTAGGCAGCTACCTACTCAATTTATTCGGAAACCATACCCTGGCTGTAACTAATATTATATTGACTCTTGTTTATGCATTCTTTAATAAGTTTATTTTTTTTTTGTAATCACAATTATTTTTAGTTTTACATAAATTAATCTCCACAACCACACTGGCAAATTTTGCATTAGAATGAAGATGACAATAAGAATAAACTATATCTACAACTAGATATCTAAATCCTGCAATGGTCTTAGTTTACTGTTTGGCTGCTCAGTAGATTTGAGTACAGACATAAAGCCCTATTAAATTCCAGCCTTGTAGATACAAGGTTTGTACTTAAACCCTACGTGCTTCAAATTCTGAAAAGTTACAACGTATCAGCTACGCAGCACAGCCGTACGTCAACACGGAGAAACAGTGCATGAGGAGTGACAGCCTGCGCAATGATCTCGCAGGCTCCCCCACCTCATCATTTGCTGAACGGGACCTCCACGGCAGTCCTACATACAAGCCCTGCCGAGGGGGTACTCCAAGTACCACCCCTGGCACTAAAAATTAACCCCCCTCAGCCCCCCCACATAAACCCCTTGCAGCGGAGGGTCCCTGATCGGCATAGATCAGGCCCCTGCTGGATTGAAAAAATTCAAATTCCCCGCTGCAGGTCCTTAAAGGGCCTTAAAGGGACCGCGGCACACCATTAGCCAATCCCAAACGCGGCACTTAAAATTAACCCCCCTCTATGTAGGGGGTCCATAGGGACCCCCGCAGCCCCCCCACATTAACCCCTTGCACTGGGGGTACCCAATCTGCATTGATCGTGACTCTGCAGCATTTAAAAATTCCCATTTCCCACCATAAAAGTCCTGGCTGAAAAATATTAACCCATGCCGCGGGGGTTACTATAAGTATGACACTATAATTAACCCTATAACTCATGGGGCATTACACAGAGCTCCATCAGACTAAAGAAAACCCCATCATTCCTGGGGGTCAATGTTAAGGGGGGGGGGCTTAATTAACCATGTCACTCATGGGGGGGTCAATACAAACCCCCATAAGCCCTTAATTAACCCTGTCACTCATGGGGGTCAATACAGAGCCCCATGGGCACTTAATTAACCATATAACTCATGGCGCTCTATACAGAGACCCATGAGACTTAAATAAACCCCTTCACTCATGGGGGTCAATACAAACCCCCATTAGCCCTTAATTAACCCCATCACTCATGAGGTCAATACAGACTCCCATAAGCCCTTAATTAACCCTATAACTCATGGGGCTCTTTGCAAGTAAAGGCTGATAAATTGCAGAGTGCACTAATTGTGCCCAGGTGAGTGGGGTGTGGCTTGACTGCTAAACTAGTATAAAAGGTTTGGGAGCTGTTGTGTGGCTGTTTGCAAGTGGATTTTCCTTTGCAAGTAAAGGCTGATAAATTGCAGAGTGCACTAATTGTGCCCAGGTGACAGGCAGAAGTTAATATAAACAGGAGAAGGGGCGAACTTGTGAGCTTGAGAACATTTCTAGTATCAATGCAATTCTAGTAAAGGTGTAGGAGTTTAAATAAAATGAGGGAGTTCAAAGAAAAGGGGGGGGGGCAGATTTATAGTGCAAAGAAGAAGAATAAAATATATATATATATATATTTTTTTTTTAATTTATTTATTTATTTATTTATTTATTTTACAAAACATTATACAGATATATTATTTCATATTCTTTATTTTTCCCACTGAATTTTTGTAGACAATAATAATAATTATGAGTCAGTCCAGTGGCATCCTCACTCAGTGGTGTACATCCTGTCATATGTATGCAATAATGGAACAGATGATACAGGGTCCATACCTCTGTGGCAGGTGTGAGCATGTTGCCTCTCTGGATGCTCAAACTGAAGAACTGGAGAGGAGAATTGCAGCACTTAGTAATATTGCTCCACTGGAAAGGGAGTTGGGGCTTACTGAGCAGAGTTTAGCTGTGCCTAGCACGGAGGGTGGAGCTGGGGCTAGTGAGGATGTACAGGGAAGTAGCTGGGTTACAGTTAGAAGGGGAATTAGGGGGAACAGGAGGAAGGCCAGTTCTGAGTTGGCAAACATCAACAGATTTGCCAGATTGAGTGAAACTGTTGAGGATGTCCATTTAGGAATGGCAATGCCAGATAGAGCTGTTCCCTCTAACAGCCGGGAGAACAGTTCTATTGGAGGAGTGGGAGGGCAGAATAGGCAGAGCAACAGACAGGTTTTGGTGGTAGGGGACTCTATTATTAGGAAGGTAGACAAGGTAATTTGTCAAACAGATCCCAGCAATCAAACAGTTTGCTGTCTCCCGGTTGCTCGGGTTTGGCATGTTGTGCATCGGGTAGACAAATTATTGGGAGGGGCTGGAAATGAACCAATGACAAAGTTAGTGGATTTTAGAGAACTAGGTAATAAGCTGAAGGTAAGGACCTCTATGGTAGTATTTTCTGAGATACTACAAATGCCACGTGCTAGTACAGGGAGTCAGAGGGAGCTTAGGGAGGTTAATGCATGCCTAAATATGTGGTGCACTAAGAAGAGGTTTGGGTTTTTAGAGCACTGGGCTGACTTCTCACTTCAGTACAATCTCTACATCAGGGATGGATTGCACCTTAATGATGAGGGAGCTTTTGTGCTAGGGGATAGGGTGGTAGAAAGGCTGGAGGAGTTTTTAAACTAGTAGATGGGGGGGGGACTAGATAAAAGTAATGGGGTATAAAGTGTAGAGGGTATAAGGGATGAATTAACAACTCATAGGGGAGGAGATGGGGGGAGGGATAGTATAGTCAATTGGGTGGTAGTACTAAGTAACTCAAGTACAGTGGCAGGCACTTCAAAACTACAGACTCATAACATAAGGTGTATGCTTGCTAATGCCAGAAGCTTGCCAAGAAAATGGGAGAGTTAGAATTATTAGCAATTAATGAAAAATGGGATTTAATAGGCATTACCAAAACTTGGTGGGATGAATCTCCTGACTGGACTGTTAATCTGGATGGTTATAACCTTTTTAGGAAAGATAGGAGCAATGGCAACGCCAGATCGAGCTGTTCCCTCTAACAGCCGGGAGAACAGCTCTACTGGAGGAGTGGGAGGGCAGCATAGGCAGAGCATCAGACAGGTTTTGGTTGTAGGGGACTCTATTATTAGGAAGGTAGACAGGGTGATTTGTCACCCAGATCCCAGCAATCGAACAGTTTGCTGTCTCCTAGGTGCTCAGGTTCGTCATGTTGTGGATCGGGTAGACAAATTATTGGGAGGGGCTGGAAATGAACCGGCAGTCTTGGTACATATTGGTACCAATGACAAAGTTAGTGGAAGATGGAGTGTCCTAAAGAATGATTTTAGAGAAGTAGGTAATAAGCTGAAGGCAAGGACCTCCAAGGTAGTATTTTCTGAGATGCTACCAGAGCCACGTGCTAGCCCAGGGAGGCAGAAGGAGCTTAGGGAGGTTAATGCGTGGCTAAAGATGTGGTGCACTAAGGAGGGGTTTGGGTTTTTAGAGCACTGGGCTGACTTCTCACTTCGGTACAATCTCTACAGTAGGGATGGATTGCACCTTAATGATGAGGGAGCTTTTGTACTAGGGGATAGAATGGTAGAAAGGCTGGAGGAGTTTTTAAACTAGTAGTTGGGGGGGAGGGACTACATATAAGTAATGGGGTAGACATTGTAGAGAGTATAAGGGATGAATGAACAACTCATAGGGGAGTATAGTCAATAGGGAGGTAGTACTAAGTAATTCAAGTACAGTGGCAGGCACTTCAGAACTACAGACTCCTAACATAAGGTGTATGCTTGCTATTGCCAGAAGCTTGCCAGGAAAAATGGGAAAGTTAGAACTATTAGCAATTAATGAAAAATGGGATTTAATAGGCATTACTGAAACGTGGTGGGATGAATCTCATGACTGGACTGTTAATCTGGATGTTTATAACCTATTTAGGAAAGATAGAGGCAATGGTAAACGAGGAGGAGGGATTTGTCTGTATGTTAAGCCTGAATTTAAGCCTATAGTCAGAGAAGATATTTATGGTGGACCTAGTGATAAAGCTGAATGTTTGTGGGTAGAGTTAAAAAGCAGAGCAGCAAATTCCAAAAGAATATTAGTAGGAGTATGCTATAAACCCCAAATATAGCTGAAAGTGAGGAAATACAATTATTGTTACAGATTGAAAATGCAGCTAGGCATGGGCAAGTTCTAATAATGGGAGATTTTAATTACCCGGAAATAAACTGGATAAATGAAACCAGCTGTTCATCTAAGGGGAGCAGGTTCTTGAGTACACTCAGGGATCATTATCTGGCCCAGGTTGTACAAGAGCCTACTAGAAATGAAGCTATCTTAGATTTACTCATCACAAATAATATTGATATAGTATCTAATGTTGGAATAGAGCAACCTTTGGGAAACAGTGATCACAACACAGTCTCGTTTGAGATTGAATTAAAAAAACAAAATTTTAAGCGGCCAACAAAAACTCTTAATTTTAAAAGGGCAGATTTTAACGGTCTAAGGGCAGCAATACAAAGTATAGACTGGGACAGAGAACTGGCAGGTAAAAACACTGACCACAAGTGGAAAACATTTAAATCCTTACTAATTATACATACACATCGGCATATACCGTGTGGGAATAAAAGTAAAAGGAGTAAATCCCATCCAATGTGGCTTAAAATGATTTAAAGATCAAGATACAGAGTAAAAAACAGGCATTTAAATTATACAAACAAGAGGGGACAGAGACTGCTTTACAGGAATACAAGGAAATCAACAAGGCTTGCAAAAGGGCAATTAGACTGGCTAAAATAGAAAATGAAAAATTAATTGCAAAAGAGAGTAAGACTAACCCTAAAATATAAATGGGAAGATGTCGAGGAAGGAAGCTATAGGAACATTACAATGTAACACAGGCCGTCTGAAAATTAGTGACCAGGAAAAGGCAGATGACTTGAGAAAAGCAGATGTGATACATGTATATAAAAAGGGAGCAAGAGCAAATCCGTGGAATTATAGACCAGTGAACCTCACTTCTGTAGTGGGGAAGCTTTTAGAAGGGTTAATAAGGGATACTATACAATAATGTCTATTTGAACAGGGTCATAGGTCATGTCAAACAAATCTAATTAGTTTCTATGAGGAGGTTAGTAGGAACCCGGATCAAGGCAACTCAGTGGATGTAGTCTTTTTGGAATTTGCAAAGGCTTTTGATACAGTGCCACATGGGAGACTATTGTGCAAGCTAAGAGATACAGGAATTGTCGTAAATATCTGCTCATGAGAGCTGGCTAAAAGACAGGAAGCAAAGGGTTGTTGTAAATGGAACATACTCTGATTGGACTAATGTGGTAAATAAGGTTCCTCAAGGTTCAGTATTAGGTCCTCTTTTTTTTTAACATATTTATTAATGACTTAGAGGTGGGACTGGAAAGTAGTGTCTCCATTTTCGCTGATGACACAAAGTTGTGCAAGGTAATTAAATCAGATAATGATGTGCTTTCCATCCAAAGGGATTTACATAAAATTGAGGAATGGGCATCTAAATGGCAGCTGAGATTTAATACGAATAAATGTAAAGTTATGCATCTGGGAAGGAAAAATAGCCATGCAGCTTATAATCTTAATGGAGCAATTCTAGGGGTATCAGATATTGAAAGGGATTTGGGAGTGCTTGTGGACAACCACCTAGGTAACAGTGCTCAAAGCCAAGCAGCAGCTGCAAAAGCAAATAAAATATTAGCATGTATTAAGAAGGGTATAGAAGCAAGGGAAGCAAATATAGTTCTGCCACTGTGCAAATCTCTAGTACACCCTCATTTGGAATATGGAGTACAATTTTGGGCACCACTTCATAAAAAGGACATTTTAGAGCTGGGAAAGGTACAGAGGAGGGCAACAAAACTAATAAGGGGAATGGAGGGGCTAAGTTATGAAGAAAGACTAATTAAATTAAACTTAGTTTCTCTAGTAAACATGCGTCTAAGAGGAGAAGTTATTACCTTATATAAACACATCCAGGATCAGTATAAAGATTTGTTTAGGGAGCTTTTTGTGCCAAGAGGTTTTCATCTGAGAAGAGGACATCCTTTCAGATTAGAAGTAAAAAGATTCCACCTTAAAGAAAGAAAAGGGTTCTTCACAGTAAGGGTGGTTAATCTGTGGAATTCTCTACCAGAGGAGGTGGTGACAGCGGATTCGATAGATAACTTTAACAGGGGACTGGATTTATTTCTAATTAAAAAGGGAATTCAGGGTTATCCTGGATAATTAGAGAAAGAGTATTGATCCAGGGAGAAATCCAATCGCCAGTATCTGGGGTCAGGAAGGAATTCTTTTTTTTCCCTTTGAGACGACTGGCTAAGTTTCACTTGTTTTTTTTTTTCTGTTTGCTTTTTTCTGGATTAATTAATAGTTATAAATAAATACATAAATAGTTGATCAATAATTTATTCACAATTAATTAACAACTATTTAATTAATAACTAATCTGCATATTGCAGATCAGAGGAGATCTTAAAAGGTTGAACTTGATGGACTGTCAAGTCTTTTTTAAATGTTAATTATTATGTAACTATGTAATACATGGTATGGCTCACAGCTTCATTGAGGTGACAAGGTAATGATCAAGAAGAGGAAAATATAATTTACTTGTAATAACTTACAAAGCAAAACCTAAAATATTAATATAACTTTTGGAAATGTTCTAACACATTGCAAACAAGGGAATTTGCCAGGAGCAGTTACAATCACAGTAAATAACATCAACTCCAAGCTTATGTTAACACTCAGAAATATATCCTGGAAGCATGGGCAAACACACAGACCATAAACACAATGCTCTTGGCAGCTTCTTAAATGCTCATTGTGATATTACAAAATAATTGACCTACCGGTACATATCAGCTAAATAAATGGCTATACATACCACCAAGGCAGGGCTGGCTCTATCCTAGGTGCCAAGTGTACAGCTGGTATTTGTTGGCCTTTGTTTCAGCCTTTTTTGTGTTACTGCTATTTATTTGTTCAAGAAATAAATGAAAAAAAGGCTCTGGAATTTGATCAAGTCATATCGCTGACTGTTGATGTCACAGTAGAAATTTGCTGGACTCTGGCTATGATTTATTTTGAGGCAGAAATAGTAACTAAACTTGATGCCAAAGAGTTACTATGTGACTTTGCAAAGAAGAAGACAAGAATGAAAACATTCCTACCTTGACATTAGAGCTTACCTTTACTTCTCATTCCTTATGTTGCTTTGGAGAAAGCACTTTGGACACGATTCTAAGCTCAAAGATAATGCCCTCAATCCTTTGCAACGTGTTAATACTGCTATTCTTTTGCCTTGATTTTAACAAATGTATAGCGCTAAGGAATATGTTGGTGTGTTACAAATAAATGATAATAATAATAATATATAGTATCATAGTTCTGCTACATTATTTTTCTAGTATTTCTGCTTTTTAACTTGTGAAAATACTAAAAATAAAAAAATTGGTTCAATCCTGCTCCATCCTATTCTTAACTATTCAAATAGCTGTCCAATCATATATCCCAAAATGTATTGTAATATTTTCAAGTTCTGTGAATTTATTAATCTTGCCATGGAGACTTTCAAAGTACATAATGCAAAATCTCTAGTGATCCGATAGTTCAATGTTCAACAGCTATACTGTCCATATTAAAACACCTTTGGATATCTAGTGTAATTATTGATGGGCATTTAAAGGCTGCAGTCAGTAATATCATTTCTGGATAACCACTCAATATCTTTGAAAGGTGCAGGTACTCTCCACAGTGTGATTGAACCCTTAGTTACTGTATCCCTTGTTAAGGCTATGTGCTTACCTTTACTGTGGTGGTGTTCTTAGTTCTTTTCTCTAACATTCTGATTTAAAAGAAAGACTTCAGTATCTATGCCATTTTGCTCTGTTCTTCGAAAGCGGGAATTTTCAGAGCACTTTATTTAACCTTTACAATAAGTTTTGTAGTTAATAAAAGAATAAACATTTGAAAAACACATATGTGAATGGAGATTTTCCAGGTGTCTGTCTGATTCCAACCAACCATAATATTTTGGTGCACTATCTAACTTGTGCATTTCTTTTAAATTACAGAATCCTGAATGTTTTGGTCATTAAATACATTTTCTGTCCAATTTCATCTCATTAGACCCTATTTCAGGATAATTTAATGAATGTTCTAGTCAATTACCCTATGTCTGGGCAGGAATTGATGTTCAATGACCTGATCAGTGTAATTGCAAATATAACTACAGGTTAAGTAACCAGTTCAGTACTGTTTTGAGATAAAAACTACTTATCCTAATGTCCTAATTAAGTGGAGTTGACAAGTAAATGCCCTGTTTTTTCTGTAGGAGGACTTGTGAGCTGCAGTATACAGTCATACATTTTCTAATGGACAAACACGTCACTAATGGTGACAAGAATGTTATAGTGGAAGAACAAGATAGGAGAAAGATTGAGGCTGAATGAAAAGAAAACGTTTTGTTTTTCGTCAAAAGTAGTTTGAAAACTCCTCCTCCACAACATTACCTTTACTTGAAATGGAGGATGCTGAGCAAACTAGGCAGTTATGAGAGAGCTGTTTGACTATGTTTGTGATGGCTTTGATGCAAGGCAGGCTGGACTCTTCTGTGAGATGGATTAGAATATGTTAGCTTCTAAGAGAGGAACGTTATGTTAAATCATGAGAAAGCACAGGATTTGTAAGTGAAACAAATATGACATATCTGTCTGCAGCAAATTGTAAATGACTAAATTATCTTTTAAAAAAAATGAATTATGCAGGTTTATGTACTATTAAACTAGAGTTCATGTACAAATAAATCAACATGGTAGATCCACTTTATAGGATGGCACTCTATATATATTAGCTACTGGTAATATGTATGCTCCTCCTCAAAAATAAGCAGCCAGGAAGATGCATAAATATAAAGAAAGAAAAATAATTCCTAAAAGCTTAGTGTTCAAATGTATATTAGGCTAGCTGGAAAAGAGTTCTATACCAACACAGTGTTTTAAAAGAATGTAATGATCAGACCCATAACTGTTGAAAAAGCTTGTTTTGGAATCAACTATAAGAAATATGTATTGGTAAAAGTGAACAAACTTTATTGTAGATTTAAAATGCATTCATTTAGCATTACCGACTTGTTCATGATTTCAGCTACTAGCTAGTATTGGATTGTCTCCACTGGTCTCTGTTTAAAACAGCTTTCAAGTGGCTACTCACAACATCTTAAACAATAGCTTTGTTATTTAATATTCGCTATAATTATATATTTTTGATATTCAACAGAGGAAATATTAATCTAGAAGTATTATTCAAAGGGACTCTGTTCCCCAAAATCAATTTTTAGGTTATTCTTAGAGAGCATGGGTTGTAGCAGTATTTATACTGAAATGAGTGGCTCACACATAATATTTAGCTGCTTTCATGTGCTAATTAGGGTTATAGTCTGATTATCTGTCTCTGTAGTGGTCAAAATAAAGACCCCCAACTTTATCTGGTAGTTAGACCCCCCTTATTATGTACACTTGCATGCATATTAGCATCCTGAGTCACACAAACAGGACCTGCAAAATAAATTCAAAATATTTCAGAAATTATTTACTGTAGAGAAAATGGCTAGTACAATGTATAGCCAGTTTTTTATGCTTTTAAAATTAAATCAGCTTCCTTTTGGGGTGACAGAGTTTCTTTAAGCTGTATGTGCACTAACAATCTACCTCTAGTCCAAGAGATTAGGACATTTGGAATACACATTTGAAGATAAATGTTAAGTTTAAAAAAAAGGAAAGTTGAGAGATGTTTGCTAGGTATTATGCATTAGTGAATGCCTGCTGGGTATCCGTTATTAGAAGGATATTTGCTAGCATTATCTGATGTAGATTGCTTGGTACTGCCTGTTATAGAGATGAAAGATGGATAGCCCTGAGGGGTTAATTTAGGTACTATGTTTACCAGATGCAGAGAGGTATAGGGTACAGAAGGTAAAAATGATCATGTTTCTGATTGAGGACATTAGTAGTTGACAATGTAAAATTATAAACTGTAGTGGATATGTTTTGTATAAACAGTATTATATGACAGTGAAATGTTTAAGGGCTTACAGCCTTATTAAATTGCGATTCAGCAAATCTAAAAGGGCTCTTTATAAGCACACAGCATATTTTTTTTACAGAAGTTTTTAGTTAGTGAAGACCTTGCTTTTGGATAGAAGTTCACTAACTAAAAACTTCTGTAAAACAATATACTATGTGCTTAAATAGAGCCCTTTTAAATTTGCTGAATCACAATTTAATAAGGCTGTTAGTCCCTTCTTTAACTTAATTATGCTATTGGCAGTGACATGTTTAAGGTCTTGGTCCCTCCTAGGACCAAAGTGTACTAATGATAGGGACATGTTCAATCAAGAAAGAAGAGGAAGGATTCTTCAATGAACTTTTGCCCCCTTGTCCAGGGCTGAAGAGTGAGGACAAGGGCACCAATGATCGTCTCTGGAGTGCATCAAAATAATCGGTAATTTATATTTCTTAAGAACCCATAGGGGGGCATAGAGGTTAATTTTGTGTGCCATGGGAGTGCATGAGAACACTCATGGTCATAGCTTAAAATACTATGGTGTCCATTGAGATCTCATGGTATAGGGGTTAATATTAGGTACTATGGGGATCCATTGGGACCCCATAGTTCTACTTTAGTTAGGGGACACCTGGAGTCATAGGGGAGAGTGATTATTAGGAGGAAACCTAAGCTAGGGGATGGTTGGTATTAAGGGTGGATCCTGGGGATCCCCTGGCTCATATGAGGTGGCTGTATTAAATCAAGCCTCAAATATGACACAATTAAGGTATTAACTTCTTAATAGCAACACATTTGAGGCATTCAGGCTTCACAGAGGCATTTTTCTGATTTTAACAGGGTGTTGAAAGAACCCATACTCTTTTCTAAAATATTGGACACTTGGAAATACTTACAGGTAAACTGCAGCTAGATCAAATATCATTACAGGAAGCATTTGATTGTGATTTTTAAAATAGTTATGGGACAGGTACATGGGGCTTAGGAAATTATGAACATTTCAAACATTCAGATGGCATATCTTGGATGTTAGATTTACTTGATGTGAAAGCTCGGTAGTGATTTATGATTGAACTTCACTGAGTTTGTTTCTTACGGTGGACATGGAATAGAGGTCTACATTTAAGTAACTAGCATTTGGATCCTTAAGGCTTTATCCTCATTCTTAAGTCCTATAAGTGTTAATTGTTTGTGTTAATTGTTTAAGAAATCAATCCTCTTGTTTCTTGATTGAAGCCCTATTTCAGCTGACCAGATCTGAGTATTTGAATTACCCCATTTCTGGTTAAAAGTCTAACCTATGACAATGCTTGAATGTCCAGTCCAGTAACACCTCTGGATCAGGGTTTAGCCCTTTGTGCTCATTATTGTAGATTTCTTATATGAAATCACACTTTAGGTTAAACCACACGTAAGATTTCTTATGGGAGCCATGTAATGGAACCTTTATTCAGTAGCAAATGTATTTAGGTTGAGAGATGAACAAACTACATGATAGATGATAAAGTTCTTCTTTGCAGTAACTCTTTGTGAAAGCTAATTAAAACATGACTCTCATTGACTGGTGGGTACAAGTTGTCACCTGACTAGCTAAGAAACAATGTGGTTAAAAATAATCCAAATCACTATGTGAAAGAAGTATAAAATGTTTTCATACTTGTAACATTGCCAGAGGAAATGACTGTCACTGGATGAATATGGAACTGAATTGAAAGCCATCAAATCCCAGATGTAGAATAGGAGAGAAACTTAATGGAGCATTGCAGAAAAGAGCGGTCCTGGAAAATTACTAGTTCAGCTTCATCCATGTCTAATGATGATGTACCAGAATATATATGAGTCTAGGATACCAGTTTAGTCTTTCAAATGTTAACAGTCCTAACATGTTTTGAAAGCTTGTCAAAGCAGGATATAGCATTACAGCCAACCATCTATATACAGCCCTCTGAGAAGCTAAAACCAATATATATTTATATTATATATTCCAAAAATTCCCATCTTACCACAGAATAATTTCATGAAACAAACTC
This sequence comes from Discoglossus pictus, assembly GCA_027410445.1. Classification (NCBI taxonomy): domain Eukaryota; kingdom Metazoa; phylum Chordata; class Amphibia; order Anura; family Alytidae; genus Discoglossus; species Discoglossus pictus. Next base: position 266,292,426 of record CM050163.1, on the reverse strand, counting down.
TATTTGGTAAGTATTTTGTGAGACACCTCTCCTGACACTGGCAGGACAGCTAAATATTTAAAGAGAAGAGAAATGTTTGAATATTCGTGGCTTAAATTAGTGGGAGAAAAAGCTCTTTCTGTAAGCTGCTTAGCTTATCGTGTTACTATTGATTCCAAACTGAATCCAATGAAAAGAAGTGATACTGCTGAGTGATGTGGAGGAACTCTGGGACTGAATAGTGAAACATGTATTTATATAACTGTATTACTGTTTTTCTATACTTTAAAGGGCCACCATAGTTCAAGAAAAAAGATACGTGTTTGTCAAGTATGTACCAACATAACAATATTAACAGCTGTGTAAGCTATGGGCATAAAACATTTTTTTGGAAAATCTGATTTTTTTAAGACTTTGTTTATGAGTACAGGAATCAACTTTGTGTTATCAGAGTTAAATCATGAAGGGAGTGTTTTGGCTAGCATAGGAGAGAGATGTCAAAGAACCTTTTTAAGGTAATTGGATACAAATGAATTTGACACCACATCCCTTCCCCCTCACTTGCCTAGAAGCACACTACTAGCTTCAGGGAATGCTGCAATATATCCAAAAATGTAAATGCCCTTTCATGCATACAACTTCCATTTATGTAGATGTAGTCTTTTTAGTTTTTGCAAAAGGCTTTTGATACAGTGCCACATGGGAGACTATTGTGCAAACAAAGGGATACAGGAATTGCAGTAAATATTTGCACATGGATTGAGAGCTGGCTAAAAGACAAGAAGCAAAGGGTTGTCGTAAATAGAACTAATGTGATAAGTGGGGTTCCTCTGGGCTCAGTATTAGGTCCTCTCCTTTTTAACATATTTATTAATGACTTAGAAGTAGGACTGGAAAGTATTGTCTCCATTTTTGATGATGACACAAAGTTGTGCAAGGTAATTAAATCAGAAAATGATGTACTTTCCCTCTAAATGGATTTGCATAAATTAGAGAAATGGGCAATTAAATGGCAGATGAGATTTAATATGAATAAATGTAAGGCTATGCATCTGGGAAGGAAAAATAACTATGCAATTTATAAACTTAATCTAACAAATCTAGGGATATCAGATATTGAAAGGGATTTGGGAGTGCTTGCGGACAACCACCTACATAATAGTTCTCAATGCCAAGCAGCAGCTGCAAAGACAAATAAACTATTAGCATGTATTAAGAAGGGTATAGAAGCAAGGGAAGCAAATATAATTCTGCAACTATACAAATCTCTATTTCCCCCCTTATATGGAATATGGAGTACAGTCAAGTTTTTGTAGTCTGTGTACGTTAAAAATTTCTGTTGTAAACTTTTGTGCGCATTGGCGAGTTAGGTTAATCAATGTTATTGTGTCTTAAGCTCACTAGCATACATTGCTTGAAATGTAGCACTTGTTTACAATACAACAGAGTATAGGTTAAGAAATTTAGCAAAGTTTTACATGTAGAAATAGATTTATTACAAATACGAAGGCCCCTATTCAACTGCAAATGTACAACAGTTACAGAGCGATTCAACTGATCAAGCCCACAGCTACCTGGCCAAAAGCCCAAACCGTAAACCATGTAACCGTAAGTAGCATTTCAGAGCATGATCATGATCAATTAAGCAAGGCCATAACCACCAATTTAGAAACTTCCAATAGTAAATGAGACCGTCATCATGACGTCAGTAAAACATGGAGGTTAATCGTCAATCGATTCGCTTTTAGAAGTCTGATATGCACTCAGACTTGTAATCCGGCAATGTACAAAATAATAAAAATTAATGAAGGAAATGTTATTGTCCATGTGGGTGGCCTGATATGTATTCACTCCTTGATTACCGAGATTGATATAACACAGAAATGAAGTGTGAAAAAAAAAAAATGTTTTTTGCACATTTGCGAGCTTGAGACTGTTGTACAATTAATTCTGTCTTTCATCCCTTTCCCCGTCTTTTAAAGTGCAGTATTGATTTTTTATTTGCATTTATAGTGCTCTGATCAGGTGTTTAACCCCCTTGCGAGTCTTATCTGGTACTCATAGCAATTTCTTCTACATTTGCCATTTGCGGATGTGAAAACAATTGCGGGCTTGAGGAATTGTTTCAATTAAATAGCGATTTGCAATTTTAATATTTACGGGCTTGAGAGATCAAAGGCTTAGATGGGTTGGGCGTTATGATTTTGACAACCACAGGGATTTTCAGCCTGTAACCCGCAAATAGTTTGCAGGTAGTTAAAAAGACGCCAATTGAATAGCAAATTAGTTTATGGGCTACATCACAAGCTCCAGTAACTAACAATTGCTTAATTGAATAGGGGCCTAAGTGTTTCAATTCGCTTCCACATGTAACAGAAATTCAACCTTCTTCATTTTATATAAACAATATTGGGTTAACTTTTTTCACAATGCTGCAGAGCTATTGCATTTACAAAACTCCTTTTATAATACAATAGACTCTCAGTTAACCGGCAACCATTTCTGGTTGCTTGAGAGTTAATATTAAAAGAGGCCTAGATTAGCTGCACATAGGATGCTCTGCTAAGTATATTTGTCAGTGAGGGCTGTTCTATCAGCAGTAGCTTTCACTCCTCAGTGCACTGGCTCAGTCACTCATGCCTTTCTGCTTCCAGATAAAATAAAATTTCAGAGACTTTAAGTGGATGAAATCTAGATGCCTGTAAACCTTTTGTGGCATGACAACCTGGCTCTTGGCATTTGTTGAGCTCTGTAAAACGTAATTTTTATTTAAAGTACAGGATTACATTTTGTTCTGGATCCTTCAGAGTTCTGATTGCTGTAATCATGTCAATACGAGTGATCTTTTACTTCACTATCACTCTGTTCCTTTTGATAGGATTGATTTATGATTTAGGGTGGGCGTAATTATACAATAATGGCTTTTATACTGTATTCATTTTAAGTGTTTTAATAATGATAGCTGTGGCGGGTATTAGTCCATATATCAGAGCACACTTAAACATAATAGTGTTAGTCCATATCCCAAGGGACAAAATCCTTTATTATATTAAAGTATACCATCAAAGTGCACTATTTTTTACTAAATAGTAACTCCTTCAGATTTCTAAGTATGGGGAGTCCCTCAGTCATTTAACCACAGATTGTGTTCTTTGTTTCCACCAAGTACTCAGTCTTTATCTCCACCAGCCTGGTGGCACCAGGTACTAATTCCATATGAAAGAACATTAATTTCTAATTCCCTATAGGTAGATATTTAATCTTAATTTTCCCATTAACTTTTTCCCACTCAGGGAGAAATAGATCTCCACTGACCATATATCCTTTTCCTTTTGCAATGTATGGTTATTTTCTTTGTCATGTGCACATAACCTTTTCCCCATTAACTTTTTCCTCCCAGGGAGAAATAGATCTCCAATGACCCTTTTCCTTTTGCCTTTTGTGATTATTTTATTTGTTATGTGCACACATTGAAACACTGTTTACACAGAATGGAAGGGTGAATGGTGACGATGCTTTGAGAGAGCCAGCTAATGTTGGATGTCAGCATCTGACTTCAGAACCGGACATCCGGATTTGCCCTAATGCGTTTCTCCACCCACCAGCGCTCTCTGAAAGGGAGCATCGGTGTCATTCCCCCTTACCTGCAGTGTAAACAGTATTTCAATGCACATAACAAATAAAATAATCATACAGGGCAAAAGGAAAAGGGTCAATGGAGATCTATTTCTCCCTGTGTGGAAAAAGTTAATGAGGGAAACTAAGATTAAATATCCCCCTAGGAATCTGTGTGCGCTTGATATTTAGTTGTGTGCGTTCTCACGGTATGCATGCGCGCGCACATGCGCACAGCTTAGAGGGAACAGTAGTGACAGCAGATTTGATAGATAACTTTAAAAAGGGATTGGATATATTTTTAAATAAAAAGGCTATTCAGGGTTATCCTGATTAATTAGAGAGAGTGAGGGAGGAATCCGATCGGCAGTATCTGGGGTCAGGAAGAATTTTTTTTTTTCCCTTTTGAGAAAATTGGCTTGAGTTTTTTTTCTGTTTGCCTTCCTCTGGATCAATTAACAACTAATCCACATATTGCAGATCAGAGGAGATTTTAAAAGGCTGAACTTGATGGGCTAAAAGTATTTTTTCAACCTCAATTACTATGTAATATGTATTAATAAATATAATATGTATAATGAACTCCCCCAGGTCCCAACAGAGGCTTCACAATTAAAATCTACCTGTGATACTTAATACTTTCTTCCTCCTTAACTATGGGCCCTATTCTATTAACTGCTCGCAAATGCCTCAAACTCACAATTTTTTATGAGGGTGTTTTTTTTAATTTTTGTAAACCCTGCCTTTTTAAGTCTGATTTTAGGAGGCGTGATCATATCTGACAATATTTAAGCAAGCCCATAATTTACTTCTTAGGCACAGGCAATAGTTAATGAGTCTGTCTTCATGACGTCAGTAAAACATGGAAATTAGACATAATCTGCAATCAGAGACTACAAATAAATTAGTGCCAAAAATTAATATTTGATGATCGGGCTCGCAATCAAGCAATCAAGCACTTTATAAAATGCAATAAATCATCTGTTATAGTCCACGTGGGTGTCACAACCTACAATGATGATGGAGTATAGAGGATCCTAGTCCTCTTATCTCCTGTAGGTTTTAGACCTAAGATTTGGGTGACTCAGACCAATGGACCTTCTTTGCGGATGCAAGAGCATAAGTCCCAGCTTAAGGTAGTGTGCGCTGGGAACCCTGGAAGGAAGTCAGAAACGATCTCCTCTGCCAGCATATGCCCTTGGGTCAATAATACACCTGCACACAAAGTCTTGATGAAAATTATGAACCATGTTTTATTTTAGAACAGTATATTTAACCACATCACAGAATGGGGGAAGTGGCTACCGTTAGCCAGCCCCAAATGACGTCTGGCCAATCATGAAGGGGAACTGTGTGTGAACCAATAGTCCCCTCCCAGGTCCGCCCACTAGGCGAGGCCAACTAATTCATTTGGGTTTTGACTCTCCAGGGCAAAGCATACGTTGGTTCTCTTGTGCCCATGAGAAGCCTTCAGGCCATCCCATTGTTTCTGGGTGCCTGCCTGTCTGCTCTCCAGCTGTGAGCTTCCCATTGTTAGTTCTATGCTGGATACTTAGCTAATGGGATTAACAGGCCTTTGGGAACAAAGGAGGCGTGGCTGTATTCAATGGCTTCCCCTCTACAATATAATGACATACTAATATAATACCATACATTCATATTTACAAATACAACACACAATGTTTCACACACATAGAACCAACACATCCCACCAGCTCCCTCACATGACACCCATTACAATGAGCCTAAACATGGAAGGGATGGGGATATGCTAAGGGGTAAACTTATAATACTTTATCCCCTAGACCACAACACAACAATATATCCATAACAAGTGGGCCCCAAACCTTTTGTTCCTCCCCATGGCAACAGCATGTGGAAGACAACCCAGCCCAAAATGGCCACCGCTGCCAGTCACAAAATGGCCCCAGCACAGTTCACACCAAATCCAACATGGCCACTGGCTGATTCATGACAGTGGGTTTCATGATATGTATTAGCTCCTTGAGTCGTGGGATCGATATTACTCTATAACTTTTATTTGTAACTTTAATTTTTAGTTGTGCAATTAATTATGTGTTTCCATGCCTTCCCATGCTTTTAAAGTACACAGTTGTACGTTTAATTGCTGCTAAAGCTCTAATAAGTGTTTGAAAAATGCCTTGTGAGTCCTATTTAGTACTTTTTATATTTTTTGACAGAAAAGTGATACTTTTTTCAGATAGACCTACAGGTCTAATAGAATATCTATTTTGAGTAACTCAAATTATTTAGAGCTCTTATTCTTCGAGCTGTGCACCTTTGGCGGGTAACTCGTAATCGGATTGCGACTAGCTATTAGAATCTGTGCCAAAATTAAGAGCAGTTTTAAGTGTGTATAAATGTACGAATTGGGCATTAGAATAGGGCCCTAGGCTCTTAGTTAGTCTCTAAGAGCCCTGTTCTATTCCAGCAGTGTAATTTGCGTTATACCATAATATAAGCTGCTGGAGCCCTATGTTACAGGTATATTTAAAGCTCCACACAAGTAATATTACTGAGCGCAGCCATATCTTGTAAATCCTAGCCTATGAAGTAAGTTAGAATGGTAAGGTTTTGCTAGACAGGCTGCGCTAAGTAAATTACTGAGCCCAAACCAATTTATACTCATGATAATCCCTGTAGATTCCCTTTATTTAAACACGCAGTGTAGGGAATCCCTAGGTGTCCCTTTCACCCAATCTCCCAATTCACTGCTAAAAAAAACCCATCCCCCTACCCAATCACCCCATTTACATAACCAACTAAAATATTAATCCCGTACAAGGTTAGTCCTTAAAGTACCCCCTTGCACCTATAACTATAGACCTTAGACCCCATGGTATGTAGGGGTTAATCGGTTATGGATTAATTATGTAGATGCCAGGTGCTGCAGGGGTCCTTCATTGACCCCCACAGCATCAGGGTTAATAATAGGTGCGAAGGGGTCTGATCGGGACACCCTTGGAAAGGGTTAGCTTATAGGTGCAAGGGACTCCCCTTATTATTATTATTATTATCGTTTATTTGCGCCAACATATTCCGTAGCGCTATATATAAGTTAAGTTACAGGCAATGACAAGTTAAAGATTCATACATTGCAAAGAGTGGATGGCCCTGTCTTTGAGCTTGGAATCCAGTGTCCATAGCGCTTTCCCTAAAGCACTGCGCAGGATTCAAACTCGCAGACTTACAATCTAAAGGTTAAAGTTTGTATGTGGTACAGTAGGGAGAGAGTAGTGCTGAGCAGTGCTGAGCATGTTAGGGAGGAAGGTTATAGGCTTCTTTAAAGAGGTGCGTTTTTATTGATGTTTTGAAGGATTAAGGCAGGAGGATAGTCTGGTGAAGCGAGGCAAGGAGTTCCAGAGAATAGGGGCAGCGCAAGAAAAGTCCTGGAGGCGGGAGTGAGAGGAGGTGACAAGAGTGGTAGAAAGAAGAAGGTCGTTAGCAGAACGAAGAGGGCGTGTGGGGGAGTATTTGGAGATGAGAGCAGAGATGTATGGGGGTGCGCTGTTGTTGAGGGCTTTATAAGTTAGGGTCAAGATTTGCACAGGGTAAGCATTTTAGTTGCCATGGTAGTTTATATAGATTCCCCTGGTTACGTAGGTGGGGTTATAGAGTTAGGGGGATGGGGTTTGAGCAGGGAAGGGGGTGATGGGACAGTGAGTGAGGACAGGGATGCAGTTGCAATGGCATTTTTATTCCTTACGAGTGCTTGACAGTACTCGCAATGTTTTTTTTTTTTTAGGTAGCATTTCTGGCTTGCTAAGGGGTAGTTACCTCGCAATGATTTTGCAAAGGGTGAATAGAATAGCTAGCGAGATTTACTTTGTAATAAAATAGGGCTATAAGTTGCCAGATATTTTTGTCATTGTGCATTGGTCCTTTAAATACTTTTCTGTCTTTGAATCTCATAGAAAGTTATTTTATAATGGCAGATATGAATGAATAACCCTGGTCTAGTTGGTCTATCCTAGTATCTACCTTATATGCTGATGTTTTAATGAACGAAATACTGTATTTAACATATACTCACTTTACTTAAAAATAGGTCAAATATTTTTTGAATTTCAAAAATAATAATACAGTCTCTATTTTTTACCTTTAATATTAACTTGTACTGCAACAGAATCTGCCATTTTGGTTTCTGCTGATCAACTGAGGTGGGAAAAAACTGAATACAACAATTATAACTAGTTGTCTAAAAGAGTACCAATGGAAAGATCACTACTTTACAAGGGCATGTGCTCAAGCTAAAACTGCAGATACGATAAGCTCAGAAAATAAACTGTAACTCCTACAGTTAAGAATAATGCATGCAATAGTTAATAAAAGGCTGTGTTAATTCATTGCTTTTTTGCTTTCGAAAAGGTGTTACCTATTATATATAGTTATATAGTAATTTAAGTTGAAAAAATACTTTTAGCCTATCAAGTTCAATATTTTTAGATCTCTTCTGATCTGCAATATGCTGATTAATTGTTAATTGATCCAGAGGAAGGCAAACAGAGAAAAAAAACAGTGAAACTTTGCCAATTGTCTCAAAAGGGCAAAAAATTTAAAATTCCTCCCTGACCCCAAATACTGGCGATCAGATTCCTCCCTACATCAATACTCCCTCTCCAATTGTCCAGTATAGCCATGAATGCCCTTTTTATTTTAAAATATTTCCATTTTTACTTTTTAAAGTTATCTATCGAATCTGCTGTCACCACCTCCTTTGGTAGAGAATTACGCAGATTAACCACCCTTACTGTGAAGAACCCTTTTCTTTCTTTAAGGTGAAATCTTTTTTTCTTTTAATCTCAAAGGATGTCCTCTTGTCAGTTGAAAACCTCTTGGCACAAAAAGTTCATTTGACAAAGCCTTTTATTGACCCTGAATATATTTATATAAGGAAATCATATCTCCTCTTAGACGCCTTTTTCTAGAGAAAATATGTTTAATTTGGTTAGTCTTTCTTCATAACTTAGCCCCATCCGTTCCCCTTATTAGTTTGGTTTCCCTCCTCTGTACTTTTTCCAGCTCTAAAATGTCCTTTTTATGTAGTGGTGCCCAAAATTGTTCCAAATGAGGGCGTACTAGGGATTTGTATAGTGGCAAAATTATAATTGCTTACCTTGCTTCTATACCCTTCTTAATGCATGCCAATATTTTACTTGCCTTTGCAGATGCTGCTTGGCATTGAGCACTGTTACCTAGGTGGTTGTCCACAAGCACTCCCAAATACCTTTCAATATCTGATACCCCTATATTTGCTCCATTAAGATTATAAATTGCATGGCTATATTTCCTTCCCAGATGCATAACTTTACATTTATTCATATTAAATCTCATCTGCCATTTAGATGCCCATTTCTCTAATTTATGCAAATCTCTTTGGGGGGAAGTACATCCTTTTGTGTCATCAGCAAAGTACAACTTTGTGTCATCAGCAAAAATGGAAACACCACACTCCAATCCCACATCCAAGTCATTAGTAAATATGTTAAAAAGGAGGGGACCTAATACTGAACCCTGAGGAACCGCACTTACCACATTAGTCCAATCGGAGTATGTTCCATTTTCAACAATCCTTTACTTCCTGTCTTTTAGCCAGCCCTCAATCCATGAGCAGATATTTTCTGCAATTCCTGTATCCCTTAGTTTGCTCAATAGTCTCCCATGTGCCACTGTATCAAAAGCCTTTGCAAAATCCTTCATAAATCCATGTTGGCTCCTACTTATAATCCTGTTTGAATATTCTTGTATACTATCCCTTATTAACCTTTCTCAAAACATTCCCACTACAAGTCTATAATTTCCTGGATTTGTTCTTACTCCCTTCTTAAATATGGATATCACCTCTGCTTTTCTCCAGTCATCTGGTAAAGACCCTGTGTTGAATGAATCTTGAAACATTTTACATAATGGTTTTACTATTACAGAGCCCAGTTCCCTCAGTACCCTTGGATGTATTCCATCAGGACCTGGAGCTTTATTAACATTTATTTTTTCCAACCTCTTTTGGATTTCTTTTTTTGTTAACCAATTATTTGGTGAAAGTAGTGTAGCCCCATTATGTTGCAGTGCCCCAACCACTGGTACCTCCCTTGTGTATACAGAAGATTTAGCTTATCTGCCTTTTCCTGGTCACTGATTATCAGACAGCCTGTGTCACATTGTAATCTTCCTATAGCCTCTTTCCTGGCCTTATTCCCATTAGGAAACTTTTGATTCTTGATTTTAGCCAGTCTAATAGCCCTTTTGCAAGCCTTGTTGATTTCCTTGTACTCACGTGAAGCAGTCTCTGTCCCCTCTTGTTTGTATAATTTAAATGCCTGTTTTTTACTCCTCGTCTTCATCTTTAAATCATTGTTAAGCCACATGGGTTGTGATTTACTTCTACTTTTATTTCCACATGGTATATGGTGATAAGTATGTTTATTTAGTAAGGATTTGAACGTTGTCCATTTATGTTCCATATTTTTACCCATCAGTTCTTTGTCCCAGTCTATACTTTGTAATGCTGCCATTAGACCTTTAAAATCTGCCCCTTTAAAGCTGAGAGTTTTTGTTGCCCCCTTACAGGTTTGTTTTTTTAATTCAATCTCAAATAAGACTGTGTTGTGATCAATTTTTTCCCAAAGGTTGCCCTATTTCAACATTTGATACTATATCAGTATTATTTGTGATAACTAAATCCAAGATAACTTCATTTCTAGTAGGTTCTTGAATAATCTGGGCCAGATAATAATCTCTAAATTACATAAGAACCATTCTCCTCTTAGCTGAACTGCTGGTCTCATTCATCCAGTTTATTTCAGGGTAGTTAAAATCTCCTGTTATTAAAACTTGGCCATGCTTAGTTGCATTTCCAATCTGTAACAATAATCACATTTCCTCACTTTCAATTATATTTGGGAGTTTATAGCATACTCCCACTAATATTCTTTTGGAATTTGCTGCTCCGCTATTTAACTCTACCCACTTGTAGTTTGTTGTGTTACTTAGCAATATCTCCCTATTGACTAAACTAACCCTCCCCCATCTCCTCCCCGTTGACTAGTTAATTAGTTCCTTACCTCCTCTACACTTTCTACCCCATTACTTCTATCGCGTCCCCCCCCCCACCTACTAGTTTAAAAACTCCCCCAGCAGTTCTACCATCCTATTCCCTAGCACAAAAGCTCCCTCGTCATTAAGGTGCAATCCATCCCTGCTATAGAGATTGTACCCAAGTGAGAAGTCAGCCCAGTGTTCTAAAAACCCAAACCCCTCCTTAATGCACCACATTTTTAGCCATGCATTAACCTCCCTAAGCTCTTTCCGTCTCCCTGGGCTAGCACGTGTCACAGGTAGTATGACAGAAAATACTATCTTGGAGATCCTTGCCTTCAGCTTATTACCTGGTTTTATAAAATCATTATTTAGGACACTCCATCTTCCCCTAACTTTTTCATTGGTACCAATATGCACCAAGACTGCCGGGTCATTTCCAGCCCCTCCCAATAATTTATTTACTCAATCCACAACATGCCGAACCAGAGCACTCGAGAGACAGCAAACTGTTTGATTGCTGGGATCTGGGTGACAAATCACCCTGTCTACCTTCCTAATAATTGAGTCCCCAATTTCCAAAACCTTTCTCTTGCTCTGCCTAGCCATCCTCACTAGCCGCAACTCCACGTTCATGCTAGGCCCTGCTAAACTGTGCTCAGTGAGCACCAACTTCCTTTCCAGTGTAGCAATATCACTAAGTGCTGCAATTCTCCTCTCCAGTTCTCCAATCTGAGCTTGCAGAGAGGCAATATGCTCACATCTCAGAGGTTGTGGACCCTGGATCATATGTTCTAGTAGTTCATACATGTGACTAGATGTGCACTGAGTGAGGTTGTCACTGGACTGGCTCATAATTACAGTGGGGGGAAAACTGTATAAAGCACTAAAATGTGCTCCCCTTTTCTTTGCACTCCCTCCTTTTCTTTAAACTCCTACACTTATACTAGAACTGCACTTATACTAGAAGTGTTCGCAAGCTCACGAGTTCGTTCCTCCCACTGTTTATATTCATTTCTTACTACCCACCTTCCCACCAATCACTGCACAAGTACACAAACACACTTTACTATTCTTGAGAAATTACAGATCACAAAAAGCCACACACTGATATAGCTTCACACAAGCAAAACCACACGCCCTCTTAGATGCCACTATTTAATGCACAAGTACACAACACACTAACTGTTCAGGAGAAATCCCAGAACAGATGCAAGCAGACCACAAAAAGCCACATTCTGCTATAGCTTCACACAGGCAAAACCACACCCCCTCTCAGCTGCCACTAATCGGTGCACAAGTACCCAAACACCCTTACTATTCAGGAGAAATAACAGAACAGATATTGACAGTTATTCAAATATAAAAAAATACTACTGTGGCCCTTACATCCACACTATTTTTCCAGATATTCTTCACTTGTAGTGAACCTAGTGGTGGACCTAGTGATAAAGTTGGCTGTTTGTGGGCAGAGTTAAATAGCAGAGCAGCAAATTCCAAAAGAATATTAGTAGGAGTACGCTATAAACCCCCAAATATAGCTGAAAGTGAGGAAATACAATTATTGTTACAGATGGGAAATGCAGCTAAGCATGGGCAAGTTGTAATAATGGCAGATTTGAATTACCCTGAAATAAACTGGATAAATGAGACCAGCAGTTCATCTAAGGGGAGCAGGTTCTTGAGTACACTCAGGGATCATTATCTGGTCCAGGTTATACAAGAGCCTACTAGAAATGAAGCTATCTTAGATTTACTCATAACAAATAATATTGATATAGTATCACATTTTGGAATAGGGACAGAGAACCGATAGGTAAAAACACTAAACATAAATGGACATCATTTAAATCCTTACTAAATATACATACACATCGGCATATACTGTGTGGGAATAAAAGAAAAAGGAGTAAATCCCATCCAATGTGGCTTAACAATGATTTAAGATTCAAGATCAAGATACAGAGTAAAAAACAGACATTTAAATTATACAAACAAGAGGGGACAGAGACTGCTTTACCGGAATACAAGGAAATCAACAAGGCTTAAAAAAGGGCTATTAGACTGGCTAAAATAGAAAATGAAAAATGAATTGCAAAAGAGAGTAAGACTAACCCTAAAATATTGTTTAAGTATATTAATGGTAAGAAGGCGAGGAAGGAAGCTGTAGGAACATTACAATGTGACACAGGCCATCTGACAATTAGTGACCAGGAAAAGGCAGATGGGCTAAATAAGTTCTTATCTTCGGTATACACAAGGGAGGTACCGGTGGTTGGGACACGGTAACATAATGGGGCTACATTACCTTTGTCAAAAAATTGGTTAAAACAGAAAGAAAAAAATAAATGTTAATAAACCCCCGGGTCCTGATTATCACGACCCACTCTCTGGCTGGGATCTGCTGACTTGATTTGGGTTACTCTGGACCTTGGAGTAGCTTTGAGTACAGGAACATCATGTCTCAGCCCTTGGTTTAGACTGAGCAATATTGACAGTAAGTCTGACGAATCTTACTGCAAGCATATGTCCCTGGGTAAATAATACATCTACACACCACGTCTTGATGAAAATTATGAACAACTTTATTTGGAAAACAACATCTTTTAAACAGGCATACAAAATCACCAGGAGGGCTATCTTTAGTCAGCCCCTAACTGCCTCTGGCCAATCAGGCAGGGAACCATGAGACTCCTCCCAGGTCCGCCCACTAGGTGTGGCTACCTAATTCAGTTGGTGTCTGGCTCTCAAGGGAGAAACATCTACCTGTCCTCTTGAATTTGCCCTGATTATCTGAGTGAGAATCCCTGTAGACCCCCTGGGGTTATGGTGCCTCAATGTCTGTATAGACCCCTTTGTTCTGGCCTTACTATCACTTCAAGTGTTTACTTTAGGTGATAGCTGGAAGGCAGATGGGTGATCAACTCAGGTTACATATGCAGTCAATATGGACACAACATGGCTCCAACATTCCAACACAATATATTTACAGATATTACCACTACAACATGTTATAACCCACATGTTATGAGTTGAGGCAGTACTTCCCACGTCAGTCCACTTAATGCGTTATGACGACTTTATTAGTGGTGACGTGGTAAACTGCCTCTTCTCTCAATGCCTAACAATAACAGTGGGACTCTGCCCTGAATATATTACATTATAACAGTGGCTCTGGGAGCCCAAAACCTTCTGTTCAATAACATGTGGCAGGTAACAGTTCCAAATCCAAGATGGCCCCTGGCTGATTCATGACACTGATGGAATAGCTAAACCATATTTTTCAAGATTCACTCAACACAGGGTCTCTACCAGATGACTGGACAAAAGCTGATATGAGACCTATATTTAAAAAGGGAGCAAGAGCAAACCCGGGGAATTATAGACCAGTGAGCCTCACTTCTGTAGTGGGGAAGCTTTTAGAATGGTTAATAAGGGATAATATACAAGAATATGTCTATTTGAACAGGATTATAAGTAGGAGTCAACATGGATTTATGAGGGATAGGTCATGTCAAACAAATCTAATTAGTTTCTATGAGGAGGTTAGTAGGAACCCGGATCAAGGCAACTCAGTGGATGTAGTCTTTTGGGATTTTGCAAAGGCTTTTGATACAGTGCCACATGGGAGACTATTGGGCAAACTAAGGGATACAGGAATTGCAGTAAATATCTGCTCATGGATTGAGAGCTGGCTAAAAGACAGGAAGCAAAGGGTTGTTGTAAATGGAACATACTCTGATTAGACTAATGTGGTAAGTGGGGTTCCTCAGGGTTCAGTATTAGGTCCTCTCCTTTTTAACATATTTATTAATGACTTATAGGTAGGATTGGAGTGTGGGGTCTCCATTTTCGCTGATGACACAAAGTTGTGCAAGGTAATTAAATCAGATAATGATGTGCTTTCCCTCCAAGGGGATATACATAAAATTGAGGAATGGACATCTAAATGGCAGATGAGATTTAATACGAATAAATGTAAGGTTATGCATCTGGGAAGGAAAAATAGCCATGCAATTTATAATCTTTATGGAGCAAATCTAGGTGTATCAGATATTGAAAGGGATTTGGGAGTGCTTGTGGACAACCACCTAGGTAACAGTGCTCAAAGCCAAGCAGCAGCTGCAAAGGCAAATAAAATATTAGCATGTATTAAGAAGGGTATAGAAGCCAGGGAAGCAAATATAATTCTGCCACTATACAAATCTCTAGTACGCATTTGGAATATGGAGTACAATTTTGGGCACCACTTCATAAAAAGGACATTTTAGAGCTGGAAAGGGTACAGAAAAGGGCAACAAAACTAATAAGGGGAATGGAGGGGCTAAGTTATGATGAAAGACTAACCAAATTAAACTTATTTTCTCTAGAAAAAAGGCGTCTAAGAGGAGATATGATTACCTTAGATAAATACATCCAGGGTCAGTATAAAGATTTGTCAGGGGAGCTTTTTGTGCCAAGAGGTTTTAAACTGACAAGAGGACATCCCTTGAGGTTAGAAGTAAAACGATTCCACCTTAAAGAAAGAAAAGGGTTCTTCACAGTAAGGGTGGTTAATCTGTGGAATTCTCTACCAGAGGAGGTGGTGACAGCGGATTCGATAGATAACTTTAAAAGGGGACTAGATTTATTTCTAATTAAAAAGGGAATTCAGGGTTATCATGGATAATTAGAGAGGCAGTATTGATCCAAATTTTTTTACATTTCCCCTTGAGACAATTGGCTAAGTCTCGCCTTTTTTTTTTTTTTTTCCTATCTGCCTTCCTCTGGACTAATTAATAATAAAAAAATAAAAAATAAAAAAAAACATTAAATAATTGATTAATAATTAATTAACAACTAATGAATTAATAGTTAATCCGCATATTGCAGATCAGAGGAGATCTTAAAAGGTTGAACTTGATGGACTGAAAGTCTTTTTTCAACCTTAAATACTATGGGCCTCATTCAATTGCAATTTGGCCAATTGAATAGGGGTCTAAATAGGCACATAACATATTTTTTTTTAAAGAAGTTTTTAGTTAGTAAACATCTATCCAAAAGTAAGGTTTGCACTAACTAAAAACTTCTTTAAAAAAAATATGCTATGTGCTTATTTAGAGCCCTATTCAATTGGCCAAATCGCAAATGAATGAGGCCCTATATAACTGTAACTATGTTAGTCAGTAACACTCATCACCATGCCCCTAAACTACACGGGGGTGAGAGGCTTGCCATGAGCGCTGAAGGTGATCATTACAAAGCAGGAAATTTGCAGATTGGAAAAAACAGTAATGAGCGGCAAAGCCGCTCATTGCAGGGCTTGCAATGAGCACAGAAGGCGCTCATCCCGAGGCCTGCACAATACACAGGGGGGAGAGACTCGCAATGAGCGCCAAAGGCGCTCAGCGCAGGGCTCACGATGAGCACCAAAGGGGGGCCATAGCCTTGCATTGTGTGGCAAACAGCATTGCCTGGCTTAAAATGTTATTGTTGTCATTTTTGACAGGCAAGTCGCTAGAGTTAATATAAATTAGCTCCTTATGAATCATTAAGTGTTTCTCCCTCTCTTGCTTGTTTCTCATTATTTACACCTTCTATCTTTATCATTCATGTGTGTAGGTGATACTTACCAAATCCATTTTCACAATCTTACTCAACATGGCATGTAGAATTTGGCTGTGCTTCTCTATTCTATAGGTAAAAAGGCTACAGACAGGGATATCTGTCTGATTGTAGAGGGAAATAATATTTATGGAACAGTTTCCTCTTCACTTGTCACACTCAGGAAGATAAATTAAGACATTTCTTAGGAATGCGGAAACTTCTGGCAATCTCCACCTGGGCTAAATATATATAATTGGAAAGTGTGTGAGCACATATAATTTACATGTTTAAGTCTAATATTTCTATAGCGACACAAACAGATTGGAGCTCTGGGACATGAGTTCTGTTACACATCTTATATTGCAACAGTTATAGAGACTGAAGAGGGTTTGGGACATTGATTAAGCCTCTCACCACTTGGTGACATAGTGATATAGACAAAAGGTAGCTGCTGAAAATGGCGTCTCTTATAGCAGGGTAACATATACAGAAATTATCTACAGTATATGGAATATATCCCTTCAAGTGCAAGGTAAGAGAGAGAGAGCATACAGCTGTGGAGTACGGAGCTTGCACTAACACCAAAAAGGTAGAACTTGCTGGACTAAAATATTTTTTTCAACCTCAATTACTATGTAACTATGTAACCTCCATTACATTGTGACCCTAATAGCAATAAGCTATGGGACACAAAGCCCATACTTAACATTACAGAGTGACAAAGTGGTATAGCCGCAATAAAGCTTTAGATGATGGAGCCTCTCCTATTTTATATATACACATACAGAAAGGAACTGCATGACATGGTATCAGTCCATCCCACCATATTGACATAGAATAAAGAGGGAAAGAGAATAAAGTCTGTTACCTTACAGATCCGACAGAAGAAAGCTGTGGGACATGAAGTACAGAATGTAGGTTAACAATAACAACCAGAAACATTGGAATTTGGAGACTGTATCTCTAATTCAAAACTGACATTTTAGGCCAAATACATTATAATTTTTACTATCATGGAAACATGGTTGTATTCTGTTTTATGTCAACTCTAATTCTAAGTGTTTAGAAACTCCAGGTCTGGCCTTTAGTGCTGCTTCCAGGTGAGGGCCTTTGAAGTTGTCATTGCTATGGAAACCAATTGGTTATCACCCATCTGGCTATCACATGTACCACAAAAATTAGTGTATAGTTCAGGATATTTTTTAACACCTTAATTTCCTGAGGGGTTCTAATGTTTAATCATTGCATCTCTGGGTTTCCCTATAGCAAAGTATGTGATAGGGAAGATCAATCACAGTGGCATAGCAAGGGTTCCAAATATAGTATAATTTAAAACTATAGGAAGCAAGTACTTTATCTATTGAATGTCATTAAAACATTAATTTCCTTACATGAAACTTACATTGAGATTTGCCATTTTTTATTTTGGTCAGTCATCTTGATCTTCCAGATTTACAACTTTTTCTAACCGGGCGCTGGAAGTTTGCACATGCTCAGAGTATTTGAAGTACCCAGCGATTGAAATGTTGAACCTTGCTCTCAGCCTCCATCCACTGCTACAATCAGTCTGAGCTTGTGCAACCACCTAGGGGTAATTAACATTGATTAGACACTAACACAAGGTAAGGAGTAAACCTATAGCAAGGAGCAGAAAGGCTGACTAAAATTAAAAACTTCAATGCAACTCTACTGTTCAGAAGCACATTTTGTTAAAAACATCTATGTGGTGAATAACTTATTACTGTCTATGGTCTATCACATCTAGATTATAGAGGTTTTATTTAACCAAACCCCTACAGCTATTACTGTTACATTATACATGATGGGTCACACTTAAGATGCTCTATCCAAACACCACTTGCTGTGCTCCTTATCCCAAAACTACAGGATTTCAACATGCCTGGCACAGAGAGACACATGGCTTTTATATAATGTGATTCTTTTTAAAACATGACTTTAATTCAGTCTGAAAACAGACTGGTCTGAGACTCTGAAAGGTGTTTGACCTCTCTTTGCTCCCTTCTGTTTGATATTACTGAGGGGTTTTGCAAATTTAGGTCCTTGTCTCCATTTACATTATTTATTTGGATCTCTTGTAGAGAGTGAGGGGTGTTAAGTGCAAAGACCAAGCCAAGAGACCTGATGGAAATATTATAATTTCCCCGAAAAAAGAAAGAATCTAAACATTTGCTGTTAGTACAAATATATGCTTAGTATTTTACAGATATCTTGAATGGCGGTGGGAGATTGTATATGTGAAGAAACATGATTATATCCTCTTGTTTTAGGAGCTGACATTTTTCTACAGTATCTTGCTAGCAAGTCATATGGCCCATCGTGTAATTTCCCCTCGGGATTCGTGGCATCCCAGGGTTTCCTGAGCTTGGTTCCAAAAAAAACAACAAGGAGTGTGAAACGGGAGAGGTAACAACTCTGTGCCCCGCAGGCTGAGATGGGCAAGTCCTGTCAGGTGAGTGAAAACAAGGCCTGACCTATCTAGGAGCTGGCACGAGAAAATCAAGCGGAACTGGTATCCTGCCAACGCCTTCACCCCAAGGATTAACCCTTCCATTTTGTACTGAGTGATAGGATAAGTTATAGGGAAAGGTCATATGAAGCAATAGGGGTTATAGGGATGAGATGGAAACAATGAGATTGGAATGGAACAATATTAGATGTTATAGGGAAGTTTTACTGTAAAGCACAAGCTGCTCTTTGGAGACAAAGGAGTTATAGGAATAAGTATTATGAAGCAGCTATATTAAGCAGTTTTGTGTATAAAAATGAATTATAGGTACATACTGTTTGGTTGGTTTTACAGAAGTAATATGAAGCAATAGGAAGATTTCTAAGGGTGTGACAGTATGAGAAGTTATATAAAGTGGATATATGTAATTGAATTGCAACCAATATGGAACAATTGCAAATGTTAGAACTGCGTTAGAGGAACCAATAAGAAGAGTTATATGAAAGGTTTACATTGAGGGATGGTGTTTATTGTTATATAGTGGTAGCAGGAAATGTATGATGTGCTTATTCTAACAGTATTGTTATTAATTATTGAGATATGGATACTAATATAGTGTAGCATTTGAAAATGTGGTGAACCTCTACCTGTAGTAGATATTTGAGGTTTACCAAAAGAGGTCTCATATACAAAACTCAGGAAATAATCAGAGTATTGCTGTATAAAGTGATTTCTTTTTTATTCGATTAATTAAGGTTCAGAAGGAAAGTATTGTTAAGATACAGAGGAATCCCATAACATGAGATAATGATTTAAAGTTGGAAGAGTGGAAGATATATAGGTAATGAGAAAATACAACTTTACACCAAAAGTAGTAGATATGTGGAAAAATCTTCCAGTTAAAGTGACAGGGACAAAAACAGTGAAGGAATTCAAGCATGCTTGGGATATGCATAAGGTCATCCTCAAAATGAATAAAGCTAAACCTTTTGGGTTTTGTCTACTATATTTCCTTGTTTTGAATCATAGATATCTACTGATGTCTCGATTTATCAATCTACTCTTTGAGCCACATTCAATTCGAAACCCGCAACTCGATCGCAGACAGCCGAATGTCTGCAAGTGTGTTGCGGGCTCCCGTTCGTCTCTGATTACGATGCTATTCAATTGCTCAAGCCCGGAAGTTACAGGCACAAAGCCAAAACTGTAAACCATGCACTGGTTCATAGCAGTTCAGGGAGGAAACATGATCAATTCAGTAAGCCCGTAACCGCCCATTTTAAATCAGCCAATAGAAAATGAGACTGTCATTAATACGGCAGTAAAACATGGAGGTTAGATGTCAATCAATTAGGTTTGGGGGTCCAATATGCGATCAGACTCGCAAACCCTCAAAATAAAGAATTATGAAAATGAATGCCAATACTGTTCTAGTCCATATGGGTGGCCTGATATGTATGAACCCATTGATCAAGATCAATTTAGCCCCAAAATGAAACAAAAAAACAAAGTTAAATTCCTGCAGATTTGCGGGCTTGAGACTGTTATGCAATTAATTCTAATGTCTATCATCACCTTCCCTGTTATTTACAGTGCTGTAGTGATTTTGTATTTGCATTTACAGTGCTACGAATAAGCGTTTAACCCACTTCCGTGTCCTCTCTAGCACTCGTAGGATTTTCTTCATTTGCTGTTTACAGGTGTGAAAACATTTGCAGACTTGGGGAAATTGAGCAATTGAATTGCGATTTGTGATTTTAGCCATGCGAAAGTGAAATATCAAAGGCTCCTGGAGGCTGTAAGTTACGAGATTAACCATCAAAAAATGTTCAAGCCTGTAACTCGGAAGCCGATTGGAGCCCGCAAAAAGATGCCAATAGAATTGCAAATTAGCTTTCGACCTCACTTAGGGGCTACTGGATCTCCCGAAACCTCAATTGAATGGGGGCCCTTTATCTTTATCCATTTGTTAATTAAATACAAAGCTAATAACATGGGCTGAAACAAATGTATTATAAAATTAAATTTCAAAGAATTTCAAATTGTGTTGTGAATTTTACACTCAGTCTAATACCAGAGAAAGGTAATAAAGATGAACAAAACGTCTAAAAAAGCAGGCAGTAAGTGCACACATATAAAACATTGTCAACTACCTGAATAAAATGTACTAAACATGCTGCATATTAGGTCACTTTGCTACTACACAGAATAATTTGAAGCACGATAACTATATTGTCGGAGACAACATTTCCAGCTGTGTGTCGCTGGGATCCCCAGTAGTGAAAAGGTTAAAATGTCAATTCTTTTTCAGTAACCTGATATCGGCCAGCAGGAGGAGTTAGTGAGAAAAGAGAGATTAAAGTAAAAGAAAAAAAAGCTGCAAACCTTACACACATATAGACTTGTATACACACACACTCCCACCTCTAGCCCTTCCTTCACAGAAACTTCTTTTCTGCTTCCGACCAGTCTCTGGATTGTTGAAAGATTGTACACCAGCCTATTGATAAAATAATTAATCCTACAGAATCCTACTGTTTTAAGAAGGAATTTCCTTATTAACCTCTAAATATAACGGAGAAGAATTTACTAAGGATTTATCAGGAGCTTATCGCAAGATCTTTAGATCTGTGTCTGGATCTGACATGAATTTCTGGATATTTTTGAAGAGCGTCAGTTTAATATAAGTGAACGTGAGAGTGTGTTGGGGAAATGACATGCCTCCAGAGACACATATGTTAATCAGCTACAGTTATATAATGATGCAGTGATAATTTCTGACACATCTTGAAGACAGACTTGAGAGAAGATCTGACCTCATCTGGAAATAGATTATTTAATAGTAATATTTTCAAAAAGTTAGAAAGGGCATTAGGTGATTCTGAAGAAAGGGATGTGACTTGGGCTCTTTTGGAACTTTAAAGATCTTCATCCAAGGTGGCCAGCATGGGACATCACGGTGAGTAGGATTCTGGGTGGCTACCAAGATACTGGGCACAAGTTGAACCCTCTATAGAGGTACCCAAGTAACCTTACATTAGTTGACTTGCCCTTCCAAATGGAAGACAGAGACCTAACCAAGGTCAACCCATTATGGCTTTGTGCTATCATCTGTGGATCACAATTAAGGACAGGACAACTCAATATTAACTAGCAGTCTGGATGGTCCAGGCTAAAGGTAAGAAATAAATTAATTTCATAATATAAAATCTGCATAGAACAATATTATGAGTTTAAACAGAGCTATTTTACAAATCATTCTTGGTATTATATCATTTTTCTGTTCACATTGTCAGTGTATTCAAAAGTTTTCTTAAATACTCTGCTCTCTTTAAGGTTTGACATAACCTCATTATTAACATTTCTTAGACTTATTAGAAGGTAAATTATACACTTATAGCTTTATTCAATTAGCTACTTGCAAATGCCTTGAACTCATAAATTTGGCTTTGGGTGTTTGTTTATTTTATAAATATTTATATGCATTCTATTGACTTAAGAATTCATTAGTGCCAATAAGTAATATTTGCCAAATATGTAGCAATATTAAGAGTGATTTTAAGTGTGTATAAATTTACGAATTGGGCAATTGAATCCGGCCCTTATTATCTTAGAATGGTTCCTTGTGACACTGACTGTTTTTACTTAGTTATGGTGTAATCGGAGCACCAATGTAGAAAAGAATATCTGTACACCTATCTGTTTATGTCAACTCTTAACATCCAGCGCCGACACCCAGTCCAGAAAATGCATTATTTATACATATAGCGTTGGTAAGGGATTACGTTTGAATGATGGAATAATTTAATGGTACTTAAAAGTGACTGACAATATTTTATATACAGAAGTCACGACTTATACGAAACCCACCAATATTAAATTGTAGTTTCGTTGGCTGCTAAATTCTTTGCATAGCACAGTTTACACTTAACCATGTACAAAAAATACATGTCACGTCTCTCCTTGTGATATCCCACTCTATTTTCATATTCGTGCTTGAAGCATTAGTGTAAGAAACAGATTTGCATACTACATTTGCCATGCAAATGCTTTCATGCTATTTAAATTAATGTAGATCCTTTTTGACAGCTAATAAACCATTTTAAATGCCTGCACTTTCTTTTGAAGTATCTGAGTTCTCACATCATTTTAGTCTGCATTCTTTTTTGCTGAGTGACATGTGTGTATATGAAATCATAGAGAAAATAGCTCTGCATGCAAACATAAGTCTCCAGACACAATTAATATATACATAATTCTGCAATATTTACAGATACAGTGTATACTGCTAGAAAGGGCAAGGTGTGATGTAATGGTTAATGTCTCAATTAATCACTGCAATAGCCTACTTAAATAGATTTTCTTGGAAAAATAAGTGTTACTATTCCTATGAGTTTTTTTATTTCATCATACTGTCATACAGAATACTTTCCCCTTCTGACATTGTGATTTATGTAGGAAATTAGTAACAAAAAGTGAAATTAATAACTATATTTGCTATGTAATTCTACACAGCATAGTGCTTAAATAGGGTGTATAGAATACCACAGAAAACTGACCTCTCTATCTTCAGTTTTGAACTTATTTCATAAATAAATATTGATGACTCTAGCATAATTAATTTGATTCACATAGGATTAAGGTGTCTCCATAATCCTGACTAGATTACATGCTTGATGCTTGATGACATTACAAATTTAAATCAATACTGTACAGTTTTACATAATAATACATAGAACAAATAGGGAACCTTCACATTGTCATTTGATGACAGCTCTTATTTATACAAAAAGTCACCATTTAATGTCACAAAAAAGAACAACTTTCATATTAATATGGAGCTTCAGTGTCACTTAATCATGCAGAAGCAGAGATACTGCAAGTATGATGGAAACCTCACTAGCATCAACATTTAACTATATTCACACACTCTTCTTATCACCAAATCGTCCCTGTCACATGGAGAGTCAGAAGTGACTTCACAAGAGGTGACAGCAGAGAGCTAACACCCTATTGCAGCACTAATGCATAATATTTAGTTTAATTAATTATTTTATTATTTTACTTTAGCAACTAACTAAACAAGGTGATGTTTGTAGTAGATTTATACAAGTAAAAAAAAAAACTTAAGCTAAGGAATGACAGTCTAGCAATGTTAAAATCTATGTGCATCACATTTGTAAGCAAATAATTGTTTAAACACTGCTATGATAATCTGCAATTAGATAGAAACCAAGAAATATCTGAGTCTGTAATCTATAGTGAGAATGTCATTCTACATTAGATAGAAACTCAGTATTCTCTGAGGCTGTCCTGATAGCCTATAGTTAGGATGCACCATAATATAGAAACCCAGCACTCTCTGACTTTCTCACTACAGGTTATCAGGACAGGCTCAGAGAGTGTTGGATTTCTATATTATGTAGGGTGCATCCTAACTAAACCCATCTCTCTCTGAGCCTGCCTGTAGTGAGAATGTCACCCTACATTAGAGAGAAAATCAGCACATGATGAGCCTGTCCTTAAAACCTGCAGTCATGTACTCTCCCTACATAAGATAGAAGCCCAAAACTCTTTGAGCCCGTCCCGATAGCCTGTAGTTAGGATGGCACGCTACATTAGATAGAAACCTACCTCTCTCTGAACCTGTCCTGATAACCTGTAGTGAGAATGTCACCCTACATTAGAGAGAAACTCAGCACTCGTTGAGCCTGTCTTGAAAACCTGTAGTTAGGATGTCGCTCTACGTTAGATAGAATCCCATCTCTCTCTGAACCTGTCCTGATAGCCTGTAGTTAGGTTGTCACGCCATGTTACATAGAAACCCACCTCTCTCCGAGCTTGTCCTGATAACCTGTAGTTAGGATGTCGCTCTCTCTGAGCCTGTCCTGATAACCTGTAGTTAGAATGTCACCCTACATTAGATAGAAACCCACCTCTCTCTGAGCCTGTCCTGATAACCTGTAGTTAGAATGTCACCCTACATTAGATAGAAACCCACCTCTCTCTGAGCCTGTCCTGATAACCTGTAGTTAGGTTGTCACCCCATGTTACATAGAAACCCACCTCTCTCCGAGCTTGTCCTGATAACCTGTAGTTAGGATGTCGCTCTCTCTGAGCCTGTCCTGATAGCCTGTAGTTAGGTTGTCACCCCATGTTACATAGAAACCCACCTCTCTCCGAGCTTGTCCTGATAACCTGTAGTTAGGATGTCGCTCTCTCTGAGCCTGTCCTGATAACCTGTAGTTAGAATGTCACCCTACATTAGATAGAAACCCACCTCTCTCTGAGCCTGTCCTGATAACCTGTAGTTAGGATGTCGCTCTCTCTGAGCCTGTCCTGATAACCTGTAGTTAGAATGTCACCCTACATTAGATAGAAACCCACCTCTCTCTGAGCCTGTCCTGATAACCTGTAGTTAGGATGTCGCTCTCTCTGAGCCTGTCCTGATAACCTGTAGTTAGAATGTCACCCTACATTAGATAGAAACCCACCTCTCTCCGAGCTTGTCCTGATAACCTGTAGTTAGGATGTCGCTCTCTCTGAGCCTGTCCTGATAACCTGTAGTTAGAATGTCACCCTACATTAGATAGAAACCCACCTCTCTCTGAGCCTGTCCTGATAACCTGTAGTTAGGATGTCGCTCTCTCTGAGCCTGTCCTGATAACCTGTAGTTAGAATGTCACCCTACATTAGATAGAAACCCACCTCTCTCCGAGCTTGTTCTGATAACCTGTAGTTAGGATGTCGCTCTCTCTGAGCCTGTCCTGATAACCTGTAGTTAGAATGTCACCCTACATTAGATAGAAACCCACCTCTCTCTGAGCCTGTCCTGATAACCTGTAGTTAGGATGTCGCTCTCTCTGAGCCTGTCCTGATAACCTGTAGTTAGAATGTCACCCTACATTAGATAGAAACCCACCTCTCTCCGAGCTTGTCCTGATAACCTGTAGTTAGGATGTCGCTCTCTCTGAGCCTGTCCTGATAACCTGTAGTTAGAATGTCACCCTACATTAGATAGAAACCCACCTCTCTCTGAGCCTGTCCTGATAACCTGTAGTTAGAATGTCACCCTACATTAGATAGAAACCCACCTCTCTCTGAGCCTGTCCTGATAACCTGTAGTTAGGATGTCGCTCTCTCTGAGACTGTCCTGATAACCTGTAGTTAGAATGTCGCCCTACATTAGAAAGGAAACCCA
Organism: Discoglossus pictus; assembly: GCA_027410445.1. Classification (NCBI taxonomy): domain Eukaryota; kingdom Metazoa; phylum Chordata; class Amphibia; order Anura; family Alytidae; genus Discoglossus; species Discoglossus pictus. Next base: position 266,266,522 of record CM050163.1, on the reverse strand, counting down.
TCTCTCTCTGAATCTGTCCTAATAACCTATAGTGAGCAAATCATCCTACATTAGAGAGAAACTCAGCACTCTCTGAACCTGTCCTGATAACCTGTAGTTAGGATGTCGCTCTACATTAGATAGAAACCTATCTCTCTCTGAACCTGTCCTGATAACCTGTAGTTAGGTTGTTACCCCCTGTTACATAGAAACCCACCTCTCTCTGAGCCTGTCCTGATAACCTGTAGTTAGGATGTCGCTCTCTCTGAGCCTGTCCTGATAACCTGTAGTTAGGATGTCGCTCTCTCTGAGCCTGTCCTGATAACCTGTAGTTAGGATGTCGCTCTCTCTGAGCCTGTCCTGATAACCTGTAGTTAGAATGTCACCCTACATTAGATAGAAACCAATCTCTCTCTGAGCCTGTCTGGAAAACCTTTAGTCATGTTCTCTCCCTACATAAGATAGAAGCCCAGCACTGCCTGAGCCTGTCCTGATAATCATCAGTCAGGAGCTCACCATCCATTAGACAGAAACTCAGCACTGTCTGAGCCAGTCCAGAAATTAACATGCACATATTCTAAATCCATATCTGTTTTACTTTATTTTCAATTCTGGTCATTAATCAGGGTTTTACTGTAGCCTAGAGACACATAATACAATTGAATGAGAAATGTAGTAATTATTTTTCTGCTGACCACCCAGTGTGCAGTCGACCAGCTCACGCTATATACAGCTTAGATTTATATTAACATATTTATATAGAGAGTTTAGAGAAAAGAGAGTTAGGGCTATTTCGCTGCTGTCGCTCACCCAATGTGGAAGTCTGGAAGTCTGCCAGCGATGTACAAACTGAATGTACAGAAGTTAGATCTTCTGGACATACCCAGCTCTGAGGATCAAGCAGGGAGATGATAGACATTTTCACATTAAGGGAATTAACAAAGCACATGATAGAAGCATATTTCTCAGAAGGAGACATTCTAGAACAAGAGGTCGTGCCCTCAAGCTGGAGAGCTCAGGAATTGTGAGGGTTAGCTACTTTACAGAAAAAGTGGTGGATTCATAGAATTGCCTCCAAGAGATGCGGTACAGACTAAGAACACAAAAACTTCTTGGAATAGAATTGTACCTTTATTTATTATTAAAAAGCAAAACAAAAGATCATATAAGGTCTTAAGAGTTACAGCAAGTAGAATCATGGCAGACTGGGCAGGACACGCAGCTCTCATCTGCTGTCAAAGTCTGTATCCTATTATTCCTAAAGTTATTATCATATATGTCTGTTTCCAGAAAATACATTTTCACTGCACAGTGTTTATTGCTGATTTTATCATAGCGCTTTCAGTTCTGACTAGCGTGATTAGTTAGTAAGAAAAATGAGGACCATCTGTAATTATATGTAATTGCAAAAAGTATTAGGAAATTAGGGGGTGTAAGAAAGAGGCTATGTAGATAAAAGTGCATTAAAGTAAAGCACAGAGCATTAAATGCTCTATGTAAATGGTAGTAAGTGAAATAGCCTTCCAGCAAAATTGGGTAGTGGCAATCACAGTAAAGGAATTCAAGCATGCCTGGGATATACATAAAGTATCCCTAGGATTAGACAAGTCAAGCATTTCATATTGATGGAATGCGCAGACTAGATTGGCTAAATTCAGGTGTAGACAAGGTCAGTCCTGGAGAACTGAACATATTCCTGAATTTCTTGATTTCCCTGGTGTGTACATATGAGCCAATCAGTATATCTGATTGGGTGATTGCCTCAACAGTGTGCAGCAGGGAAATACTGACCTAAGACTGCGTTTGGCACTCCAGGACCAACACTGTTTTTATCTGCCATCAATATCTTTGTTTTTATATTCTGTGACAAAAACAAAGCATAGTACAAACTGAAGGCAAAGTTACACCAAAAATTGTGTGAACCAAATAGAAATAAAAGGGCCACCTAAGCGGCTAAAACTGTACTTGTTGTACACAGTAGCAAGTGGGCTGTGTGAAAGAGTGAAGGAGATCAAAGATTTGTACTGAAGTTTTGGGGTGGATTATGTAGTAGCACAGTGCTTTATTTTGAAGCTGGTATGGAAAGACCCTTAAACTTGTTTCTTTCACCTCCTGTAGAGTTTAACTGATTCAGTCTCCTCAGAGAAATATAGGGATTGGGCACCAGAATACCTTTTATATTGCCCTGTTACCAGCAAAATAATCCCTAACTAGTAACTTGCCTGTCAAAATTGACGGGATACTTCCCCTGTGTCTCTTCCCCTCATCCCCCTCCCCTGTGTCTCTCCCCGCCCCACTCCCTCCCCTGTTTCTCTTTCCCCCTTTCCCCCTTCTGTCTCTTTCCTCCCCCTCCCCTGTGTCTCCCCCCTCTCCCTCCCCTGTGTCTCCCCCCTCTCCCTCCCAGTGTCTCTTACCCCCTCTCTCCTCCCCTGAGTCTCTTCCCCCACACTCTCTCCCCTGTATCTCTTCCCCCTCCCCTGTGTCTCTTTCCCCTATGTCTCTTCCCCCCCTCTCCCGTGTGTCTCCCCCGTGTCTTTCCCCCCTCCCCTATGTCTCTCCTTACCTCCCCCATTAACCCTCCTAACGCTGGCACCACGATCTGCGGCTTGTACGGAATTCGGTACAATCGGTTCTGGAGTGCGCATGCACATTTACCGTACAATAGTTTCAGTACAATAGTGCGCATGCGCTCCCACTGGAGCATTACACACTACGGAAACTATTATATGTGATAGCAGTAAGATTTTTTGAGGGAGCTGAACTAACCTCTACTCTACTATTTATCTATACTAGTGGTTCTCAATCTTTTTTGTTCTGGGGACCAGCTGTTCACCATCCAGTGCTTATGGGGACCGACTGTTCACCATTCAGTGCTCACGGGGACTGGCTGTGAGATCCAGAACATGTTTCACCTCATGTGATGTACTGAATTTTTGTTTAGTTTTGCTCTGACTTCAGTATTGCACAATTTAATAGCTTATACGTTCCTGTATAGTTTGTATATAACTTTGACTAATGGTAATGGTTCATATAAAGTGTTAGGGTCTCCAGCAGCTAATGGTCTAAGGGATTTGCACCGGTCCAGGAGCAGCTTTTGAGGACCACATATCCAACACTGTTGCCTGGAGATGGGTAATCAAGACTACAAGTAAACCTCCTGTTCACTAGAAAGTTTTGCTCTGTTTGTATAGTTTTCTATAGTTGAGAATAAGGAGATGATGTTTTAATTCCCAAATCACTGACTGACAAAATGAAGTGAGGAGTTTTTGATGTGCCAGTCTCCCTTTAACCCCCCCCCCCCCCCCAAACTAGTATTTATAACCAGTCCCTCTGCTCTGTCTCTTTATATGAGGCATATAGTAATTACACAGACCTGGCTGTTTTTGGTTGAAGAAATTAGCTTTTGATGTTGGTGTTGTCAGCTGTCCAGACCACAGTGTATTTTCCTCTTCAGATGTTATCCTAACAAGAAGTAAAGCTAGAAGTGCATGCTTAAACTGCTTCTATTTCTCTTGTTTATCAAGTAACATTATACCAGTAGCAACTTGATGTTACAAAAGCTTAAAAAGTAGTTGTACTGTGTATGGTTGAAAGAATAGATAGTACCAATACTACAAGCATTACATTCCTATTTATACAGTCATAATAGGAATTGTGTCTTTTATTGTTTTAAGTATCCAGTGAAAGTGTATGCAGACCATTCATTTCTTATGGTGTTAATCTCAAGAAAATCTTGGGAATAAGTTATTTCTTCTGGAAAAATCCCCAGGAAGTAATATGCAAATATATGATAGCTTGTAAACAGGATCCTATTGGATTTATGAGTGCAGGTAATTTGTTGCAGAGCGGGTCCAATTGATGTATATGAATACAAACCATTTCTTGCAGAGTGAATTCCATTGATTTGTTTCTGTACAAACCACTTCTTGTAGATTGGATCCAATTGATTTATGTGGGTACAAACCATTTCTTGCAGAGCAAATCCAATTGATTTGTATGGGTACAAACCAAATCTGTCTAGAATGGATTCCATTGATTTGTTTCTGCACAAGCCATTTCTTATTGAGTGGATCCCATTGATTTGTATGGTTACAAACCATTTCTTGTAAAGTTGGTTTCCATTGATTTATATAGGGGCGAAACATTTCTTGTTGGATCTCATTAAAAGGCCACTGTAGTACACAAATTTTAAGCATATCATAAGAAGATCATATTTTAAACATTACACATTTTTTATATGAAAAATACTGTATAGTAAATTGTAGTACATACATTTACTTTGAATATAAGCAGTATGTGATTGTTTTCTCCTCTGTCCTAAAATGCTACATGATATAAAGGAGCAGTGAAACTTATGGTTGCCAGAACTACAACATATCACATTTTTGTCCCTTTTGGCTTTGATGTAAACTAGATAAGTAAATATAAATATGAAGGTCCACATGAGTCTTGTTTTGTAGAGTGGATCCCATTGAATTATATGAGGACACATACAGCCCTATTAAATTTCCTCAACGTTTAAAACCGTAGCCCGTAATGTGGGCCGCAAGCCATGTGGCTATTAAATTGGCCCTGTAAAGCAACCCTCCAATGACTTGCGGGGTAAAGGCGAGGAAAAACTACAGAGAAGGCAACAAAACTAATAAGGGGAATGGAGGGGCTAAGTTATGAACAAAGACTAACCAAATTAAACTTATTTACTCTAGAAAAAAGGTGTCTAAGAGCCGATATGATTACCTTATATAAATACATGCAGGGTCAATACAAGGCTTTGTCAAGGAAACTTTTTGTGCCAAGAGGTTTTCAACTGACAAGAGGACATACTTTGAAGTAAAAAGATTTTGCCTTAAAGAAAGAAAAAGGTTCTTTGCAGTAAAGGTGGTTAATCTGTGGAATTCTCTACCAAAGGAGGTGTGACAGCGGATTCGATAGAGAACTTTAAAAAGGGATTGGATATATTTTTAAATAAAAAGGGCATTAAGGGTTATCCTTGATAAATAGAGAGGGAGTATTGATCCAGGGATGAATCCGATCACCAGTATCTGGGGTCAGGAAGAAATTTTATATTTTTATCCCTGTTGAGACAATTGGCAAAGTTTCACTGGAGTTTTTTTTCTGTTTGCCTTCCTCTGGATCAATTAACAATAAATCAGCATATTGTAGATCAGAGGAGATCTAAAACGGTTGAACTTGATGGACTAAAGTCTTTTTTCAATCTAAATTACTATGTAACTATAGCAAATTAATAGCACAACATTCTCAAGCTTGCAAACCTGCAATATAAAATACTTTATTTTCAGTTTAATTTTCGTGTTATATCGATCCCGGCAATCAATGTGTTAAAACATATAATGGAACTCGCATGGACTAGAATATCATATTTACTGATTTATTAATATTGCATTATTTCTGGAATGTGGGTCTGATCAAACCTTGTAATTGAAACCCATAAGGCTTTGAAATCTAACCTCCATTTTTCTGTTGCCATTGACTCCATCTAAACCCGTAACTACGTGTTTGACTAATTGATCATGCTCACGGCCGCATATCCAACGTGCGACAAATGGTTTACGGGTTTGCGTCTCAAGCTCGTAACTAGCGGCATGGTCTAATTTAATAGCTCTGTAACGCAGCCGAATTTCAAGCCAGCAGCCTTTGCGTGCTTGCCGATGCCGTTATGGGCTTGGAATTTAATAGGGCTGATTATGTTGTGTATAGTAAACCATTAAATTATATGGAGACATATAATATCCATTAAATTGTATGAGGCAAATTATTTCTTGTATAGTGGATGCCATTAAATTGTACAGGGACACATTATTTCTTGTAAAGGGAATGTCATTAAATTGATGGAAAAAAAATCTATTAGAGTGAATGTCATTACATTATATACTGACAAATTGTTTGTAGAGTGGCTGCCATTACATGTTATGGGGGCAAATAATTTCTTATAAGGTGGATAGTAAATAGGAGACTTTTATGTTAGCTCCATATTCTGTTCTGTGTCCATGTGTTTTGTTTGTTTATAGTGTGAAGATCAGTGTAAGTTTCTGGTATGTATTACATTGCATGCAGAAAGAGATCCAATTAAGATCTATGGGGTGAGGTGATTTCATACATTGGGATTCTATGAAAAGGCGATGAAAAACTGTTCAGTACACTGAGAAACTGAATTCAGGGATGGCTATTTATAGCAAGTACTCACCAGGCTGGAAGTGAAGCCAAGGTCTAAATTGTCAGAGTTTAAAATAACAATGGAACAGAATATTCACAAAGTTACAATACACCCCACAGTATGACAACCTGCATGATAACCATTTCACTGCCAGAGAGCACTGCACAGCAGTCCCCAAGTGTACATAGAACAATATGAAGAGCTAAAGGGAGAGCTTATATGGGGCAACAGGAGGAGTTATAGGGATAAATCATATAGAATATTAAGAGTTTAAAGAAGAAGCAATATAAAGTGATGGAGATTCAGTCATGTCCAACTCTCTGTGATCCTATAGACTGTAACATCCCAGGCACATCATGTGACTAGTTGTGCTCATCCATAAGGTTTTCATTGCAAAGATACTGGAGTGGGTTGCCAGTTCCTTCTCTAATGGACAACAATGTGTCTAACCTCTCTGCTATGGTATATGGTATAGCTCACAGCTTCTCTGAGATACACAAGCCCCTTAGCAGTCCTGAAAGGGAATGGGGTTATAAAAAGTATAAAAAGACGATGGGGAGATATATAAATATGTTATATGGGTGATATGATATAGGATGGTAACATGAAGCAATAACAGTTATAAGGAAAATATTGTATAGAGCAATATATCTATCTATCTATCTATATATATATATATATATATATATATATATGTATATATATATATATATATATATATATATATATATATATATATATATATATATATATATATATAAATAGAAAAAGTAGATGTTATATAAAACAATATACAGAGATATGGGCAGATATAATATGGAAATAGTAAAGGTTATAAGGAGGGGTTGTAGGGAACAGTAGAAGAAGTTACAGAAAAAGCTTATATGAAGCAATAAGAGTGATGATAGAGAGATGCATGTAACAGTAAGAGAAGTTAAAGGCTAGGCATTATTTGAAGTCATAGGAGGAGTTACTGGGTGAGGTTGTGCGGGGAGTATAAGGAGGGAGGCATTTATATGGAACATGAGGATATATAGTTAAGAATCCATCCCTATACAAACTTATGAGGTATTATAAGCTTTTGTGATGAATTATATTAAGCAAAAAATAATTTTTGATCATGTGATGTTATACTGAAAGGGTTAATCAGACCTAATAAAATCATGGCAGGCCCTGGCTGGCATAATGTGTGTGTTGATTTAAAAGAAGCACGGGCCAGTTCACACAATAAATGAGCCGCACATGTTCACATTGCTGGGAGACAGAGGCAGTACTCGGACAGATGGCTCAGCTTAGCCGGGAAAAGCCTTCAAATCCAAAACACATTTACAGAGCTGCTCAGAGGGGGCGCAGGGAATGTCTGTTCCTCTTCATTGCCCTCCAGATGGCTGCATAGGGCAGGAAGTGAGGTGGCAAAATACGTACAAAGGGGCAAATGCCCCCAAACCAAAACCTTAATATTTATGCTACCATATTACTGGTATAGCTAGTACACAATGTTACATCAGTGTTACACAATCACAGGTGTCATTTTATATTTATGGACCACTTTCCTAAGTGTCACTATATTTAGGATTCAGTGTTTTCTTGTTGTTGATTTATGATGGTGATATTTTTACTTCTGTACCATGTTATTTAAATATCCTTAGTTTTGTTTTGCTGATCATACAACTGCATTTGTTACATTATGGTAAATGGTGAGATTCCATAGAGATAGAATAAATGCTTGGCAAAACAGGAGGTAGTGGCAAATTAATTTGCAAAAATGTCAGCAAAATGGAGGCCATGCTTATTATCTATGCACTGGGTTTTAACATTTCTCATTGGGACTTGTGTGCTTGGCACCATCTGTAGAGAAGGATTGTAAGCACAACTACTATGGCCTCATTCAATTGCAATTTAGCCAATTGAACAGGACTCTATATAAGCACAGAGCATAATTTTTTACAGACATTTTTAGTTAAAGAACTTCTATCCAAAAGCAAGGTCTTAACTAACTAAAAACTTATGTAAAAGAATATGATTTGTGCTTATATAGAGCCCTATTAAATTGGCCAAATTGCAATTGAATGAGGCCATAATATAGGGTACATTTGAAGGATTGATTAATTGAGACACACACCAGAACACCGCTACTTATTTATTGAATAAGACAGTTTTTCTTTTGATGACACAGTTATATAACACTAGGAAATTGCCCGTCAAAAATGCCGGTTGCCATACAATGTGAGGCTTTTGCTCCCCTGAGCACCTGCGTTGGTTTTATTTTCAAAGTCCCGCATACCTGGCGTTGTCAGTGTAAGTGTTACTGTTTTGGCTGTTGTGTATTTTCTAAGTTCTGCGTGCCTTGCGTTGCAGAGCCTCATTTTCATCCTGTTTCAGAATTTTTGATTTCAGTTTTTCATCCGCCATTTTTTTCCGTTCTACGGCGCCTTCAGTGCTCATTGCAGCCTGAGTCGTGCGTGCGTCAACGGCTCACCTCGTTTCACAACGGACACAAAATTGTGACCAAGATCGCAAATGTTCCGGACACTGACAACTATATATGTGATATTTCAATAGTAGGGCTTTACAGTGGTTGAAATACAGTGTTATTGTAACATGCCATTCATTTTAACTCAATACAAATCTCAAGTTATCCTATTATTGCATTATGTCTACAGTATTTCCATTACATTATTACACCAGCATTACAGTGCTCATATTAAATTGCAACCTTAGAGTTACAGTGCTCCCATTATATGTAATTCCACAGTTACAAGGCTCATATTATACTGTAACAGAGTTAAAGTGTTTCAATTACATTGTAACCTCTGAGTTCCAGTGCTTCCATTATATTTTAACGTTAGAGTTGCATGGCTCATATTACATTGTAAATTCAGAGTTACATGACTCATATTATACTGTAGCTTCAGAGTTCAAGTGCTCCTGTTACATTGTAACTTCAGAGTTCCAGTGTTCCCATTACATTGTAACTTCAGAGTTACATGACTCATTATACTGTAACTTCAGAGTTACAGTGCTCCTATTACATTGTAGCTTCAGAGTTACAGTGCTCCCATTACATTGTAACTTCAGAGTTACAGTTCTCCCATTACATTGTAACTTCAGAGTTACATGACTCATTATACTGTAACTTCAGAGTTACAGTGCTCCTATTACATTGTAACTTCAGAGGTACAGTGTTCACATTGAATTGTAATTCAGATTTACAGGTAATCTCAGAGTTACAGGACTCATATTATACTGTAATTTCAGAGCTATAGTGCTCCCATTACATTGTAGCTTCAGAGTTACAGTGCTCCCATTACATTGTAACTTCAGAGTCACAGTGCTACCATTACTTTGCAACCTCAGAGTTACAGGACTCATATTATACTGTAACTTCAGAGTCCCAGTGCTCCCATTACATTGTAACTTCAGAGTTACAGGACTCATTATACTGTAACTTCAGAGTTCCAGTGCTCTTGTTACATTGGAAATTCAGAGTTCCAGTGCTCCTGTTACATTGTAACTTCAGAGTTTCAGTGCTCCTATTACATTGTAACTTCAGAGTTCCAGTGTTCCCATTACATTGTAACTTCGGAGTTACAGTGCTCCCATTACATTGTAACATCAGAGTTACATGACTCATATTATACTGTAACGTCAGAGTTCCAGTGCTCCCATTACATTGTAACTTCAGAGGTCCAGTGTTCCCATTACATTGTAACTTCGGAGTTACAGTGCTCCCATTACATTGTAACTTCAGAGTTACATGACTCATATTATACTGTAACGTCAGAGTTCCAGTGCTCCCATTACATTGTAACTTCAGAGTTACATGACTCATATTATACTGTAACGTCAGAGTTCCAGTGCTCCCATTACATTGTAACTTCAGAGTTACATGACTCATATTATACTGTAACTTCAGATGTCCAGTGCTCCTGTTACATTGTAACTTTGGAGTTCCAGTGCTCCTGTTACATTGTAACTTCAGAATTCCAGTGCTCCCATTACATTGTAACTTCAGAGTTACATGACTCATATTATACTGTAATTTCAGATGTCCAGTGCGCCTATTACATTGTAACTTCAGAGTTCCAGTGCTCCTGTTACATTGTAACTTCAGAGTTACAGGACTCATATTATACTGTAACTTCAGAGTTCCAGTGCTCCTGTTACATTGTAAATACAGAGTTACAGGACTCATTATACTGTAACTTCAGAGTTCCAGTGCTCCCATTACATTGTAACTTCAGAGTTACATGACTCATATTATACTGTAGCTTCAGAGTTCCAGTGTTCCTGTTACATTGTAACTTCAGAGTTCCAGTGCTCCCATTACATTGTAACTTCAGAGTTACATGACTCATATTATACTGTAGCTTCAGAGTTCCAGTGTCCAGTGTTCCTGTTACATTGTAACTTCACATTTACAGGACTCATTATTCTGTAACTTCAGACTTCCAGTGCTCCCATTACATTGTAACTTCAGAGTTACATGACTCATATTATACTGTAATTTCAGAGTTCCAGTGCTCCTGTTACATTGTAACTTCAGAGTTCCAGTGCTCCCATTACATTGTAACTTCAGAGTTACATGACTCATATTATACTGTAACTTCAGAGTTCCAGTGCACACATTACATTGTAACTTCAGAGTTACATGACTCATATTATACTGTAACTTCAGAGTTCCAGTGCACACATTACATTGTAACTTCAGAGTTACATTGCTCTCATTACATTGTAACTTCAGAGTTCCAGTGCTCACATTATATTTTAAGTTCAGAGTTACAGTGCTCCCAATACATTGTAACTTCAGAGTTCCAGTGCACACATTACATGGTAACTACAAAGTTCCAATGCTCCCATTACAGTGTAACTTCAGAGTTCCAGTGCCCCCATATTACATTGTCACTTCGGAGTTCCAGTGTTCCTGTTACATTGTAACTTCAGAGTTACAGTGCTCCCATTAAATTGTAACTTCAGAGTTACAGTGCTCACATTATAATTTAAGTTCAGAGTTACAGAACTCATATTACACTGTAACTACAACGTTTCAGTGCTCCCATTACAGTGTAACATCAGAGTTACAGTGCTCCTATTACATTGAAACCTCAGAGTTCCAGTGCTCCGATTATATTGTAACTTCATAGTTACAACTTCAGAGTAACTTCAGAGTTCCAGCACTTTCATTATATTGTAATTTCAGAGTTCCAGTGCTAATGTTACATTGCAAATAAAGAGTTACAGGACTCATTATACTGTAACTTCAGCGTTCCAGTGCTCCCATTACATTGTAACTTCAGAGTTCCAGTGCTCCTGTTACATTGTAACATCAGAGTTCCAGTGATCCCATTACATTGTAACATCAGAGTTCCAGTGATCCCATTACATTGTAACTTCAGAGTTACAGTGCTCCCATTACATTGTAACTTTAGAGTTCCAGTGTTCCTGCTACATTGTAACTTCAGAGTTCCAGTGCTCACATTATATTTTAAGTTCAGAGTTACAGAACTCATATTAAACAGTAACTACAAAGTTCCACCGCTCCCATTACAGTGTAACTTCAGAGTTACAGTGCTCCCATTACATTGTAACGTCAGAGTTATAGTGTTCCTGCTACATTGTAACGTCAGAGTTACAGTGTTACCATTACAGTGTAACTTCAGAGTTACAGTGCTCCCATTACATTGAAACCTCAGAGTTACAGTGCATCACATTACAGTGTTCCTGCTACATTGTAACTTCAGATTTCCAGTGCTCCCATTACATTGTAACTTCTGAGTTCCAGTGCTCCCATTACATTGTAACTTCAGAGTTACCGTGCTCCTGTTACATTGTGAATACAGAATTACAGGACTCATTAAATTGTAACTTCAGAGTTACAGTGCTCTCATTACATTGTAACTTCAGAGTTACATGACTCATATTATACTGTAACTTCAGAGTTCCAGTGCTCCCATTAAATTGTAACTTCAGAGTTCCAGTGTTCCTGCTACATTGTAACTTCAGAGTTCCAGTGCTCCCATTACATTGTAACTTCTGAGTTCCGGTGCTCCCATTACATTGTAACTTCAGAGTTCCAGTGCTCCTGTTAAATTGTAACTTAACAGTTCCAGTGCTCCCATTACATTGTAACTTCAGAGTTCCGGTGCTCCCATTACATTGTAACTTCAGAGTTCCAGTGCTCCTGTTAAATTGTAACTTAAGAGTTCCAGTGCTCCCATTACATTGTAACTTCTGAGTTCCAGTGCTTCCATTACATTGTAACTTCTGAGTTCCAGTGCTTCCATTACATTGTAACTTCAGAGTTCCAGTGCTCCTGTTAAATTGTAACTTTAGAGTTCCAGTGCTCCTGTTACATTGTAACTTCAGAGTTACAGTGCTCCTATTACATTGTAACCTCAGAGTTCCAGTGCTCCCATTACATTGTAACTTCAGTTACAGTGCTCACATTATATTTTAAGTTCAGTTACAGTGCTCCTGTTACACTGAAACCTCAGAGTTCCAGTGCTCCCATTACATTGTAACTTCAGTTACAGTGCTCACATTATATTTTAAGTTCAGTTCCAGTGCTCCTGTTACATTGAAACCTCAGAGTTCCAGTGCTCCCATTATATTGTAACTTCATAGTTACAACTAATTTTACACTTCAGAGTAACTTCAGAGTTCCAGCGCTTTCATTATATTGTAATTTCAGAATTACAGGATTCATATTATACTGTAACTTCACAGTTATAATGCTCCCATTATATTTTAAGTTTAGAGTTATAGTGTTCCCAATCTATTGTATCTTCAGAGTTCCAGCACTCTTATAATATTTTACATCAATGTTACAGTGCTCTAATTGCATTGTACCTACACAGTTACATCAATCCAGTTACATTCTTTATTTATGAAATGTTGTTTAAGCATTATAATACTATTGTTTTGTTACTTTAAAAATGTATAACTACCATTACATTAATGTTCAGTTACATCATTCATTACGTTTGCTGCATATTTATATTACTATTATATTGCTACAGAACTCATATTACATTTTTAGTTATGACACATAACGATCTCATTATGTTATTACTTTCATATCATTAAATTATTACTTCAGAGGTACAATATTGTATGAACAACACACAAGTGCATCTGTACATGAGCACTACAGGGTTAGATCATTAATGCATCAGCTAATGTATGTATCTCAGACTATGTCATTGTTACTTGTTAAAATGTTTCATTATATAATATAAATGTACCTTACAATAAAATTTCAGTATTATAATGTTACAACTGCTTTTATCTCAGGGCTTAGTATTATAGTAATATCCCAGTATTTGTTGACCCCCACAGTATAGTATTTTATTTATTTATTTACATTTTTATGTAGCACCTTTATAAAACAGTACATCATTGTTAGAGGGTTGTGTTTAGTTGAACAACATATGAACGACATAATAGACTTTGGTTTAGTTGCTGAAATTGTGCAAGGTGCCAGAGTCAAGATGAAGGTCAGGAGCGCAGTAGGTGAAGACAGATATCATTGGGAGTAGAATGAGGGAATCTACGTTGGAAAGCAAGAGCAATTGAAGCTTCAAGGAGGTGTGAAATATGTGTAGGTTGGGAGACTTACACTTAGGTCTTATGTGAGGTGGGAGTTTATATCAGTGAAGGGGTGAAGGAGGGAGAATGAATGGGAACTGGATTATGGACAGAGTGGGAATATGAATTTCAATCTAGAGAGACTTTCAAATTACAGAGAGCATCGTGACACATAGGGTGGCGCGAGGTATGAAGGAGCAAGACCATGTAGAGATTTACATACAGGGGTTATGTATTTGAAAAGGCAGCTGTAGTAGTCAGGAAGATCCATTTTAGTTGGGCCGGAGATTGGAGGTGTGGGTTGTGTGGAGTACATAATACGGCCATAAGCATTTTGTATTGGAGTGGGGTGAAATTGTAACCTGTAAGACCAATGAAAAGTGTGTTACATTATTTTGTAATTTCATAGTGTTATTGTGCCTCAGTATCCATGTGTTACTACTGGAATATTTGCCTCGATATTTGCCTCAATAATACAGGGATAAACTAATAGCACTTTACAGCTACAATAATAACATTAATAATGAGAGTTTTACATTATCTCATGTTACACATTGTCATTTTGGTAAAATAACGTTACTTCACTATTATAACATTACATCAATACTAATCAATGTAATAATAACATAAGCTAAATACAGCTATAGATTATCACAGCTTTAGGAGTGTTTAATGACAGGATTTATGATGTAGTAAAACTGGATGTGGAACAGACTTCTAACGTCTCTTTTAATACCACAGAGGTTAAAACTCCATCTTTTTTCACTGCCCAAATAAGCCGCAGCAAATGAATGTATAAACCAGATTCCAGGCCCCTGCAAATGTTATTGTTGGATGCTGAACCCGTTTAGCGTGTTGAAAACTCGAGAGTAATATTTATGTGTTCTCGGGGATGACCTCTGACCTCAGGTCATAAAACTTCTTGGCATGTTTCATTTGGGAAACTCTTCTGTTACAGGTGTTGGACACCTGCATTTTGCATTTTATACATGTTAAAAGGTTTGAATCGTTGGTGGTACAATAGTAATCTTTAGGTTGACAAAGATATTAGGTTATATTAATCTATTTGCCGCCATGGAGGCATGGAGTTTACTGAAATATTTAAGGGTTCTTCCCTCCTTGGACACTTTTGTAGGAAAACTTCTGAACATGTTTAGAATCATAGAATTGTCTTTTACAAACATCAACATGCTTGTATTATACAACATGATGGCGTATTTGATGTTTGAGCACAGCACAATGAATTGGACCGGCTTTTTCTAGAATTTAAGAGAACCCTTCACGTTATCTGCTGCCATGAGGCATAGTAAATAAGTGATGTTCTGGTTTTCATATTCTAAGATGCAAACAAGATTGGTCTATGGTGGCATGATGGTGATTATTTGTCAAAGAACTCTAATTCTTCAATATCTCTCAACAAGCCCCACTCTCTCTATCTCTCGCTTGCTTCCTGACTTTATTTTCCACCTTTCGTCTTGCTTATCCCTTTCCCTCATAGTTTATCCTCACTCTCTTTTACCATCTGCCTTCTTCTCATGTCACATCCCTCCCTCTGCACTCTTTTTTTCCATTTCCTCCTCATTCCCCTTTTTTTCCTATCCTATTTACAATTCCTTTCTTTCCCTAGGGTAGATATGAAAGCTGTCCTGGATGCAGCACAGTGGGAAAATCCTGTCCTGTCTAAATTTACTAATATAATATTCAGAAGGATCATAATTGCTGTGTTCGGTTTAGCATAGTCATTTACAGCCTTATTAAATTGCAATTCGGCCAATTGAATAGGGCTCTATATAAGCACAGAGCATTTTTTTTTTACAGCAGTTTTTAGTTAGTGAACTTCTATCCAAAAGCAAAGTCTTCACTAACTAAAAACTTCTGTAAAAAACATTCTATGTGCTTAAATAGAGCCCTATTCAATTGGCCGAATCGCAATTTAGTAAGGCTGATACTATGTACAGTACAAGTCATCTGCTAGTCCTGGCTTAAAAGGCCACTGAAGTCAGTGTAGGTAAGATTTCAATTAGTTCAAAGCACACAATAATGAATGCAAACTTTAAATAGAAACCTCCTCTGCATCCAAGGTCCTTTTTATAATGATAAGTTACAATAATAAAACACAGCAGTTGTCCCAATTACAGCTGCAAAGGCTGCTTTAATATTACACTTTTTTTTTGTTTGTTTTACCAGTTTACCCATAACAGTTCTTAAAAAGTGTATACTGTAAATAAGGTGCTTTACTTTGATGACTGATGTAATTTCGAGGAAAGGACTGGCGGTACTCTTGAACTTATTATCAAGAAGCATTGGGGATGAGAAGTTCAAGTGTATTTAACCTGCAGGATGGATCTATCCTACTTGGGTGAATGTGTAATTCCAGGTGCTAACTACTCATTTCCTAATCCAAATAATGTAGAAATGGTGATATTTTCTTCATTGGGTTATTGTGCTGTTTGAGATTTTCTTGTTGCGGGTATATTCATAGGTGTGTGGCTGAAACAAGTTTGAATGACCATACTCAAAACATGGACTCAAAGGCATTCACATGAAATCAAAAGTGTTTGAGCCTAGCCAACATACCTACTGCAACTTCATATATTTATATGAATATTCATTTGTCCCTCATAATGTTTAAGTGAGCTCCTCTAGTAATAATCATGAGGTAAAAAAAGCTTACAAAGATATTAATACATATTTTGCACTGCTAGTAGGAAACAAAAAAAAGTGTTGTTTTATTTTAAGTGTGCTACTCCAGGACTTTTAAAAAAAAAATTGCAAAGATTTCTGACATATGCTCCATGCTATGCTGTTTGTCGTACATTTTGAACAGTAAAAATAGTGTAATGTAAAGGTCAGAATGTTTTTAAAACATATCTATATTTATCTGATTGTATCTCTTCTAAAAATGGCTGCAACTATTTATATAATCTTGTCATACTTGCTTCCATCTTACTGCAGTAATAAATCAGCTGAAATGCATCAACTAGGTATCTAGGTACATCTATTTGTAAAGATAATCTAATATTATTGATTACTGAAAAAATTATATTGATGTGGATGGCAGATTGTTCATTGGTTTGTATTGAAAAGTGTTAAGAAATCTTTCTGAGCTGTGGTACATCATGAGTAATTCATGTGCTCCCTAACTGAGGAGCTTATTGGTTTTGAAAGTGGCAGTATCCAACAGCTTAAAGGTAATAGTCACCCCACACTTTAATGCAGTCTAGGCCTCAACATAGCCCAATCTTTCAATATGTTTAATCCCCTTCATTGATATGCACCATATAATCATATTCTAAACATTAAAAGATCACTTTTTATCTATATGGTTCTTTGAATAACTGCACTTAGGCCTCCATTTAATTGCAAGCCCGCAGTTGTCTCCATACCGGCCGTAAGTCTGCAACAGTTACAGAGCAATTTAATTGAGCTTGCTACCTGGCTGAAAGCCTAAACCGTAAACCATGCACCCGTAAGTAACAATTAAGGCAATGATTAATTAAGCAAGGCCGTATCTACCGATTTAAAAACATCCACTAGTAAATTATGTCAGTAAAACATGGAGGTTAAAGTCAATCAATTAGCTTTTAGAAGTCGGATAAGTGATCAGATTCACAATCCCGCCATGTACAAAGTAATAAAAATGAATGATCATACTGTTCTATTCCATGTGGGTGGCCTGATATGTATTAACTCCTTGATTACCAAGATTGATATAACATGGAAATAAAACGTTAAAAAAAAAAAAAAAAAAACAGCTTTGCGAGCTTGGGACTGTTGTGCAATTAATTCTAATGTCTTTCAAGGCAGTAGTGATTTTTTATTTGCATTTATAGTGCTACGAACAGGTGTTTAACCCCCGTGGGAGTATTTTTTCTTCTACATTAGCCACTTACGGGTTTGAAGGCAACTGTGGGCTTGAGGAATTGTAGCAATTGAATAGAGATTTGCAATTGTAACATTTACAAACTTGAAAGATCAAAGGCTTAGATGGGTCAGAGTTACGATTTTGACAACCGCAGGGATTTTCAGCCTGTAACCCGCAAATCGTTTGCAGGAGCTAAAAGACGCCAATTGAATAGCAAATTATTTTACGTGCTCCAACTACAATTTGCTCAATTGAATGGAGGCCTAGTAATTACAGTTAAAAAAATACTTTAGTCCATCAAGTTCAATCTTTTAAGATCTCCTCTGATCTGCAATATGCAGATTCATCGTTAATTGACCCAGAGGAAGGCTAACAAAAAAAAAAAAACAAGTGAAACTTTGCCAATTGTCTCAAAAGGGAAAAAAATAAATTCCTTCCTGACTCCATAAACTGGCGATCAGATTCTTCCCTGGATCAATACTCCCTCTCTAATTAACCAGGATAATCCTGAATGCCCTTATTATTTAAAATATATCCAATCTATGTTTAAATTAACTATCAAAGCCGCTGTCACTACGTTAACCACCCTTACTGTGAAGAAACCTTTTCTTTCTTTAAGGTGGAATCTTTTTACTTTCTAATCTCAAAGGATGTCCTCTTGTCAGTTGATAAACTCTTGGCACAAAAAAGATTTGTATAGTGGAAGAATTATATTTGCTTCCCTTGCTTCTATACCCTTCTTAATACATGCTAATATTTTATTTGCCTTTGCAGCTGCTGCTTGGCATTGAGCACTGTTACCTAGGCTGTTGTCCATAAGTACACCCAAATCCCTTTCAATATCTAATACCCCTAGATTTGCTCCATTAAGTTTATAAATTGCATGGCTATTTTTCCTTCTTAAATGCATAACTTTACATGTATTCATATTAGATCTCATCTGATATTTTGTTGAAAGGAAAGTACATCATTATCTTGCACAACTTTGTGTCATAAGCGGGGCACAAAAGTTGAAGGTTGGCCAATGAGCTCATCACCAGGCCCGCAAGTTAGAGGGGGAAGAACATAGCATTGTGTGGCAAACAGCATTGCCAGGCTTAATTTTTTATTGGCGTCATTTTTGATGGACAATTTGCTAGTTACATATTAATGCTGTTATATTAAAGGCTGTGCTATTTTATTTTCCATTCTAAAAACCTTTTTAGCATATGTAAAATAAATGAGTACAGTCATGGGTGTAGGAGTCAAAATACTTTTAGGGGATGCAGCCTATAGTTAGTATACAAAGACCACATAACAGCTTATCTATACATACACCCTGACATTGCCCCAGGGATGGAGTCCCATTCAGAGCCATATATACTGTATTTCCCTGTCATATGTATTCACCAATCTTTGTTGCTGTAGCTATAACCAAGTCTAACTTCAAGTTCTTTGTACCACCTTTGTCATGTGCCAGCTGATACAATAGTTATTAACTATTTGATATTTGTTTACCGCTCAATGCCCATCTGTTTATAGGTTACCAAATGCTCAATAGCAAGACATTTAAAAAGTGGTGAAGAGTCAGATAATGACAATCGGCACATTCTTTTTAGAAAATTAAAGCAATAAATACACATTTTCCTGTCCACTTCTACAATTATAGAAAAGACTGGCTAGCGGACTGGGGTGTAGGAGCCAGAATAATTCTGGGAGGGGGGGGATATGGCTCACAGGCCATAAAATAGCTTATTTATATATACATACAATCATAGAAAAAACAGGGGGGATTTCCCCCGTCCCATCCCCCAAGTTCCTACACCCATGCTAGTGGAGCTAATGAATAAATGAATAATCACCCTCCCCCACTACACAAGGTAGCATGGTAGGTGTCTGTTTTATAAATATAAGTGGGTGGTCAGATCCCCTTTCTATAAAAATAATTATCTTTCCCTCTCCCCTAAATATTAAGAGACCAACTTTACTCTAGGCAGCAGAGGGCCCCTATCCTGTTGTGGGCCCCGGTGCTTTGCCCCTGCTTCGGCACTACTCCTGTCCATCTTCATAGCAGTTTCTTGTCAAATAGTTCAATTGAAAATTCTTGTAATATAGATATTAAATGTACTTGTACTGTAGTAAGTGGGACCCCATGACAGTCACTCTTGTAGCCCAGTGAATATCTTTCAGCATGTCTAGAAAGAAGGAAGGAACTGTGGGGACTAAATAGTGTATTAATGACAGAGTCCAGCAATGCATTTAAATGCATGTAATAGTTACTTGATTAAATGTTGTTGTATGCAGAGTTTAAAATTCTGTTCCTAGGGACTCATGTGTCCTTTTAAGATTATACTCATACAGCTATATTATTTTGAGGAAATGCAAATTTAAGACATTTGCTTGTTAGGAACTCAGCATTCTTAGAAGTGTCGACATGTGTTATGGTGTGAGTGAGCATGGAGACAGACCGCTAATCCCTGCAAATACTAGCATCCTAATGAAGAGCATTATAAATCTACCATCTAATCCTTCATGCCACACCACACGTGGTGAAATCTTCAACTTGGAATTAAAAGATTTAGAATTCTGAAATTCACAGACCTAAGATCAGATGCTCTAGATCCATAAGCAGAGACAATGGATGAGAATGGAGAGAACAAATATGGCAGCTGTTTATAAAAATGTCTTTTGCTTTTACTACATTTTTAATGATGGATTTTATAGAAAGTTTTCTAAATATTACACTAGATATTACAGGAGGCAGGGAGTGTTAGTTAAACTGACATATCATACCTGTAATCTGCTCAGGAGGCCAAGAGTCATAAAGATGTAAACTCACATGCTTCAATTGAAAGCAGAAAGTGCACTGTCAAACATTAGTATAGTTCAGTCCATGGTGGAAGCAACATCATACATCTCCTAGGACAAACTGAGCCCACTTTGTTTCTAAGATCAGCACAATTCTGTCCTATAAGAAACTGAGCCCTTAAACACAGCACTGTAATTAGCACATAATGGCCCTTGGAGAGACTGATTCCTTAAACATGTCACTATCATTGGTATACATTGGTCCTTTGAGGGACTGAGCCCTTAAACATGTCACTGTCATTAATACACTTAGTCTTGGAGTTGCTGAGCTCTTAACATTTTACTGCCATAAAAAAATGGCCCAGTTTACACATGCCCTCATAATAGCACTCCTACAGCAGTCCATTGTATATCAGCAAGATTACAGCTTCAATTGAACTCATCTATAAACTGCTACATGTCTGGGAATCTGTCCAACTGAATTATACAGCAGTGCTTAATCCAAGTTCTGCAAGGAATGAAAAAAGGTAATATATTTTACAAGGATGGTGTATTTCACTGTATCAATACAAATAACAAAACCTACATTTTAAAAAGTTAGATTTCATTATACTAGATTTCATTATAAACACCCATTTAAAAAAAATAATTCAACAAAAAGAAAAATGTGTGCAATATTGGCTGCATATTTACTTTTGCACATAAATAGAAGATAATTTTTTTAGGAAGAAATTGTATGCTAAACCTTTCCTGAATGCTTAAATAATAATGCTAACCTAATTTCATAGTTGCAGGGTGTACATAACCAAAAGTAGTAGCTGGGTATGTGGAGTATATTTGTGTTTCTATGTGAAGAAATGAGGAATGTGAATGCCAGCTGAACATCAAGACACAGTATTTTTGTCTTTGTAGGTTTTATTTTATATATGGAAACAGTCTGGGATATCTGCCAGGATGAATAAAGATATACATTGTAATAAGAAGACGCTACCAGAATCTTCCCACATCACCAGACCACACCACTTACCTAATATAACTCAAGTACAGTGGCAGGCACTTCAGAACTACAGACTCATAACATAAGATGTATGCTTGCTAATGCCAAAAGTTTGCCAGGAAAAATCGGAGAGTTAGAATTATTAGCAATTAATGAAAAATGGGATTTAATAGGCATTACCGAAACGTGGTGGGATGAATCTCATCACTGGACTGTTAATCTGAAAGATAGGGGGAATGGTAAAATAGGAGGAGGGACTTGTCTGTATGGTAAGCCTGAGTTTAAACCAATAGTCAGAGAAGATATTTATGCTGGAACTAGCTATAATGTTGAATGTTTGTGGGCAGAGTTAAATAGCGCAGAAGCAAATAAAAAAATATATATATTGGTTGGAGTATGCTATAAAACCACAAATATAATTGAAAATGAGGAAATGCAATTATTGTTACAGATTGTAAATGCAGCTAAGCATTGGCAAGTTTTATTAATGGGAGATTTTAACTACCCTGAAAAAAACTGAATGAATGAGACCAACAGTTCAGCTAAGCGGAGCAGGTTCTTGAGTACACTCAGGGATCATTATCTGGCCCAGGTTATACAAGAGAGTATAAACAGGCATTTCAATTATACAAACAAGAGGGGACAGAGACTGCTTTATGTAAGTACTACTTGACAGTACTATTTGACTGGCTAAAATAGAAAATGAAAAATCAGTTGCAAAGGAGAGTAAGACTAACCCTAAAATATTTTTTAAATATATTAATGAGAAGTAGGTCAGTAAGGAAGCTATAGTGACCAGGAAAAGGCAGATGAGCTAACTTTTCTTCAGTATACACAAGGGAGGTACCAGTGGTTGGTACACTGCAACAAAATGGGGCTACACTACCTTCACCAAACAATTGGTTAACGCAGGACGAAATCCAAAAGAGGTTGGAAAAAATACCTTTTAATAAAGCCCCAGGTCCAGATGGAATACACCAAATGGTACTGAGGGAACTGGGTTCTGTAATAGCCAAACCATTATATCTAACTTTTCAAGATTCACTCAACCAGATGACTGGAGAAAAGCAGAGGTGATACCTATATTTAAGAAGGGAGCAAGAACAAATCCAGGAAATTATAGACCTGTAAGTTTCACTTCTGTAGTGGGAAAGCTTTTAGAAGGGTTAATAAGGGATAGTATAGAAGAATATCTCTGTTTAAACAAGATTATTAAAAGCGATCAACACAGATTTATGAGGGATAGGTCATGTCAAACAAACCTAATTTGTTTCTATGAAGAGGTTAGTAGGAACCTGGATCAAGGCAACTCAGTGGATGTAGTCTTTTTGGATTTTGCTAAGTCTTTTGATACAGTACACCATGGGAGAAAATTGAGCAAACTAAGGGATAGAGGAATTGCAGTAAGTATTTGCTCATGGATTGAGAGCTGGCTAAAAGACAGGAAGCAAAGGGTTGTGGTAAATGGAGCATGCTCAGATTGGACTAATGTGGTAAGTGGGGTTCCTCAGGGTCCAGTATTAGGTCCTCTCCTTTTTAACATATTTATTAATGACTTAGAAGTAGGATTGGAAAGTATTGTCTCCATTTTTGCTGATGACACTAAGTTGTGCAAGGTAATTAATTCAGATAATGATGTACTTGCCCTAGAAAGGGATTTGCATAAATTAGAGAAATGGGAGACTAAATGGCAGATGAGATTTAATAAGAATAAATGTAAATTTATGCATTTGGGAGGGAAAAATAGCCATGCAATTTAAATTCTTAATGGCGCAAATCCAGGGGTATCAGATATTGAAAGGGATTTGGGAGTACTTGTGTACAACCACCTAGGTAACAGTGCTCAATGCCAAGCAGCATCTGCAAAAGCAAGTAAATTATTAGCAAGTATTAAAAAGGGTATAGAAGCAAGGGAAGCAAATATAATGATGTCACTGTGCAAATCCCTAGTAAGACCTCATTTGGAATAGGGAGTATTATTTTGGGCACCACTTCATAAAAGAAGACACCTTAGAGCTGGAGAAATTACAGAGAAGGGCAATAAAACTAATAGAGGGAATGGAGGAGCTAAATTATGAAGAAAGACTAACTAAATTAAGCTTATTTTCTCTAGAAAAAAGGCATCTAAGAGGGGATATAATTACCTTATATAAATATATTCAGGGTCAATACAATTCAAGTGAGCTTTTTATGTCAAGAAGTTTTCAACTGACAAGAGGACATCCTTTGAGGTTAGAAGTAAAAAGATTTCACCTTAAAGAAAGAAAGGGGTTCTTCTCAATTGCTATGTAACTATGTAATTCTATCTGCTTGACTCACTCACCTCCTTCTGTATCCCAATAATGTAGCTACTATGCACTAAGGCACCCTCACAGTCACTCCCACATGCTAAACACAACCCCCCCCCTTACTACTGCACTATTATCTCATTATTGAATCTTCTCATTTATTTCCTTATTCTACTTATATAGACCTAAAATATACAGTATATTCTCCCATGTTCATTGACACAACCAACAACCATGTGAGAATTTGTTGCTCCACTCCCACCCTGAGCCCAATATCATATTTCATTTATGCTCTTTCACTATCCACACTTCACTACCCCTGCACACATTCCCTTATACCTACATTTTTTAACATACACACACATATATATATATATATATATATATATATATATATATATATATATATATATATATCCTATTTTTGTCTGTAGTCTTTGGCTAGAAATTAACAAGCTAAGTAGTACCAATCTTTTAATATATCTTAACATTTTGGTAAAGCTTGCCATAGAAAAAGCATTTTTATGTTAATATCATCATAAAGCTAATGACTCATGTAGTTCCTTTACTGCACACTGGCTGACATGGACACATCTATTAGATATTATAAATCCAAAGCAGACATTTAAAAATGAAAACACTGTGAAGCATTTTCAAATACCCTCTTTCAAATACAATGCTGTTGCCACTCCTTATCACCTTTCCAATATTGCTGCTGATGATGATACCACAGCATTGCTGGTGTGCACACAACCTTGATCAACCTTTAACTACTTGCATAATTCAATAAATATGCCAAACCTCTCTCTGCAAATTATGCCCATTATTTACACTATCAATATCTGCTTGGTAGAACTGCAACATACTTAAGTACAGTATATAAATATAAGTCCAAGTTTACGTCTCCATAGCAAAGTAAAGTATCTATGTGACAATGCACTTAACATTTCACATGTATCTGGAGTTGCAGATACCAAGATAGCCATAAATATAAATGCATTTCACATACCAGAGAGAGATAGGCAGTTGTAACAACATTTGACCTTACAAGCTTTTAAGTTACAGTACACAATTTTTGTATTTCCATGAATCCAAAACACTCTACAAAAGGTTCATCAGTTTTTAAAAGAGATGCACTAGTTGCTAACAATATTAATAATAACTTGAGCAAACTGTTTTGTACAAATATAGTTACATAGTTACATAGTATTTGAGGTTGAAAAAAGACTTATAGTCCATTAAGTTCAACCTTTTATGATCTTTTCTGATCTGCAATATGCAGATTAGTTGTTAATTGATCCAAAGGGAGGCAAACAGAAAAAAAAACACAGGTGAAACTTAGTCAATCATCTCAAAAGGGAAAATAAAAATAAAAAGATCCCTTGACAAATCTTTATACTGCCCCTGAATGTATTTACAAAGGGTAATCATATCCCCTCTTAGACGCCTTTTTTCTAGAGAAAATAAGTTTATTTTGGTTAGTCTTTCTTCATAACGTAGCCCCTCCATTTCCCTTATTAGTTTTGTTGCCATTCTCTGTACCTTTTCAAGCAATAAAATGTCCTTTTTTTATGAAGTGGTGCCCAAAATTGTACTCCATATTCCAAATAAGGGCGTCCTAGGGATTTGTATAGTGGCATAATTATGTTTGCTTCTCTTGCTTCTATACCCTTCTTAATACATGCTAATATTTTACTTGCCTTTGCAGCTGCTGCTTGGCATTGAGCACTGTTACCTAGGTGGTTGTCCACAAGCACTCCCAAATCCCTTTCAATATCTGATACCCCTAGATTTGCTCATTTAAGAATATAAATTGCATGGCTATTTTTCTTTCCCAGATGCATAACTTTACATTTATACGTATTAAATCTTATCTGCCCATTCCTATAATTTATGTAAATCCCTTTGTAGAGAAAGTACATCATTATCTGATTTAATTACCTTGCACAACTTTGTGTCATTAGCAGAAATGGAGACAATACTTTCCAGTCCTACTTGTAAGTCATTAATAAATATGTTAAAAAGGAGTGGACCTATTACTGACCCCTGATGAACCCAACTTACCACATTAGTCCAATCTGAGTATGTTCCATTTACAACAACCTATTGTTTCCTGTCTTTTAGCCAGCTCTCAATCCATGAGCAGATATTTACTGCAATTCCTGTATCCCTTAGTTTGCACAATAGCCTCCCATGTGGCACTGTATCAAAAGCCTTTGCAAAATCCAAAAAGACGACATCCACTGATCCACTGAGTTGCATATATATATATATATATATATATATATATATATATATATATATATTACATAGTTACATAGTTACATAGTAATTAAGGTTGAAAAAAGACTTTCAGTCCATCAAGTTCAACCTGTTAAGATCTCCTCTGATCTGCAATATGCGGATTAGTTATTAATTAAATTATTGATTAAATAATTATTAATAGTATAGTATTGGAGGATGAATAAAGAGTTAGTCCATCAATTCAACCTTTTTAGATCTCTATTGATCTTTTTAATGTGGACTATTTATTATTATTGTTAATTGTTAATTGATCCAGAGGAAGGCAAACAGAAAAAAAAAAAACATTGAAACTTTCCAATTGTCTCATAAGGGGGGAAAAAAGCAAAAAATATATATATATGTATAGATGCATATAGTATGTAAAGGTATATGTGTATATGGTGTATATATATAAATGTGTGAGGGGGAGGGGGCCCCAAATTTTCTTTTTTGCACCGGGGCCCCCCATGCTCTATCTCCACCACTGGCCTTATGCACACATATATATTTAGATATATTTATTTTTTAGTGATTTTCATGAATTAGTTGTAAGAGACTAATGTATCCCTGAATAAGGGCCTATCCTTGAAAGGAGGAACATTTGGGAGTCTGTGAGGGACAGGGAGTTTTGTCTTAAAATGGATAGTTTAAAGTTATTCAACTCCTGTCATTTGCACTTTGTAACTCACATTTGTGCAGTCTGATATCTGCATAGTATCTTTTTTTCTCTTTTAATTCTCTGGAGAGTATTCAGTTTGTAATTTTTTTTTGCTGCTGGAACTTTTGTAAATATTGCTGAATTTCCATGTTCTAAAGATGAAGTCACTTGCTACATTTTGATTTTTTTATATGTTATTTTTTCTGTTAGGCGTGGGTAGAATTGTCAGCCTAAGAATGCCTAATTGGTCGATTTCCGAGATCCATTCAATGTTTGTATTGTTGATTCCTTTAATGGTAACAGCATAAAAATTTTGGCTTTAATTCTTGACTTGTTATTTTGTTGGTTTGTCTGTTTGTTGACATGTTTCCCAGATTTCTTACTTTGCTGTATCCATGCCATGTCATGTTGTTTATTTGTTACATTGATGACCTGTTACATTTTCTATTTGTATTTTTTACTTGCTACGTCATTGACTTCTTGTACTGACATCTTCCACCATTGATTTATTGTTTATTTATAGATGATCTAGAACAATAGCACTTAATGTGATCTGAGCATTGGGTGGTTACCTTTCAGTGCTCATGAGAATGAAGAACTTTTTTAACAGGGTGATGCTACACTAAGAGCCCATTCAGTTGAGGTTTCGGGCGATTCTGTAGCCCGTAAGTAAGGTTGCAAGTTAATTTGCTGTTCAATTTTCATATTTTTGTGGGCTCCAAACTGCTTACGAGTCACGGCTTTGAAAAAATGTTGATGGTTAAACCCGTAAATTACAGCCACCTGAAGCCTTTGATCTTTCAAGGTTGCAAGCCTTCCGATCGTGAAAATCGCTAATCGCTATTCAATTGCCAAAATAGTTCAACACTGCAGCCGCAATCAAGCCCATAAACGCCAAATGGCGGCTCAAAGCTTATGGGTTCCAAATAGGACGCGTAAAAGGTTTACAGACTAGTTAGTAAAACAGTAAATGATAATATAAAGACACCAATGTACTCTAAAATACGGGGAAAGCAATGGAAGGCATTACAATTACTTGCACAACAACTCCCAACTATCAAATAATATTTTCCACATAGGTTGCAATGGTCATTATAAAAAGCCATGCTGCAGCATGCTGAAAGCTATTAAAGACACACTACCTCATTAAATTGCAGCTCAAATACATGCAAATCGCTGACATATTAACCCTTTCACACTCACATAGCCTCTAATGTGGACCCTAAAAATACAAAGATCATCTTATATACATTTCACTCATCACATCTACATTGGGACAACAAATAGTGGACAAATGACACCGCCACATGGCATATATCACGTACCAGGGGAACATTTCACATATGGTTGTTCAGTCCCTCAGTTTTGTCTGACTCTCTGTGACCCTATGGACTGCAGCACACCTACTAATGTCTCTGCCTGTGCTGTTCCACAAGGTTTGCATGCCAAAAATACTGTGGGTGGGTTGCCAGTTCCTTCTCTAGTGGAATGTGATTTGTCTGACCTCTCTGCTATCACCTTCCCACCTACAGTGGCCCTACATGGTATAGCTCACAGCTTAATTCAGGTACACAAGCCCCTTCACCACCACCACCTTGCAAACCACAAGGTGACCAGGGGAACATACACCACACTAATCTACTCTAACCCATCAGTAAGGGCCGCGAAAATGCATGGAGGCTGTGCAGAGGCACATGGAGTGTCAGCCAACTCACCTCCATCTCTGCTATGCCCATCCTGGAAACTCCCACGCCATTGCTGGTGGTCATGTGCCAAGATGTATATACATTCCCATTTGGTGACCTCCCATTATGTTTTGCTTTTCATCAATTTACATTAGTGTGGTGTATGTTCCAATGGTCCCCTTGTGGATTGCTAAGTGGTGGTGAAGGGGCTTGTATACCTGAATGAAGTTGTTAGCTATGCCATGTAGGGCCACTCTAGGTGGGCATGTCATAGCAGAGAGGTCAGACAAATCACAGTCCACTTGAGAAGGAACTGGCAAGCCACTCCAGTATCACCTGTCATATTCCTATCAGGCCCTCAGGGGAAAAAGCATGATGCATAGCACCTACCAGGGTCACATGTGGTCACTACACCACTGCAACTGGAATCTGATGAAAAAAAGGATAATCAGAAATCACTCCAGTTAATTGAAGAAACCATTAATGTGCATAGCACTTACAACTTGTCTGGATCTGCTCAATGAAACAGACGATTCAACCTCTGCACTGTGTAATCCAATCCAGTTTCACACATACAGTGTGGTGACAAAACAAAAATCTGAAAAAAAGTGGTCAATGAAAAAAAGGCGGAGGCTGGGAACCAGAGCACATTACATGGCCTCCACGGTCACTGCCTGGTCCACCCCAACCCTGAGCAGCCCGGCCAGGTAGGACTTAGATGATGCCTCCTCTCCTCCCTATTGCTCCTTGCCAGGCTGCACATTACTTCTGCATGATTGGCGAAGATGCTGGCCTGGATCCCCCGAAGACAGTCCAACTGCTGACGTATGAGGGCCAGCATCTACTTCTGTGCAGCCTGGCCTGATGTTGGGGATGGAGGTTGTGAAGATCGGTTTGCTCTTAACTAATATACTGTCATATTTGAAAGGATAGTTTAATCAAAAATAAACCAGCCCGTGTCATATAGAGCTGTTTCTCTTGCAGAATGGACACGTAATTCCAATTCTTGTCCACAAGATGTCACTGCAGGACTTTGGGGTAATTACAGGGCCTTTGTTCTTTTTGCCCCCTTGATTCTCTGTGGGTGTGGCCCATTGATCCACTCTCAAGTCAATCCCATAGTTTTCCTGTCCCCTGGCTGGCCCCTCCTCAGGCAGCCGGGCACATACCCCAGGAGGCATGGCTATTATTAGGTGATGCTAATCTGGGTGGGGGATTTTAATGTGTTCGGGCAACTATGAAGTAAGTGTAAAGATATCCTTTTGGGTAATTGCTGTTTGGGAATGCTTTGAGAGAGTTCACATTAAACCATACTTTCTAGAATACATAGGGAATGGTGTAATTTATTTAAGAGGAAAGGAGTGTTTTTATTTTGCTATGCTAGAATTCACTTTGCTACACTGAGCCTGGGTTCCTGTTTTCTATTTATCTTGATATGACTGCCGGCACCGAGAGGCCCATTCCTTTGGAGAAGATTGCCAGCTGTAAAGAGGGGCATCCCTGTAGAGCAAAGGCAGGAAGTGTTGGAGCGGAATAGCGCCCCTATCTGGGATCTTCACAGAGGTCCCAGGAGCATGGCGTGGTGAGGATGTGGCGGTGTGGGAGTGGGGAGGGTCTGGGGCCCAGGTGGAGGGAGTTGCAGTGTCGGCAATGGTTTGGCTGGGCCTGGTGGTGGTGATGGCGGCTAGTCCAGCGCACTGCTGTGGGGGGAGGGGGGTGGCTGGCTGGCGATATGCTCAGTCTTTAGAGGAGGGGGATAGAGTGGACGAATCCTGGTGGTGTTGCCGGTGGTCCTGATGGTGACCCCAATAGCCTTCTGACATCCTCCTATACTTCTCTGAAGGCTGGCATGACTGTTTTGTATGGGGAAGCTGGTTAGCGCGGATTCAGTGAAGCACTTTGCAGCACCTGCAATTTTTTGTGAATCTAGGGTGTTGACCCATTTTTAAGATTTTACAATTTGCAAATTTCATTTGGTGGGACAAATCCTATTTTTGACTGTGGTCTTTGGCGGGAAATTAACTAAATCGTATCATTATATTACATAGAGATGGAACTACAAATAAATATATGCATTTAAAAGAGCATTATTTAGATATATCTTAACTTTTTGGTAAAACTTGCCAAAACTGCCACTTTAAGTTATTATCATAGGCTAAAGCTCTTGCAGTTCCATTACTGCACACTGACTGTCATGGACACATCCAATCGAAATTATAAATCCAAGCAGACATTTAAAAAATGAAAACACTGTAATAATATTTTCAAATAACTTCTTTCTTTTCCAAATTTGCTTTGATGCCCCTTTGAGGTACTGTATAAGAAATATGTCGTCCATTTGATTTAACAGTGCCAAAAGTACTGATCACATACAGTATATAGTTGTGGATCTGCGTGGTTGTCCGGAACGTTTGCGATGTTGGTAACCCACTTGCGAGCCTCGGGAAGCCTTACTTGCAAGCCTTACGAAGACAGTAACTTTTACATCAAGGCAGTAACTTTTACACCAAGGCAGTAACATTTACTCCAAGGCAGTAACACTTACACCAAGGCAGAAACACTTACACCAAGGCACCAAGGCAGTAACACACACTTACACCAAGGCAGTAACACTTACACCAAGGCAGTAACACTTACACCAAGGCAGAACACTTACAGCAAGGCAATAACACTTACACGAAGGCACCAAGGCAGTAACACTAATCGCGAGGCCCCTAAAGTACACGGAGGGGAGAGGGCTTGCAATGAGCGCCAAAGGCGCTCATTGAGTGCCACATGATGATCGCTGAAGACAATGAGCATGGGACTTGCAATGAGCGCTGAAGCGCATGGCCTATAAAGTACCAGGGGGAGAGGCTTGCAATGAGCACCAAAGGCGCTCATTGCGAGTCACACAATGAGCACTGAAGGTGCTCATCATGAGGCTCGCGTTGAGCACCAAAGGGGATCATTGCGAAGCAGGAAAGTTGAAGTACACAGGGAGAGAGACTCGCAATGAGCGCCAAAGTCGCTCAGCGTGGGGCTCGCGATGAGCGCCGAAGGTGCTCAGAGGGGAAAAATCATCACATTGTGTGGCAAACAGCATTGCCAGGTTTACAATTTTATTCCATTTTTCACGGGCAATTTCCTAGTAAAATATAAAGAGCAAAAAATTTTGATTGCAATATACTCCTTATATTATGGCATAGCCCTGTAATGTTTTAAATTAAAAAAAATGTGTAAAAGTGTATTTATGGTGAAGTGATTGTGAAAGTGATTTTATAAGGCTTATTTGCCTTCCAACATAGACACTGTGATTACCTATTACATATAATTTAAAGCAGAACAAACAGATGTGAAGTATTTTCATTTCTAAACACCAAATACTACGATAATATATTAATAACAGCCATGCTGTCTACATAGTACACATTGTAATAGAGTGTAATGTGCTATTTTAAAATGAAATATCTGTATTGCATTAAAATTCACTTTCTTTGATGCTCATACAGACTTTAATAACATATTTTAAACCCAATGAGCTTAATCCATCAACAGTGTTCCAAGAACAGCAAATCTGTATACACAATAAAAGTGTATGCATTTAATTTCTAATGCTGTCAGTGCACATTCATTGCTCAGCAACACACAGGCAGCAGTTTTTTATCTAAGTAACACAATGCATATTGACTTTGTGAGTTAGCTCAATCCATTAAACCAATGAGAGGCAACCTAATTCACTTTAAGGCTGCATATGCAACATTTAGGTCTTCAAATGTATTGTGTGTGCATGCATGTGTGCGTGTATTGGAAATGGACATGATTTTTCAGGCCAGAGAATAGAATGGGAGACATTTGGTAAGCTTCTTTAGAAAACATGTGGCCTCTGGGAGTCCTGTTGTCCATCAATGCATTAAGCTAGTGATTCTACTCTGTGTATATCTTTGTGGTGGGTTTCAAATAATATAAAGGATGTCATGCCTTCATCTTGGTATGTGTGTTGGAGATCTATTAGACCAATGAGACAATTTATACCCCCCTTGTGGTACAAATGAGAGGCATTTGGTTTTCCTCAGAAATAACTTTAAGTTCTCCCTCATCAGACCATATTACTTTTTTCCATTGCTCAGGAGATCTAGAGTTTATGCTCCTTACATCAGATTATAAATCTTTGTGCATTAAACTTGGGTACAAGCAGTTTCCACATGGCAAATCTGCCATACATTCCAGCTTTGTGAAGCGCCCATTGTACTTTGTTTGTTGAGACTGGTTAATAGAGATGCTGATTCAGTTCTGTGGTAATTTTTCAGGTGGTACTTTTGTGGCATTTAGCAACTATGCTGTGAAATGTCCTCCTGTCCCTGACCATGACATTCCTTTTTCCTCTTTGGCAAATTATATTATTATTTTTGAGTCTTATTATAAAATTATATAAATCCTTAACAATACTAGCTAACACAATTCAATGCAAAAAAACACTATCAAAGAGATAGTACAAAGAACAACTAGTGGTGAAACTTATGGAACCAAGTAGCCACATAAAGGCAAATAAAATATTGCCATTTATTAAGTAGGGTATACAAGCCAGGGAAGCAAATATAATTCTGCCACTATACAAATCCCTAGTACGCCCTCATTTGGAATATGGAGTACAATTTTGGGCACCACTTCATAAAAAGGACATTTTAGAGCTGGAAAATGTACAGAGAAGGGCAACAAACTAATAAGGGGAATGGAGGGGCTAAGATATGAAGAAGACTAAATGAAACTTATTTTCTCTAGAAAAAAAGAGTCTATGAGGGGATATGATTACCCTATATAAATACATCCAGGGTCAATATAAAGCTTTGTCAAGTGAACTTTTTGTGCTAAGAGGTTTTTAACTGAAAATAAGTAAAAATATTCCATCTTAAAGAAAGAAAACGGTTCTTCACAGTAAGGGTGGTTAGTCTGTGGAATTCTCTACCAAAGGAGGTGGTGACAGCGGATTCGATAGATAACTTTAAAAGGGGGTCAGATAGAAAGGGCATTCACGGGTATCCTGGTTAAGTAGAGAGTGAGTATTGGTCCAGGGAGGAATCCGAATGCCAGTTTCTGGGGTTATTTTTTCCCCTTTTTAGACAATTGGAAATGTTTTAATGGGGTATTTTTTCTGTTTGCCCTCGTCTACATCAATTAACAATGAATCCACATATTGCATATCGGAGGAGATCTAAAAAAGAACTTGATGCACTAAAAGTCTTTTTTTCAAGCTCAATTAGTATGTAACTAATTATGTTTAGTTGTAAAACATTTATTCAAGAGGAAGTGGAAATCTCTGTAGTTTTGGAAAGCCTTCATATGTTTGTGAAGCATTTCAGAAGGATATTAGCAGTTAGGTAAACCATGTGTATAAAAGCATGTTTAAGAATAACATTAGTTTGCAGACTCTACTTGTGTATGAGGGATTATATGTTTGTGTCTTCCTCTCTCCCTGCTGGAGGAGTATATTCTACTAACTTTTTTATTATCTATTCAAGAAACAAAGGAGCCGTTGGTATGCCAGAAATCTACTCTTTTTCTAGAATTAAAATTTAAATACAATTTACCAACTGTTCACCTACTGCTATATCTTAAGACATTATCTTAATATTATACTACCCAAGCTCTACAATAACAGTTTAACTAGCTAAAGTAAACCACATTAGATTTACCACCAAAACAATCTATAAAATAGAGTAGAGCTTGAGGTTGATAGAGAAGTGTAGAATTATTGGTTGCATGCTCTCCCTACAATTAATCTAGAGACTTTGCAATATATTTTTCTAAGACAGTTACAATATTCAGCAGCTGCTTACTTTCAGTAAGTAAATGACAAGATATAGATAGACTATATCACCACACCTGGCACAAAAAAATGTACCTCACTCATTCCTCAATGTGTATAAAATGTCACAAAACTGATTTGAACCGATACCAAATAAAAACGTAACTAGACTGATATATGATTTTCAATTAATTGTTTTCTACAATTCTGGCTTTTACCAAAAGCCCAAATCTGACTTACTCGCTGCCAAGTCAAAGGTTTCTCCATTCCAAATTTACTGGATCTCTTTGCTGCCTTTGACATAGTTGACCATCCACTTCTCATCCAAATTCTACTCTACGCTCTCTTGGCATGAGTGACACTTCTCACTCATGGTTCACATCTTATCTAGAAAATCGGACATTTAGTGTCTCCTTCTCAGGCACCTCTTCTTCTCCTCGTTCTCTGACTATTGGTGTACCACAAGGTTTAGTCCTAGGCCCTCTCCTTTTCTCAATGTATACTTCCTCCTTTGGTACCTTAATAAAATCTTTTGGATTTCAGTATCATCTCTATGCAGACGACACTAAAATGTATCTCTCAACAACAGAACTATACCCCTCTCTTCTAGCTCAAGTTGACAATTGCCTCTCAAGCATGTCCTCCTGGATGTCTGCCCATCAACTCAAACGCAACATGTGAAAGGCTGAGCTCCTAATCTTCCCACCCTCTTCCTCAGCCTCTACTCCTCACTTTTCAGTCACTGTCGACAATGCCATCATCACTTCCACCTCACAGGCCCGTTGTCTTGGGGTTTTATTGGATCCTCCCCTCTCTTTCATTCCTCATATACAATCAATCACAAAATCTTGTTATTTTCACCTAAAACACATCTCCAAAAATGTATCACTATCTGACAAAAGACATAGCTAAAATTCTAATTCACTCTGTCATCATATCTCGCCTCAACTACTTCAACTCGCTCCTTGCTGGCCTCCCCATCGCCAGTCTTTCCCCACTCCAATTCATACTGAATGCATCATCTTCCACACTCAACGATCAATTTCTGCAGCACTTATCTGCCAGTCACTCTACTGGCTTCCCATAGCCTCCAGAATAAAATGCAAAATCATGACCCCAATGTATAAAACTCTCAACAATAATGCACCCTCTTACATATCTGCTCTCATCTGAAAAAAAACTCTCCCAACTGCCCTCTTCACTCTACTAACAACCTTCTTCTATCCTTCTCTCTTATCACCTCCTCACATTCCCACCTCCAGGACTTTTCTCATGATGCCACAATTCTTTGGAATTCCTTGCCTCGCTCCACTAGACTATCCTCTTGCCTCAAAACCTTCAAAACCTCACTAAAAATCTGTTTAAAAACACATCGATCACTGCTTTTCCTCACCCATACCATTTAGGCTGTAAGGTCCCGGTTCAATTACAAGCCCGCAACTCGATCATTGTAGGCCGTATGTTTGTGGATGTATTGCAGGCTCCCGTTTGTCTCCAAATCTGGAGCTATTCGATTGCTCAAGGCCACAAGTTAATGGCCCAAGCCGACTCCGTAAACCATGCACTGGTTCGTAGCAGTTCAGGACGGAAACATGATCAATTAAGCAAGCCCGTAACCTCTCATTTCGAATCAGCCTAGAATCATTATTATGGCAGTAAAACATGGAGGTTACATGTCAGTCAATTTGTTTTGGGGGTCCGATATGCGATCAGACTCGCAAACCCGCAAAATAAAGATTTATGAAAATGAAGGCCAATACTGTTCTAGTCCATATGGGTTGCCTGTATATGTATATGTATTAACTCATTGATACCTAAAATCGACTTAACCCTGAATGAAACATTACCATAAATCTTATATACTGCGGATTTGCGGGCTTGAGACTGTTATTAATTCTAATGTCTAACATCGCTTTCCCCGTTATTTACATTGCAGTATTGATTTTTTGGCATTTACAGTGCTACGAATAGGTCTTTAACCCCCTTGCAGGTCCTCTCTAGTACTCATAGGATTTTCTTCTTCTTTTGCCATTTACGGGTGTGAAAACATTTGCAGGCTTGGGAAAATTGAGCAATTGAATAGCGATTTGAGATTTTAGCCATCATAACTCTTGCGAAAGTGGAAGATCAAAGGCTTCTGGGGGCTGTAAGTTACGGGTTTAACCATTGCAATTTTTTCAAGGCCATAACTCGTAACCCGTTTGGAGCCCTTAAAATGACGCCAATTAAATAGCAAATTAACTTGAGACCTCACTTACGGGCTCTAACAGCCTTATTAAATTGCGATTCAGCCAATAGGGCTCTATATAAGCACAGAGCATTTTTTTTTACAGAAGTTTTTAGTTAGTGAACTTCTATCCAAAAGCAAGGTCTTCACTAACTAAAACCTTCTGTAAAAAAAATATGCTCTCTGCTTATATAGAGCCCTATTAAATTGGCCGAATCACAATTTAATAAGGCTGTACATTTGCAAGTTTTCAATCTTTTTGGTGCTTTAGGGAAAGCCCTATGTATGTTTGATTTTAAGCTCAATAACAGGGCCCTCCATTCCTTTGCAGTGTGTTAAAAAAATGTAAATTGTACTTAAACCCTGTACAGCACTACAGAATATGTTGGCACTTTACAAATAAAGGATAATAATAATAAATGAGAGAGTGTACCATGTCATGTCTTAAGTGGACTAATGCAGTGGTTACTTTTGAGTGAAAATATTTTCCTTACACAGGAACCATACATGTCCACATTGTCTAGGGCAAAAAAAAGCAAATTAGGAATTGTTTAGTTTGGTTAGTTTTACTGTTTTTATTATTTTATTATTTATTTAAATTCTTTATTTTACAAATGTAAAGTTCTTCCTCACTGTATATTGTTAACATTAGCACTAAGGAGAGGTTCAAATCATACACAACAATTGGACTTGTGCTGTGTCATTGTTACATATATATCAAGTTGTTAATGTTCCACCTTTCCCACAAATGCTCAGTTGAAGGCAGTGCAAGTAAAGTTTTGAAGTTACCTTTAATTTACATTTACATAGTTACATAGTAATTGAGGTTGAAAAAAGACTTTTAGCCCACCAAGTTCAACCTTTTTAGATCACCTCTGATCTGCAATATGCAGATTAATTATTAATTGTTAATTGATCCAAAGGAAGGCAAACAGAAAAAAAAACAAGTTAATCTTTGCCAATTGTCTCAAAAGGGGGAGGAAATGTAAAATTCCATCCTGACCCTCCCTCTCTAATACTCCCTCTCTAATTATCCAGGAAAGCCCTGAATGCCCTTTTTATTAAAAAATATATCAAATCCCTTTTTAGAGTTATCTTTCGAATCCACTGTCACCACCTCACTTGGTAGAGAGTTCCACAGATTAACCACCCTTAGGTTGAAGAACCCTTTTCTTTCTTTAAGGTGAAATCTTTTTACTTCTAATCTCAAAGGATGTCCCCTTACGAACTTGAAAATGTTGTGCAATTAATTCTAATGTCTTTCATTGTTTCACAGTATTTTAAAGTACAGTAGTGTGTGTTTATATGCTGTTGCAGTTATACGAAAAGGTGTTTAACCCACTTGTCTAGTACTCGCACATTTGCGATTTATGGGTTTGGAGGCAATTGCAGGCCTAATTATCCAGGATACATTTTTGTAACTGAATATTGATTTTGCGTCTGGTAACATTTGCAGGCTTGAAAAATCAAAGGAGGAGATAGGACAGAGTTACATTTTTGACAACCGCAGTGTTTATAGAGCCTGTAACTCACAATTGGAATGCAAATATTTATGGGCTACATTACGGTTCAAGTAATTGTAATTTGGCCAATTGAATGAGGCTCTATGTGTGTTTGATTTTAAGCTCAAAAACATGGCCCTCCATTTTTTGGGTTATAATTGTTTTTTCCTTGTACTTAATCCCTGTATAGTGCTACAGTTTATGTTGATGTGCTACAAATAAATACATAGCTACTGATCAACCCTGTTGACTACTGGTTTGCTCCAATGATGAACTATTTCTTATTCATGTTCCCTTCTGTCTATTGATTTGCCACACACTAGATACTTCTTGACTTTTTGTATTGGCTAAACTAATTAACAAGCATCAGTTTTGCCAAGAAAATTCTTCAGGTCTGAGGTGGCCACTTATGTCCATTACCTTAACAAAAACAAGGTTTCAGTACATAACACAGACACAGCCTGAATATCTTCAGAGTGAGCTGGTAATAGTCATCTTGATATATGGAACCACAATGTATGTGTGTGGCTGCTGGAGGAGTGAACTCTGCATTGCTGCTGTGATTATATAAATTAGAAGCTGCCTAGTAGTTTGTTTTGGGACTAGATTTATAGACAATATCCTGAAGTCTCTGGATTTTCATTATTCCCTACTCTGTAATAAATTTGCTGTTGGCTGTAGGAAGGTGTGAAATCTCAATAAGGGATGGACAACTCCTGCCAGGTCCTTTATGTATAATAAATAAACTAGGGAGACACAGTAGGCTAATCAGATGAATATGATTTATTACTTCGTGCTTAAAGGAGAACCAAAGTGTCATATTTATCATATGCTTTTATGAAGAACATGAATTGATAATGCACAAACTGTTCTTATTTAATTATTGTATTCAGCTTTGCTTTAATAGTGCAATATATTTTGCCTTTATTCATGAAAGGATTAAACACCTGTGAAGAAATGGAAGGAGCCATGTATTCAGATGTGATCTCTATTCGGATAGTATACAACTACCACTTTAAATAGCACACTTGACAAAGGGCCCTATTCTATTGCCCAATTCGTAAAATTATACACACTTAAAACCACTCTGTCAAAAATATCACAAGTACTAAATAGGTCTTTTTCAAACACTTATTAACGCTGTAATAGCAAATAAACACACAATACAGTACTTTGAATGCATGGTAAGACATGGAAACACATTCAAATTAATTGCACAAAAGTCTCAAACTCACAGAAATGCAATTAAAATATATTTTTTTAAATGTTATTTCTGATTAATATCGATCGTGATACTCAAAGAGTTAATACATATCATGAAACCCACATGGACTAGAACAGATGCTCTAATGCATTTTACAGAGTGCTAGATTGCTTCTTTGCATTAATTAATAACTATTTGCACTAATTAATTCTGAGCCTCAATTGCAGATAACGTCTAACTTCCATGTTTTACTGACATAATGATAATGGTCTCATTTACTATTAGCTGTGTCTAGGAAGTAAATTATAGGCTTGCTTAAATATTGTCAGATCATATGACCTGAAATCCCACTTAAAAAGGCAGGGTTTACGAGTTTAGGCTTAAGGACTTAAATTGAGGCTTGAGTCAGTAGAATACATCTTAACATTTAGAGAAAACAATTCCCAGAGTCACAATTACGGATTAGAGACATTTGTGGGTTTCTAATAGAAAAGGGCTCAAAGTAAGGCAATATATTCCCATTTATATATCCCACTTATTCTATAGGTACACTAATAGTCCCTTACTGAATCGTGTTAGC
This sequence comes from Discoglossus pictus, assembly GCA_027410445.1. NCBI lineage: Eukaryota > Metazoa > Chordata > Amphibia > Anura > Alytidae > Discoglossus > Discoglossus pictus. The sequence goes on along the minus strand of CM050163.1, from coordinate 266,226,920 downwards.
TAAATTTATTTTATTCAAAATGCTTTAGTGCTCATTGCTTACCGAGCTATAAATATTGTTAGTTTGTTCCATATTTCACAAATGCACTTTTAAAGAATTAGACATGATAATGGACAAAATATGTTATAATGTAATATTTCAGTTAATATTTGAATATTATATTCTTTACAGTGGGGACCATGGTCTTTATTGAGCTGCATGATTGAGCTATTTTCCCAGCATGCAGGGCCTCTGTAGACTGATTAGAATAGATAATCCCACTATAAAATGACTACTTATAATTTCTCCTATTGCTCTATATAACCTCTTCCAACAATCCCTCCTGATGATCTACCTGTAACTCATCATATATTCTCTATATCATTTCCAAATAACTCCTACTGTTTCAAGTAATGCTTCACTATGTCTCATGGGCATAGATTAGGTTTTATGCTACTCTAGACCATTCATATTCGTTCTCCCCACTTGTAGCTCCTCATTTTTCCTTTCTTTATCTCATATCAAGTTTATGTGTGTTTGTGTGTATATATATATATATATATGGTATGTCAGAAAGTGTCACATACACTTTCAGATAGAAATATCACTGCTTATAGTCATTTGTGTGCCTATACAAACATATTTCAATGTACTGCACTATATCTTCAGAGAGTCTGCTGCCTCCTGTAAATGTGCTGCATTGGGCCTAGGCAGAAATACACCCCTACTATATCTCCTCCTTCTACCATATAACCACTCTCTCTTTCTGTTGGTCTATGTAGCTTTGTATACATTCTCTTTATAACTCTTAGTTTAGCTCCATATGACTCACATATATAAAATTCCATCTATAGTGGGTCCCATAGGCTGGCATGATGCCATACTCAGCTGTAGGGACCAAATGACTTGGCAGGGCTGATGGGTATATGTTCTGTCTGAGGGTTAATTATGCAAAATGTTATGTTAATGTTATATGTTTGTCACAGCTTTAGTGGTGGGGTGAGTTGCCTGCTTAGTAGCGGGATGAAGGCTCTCCCAACAGCAGCATCAGGGTTCTGAATTGGTAGCCTTGCACAGTGTTTAGAATTCTATGATAGGAGTAAAAATAGAGGGCCCCATTAAATTGGCCGAATTTGAGATCCGGAGGCCCGTAAGTAAGCTTGCAGGCATATTTGCTATTCAATTGGCTCGGACCTTGTTACAAGTTATAAGCTTAAAAAGATGGCGTCCGTCAAACTCATAACTTACAGCCTCTAGAAGCCTTTGATCTGTCACTTTTGCAGGGCTAAAATCGCAAATAGCTATTCAATTGCTCCAATTCCCCAAGCTCGCAAACGTATCCACACTCGTAAACCGCAAATGGAGGAGAATATCCTACATGTGCTCAAGGGGACCCGCAAAGGGGTTAAATATCAATTTGTAGCACTGTAAATGCAAATAAGAAAGTAATCCTGCACTGTAAATTATGGGGAGAGCGATGAAAGGCATTAGAATAGTCTCAAGCCCGCAAAACTTCAGGAAATTACATTTATATTTATGTATCATCTCAGAGTTAAATCCATCTCGGGTATCAATGAGTTAATACATATCAGGCCACCCATATGGACTAGAACAGTATTGGCATTCATTTTCATAACTCTTTATTTTCTAAGTTGTCTGATCGCATATCGGTTTCCCGATCCTGATTGAGTGACATGTATCCTCCATGTTTTACTGCCATAATTATGACAGTCTCATTTTCTATTTGCCGATTCGAAATGGGCTGAATTGATACGGTTCCCGCCCACAACTGCTCCGAAACAGTGCATCATTTACAAAGCTGGCTTCAAGATCGCAACTCGTGACCTGGAGAAATTGAATAGCCTCACAAACAGAGACCAATGGGAGTCCGCAACTTACTCACAGACATTCGGCTGTCTGTGATTGGGTTGTGGGTTCCGAATTGAACATGGCCCATAATGTGTATACAGCACTCAAAAATTGCTGTGGCCCGGTTTGCCCCCAAATAGTATAGTTTAGTTTAAGTTATTGGGTTGTATAGGGAATTTCTGTAAAAGATTCAGATTATAAATAAGGTGTGCTAACACTCAGACCGTGCTTGGGTCATGACTATTGAAAAGTAACTAGGTAAGATACTCTTCTTCATATAAGTATAAAAACAAATGGTGCATGAAATTATGATTAAAGCAGATAATTGTGACCAACATATAACTGCAAAAAATGTTACTGTTCCCTGCGGCAGCATGTGGATTAAAGACTGCATGTTCCATGAGCAAAAATAACAGCAGCTGTAAAGCTTTAACTTTGAGGCTGAACATTAAAAAATACAAGTTTTATCCAAAGCCTGGGGTGTTTTAACAACATGAGAAATTGTATGCTGTTCTATGAGCTGTTTTATCCCGTCCTGATAATTGGCACTCAGATTTTCTCTGTTCATGAAATAGAAACCCAGTTTTGTCTTAGCCTGTCCTGATAATTTAAAGTCAGGAATTCCTGTTACATTAGATATAAGCCAAGCTCTGCCTGAACCTGTCCTGATAATCTAAATCCAGGAATTCACTTTAGATTTTCAGGACAGACTCAGGTAGAGCTTGGTTTCTATCTAATATAAAGTCAGGAATTCACTCTACATTAGATTGAAACCCAGCACTGTTTTAGCCTGTCCTGATCATCTAAAATCAGAAATTCACTCTATATTAGATAGAAACCCAACACTGCTTGGGCCTATTCTAGTAATCTAAAATCCAGCACTGCCTAAGATGGTCCTGATAATTCATGTTAAATAAGATCTGTCTGAAACTGTCCTGATTATCTAAAGTCATGAAATCACTATACATTAGATATAAACCAATCTCTGCCTGAGCCTATCCTGAAAATCTAAAGTCAGGAATTTATTTTATATTAGGTAGAAGCCTCGGCCTGTCCTGAAACTCTGCATTCAAGAATTCAATCCATATTATATAAAAACCTGTCCTGATTATCTGCAGTCACTGCTTTTGATCAGCTTGACTGAGTTATTTAATGGGTTCTCCAGAAAACTGACCTTCTTGACACTTGCTTGTCTGGATTTACCATCCCACCTCCTGAGATCCTTCTTCCCTACATCTGGCAAGGCACCTTAAACTAACTCACACATTGCTATTCCACACAGTCCCTTATTGTACACTTCTTACTTGCGGAAGCTCGATCCATATGGAATGTGAAAAAAATACACACATATGTACATAACATATATGTTATGAACAAGCAGTTAAACAACCATCCGGAGTTTTCTAGGAGCTAGACAGCTCTGTGTGTCACTTTATATTTATCTTCACTTTATTGATGTGATAGTGTTAATTTTATCTGTGTTTCGATCAGTGTTAAAGGCACGTCTAAGTTTACTGGATTATGAATGCATCTGTTAGAGGAGAATCAGTAGTGTATGCCAAAAAAAATTTGCATGAAAAAAATACCAAAATAAACATTTACAAACTCACGCTGATGTTTGCTAAATCTCTTGAGTTTGTAAGCAGCAGCTTTTGTGAATTGACACCCCTGAAAAATCACTACTAAAATCAGCATAAAATTCATAATATGTTTTGGCCAATGACAGGCAGCCAGTGGAACAATCAATGATGGCAGTTTATGCAGGAAGGAATCATGGGATATGTAGTCCCCCTGTAGAAGTAGGAGGAGTCAGACAATGATCTTTAGATGTCTGCATTGAGCTGCCACTGGCTTGAAGGTTAGTAAAGGGTTAAAATCAGAATGCAGTGTTTCTATTGGTAGGTATCAATAGTCTATGAGCCTCATTCAATTCCGAGTTGCCCAATTAAATAGGGCTCTATATAAGCACATTCAAAAAAATTTCACCCAACTTTTTAGTTACTGAACTTCTATCCAAAACCAAGGTTTTCACTAACTAAAAACTTCTGTCAAAAAAATATGTTATGTGCTTATATAGAGCCCTATTCAATTGACAAATTTCAAATTGAATGAAGACCTATGTAAGCAGCTCTGGAGTGTAGCAAACAAGTTTTTTTTTAAATAAAATAAATATGTATGTGTATAGAATGACTCAATGTAATATGTGTTTCTAATATAAGCAGCATGTGTTTTATTAGAAAAATGGAAAAACAGAGAAACTTAAATATACCTTTAAGCTGATTTCTGCTTGCCTGTATCTACTGCAGCAGTTCCAGGTTTCATCTGACAACTTTTCATAAAGGAGCTATAATAGCTTTGGAAGTTTCCAATATGTCATTTATTCATTAAAAGGCATCATCTCCACTAATATTATCAGTCTGACAGTTACTGTGAGTCTGGACCGTTATACAGGAGTAACTGGTCAAGTCAAACACTCTTCAATCTCTAATTACAAATGCCACCATCAATGTCTAACCAAAATAATGCTGGGAGTGTGAAAAATTACTTGGGTTTCATAAATGGAATTGGTAAAGCAAGGCTTGTTATTTTTTTCTAAATGTCTTTGTGCAAGGAATTATTTATAATAAAATACACTTTTTTGTAATGATCCCAGAAAGAGTAAACTGAACATCTACAAAAATGTAGTTTTTTCTTTCCTTTAAAGGACAATTGTATGAATGGTTGTTTTTTTTTTTTAAAGACGTAACGCCCCTGTACGCAGTATGCTAAAGAATGAGAATTGACTTGTTATTAAAAAAATAGACTTACTTAAAAAAATGTTTTTATTCTATGTAAATTACGTGTGTGTGTATAAGTGTGCATGGCTGTACACATACCTCTTCTGGGCTCACTCAGAGAGCCTGGAGGAACAGTGTGCACATAAGCCTCCATGATATCCATGTAATCCTGCTAGAGTGACTTAGCAGCGAGAGGAATGTAGTGCTTGATCAGAGCTGAAAATGGAGTCACATAAAATATTTATTTTTAAATATAAGTAAGTTTAATTTTTTATAATAACCTGCTCAGTTCTCATCCTTTGGCATAGTGCTACATGGACAGTTTGACTTAAAAAAAAAAAAAAGCTTTCATATAGTGGTCTTTTAAACTCCATTCTGACGCTTCTTCAATCAAGTTAGCAGCAACTAATTTTAATTATATTCCATTTTTTTAAGTTTTAGACCACCCCTGTAATTTTTATCATTTGGAACTTTCAGAAAAAGAAAATTGTGATTGGCTGTGGCTGTCGATGAGGATATGCTGGACCAGTCCCCAACCTCAGTTGTTCAACAGCACATGGAATGTTCCATTTGCCTGAAGCTAACAGGAGGAGGTGCTCAGTTTACATTTTAATTTGAAACGCAAACATTTTTGTCAAGTTTCCTGGAAATTGCAATAAATACATTTTGCCTTCAACTTTTCCAGGAATACACTTCAAAATACACCCCTATAACTAGACAAATTGTTTTTTTCCTTCCTTGGACCAAAATGAACCAACTGTAGTAAAAACATTAAAAATGTAAAAAAAAAATTAAGCCAAAAATCTCTAGTAACTTAAAATATGGAATTATTTTATAAATCCTATAAGCTAAAATGTATGGCCCACATATTTTTCCTTCTGCTTTTATCATCTGCTTACTGGAAAATTCATAAATCTTATATACCTTTCAGTCCCTTTAGCTAAAACCACAGACTTATTAGACAGTAACCTTGTTAACATACATTATAGGGTATGTTTACTAAGGCTTTACTCAGGCTTCAATGCCTCTGCTATAGCTTAGCAAATAAAGGGCTGCAAAGGCTGTTTTCACTATGCAGCAAAGCACATCCTGGGTCACCCAGCTTTGCAAATCTTCCTCTATATGTCTGCTTTAGAAGGAAATGCTAAGAAATACTTACTTTACTTTCATTATAAATCCATTTATTTAACAGTCTATTGTCTCATGTATGTCCTATCTATCTATCTATCTATTTCTATCTGCCTTTATTTTTTTTTGCTTTTCTCTATCTGTAATAAATCCAACTTTTTTACCCTTTTTTATCTTACTTTTATGCTGCTTCTTCTTCCTTCTACCTCTGTCTTTCTCTCACATGCTCTCTATCCACCCTGTGCATAATATCTCCCCATCCATCCTAATCTCATTACAAGTTTTAAAGGATCTGAAGTGAATTAAGCTGTGGAATTTGTGTCTGGATGGCGCCTCCTCTCTGTTAGTAATTAGGTCTGGGATGTTTTGAACTCCTCAGAATTGTTATTAGGCCTTTGCTCTTCTAGTGAGGAGTAAATAGAGATGTTCAGAATGTTCCAGCTTGTCATCGCTGCAACTCGTCTCTCTGATTGCCTATAACTAAATGAGTGCCAGCCACCTTAATATTCCCATCAAGCACCTCACTATCATTAGTTCACTTAGTTCATATGTGGGACTGACTTTTTAACCCATTAAATGTCAGTATCATAAAATAACTGACAGGATACTACAGCAGGGAATTATTTGTCCACCTCACAAGAAACATTATTATTGGCTTTGGGCTCCTGGATAAAAAGCCAAAGTGATGTGCATGATGATCAACCAAGCCAACATTACTGCAATTAATACAACTTTGTCCTTGGAAAGACTGACTACCTAAACATGTTGCTGTCATAAGTACACATTGATTCTAGAAGGGAATGAACCCTTAAACATGTCACTGCCATTAGTATATTTTAATATACCCTAAAACATAGTTACATAGTTACATATAATTACATAGGCCCTCATTCAATTGTGATTTGGCCAATTGAATAGTGCTCTAAATAAGCACATAACATATTTTGTTTAAATAAGTTTTTAGTTAGTGAAAACATTGTTTTTGGATAGATGTTTACGAACTAAAAACTTCTTAAAAAAAATATGTTATGTGCTTATTTAGACCACTACTTAATTGGCCAAATTGCAATTGAATGAGGGCCATAGTATTTAAGGTTGAAAAAAATCTTTCAGTCCATCAAGTTCAACCTTTTAAGATCTCCTCTGATCTGCAATATGCGGATTAACTATTAATTAATTAGTTGTTAATTAATTATTAATCAAATTATTATTTTTTATTATTATCATTAATTAATCCAGAGGAAGGCAAACAGAAAAAAAAAAAAAAAACTAGCGAGACTCAAAGAAAAAGAAAAAATTAATTCCTTCCTGATCCCAGACACCGGCGACCGGATTTCTACCTGGATCAATACTGTCTCTCTAATTATGCATGATAACCCTGAATTCCGACATGTCACTACTATTACTACACTTTGGTCCTAAGAGGTACTGAACCTGTATAATGAAGGGTTAATATTTCAATGAGTCCAGATGTATGAAATTAGTTTTTGTGTGTACAATTCTCTATGTTCAGGAAAATTAAATCCAGGAAAAGCATGCAAGCAAAACCCCTGCTGTGTTTACAAATTTGTTTTTCATCCTTGTTGCTGCGAGGTTTGTTATACGCCTCTATTTGTAGATCAAAGGATTTCTCAGAATGGGTTGTGTGGCTATAGTACTCCTTAATGAGCCCCATAAAGCAGTAAAATGACCTAATGACAGTGACATATGTAATATGTTAAAGGGTCAATTTAATATAGGAGCAAAGTGTCCTGATGACAGGGAAATATTTAAAGTCTTAAAGGGTCAGAGTATTATGTTCAGTCATTTATAGGGTGAGTCCCATATAGGAATACAAAGACAATAGTTATATGCTTAATGGGTTGAAGAGTTAGTCTCATATAGGAGCAAAGTAAGCTAATGAAAGTGTAATTTTAATGAGTTAAAGAGTATTATTGGAAAACCTGCAATGAAACAGTTAGTTCTGTCAGGCCATGAGGTTACTTAAATACCCAATTCACTGGTAAATATGATGCAGGCCTCCTGTGGCAGCTCAGGACCACCAAGGCTGGATGGTTAAGTGCAGTAGGGATGAGATTCATCACAGACCAAGGGCCTTATTATATGTGACAGAACTGAGGTTACATGAGAATCTCCATCAATGCAATGCAGACTTAGCATGAGTAACCAATAGAGGTCTTATAGGGACATGTGTGTGTGTCTAGTGCATATATACCCTTTCCAGTTGTGTGAGGGGATGCACACACAACAGTTTCTGTATTAGTTTACTATGCTATAACACTGTAGATTATAATGTCATAGATTATAATTTCAACTATAAAATGTTTGTTAGATAGAAGGGCTTTGAAGAGGAATGTACGAATTGGAGCAAGGAAATAAAAGTGTAAGTTAAAGGAAGTGTGGGGTTAGGGTAGCATGTATATTTGCTTTGAGTGTTACTTATATCAATTTTCTGAAAGGGATATTCCATTTAAATGTGACTTGAAGTGGGTTAAAGACAGGTTTACTATGGAATTTTATATGCTTAGTACATGATATAGTAAGCTGGTTAATGGTAGCATTGAGGGAAAATATAATTGTATGTTGAAATGGGCAAGATGCGTGTTAATGATGGGTTATTTTGAATTCAGTCCCCTTTATTTCTTGCACTTTGCTACTTAAAGGACCAGGCAGTGTAGTATATAACAAGGGGTTAATTTCTTTATTAACTGCTTAGCGATAAAATCTGTATTTGAAGTCAGGGGGGAAAGTAAGTTTTGTGTAAGAGAGGGAAACATGTAAAGGAGAGAGAAGATAGCAGATACTGTACAAATGTTTGAGTAAGGTATATCAAAAATGACAAATTTTAGATAGAGTTTAATGTAGCATATTTAATATCATAGCTGGTGCAGTTACATGTGCACTAAAGGGTTAATCCTTTTCTATGTTTCATATGAATTATGTTACAGTGATTTATGATGTCCTTAGATATGTACCCACAAAGCTGGATTCAGAGTTGAGAATCATGCAGGGGAATATTAATTTGTTAGGGAGTACTGGACTCTGCTGTATGATGGGAACTTGACTCTGACCTAGGGCCTCATTCAATTGCAAATTGGCCAATCGAATAGGGCTCTATATAAGCACAGAGCATATTTTTTTACAGATGTTTTTAGTTAGTGAACTGCCATCCAAAATCAAGGTCTTCACTAACTAAAAACTTCTGTAAGAAAATATGATCTGTGCTTATATAGAGCCCTATTCAATTGGACAAATTGCAATTGAATGAGGCCCCTAGTGAGGAGCATAGTTCGAAAGTGCCCCCTGTTGTACAGAGGTATGGTCTGACTTCCCAGGAGAAGATTCCTAGAGGGGAGTTGAATTCCCAGCTCTGTGGGTTTTGTATTTTATTTGTGTACTGTCATTTTTCAAGGCCATGACTTTAATCAACTCATGTCTGGTTTAATTTCACATTTCCTTATGTCCACATACAGATAACACACTTTATAATAGTAAATGTAATTGCCTACACCTTGATATTTAATCCAGGTTTAAGCATGACATATATTCTCAGAAGGCCCAGACTTCCTGTTTAAGACTGCTACATGTGTAATATTGAATGGTGGTTTACTGATTTACATGCAAGCACAGATAAACAAAACTAAATATACAAAGCAAAACACACAGCCTCACTGATACAGACACAGAAAGTTAGATATACACACACATACATATACATAAACACATGCAGCCTTATTAAATTGGGATCGGTAAATTTAAAAAGGGCTCTATTTAAGCACACAGCATATTTTTCTTTACAGAAGTTTTTAGTTAGTGAACTTTTATCCAAAAGCAAGGTCTTCACTAACTAAAAACTTCTGTAAATAAAATATGCTGTGTGCTTAAATAGAACCCTTTTAAATTTACTGAATGGCAATTTAATAAGGCTGATAGAGCCTCATTCAATTCGAAGGCCACATCTCGCGGTATACAAGCCGTATGTCTGCGGGCCTGCTGCGGGCTTGAACTCTGCTACAATTACGGTACTATTAAATTGATCACATCCGCAATTTACGCGCTGAAAGCTTAAACCATAAACCATGCACTGGTATGTAAGCAGTTCAGGGCGGGAACATGATCAATTAAGCAAGTCCTTAACTACCCATTTAGAAAAAGGCCAAAAGAAAAAGAGACCGTCATTATTACCTCAGTAAAACATGGAGGGTACATGTCAATCAATTAGCGTTTAGAGGTCTGATATGCAACCGGACTTGCAAAACCGCAAAATACAAAATAATAAAAATGAATGCTGATACTATTCTAGTCTATGTGGGTGGCCTAATAGGTATTAACTCATTGATTCCCGAGATCGATATAACCCCAAATTGAAACATAAAAGAAAATTATTCTTGATTGGCGATTTGCAAGCTTGAGACTGGTGTGCAATTAATTCTAATGCCTTTCATCACTTTCCCCGTCATTACAGTACAGTATTGATTTTTTAATTTGCATTTACAGTGCTACGGACATGTCTTTAACCTCTTTGCGAGTCCTGTCTAGTACTCGTAGGATTTTCTCCTACATTTGCTGCTAATGGGTGTGAAAACATTTGCGGGCTTGAGGAATTGTAGCACTAAATTGAATAGGGCCTTGTGATTTTAGAGATTGTAACTCTTGCAGACGTGAAAGATCAAAGGCTTAGATGGGGCGTAAGCTACGGTTGTCACAACCACAAGGATTTCAAGCCCGTAAGGCATAGACTGTTTGCTGCTCGCAAAAAGACGCCAATTGAATAGCAAATTAGCTTACGGGCTCCTTTACGGGCTCCAGTAACTTAGAATTGCTCAATTGAATGAGGCTCAGTATGGGCAGAGAAATATACACTGTCATCACACAGTGAAACAAATAAAAGCACAGAGGCCTACTAAAACAAACACAAAAACTAAGATACAGGTGTAAGCACACAAGATTAGATACACCTAACATACAAAGGAATGCATGCTCACTCATAAACACACATAATCACTGCTAGACTCTTAAATACACTTAGATTAATACAGAGACACACATAGGTAGGTCAAAATAATGACATATACAGTAGTCGAGGCAAAACAGAAAGAGGTCTCCATATTTATTATTTTGTTATGAGATATGGGACTTTGTCATTAGTGCACATCTCTTAAAAAACAAGTGAGGTAAAAAACTGAAACTACATGAATGAATGTAGCACCAGATTATTAAGTTCATCTTTTTTTGTCAAATCAGGCAAGGAAATATATATATATTTCCAGAGTGCATATTTTTTGCGTCACAGATGTTGTGTCTTTGCTAGGTTTGATTGGAGGAATCCATATAAATGGTAGTATCTGTACATACAATTCCAAATTACGTTTTATTGCTTTAATTATTCTAAGGTTCATGTCATGTACCTCAGGCCGCTATACCCGTGGTATTCATTTTACAGAATGCAGTACTAAACTGTTTAGCTTCATAGTACTTGAGAGTGACATGAATCCATCAAGTTTAACTTATCTGTATGCATGTTTTGTTTATAATAAGCTAAGGTGGTGTCACCTTAGGTGCAACTTATTTGCATATAGATGCAGAACATGTACCAACAACACACAACTTCAAAACATGCAGATTGTGCCAAAGTCCTCCTGTAACTCATATGTTGAGGATGAAGAGGTGCAAGTACACATTTAAATACATAATTGTTTTTCTTATCTGCCAGAACTTTAGTTATACAAATCACTGATGTGAAAGTGTTAGGGTGCTTCAGAGCAGTATTATGTTTTTTTGCATATCCACCCTTCCATTTTACTTGATTTTGGTCTGTTCTTTTTATCCTCATCTATACCACCTTCTCTTGTCACTCTTTCCTGCTCTATTGATCTGATTTTTACTTATGTTCCCTTCCTCATCTTGTTTTCTCCATATTGTTTTGCTGTCCCTTCCTTGCTGTACACCTAAATTGCTCCATTTATATGCTTGTTGTGTTTGTAATACCTCTCAACTTGTTCTGTCCCTTTTCATCCCATTCTACAATTTCACTTTTCCAATATCTGCCTTAGATTGTGTCCATGGTAGGAAGCAAAATTGTCTTCCTCTTTCTCACATGGGCTACTATGCGACAACACATAGCTCTGGATGCCTAGTGCTGAACACACCTACAATTTTGGGAGCCTTCATAGGAGGATATTCAAAGCTAGATGACTGCTTACTGCCCCTACAAATATGCATCAGTAGGTCTGTGGGTTGAGTGCCAAAGCATACATACATCCCTGTAAATAATTACAGACAGGTCACTTAGCCTTATTTCTTAATGTCAACCAGTAATTGGAAACATATTCAAAGGAACAAAGCAAATCTATACATATGTTATGATATATCTAGCACAGCTTGAACATGTCATCAGGAAAATACCCTTATGGAATAAAATGTGCAAAGAAGAAACACAAAATTAATTAATGGGGCACACTGTTAATCAATTCCTTCTAGTTAGAGTATTACAACATGTGTTCCTAAAAAGTATTTTAATCTCAGATAATGGCAATGATATTAGAAAACAAAGAACATTTCCATTAACACTGAAGTCGGCCAGACACCACTTTAAGCTTAAAAAATATTTCTGTACATTTTATGTTGTTTCCTTTGATTGAGGAACACTAATAAAATAGCTCCAAAATGTCATATAAATATAAATAAACACTTTCTTAATATTTGATTTATTTGTGTATATAATAAACTCTTGTGTTCTTACCCATTACCCTATTACTATGCCAGGCGTAAGGAACCACACTAAGACTGTGTGAAATATTTTTACCTTCTTGACACAATAAATAAGCTTTTGTTATGTTTTATTCTACTTACATGGGCATCCGATTCCTGGCTTTGGAGAAACATTTTTGGTAATACTTCCCTAACACTAAACACATTTTATATCCATTGCTCTTAAACAGTTTGACTCTATTTGGAATCACTTTGATCAGTTTTATATAATTCAAAAAATGAAAATATAAATTTGGGCCAGTTTGTCTGAATATCCATTGTAAGCCTATATAAATGATTGGTCACCATACTTTGTGCATGAGATCATCCAGTGTATGGTACTGACAATATGTGGACTCACTAAGTATTTCAAATTGAGAACGAATGTGCAGAGCTGGTTAGAAAGCTTGATCTACCCACAAAAAAAACACTATTCAGTTATAAAGCAAAAGTGGTTATTTTCAGGGGGTAAAGCTGGTTTCTAAATAAAGTTTTCTATGTTCCATAATCATGGGGCAGGTGGAAAATGAAATTGCAGAAAAAACAGGGATACTCCCCAAAAGAAAATGGGAACTTGACCTGGAAGGTTAACTTTAACATATATATATATATATATATATATATATATATATCACATATAACTGTCAAACTACGAGGCACTCATCGCTTGCGAGCCTCTTGAAGCGAGGCGAGACGTTAACTCGGAGCACTTCGCCTGCGAACCTTGCGTAGTTAAGGCACTACAACTCCCAGCACTTTGCCGATGCGAGGCAAGCAGTGGAGGCAATGAAACACGGGGGACTTAGCCTACAAACACTTAGGAAAAGCTGTATCGCCTTACAGGCTTATTAAATTGCCATTCGCCCAATTGAATAGGGCTCTATATAAGCACAAAACATTTTTTTAAAAGAAGTCTTTAGTTACTGAAGACCTTGCTTTTGCATAGAAGTTCACTAACTAAACACTTTTGTAAAAAAAAATGCTATGTCCTTATATAGAGCCCTATTCAATTGCCCGATTCGCAAGTTAATAAGGCTGTTAGTCTGCAAGCAGTTGACAAACGCGCAACTTAGTAAAAAAAACATTACGAGAAGCGGGACTTAGAAAAAAAAAATACGAGGTAGGAAACATACAAAGTTCATGGCCCGAATCGCGAAAAACTAAATACACAAAAAAAACCCACACAAAAAAAACAACAAAAACATCACACACAGAACGGGGGAACAGTGAGCTGGAACTGCGAATTTAAGTCGATTTACAAAAGTTTCGGAACTCGAAAATTGGCTAAGCCAGAAAAAAAAATGACGGCCCAAAAAAATTAGGCTACACGACTCTGGACACATCGCCAACCGCGTACCACTTTCACACAGGAACGTACGAGGTACAAAATACACTACTACAAAGGACACCAAATACTCGCGAACCGCGTAGCACATGACAACATCACTCATCTACAGTAGCGCTTTACACAAATAAACCAACGGTTTGCCCTCACGCACACAGCCTACTTCTAATGCACAGTTGGGACATTCATAAAAATATTTCCACAGGCCAGCAACAGTCCAACTGGACATTATATGCTGTGGGAAAATGAAAAAAGATTGTTAGCTCTTCAGCCTATTGATTGATTGATAATAGGTAAAGTATATTAATTCATTAATTAACTAATCGATTGATTATTTTTTACAAAAATATAGACATATATATCTGTCTTTGTGATGAGCGCAGAGGAGCAAAAGTACACCAGAGGAGAGGCTCGCAATGAGAGCAGAAGGCATTCAATGTAAGGCTTGCAATGAGCGCCGAAGTCCTCACAGTACAAAAACTTTAACATTGTGTGGCAAACAGCATTGCCATGGCTTCAAATTTTATTGACCGTCATTTTTTGACAGGCAAGTCGCTAGTCATGTTATAAAATGGTAAACAATGTTCTCCTACATATCTTTGATTTTCCTGTGAGAAAAAAATAGTTATGTTTAAACAATTTAAGAGTTATAGAGTTAAGACCAGGATAGTCATCTATGGGAAAAATGGTTCATGGCAGTGGTTGTCAACATCCAGGCCTAGGATCAGTGGCGGTTCATGATACCTTATCTGTTGGTCCTTAGGAACCAAGGGGGGTGAAGAGATTCTAACACTTTAATGAATAGTCATAGTTATAGACAGAATATTTAAAAACATTTATGTAGTTTAAACATTGTCTTTTCAAATCAGTGCAAAACTAACAGAAAGATGATTGTGTTTGTGTTCTACTACCTTGTTAAAGATGTTCTGAATCTGAAAAGCAGTCCCCATTAGAAGAGCCATTCTTTACGTTTATGTGGAGCCTGTCTTGGAAGGGGACCCCATGTTGACAGGCTTATATATTATGTGCTAAGATGTCAGGGTAGGTACAAAAGAACAAAGTAAGATCTGAATATTTTTTTTATTTTTTTGGCCACCTCTCTCTCTCTTTCTGTGTATATAGTTATATAGGGATTGAGGTTGAAAAAAATACTGTTAGCCCATCAAGTTCAACCTTTTAAGATCTCCTCTGATCTGAAATATCCCAATCCCGTATTTAAAGTTCTCTATCGAACCCGCTGTCACCACCTCCTTTCTTAGAGAATTCCACAGATTAACCACCCTTACTGTGAAGAACCCTTTTCTTTCTTCAAGGGATGTCAAAAAGCTCCTTTGACAAATCTTTATCATCATATCCCCTCTTAGATGCCTTTTTTCTAGAGAAAATAAGTTTAATTTGGTTACTATTTCTTCATAACTTAGCCCCTCCATTCTTTTTCTTGTCCTTCTCTGTACTTTTTCCAGGTCTAAAATTTACTTTTTATGAAGTAGTGCCCAAAACTGTACTACATATTCCAAATGAGGGCGTACTAGGTTTTGTATAGTGGCAGAATTATGGCTTCTATACCCTTCTTAATACATGCTAATATATATATATATATATATATATATATATATATATATATATATATATATATATATAGGATAACAAAACAAAAAATTGTAAGTAAATAAAAAGGAACAGGAAAATCTATATATATGGAAAAATCTATATATAGAAGGACAACAAGGCAATGCTTATATTCCTTTATATCCTTAAGAGAGAGTCCTCATAATTCTGTTAGGACAATCATAGGCCTTTATCAAAAGAAGTAAAGAGATAAACTATATAGGAGAGAAAAAAGAAAAAATTAAAAAGATGTATAACACTCTATATCACATATATAGTTGTGAGCAAGCGGGTTGTTGCTAACGCTGCGGGCTCGCCTAACAAGCCTGCGGCCCTTACGAGGCGAGGGCCTCAGTTGCTGGCATGGCGCGCTGAAGGCACTCCTTGCCAGCAACTGCGGACCTCGCAAAATTTACGGACTTACAAGAAACAAATAGGAGACGCAGAACTTAGATAAAAAAACTTTACGACCTCGCAAAAATACGACCTTACCGCCCGAAACCCGTGCACATGAAAACATTAAAAACACAATAAATACACACAATAAATACTTAAAAAGCTTACCTACAGCAAGGGGGGGGGCACCCAGGACCTCGGAAACTAAAGTTACACCTCAATTTAAGTAAAAATAGAAGAGTTTAGACACCTGAAAATCCCCTAAGCGAGAGAAAAAATGGCAGCCGAAAAAAACGAAAACGAGGCTACAGCACTGTAAAGAAGCAAAACACCACCAAACACATACGGATTTGCCCAAAAAGACGGACGCGATCCAAGAACAAGCACGCCAAATCAGCCACAGACACGTACCACTCATTAGGCGCCATTTTACAACACTAACTTACACAATGCGGAAGTACACAGCTACCCTAACGGATTTGGCTCGCGCACGCACAATATTTACACTACACACTACACACATTACACAGCAGCTCCACAGCCCTCAAAACACACATTGTATGCGGCAGCAACATGAAAACAGATTGCCAGCTCTTCAACACAATGCTTGCTGCATATATTACTTCAAAATAGGTCAAGTATATTGATGTATTATTTTATTAATTATTTCATTAGCATTAGCAAAAAAACAATGCTTTATAGCACACAAACAACCAACACCCTCGCAATGAGCGCCAAAGCATCTTGGAACACCAACAAAATTTACCGCCCTTACAATCTTATTGCCGTCATTTTTTGACGGGCAAGTCACTAGTATATATATAATAAGCAGAATATAGGCAGTTGACATCTCTTGTGTATAGTAAAGGAATATGAAGGAGTCTAATAAATGGTGAACAGATCACCATAGCATAGCGCTGAATACACTAGCAATTTCATAGAGGGAGTAACTCCTACTCACTAGACTCTTTTCTTACCTTTAAAATTCGATAGACATCGATACACATCATGGCACATAGGCATTGTTTTATATATTCCCTAGCAGGATGTACATCTCTTTTCCTTGATGTATATTTTAAAGGTAAGAAAGGAGTCTAGTGAGTAGGAGTTACCCCCTCTATGAAATTGCTAACGTATTCTGCACTATGCTATGGTGATCTGACTCATATTCCTTTACTATACACAAGAGATGTCAACTGCTTATATTCTGCTTATGTATATATATATATATATAAATATATATATATATATATATATATATATATATATATATATATAGTTTATCTCCTCACTCCTTATGATAAAGTCATATGATTGTCATAACAGAATTATGAGGACTCTCTCTTAAGGATATATATGAATATAAGTATTGCTTAGCTATACTTACCTTGTTGTCCTTCTATATATAGATTTTTTCCATATATAGATTTTTTCCTGTTCCTTTTTATTTGCTTACAATTTTTTGTTTTGTTATCCAATTCCTTGCAAAATTATTTATTTTATTATAGCTATATATATATATATATATATATATATATATATATACCTGTAGTATTACACAGCTTTAAAGCACAGCATAGCGTGGATTATACACAAGC
The DNA here is from genome assembly GCA_027410445.1 of Discoglossus pictus. NCBI lineage: Eukaryota > Metazoa > Chordata > Amphibia > Anura > Alytidae > Discoglossus > Discoglossus pictus. The sequence goes on along the minus strand of CM050163.1, from coordinate 266,209,470 downwards.
CGAGAGACCTACCTACAGACAGCTGTTTCAATCTTAAAATGGATCTCATAAGTATGGGTCTCAATCCTAGGTTGTGCAGTAGATTTTGTGGCAACACTATTTACCACAACATCAGTTATCTTGTGGTGGACTCATTTGCATGTGTCTGCAATAACTGCATTTCTTGGAATTCTGAGCAGGAATTAAGTTTTTTTGACTTGTACTCTCTCTCAGAAAAAAAAGGTTGAGATCTGCTGGTTTATGTTAAACAGGAACAGCTATGTTTTTGGTTTCTTATCTGTAGAAAGGGCACTCTTACATTGGGGAAGGTGGGTTCTGACAATAAAACAATGCAAACTGGAGACAAAACTCATGACTTTTCGAAAAATAAAAAATACTAATATTTGTATTTAGTTATAAACACTATCAGCCCTATTAAATCCCCCCAACGTGTAAAATCCTAGCGGGTAAAGTAGCCTGCAAGACTTAGGGCTAATAAATAGACCTCGTAAAGCCACCCGCAGATCTGCGAGTTATATTCGGAAAAACCTACGGGCTGTCGAAATCAGAACTCTGTTGCGGCAAATCCTTTGATCTGTCAAGCCCGTAACTGTTACGTTCGCAAATCGCCATTAAATTGCTTCGAATCCACTGGCGTTCAAACCCATATCCCGCAAATTGAGCCAAAAAGCCTACGGGTACTAGAGAGTGACATGTGAGAGTGGCAAGTGGGTTAAGGTCCTATCCGTAGCACTGTAAATGCAAATATCAACACACTACTGTGTTTAAAAATAAAGTGAAAGTGATGTTAGGTATTAAAATTAATAGCACAATATTCTTAATCTTGCAAATCTGCAATATAAAATCCTTTTTTTAATGTTTAATTTCCGTGTTATATTGATCCCGGCAATCAGTGTGTTAATAGATATAATGGAACTCGCATGGACTGAAATATCATATTTAGGGATTTATTAATATTGCATTATTTCTAGAATGCGGGTCTGATAGTAACTCGTACTTCAAATCCATAAGGGATTGAAATCTAACCTCCATTTTTCAGTGATGTAATGATGATGATCTCTTTTACTATTGTATTGCTTAGCTATACTTACCTTGTTGTCCTTCTATATATAGATTTTTTCCATATATAGATTTTTTCCTGTTCCTTTTTATTTGCTTACAATTTTTTGTTTTGTTATCCAATTCCTTGCAAAATTATTTATTTTATTATAGCTATATATATATATATATATATATATATACCTGTAGTATTACACAGCTTTAAAGCACAGCATAGCGTGGATTATACACAAGCCGAGAGACCTACCTACAGACAGCTGTTTCAATCTTAAAATGGATCTCATAAGTATGGGTCTCAATCCTAGGTTGTGCAGTAGATTTTGTGGCAACACTATTTACCACAACATCAGTTATCTTGTGGTGGACTCATTTGCATGTGTCTGCAATAACTGCATTTCTTGGAATTCTGAGCAGGAATTAAGTTTTTTTGACTTGTACTCTCTCTCAGAAAAAAAAGGTTGAGATCTGCTGGTTTATGTTAAACAGGAACAGCTATGTTTTTGGTTTCTTATCTGTAGAAAGGGCACTCTTACATTGGGGAAGGTGGGTTCTGACAATAAAACAATGCAAACTGGAGACAAAACTCATGACTTTTCGAAAAATAAAAAATACTAATATTTGTATTTAGTTATAAACACTATCAGCCCTATTAAATCCCCCCAACGTGTAAAATCCTAGCGGGTAAAGTAGCCTGCAAGACTTAGGGCTAATAAATAGACCTCGTAAAGCCACCCGCAGATCTGCAAGTTATATTCGTAAAAACCTACGGGCTGTCGAAATCAGAACTCTGTTGCGGCAAATCCTTTGATCTGTCAAGCCCGTAACTGTTACGTTCGCAAATCGCCATTAAATTGCTTCGAATCCACTGGCGTTCAAACCCATATCCCGCAAATTGAGCCAAAAAGCCTACGGGTACTAGAGAGTGACATGTGAGAGTGGCAAGTGGGTTAAGGTCCTATCCGTAGCACTGTAAATGCAAATATCAACACACTACTGTGTTTAAAAATAAAGTGAAAGTGATGTTAGGTATTAAAATTAATAGCACAATATTCTTAATCTTGCAAATCTGCAATATAAAATCCTTTTTTTAATGTTTAATTTCCGTGTTATATTGATCCCGGCAATCAGTGTGTTAATAGATATAATGGAACTCGCATGGACTGAAATATCATATTTACGGATTTATTAATATTGCATTATTTCTAGAATGCGGGTCTGATAGTAACTCGTACTTCAAATCCATAAGGGATTGAAATCTAACCTCTATTTTTCAGTGATGTAATGATGATGATCTCTTTTACTATTGGCTCTGTCTAAACCCGTAACTACAGGTTTGACTAATTGATCATGTTCACGACCGCCCCTGCAACGTACACAAGAATGGTTTACGGGTTTGCGTCTCCGGCCCGTAACTCCCGGCATGGTTGAATATAATAGCTCTGTAACTACAGAGAATTTCAAGCCCACAGCCTTTGTGGGTGTTCTGTTGAAGTTACGGGCTTGGAATTTAATGTGGCAGCAGGTCATTGCTACTGGAACTCTGGTGTATCTAAGCTACTTAAAGCCGTGGAAATGGAAGAAACACACAGGAAGAGAAAACTGTAGTCCCCAAAACATGTGGAGCCCTAATTACTACATATGGTAAAAGTAATAAGAATAAATATTCTTCAAGATCAATTTTTTTATGCATTTCCATTATTTGAGAATTGTTTGTGTATATTTACATTCTTACATAGTAATTAAGGCTGAGAAAAGACTTTCAGTCCATCAAGTTAAACCTTTTAAGATCTCTTCTGATCTGCAATATGCAGATTAGTTATTAATTAATTAGTTGTTAATTAATTATTAATCAACTATTTAATTATTTATTTATTTATTTTATTTATTAATTAATCCAGAGGAAGGCAAACAGAAAAAAAACCAAGTGAAACTTAGACAATCGTCTCAAAGGGAAAATAATAATAATTCCTTCCTGACCCCAGATACTGGCGATCAGATTTTTCCCTGGATCAATACTCTCTCTATAATTATCCAGGATAACCCTGAATTCCCTTTTTAATTAGAAATAAATCCAGTCCCCATTTAAAGTTATCTATTGAATCCGCTGTCACCACCTCCTCTGGTAGAGAATTCCACAGATTACCCACCCTACTACAGTGAAGAATCATTTTCTTTCTTTAAGGTGGAATCTGTTTACTTCTAACCTCAAGGGATATCCTCTTGTCAGTTGAAAACCTCTTGGCAAAAAAAGGCTCGCTTGACAAATCTTTATACTGACCCTGGATGTATTTATATAAGGTAATCATATCTCCTCTTAGATGCCTTTTTTCTAAAGAAAATATGTTTAATTTGGTTAGTCTTTCTTCATAACTTAGCCGCTCCATTCCCCTAATTAGTTTTGTTGCCCTCCTCCATACCTTTTCCTGCTCTAAATGTCCTTTTTATGAAGTGGTGCCCAAAATTGTACTCCATATTCCAAATGAGGGCGTACTAGAGATTTGTATAGTGGTAGAATTATATTTGCTTCCCTGGCTTCTATACCCTTCTTAATACATGCTAATATTTTATTTGCCTTTGCAGCTGCTGCTTGGCTTTGAGCACTGTTACCTAGGTGGTTGTCCACAAGCACTGCCAAATCCCATTTAATATCTGATACACCTAGATTTGCTCCATTAAGATTATAAATTGCATGGCTATTTTTCCTTCCCAGATGCATAACTTTACATTTATTCATATTAAATCTCATCTGCCATTTAGATGTCCACTCCACAATTTTATGTAAATCCCTTTGGAGGTAAAGCACATCGTTATCTGATTTAATTACCTTGCACAACTTTGTGTCATCAGCGAAAAGGGAGACACTACTTTCCAGTCCCACCTCTAAGTCATTAATAAATATGTTAAAAAGGAGAGGACCTAATACCGCACCCTGAGGAACCCCACTTACCACATTAGCCCAATCAGAGTATGTTCCATTTAGAACATATTCTTGTATATTATCCCTTACATTTGAGAGAGTGTTTTAAAGTAGTATATAGCAGTATAATTGGGAATGTGCTTATATAAGGAGCTTGTCGATGAAAGTGTAAATCAAACCAGAATAAAAGGAAAGGCACCCAGGTTTGTGTAATCTTATGTCTAATGTAGCATGGTACTGTACCTGCTTTTTTATACCCAATAGCACTTTTTTTTGCAATATAAGGATTATATCACCATGTTTGTTTTTTTGTCTGCAGTCTGCAAAGCTTCATCCTGTTGACTTCACACTACATTAGTGCAGACAAGTGGCAGCAGAATTTTTTTTTTAATCAAGCATGACTCCACCTAAACTAGGCCTTTCATTCAAACAGGAGGCTGACAAGCATTGCTCAGTAAGAGTCAACAGAGACTCAAAGGAACTAATGTGTTATCCACTAGTTGTACATCAGTAGTGATTCTAATATGTGGGTATCATTGTGTTTGTGTATGGCAACTTGCAAATGTATTATTGTGCATTATTTTTCTGTATCAATGTGCATAATTTTGTGAGGAACCAACCAAACTTTTCTTATGTTCCAGTAAAGGGATAATATATAAAAATATATGTAAAGTAACTAAAAAGTTAAGAACCACTAGGAACATTTTAGGATCTGTGGCACCCTGGCTTCTTGCATTTGTTAAGCCTTGATGTATAATAATAGTAGGTGTGAATCTCAGTTATTATTATAACACAGATGCACTCCTATTAATACTAATAATAATTGTGGAAATCACTGTGTGTAGCGTAATTGTTTTCATGTACACATGTGTCTTTTATTTGTTTGGGACTCCATTGCTTTGTGAATCCACTATCCTATACATGTGAGTCTTAGTTTGACTGTGTGCATTACTGGGTCTGAATTACCGTATTTTAATGTGTTTAATGGTCCTGAATAATTTTATCTGTTACCGCTATATAACTTTTTCTGTCTAATACATGTGCAAAACAGTGAAGCTATGAATAGTCAAAACTTCTTTCTCAGCACAAGGGCAGTGTAAGGGTTAAATGGAAGGTCTACCCCACTCTTGCCCTGGGGGTATTTCAGCACCATGGACAGCAGCCAGATTCGGTCCCTTTGTGGTTAGCAGAGGTCACATGATAATCCTATAGATCAATGGGTTGCTTGTCATGTCTCTCGTGTCACACTGCTATGAGACACATTGTCCCTTTACTCACTAGGACAGCCTTATCCTTCACCCCCATTACTGGGATGTGCTATAATCGGGAAAATCCTTACCCGGGAAATAGGAAGTTACTGGTCACAGGATATTACCTGATTTTACTGCAGGGCACAGAAGGTATTTCATTTGTTTCTCAATGTCTTCTATACTTCCTATTCTGCCCCTCATTCGATGTCTATCCTGTGCTTCACTGACCTTCTTCTATTCTATCAATCTCCCTTTTGTTCCAGCCTCCTTCACACCATGACTGTGGCTTGTGAGCTGGGAAGGCATGAATCCCATAATCTGATCACATTCTGTTGTACTGTCTTGATGTTCCTCATCATTGTGCCTGCTCGTCCTCACTGTCACTTCTGTCAGTGTCTCTATACTGTTGTTCTCTCCTCATATCACTGTAACACATGGCTGATAACAGTGGATTTGCAAGTCATTTGTGTTTTTATATTTCTCCAGAGTGTGTGCCACTTTTTATTTTTTCTATTTGTATATCAAGATCATTACTGCTCCTTCTCTTTCTCACTCATGCCTAGATTTTTTCTCTCACATACAATCTTGTTTCCTTTAATGTTAACTATTTGTCCCATAGCATCCATTTATAAAAATGTTTCTCTCTTCTAGTAATATTTTTACCTGTTTTCAAACTCTACACAAAATAAATATACCTTCATAGGTTTTGATTCTTCGTTTGTTCTTCCTTCCTACACTGTCTTGTGTTGTCCCCAAAAAACTAGAATTTTCCCCTGATCTTTTTTCTGTCTTGTCTCATTTCTTTCCACATTTTTCTCGCAGACTTAATTTTTGAGGCAGTCTTTTGGGTTATTTTCTGCTCCTCTTCTGTCCCATGTGCTCCCATACCATCCTCTCTCTTATTTCACCCTGCCCCACAAACCAAACACATTGCAAATCCTTCAGCATTCTCCCAGAATCCTTTGGACCTAGGCCAGCCACGAGGTACACATAACACATTCTGATGGCAAGGATAGGGAGGAGTAAAGGATGGATGAAGGCCCAGAAACCTTTTAGTGCTGTTGGAATGATGTTGGAAAGGAATTTGAACGTTGTAAATAGACAGCGAGGGGGCTCTAAAGAATGGCGGTTATCATGAGTCAACCTCCTGCTTGGCTGCAATATAAGAACAAGATCTGTTTCGGAATTAGTCCCTTTCAAGGACAGAGAAAATATAAATAACAATATTTCACAGATCAAACAAACTGTCTTTTCCTGTCACAACCTAGTGCATTAGTTTAACCCAAAAAAATATACCTTCCCACTTGTCCTGATTTCTACATTTTATCATTCCTTTTCGATTACCCAACTACAAAATAAATATTTTTCTAGATATTTAGGTCAGTGACATGTTTATGAAGTACACCCTCATAGAACCAAAATGTACTAATAATAGTAATATGTTTAAGGGCTCAGCCCCTCCTAGGACCAAAGTGTGCTCATGGCAGTGACCTGTTAAATAGTTCAGCTTCTCCTAGGATTTATTTGTACTAATAACAGTGATATTTTTAAGGGTTCAGCCCCTCCTAGGATTGAAATGTATTAATGGCAGAGACATGTTTAAGGCTCAGTATCTACTAGGACATGTGTACAAACGGTCAGCACCTTTTCAGATAAAAATGCACTAATGACATTGCCATTTTTTAAAATGCAAACTGTAGTAAAGAACTTGAATGGACAAAATCTTTTTTTTGGGGGGGGGGGGGATTTGGCTATGGAACTTTTGTTTTTGGAGTGCTTAGTGTCAGAATGAGTGAGAATGGGGAATTATATTTATATTGAGCTATATTTTTTTATGTGAATTTTAAGGCAAATATTACCATACTGGTAGAATTGTAGATTTTGTTCTGATGACTACAAATAAGTATCCTTAATTACTAAAGCATAGTATTCAGTGAAAATGTACTAAACTATCACATATTACTTCAAGTCAGTCTGCAATAAGTGTTTACCATAGTTTTGAAGGGATTACATACACTAGTTTCTGTACATTGCATCAAACAAGAATGGCACAAACATTAATCATTTCTACTGCTATTAAATCATGGTGAAGGTTGCTGGACTTGGTTATCTGGAGACTAAGTAAAGGTTCAAGATCTTCAATTCCATTCCTTTTGAAGTTAGTGTCCGTCATTAAGAGGGAGACATGAATAAACAAAAGTGGATGAGATAAGAAAATCAATTCCTGGATTACTGTGATGTGACACCTTTTATTCTGATTTCTTACTAGATTAAAGGGACACCCCAGCAACAAGTTGGTTTCATTTTAAAGAGCAGGAAAAGCTGTTTAGACATTGTACTAGCTGTTTTTTCTCTATAGTAAATAATACCTGAGATATTCAGCATTAGTTGTGTAGTTCACTTACGCTAATGTGAGGCTAATTTGCAACTAAAAGGTCTTGCTTTAGTTTGGGGAAGAGGTCTGCACTGCCAAATAGCATTAGGGGAAATCGTTTAGCCACCACAGAGATAGTTAAGCATACTGATTTTATACGGAATCCCTTATTTGCCTTTCATGCTCTTTAAGAAAAACTTAAAAAAACAACTTGCTTTTAGTTGCTATAAAATTTCATTATATCTGTTCCTCATTTAACTGCGTCATAAAAGCCAAATAGAAACCCTTATATTGCTCAGTTTAGTCTTCTATGTTTCTTTAATTGCTCTTAATGCACCATATAACCTTTTCCATTACTCATCTTATTGCTCAATATAACCTGTCCATGTAACTAATCTTACAGCTTCACATAAGTTCTCTTAATATTACATTTTTCCCTCTATAACTTTTGCTAAGCATCCTATAATAACTATGACAATATCATTATTATATTATCTCCATATAATAATAATATAGTTTAATTTAACCCTACATCTCCCTCTATTTCTTTATTTAACCTCTCCATATAACTTTTTCTATTGCTCCAATGTTCTCCTAGAGTCCCACCTATTGCTCTATATATGTCCTCCATATAACTACACATAATCTCTTTATAACTCTACAGTTGCACTCACATAATATCTGCAATTTGAAACTTGTTCTTCTTATATATAGTAAGTAGTTTTTATCTGTAGGTTACATTGACCATTTGCCCATTCTTTTTCAGAGTCTCAATGCCTTGATTGCCCTTAAGATGAAGTTATGGAAGAGGACAGCCCCTGCTTTGATGCTCCTCTGTGCTGTGTTGTCAATCTTGGTGTGTACAGAAGTTTTCTTCAGGAATTGGAAGTTCAGTTCGTCTTCTTCAAGGCCAGTGATTGGCTCAACTATGAAGGGGCAGAGGAGATACCCAAGAGCCATGGAACGCAAGCAGCCCATGATGTCTCAATGTAAGAGTGTGCATAAATCCCAAAATACTGACTTCACATGTACTATTTTGCTGTATGTAAGATGCCCCTGGTATGAGATCTGTAAGGGTACTGAAAAGGTGTTGGGGTTGTAAGGATGTAGAGTTTGGGGTCTTTAATGTTGCTGAGATATCTGCTGATCTGTACAGTTGTTTATATGATTTTGAGTCTTTATATTTCCTGAAATAATTTGATACACTAGTGTAAGGTATGTGCAGGTGCTGGCAGAATATGAGGTCTGAACCCGAACAGAGATGCAAGGTTGATAAGAGTATAGCCATAGTATGAGGTCCATAAGGGTGTATAATTAGAACGAGCTATGTAAAGGTGTTGAAATATTGTGTGGTGTCTTAAATGTTGTTCACAAAAAGTGAGCTACTTAACAGTTAGTATAGCGTATGTAAGAGTGATGAGTCTGAGTGACTTCTGTAGGGGTATTGAGGCAGGTAGCATGAGGTTGGTAAATGAGCTGTCGCTTTGGTTGTCTGGAAGTGTACTCAGGTCTTTAAAGGACCACAGTACGTTAAGAAAGGTTTTACATATATATGCAGTATATAACAAAGTAGCAAAATGAACAGCTATTGAGTGTAAAGCATGTTAACGTAAAGCATTTTAACGCAAGTGTATAAAGACTAACATGGAAGTATTACTTCCTGTCCAGTGCAAGATGGGTTGGGTACAAGTCAGGAGGAAATGGATGTATGGGGGAGGAGGGGAGGTGTCAGATATTAAAACTGAACTGAATCACCAAGTAACAATCCACCACCTTCCTCCCCGTCCCTCCAATCATTCTTAAATAGATTTAAAAAAAACAGTAAAGCATACCTATCATCCTGCAAGCCATTAGGAAGGTGTGAAGACAGACACAATGGCATCCTTAGGAACATTTAGATACAATTTCCTTTGGTGTCCTCTCCCTCCCTCTTCTCTCCTTCTCTCTCCTCTCTGCAAGCCTCGCAATAAGCGCCTTCGGTACCCATTGCAGGCCTTGCAATGAGCGTTCTTGGCACCTATTGCGGGCCTCCCATCACAAATGACTGAATAATATTTTACTTTACTGCCCCCATGTCTCTTCCCCCATACCCTCCCCTGTGTCTCTTTCCTCCCTTTCCCTCCCCTGTGTCTCTTCCCTCCCTCTCCCTCCCCTGTTTTTCTTCCCTTCCTCTCCCTCCCCTGTGTCTCTTCCCCCTCCCTCCCCTCTGGCTTTTTCCCCTCTCCCTCCCGTATCTCTTCCCCCCTCTCCCTCCCCTGTGTCTCTTTGTCCCCTCTCCCTCCCCTGTGTCTCTTTCCCCCCTCTCCCTCCCCTGTGTCTCTTTGCCCTGCTCTCCCTCCCCTATGTCTCTTTCCCCCTCCCTAATGCCTGTGTCTCTTTCCCCCCACTCCCTTCCTTGTGTCTCTTTCCCCCTCTCCCTCCTGTGTCTCTATGCCCCCATTTCCCCCCTCTCCCTCCCTTGTGTCTTCCCCCACTCTCCCTTCCCTGTGTCTCTCCCCCCCTTCCCTCCCCTGTCTCTTTGCCCCCCTCTCCCTCTCCTGTGTCTCTTTCCCCCCTCTCCCTCCCCTTTGTCTCTTTGTCCCACTCTCCCTTCCCTGTGTCTCTTTCCCCCCACTCCCTTCCTTGTGTCTCTTTCCCCCCTCTCCCTCCTGTGTCTCTATGCCCCTTTTCCCCCCCGCTCCCTTGCCTGTGTCTTCCCCCACTCTCCCTTCCTTGTGTCTCTTTCCTCCCCTGTCTCTTTGCCCCACTCTCCCTTCTGTGCCCATTGCAGGCCTCGCAATGAGTGCCTTCAGCTGAAATAAGAGTGGGATGTTAGTAAGTGTGCTGAAATAATATGTAAAGTGGGATATGTAAGTGTGTTATAACAGTGTTATATATGTATGTAAGTGTGCTGAAATAAAGGGAGGTCTGTAAGTGCTTTGAAATAGTGTGAGGTCTGTTAGTGTGCTGAGATAAAGTGAGTTATGTAAGGGATTTGGGATAACATGAGGTATGTAAGTGTGCTGAGGTAAAGTGAGGTGTGTAATAGTGCTGAAATAGTAATGTGAGGTGTGTAGACAGATAGTATGAGGTCTGTTAGGATGCTGAACTGGTGTCAGGTATGTAAATATGGGGAGATGATAAATGCATGATGTCTTTATGTGTTATGAAATGATGCAGGCTGAAAAAGCAGTGTGAGGTCAGTAGGGATGCACGAATATGGAAGTGCATAAATATATGTGCCATACAGTAAGCTCTCTTGTTAAAGTTGTGTAACAGTATAGTAAACGTTTGGTCAACAGATTGTGAAATGACACCCACATCCCTCCCTACATCACTACACAGTGATTAACTTGATCTTACAGCCCCTTGATCTCCTGTAAGTATCTGCACGCCAGACCATACCTGGTGGTTTTCATTTACAGGCTATGGGAATGTTCTCCTGCATTGCAGGAAGTATAGCTCCTTTGATCACAGCTCATACCCCTTTTGTTGGCGCACAGATTCTTAACGCTTTCTTAGCTGAGGATGCCTGCAAGGCTTTGCTTATATAGTATTCGCTTAGAGACACCAGTTTCATCGACCCAGCTGGCACCCAAAAGTCAGTGATTGAGTTAAACACTTCACACGACAAGTAGAAATTTCACAATGATTTTCTCCACATACCTAACTCTAAAAAATAATTTCACGTGGGAGCAATAAATTAAAGCCAATCATTTTGATGTAGTTGAGATGTATATTTCCTAGAAATAATTTTTGCATTTTTAATGTCAATTAAATTAAATTCTGTAGGAACTCCAAAGAAAGTTGTGTAGAGAGCAAGAAGGGCAGTTACATATAGTAAATACGTTCTAAGAGTTTTTATAGAGCAACTGGAAAATAAATAAGGATATTGGGAGGAGTTGCATGTAAAAGGTGCTATGGAACAATATGTGAAGTTATATGAAGAGGGTATAATTCAATATACTGAATTATAGGGAGACACCATACTGAGCAGTAGAAAGAATTATACTGTATATTGAATTGTTATATGGAGCAGTAGGAGGTGTTATATTGAGCAATAGGAAGATATAACAGATGGTTAAATGGAACAATGGGAGGAGTTGTAGGGATAGATCATATGGAACTATATGCAGAATGGTAAGAAGGGATTGTATAGGGAAGAAGAGGTTTTATGGTATGGAGAGTGGTTATATCATGCAATGATATGAGTGCTATGGAGAGGGTACATGTAGGAGTAAGATAATGAGGTACTATTATATAAGCAGGAGTTTTAACATGCATAAAAAAGGTATGTGGAGTTGTTACATGGAGCAATTAGAGTAAATACAAGCAGATTCAGTATGAAAATAACTATAGAAATGTATTAAATAACAAAAAAAAATAAGGTGTAGCTTCAGAAAAGATAGAAAACTTGTTTTATATCTCAGTTGAGGAGTGTAGAGGCTGAAGTATATATGGAGCTGATGAAAGTGCATTATATATACTAGAACAAATAGCTAGTCAACATGATTAAATCCGTGATTTATTCACTTCTCTCTTTCCATTCCAGACACCTCTCTCTTCGAAAGCTACACACAGGGCGAGATTCGGGAGCTTGTTTCTACTTTGGTCGAGAGGTACAGCCAGTCTGTCCATTCTGGAGACGACCCAAAAAATGGAGCCAGAATGAAGAGGGCTCGAGTGCGCCAACAACCTTGTACCATAAAGGAGCTGGAGGTGAGCGTCACCGAGCTGGGCCTTGGATATATATCCGACGAAACCGTCCTATTCCGGTACTGCAGTGGTACATGCGATGCTGCCGTGCGCAACTACGATCTTTCCCTGAAGAGTATCAGAGCAAAGAAAAAGATAAAGAAGGAGAAGGTAAGGGCGCGGCCTTGTTGCCGGCCACTAGCGTACGATGAAGATGTCTCCTTCCTGGATTCCACAAGTCAGTACCACACTATCAAAGAGGTTTCTGCTAAGAGCTGTGGCTGTGTCTGATCATAAAAATGGAGAAGCAGCTAGAGAAAGCATAAGTCGATGACTACCAAAGAGTCCGAGCCCTCTACTCAGTTCCAGGATGTGCAGTTGGAACAAGTGTTTCCAAGCTGGCAAGGTTGTTTTCATTTCTACCTCACTAATATTGTTCATAGAATTTGGACTCTCAGAGCAAACACTTTTGTGCAAGTAATGGAGAAAGCATGATAACGGAGAAAGCATCACAAAATAGTATTATATCACCTACAGAACAGCCACCATGGCCTTCTATCAAGAGTCCACTCTTCTACATAACATTCAGAACAGCATGAGCAAAGAAGGAGACACAGATACAAATTAGAGGGTGCAAACACAGTGATGTTATTTCAGAAATGAGTTACTCATTCCATGCTGGATTTACTTTTATGATGACTATGCTGAAAGAAGTGTTGAGATGTGTCATGGAGACCAATCAATCTATCCATCCAGTAACATGGCTCCTGTTGTTTGGGTAACTTCACCTAAAGAAGATTCATGATTTGTGAGATCTGATAAAAGATCATCAATATCTGTCAATATCTTAATTGTCATATGGGAGTGAACATGTTCTGCCCCATGCAGCTTTAGCGATCTGTATGACTATCTGTGCCAAAAGCCATGCTCCTCTGTCATCTATATGGAGTGATATTAGCTTTTTACATACATGTGGATTTTTACAGGGTTCTCTGAAGTATATAAAGCCCATCTGTTATCAGCATTAATTGTATACATATATGTATTGTCTGTAAATGTTAAGGACTATCTATAAATATGGGAGCAGATGGTTCCTGTACCTATATATTTTTCAGAAGTATTGTTCAGTTCACTAAATAACATAACATTGCATCACTGCAGTGGGAAGTAATAAAGGACTGCTGCAGCATAGGAAAAATCTCCGATGTTTGTAAAATTCTTAGCAAACTAACAACATAACAACATTATAAACTGTTTAAACCAAAGGCATAAGATAATTTTGGAAGAATATACATTCTAGCTCATTTCTTACATAATGTTAGTTTGTTAGATACATCACAAATGAATATGTTTTCTCATACTACAGTATGTGGTCCTTTTTAAAGCATGTGAATAAATGACCTTCGTTCACATTCCACTTGAAATGGTTCATACCAGTATTCAGTTTTTGAACATTAGCTAAACATTTTCCTGATTGAGAGATAGATAGGTTGTAGTTTTTGATACAGTGTGGTGGGCAAAAATGTTATTCAAAAGGTGTTTTACATAAGCCCCTGTGAATAGGTTGGATATATCTTTGAGGTTTCAGCTCTGTAACTCTTCTATGAAAGATTTTTCACTCTGTCTTCTAAATGATAAACAGCATCCATCGACTCACTTTGGATTAAGACAAGTATAATATTATCAATAATAGTACTGAGACATATGTGGTCATCTGCATCTCCTTTAGAGGGAAACCTAGCACTGTCTGTCCTGATAATGTGCAGTAGGAGGTAACCCTATATTAAATAGAGACGCTTGATATAAATCCAGCACTGTTAGTTCTGATAATTTGCAGTCATGAAGTAATGTTGCATTAGACAAAAACCCAGCAGTGTGTAATTCTGTGCTCATAATGTTCAGTTACTAGTTCATTGTACACAAGATAGAATCCCAGTATTGCCAGAGCATGTCTTCATCGTCTGTAGTCAGGAGATAGCTTTCTCATAATCTGCAGTGAAGGAACACAAAATTAGAGGGTAATCCAACACTATCTGGATCTACCCAATAATATGCAGTTGTGGGGTCACTCAGCATTTTACAATCCAATACTACGTGGACCTTTCCTGGCAAGAGGTGAATTTGTAGTGTGTTTAGATCTCCCTCTTGTGGTGTTTAACAAGAAAAGTGTGTATAATAGGACAGCTTGGTATATTGTTTCAAATTATCTTGGTAGAGTATTATGAGATGTATTTTCTTGTGTATTTTAATTCAACTTTGTTTTAAACCATGTCATATTTTTGAAAAACAGGCAATATGACACTATTTCAGCATATGTAGATAATTCGGAAGACAGCTAGTTTTATAAATTAAAAGGGAAACTGTCACCCAGAAGCTTGTTTCTTATTGGTTTCATTCTAAAGAGCATTAAAAACTGTATACACATTGTACTAGCCATTTTTCTCCACACAAAATATTCTTGAGATATACAACATTGATTGTGTCAATCTGTTATGCTAATGCATTGTTCAGTATACTAAACTGCAGCTCAGAATACTTTATAAGGGTGCTGGAGGGGGTCTAACGGTGCAATAATCTTAGGGCCATATTGTTTTGTCACCACAGAGACAGGCAAGCATCTCATATGCATACGAATACAACAGAATAAATGCTGATTATCTCAGGAATTATTCACTTTAAAATCAATGGGCTATTTCAATGTATTGTTCGGCATGCTCTTTAATAATAACTGAAAAAAACTTCTGAAAATTGAAATAGCTTGACTGCAGGTTATCAAGATAGACTCAGGCTGTGCTGGTCTTAGATCTAGTGAGATGAGCTGCCAACTGCTGATGATTATCAGGACAGGCTCAGATAGTAAATGTAAACCCATTACACAAAATAATTTGAATATAAAATATTAATTTGCTCTGTAGTTTTTCTTTATAATCCCAGCAACTCAATAGCGGTCCTTTTAAACATTACAATAATGTTTTTTAAATATATATATATATATATTAAAAAAAATTGCTAACAAGAGATATGTTTATTTTATTTCTTTTGTTATTTAAACCTATTTTTTGAATGTTTTGGCTTTGTTAAATTGTATTTATTCTGTTTTATTCTACAAAAGTTTATTTGTACCATGGTATTTTGTATAAAAATTTCAAGAAATGCTAAATAAATATTTAAAAAAGAAAGAACTAGAAGAATTCTGTTGGTTTGTTTTTAAATCTAATAATAAGTATTAGCAATTCACTATGAATATTAGAACCATTTGGATCAATTGTGTGAATTTATTGATGTATCAGAGGCAAACAGTCATCTGTGGTATTGAAGTGCTGCATTTTCCCCAAACTGTTTAATAAAGTGTTTTACCAGGGTCCATGTGGCAGAGGGATCACCAGTTACGAGGTGCTTGGTTGGAGAAGATCCAGAGCAGTGGGGGAAGAGCTAGCCGACACCAGGGGTCAGTGGAAACTTAGGTGTGAATGGGGAAGCTCCTCTGGGCATATAGAGGTTCCCATACACCAGAGACTGTGTGTCTCCACTCCTGATCTGATCAGATACCCCCTGTAAAGCCAAAATGAAAGGGCCATTTAGCCTGGGTAGTAAGTTCCAGGACCAAGGGGGTTAGGTCTGGTCTAGGTTCTTAACAAGCACCAACAGAAGCAACACAACTTCTTTCTCCGCCCCCACCCCCTTCCTAGTGTGGCTCAAAGGGGTGATCCTGACAGATGACTCCTTGGCTACACTGACTTTACTTATCCTCCTGCCTCAAGAAACTGTCAGCATTCTGATGGACCATGCACCTCCGGTGTTAAAGAAAATAAAAGTCTGTAGGACCAGGCTCCATCGTAACAATCATTTGTTTTCTCCTGCCTCTCTAGACAGCCAACATAGGGGGTTATGATATGTTACCACAGTGAAGGTTCCTACTGATTTAGGCTATGGGGTGCACACATCCATGCTAATACTTCTAGCTCAGTACGGCCGGCAATTAAAATGTAGAAGCATCAGTCTGAACAATGAAAGTCCATTGGTTAGTCTTGTTTGGCCAGAACAGGGGAGAGTTAGAGCATTCTTGAATGCTTGGAAGGCAATCTCACAGGCAGGGGTCCTGCCAAGGTCTGTCAATGGTTTGGCCATGGCACTATAACGGGGAATAAACTTGCAGTAATAACCATGGTACACAGGAAAGCCATCACCTGCTTCAATGTCTGCCAAGCTGCAATTCCTTCCAACTTAGCTGGCTCAGCCTAATCTGCCCACTGCCCACCCAGTGGCCCAAATAGGTGGTCATCCCAAGTATTGCTAAATATAGCAATATCATCTAAGTAGGCCTGAGCAAAACCCTGGTACCCCTGCAACAATTTATCAACTAACCTCTGGAAGGTAGAAGTGGCATTCTTCATCATTTTGAATTGGAGTGATGGATGCAGACTTCTCCTTAGCAAGAAGGATCTGCCTTGGGGAGATCCAGGGTAGTTAGGTACTGATGAGTACCTAACCTGTCCAATAACTCATCCATGCATGGCATAGGGCAAGCATCAGTTTCATTGGTCACACCTAATTTCATTATCTCCTTCAATACATCCAGGGAGGGCAACCTTCTGTGAGGACCTCGTGCATAGATAGAGGGCTACACCCGGGTCAAGTGGAAAACAGTGCTTGGTATGGTGCAAGGGTAGCCATCAGCTTTCCTTTCTGGTGCGAGGTTAAGTTTTCTGCTTCCCTCATTTTCTCTTCCTGTGCACCTGGCCTAGCCGGGGCCTAACAAATTGGGTAAGGTTCCCTCCTCTGGGTCACTGCCTGTAGACAGACATATTTCTAACAAGTTTTGGGGCTACCCTAGTGACCTTCCTGCCAAAGTCTATAGTCACTACATATGTGTGGGATTTAATTTCTTTGTGATGGGGTAGGGGCCTTCCTAAGTAACTTGTAATTTATCCTGGGGCTGCGGTACCATCATCAACACTTCGTGCCTTACTTACAGCTCTCTATCTTTAGCCCCCTGTCATAATACTGTTTTTTGGGGGGCCTGGGCCACCTGCATGTGTTTTCTGACCAACCCAGTAAGCATAGCAAATTTCTCCCGGAAGGGCACAACATGTGGGTCCGCCTACACCTGGTTTGATCCATAATCCCCTTCCCATGTCTCTCTGATCATGTTCAAGAGTCCCCTTATCTGTCTACCATTCAGGATTTCAAAGGGACTCCTGAGGTACTTCTCTATAGGCAAAAAGAAGGTATGGGAACAACATTTCCCAATTCTTCTCCTGCTCTGAAAAAGTATAGAGCATCTTCTTAAGGGTCCCATTGGGGACAAGTTCAGGTTTTTAATATCACATCATTTACATAATTGCAGGGTAACACTGGGTACCTCTGTCTAATAGAATTTCCTTAGGGAACCTCATCCTGGAAAATACTCAGTAATGACCCTGCAACCTTACCAGCAGAAATATTAGCTAGGATACTGGGTAGCATAGTCCACTATGGTAAACATGAACTACTTTCCCGTCCTGCTAGTCCTGGCTAGGGGTCCTATGCTATTGATAGCCAACTGTTGGAAGGGGTATCCATAAATGGCAGGGACTGAAGAGGGACCCGGGTACCCTGACCTGGACAGCCATAGCGCTGACAGGCATCACAGGAGTTACAGTAATTAGTAACATCCCAATTAACCCCAGGCCAGTAGAACACCTTGGTAAGTCGATTCCAGATACTTCCTTCCTGGATCAATACTACCTCTCTTTTTATCTAGCCCTTAATGGCCTTTTTATTTAAAAAATATATCCAATCCTTTTTTAAAGTTATCTATCGAATCCGCTGTCACCTCCTCCTTTGGTAGAGAATTCCACATATTAACCACCCTTACTGTGAAGATCCCTTTTCTTTCTTTAAGGTGAAATCTTTTTACTTCTAATCCCAAAGGATGTTTCCTTGTCAGTTGAAAACCTCTTGGTACAAAAAATTCCCTTGACAAATCCTTATATTGACTATGAATATATTTATATAAGGTAATCATATCCTCTCTTAGACATTTTTTTTTTAGCGCAAATACGTTTAATTTTGTTAGTTTTTCTTCATAACTTAGCCCCTTCATTCCCTTTATTAGTTTTTTGCCCTTCTCTATACTTTTTCCAGCATTAAAATGTCCTTTTTATGTGGTGGTGCCCAAAATTGTACTCCATATTCCAAATGAGGGCGTACTAGGGATTTGTATAGTGGGTGAATTAGATTTGCTTCCCTTGCTTCTATACCCTTCTTAATACATGCTAATATTTTATTTGCTTTTGCAGCTGCTGCTTGGCTTTGAGCACTGTTACCTAGGTGGTTGTCCATAAGTACACCCAAATCCCCTATTCAATATCTAATACCCCTAGATTTGCTCCATTAAGATTATAAATTGCATGGCTATTTTTCCTTCCCAGATGTATAACTTTACATTTATTTGTATTAAATCTCATCTGCCACTGCCACCTTTATGCAAATCTCTTTGGAGGGAAAGTACATCATTTTCTGATTGAATTACCTTGCACAACTTTGTTGTCATCAGCAAAAACAGAGACACCACACTATGTTAAAAAGGAGGGGACCTAATACTGAACCCTCAGGAACCCCACTTACCACATTAGTCCAATCCGAGTATGTTCCATTTACAACAACCCTTTGCTTCCTGTCTTTTAGACAGCTCTCAATCCATAAGCAAATATGTATGGCAATTCCTGTATCCCTTAGTTTGCTCAATAGTCTCCCATGTGGCACTGTATCAAAAGCCTTTGCAAAATCCAAATAGACTGCATCCACTGAGTTGCCTTGATCCAAGTGCTCAATGCCAAGGGGCATCTGCAAAGGCAAGTAAAACATTAGCATGTATTAAGAAAGGTATAGAAGCAAGGGAAGCACATATAAATATGCCACTGTTTTGGACAATGTTACATAAACAAAAATATATCTAGAAAAAGTACAGAGAAGGGCAACAAAACTAATAAGGGGCATTAAACTATGAAGAAAGACTAACCAAAAACTTGTGTTCTATAGAGAAGGTACCTAAGAGGGGATATGATTACCTTATATAAATATATCCAGGGTCAATATAAGGCATTTTCTGGGGAGCTGTTTGTGCCAAGATGTTTTCAATTGTTAAGAGGACATCCTTTGTGGTTAGAAGAAAGAAGAATAACACCTAAAAGAAAGAAAAGTGTTCTTCACAGTAAGGATGGTTAAACTGTGGAATTATCTATCAAAGGAGGGGGTGATAGCAGATTCCATAAATAACTTTAAAAAGGGGTTGAATATATTATTGAATAAAAATGGCATTCAGGTTTATCCTGGATAACAAGAGGATTATTGATCCTGCGATCAGGAAGTTTTTTTTTTTCCCCTGAGACAATTGTCAAATGTTTAAATGAATTAACAATTAATCAAAATATTATAAGGGTCAGAGGAGATCTAAAAAGGCTGAATTTGATGGACTAAAATATTTTTTTCAACCTTATCTATGCATGTATCTACAGATATAAAATAAACATTGTCTTTAAAAAATAAAATGATTGTCATTAGATTACGTTGTTACCACATGGGGCTGACCTTTTAACCCATTAAACAGCTCACTGTCATTAAGTCACTTTGCTCCTACATGAGACTGGCCCTTTCTCATCCTTACATGTAAAAAGCTTAAATAGGATCCCCTATAAGAACCTTACATAAAATCCTGAATTTACCTTCCTTTTCATGGATGGGATTTAAATGACATTAATCAGACATAACAAGAGCAGAGAACTTGTAATGGGTCACTACAGGCTAATTCTACAAATCTCTTAATATACAATCACATCAAATTATCCATGTAACACTAGGACTAATCTATGGTAACTGTAATGTTGGTACGACTTTACATTTAACATTTTGTATAACATCTACAGAAAAGCTGGGACACATGATCCTCTGTCTGTGACCAGATACAGCACAGTGACAATATTTGACAGCAGTTTAAAATGCTTCTGTCTGTTCTTTTTCAACATGTAATTATATCAAATATAATTTATCATTCAAACTGTATATTTTAATACCTATTATTGATACTGAATAGTACATTACCACAGAACAAGGTATTTATCTATAGAACCTTCCAATAAATACATAAGTTGCTGTAGTTACTAAATATTTTCTTTTCTCGTTACATCCATTTTACATAAATTATCTGTGGTGTGATACTTGGGAAAATTAATTTCATAAATATTCTCTTTTATTTTCACACACAAGTTTTTCTTTTTTTCATTTTACATATGCAGTTCCATTGTATCTCTGAAATCTCTTAGTACTCTTCCCAATTGTATAACAAAAAAGCATATCGTTTGACTTAATAGAATATTTAGTATCTGTTTTCATTGATCAGGTCAGTCCTCAAGATAGTTGTTATTTGCCTAAAAATGTCAAATAGCTACTATGCCAGATTTTATTATAACTCTCTTTTCTACATAAAAGGGAAAGGAATCAGCAGTGAAATAAACTTTACAGTGAAAACCTTAGAATTGCTAAATTTTGTTATTCCTCTTCAGGAGTGATTGGAGAACATCACGGATGTTAAAAGTAAATGAAAGTTTCCTTGTTTTTAATATTACAATAAACTACCTAAGTTTTGTTTAAACATCTAAACATCAATTTATTTATTATATTTATTATATTTTATTTATTATTTATTATAAGTGCTTAAAGGCACTGCTTTCAGTCACGCATGCAATGGCCCCTATTTCATTCCAAGTCTGTCATTACATGTAACCCGACATTTTGCGTAACCTCATTTTTTACATATATAGATGTATTCAATTGACTCAAGCCCGTAACACGCAAACCATGAACACGTAAATAACATTTCAGGGCATGATCATGATCAATTAAGCAAGCCCATAAGTTACATTTTAGACAGAGCTAATAGTAAATGAGACCATCATCATGATATCAGTAAAACATGGAGTTTAAGCTACAATCAATTAGTGTTTAGAAGTCTGATGTGCAATCAGACTCGCAATCCAGAAATCTAGAAAACAAAAAAAATCAATAAAGTAACTGTTCTAGTCCATGAGGGTTCCATGATATATTAACTTCTTGATTCCCAGGATTTATATAACACGGCAGTAAAACATAACAAAAATATATATATTATTGCAGATTTGCGAGCTGGAGACTGTTGTGCAATTCATTCTAATATCTTTCATTGCTTTCCCAGTATTTTTAAGTATAGTAGTGTGTGTTTATTTGCTTTTGCAGTGTTAAGAACAGGTGTTTAACCCACTTGCAAGTCCTATCTAGTACTCATATAATTTTTTATATATATGCCATTTACTGGTTTAAAGGTAATTGCAGTCTTGTTGAATTGTTGTAATTGAATATGGATTTAGCATCTTTAGCACTGTTAACCTTTATGGGTTTGAAAAATCAAAGGAGGAGATAGGACGGAGTTACATTTTTGACAACTGCAGTGATTTTGAGCCTGTAACTCGCAATTGGAATGCGAGTAGCCAAAAGTAGCCAATTAAATATCAGTGTCATTTACGGGCTCTATTATGGGCTCATGTAATGGCAATTTGTATAATTAAATAAGGGCCAATGTTTTTATTGGTACTAGATGTACAAGCCAATTACAGATTGTCTGTCAGGATAATTTAAAAAAATGCTGTTGAGAAAACAGTCTGGAACTGGCTAGTATATCTCTTCCCAAAACAGTGTGTGTGTGAACTGCTGGGTACAGACCTTTGCAGAGACTGTTGGAAGATGAAAACAGAGCTTTTAAGCACTTGTTAATAAAATGGTATTTAAATATGCAAATTTTATTTTAGTATTAAAAATAGGGCAACTTTCATACACCTTTAAGAATCAGATAAGTATAATTTTTTTTGACAATCTAGAGAATTTCAGGTCATGGACAAATACTTCTATGGGGGAGCAATCGCTTAAATAAATTAAAGCACTGCTCTAGGGGTTAATTACAATGCATTGAAAAGTTTTTTATACTGACACTTATTATTTAAAAATAAGTGAAGATGGGCTATTACAGTGGCAATTTCATCTTATCATACCATGTATAATAACTCATCTGCTAATAGCAATATGCTTAACTGAAAGGTTATACACTTGAAGTCAGGGCCGGAGATACCAGTGGTGCAAGTGGTGCATTGCACTGGGGCCTTTGCCTCAAGGGGGCCCAGTGCTGCCCCCTGAATGGATTAAAAAATGTTATAACATATTTGTTGTAATGTGTAGTGTAGTGTAGTGGGTCCAGAGGAGGAAGTTTCCCACTACTTATCACTACCTCTATCTACCTCTCCCCCACTGCATCTCACTACTCCAGCTGACTCTGGCTACTCTACTGCCTCTCACTACCCCGCTACCTCTCATTACCCCAACCACATCATTCTCCCCAGCTGGCTTTAACTCCCCCAGCTGTCTCCATCTACTATAAACTCTCTCCGTCTACTTCAGTCTACCGCTTTCTGCTCACACTGCCTCCCTCTACCTCTCACAAACTTGCTCTACCCCACTACTTCCTCCCTCTGCTCCCACTTGTCTCCCTCTACCCAGTGCTACCTCTCTGCCCCAGACTGCCTCCCTCTACCCCTCGCTAACTTCCTCAGTGCCTCCCTCTACCTACCTCTGCCCCAATGCATCCCAATACATCCACCTTGCCACATTGACTCCCTTTATCCCACTACTTCATTCACCTGACTGCTACTGTCTCCCTCTACCACTAGCTTACTACATTTGCCACCTCCGATCTTCACCTGCTTCATATCTCTCTTTATCTCTACTCTCTCCATCTACCCCTTGTTAACTCCCTTAGTTACTCCCCTTACCTCCCTCAATGTAGCCTACAAGCCCCAACTGCCCCCTCTTCCCCACTACTTCCCCCCTCTGCACCCCACTGCCTACCCCTATCCACAGCTTCCTCCATCTGTCCCCACCTGCATCCCCTTGCCTCTACCTGCCTCTCCCTACCTCCACTTCCTCACAATAATCAGGCTGCTACCCCCTACATCTGGTTTCATTTGTATTTATATATATATATATATATATATATATATATATATATATATATATATATATAGTAAATACAAAGTACATCTGTGTTCACATTTGAATGTCTAAAGCAAGTAAAAAAAAAATGCTTCCAGCTCAGAGTTCCGAGAAAAACAGTTATTACACTGCATTCTGGGAAGTTGAGCTGGGACACACAAATGTGGTATATATATATATATATATATATATATATATATATATATATATATATATATATAATTAGCACATTTATGTTCACATTTGAAAGTCTGAAACAAGTGAAAACATTTATTACCTGCTCAGAATTCTAAGAAATGTAGTTATTTCACTGCATTTTAGGGACCTAGGCAGGGACATGCAAATGAGCACACAAAGGTTTCACTCTTTTAACCCAATACCATTTTAAACATGGCTCCTTTTAATCAAAAGCCTACTGTATTACACAGTTTTAAAGCATATCATATGATGTATTAAGCAGGAGTTAGGAGACCTACCCCAAGACAGCTGTTTTAAGCTTAAATGGCTCTCATCAGTGTGGGGCATCGGGGCCCTCCATTCACTAGCTCTGCCACTGCTTGAAGCAAAATGAAGGTTTCAAACAAACCTTGTATTTCAGATGCAACAAAGGAAATGTGTGCTTTTTTATGCCATTTAACTGGAATTGATACAGACCTCCAGCCTAAAACTGTCCGCAATAATATTTCCTGATTTTTGGTGTGGTTTGTGTTTTCCATCCTTAGAGCCCGAATAAATTAGAAGCCATATAAGGTATACAGGCCATATGCTTGCAGGCTTGCCGCGGGCTTGAACTCTGCTACAATTCCGCTCCCATTCAATTGAACAAGCCTGCAAGTTAGTGGCCAAAAAAACATGCAATCGTAAACAATCGTATTATTATTATTTTATATTCTTTATTTTTCCCACTGAATTTTGTAGACAATAATAATAATTACGAGTCAGTCCAGTGGCAACCTCACTCAGTGTACATCCTGTCATATGTATGCA
The DNA here is from genome assembly GCA_027410445.1 of Discoglossus pictus. NCBI lineage: Eukaryota > Metazoa > Chordata > Amphibia > Anura > Alytidae > Discoglossus > Discoglossus pictus. The sequence goes on along the minus strand of CM050163.1, from coordinate 266,185,154 downwards.
ATACTGGAACAGATGATCCAGGGTCCATACCTCTGTGAGAGGTGTGAGCATGTGGCCTCTCTGGAAGCTCAAATTGGAGAACTGGAGAGGAGAATTGCAGCACTTAGTGATATTGTTCCACTGGAAGGGGGGTTGGTGCTCATGGAGCACAGTTTAGCTGGGCCTAGTATGGAGGGAGGAGATGGAGTTAGTGAGGATGCCCAAGGAGGTAGCTGGGTTACAGTTAAAAATAGAATCAGGAGGAACGAGAGGAGGCAGGCCAGTGCTGAGTTGGCAAACACCAACAGATTTGCCAGACTGAGTGAGACTGTTGGGGATGTCCATTCAGGAATGGCAATGCCAGATAGAGCTGTTCCCTCTAACAGCCGGAAGAACAGTTCTACTGGAGGAGTGGGAGGGCAGAATAGGCAGAGAAACAGACAGTTTTTGGTGGTAGGGGACTCTACTATTAGGAAGGTAGACAGGGTGATTTGTCACCCAGATCCCAGCAATCGAACAGTTTGCTGTCTCCCAGGTGCTCGGGTTCATCATGTTGTGGATCGGGTAGACAAATTATTGGGAGGGGCTGGAAATGTACTGGCAGTCTTGGCACATATTGGTACCAATGACAAAGTTAGTGGAAGATGGAGTTTCATAAAGAAGGATTTTAGAGAACTAGGTAATAAGCTGAAGGCAAGGACCTCCAAGTTAGTATTTTCTGAGATACTACCAGTGCCACGTGCTAGCCCAGGGAGGCAGAAGGAGCTTAGGGAACACTGGGCTGACTTCTCTCTTCGGTACAATCTCTACAGCAGGGATGGATTGCACCTTAATGATGAGGGAGCTTTTGTGCTAGGTGATAGGATGGTAGAAAGGCTGGAGGAGTTTTTTAACTATTAGGTGGGGGGAGGGACTAGATATAAGTAATGGAGTAGAAAGTGTAGAGGAGATAAGGGATGAATTAACAACTCATAGGGGAGGAGATGGGGGAGGGGTAGTATAGTCAATAGGGAGGTAGTACTAAGTAACTCAAGTACAGTGGCAGGCGCTTCAGAACTGCATACTCATAACATAAGGTGTATGCTTGATAATGCCAGAAGCTTGCCAGGAAAAATGGGAGAGTTAGAATTATTAGCAATTAATAAAAAAATGTATTTTATAGGCATTACCGAAATATGGTGGGATGAATCTCATGACTGGACTGTTAATTTGGATGGTTATAACCTATTTAGGAAAGACAGAGGTAATGGTAAAAGAGGAGGAGGGATTTGTCTGTATGTTAAGTCTGAATTTAAGCCTATAGTCAGAGAGGATATTTATGGTGGAACTAGTGATAAAGTTGAATGTTTGTGGGTAAAATAGCGGAGCAGCAAATTCCAAAATAATATTTGTAGGAGTATGCTATAAGCCCCCAAATATAGCTGAAAGAGAGGAAATACAATTATTGTTACAGATTGGAAATGCAGCTAAGCATGGGCAAGTTCTAATAATGGGAGATTTTAATTACCCTGAAATAAACTGGATAAATAAGACCAGCAGTTCAGTCAAGGGGAGCAGGTTCTTGAGTACACTCAGGGATCATTATCTGGCCCAGGTTATACAGGAGCCTACTAGAAATGAAGCTATCTTAGATTTACTCATCACAAATAATATTGATATAGTATAAAATGTTGAAATAGGGCAACCGTTGGGAAACAGTGATCACAGCACAGTCTCATTTGAGATTGAACTAAAAAAAAACAAATTTTAAGGGGGCAACAAAAACTCTTAATTTTAAAAAGGCAGATTTTAACGGTCTAAAGGCAGCAATACAAAGTATAGACTGGGACAAAGAACTGGCAGGTAAACATACTGAACATAAATGGACAACATGTAAATCCTTACTAAATAAACATACTTATCACAATATACAAAGTGGGAATAAAAAGTAAAGGGAGTAAATCACATCCAATGTGGCTTTACAATTTTTTAAAGATCAAGATACAGAGTAAAAAACAAGCATTTCCATTATACAAACAAGAGGGGACAGAGACTGCTTTACAGGAGTACAAGGAAATTAACAAGGCTTGCAAAAGGACTATTAGATTGGCTAAAATCGAAAATTAAAAATGAATTGCAAAAGAGAGTAAGACTAACCCTAAAATATTTTTTATCTATATTAATGGGAAGAAGGTAAGGAAGCTATAGGAACATTACAATGTGACACAGGCCATCTGAAAATTACTGACCAGGAAAAGGCAGATGAGCTAAATAGGTTATTTTCGTCGTATACACAAGGGAGGTACCAGTGGTTGGGACACTGCAACATAATGGGGCTACACTACCTTCACCAAATAACTGGTTAACGCAGAAAGTAATCTAAAAGAGGTTGGGGAAAAAAATGTTAATAAAGCCCCGGGTCCTGATGGAATACATCCACGGGTACTAAGGGAACTGGGTTCTGTAATAGCCGAACCATTATATTTAATTTTTCTAGATTCGCTCAACACAGGGTCTTTGCCAGATGACTGGAGAAAAGCAGATGTGATACCTATATTAAAAAAGGGAGCAAGAGCAAATCCGGGGAATTATAGACCAGCGAGCCTCACATCTGTAGTGGGGAAGCTTTTAGAAGGATTAATAAGGGATAATATACAAGAATATGTCTATTTGAACAGGATTATAAGTAGGAGTCAACATGGATTTATGAGGGATCCATCATGTCAAACAAATCTAATTAGTTTCTATGAGTAGGTTAGTAGGAACCTGGATCAAGGCAACTCAGTGGATGTAGTATTTTTTGGATTTTGCAAAGGCTTTTAAAACATTGCCACGTGGGAGACTATTATGCACACTAAGAGATACAGGAATTGCATTAAATATTTGCTTATGAATTGAGAGCTGGCTAAAAGGCAGGAAGCAAAGGGCTGTTATAAATGGAACATACTCCGATTGGACTAATGTGGTAAGTGGGGTTCCTCAGGGTTCAGTATTAGGTCCTCTCCTTTTTAACATATTTATTAATGACTTAGAGGTGGGACTGAAAAGTAGTGTCTCCATTTTCGCTGATGACACGAAGTTGTGCAAGGTAATTCATTCCGATAATGATGTGCTTTCCCCCCAAAGGGATTTACGTAAAATTGAGGAATGGGCATCTAAATGGCAGATGAGATTTAATAAGAATAAATGTAAAGTTATGCATCTGGAATGGAAAAATAGCCATGCAAATTATAATCTTAATGGAGCAAATCTAGGTGTATCAGATATTGAAAGGGATTTGGGAGTGCTTGTGGACAACCACCTAGGAAACAGTGCTCAGCCAAGCAGCAGCTGCAAATAAAATATTAGCATGTTTAAGAAGCGTATAGAAGAAAGGGAAAATAAAAGGGCAAATATAAATCTGCCACTATACAAATCTCTAGTACACCCTCATTTAGAATATGGAGTCCATTTTTGTGCACCACTTCATAAAAAGGACATTTTAGAGCTGGAAAAGGTACAGAGGAGGGCAACAAAACTAATAAGGGAAATGGAGGGGCTAAGTTACGAAGAAAGAGTAACCAAATAAAACTTATTTTTCTCATCTACATACTGGGTCAGTATAAAGGTTTGTCAAGGGAGCTTTTTGTGCCAACTGACAAGAGGAAATCCCTTGAGGTTAGAAGTAAAAAGATTCCACCTTAAAGAAAGAAAAGGGTTCTTCACAGTAAGGGTGGTTAATCTGTGGAATTCTCTACCAGAGGAGGTGGTGACAGTGGATTCGATAGAAAACTTTAAAAGGGGGCTGGATTCATTTCTAATTAAAAAGGGAATTCAGGGTTATCCTGGATAATTAGAGAGAGAGAGTATTGATCCAGTGAGAAATCCTATCGCCGATCTGGGGTCAGGAAGGAATTATTTTTTTTTCCCTTTGAGACGATTGGCTAAGTTTCACTTGGGTTTTTATTTTCTGTTTGCCTTCCTCTGGATTAATTAATAATAAAAAAAAAAAAATTAATAATAATTGATAAATAATTGATAAATAATTAACAACGAATTAATTAATAATTAATCCGCATATTGCAGATCAGAGGAGATCCTAAAAGGTTGATAGACTGAAAGTCTTTTTTCAACCTTAATTACTATGGGCCTCATTCTATTATCGGCCGTAAAATGGCCGCAAGGCTGCAAGGATCTCCCCTTATGGCCGGCCGTATATCTTGCAACCGGCCATAAGCTCAGAAAACTTTAAACGCAAAAATAAATTCAAGACGGCACTGTACAGCTCTGTAAATGCTAGGGATCATATTGGGGGACATGAGGATTAATAGCAACGCCCTCTCAAGCTTGCCCATCAGCCCAAATCCAAGTTTACATTAACTGTTTATTTTCCGGCCGCAGCGTGGGCGGGTCTGAGGTGCTCCAAGCCCTCGGGACTTTGTCCACAAATATTTGAGATAAACTAAAATAAAAATTATTTACGGATTTGAGTGTAGGGGAATGTTGTGCTATGAATGCTAACACCTCCAATCACTTTATAGTCTCCTCAGAGTGCAGGATGGCTTTGTTATGGCTTTATTATGTGCTTAATTGTGTGCCTGCGGGACCTTTTTGCTGCAAGTAAGCTGCGGCTCGGTTTTAGCCTTGCAGAGAGGGTTCCCGGAGCAATTGAATAGCAACCGGGATTTTCTTGCGGCCGAAACTCTTGCGGCCGTTTTAGATCAAAGGCTTTCCTCCGTCGCGAGCGGCCGCAAGGGATAGCAAGGCGCCGACCGCAAGCCTGCCGGAACCCCCGGCCGGAGGGGAATAGAATAGCAGAATAGCTTGAGGCCGGTCCTTGCGGCCCCGCATCTCCTACGGCCGATAATAGAATGAGGCCCTATGTAACTATGTAACTATATAATTATATCCGAAATAATATTTCCTGATTTTTGGTGTGGTTTATTCTTCCATCCTTAGAGCCTGATTCAATTAGAAGCCTGCATCTCGCGGTATACAGGCCATATGCTTGCGGGCTTGCTTGAAAGTTAGGGGCCAAAAAAACATGCAATCGTAAGTAGCATTTCAGGGCGGGAATATTATCAATTAAGCAAGGCTGTGACTACCCATTTAGAAACAGCCAATAAAAAATTAGACTGTCATTATTAGGTCAGTAAAACATAGAGTTTACATGTCAATCACTTAGGCCCTAATTCAATTGCAATTTGGCCAATTGAATAAAGCTCTAAATAAGCACATAACATATATTTTTTTAAGAAGTTTTTAGTTAGTAAACATCTATCCAAAAGCAAGATTTTCACTAACTAAAAACTTCTTTAAAAAAAATATGCTTTGTGCTTATTTAGAGCCTTATTCAATTGCCCAAATCGCAATTGAATGAGGGCCTTAGTGTTTGGGGTTCCGATATGTGATCGTTTTTGCAAAACCGCAAAATAATAAAAATAAATGCCAATGCTAATACTGTTCTAGTCCATGTGGGTAGCCTAATATGCATTGATTCCCGAGATTGATATAACCCCCGAAATTAAACATAAAATGTTTTATTTTTTATTGCCGATTTGCACGCTTGAGACTGTTGTGCAATGAATTCTAATGCCTTTCATTGCTCTCCCCATCATTTACAGTGCAGTATTGATTTTTTATTTGCATTTACAGTACTACTGATAGGGGCTAAACCCCCTTGCGAGTCCTATCTGGTACTCATAGGAGTTGCTCCTACATTTGCCATTTACGGGTGTGAAAACATTTGCCTGCTTGGGAAATTGTAGCAATTGAATAGCAAGTTGTGATTTTAGCCATCGTAACCCTTGCTGAAGTGACAGATCAAAGGCTTCGGGAGGCTGTACGTTCCGGGTTTAAAAAAACGCAAGGATTTCAAGGCCGTAACCCGTAATCCGTTTGTAGCCCGCAAACAGACACCAATTTAATAGCACAATAACTTATGGCCTACATTACAGGCTACTGTAAGTTACAATTGCTCAATTGAATCAGGCTTTTAGTCTGCATTGAAAGTGTGTCTTTATCGTATGTGTACTAAAATGTAATTGTAATAAGATTTTGCTTCAGGGCTATAATAAACCCTGTAGCTAACAGCCTTTGTAAAACAAATACTACTAAAATACATTTTCTTTTTTCTATACTCACATATCAAATGCTGATAAAAAAATAATGATGTAAAATGGATGACTGATATGAAGGACACAATTTTACAATATAATTTTCCATGAAGACACAGCTTAAAGGATCATACAGGTGCTTATTTAATCTTTATCTAGGTTAAACACCGCCATGTCCAAGTTTTACCCTTTCTACTTTCTCATCCTAAGATTGTCCAGAACATTTTGTATGCTATTGGTCTAAACAAATAGTTCAGCAAACATATTTTGCAATGTCAATGCTGCCATTACCATAAAGGCAATTACTTAATAAAATAGAGAATTCACTAGATAATTTAAGTAGTGCTCTCTTAAACTAAAGTATATTAAAAAGTACGTTTTATTGTAATCCTTAAAACTGAAAAACTTAGCATTTCCCCTGCACAGGCAAAAAGCATTATGGTAGACACAGAACCCTATTTTTATTAGTGGAGTCTGTTCACTTTATTTACCTGGCTTTTACTTTAATTTGACACATGTATATGCCCGGATATTACATTGGTTGCTTTTAATGGAAAATGGCAGGACAAGGCCCTTATTACTTAGTTATACAGATTAGCCTTGGTAAGTATATTTAAGAAGTGATTTCTACACTTCGCTTACTGCATGACTTCTTAGTATCCCAACTAAATAACTGTTTACATTATATATTAACAAGTAACAATACCTCCATTTAATTTCCTTGCTGTAATCCTTACACTCTTTTGAGGTAATACCAGTTTTTTTAACTGGTATGAATTTTTCAAGTTCCATAAGGGATGGCGGGTGTTATTTGGCGGCACTTTATTTACTGCTTTTGTACACAGTAACAAAGCAACAGAGTCAGTGATGTTCAATCAGAGAACGAACTAACCTTAATAGGTTAGTTCTATGGACATGATAACCCACTCTGAGAGCAACCTCTTTTAGCCACTTGTGCCCTTCACAGAGTGAAACATCCTGTAGTATATCAGTCTGGTCCCACTCACTGGAGCAGCGGTTCTTTGATAACATTTCCCAAGTTGTGGCGACCCCTAACAGTAAAATTATTTATGTTGCTCCTTAATCACTGTCATTTTGCTACTGTTATGAATCACATATATAGTTGTGAGCGTACGAGTTGTTGCTAACGCTGCGGGCTCGCTACGCGAGTCGCGGCCCTCGCGTAGCGAGGGCCTTGGCTCGCGCAGCGAGCCAAGGCCCTCGCAAAGCGAGGGCACTGCCCGAGGGTCTCAGTTGCTGGCATGGAGCGCCGTAGGCGCTCCATGCCAGCACCTGAGGACCTCGCAAAGCGAGGGCCGCAGTTGCTGGCATGGAGCGCCGAAGGCGCTCCATGCCAGCAACTGAAACCCTCGCAAACTTCACGTCGCAACCCAAACAGCACGACACACACATTACGACACTCGCAAACAACATACGACACACGTTCACACACATTACGGCCTCGCAACACTCGGACGCAACTCGCGAACATTACAAAATGTAAAACACAATACATACGCACAGCACATACATAAAAACCTTACCTACACCAAGAGGGAGCACCCAGGACCTCAAAAATGCAACTTAGACCTCGATTTTACTTGAAATAAAAGAGTTTAGACACTAAAAAAAAATCTAAGCGAGAGAAAAAATGGCCGCCGAACAAAACGAAAACGAGGCTACAGCACTCTAAACTCGCAAAACACCACAAGAAACTCGCAAAACACCACAAGAAACTCGCAAAACGCCACAAACGACATACGGATATTCATACCACACAGTGCACACATTCAGCATGCTTACACAGCAGATCCACACCACTAATGCTGCAGCAACATCAACACACATTGCCAGCTCTTCATCACAATGCTTCAAAATAGGTACAGTATATTCATTTAGTAATGTATTACATATTTATTATACACCAAACAGCATTAGCTACCTTACAATTTCATTGCCGTCATTTTTTGACGGGCAATTCGCTAGTCTAAATATAAATATCTGATATTCAGGATGTATTTTCATTCTTACAAATTTTACATAATTAAAGCGTAGCGATTAAGCACAAAAACAATATGTAATATATATTGTGAAAGTTAAAAATAGTAAAGTTTTGAGAATGGAAACGTTTGTAATTATTATGACTAAATAGTCTGCCAACATCTATGACAATTATAATAAGAAAATACTAACTACCAGTGGCAAAAAAATGTACAATTACAAGTTTAACAGATTACAATAGACAAAAAAAAATGTTTGAATGGTTTTAGGCGACACCTGACAAACCTGACAAACCAAATGGGTCCCGACCCACAGGTTGAGAACTGCTGCACTAGAGTGACCCAGCCCCGAAATACCAGGCAATTCTACCCTGAACAGGAGAAACAGCAAACCCCAGACGTATGTTACGACCTTCATTGGGCCTAATCAGTGAGGTGTAGCTGAACTCCCTAAGGCACAGTGAGGCCCTCTCTAAGGCACAGTTTGTTCTCTGATTGAGCACCTCTAACTTTGTTTTTTCTTTATGCAAATTACCTTTAGGGATTAGTCTCCCTAAGGGTGATGGGAGCCTCCAGACGTGGACCCCTTGCTCACTGTTCCTTAGGGATTTCCGTTACACCTCACTAACAAGGACCAATGAAGGCCGAAACATACATCTGGGGTTTGCTGTTTCTCCTGTTTAGGGTAGAATTGCCTGGTATTTCGGGGGATGGATTACTCTAGTGAGTGGGACCAGACTGATATACTACAGGATATTTCTCCCTGTGAAGGGCACAAGGTTGCTTTCAGAGTGGGTTATAGTGTTCATAAAACTAACCTATTAGTTTGTTCTCTGATTGAGTACCTCCAACTTTGTTTTTTGTTTTGTACACAGTCAAGTAATATTACTCCTGGTGTCCAATTTTTCCAACATTTTTCAAACTTTTTCAGTTTTAAGGATTACAATAAAAGTTACCTTTTACTTTACTTTAGTTCAAGAGTGCGCCATTTCAATTATCTATTTGCAAATTCTCTATTATATTAAATACTCATCCTAAGATTACCAACAGTATATACATGCAAAAGTATATTTGTGTTTATGCTTATAAGCAGTACATATAAACCTATAGACAGAAATATCTCTAAGCCTTGCCAAAAATACACCATTGCAATAATGTAAAATGAGACAAGGGTCCTCATTCAATTAGAGAACGTAACTCGATTGCAAATTCACGATTTCCTGCAATCGAGTTATGTCCTCCCGTTGTATTACGTTTACTCTGCTATTCAATTGGCCGAGTGCGCAAGTTAGCCCTCCTTCCCGCTGATTGCAATCCATGCTACCGGCAGTAATCATTTGCCCCAAGCCTGTAACTCGTGTTTCAAAGTCACAAACTCGGAGCACCGTAAATTCAAATATAAAGCACTGTAAATGATTGGGAACACAATGGGTGACATGAGGATTAAAAGCACAACATTCTCAAGCTTGCACATTGGCAAAATCAAATACTTTATTTCATGTTTAATTTCCGTCCAAAGTCCCACGGGTTTGAATGCCCTCCAAGGCGTAACTCGTTATTTAAGCCCATATGGGCTTGGAGGTTGAAGCCCGTTTTTTAATCTATTTTGTAACAGTTTTTCAAAGACTGCATGGTGTTCAAGCACATAACCCTTAAATGGGGGCCCACACATTACGGCCTCAAATGGGACCCGCAAAGGGTTTATAGAGCACATATCAAGCCTGTAAAGAGGAATATAAACCCAACACTGCACTTTAAAAAATAGGCAAAGCATATTGAGAGGCATTACAATTACTTGGCCAATAATCCCAAATTAAAACATTGTTAAATGCCAAAAAGTTTATATTCCTCATATGTTGGAATGGTCATTCACATGCTAATATGAAAAGCCATGCTGCATACTGCAGAAAGCAATTAAAAACACACTACCTTATTAAATTGCAACACTCAAACATGAAAATCAGGCCAAATTAACCTTTTCCCACTCACATTGTAGTCCCTAAAATAGCCATATAATAGACTATACATCTCGCTCATCACATTTGGGAACACAAATAGTGGCCATATTTCCCTGCCACATTACATAGATCAAGTACCCAGAGAACATTTGATTATTTGGTGTTCAATCCTTCAGTCGTGTCCAACTCTCTGTGACCCTATGGATTAGTCTACACTGAGAGATCTGGCTATATGATAGCTTTAGGATTGTGGGAGCTACATGTTAAAGGGGGGAGGGGGCTGTCATTGAAGGAATGTCTACCTGAGAGGCACTGGAAAAACCTTACACCTCATACATCCCTCTACAATGCTTGCAGATGCAGAAGATGCCTCCATGGAAAAAGAGAAGTAAAAAACACAAGTTACAAAATAAGGCCTGAAAACATTGTAGGGACTGCAGCATCTCTTCTCAACAGCATTCCTCAGTGATCAGCAATTGGTGACATGTTAAACTGAACCCTACGTGTCCACAGAGAAGAGGATCGTAGACCATGTGATGGGAGGTAGCCATCTGCATACAAGATACCACCATCACATAGGCCAAGATCCAAAACTCTGTAGCCAGGCTAGAACATTGTGACCAATAGATTGTCACTGAGGAGTGCTATTGAGAAGGCAAAAACATGTCTGCATAACTTATGTCCTCCTCCTCCTGGGCTTAGGGCCCACATCCTCCGCGGCCCTCCTCCGTCTCCTCACTAGTGGTGGTGGGGGCAGCAGACCCATGGGTGGTGGTGGCGGAGTTGGGAGGCTGCTGCTGCTGTGGTAACTGCTCCATGATTGTGGATGGTGGGCTGGGGACCATCCCGTGCCTGAGCAGCCCGACCAGAAGGTGCCCTGTTGTTAGGTGGTGCCTCCTCTCCTCCCTATAGTGCCTGGCCATGCTGCCCTCCATCCTCTCCATGGAGCCCTCCATCCACTCCATGGAGTCCACCATGCATTGGAGGAGGGCCAGCATCTCCCCCGGCGCAGCCTGGCTCAGTGATGGTGGGGACAGGGGTCCTTGAGGCAGGCCAGGTGAGGAGCTGGCGGGGATGTAGTGGGGAGGGTCCGGGCCCCGGCCGGAGCCAGGGGTGATGGTAGTGTTCCCAGTGGCTGTGGCGGCCTGGACAGCACACTGTTGTGTGGGGAAGGAGGTGTCATCGTCAAGAAGTAGGAGGGCCCCGGTGAAATGGCAAGACTTATGACAAGGGGAATGGTGTGGTTCAAACTGTCTGATGGATCAGGGGGGACTGCCTCAACACAATGACCTCCCCCTCCTCAGAGCCAGGGCCCTCTGATGCTCCTCCTTTCTCCACCCCCTGTGCTGTCTCCTGCTGGGCAGGAGCCACCGGCTCGCCAACGGACCCAGACCTTCTACTGGATGCTGAGAGATAGAAAAGAAAGTTACATGTCATTAGTATTATGATTAATACATTGATATGTGTTCATTCCTAACTATCTGACATCTAACCTTGAACATGGATTATTCTCCTCATAGCAACTCAGATTAGCTCCCATATACTAGATTTGATCTATTGTCCGATCACTGGTCTTGATCTTTCTCGGCTCCTAACACTATCTTGATTCCAGCTGCGTGCTGTAACTGCATAGGCTGCTGTGGGTACACCAATAAATGTATTCTCTTTTTTATTTTTTTATTCTCTTGATTATTGTTGTTGTGCCAGGGAATGACAGTGATTTGTCAGCTCCATGGATTTAATGATGCATCAATTTATCCCTTGCTAATTCCATGGAGCTGACATGTGAGTGTCCTTGTTAGTCATCCCATACAGTACATGTGTGTGATGCACATGTGGTGACACGTTGGTGTATGTCATATTCACCTGACATGGAGGCTGGGTCCTGCTGGGCCACCTGCTGAAGCTCCAGAGGTGGGTGGCGGTCTGATAAGGGTCCCTTGCGACCCTCTCCTACTCTTTGTAGGTCACAGGTCTTCCAGTGTCCTCTTGCACCAACAGTCTCCTCACCCTGGACTTGACATTGTCAACCCGGTGATTCACCTACTTATCGTTGATGGTCGCTATGCCCACCGCGGTCACCGCAGCCGCTACCTCTTCCCAAGCCCAAGCTCTAGGCCCAGGCTTCACTTCCCTCCCTCCTGTGAGGATGATGGGGCGGCCACAGATTGCCCTGAGGAGGACCACATTTTCCTTGTGTGAGTAGTTGTGGGCCCTATGTCGTCCCCAAGCCTCTTGCTCTCTGGCCTGCCTCACCTGACCCTGAGGCCTGTCCCTCCCCCAACCTACCAACCTCCCCCCCCCCCCCCCCAGGGAACTGGCCCCTTCTCCACTGACGCTCGGGGATCCTTTCCACCAGCCGCCACTGCACTCTCCTGCTCCTCTCCTCCCTCCTCCTCCTTTCCTCCCTCCTCCTCTCTTCCCTGCTTACTGCTCTTCCCCACCTCCACTCCCCGGGACCTCCTGCCCCTCCTCTCTCTCCTCCTCCCCAACTCTTCACTCTTCTCCACTCCTCTCCCTCCATTATCACCTGAAAAGAAAAGAAGGTTAAATTACCAAAAGTTTGACTGTAATATGTGTTCATGAAACAAGAAAAGTATGTGCTATGTGTTATTAATAGGTTTTATGGGATGGGGGGGGGGGGGGAGTGGGGGAAATAGGGCTGCAAAAGCCCTAAAAGTATTGATGAAGCAATGGAAGGCATTAGAATTACTGGCACAACAATCCCCAATAATCAAATATGTAAATAAAATATATATTTTTATTTTCATGTAAATCCTCAATAGGGCTGCCATATTAAATCTTTATCACTCACGTATCAATCAAGTCTATAATGTGTCTCATAAACATATAAACATCATCTGATTTACATCTCACTCATCACATCTACATTTGGGAACACAAATAGTGCCCATATTTCACCGCCACATTACATTGATCAAGTAGCATGGGACCAAATTAAAATGTGGGCCAAAACATTAGAGGTTACAAATTTAACTGGCTAAACCAGCCCATGATCAGGGAAATTCATCACATGATCAAGGTCAAATACACCAGTGAGCTATTCCAATCCACCAGGATAATCACAGCTGTGGTAATTAGCAAGCTATAGAACACCATCATCAACCAACATTAGCTGCCCAGCAAAACCCACAGGGGGGGAGCAGGCCCAGGATCCTGCCTGGAGGCTTTGCGCATGCAGGCTTTACAGGGAGGGAGTCACGTTAGAAGGGTTAACTGATGTGGAAGTGTATGAGTGTTTTAGGCTAACCCGTGCCAGCCTGGAGGAGCTCTATGCATTCCTAAGGGAGGACCTTGAGCCTTGCTCATGGACCAATAGAGCCATCCCAAGCATGATATGGATGTTAGCCGCCATACACTTCCTATCGTCTGGTAGCTTTCATACCACTGCTAGCATAGTAGGAGGAATGTCTCAGGCAAGCCTTTCAAGGTGACTGAGTACATTCCTCCATGCTATTGTTCTGAAAACTGCCAGATACATCAGTTTCCCCCACACTGTGGAAGAGATCTCGAAGATCAAAGATGATTTCTATCAAATAGGAGGTATCCCCAATGTGCTGGGTGCTATAGATTGTACACATGTAGTATTGATACCTCCTAGAGATCAGGAAGTGCTGTTCCAGAATCGCAAACACTATCATTCCCTCAATGTCCAGTTTGTTTGTGATTCAGACATGCGCATACAAAGTGTGAATGCAGGCTTCCCAGGAAGTACTCATGATGCCCATATCCTGCGTCAGTCATCCGCCCATCACTATTTTGAGTCTGGCCAAGATCCACCTGATTCGCAGGCAAGCATATCTTACCAAGAGAGAATCCTCTAAGATATACATCATGTTCCACTATAATGTTCTGACTTTCACATGTAACTAAGGGAGTACCATTGGCTGAGCCATTGCATCGTAGCTTGTTGATGTGCCTAACCTGATTTGACCTGGTCATAGGAGTATGAATTTCCAACCTACAGATCCCTAAACTAACGACACATGAATCATTATGTATACGTACAGATGCTTAAACAAGCATCACAACATCACATTAATATCTACATCTCCCATTTTGTTTCCTTCAGGTGATGCAGAATATGGGTGTTTACTGTGGTTGTAGACCCTTGTGAGCAATCCACAGACAGAGGGGAGCTTCTTGATCTGATGTATGCCTTGCGATGCATTATTGATTAACACTGGATCAACTACAGCCTGCTCTGATACCCGTTAATGGTAAGTATGCACACATTCCCATACACATCATATATACTGATATCTGCAAAGCTCCAGAAACTAAGCTAAATGGATGGTATTATATATTCCACAATGTCAATTGATATAGGCCCCACAATCATATTTGAAAACCTGTTTACAGTACAGAACAGTAATGTTGCCATTGTCCGATCATGCTAAGCCACATCCCATAGAGGTCAAATGCAATTCATGGCAATCTGGGAAAATGAACATACCAGCATATCAGAGACCATAATCAATGTTCAGCATGGGCTGCAAAGAAGGGATCTCCCCTGTTATGTGACAGTAAATGCTGGCACAAGCAAGCCCAGTCAGATAACAGGAATGTGTTAATCATTGTGCAATAAATCATGTTCGAAGTGGTTTGTGTGTTACTCTCATCATATCATCATATTGCCGTGTGTCAACACATCTGTTACCCACACAGACATGGGAAACAACCTGTACAGCAACAGAACATCAGCTACATCAGTGTTGTCTACATTGTTAGTGAGTATTTGTGGGAAACATGTGCACGTATGCATGAGTACTCCATTAATGTAGGCCTAACTTTCCTTTCCCCAAGACATCCCCTACGTATTGCTGAAGCGGTCAGAACAGCTTATCAGACCATGCAGACCTGTCCTAGGGGAACAGATCTCTTTGTTGAATACTCCACTTGACCACATCCAAGGTAAAGCACCACATGTGGATCTCCAAACATGCATCAATAGAAGGTTATAAAAGAACTTACAAGAAATGAGGGTATCTTGGATTTAGTTATCACAAATAATATCAATATGGTATCAAATGTTGAAATATTGCAACCTTTGGGAAACAGGGATCACAACACAGTCTCATTTGAGATTAAATAAAAAAAAAACTGTAAAGGGCCAACAAAAACTTAATTTTAAAAGAGCAGATTTTAACGGTCTAAGGGCAGCAATACAAAGTATAGACTGGGACAGAGAACTGGCAGGTAAAAATACTGAACATAAATGGACAACATCCTTATTAAATATACATACTTATCATCATATACCATGTGGAAATAAAAGTAAAAGGAGTAAATCACATCCAATGTGGTTTAACAATGATTTAAAGATCAAGATACAGAGTAAAAAACAGGCATTTAAATTATACAAACAAGAGGGGACAGAGTCTGCTTTACGTGAGTACAAGGAAACTAACAAGACTTGCAAAAGACTGGCTAGAATAGAAAATGAAAAATTTGTTGCAAAAGAGAGTAAGACTAACCCTAAAATATTTTTTAAGTATATAAATGGGAAGAGGGACAGGAAGGAAGCTATAGTAACATTACAATGTGACACAGGCCGTCTGGCAATTAGTGACCAGGAAAAGGCAAATTAGCGAAATAGGTTATTTTCTTCGGTATACACAAGGGAGGTACCAGTGGTTGGGACACTGCAACATAATGGGGCTACACTACCTTTGCCAAATAATTGGTTAATGCAGGAAGAAATCCAAAAGAGGTTGGAAAAAATAAATGTTAATAAAGCCCCATGTCCTGATGGAATACATTCAAAGGTACTGAGGGAACTTGGCTCTGTAATAGCCAAACCATTATATCTATTTGTTTAAGATTCACTCAACACAGGGTCTTTACCATATGACTGGGGAAAAGCAGAGGTGATACTTATATTTAAGAAGGGAGCAAGAGCAAATCCGGGGAATTATAGAACAGTGAGCCTCAGTTCTGTAGTGGGGAAGCTTATAGAAGGGCTAATAAGGGATAATATACAAGAATATATCCTTTTGAACCGGATTATAAGTAAGAGTCAGCATGGGTCATGTCAAACAAATCTAATTCGTTTCTATGAGGAGGTTAGTAGGAACCTGGATCAAGGCAACTCAGTGGATGTAGTCTTTTTGGATTTTGCAAAGGCTTTGATACAGTGCCACATGGGAGACTATTGTGCAAAATAAGGGATACAGGAATTGCAGTAAATATCTGCTCATGGATTGACAACTGGCAAAGGACAGAAAGCAAAGGGTTGTGGTAAATGGAACATACTTCGATTGGACTAATGTGTTAAGGGGGGTTCTTCAGTGTTCAGTATTAAGTCCTCTCCTTTTTAACATATTTATTAATGACTTAGAGGTGGGACTGGAAAGTAGTGACTCCATTTTTGCTGATGACACAAAATTGCGCAAGGTAATTAAATCAGATAATGATATACTTTCCCTCCAAAGGATTTACATAAAATTGAAGAATTAGCATCTAAATGGCAGATGAGATTTAATATGAATAAATATAAAGTTATGCATCTGGGAAGGAAAAATAGCCATGCAATTTATAATCTTAATGGAGCAAATCTAGGGGTATCAGATATTGAAAGGGATTTGGGAGTGCTTGTGGACAACTGCCTAGGTAACAGTGCTCAATGCCAAGCAGCAGCTGCAAAGGCAAATAAAATATTAGCATGTATCAAGAAGGGTATAGAAGCCAGGGAAGCAAATATAATTCTGCCACTATACAAATTCCTAGTGGGCCCTTATTTGGAATATGGAGTACAATTTCTGAAGTACTCAGAAAATTTCATATCTGGGATATTCTGAACATTTGACTTGTGTAAAAACTGTAGACTAGAGAACTTTAGAAACACGAATAGCCTCTATCATTTCACAAATGACATCAGTAGCTTTTCAGAGCCAGGTGATTCAGTGGTGCAGGCTTTGTGGTTAAACTTCTACAGGGACCTCTAATGCTTAAAGCTGTGTTTTGGGTCAGGCTGGATTGTTTGTGACATTAAAGGGCCACTGTAGTCCAGAACTTTATATATATACATATTTTTTTTGTTCATAAAAAGCACATTTTAGAGCTGGAAACGGTAGAGAGAAGGGCTACAAAACTAATAAGGGTCAATGGATTGGAAGAAGTTATGAAGAAAGACTAACCAAATTAAGCTTATTTTCTCTAGAAAAAAGTTGTCTTAAAGGGATATGATTACCCTATATAAATACATCCAGGGTCAGTATAAAGATTTGTCAAGTGAGCTTTTTGTGCCAAGAGGTTTACATCCTTTGAGGTTAGAAGTAAAAAGATTCCACCTTAAAGAAAGGAAAGGGTTCTTCACAGTAAGGGTGGTTAATCTGTGGAATTCTCTACCAAAGGAGGTGGTGACATCGGATTTGATAGATAACTTTAAAAGGGGATTGGATTTATTTCTAATTAAAAAGGGCATTCAGGGTTATCCTGGATAATTAGAGAGGGAGTATTGATCCAGGGAGGAATCTGATCACCAGTAACTGGGGTCAGGAAGGAATTATTATTTTTCCCTTTGAGACGATTAGCTAAGTTTCATTTGTTTTTTTTTCTGTTTGCCTTCCTCTGGATCACTAAATTAACAACTAATTAATTATCAACTAAACCGCAGAAGGCAGATCAGTGGAGATCTTAAAAGGTTGAACTTGATGGACTGAAAGTCTTTTTCAACCTCAATTACTATGTAACTATGTAATCAATGTGTGATAGTTGTTTTCTTCCCACATTAGGACCAATTAGACTTATCCATCATTAGCATGGGTTAGCTTGTTCGAGATCCCAATAAATAACATGTTAACATGTGTGCCAACATACCTGCATCTGTTGGTGCCTGCTCATATGGCATATGTAAGGTATCCACTAATATATTATTTGTGTGTTTGTATTCCAGATCACGGTCAATACAAGGCATGAAGATAGTGCTGATGTGACTCTCCCTGTACATATGGGGAAGAGTAAATCCAGGCTTAGGACATAACGGTTAATGAGGTTATGTTAATCTTCAGTTTTGCATTTGCAACAGCAGTGAGTATAGATGCTCAATCAGAGAACAGAATACCCCTGAAATTGCTTGGTTTGTTGTGAGTGAATCTCTGGAATAAGTTACATCCGACTGATATGGTCCTGGTCAGGTCCTCATCTTTTTGGCCAATGTTATGTATGTAAAGACTGCTCTCAGAGAGCATTATCAGTGTCAGACAACTGATCTCATGGGCTCATAACATTTACTGATTGAGCAATTATACTTCTGATGTTGCATCCGAGTGTCTGTTGGACACACAAGCCCACATTTTGCTTCTCCCCAGAAGTATATCACCTTATTCTGTATGATTGTGGTCTTGCCTTATTGACTGTTATATATGTCTTGATATATGTAATAATAATATGATGTAAATTATATTGCCTCATGTTGGCTGATACACTGTAAATCCCCCTCAACTGATCATCCACATCAATGTAATTGCCCCTGCCTGCATTCTGTTCTTATATCCCTATTTCCCTGTGTTAATTGAACTCTGTAACGTACCCCCCCCCCCCCCCATGTTCCTTTGCATACCTGTGATGACTAGTCAACCTGTGGCTTTGTGGAAATGTTCATTTGTTATTATTTAAAATAATTAAATCTGATTTACCACATATGTTTTTTTGGTGTGCCTCGCCAATGTTGATACCATTGCATTTCCGTAACAACAGCGATTGGACCATCATAATCAACATCCGACTGATATGGTCCTGGTCAGGTCCTCATCTTTTTGGCCAATGTTATGTATGTAAAGACTGCTCTCAGAGAGCATTATCAGTGTCAGACAACTGATCTCATGGGCTCATAACATTTACTGATTGAGCAATTATACTTCTGATGTTGCATCCGAGTGTCTGTTGGACACACAAGCCCACATTTTGCTTCTCCCCAGAAGTATATCACCTTATTCTGTATGATTGTGGTCTTGCCTTATTGACTGTTATATATGTCTTGATATATGTAATAATAATATGATGTAAATTATATTGCCTCATGTTGGCTGATACACTGTAAATCCCCCTCAACTGATCATCCACATCAATGTAATTGCCCCTGCCTGCATTCTGTTCTTATATCCCTATTTCCCTGTGTTAATTGAACTCTGTAACCTACCCCCCCCCCCCCCCCATGTTCCTTTGCATACCTGTGATGATTAGTCAACCTGTGGCTTTGTGGAAATGTTCCTTTGTTATTATTTAAAATAATTAAATCTGATTTACCACATATGTTTTTTTGGTGTGCCTCGCCAATGTTGATACCATTGCATTTCCGTAACAACAGCGATTGGACCATCATAGTCAACATCTGTGCCCTGCACTATCAGTTAGGGGTGTCAATATAATTTTCACAGTGTGTTTGCATTACTGATTTCAACCATGAGTGGAGATGGGTATTAACAACCTAGTTCAGCCTTTGAATCCATGAGACAAAAGCAGACAAATAGAATTAGACAGGTGTCTCACATCATAATTGTGAACATATATGCAAGAGTCAGGGGGTTAGGGTGGCACAGTTGTTAACAGGTGGTTGTACAGGAATATATATATATATATATATATATATATATATATATAAAAGAGAGTGTCATAGCTTGGGGTTCCCTGCTTGCCACGTGCATCTTATTAGCAAGGTCACTATGTATTCAGTATATATATATATATATATATATTCTGTATATATATATATATATATATATATATATATAGTTCTCAGCAATACGGGTTGTTGCTAATGCTTGCGGGCTGGCAAGGAGTGCCAAAGGTGCTCCTAGCGCTGGTGGTGATGAGCGCCATAGGCGCTCATCCCTACGACCCCCTACGACTTTAGGATCGCAAATGCGGACCCTCGCGGAGGTGGAGGTGGAGGATCCCACGTAACTGGCTGTAATTTTTCTACCCAGATCTGCATAATGAGCATTGAGGATCCTGGCTAGGGATCTTTACTGTTATGTGACCTTGACTGCTGGAAGAAGCAGTTGCGCCAAGGGGCTGCTAGATGGCGCTGTCGCTATTATATACATCATTTTCACCTTGCATACGAACCCAAAAGCCCTAGCCTTCACCCTAATCCTAAACCCTTACCTTAACCCCCACCCTAAACAGTCACGGTCAGATAACAGGAAAGGTCCCATGGCTCATATCAATATATGTAATGCTGGTGCGGTGTACCATCTGCAGTTCACTAGGACACATGCTCATGCTCATGAATCTGCTGGGCAGTGTGTGAGACAGACCAATCTGTGACCAATCCTCATCAATGTGTGTTAACATGCTAATGAGACATGGTCCAGGTTAGGATAGTACACAACAGTCCATCAGAGTCTGTATCTGCATATGCTGCAATGTCCACACCCATACATGTAGTCTCATGGGGATGTATAATCAATCTGGATCTACAGCTATACCTAGTTTAAAGATGTAGATGGGTTCAAAGTAGTAGTGTTAAGCCAAACAGCTATGAATAGGCCAGTTTAACATGGGGTACAGAGGGATAGGGGAACTCATGACAATAAATACACAATTGCAATTTAGTTTTATCATTTATGCTTCATATGCACTCTGAACCAACAGCAAACATAACAGTGACATCAATTGATTTGCTAAACAACATTCACTTTGCGACACCTCCTTGGTACAAGTAACCTGTGGTTCGAATTAGCCATTTACGGGCTTGACGGAAGCAATTGAATAGCGAATCAGGTTTTTTTTATGGCGCAACTCTTGCGGCCGTTAAAGATCAAAGGCTTTGACGGAAGTAAGCTGCGATTGAACAAGTTGCAATGGATCACAGCTCGCAGCACGTAACCCGATTGGAGCCCACAAAGGTAAGGCAATTGAATAGCAACAAAGCTTGTGATCGGCATTTGCGACCACGAATCTCGAAAACGTAGCAATTTAATGAGGCCCTACGATTTCTAAATTGAAAAGCAGTCAATGAATATTGAGCCTAAAGGGAGCCCTGAATACCGTAGATCAATTCTAGTTGTTCAAAAGAAATTACTATAAATATGGGACTACAATATCCCTTTAAAAATGTTACAATGTGTATTTTCTTTTTCCTTTTTTTTAAATATTACCATGGCTGAATAAACAGCTTGTGATGTTTAATTGCATGGTGGTTGTGTATCACTGTCAGTCAATTAACTGCAATAGAACTGGATTACTCATGAATTACTCATGAGATATATTCCTATGTTATTGTATCTATCTGCATAGTATTATTTGATAAATTATATCATATAACAATACTTATTCTAATTATAAGAAGTTTTATTATGCTATACTATATTTTGCTAAATAATATTACGTCACTCTGAATATTATCTATATACAGAATATTATTAGTGTACATCTCAATATTGTTGTAACGACTCAAATAATTTTTATGTTGTTTTGCAAAATGACAGATTTTTTTTAGTTTATCACTGGGAATGCTGTCAACAGAGTTTACATGCTTTTACAGTCTTAAATCTTAGTTCCCTCCATGGAATCTCCCTCCTTTTATTACCCCCACTCTCCCTCCCCCTAGGGGTCTCCCAGTATCCTTCACTTCCGTTCCATTCATATTACTGCCTGGCATCACCAGTCTAACAGCTGCTTTAACCATTAGACCAGCTGCTCTGGTCACGGGCAGACACTTCAAGGGAAATCCACACACCAGTTCCAAAGGATTCCTTCACCCTCCCTTCTTTCTTATTTTTCCTTCTTTAACCCACTCCTTACCTTCCAATTACATGTACATGTATTCATTCTCTAAAGGCTTATGTATGAATCAGTGTCTTTAAAGGGAAATTTCACCTAAACCCCAAGTTTTTCTTATATGAGTACTCTTGGAAAAGTTGAATGTGAAAATCTGTTTAACAAGATTAACGAGAATTTGTAATGTATGTCTGCAGTTATTCAGTTGGTTTAGGAAGGTAGTCAGTTCTTGAAATCTCCTGATGATTGAATGCCAAAATTCTTGAGTTTGGTATTATCAAAATAAACTTTATGGCATACTAATAAATATCAATTATCTTGCAACTTGATATAAAATGGAAAACATTAACTAAATGTATTAAATCCATTGATAAAACATTATTTATCTTTATGGCCTACCTATAGTTTTAAATTGGATTTTCCAAAGAGCAGCCACTCTAATCCCCTCTAATAGATTTTTAAGAATGTATCATTTTTATTACAATAATAAATTAATATATTTTGGTGATTTACAATCTTCTTTTCAAATCTCCAGTGCCACATGCTCTCAGAGGGTTCCATAAAGTGTCAAGAGACCCTGGAGAAGGGATCACAAATTCGACTGCCAGGCCAAGGAGAAGGCCTGGAGGGGAGCCAACATACTCCTGGGTTCTTGAAACAACCAAATATGGACTGTGCCCTTGATATGGACTGTGAACATAGCATGCAGCTTCAACTGATAACAAATGTCAGGAAGCCAGCCACAGTTCAAGTGACAGACTCAGCAAGCAGCCCTGGGAGCGTGGCAGACCAGTGGCCACAGCCCTATCCAGGTGGTGCGGGCACCTTTGCTAATGACAAGGCAGCGGGGCAAAAAGAGAATGTCTGCCAAATTGATGGAACAAGGAGAAGTCTGGATGAGAGCAGTGAGGACCTGCCAGGGAACACCGTGACCATGGATCCGGTAGGTGAGAGCTGTGCACAGACAGCGGTTCCAGAAGAAGGGGTCTGGGAGACAGTGGGCACCATACATCCTCAATGAGTTGAGTCCCCAGACAAGGCCATCAGGAGGAGTGCAGACTGGCACATCCAGCAGGTATATTGGCCCTGGCTTTTGGGGAATGGGGTGGTGATAACACCTGGTGAGCAGTCACCTGAACTGGTTACCCCCAGGGAACTGTTTGGATTTGGGAAAACAAAAGGCCCAATGGAAACCTCTGAACTAAAACACTGGTCAGGGGAGGGAGAAGATCTGGGGAGGGGGAAAGTGTTGCCTACTTGTGACCCTGGAGGCCCAGGGACTGTATTAGAAACATCAGGACAGCTGTGCACCCTGGCATGGATGGGAAAGAGGGTGTTGGCCCAGGACTACCCCAGATTGTTGGGCCTCATTTAATGGAGCTTGGCATTGCAGACATTTAACTTTACTGTGCAACATCGAAGGGGCAAGCTGCATCAGAATGCAGACAGGTTGTCAAGACAGGAGGATCACTAAACCTCAGTGTAGATGAGAAGTCCTCGGATCCAAAGGACTCCCCAAGCTACACTGGAAAAGAAAGAAGGAGGGGTTTTCATGCCTGTAGCATGCCAAGGTACAAGCTGTGCAATAACTTATAGACTGATGCCTTCAGCCTTATCGGATAGGCTTATTGTGCCAGGGGAAAGAGGCCCACTGAGATATGGGTTAACATTATGGACATTGTGATTTGTGTGTTATTTCCTGTTAAACATGGTAGCTTATGCAGTGATTGTGCATGTATCATATGCTTTGTATTTATAGTAAAGACAATTTAGTTTTTTATTCAAATAAGGACAAATGTGCCAATAGTGCAAAGGCATGTTTGCTCTGAAATATATGAAACATTATTAATTCCACTATATAATCAGGAACATGGAACACATTCATCTGTAAGCAATAAAGAGAGATTGACATGATGAAATGAGGCTCAAAGTACAATATATGAGCATTAGAAATTACCAAAAAAATAGAATACAGACAGTAGACAATTTTTTATCTATGTTGCTTCACTTTTCTTCCTATATATATAATCCTCTTTTAAGAAAGAACCCGAAAAAACAATCTCAGCTTATGCTAGCCAGTAAATGTATATATATTATTTGATATCCTTTAAAAAAAAGACGGAGAGAAAGTTCTCTAAGGCAGTATTCCTGGTATATTACATATTAGGAGCACTTACTTGAAGTTTTGTTAACCTGTAAGAGTAAATATCAAGGTATTTACCAGGAGATATCTGTCCCTGTCCAAATTAAGAGTATTTATATAGTGTGCACACTGTAGAGAAATAATACACCGACACTGAGTTCTGGTATAAAGTTTCTCGGTACTGTCTTTATTAAGTCAGTCCTCATATATATAGTTTTTAGTAATCAGATAAAGAGTTACATTAAGTAAAACATCAGGTTTATTCAGTAATTCATTGGTTCTGAGAAGTCTGCTTCTACAAAGTTATGATCAGACATTGGATTAAAGCATTAAGGAGTCTCCAAGACCCATCCCACAAGAGGATGGGTCTTACTCTCATTGGTAAGAAATAGAAGACAAAGACAAGATGGTGCTTCTCCTCCTCGTGTCCTGTGTCTGTTAAGACCCGTCATCCTTAACAGACCGGAAATAGTGCTGTCTCCATCTTACAGAAAAGGGGAGTGTCAAATCCTCCATTTTAGAGTCTCCCAATGATTCAGCATTTATTAGTAAAACTTGGTTATACGATAATACTGCAAAGATAAGATATATAAGTAGGTGCACGAATACATTTATACATTTTGTACTGATCCTTATCCATAACAGTCCCCCCTAAAATGACATAATATATTCGTCACACTCACAGCTATTAGTAAACCTTACTGATTATAAGTATAACACCCTATTCTTATAACGGGTGTCTAAAACTAAATATCTTGTTATAATGGATATATGTCTCAACTATGGTCCTTCCGGAGCACTATTCTTTGTGTCTTCTATTTCCGGATGTTGAAAGCATGCATGTGTGTAAGTCATAGGTTCATATCTTCGTTCGATCGGGCTTGCCATGACCTGACGTCACACCTACCCTATGACCTATGTGGCATGGGGAAGACCTAACAAGCCTCTAATATCTAATAGTGTAGCTAAGCTTGGAGAGGGACCATAGTACTCAGATATAGTGTAGCTCAGCTCAGAAAACACTCTCCTTAGAGCCAGTTACAGTCTGCAACAGAAGACGGGATGTCTTACAATCATCATTTTGCCCATGTAGATCTATGTCTAAATCTTGGTGGATAAAGGTGGGAGAAGCCTTGTCCATAGCTTTCTGAAGGTAGTTGCGTATACAGGGGATAATGCAACATAAGAGGAAGGCTAACAAAATTATGACAATAAAGATAGCCATCCCTATCTGCAATAACACTTTCTGCCAACCATTCATCCAACCAAACCATGATTCCCAATAGTCTATAGTGCCAGAATTTTCTTTTAATTCTTGACCAAGATTAGCCAATTTCTGGATTGCCAGTGTGATCTTACCATTTGGACCTGTGTTATCAGGGATGTATGTACAACATGTGCTAGTGTCAGGAAGCATTTTACATACTCCACCTTTTTCTGCAAGGATCATGTCTAATGCCATGCGATTCTGGAAGGCCATGTGTGATGTAGCCTCTAACTGTTCTGCAATGCCTTTTAAGGCATCTTTAGTGTAGTTAACAAATCGTTGCTGATTATAGTAAATATAATTGATCCAGGCAACGTTCTTATTTACTCCAATCATGGGTATCAGTGACTCGAATCCTGCTGCTACTTGGTTACGGGCTTTAAATTCATTGGGCACCCCCCTTGGGACTCCAATAGAATCTATGTACACATGGGAGTCAAAACTTTCTCTAGGCTCAGATGATGATGTATGTCTCTTCCTTCTGAACTGTGTCTGAGGAATACCATCTGGATCACCATAATAGGTTGGAACAATGTGTAACGGCATTATGGCTTTAGCCAAGGTACATTCCCCACGCCATACTCCTGACAGTCTTACCCTGAGTTTCATATCTCCACACAACCAATATATGTCCCCCAAAGATCGGGTCTGATTGATTAACAGTGTAGATGACCCATCTCTATATTTGTGACAAAACCCACTTGGGAACTTCTGCAGGTTGAACCCCTGAGAAATGTTTCTCCTGTAACATGTATAATTTCCAGGGTATATAGTTATACCTCTCCCTGGGTGGGGATTAGCAGTCATCACAGGGTACGTTTTCCTCCATTGTTCACACTCATCCGTATGACTATATGTTTTGAACAATTTTAGAAAACATGTCTCTTCCTTCAAAGGTATAATAAATGGAACAGTGCCTAAGTGAGGCCTAGCATGGCCACACACATAACAATTGGTCTTATTACTTTCCTGTACATTGTATTTCATCCATTCCAACCATACATTAAGGTCTGAGAATCCAGTCTCAGTAGCCAACGTGTCCTCATAGGTTGGGTCTCCAGCAGCAGTCATTGTTCCAATGATCTGGGGCCCTGGCTTCAATGTCTGTAATGCCAGAGGTAAATCTGGGTGCTTATGTAAATCTGCTATCTTAAACTCGCCCATTATCTTAACACCTTGTCCTCTAGCCCAAGACCTCAGTATATATGTGTCAGCATCCATGGGACAAGGGTTTTGTATGGTCAGAGTCAATTGCATATCAGAACCAGATACCCCACTATTCAGACATCGACCAGTCTTTATTAGAGTCATTCGGTCGAGGAGGGATCTACCTTGGTCATCTTTCTTATCTGCGGCGCTTTGAGGTCTGTACCCCCAAAGTGTTCCAGTGCCCCATCCCACTGCCTGCCATGTTTCACAGCGTTTTCCAACAGTTTCATCAATGAGACATATGTATATATCTCTCTTGTATATATCACATTGTTCAGGGATTGGAGGGCAAGAAACGATGTCGCAAAAGTCAAAGGTGTATGTGGCAACATGTGTATTACGAGAATTATACCAAAATGTAATACCATCTTTACCTTTTGTAATGGTTACCTGTTGAGCAATATTTGAAATTGTCATGAGAGACAAGACGAACCACTGAAGTGTACTCATTGTGTTGGTTCCTGATCATCAGGGGGAGGAACCTTTTTGCAATGGGATGCGTGGACCCAAGTAGTTTTCCCTTCCAGCTTTACTGATGTAGCTGTGATCAGTAGTACTTGGAATGGGCCTTCGTATCTGGGTTCCAAAGGGGTTTTCCTCACAAATTTCTTAACTAGGACCCAATCTCCAGGGAGTAGTTGATGAGTACCAGTGATTACTTCCGAATCTGGAATAGAAGAGAACACTTGTGCATGGATTTTAGTCAATGCGGTGGACAATGCAATTACATAGTCAACAAGTACATCAGATTTAAGTTGCAATTGCTGAGGAAAGTAGCACCCTAGCCTAGGAGCAGACCCAAACAGGATTTCATGGGGAGACAATGCATGTTTCCCTCTAGGGGTATACCTGACACTGAACAAGGCTATGGGGAGACTTTCAGGCCATGGCATACCAGTTTCTTGTGACATTTTCAACATCCTAGATTTCAAGGTACCATTCATACGTTCCACCTTCCCACTACTTTGAGGATGGTAAGGCGTATGAAAGGAGAGGGTGACTCCTAGGGCTGTCCATATTTCTTTGGCCAATACTGCTGTAAAAGCTGGTCCCTGGTCACTCTCTATCACTTCAGGGACCCCATATCTGCAAATGACCTCTGTTAATAGACGTTTCACAGTTGTTTTTGCTGTCATGTTTGTGACTGGGTAGGCCTCTGGCCATCCTGAGAACATGTCCACAATGACTAACGCATATTCATACCGACCACTCTTTGGCATCTGTATGTGGTCAATTTGTATCCTCTGGAATGGATACAATGTTTTTGCCAAGTGTCTCTGTGGTGGTTTCTCGGTGCGGCCTACGTTGCATTTGGCACAAATACTGCACGATTTACAATAGGTGCTTGTCAGAGTAGTGATGCCTGGGGCCATGTAATACTTATTTATTAAGTTATTCATGAGAGTCTTTGACAGGTGTGCTGGCCCATGTGCCCATTGTACTGTTGCTGGGTACAAGCTCCTTGGCAAGCACAATCTCAGATTGTCAACATATAGTCCATCTTTTAACCCTGCTCCCTTTGCTTTCCATTTGTTCACTTCTTCTGGAATTGCCGTCTTTTGCAATTCTTTGAGCAGTTTTAAATCTGTTGGCAGAGTCTGCATTGTATAGATGTTTATTTCTCCATCCACCTCTCTCCTTTCTATTTCCTGTGATATCATTGCTGCCTTCTTAGCCGTCTGGTCTGCTAGATGGTTTCCTCGTGCTTCGTCTGAATTTAGCTTCCCATGTGCCTTCACTTTCAGTATGGCTACTTCCTTCGGTAGTGCTAAAGCATCTAGTAGTTCACGGATGGCTTTGTCATGCTTCACTGGAGTACCTGCGGCTGTCATGAATCCTCTAGCTCTCCAGATTATTCCAAAGTCTTGAGTCACTCCTAGAGCATATCTTGAGTCTGTATAGATGTTGGCTCGGACTCCTGTCGCAACCTCACAGGCCTTGGTCAATGCAATCAACTCTGCTTCTTGTGCTGACATGGAGGGAGGTAGTGAGAAGGCTTGTATCACATCTTTTTCCGTAGTCACAGCATATCCTGTGTGATATTTTCCATTCTCGTCAGCATACCTTGATCCATCCACATACAGAGTGATGTTTGGGTCTGTCAGGGCAAGGTCTTTTACATTCGCAAGGTGTGAGGTCTCCATTTCCATTTGTTGAAGGCAGTCATGGGGTGGATTTGTGAGTCCTGGGACTGCATATGGGTCTCTGGCTTGTATACTGGGAGTGCTGTCTGCTAGCCAGTGGAGATTCTTCTTTCCCACTCCTTCCTCTTCCAACTCCTCTTCCTCCGCAGATTCCCACCATTTTAATGCAGCTCCCAATGTCTTCCATCCATCCGGTGCGAACTTGGATACTGCAACATGTGGAATTTCTGTATCCCAATGCTTGTAGAGCGCTTCTGCTTCTTGTGGGAGCTCCACCGTAAATGCACTATCACCTGCTGCATTGTTGTACAATGTCTTTAGTGTTAAGGTGACCTGTTTCAATTTAGTGAGGCTTGTTTCATATTGGAAATCTCGGCCTGGAGATTGTTTATTCCACAGTGTGCAATATAAAGGGTCTTGTGTCTCATCTGTGAGCGTCTGGCCGTTTCCACCACCTTCCAGTAGACGTCTTTTTACATATAAATTGGTTATTCCTGAGTTTGGGTTCAAAATCAGGCTATACCAAAAGTATCCATCTTCCTCATCTCCCCCCTCTGGAAATGGTAAGAGAGTGGCTGGATTGAGAACATAACATCTCTGTAAGGTAACATTGTCTGGTAGAAGGAGGGAACATTGCAGACGGAGGTGTCTGGCTGTAGTCATGTGCTTAGGTTGAGTCTGCTGTATGATGGCCGCAATGTCATGTGGTGCAAGAACTGTCAGAGGATAGCCAAGGACTATGTCATTTGTTTTGTCCAGTAAGGCATGTGCTGCCAGTGCTGCTCTGAGGCAAGACGGTCCTCCTCTTGCCACGGCATCTAATTGACATGAGAAATAGCCGATAGGTCGTTGTCTGTTTCCATGGGACTGTGTCAAGACTCCCATTGCATGTCCTTCTCTTTCTGATACAAAGAGTTTGAATGGGAGATCATAGTTTGGTAATCCTAGTGCTGGTGCTTATGAGATAGCTTTCTTTAGGGTGTAGAAATTATCCAGGGCTGTCTGTGTCATCTCATATGGCTCAGTCTTTAATACATCATACAAGGGTTGCATTAGAAGAGATGCTTCTGGGATCCATGCTCTGCAGTAAGATATTAGACCTAGGAAAGCATGCAGGGGTCTATGTCCTTCAGGGACTGACATGTCTTCTATTGCTTGCACACGGGCGCGTGTGAGATGACGCACACCTTTTGACAGGCAGTGTCCCAAAAATATGACTGTCTGCTTACACCACTGTAGTTTGTCTCTGGATACTTTACATCCTTGTTCTGCCAAGTGTCTCAGTAGGCTTTCTGATGTCCTTGGGAAGATCTTCTGCACACAATAAGAGATCATCAACGTACTGCAGCAATACAATGTCAGGATTCGCTTGTTGCCAGGAGTCTAGGACATGGCTCATAGCCTTGGCAAACTGGCTGGGCGAATTCTGTGCTCCTTGAGGCATTACAGTCCATTTGTATTGATTATGATCATGTGTGAAAGCAAACAGATACTGGCAAGAAGGGTCAAGGGGGATACTGAAGAAAGCATTTGCTAAATCCACTACGGTAAAGTATGCAGCTGCTGGAGGTATTCCAGAGAGGAGAGTGTTTGGATTAGGCACTATAGGAGTGTCTAATATGGTTGCTTCATTGACTGCTCGCAAATCCTGTACCATACGATATTTTACTGGTTCTCCCTTTTTGGATTTCTTCTTTACTGGAAAGAGGGGCGTGTTGCAAGGTGACGTGCATGGGATCAACGCCCCTTGCTGCACCAATTTTTCTATCTGCTGAGAGATTGCATCTATTTGTGCTGGCTTCAGAGGATACTGTGGCTTGCGTGGAAGCTCTACTCCAGGTTTTAGTTTTACTGTGACTGGTGGCACCCTTAGGTGTCCGATATCTTCCGGTCCTTGTGACCAGAGTGTTGCTGGAATCTTGTCCAAGATATCATCTGGCCCTGTATTACAGATGCTATTGACATCTATGTGTAGTAATATGGGCAGTGAGCAAAGGGCTGACGTGTCAGTGACTTGTAGAGGTGTAGACACTTGTACAGTTCCATCTGGAGTGAATGAGATGGATGCTTGTAGTCGGGAAAGCACGTCTGCACCTAACAGATTTATAGGGCAAGTAGAGGATACTACAAATCTTGCAAGTAGATCTGGAAATGGGCCTATTTGCATAGGTTGGGTTAAGTGATTGGAGATGGGGACACCATCTACTCCTACACAAGCAACATCAATGTCAGACAGGTAAGATATATCGGGCAGATCTTGTGTTCTTAGAACGCTTCTGGCTGCACCTGTGTCTATGAGAAAGGTTGTGGGCGTCCCCTCTATTGGTAGTGTCACAATAGCTTGTGGTCCTACCTCGCCATCCCCTGAAGAAACTGCCAGAATAGGGGACACTGACACAGGCTCACCCCCGTCCTATGCTGTAGCTTGAAGCACAGGTGCTGCATTGTTACCATCTGTCTGCTGTCTAGGTCTTGTCTTCCTGGGTGCCTTGCAATTCTTGCTAAGGTGTCCTGTTTTCCCACAATTATAACACTGTCTTGTTTCTTTCCGTGGTGATTGTTCAGAATTCACCATAAGTACAGCCGTCTTTTTGGATGCTGATGATACAGGTTGTTTAACCGCTGCTGTCTCCAGCCCTTTAGCAACCAACAGTAAGGTATCTAAAGGTAACACTCTATATTCTGGTCTAGACGTCAATAGGCCCTTCTGAATTGTCTCATGTAATCCCAGCACGAAGGCTGTACTTAACATCTGCGTATGTGTTTTATTATGTGGACTGAAGCCAAGATCTGTAAACACTTGTGTGAGTCGTGCATGGTATTTTTCTACAGATTCGTCTCTGTCTTGTTTGATATCTTGTAAACTGACAGCTTGATCTGCGAGTTATCTTTGGCCCAGTATCTTAACAGGTCGCAGAATTGTATGCCTGATGTAAAGTCATGTTTTGAACAGTGTGTATCATAAGGATCTATGGCATTCCGCATGATAGGCCAGTATGAATCTCCTGCTTTAATCTCACATAAGCTGATGAGATCCTCCCAAGCTGCTGAGTATGTCTTTTGAATTTGTACAATTTTCCTATAAAAAGGCATAGGTTGTTTTTCAGGATCTGGTAATGTGTTAATGAGGGAAGTGGCTTGTGTTGGGGTAAATGCAACGTACATTAGACTTCCCCTTTTCTTGTTCCTCCTCTTGGATTTCACTTTTGAATCAGAGTTTCTGTTTGTCCACTCTACGACACTCTCTCCTCCCCTTATATCGTCACTGGATTCGTCTGAGCTATCTTGTGGGTGATTGATAGGCAGAGCTTGTGTTTCCAGTGATGTGGTCTGATTCGGCAGTGTTTTAAACCGGGGACTCTTTGCCGTGGTATGTGAACTGTGCACACTATGGGTGTCAGTACTGGCTGATGGATGTTCCGTTATAATTGGTACCTCAACAGATGGGAATATCGGGTATGGAGAATACAGTGTTCCGTTTGAAGTCAATACTGGATACAAGCAAGTGGGATGTGTTTCTGGTGCAGTGGGAGTAAGGGGCGGAGCCCTTTGGACAGATGGTGTGACGTGTGACATCACGTTATGTTGGGCAGTATTCAGGGGTGAGTGCAGCTCCTCCTTCGTGTGTGTGTGAGCGCCATCTTTGGACTGTGATTTTATGGAATCTCTTTGTTCGGGTGAGTTCAGAGGACTGACAACTTCACACGGAGCATGATACACATACATTTTCCTTCCTTTTAATTCAATTTCCTTTTCTATCCACCCTTCCTGTGTAATTGCTCTAGCCACTTTGTACCACATCTCTGCACTAGGCAATAAACCACAATCTTGTAACTGTCCTTTATTATCTCTCAACACTTTACGCCACTCTTCTGCCTTCAAATGCCCTCCTACGACACTGGTAATACCACAGATCTTAAACATTTTTGTACATCGGTTTATCGCGGCTTCGCCACCCCTGTTTTTAACTATGTCACGAGCTAACATGCCCTCAGACAATTTCACCTGATTCTGTCCCATATTTATGTGAAATAAACACGTATTTAGCAGCAAGTGTTTAACGGGGTAGTAATATATATATGTATGAGAGAGAGAGAGAGAGAGAGAGAGAGAGAGATCTTAATTTGGTCGACTGGTTACGGAGGGTTAAATTTTTTTTTTTTTTTCTTAACCACTTAACCACTGGGAACTGATAGAAACAAAGATAGTGGACAGATACATATGAATCAACAGAACATAGTTGTATTACATTTATATCCTGTACTATTTACTTCTTAAATCAATCTCCCCCTGTAGTTTATACAACTTTAAATATTTGGTATAGAAATAGTTGTCTCAACCAGGACACATTCTTTGAATGAGTTAAATGAAACTGGCAGGGGGGGGAGTGAGGAACCAAGGGGGGAGAGTGAGGGATTTCTCTCTGAATCTCACTGCAGCTGTGTGACCTGAAGGTCAAAAACACACAGAGCAGTGTCTCAGCTCCAGCACTTTGAGGGAGAGAGGTAAATAGTGGCGCCAGGGGGAGATGTATTAAGCTGTATTTTTCATCAAAACATGCATCACAACCAGCAATGACATAGCATATAACGTTATAATCATCAAACCTTTTCTGCAGAAAACTTCAGATTCAAAAGACATATGATTTCAAGACCATGCGCATATATGACACACACACGTAACCACCCGTAGTGAATGACAGACGTCCCTTAAAGTTTTCAAGCTACTTAGCCGGCCCGAACATCATGACCCTCAAGGGATATCGTCTATCCAACATGCATAGACATTTCCCAGGGAAACAAATATCTATTTCCCCAGGGCACACATATGCAAGTTCGTATTTGCGACCTCTGGTTTTATGTATTTGTACGTCACTGGGTACAAATCAAACGTCTTCCAGATAGTCAAAAACACACATGTGTGTGGGTCCTGAACCATATGTCTAAAGAATTCAAATTCACAATACCGACAGACATGCGCTCCAACAGACATACACAGGCGACAGATATCACTATATTTTGTACAGGGTTCTTAATGGACTTGAGGCAAAATATCACCTGTACTTTTGTAATCGTCACTTACAACAGAGCTAGACAACGGGCAGAATTCCAAGAACAGGTCTACACGGATAAGGTACTAATCATGTCCTTACCGTGTACCGGAGGTGATCAGGCTCCGCCTGTTCTCATGAAGTCTGTCCGCACTCCTGTCGTCCGTTGCAGTTTCGATTAAACCTCAAGTCCCATCTGGGGTGCCATTTGTAAGAGTAAATATCAAGGTATTTACCAGGAGATATCTGTCCCTGTCCAAATTAAGAGTATTTATATAGTGTGCACACTGTAGAGAAATAATACACCGACACTGAGTTCTGGTATAAAGTTTCTCGGTACTGTCTTTATTAAGTCAGTCCTCATATATATAGTTTTTAGTAATCAGATAAAGAGTTACATTAAGTAAAACATCAGGTTTATTCAGTAATTCATTGGTTCTGAGAAGTCTGCTTCTACAAAGTTATGATCAGACATTGGATTAAAGCATTAAGGAGTCTCCAAGACCCATCCCACAAGAGGATGGGTCTTACTCTCATTGGTAAGAAATAGAAGACAAAGACAAGATGGTGCTTCTCCTCCTCGTGTCCTGTGTCTGTTAAGACCCGTCATCCTTAACAGACCGGAAATAGTGCTGTCTCCATCTTACAGAAAAGGGGAGTGTCAAATCCTCCATTTTAGAGTCTCCCAATGATTCAGCATTTATTAGTAAAACTTGGTTATACGATAATACTGCAAAGATAAGATATATAAGTAGGTGCACGAATACATTTATACATTTTGTACTGATCCTTATCCATAACAAACCCACCTATCAGTCTTTTCATAGTCATATCGTCCCCTTCCCCATTCTTTGGTCTTTATAAATTGGGGGTAAAGCATATGATAATGCATTACATTTTTTATTACATAGTTAAATAGTTACATAGTTGTATGTAGGTTAGTCCATCAAATTTAACCTTTTTGGATCTCCTCTGATCTGCAATAATCTGATTAATTGCTAATTGTTAATTGATCCAGTAATTAATAAAATAATTTATAATCCTGCTTAAATAAAAATGTTAATAAGTTCTTTTTATATAAAAAAAAGTACTCAGACACTCCCTGGATTTAACCGGCGTCTTCAAAATCCGTCTCTCAGATTATGGTCTCTTTTGCGGTGAGGCACCTCCTTGGAAAACATAGCATCCCATTCTATGTATTTCAACTACAGCTTCAACTGGAGTAAGTTCTATGAAGTGTTTCCTCTAAAATGAAGAACTGAGTAGCAGCAAAAAGAGAGGAAGCAACACAGCTCCCTGCAATAAAGGTTTTAAAAACATGAAAAGAGCAATTTGGATCATATTTTATCTACAAGATCAGGTTACAGTGACTGAACAGTCTTGGTTGCTCTGGAACTGTGCAGCAACTTTTAGACTTCACTTTAACAGCAGCTCTAAATAATCTACTGGACTAAAAAGGTACTGGATGGATATACATGAAGGAATAATCTGAATCAGATCCAAAACACAACACACATTTGACAATACATTTCCAGGAACTGTCACCATTGGTGGTCTGTGTTATTTTTTTAGAGGACTTGCTGCTCTCATTAATAAGTAAAAACCACTACCCCCTCCCTATGTGAGGGCACGTACTTAAGCAAAGTGACATCTATATGAAGTAAACTCAGAACCCTAAAGAAGTTTTGGTCATAGGAGATGGCAGGTGTATCAACAAGACACAACACCAAAGACATACAAAATTATTATACACAGAGAAAAACTTTACAAGCGCCTCAACAAGCCTCTACGCCAACTAAGAATACCACTTCATCAAATATGGAGGCATCCGCCCCAAGTATGAAGGCAGACATTCAAGACCTGAAGGAACCCATATCCTCCTTTAGAATGGAGGTCAAGTCGGAAATTCAGAAGGTGGCAACAGAATTGTCTACAGAGATAAAGGCAGTAGAGTCCAAAACAACTCTACTGGTGGACAGTTACAATGATCTTCACATACACGACTTGAGGAGGAGATGGTCCTAATGAAGGAGGAACAACCTTTTCAACAGTTTGTCCAAGAAGATTTAGAGAACAGATCCCGTAGACAAAATTTCTGCATAAGGAACCTCCCTGAGTCGGTGAGAGTTCTCGCATAATATTTGCCAGACATGTGCGAAGAGGAATATAGAGTGGACAAAGTCCACAAAGCGCTGGGAGGTCGGTCATCCAGCTCAGACCGACCAAGAGATGTTATAGTGCGGATCCATTATTTCTCCACCAAAGACAAATTTATGAGAGTGTCCCTGAAGTAGAAGGCTGCCAACCAAGTATCTACTCAGATTTGTCTGCAACAACCCTATTCAAGAGGAAGACGCTAAAACCCATTCTGGAACTAGCCAGAGGTTGGAAATACACCTGGTGCTTTCCTTTCCTGCTGAACATCTCCAAGGAGGGGAAATTGTACACCATTCGGTCTTTTCAAGGAGTTACACTTCTCTCTTCACGGAACATTCAGCTACCAGAAAATGTCAACCCTCCTCCTGAATCAACCACGCAACAGAGGCGAGGCCCGAGAAGCCAAGGTACTACAACAACCTAAATATGGCTCTCATTATTTGTCTAATGGACATATCAATACTAGGGGACTTCACTTAAGCATATTGGTCTACATATTGGAAGTACCCGGAAGTTCTACCTATCATTTATCTCCTTTTTTCGCAGTTATATGCTTGTTTACACATACGTTTTATCTTGCAATGTCACTTATAATGTTACCAAATATTTTAAAAAATTCCCCTATAGGCTGTAAATATAGTTTAATTTTTAGGCGAACCTTCTCAGTATTCATTGTTCTGGATACTAGTTGGCTCACCGATTAAAGTTAAGTTACAGATATTCCTACTTTCTATTTTTTTCTCTTTTTCTTCCTTCTCTTTCTCTTCAATAGTGTACCATAGAAATATATCTATACTCACTTACGTAGTTACTATAACAAAATCTCTTTTGAGGTACCAGTAAGCTAGTTAACTACGAATATCATTTTTTTTTTTTAACTTTTTTTCTTCTTATTAGAATTGACAGTACAAAAGATAAAAAAGTGAAAAATACATACACATAATTCGTAAATACAAATCGATATCAATTCAGAAAGTGCTATACATTGCGTATATATTTAAGAAAAAAGAGATAAAGAAAAAAAGAAAAAGAAAAAAACACAAGATAAAAAAGACACCATACACTCATACAGTCATACCGAAGGTTCCCTATTTTAATTAATACATTATAATGAAGTAGCATACTTTACGGTGATTTTACCATCGATCTGTACCGATCCCATTTTGAGCAATTAATAAGGTACACATATTTCTGAGATGCTCAACAATTGTAGTTGTGCATCAAGTCCCTATTCATACTAATAACATTACTCAGTTCCCTGATTGTTGGTACAGCAGGTTGATTCCAATATTTCACAATCAGCTATTTAGCCGCTAACAGAATATGACAGATCAAATATGTATCTGCTAGTGGCATTTTCTCAAGATTCATATGGAAAATGACTAATTGTGGAGAACATAACATTTGTTTGTCCATCACCTTAGATAATAACTGGCAAATTCTTATCCACCACCTGTGAATATTATTACACTCCCACCATACATGGGCTTCAGTTTCTTGTGAACCACATAATTTCCAACATAGGCCTTCCCCTTTTAGGTCAATTTTGGCCATTTTAGCCGGAGTTAAATGCCATCTATGCATTATTTTAAAGAATAACTCTGTATATGCTATATTAACCGACGATTTCTTAGCCATTTTTATGATTTCCCTCCACCTGGTGTCCTCTAAGTTAATTCTAAGGTCTAATTCCCAACCTTTAATCCTAAACTTTTGGAGAATGGGGTTGACTCATTAATAATCCTGCTACATTTAGAAATGGGATGTAACATTTCTCCCTTTATAATCAATTCTTCTATTTTTGTTGGGGTACTCATCCCAGAAATGTTATAACCCCTTCCATACAGATTTTTCCTCAAGCTTTTGTAATTGATCTAAGTTAATTTTTTAGACTCTAATTTCAACTGCAACTCCTGTAAGGTAATAAGGTTGCCTTTATTATATAATTCAAATATAGAGGTTAAGCCCTGATCTATTAATATTTTGATTGTTGGGCATAGATCTTTCATTTTAAGGGACTCAATCGGTGCTGCCAATGAGGGGTATTTGGACAATTTAATTTTCACTTTATTATTATTATACCAGTATTTTAAAATGGCATTGATGTTTTTTGGAAGTTTGCTAAACAAAATTGTATGGTATTTGGGGAACCATAACATAGTTTGAATAGGATATTCCTTGATTAGGACTTCTTCCAAAATCAACCATCTTGGTTTATCTTGAATGGTATTCCAACTTATAAGTTGGGCTATAATGATCTTTTGTTGAATTTCTTTTATACAGGGTACAATTAAACCTCAGTTATCTAATTTATTGTAAGTTATACTTTTCCTGATTCTAGTTTTTTTTCCCTCATACATGAATTTATCAAGCTGATCCTGAATGAGTTTTAGATAATTATTAGCTAATATATCCGGTATAGATCTTATGCAATAAGTGATTTTTGGAATAATACTCATATTTTTTGAGGCTATTCTAGCTGACCATGATAGGTTGAGATGTCTCCAGCTAGTTAAAATTGGCCTAATTTGTTTCATTACCTCATTGATGTTATCTTTAAGAATCTTACCAACACAAAAAGAGAATCTTATCCCTAGTTGGACTATGTAACGAGATTTCCAATTAAAACTAAAACATTTTTTTACTTATGGTGTTATGCCTCTCATTAAGGTATCTGATTTTAACTGGTTAATTTTAAAATAAGACAATCTACCAAATTCGTCCAATATTTCCTGAAGTTTTTGACAAGAAGTCTCTGGGTTGGATATAGTGATAATGATATCATCTGCAAAAGCCATATATTTAAATTCTTCCTGGCCTATAAATACCCCCTTGATTTCTTTGCAGTCTCTTATATAGATCGCTAACGGCTCCATAAAAAGGATGAATAATAGCGGAGATAATGGACATCACCTATTTTAAATTTCTTTGACTCGAAATCAGGACTCCCAACTCGTGCAAATGAGTTTGTATATAGAGCTTTAACTGACTTCGAGGCAAACTCACCAAACCCAAACTTCATAAGTACAGTTAGCAAATATTCCCAATTGACCCTATCAAAGTCTTTTTCCGCGTCCAATGACAGGGTCAATAAGGGTGCCTCTTTATCCTTAACAAAAGACAAAATATTCAATAATCGTCTAGAGTTGTCAGACGCCTGGCGTCCTGGGACAAAACCTGTTTGATCGGAGTGAATCACCTTAGCAATTAAGGTTTTTAATCTATTTGCTAAAATCTTTGAGTATATTTTTACATCAATATTTATCAGTGATATTGGACGGTAACTCCTACACTCCTCTGGGTTCTTCCCTTCTTTTAGAATATTTACTATTTTGGTCTCTGACATCTCCAGGGGAATATTGCCTGTTTGTTTGATGTCATTGAATAGGCTACATAAGTATACTTTAATCTCAGACTGAAGTACTTTATAAAATAAATGGTCAAATCCATCCATTCCTTGAGCTTTATTTGATTTACCACTATTTGTTACTTCAATTATCTCCTCTATAGTTATCTCCCTATTTAAATATATTGATTCTTGATCAGAAATTCTAGGAATCTTAATATTATCCAAAAAGGCATCAATATCCTCTTTATCTGGGACCACAAAACTCTGATCATTATCTAAGTTATATAATTTCTTATAAAACTCCTGAAAAACCTCACCGATTTTATCAGGATTAATATGCACATTTTGCTCTTCATCTTGTATTTTTAGGATTATATTTTGTTTGCGTTGTTTGTTTAGTCTATTTGCAAGAAATTTACCAGTTTTATTACCATATAAGAAATGAGATTTTTGAAATCTCCATAAAAAGGCTATCAGCCTGGAATTGTAGTATACTTTTTATTTGATTATTTATTACATTTATTTTATTTCCGATGTCTTTGTTTGGACTTTTTTTATTAGTCAGATGTAAATTTTCTAATTCAATATATAAGGTTTTTAGAGGTTTTCGCCGTTGCCTTTTAATTTATGCCATCCTAGAGATAGAATTCCTCGGATAAAAGCTTTATATGAACACCATAGTGTCTTCGAAGATGTCACCGAATCCTTATTAATCTCGAAGAATTCCTGAGTATCCTTTTTCAAAGCATTAAGGTTTTCTAGATTTTTAAGTATTATGGGATTAATTTTCCATCTTTTTTGTAGTTTTAATTCCAGTAAATCCTCCAAAATTATACTGTTCATGGAATGGTCTGACCATGGAGACAGAACAATATCTGTCTTCCTAATCAATCTCAGGGTACTCAGATCTGCAAAGATATAGTCTATACGGGATGACGATTCAAATCGATTTGAAAAAAATGTATATACTTTACAGTTCGGGTGAAATACTCTCCATAAATCATATACCTCATAGTTATTTGTTAGCTTTGAAAAATTTGAAGCTATTTTATTAATTAAGGCCTTTGATTTTACCTTTTGGCGCCTCTGTTTATCCATAGGTACGTCAATTGCCATATTGAAATCTCTGCATATTATAAGCAACCCTTTCTTTAATTTAAATATATCAATTAATAGACTTTTTAAGTACCTGATCTGATTTTTATTTGGCAGATAAACATTTACCAGAGTTATCAATCTATTATTAATAAGCCCCGTCCAGATTATAAATCTGCCTACGGGGTCTATTTTTGTAAATTCCTCTGAAACCATTAATCTTCTATTAAAGAGAATAGATACTCCCTTTGATTTACTGTGAAATGTGGAATTAGAACTAACTGGATATTGATTATTGAACATATATTGTAGTGCCTCTTTCTTTAGGTGGATCTCCTGGAGACAAAAAAAGTCCAGTTTAATTTTAGCATAATTTAAGAAGGCTATTTTCCTTTTTGTCTGTGAATTTAACCCATTTACATTATGTGAGATTATTTTTATACCCTTATTCATCTAAGTAGCTAATGGACCAAAATATCCTGCCCAGTAATTAGTTCCATCATAAATATAAAATAGACCTTCCTCATTCTTACAACCCCCATGCACATTCTTTTATATACAAAAAAGTGAATATCACATAACTTCATACTACTAAGAACATACATAAACCTCATCAGAGGACCAAAACAAACATACAACATATCCTTTGGATTTACAGGGCAAATACCCGATGTTAGGAAATGTCAGGAATGGTTTCCCATTAATAGTTAGACTGAAAAGTGGAGGTAGACTGTCTAATTCATTCTTGGACCTATCTATATAAGGTGACTTAATTCTATTGTACAGGTAATTCAAGCTACATATAGATTTCCCTCAAATATAAAATTTTACAACCAGGGAAAAAGAAAAAAGAGAGACAAATTATAAAAGGAAACAAACATTTGTAGCCAAGTAATGTGATCACTTAAGATTCCTAACTAAGGAAATAATGTTTTTCCTTATCCCTGTGCACATGTGAATATATCTGAGATTGTGCTCTTCCCACTAACAGGGCCATCTACTTCCTATATGTGATAATTTCTATCTCTTCCCATGTGTCTATGATATTAAGGTATTTAACCTCGTAATATTTAATACGTTGTACCAATATAGTGGGTAATTTACAAAGAAAGAAAAATACTACTAACAAACGAAGAATAATCTGTGCCTCTTTTTTCTCTAACAACTATTAAAGCTCTGCCAATCCCACTTACTTGTGATTTATAGCAATCTATATCAATCACTGTGAATGTATTTCAAGGGTGATCTAAAGTATAAATATTATATCTCTTAAGTTTATAACATATTAATGATTTTGCCCACAGTGTATATGCCAGTCTGATCCCCTCAAGACAATTTCTGTCTTCTTAACTAGCTTTATCCTCTACGCCTCTAAGTTTTTTTTTTGTTTGTTTTTTTTTAGCCATACCAAATTTCTGGCGGTCAAAGTAGGTTGCTTAACCACTTTATCTAACAAGGCTATTTCAAACTGCCAAGCCTGCAACATCTTTATTCCCACCTGAACTGATTTTATCCTATGCCAGTTAGAATCTTTATATACTAAAATACCCACTGGAGATAACCATTTATATCTAATTTCTTTCTGCCCTAGGACTTGAGTTATTTCACTATATTCTCTTCTTCTAGATAATGTCTTGGCAGATAAATCTGAGAATATTCTAATATTCTCATATGGGGGTGAAAATTTTTGATTTACTTCTTTAATTAATAGGTTAACGGATATTTTTTTTGTCAGATCAGAAATTAGATTTGTCTGGAAAATCTGTAGCATTTCTTTCATTTTAGAACAAGTAAGAGTTTCCTCTTCATCTGAGAACGAGTTTGCTGAGCTTATTGTTTGAGAGGCGTTATCTGGGGATTGATTCGCCACCAATGTTGGAGAGGTAGCTTCTGTTAAGGTGCTCACGGTGGGGCCCTTATTTCTAGGT
Organism: Discoglossus pictus; assembly: GCA_027410445.1. Lineage (NCBI taxonomy): Eukaryota > Metazoa > Chordata > Amphibia > Anura > Alytidae > Discoglossus > Discoglossus pictus. Next base: position 266,143,053 of record CM050163.1, on the reverse strand, counting down.
GCGAGCATAATGGGGGTTTTTAATGTCTAATTTTTTCCCCTTGATTTCATTTTGGTTGGCATATTTACACAATTATCTGTATTCCAGTTGGATGCTTTTTCTGATTTCACACTAAAAGCCAAAACTCTGCCGTGACATGCCCCTCAATGCTTCTAATGGGCTCTAATTTCTTCCACCTTTTGAATAAATGTTGACTTGGCCAATTCCACTGTATTTTATACCAAGCTATATTGAGGTAGCTACCCCCCTAGATATCAGTTCTTTATCTCATAAAAAAGATGGGAGGCTCTTTTACATAACCTATAGACCACTTCAAAGTCCAGATATCAGATAATGGGTTTGGTTAAGCCTTCAGTGCTGTCATATAAGTGTGTGGAATAATTCCAAGCTAGAACTTATAACAGCATCTACTAGTTACAAGTCACTTGGCAACCTGCTATATACCTCTTCACACCAAATTCAATGGTATCCTACTACCCCACCATTTGAGATAACCTTCATACATCAGATAATCTCTAGGACTTCTACTAATCTTCTTTATTATTGATTCTTCTAGGCATATGATAGGCAGAAAGTTATATCTCCATTTGCTATAGACCAGCACCACTCCTCTCTTTTTTTTTTTTATCTTTTCCTTGTTCGTATAGGACTTATAAGACTTATATAAGACTTATTAGATTTCACCCTCTTCAGATCGTTCCTCTTGCTTTTAGGCTGAGGAAATAAATCCTCTCCTTGAATGCTCTTATATGTATTTGAAAATCTTTCCATTACCTTTAGGGATACTTTGCTTTGCTGAAGGTTTGTATAAGTCCTTTGTTCTCTTTAAATCATCTCACATATGCGTGACCCTTTTTCTCATTAGGTGGTGTTTTAATTCATTTATGTGGTGTTAGTATAGGGTGCAGTGTCCCACAAAATAATCTACTCACCACCCTCTTGAGAAGTCTCACAACTCCATCTGCTGCTGCACAATCTCTCCAGGCTGGATAATGTGCTTCTATTCCCCCATACCTCTAGCAGTCCCGTCTGGCGTCTCTCCAAACCGCCTGTACAGACCTCACACGTGGCTCTGTGAGTGCCCACGAGATGACGGCTCGCTGAGCCTCGCGACAGCTCAAATGGGGGTTTCCTTGCGGTTCCTCTCTAGTGTGCTCTTCACATCCTCCTTGTGGTCCGGGGGTCTCCTTGCGGTTCCTCTCTAGTGTGCTCTGCCCATTCTCCTTGTGGTCCGGTACAGCGTTTGAGGGTGTTGGGGAGATCTCAGGATGGGTGAGAGTCGGTATGATAGAGGTATAGTAAAGGTGGGGTAGAGGTCAGTGTTAGCTAGCGTGGCAGTCTCCCCGCCATCCTGACGTCAGCCTCACACTGACGCAAGATCCATTTCCTGTTACGACCCTACGAATCTCATTTTAGATCGCAACATTGTTGCATAAATTGTCTAAGTCTGGTTTATTCTGCTCTGACTTATTTTTGTCTTTTTTTTCCATATCCATATTTTCCTCCGGGAATTGACCCTTAATTAACAGATCTCAGTCTCTTGCTCCTCGTGTCCCAGTCAGGAGGTCATCTTGCTTCAGTCTAGTAAAAAGACTGACTGATTATTTGATATCCTCAGTCTCTTTCCTCTCTCTCAGCACCAGGTGAGTCATGGACATTAAAATAATTTCTAAATTTTTAACACACTAACATGCAAAAAGACGTTGAAGGCAGATATATTGCAATTCATGGAATTATTATCAACTAGCGAATTGCCCGTCAAAAAATGACGGCAATGAAATTGTAAGGTAGCTAAATTAGTAAATGAATATAGTGTACCTATTTTGAAGCATTGTGATGAAGAGCTGGCAATCTGTGTTGATGTTGCTGCAGCATTAGTGGTGTGGAGCTGCTGTATAAGCATGCTGAATGTGTGCAGTGTAACACTGTGCGTGCGCGAGACCAAACCGTTAGCGTAGTCGTGTACTTCCGCATTGGTGTAAAATGGCGAGTAATGTGTGGTATAGGTCTGTATCGGAATATCCGTAGGTGTTTTGTGGTGTTTTGCGAGTTTAGAGTGCTGTAGCCTCGTTTTCGTTTTGTTCGGCGGCCATTTTTTCTCTCGCTTAGCTTTTTTTTTAGTCTCTAAACTGTTTTATTTCGAGTAAAATCGAGGTGTAAGTTGCATTTTTGAGGTCCTGGGTGCTCCCTCTTGGTGTAGGTAAGTTTTTTATGTATGTGCTGTGTGTATGTATTGTGTTTTAAATGTTTGTATGTCGGCGTGTTGCGTCCGATGTTTGCGAGGTCGTAATGTGTGGTAACGTGTTTCGTACGTTGTTTGCGTGCCTCGTAAAATTTAGCGAGTGTCGTAATTTGTGTGTCGTGTTTTTTGAGTAGCGACGTGAATTTTGCGAGGGTTTGAGGCCCTTGCCCAGTGACCTCGCCAGCAACTGAGTCCCTCGCTTCGCGAGGGGCCTCAGTTGCTGGCATGGAGCGCCTTCGGCGCTCCATGCCAGCAACTGAGGCCCTTGGCCAGTGACCTCGCCAGCAACTGAGTCCCTCGCTTCGCGAGGGGCCTCAGTTGCTGGCATGGAGCGCCTTCGGCGCTCCATGCCAGCAACTGAGACCCGTGCCCAGTGACCTCGCCAGCAACTGAGGCCCTTGCCCAGTGACCTCGCTACGCGAGGGCCGCGGCTCGCTGTGCGAGCCGCGGCCCTCGCTTCGCGAGGCCCGCGGCTCGCTACGCGAGCCCGCAAGCGTGAGCAACGACTCGTACGCTCACAACTATATATGTGATAGTTCAGTGTCACTTGTCAATGTCTATGCACCAAATTCAGACCAGCCCACTTTCTTTCGCAGAATCTCAAATCTAATTTCCAATTGGTAACATTCTATTTGAGTTATAGGAGGAGATATGAATGCAGTTCTAGATCCAATCAGAGAGAGATCTGGACCCTCTACCCCACAAATCCCCACCGCTACCAAGGTTTTTATATCAAACCTGAGCCAAAATTGCTTATTTGACACATGGAGGGAGATGAATCCCACAGGGAAGGGGTTTACCTTTTACTCAGCCAGACATAAATCCCAATCACTCATCGACTATATATTGCTACAACAACAAATGGCTTCTAATTTGATTGACGCAACAATTCATCCTCTCTTGTGGTCTGACCACGACCTTATAAGTGTGTCACTATGTGATTTGCTCCCAAAAGGTCGCTCCCCATCTTGGACATTAAACCTGGCACTTCTTAATGACCCTCTGACAAAAGATAGGATTAATAAGGCTCTGGTGGACTACTTTGCACTATATAGTGGTGGTGAAGTAGATGGGAGTCTGGGCAGCCCATAAGGCAGTATTGCGAAGGGTTTGCATACAATTTGGCTCAATAGCAAAAAAATTAGATCAGTCTCAGATAAACAATTTGAACAAAAAAATGTCAGACCTTCATAGACTGGTTGCTGTTCAGAAATCACCTCAGATTTTCGGGCAAATTCTTCAATGTAAACTGCATCTGATTTGCTCAGACAAGTAAAGTGTGTTATTTACTATGTACAGTGATTTGGTACAGGTGAGAGGGGAGTGTTTTTGCCTGGGTTAAACTTGCTTATAAGTTTGGGCCTAGTGTGTGACTGCATCTGATTTGTTCAGACAAGTAAAGTGTGTTTATTTCCTGTGTACAGGTGAGAGGGGAGTGTTTTTATCTGGATACAAATTTACAGGAGGGAGTTCAAAGAAAAGGGTAAAATTGTAGTTTTTTTTGTTTGTTTTTTTGTAATTATATAGTTACATAGTTACGTAGGCCCTCATTCAATTGCAATTTGGCCAATTGAATAGGGCTCTAAGTAAGCACATAGCATATTTTTTTTAAATAAGTTTTTAGTTAGTGAAAACATTGCTTTTGGATAGATGCTTACTAACTAAAAACTTCTTTAAAAAATATATGTTATGTGCTTATTTAGGGCCCTATTCAATTGGCCAAATTGCAATTGAATGAGGGCCTTAGTAATTAAAGTGGAAAAACGACTTTCAGTCCATCATGTTCAAACTTTTTTAGATCTCCTCTGATCTGCAATATGCGGATTAAATATTAATTAATTAGTTGTTAATTAATTATTAATCAATTTTTTCATGATTTATATTTTTATTTTATTTTTAATTATTAATTAATCCAGAGAAAGGCAAACAGAAAAAAATAAGTGAGACAATCGTCTCAAAGGGAAAAAACATAATTATTTCCTTCCTGACCCCAGATACTAGCGATCGGATTTCTCCCTGGATCAATATTGTCTTTCTAATTATCCATGATAACCCTGGATTCTCTTTTTAATTAGAAATAAATCCAGTCCCCTTTAAAAGTTATCTATTGAATCCGCTGGCACCACCTCCTCTAGTAGAGAATTCCACAGATTAACCACCCTTCTCTTTATTTAAGGTGGAATCTTTTTACTTCTAACCTCAAGGGATGTCCTCTTGTCAGTTGAAAACCTCTTGGCACATAAAGCTCCCTTGACAAATCTTTAGACTGACCCTGGATGTATTTATATAAGTTAATCATATCTCCTCTTAGACGCCTTTTTTCTGGAGAAAATAAATTTAATTTGGTTAGTCTTTCTTCATAACTTAGCTCCTCCATTCCCCTTATTAGTTTTGTTGCCCTCCTCTGTACCTTTTCCAGCTCTAAAATGTGCTTTTTATGAAGTGGTGGCCAAAATTGGACTCCATATTCCAAATGAGGGCGTACTAGGGATTTGTATAGTGGCAGAATTATATTTGCTTCCCTTTCTTCTATACCCTTCCTAATACATGCTAATATTTTATGTGCCTTTGCAGCTGCTGCTTGTCTTTGAGCACTGTTACCTAGGTGGTTGTCCACAAGCCCTCCAAAATCCCTTTCAATATCTGATACACCTAGATTTGCTCCATTAAGATTATAAATTGCATGGCTATTTTTCCTTCCCAAATGCATAACTTTACATTTATTCATATTAAAACTCTTATGCCATTTAGATGCCCATTCCTAAATATTTTTTGTAAATCCCTTTGGAGGGAAAGCACATCATTATATGATTTAATTACCTTGCACAACTTTGTGTCATAAGCGAAAATGGAGACACCACACTCCAATCCCACCTCTAAGTCATTAATAAATATGTTACAAAGGAGAGGAACTAATACTGAACCTTGAGAAACCCCACTTACCACATTATTCTAATCGGAGTATGTTCCATTTACAACACCCCTTTGCTTCCTGTCTTTCAGCCAGCTCTCAATCCATGAGCAGATATTTACTGCAATTCATGTTTCTCTTAGTTTGCACAATAGTCTCCAATGTGGCACTGTATCAAAAGCCTTTGCAAAATCCAAAAAGACTACATCCACTGAGTTGCCTTGATCCAGGTTCCTACTAACCTCCTCATAGAAACTAATTAGATTTGTTTGACATGACCTATCCCTCATAAATCCATGTTGACTCCTACTTATAATCCTTTTCATATAGACATATTCTTGTATATTATCCCTTATTAACCCTTCTAAAAGCTTCCCCACTACAGAAGTGAGGCTCCCTAGTCTATAATTGCCTGGATTTGCTCTTGCTCCCTTTTTAAATATAGGTATCACATCTGCTTTTCTCCAGTCATCTGGTAGAGACCCTGTGTTGAGTGAATGTTGAAAAATTAAATATAATGGTTTGGCTATTACATAACCCAGTGCCCGTGGATTTATTATGAGTCAGGGCAGTGGCGACGTCACTCAGTGTACATCCTGTCATATGTATGCACTACTGGAACAGATGATCCAGAGTCCATACCTATGTGAGAGATGTGAGCATGTTGCCTCTCTGGAAGCTCAGATTGGAGAACTGGAGAGGAGAATTGCAGCACTTACTGATATTCCACTGGAAAGGGGATTGGTGCTCATGGAGAACAGTTTAGCTGGGCCTAGCATGGAGGGTGGAGTTGGGGATAGTGAGGATGGCCAGGGAGGTAGCTGGGTTACGGTTAGAAGGCGAAGCAGGGGGAACAGGAGCAGGAAGCAGGCCAGTTTTGAGTTGGCAAACATCAACAGATTTGCCAGATTGAGTGAAACTGTTGGGGATGTCCATTCAGCTAAATAGGTTATTTTCTTCTGTATATACACGGGAGGTACCAGTGGTTGGGTCACTGCAACATAATGGGGCTACACTACCTTAACCAAATAATTGGTTAATGCAGGAAGAAATCCAAAAAAGGTTGGAAAAAATGAATGTCAATATAGCCCCGGGTCCTGATGGAATACATCCAAGGGTATGGAGGGAACTGGGTTCTGTAATAGCCAATCCATTATATCACATTTTTCAAGATTCACTCAACACTGGGTCACTACCAGATGACTGGAGAAAAGCAGAGGTGATACCTATATTTAAGAAGGGGGCAAGTGCAAATCTGGGGAATTATAGACCTGTAAACCTCACTTCTGTAGTGGGAAAGCTTTAAGAAGGGTTAATAAGCGATAATATACAAGAGTATGTCTATTCAAACAGCATTAAAAGTAGGAGCCAACATGGATTTATGAGGGATAGGTCATGTCAAACAAATCTAATTTGTTTCTATGAGGAGGTTAGTAGGAACCTGGATCAAGGCAACTTAGTGGATGTAGTCTTTATAGATTTTGCAGAGGCTTTTGATACAGTGCCACATGGGAGACTATTGTGCAAACTAAGGGATACAGAATTTGCAGTAAATATATGCACATGGATTGAGAGCTGGCTAAAAGACTGGAAAAAAAGTTTTTTTGTAAATGGAACATACTCAGATTGGACTAATTTGGTAAGTGGGGTTTAGGTCCTCTCCTTTTTGACATATTTATTAACGACTTAGAAGTAGGATTGGATAGTAGTGTCTCCATTTTTGCTGATGACACTAAGATGTGCAAGGTAATTAAACCAGAAAATGATGTACTTTCCCTCCAAAGCAATTTGCATAAATTAGAGAAATGGGCAATTAAATGGCAGATGAGATTTAATATAAATAAATGTAAGGTTATGCATCTGGGAAGGAAAAATAAACATGCAATCTATAAACTTAATGAAGCAAATCTAGGGATATCTGATATCGAAAGGGATTTGGGAGTGCTTGTGGACAACCACAAATAAACTATTAGCATGTATTAAGAAGGGTATAGACGCCAGGGAAGCAAATATAATTCTGCCACTATACAAATCCTAAGTACACCCTCATTTGGAATATGGAGTACAATTGTGGGCACCAATTCATAAAAATGACATTTTAGAACTGGAAAAAGTACAGAGAAAGGCAACAAAACTAATAAGGAGAATGGAGGGGCTAAGTTATGAAGAAAAACTAACCAAATTGATACGAATAAATGTAAGGTTATGCATCTGGGAAGGAAAAAAAGCCATGCAATTTATAATCTTAATGGAGCAAATCTAGGTGTATCAGATATTGAAAGGGATTTGGGAGTGCTTGTGGACAACCACCTAGGTAACAGTGCTCAAAGCCAAGCAGCAGCTGCAAAGGCAAATAAAATATTAGCATGTATTAAGTAGGGTAGCCAGGGAAGCAAATATAATTCTACCACTATACAAATCTCTAGTACGCCCTCATTTGGAATATGGAGTACAATTTTGGGCACCCCTTCATAAAAAGGACATTTTAGAGCTGGAAAAGGTACAAAGAAGGGCAACAAAACTAATAAGGGGAATGGAGGGGCTAAGTTATGAAGAAAGACTAACCAAATTAAACTTATTTTCTCTAGAAAAAAGGCGTCTAAGAGGAGATATGATTACCTTATATAAATACATCCAGGGTCAGTATAAAGATTTGTCGGGGGAGCTTTTTGTGTCAAGAGGTTTTCAACTGACAAGAGGACATCCCTTGAGGTTAGAAGTAAAAAGAATCGACCTCAAAGAAAGAAAAGGGTTCTTCACAGTACGGGTGGTTAATCTGTGGAATTCTCTACCAGAGGAGGTGGTGACAGCGGATTCGATAGATAACTTTAAAAGGGGACTAGATTTATTTCTAATTAAAAAGGGTATTCAGGGTTATCATGGATAATTAGAGAGACAGTAATGAGCCAAATTTTTTACATTTCCCCTTAAGACAATTGGCTAAGTCTTGCTTGTTTTTTGTTTTTTTTTGCCTTCCTCTGGACTAATTAATAATAATAAAAAAAAAAACATTAAATAATTGATTAATAATTAATTAACAACTAATGAATTAATAGTTAATCAGGATATTGCAGATCAGAGGAGATCTTAAAAGGTTGAACTTGATGGACTGAAAGTCTTTTTTCAACCTTAAATACTATGTAACTATGTAACTATGTAAATTAAACTCATTTTTTCTAGAAAAAAGCCGTCTAAGAGGGGATATGATTACCCTATATAAATACATCCAGGGTCAGTATAAAGATTTATCAAGGGAGCTTTTTATAACAAGAGGTTTTCAACTGACAAGAGGACATCCTTTGAGTTTAGAACTAAAAGACTCCATCTTAAAGAAAGAAAAGGGTTCTTCACAGTAAGGGTGGGTAATCTGTGGAATTCTCTACCAAGATAGGTGGTGCCAGCGGATTCAATAGATAACTTTAAAAAGGGATTGGATATATTTTTAATTAAAAAGGGATTTCATTGTTATCCTGGTTAAATAGAGAGGGAGTATTGATCCCGAGAGGAATCCAATCGCCAGTATCTGGGGTCCGAAAGGAATTCATTTTTTTCCCTTTTGAGATAATTGGCAAAGTTTCACTGTTTTTTTTTGTTTGTTTTCTTCTTGATCAATTAACTACTAATCCACATATTGCAGATCAGAGGAGATCTTAAAGGGTCGAACTTGATGGGCTAAGAGTCTTTTTTCAACCTCAATTACTATGTAACTATGTAAGAATTAAAAGAGATTCTGAAAAAGAAAATGGTAACTATATTGCAGCGTACACAATCTAAATGTTTTCGATTCTCCAACAAACCAGATACAATGTTAGCTAGAAGACCTAAACAACAGAGAGAAAACTCTTTTATTCCTAAATTACTCACTAAAGGAAATGGAATGGTATACCAACCAGACCAGATTACTAAGGCATTTCAACAATTTTATACCGATCTGTACTCAATGCCTGTCCATTTTGGGTTACAAAGCCATAAATCCCAAAAAGAGACTTTTTTGTTATCCATTACGATACCCCAATTTGAGAAAAGTAAAGTAGATTCTCTCGCATCCCTTATCTCTGAAGAGGAAATTAGAAGAGCAATAGGGGCTACTAAGCCTCATAAGGCACCTGGTCCACTAATTACTATTACAAGCAATTCATGGAAACTTTGTTACCTCACCACCAACATCTATTTAATGAGTTCCTCTCAGGAAAACTATAAAAGCTGGATTTCAGGAGGCAAAAATTATAGTAGTACATAAAGAAGGCAAATACCCAATGCAGTGCAGCAGTTATAGACCCATATATTTAATGAACAATGATATCAAATTATACTCCAAGATCGTAGCAAATAGATTGGCTTCTTTCTTGCAGACCGTGATTCATCCGGACCAGGTGGGCTTTATCCCAGGTAGGGAAGCGCCTGCTAATACTAGGTGAGTCTTTAACCTCATGGATATTGCTTCAGACAAAAAAATACCACTTATGCTACTATCTTTAGATGCAAAGAAAGAGTTTGATAGGATTGATTGGACTTATATGAAAGAAGCATTCCTTAAATTTGGCCTTAGTGAAAACTTTGTAGGAAGCAATATGACATTATATTCTGCTGCTAGGGCCTATATTTCCTATCAGGGTTTCAAGTCTTAATTATTTAAAATAGATCGTAGAACGAGAAAGGGATGTCCTTTATCGCCTCTACTTTTTCCTCTATGTTTAGAACCACTAGCGATAGCATTAAGGGAAGCTCCAGATGTTAATGGAATCACGTTAGATGATAAAGAATATAAGCTAAGCCTATTTGCGGATGATATTCTCCTTACAGATACTAACCCATTAATTAGATTACCTAGCCTATATAAAACATTGGGCAATTTTGGTCATATATCAGGGTTTAAAATTAACGCAAATAAAAGTGAAGCTCTTAATGTCTCATTGCCCAAGTATCTGGAAAATTTGCTGACCTTAAACTATCCCTTTAAATCATCCTCACATCATATAAAGTACCTAGGTATTCATATCTCTAAATTTACTAAACAGATATATGATGCCAATTACCCCATTATCTTTATAGAAATATATTTAGATCTTCGCACTTGTTCTTCATTAAATATCTCGTGGTTTGGTAAAATACATTTCATTAAAATGAACACCCTCTCTAAACTGCTATACCTTTTTAGGACTATACCATTATCGATAAATCTTAAAGACATTACAAAAAGCAATATTTAAACTAATCTGGGGCAATAAGAAACCTAGAATGACAGCATCAAAACAGAACAACATCAAAACAGAAAGAATGCTTAGCAACTCCTGACCTTCTACGATACTATAAGGCGGCGAGTTTAGCCCAAATGGCTAAATGGTATATTAAGAGAGCCCCCCCCCCCCCCCCCCCCAGTTTGGGTGGAGATAGAACGCCAAGTTTTATGGGACCAAAATATTCTCCTGAACCAAATACTATGGCTAAGCATCCATCAGCTTATTAATTTAAAATCACTTCCGATGTGTCTGAGTCACTCCGTCATACTATGGAAGTAAATCAACAATGTAACTCCTCTACTACAAAATGGCTCATGGCTAACGCCATTGTGGCTACCCCATGCAGACTTATCAATCAATAAAAATACCCAATTAGCTTGGTGGATTATAAGTCAGATAACATTTTTTGCAGATGTACTGTTAGAATGTCAAAACTGGTGCCTATCGGACTTTAGCATAAATCACTGATTGGCAGAAAAAATATATCTTTAGGGAATAGAGCCCAATAGTGCATAACACTCTAAATATATATAGCAAAAGGAGTGGGCAATGGTAGAATATTAAACTTTATTAATTGGATGAAAACACCGACGATTAAAAACTTTAAAAAGGGAAAAAATATAAAACCAAACTGTACAAATTCCTTTGGACAGAAAAACTGCAAACCTAATGGCCACTGGACAAAAGTCACTTATAAAGTGGGGTTTTTAAGCAGTATTGTAAATGAGTACAGAGAAAGGCTGTATATACTATACAAAGAGAGGTGTAAATGGTTAAAGTGTGAGGCCAAACAATCCTATGCACTTAAATTCCTTCCCTATAGAATATCCAAAACTAGGGTAGCTTAAGGAATATATAGAAAAGGTGGTAGTATGCTTCTGAGCAGCAGATCTATTTGCATACAAAAGAACTTTATAGTTGGCTCTTAAATAACCAAATACTGCAATTCCTCTTATTATAGTGCAGTGCCGCAATTATTTGAGTGGTATAAGTATAGTTTTAGGCCATTCAGGCATTTTAGGCTCTTAGATACCCAAATACTCCATTTCCTCTTATTAGAGTATCATGCCTCGATTGTTTTAGTGGTATAGGTATAGTTTTAGGCCATTCAGGCACTTAGGCTCTTAGATACCCAAATACTCAGTTTCCTCTTATTAGAGTATCATGCCACGATTATTTTAGTGGTATAGATATAATTTTAAGCCATTTCAAGCAAGCTCACTTCTCTGTTTACTCATATTAATGTATCAGCGTCTCCCTGCGCTGGGGAGATTTGCGCTGTCTAGTTGCGTCGTGCGTAGTGACGTCACGTTACGCTAGCCTACGTCCTAACATGTTTCTACGTGTTCAACGTCTTTTTCAAAGGATTAAGGCATGTGTAGTAGCTGAAGGCTATTTAAAGCATATGGTAGCCATGGTAACCTGTAATACCTATTTGCTACACCTAAATTAACCCTATAAGGGGTGTATATGTGGCAGGATAGGACTGAACAAAGAAAGGGATAATCCATATAAAGTAATAGCATAGTAAATAGAGCAACATCAGCAGGATGGGGGAACCATAATAGATAAATGTGTATCTGGATACAGGAAACTGAAAAGAGACTATATATAAGTATATCATGATGTGCAAAACAAGTGCCTATTGTGCATGGAAATAACTGGATAAATAAATCCACTATATAAGCAAAGGTTATCCAGGGTATAAGAACCCTATTCATAACCCTAGGTCAAAAATAGACATATATGTGAAGCCACAATAGAAAGTGACTAAGTGCATAAATAAATTAATTGCAAGAAAATCAAGTATAGCCATATATATTATATCAAATAAAGGGAGTGTGAATGATGTGGACCACTGAATAATGGTCACGGGAACCAAAGGTATAGAGAATAATTCTATTAGGGGTAAGATGTGATACATAAATGGGCCACATCTACCTGAAAAGTATTATAAGTGAAGCAAAAATTATATATATTCATTTATAAAAAGTGCATATATCATGATCCTAATTAAGGAAATACTTATTTATATTTCTCATATTGGTCAGAGGCTCCAAATCCATGGCCCAGAAAAAGGCCTATATGGACAACTTATGTAAGATAAAATTACACAAGACTATATGAAGGCCGTATAAGAAAAGCCTTCATTCAGGCCATCAGGTACCTGTGCTCTTAATTTATAAATCCATTGTGATTCACACTGTAGTAATTTATTTTGAAAGTCACCCCTTCTGGGTCCTGGTTTCACAGTATCAATAATGCAAAATTTAAGTACTTCCGGATTGTTGTTATGACAGTATTTCACATGTCTTGCTATGGGAGTGTCATATTCATTTTTGATAGAATATATATGTTCCCCCAATCTTCGACGGAATTCCCTGCAAGTTTTCCCTACATAGATCTTGTTACATAAACAAGTAGCTATATATATAACTCCTGATGATTTACAGTTGAAAAAGTTATTTATATCAAAAGTAGCACCATTTACTGGATGTGTATAATGTTTGCAGGGTCTCACAAATTTGCAAAATTTGCAATTCCCACATTTGTACATTCCCTTCAGTGGTTGGAGCCAAGTTTTTGGTTCAGATATCTGGTCTCTGTATACACTATGCACAAGCATGTCCTTAATATTCTTTCCTCTTCTATAGGTGATGCTTGCTTTAGAAGTAAGAGTATCTTTAAGATCTTTGTCACTTGTGAGGAGATGCCAGTGTTTAGAAAGGATGTTTCTGATTATTTCAGAGTCATGACCAAATGTCATTATACATCTAGTAATCTTAGATTCATTAGATGTGATGCTGTTATTGGGGGTACCCATTTTACCTTGAGCTTTTCTATTTGAATTTAGCAAATCGGTTCTGTTGCAGTTCATAGCATGTTTATAAGCCAGTTTAAGGCTTCTGTTAGGGTAACCTCTTGCTTTAAAACGTTCCCTAAGTTTGTTCGCTTCAATTTTAAATTCTTCCTCTGAACTGCAATTCCTCCGGATCCTGAGGTATTGTCCCTTAGGAATTCCTCTCTTAAGTGGCTCAAAGTGTTGGCTCTCCCATTTCAGCAAAGTATTAGATGCTGTTTCTTTTCTAAATGTAGATGTACATATTTTCCCTCTTTCATCCTTTTTAATTATTAGATCTAAAAAAGAGATCTCACTCTGACTGGTTTCAAAGGTAAATTTGAGGCCTAGTTCATTTGTATTCAAAAATTGTTTAAATGAACTCAATTCCTGTCTGTTACCAGTCCAGACCAGGATAATATCATCTATAAATCTCCTCCAGACAAGTATATTTGCTCCAAAAGGATGTGCATTGTCATCATATATGTATTTGTCTTCCCACCACCCCAGGAACAAGTTCGCATAACTAGGGGCCCACGGTGTGCCCATAGCTGTTCCCTGTTGTTGATGGTACCATCTCTAAATTTACTAAACAGATATATGATGCCAATTACCCCATTATCTTTATAGAAATATATTTAGATCTTCGCACTTGTTCTTCATTAAATATCTCGTGGTTTGGTAAAATACATTTCATTAAAATGAACACCCTCTCTAAACTGCTATACCTTTTTAGGACTATACCATTATCGATAAATCTTAAAGACATTACAAAAAGCAATATTTAAATTAATCTGGGGCAATAAGAAACCTAGAATGATAGCATCAAAACAGAACAACATCAAAACAGAAAGAATGCTTAGCAACTCCTGACCTTCTACGATACTATAAGGCGGCGAGTTTAGCCCAAATGGCTAAATGGTATATTAAGAGAGCCCCCCCCCCCCCCCCCCCCAGTTTGGGTGGAGATAGAACGCCAAGTTTTATGGGACCAAAATATTCTCCTGAACCAAATACTATGGCTAAGCATCCATCAGCTTATTAATTTAAAATCACTTCCGATGTGTCTGAGTCACTCCGTCATACTATGGAAGTAAATCAACAATGTAACTCCTCTACTACAAAATGGCTCATGGCTAACGCCATTGTGGCTACCCCATGCAGACTTATCAATCAATAAAAATACCCAATTAGCTTGGTGGATTATAAGTCAGATAACATTTTTTGCAGATGTACTGTTAGAATGTCAAAACTGGTGCCTATCGGACTTTAGCATAAATCACTGATTGGCAGAAAAAATATATCTTTAGGGAATAGAGCCCAATAGTGCATAACACTCTAAATATATATAGCAAAAGGAGTGGGCAATGGTAGAATATTAAACTTTATTAATTGGATGAAAACACCGACGATTAAAAACTTTAAAAAAGGAAAAAATATAAAACCAAACTGTACAAATTCCTTTGGACAGAAAAACTGCAAACCTAATGGCCACTGGACAAAAGTCACTTATAAAGTGGGGTTTTTAAGCAGTATTGTAAATGAGTACAGAGAAAGGCTGTATATACTATACAAAGAGAGGTGTAAATGGTTAAAGTGTGAGGCCAAACAATCCTATGCACTTAAATTCCTTCCCTATAGAATATCCAAAACTAGGGTAGCTTAAGGAATATATAGAAAAGGTGGTAGTATGCTTCTGAGCAGCAGATCTATTTGCATACAAAAGAACTTTATAGTTGGCTCTTAAATAACCAAATACTGCAATTCCTCTTATTATAGTGCAGTGCCGCAATTATTTGAGTGGTATAAGTATAGTTTTAGGCCATTCAGGCATTTTAGGCTCTTAGATACCCAAATACTCCATTTCCTCTTATTAGAGTATCATGCCTCGATTGTTTTAGTGGTATAGGTATAGTTTTAGGCCATTCAGGCACTTAGGCTCTTAGATACCCAAATACTCAGTTTCCTCTTATTAGAGTATCATGCCACGATTATTTTAGTGGTATAGATATAATTTTAAGCCATTTCAAGCAAGCTCACTTCTCTGTTTACTCATATTAATGTATCAGCGTCTCCCTGCGCTGGGGAGATTTGCGCTGTCTAGTTGCGTCGTGCGTAGTGACGTCACGTTACGCTAGCCTACGTCCTAACATGTTTCTACGTGTTCAACGTCTTTTTCAAAGGATTAAGGCATGTGTAGTAGCTGAAGGCTATTTAAAGCATATGGTAGCCATGGTAACCTGTAATACCTATTTGCTACACCTAAATTAACCCTATAAGGGGTGTATATGTGGCAGGATAGGACTGAACAAAGAAAGGGATAATCCATATAAAGTAATAGCATAGTAAATAGAGCAACATCAGCAGGATGGGGGAACCATAATAGATAAATGTGTATCTGGATACAGGAAACTGAAAAGAGACTATATATAAGTATATCATGATGTGCAAAACAAGTGCCTATTGTGCATGGAAATAACTGGATAAATAAATCCACTATATAAGCAAAGGTTATCCAGGGTATAAGAACCCTATTCATAACCCTAGGTCAAAAATAGACATATATGTGAAGCCACAATAGAAAGTGACTAAGTGCATAAATAAATTAATTGCAAGAAAATCAAGTATAGCCATATATATTATATCAAATAAAGGGAGTGTGAATGATGTGGACCACTGAATAATGGTCACGGGAACCAAAGGTATAGAGAATAATTCTATTAGGGGTAAGATGTGATACATAAATGGGCCACATCTACCTGAAAAGTATTATAAGTGAAGCAAAAATTATATATATTCATTTATAAAAAGTGCATATATCATGATCCTAATTAAGGAAATACTTATTTATATTTCTCATATTGGTCAGAGGCTCCAAATCCATGGCCCAGAAAAAGGCCTATATGGACAACTTATGTAAGATAAAATTACACAAGACTATATGAAGGCCGTATAAGAAAAGCCTTCATTCAGGCCATCAGGTACCTGTGCTCTTAATTTATAAATCCATTGTGATTCACACTGTAGTAATTTATTTTGAAAGTCACCCCTTCTGGGTCCTGGTTTCACAGTATCAATAATGCAAAATGTAAGTACTTCCGGATTGTTGTTATGACAGTATTTCACATGTCTTGCTATGGGAGTGTCATATTCATTTTTGATAGAATATATATGTTCCCCCAATCTTCGACGGAATTCCCTGCAAGTTTTCCCTACATAGATCTTGTTACATAAACAAGTAGCTATATATATAACTCCTGATGATTTACAGTTGAAAAAGTTATTTATATCAAAAGTAGCACCATTTACTGGATGTGTATAATGTTTGCAGGGTCTCACAAATTTGCAAAATTTGCAATTCCCACATTTGTACATTCCCTTCAGTGGTTGGAGCCAAGTTTTTGGTTCAGATATCTGGTCTCTGTATACACTATGCACAAGCATGTCCTTAATATTCTTTCCTCTTCTATAGGTGATGCTTGCTTTAGAAGTAAGAGTATCTTTAAGATCTTTGTCACTTGTGAGGAGATGCCAGTGTTTAGAAAGGATGTTTCTGATTATTTCAGAGTCATGACCAAATGTCATTATACATCTAGTAATCTTAGATTCATTAGATGTGATGCTGTTATTGGGGGTACCCATTTTACCTTGAGCTTTTCTATTTGAATTTAGCAAATCGGTTCTGTTGCAGTTCATAGCATGTTTATAAGCCAGTTTAAGGCTTCTGTTAGGGTAACCTCTTGCTTTAAAACGTTCCCTAAGTTTGTTCGCTTCAATTTTAAATTCTTCCTCTGAACTGCAATTCCTCCGGATCCTGAGGTATTGTCCCTTAGGAATTCCTCTCTTAAGTGGCTCAAAGTGTTGGCTCTCCCATTTCAGCAAAGTATTAGATGCTGTTTCTTTTCTAAATGTAGATGTACATATTTTCCCTCTTTCATCCTTTTTAATTATTAGATCTAAAAAAGAGATCTCACTCTGACTGGTTTCAAAGGTAAATTTGAGGCCTAGTTCATTTGTATTCAAAAATTGTATAAATGAACTCAATTCCTGTCTGTTACCAGTCCAGACCAGGATAATATCATCTATAAATCTCCTCCAGACAAGTATATTTGCTCCAAAAGGATGTGCATTGTCATCATATATGTATTTGTCTTCCCACCACCCCAGGAACAAGTTCGCATAACTAGGGGCCCACGGTGTGCCCATAGCTGTTCCCTGTTGTTGATGGTACCATCTCTAAATTTACTAAACAGATATATGATGCCAATTACCCCATTATCTTTATAGAAATATATTTAGATCTTCGCACTTGTTCTTCATTAAATATCTCGTGGTTTGGTAAAATACATTTCATTAAAATGAACACCCTCTCTAAACTGCTATACCTTTTTAGGACTATACCATTAACGATAAATCTTAAAGACATTACAAAAAGCAATATTTAAATTAATCTGGGGCAATAAGAAACCTAGAATGATAGCATCAAAACAGAACAACATCAAAACAGAAAGAATGCTTAGCAACTCCTGACCTTCTACGATACTATAAGGCGGCGAGTTTAGCCCAAATGGCTAAATGGTATATTAAGAGAGCCCCCCCCCAGTTTGGGTGGAGATAGAACGCCAAGTTTTATGGGACCAAAATATTCTCCTGAACCAAATACTATGGCTAAGCATCCATCAGCTTATTAATTTAAAATCACTTCCGATGTGTCTGAGTCACTCCGTCATACTATGGAAGTAAATCAACAATGTAACTCCTCTACTACAAAATGGCTCATGGCTAACGCCATTGTGGCTACCCCATGCAGACTTATCAATCAATAAAAATACCCAATTAGCTTGGTGGATTATAAGTCAGATAACATTTTTTGCAGATGTACTGTTAGAATGTCAAAACTGGTGCCTATCGGACTTTAGCATAAATCACTGATTGGCAGAAAAAATATATCTTTAGGGAATAGAGCCCAATAGTGCATAACACTCTAAATATATATAGCAAAAGGAGTGGGCAATGGTAGAATATTAAACTTTATTAATTGGATGAAAACACCGACGATTAAAAACTTTAAAAAAGGAAAAAATATAAAACCAAACTGTACAAATTCCTTTGGACAGAAAAACTGCAAACCTAATGGCCACTGGACAAAAGTCACTTATAAAGTGGGGTTTTTAAGCAGTATTGTAAATGAGTACAGAGAAAGGCTGTATATACTATACAAAGAGAGGTGTAAATGGTTAAAGTGTGAGGCCAAACAATCCTATGCACTTAAATTCCTTCCCTATAGAATATCCAAAACTAGGGTAGCTTAAGGAATATATAGAAAAGGTGGTAGTATGCTTCTGAGCAGCAGATCTATTTGCATACAAAAGAACTTTATAGTTGGCTCTTAAATAACCAAATACTGCAATTCCTCTTATTATAGTGCAGTGCCGCAATTATTTGAGTGGTATAAGTATAGTTTTAGGCCATTCAGGCATTTTAGGCTCTTAGATACCCAAATACTCCATTTCCTCTTATTAGAGTATCATGCCTCGATTGTTTTAGTGGTATAGGTATAGTTTTAGGCCATTCAGGCACTTAGGCTCTTAGATACCCAAATACTCAGTTTCCTCTTATTAGAGTATCATGCCACGATTATTTTAGTGGTATAGATATAATTTTAAGCCATTTCAAGCAAGCTCACTTCTCTGTTTACTCATATTAATGTATCAGCGTCTCCCTGCGCTGGGGAGATTTGCGCTGTCTAGTTGCGTCGTGCGTAGTGACGTCACGTTACGCTAGCCTACGTCCTAACATGTTTCTACGTGTTCAACGTCTTTTTCAAAGGATTAAGGCATGTGTAGTAGCTGAAGGCTATTTAAAGCATATGGTAGCCATGGTAACCTGTAATACCTATTTGCTACACCTAAATTAACCCTATAAGGGGTGTATATGTGGCAGGATAGGACTGAACAAAGAAAGGGATAATCCATATAAAGTAATAGCATAGTAAATAGAGCAACATCAGCAGGATGGGGGAACCATAATAGATAAATGTGTATCTGGATACAGGAAACTGAAAAGAGACTATATATAAGTATATCATGATGTGCAAAACAAGTGCCTATTGTGCATGGAAATAACTGGATAAATAAATCCACTATATAAGCAAAGGTTATCCAGGGTATAAGAACCCTATTCATAACCCTAGGTCAAAAATAGACATATATGTGAAGCCACAATAGAAAGTGACTAAGTGCATAAATAAATTAATTGCAAGAAAATCAAGTATAGCCATATATATTATATCAAATAAAGGGAGTGTGAATGATGTGGACCACTGAATAATGGTCACGGGAACCAAAGGTATAGAGAATAATTCTATTAGGGGTAAGATGTGATACATAAATGGGCCACATCTACCTGAAAAGTATTATAAGTGAAGCAAAAATTATATATATTCATTTATAAAAAGTGCATATATCATGATCCTAATTAAGGAAATACTTATTTATATTTCTCATATTGGTCAGAGGCTCCAAATCCATGGCCCAGAAAAAGGCCTATATGGACAACTTATGTAAGATAAAATTACACAAGACTATATGAAGGCCGTATAAGAAAAGCCTTCATTCAGGCCATCAGGTACCTGTGCTCTTAATTTATAAATCCATTGTGATTCACACTGTAGTAATTTATTTTGAAAGTCACCCCTTCTGGGTCCTGGTTTCACAGTATCAATAATGCAAAATTTAAGTACTTCCGGATTGTTGTTATGACAGTATTTCACATGTCTTGCTATGGGAGTGTCATATTCATTTTTGATAGAATATATATGTTCCCCCAATCTTCGACGGAATTCCCTGCAAGTTTTCCCTACATAGATCTTGTTACATAAACAAGTAGCTATATATATAACTCCTGATGATTTACAGTTGAAAAAGTTATTTATATCAAAAGTAGCACCATTTACTGGATGTGTATAATGTTTGCAGGGTCTCACAAATTTGCAAAATTTGCAATTCCCACATTTGTACATTCCCTTCAGTGGTTGGAGCCAAGTTTTTGGTTCAGATATCTGGTCTCTGTATACACTATGCACAAGCATGTCCTTAATATTCTTTCCTCTTCTATAGGTGATGCTTGCTTTAGAAGTAAGAGTATCTTTAAGATCTTTGTCACTTGTGAGGAGATGCCAGTGTTTAGAAAGGATGTTTCTGATTATTTCAGAGTCATGACCAAATGTCATTATACATCTAGTAATCTTAGATTAATTAGATGTGATGCTGTTATTGGGGGTACCCATTTTACCTTGAGCTTTTCTATTTGAATTTAGCAAATCGGTTCTGTTGCAGTTCATAGCATGTTTATAAGCCAGTTTAAGGCTTCTGTTAGGGTAACCTCTTGCTTTAAAACGTTCCCTAAGTTTGTTCGCTTCAATTTTAAATTCTTCCTCTGAACTGCAATTCCTCCGGATCCTGAGGTATTGTCCCTTAGGAATTCCTCTCTTAAGTGGCTCAAAGTGTTGGCTCTCCCATTTCAGCAAAGTATTAGATGCTGTTTCTTTTCTAAATGTAGATGTACATATTTTCCCTCTTTCATCCTTTTTAATTATTAGATCTAAAAAAGAGATCTCACTCTGACTGGTTTCAAAGGTAAATTTGAGGCCTAGTTCATTTGTATTCAAAAATTGTATAAATGAACTCAATTCCTGTCTGTTACCAGTCCAGACCAGGATAATATCATCTATAAATCTCCTCCAGACAAGTATATTTGCTCCAAAAGGATGTGCATTGTCATCATATATGTATTTGTCTTCCCACCACTCCAGGAACAAGTTCGCATAACTAGGGGCCCACGGTGTGCCCATAGCTGTTCCCTGTTGTTGATGGTACCATTTTTGGTTGAATAGGAAAAAGTTGTGTTTTAAAACATATTCCAAAAGTGCTATTAGCAATATATTTAGTTCATCAAAAGGAGAGCCTTTCATCTGTAAGAAGTATTTTACTGCATTGATTCCAAAGTTATTTGGAATGCTGCTGTATAAGGCCTCAACATCAATGCACACCAACCATGATTCAGGAGGTACAGATAGATCTTCTAATTGCCTAAGAATGTCAGGAGTGTCCCTGACATAAGA
Source organism: Discoglossus pictus (assembly GCA_027410445.1). Lineage (NCBI taxonomy): Eukaryota > Metazoa > Chordata > Amphibia > Anura > Alytidae > Discoglossus > Discoglossus pictus. The sequence goes on along the minus strand of CM050163.1, from coordinate 266,121,699 downwards.
TGGTAGACCCATCACAAAGTCCCTAAGATGATAATCCACAAATATACTGCAATTGTTGGAGATATTGTTAGTCCCAGAGACTATAGGTCTGCCTGGAATAGGGTGTGTTTTCTTGTGAACTTTTGGGAGAGAATAGAACACTGAGACCATAGGAAATTTAGGAAGTAGAAATTGAAAAGTCTGATCATCAATTATTCCCTTATTTTTTACATCTACTAGGATGTTTTTAAGTCTCAATTTAAATTCGGGAGTCGGATCTTTTGTAATGATGTTGTAAGTAGTTTTATCTTTTAAAATTCTCATACACATCTCCTTATAGTCATCATTATCCATGAGGACTATATTACCTCCCTTATCTGCTGACTTAATTTGTAGAGACACATCATCCCTAAGTTCTATAAGTGCTTGATATTAAATCACTGATTGCCACACAAAGAATGGCTTAACCTGATGATGATTAGCACACAAGTGGGACAAACTGCAAATATTAGCCTAGATGATGAACAATAGGATATAATTATTAAAAACGCAGCAAACTCCTCTTTAAACATTATATTGAAGGAAAATGTTTACAAAACTATCTTGAGATGGTACCTTATCCCAGCTAGACTCCACTGTTCAAATAGTCAGTTGGATGGCAATTGCTCCAGAGGTTGCAACAACATAGGTTACTTAAAACATATGTTATGGGATTGCCCCACAGTCCAGCATATTTGGTTGGTGACCTGGAGAAACGATAAGATTCAGTTATTCCTCGAAAACCAGAAGAGGCATTATTAGGCTTACCACTCCCAGGTCTTTCTTAAAATGCACAATTTCAATCAAATCAGATATTTCTGGCTACTAGAAGCATAATTGCAAAACATTGGAAAAAAACTGTTCCAGCCTTTGAGGAGGTTCTACAGAAGATTGAGTTTATTCACTCCATGAGTGTCTTACCTGCTGAGATAGATGCAAAATACAGGAAATGGGCCTCCTGCTGGTATATGTGGATGCTGAGAGTTGGCCGCTGAGAGTTGGTCGATGAGGTTGGTGAATGTGGACATTGAAAGAGGGTAATATCTTTCCTTCTTTTTCTTCTTTCATTCATCGTTTTATATATTTTTTTATTTGCATTGTTAGAATATTGCTCAGTTTTATATTAGAAATACTAGGAGAAGTTAAGTGTACTTCTTTAACAAAAACAAAAAAGAGTGAGAAAGAGTTGCAGTAAATGTGTTAATTATAAGCTGTAAGGTGTCATACTACAATGTTTTGTATTCTTTCATTATGAAGAAATGTTAAAACGTTTTGTAACCTACTTTTCTCACAATAAAAATGTATTTAAAAAATAAAAATTAGGTTAAGAACTGAAAGCAAGAGACGATTGTACAGGAGAGACGTGAAGTTTTTCACAAATATCCCAATACAATGCATTCAATTTATGCGTTCCTGAAGTATATAAGTAACTAACTAACAATGGGCCTATGTGTATTGCTGCAAAAGTAATTATGAGTGCCATAGCAGCACAGTATGTTAATCCCCCATCCCTAAAACATGGTAAAAGAATTCCTACAAGTCACTGCTCCGAGTAAACTTCATGACAAAACCGAAAAGCAAGGCAAAAATCTCCATTGATTTTTGCACTGACAAAAAGAGTTACTCTCTTACACTCGGACACCCAAACCCTATGCTAGTAAGACTTTACTGATGAATTGCAAATAAAAGTACTGCCGTAACTGCAAAAAGCAGAAGAAAGGTTTACGAGTACCAAAGATCACTCGCAAGTAGTTTTTAAACCCTTGCTGTGTCTCTCAGAAGCATTTAAAGTGACAGTTTAGCACAAAAAGCACTACAAATTGATGACATTTCCACATTATTTGACACTTAACAATTCAATATCAACATATGTATTATTAAAAAATGTTACTATTAAGCCCATTTTATGATACAAAATTCAGGGTAACACACAACCTTGTACTCAAGGGCTTAATACAACATCACAAAATCACATTACTGAGGAACAAATGCTCTAATGCATTGTCTATAAATATATCATACTTTAACACAAAATAAACACATCTTTATTTAATGAAGCTATAAATACAATTGTCACATATTTTTAATATCAAAATATATTAATAAATAAAAAATCAATTACTTTATATACATCCCTAATGTTGGGGTTCCTTGCCGCAGGAATTACAGGCACTTTTTACAGTGCTTCCCTTCACTAATATAGTTGTCGTACTGCAAGTTGTTGTCTTGTTGCGGGCCTCGCAAAGCAAGGCCCTTAACTGTGGCCCTTGTTTACTCATCATTAAGCACCGTGGAACTTAGGCTGCAGGACTCGAGGGACAACAACTGGCGCTTGGCCCTCATGGCTCCCCCTGCACCAGCTCCCCCTGCCCCAGCAAGGCCCGCATGGCTCCCCCTGCCCCAGGCCCCCTACCACAGGCCATGCTAGGCCCGCATTGCTCCCCCTGTCCCAGCTCCCCCTGTCCCAGGCCCTTGCAACCTGTACCTGGTTCCGACCATGCCAGCAGAGCAGCACTCACCTGCTTCGACTTTGCGGCTCCCGTCCTCTGTTTGGAACTACTTTCATGGATCAATCCGCTGTGAAAGGGACCCAGAGGAGGGAGAGATGGGCGGGAAGAGATGCAGGGGTGGGAGAGGGGGGAAAGAGACCCAGGGGAGGGAGGGGGTTAAAGAGACCCAGGGGAGGGAGGGGAAGAAGAGACCCAGGGGAGGAAGAGGGGGGGAAAGAGACCCAGGGGATGAAAAGGGGGAAAGAGACCCAGAGGAGGGAGAGGGTGAAAAAGAACCATCGGAGGAAGAGGGGGGAAAGAGAGCCAGTGGAGGGGGGGGGGGAAAGAGACCCAGGGGAGGTAGAGGAGGGAAGAGACCTTGTAATATGCAGATTCATTGTTGATAATAATAATAATAATTGAAACTATTAAAACATTTTACTCTTCATCCAGCCAGATTCTTCATAAGAGCATACTAGAAATATAGTGGCCATTTAATAAGTATGAGGTAAGTAGCATTATTTAGAGTCTTCAGAAACCAATAGCCCAAATCATGTCTATTAGAGTGTTTAAAGAACACTTAATGCAACAGCATGGCAGATATATTGAAACATCTGCACTGGAAATAGCAACATTTCCACATAATGCAAATTGAGGCTATGATTCAAGACAGGAACATTAGACAAACAGAAAATGTGGATGTTTTTTTAACGGAGATTCAAATTATTTTGTCAAATCTAATTTAGTTAGTGATAATTTGTGTATAAAGGCAAGTATCCAATTGTGCTCCTGGCTGCAAAAAATCAAATTGATGATAAATTGGCCATAAATTAATTTGATGACAGATGAAACAGGTTGAACAACTACAATAAAAGAAAGCAGTATTGGTTTTGATGACAAATGAGGAAGCATAAGAGGAATTACTTGAAATGTAATATGAGTTCTGGCGCTCAGCCCAAGTTTAAGAAAGTTAGCACTCTAAGATATAACAGGAACTCACCAGAAGTATGGCATATGAAGGCCCTGGCTCGTCTATGATGCCATATAATGCATTTAACTAGTGATGTTGCGAACATCAAATTTTCGGTTGGCGAACATCGGACGCGAACTTCAATGAAATGTTTGCGAACGGGCGAACTCGGCGAACCGCCATAGACTTCAATGGGCAGGCGAATTTCAAAACCCACAGGGACACTTTCTGGCCACAATAGTGATGGGAAAGTTGTTTCAAGGGGACTAACACCTGGACTGTGGCATGCCGGAGGGGGATCCATGGCAAAACTCCCACGGAAAATTACATAGTTGTTGCAGAGTCTGGTTTTAAGCCATAAGGGCATAAATCACCTAACATTCCTAAATTGTTTGGAATAGCATGCTTTAAAACATCAGGTATGATGTTGTATCGATCAGGTAGTGTAAGGGTTACACCCGCTTCAAAGTAACAGACCAATCTCCCCGTTTAATGCACCGCAAATAACCGCAAACAGTCCCTTTGCCCAACCGCAAACTCCCCATTTGCACAAGGTTGGATACCAAGCTAGCAGTGTCCAGTTCCTTGTCCTCACTGATGTCATTGAAGGTCTCTTCCTCCACCCAGCCACCAAGGATCCCCGAAAGGTGACAACAAGCCCCCTGGGACGCCTGCTGTGTTTGGTCTTCCACCTCCTCAAAGCCACCTTCCTCCTATGACTCCTCTTCTTCAGATTCCTCTCTCTGCGTTGCCTCTGTCTGCGTTATTATAAGGTGTGTACTGTTAAGTAGCACTATTCCTATCGGTTTAATCCCTGTTACGTCCACTATTAGGGGACGTGTATATGGCATTGATTTTTGGAACAGGGAGATGGAAAAAGATGCTTGGTCGGACCTCCTTCTTCAAATTTGGGGCACTGCGCGTGCAATCTAAGGTGCCACCAGATATGAGTGTCACTGTGCACTGGCAAAAGTTGGCAGAGTAGATGCAATAGGCTTCACGCACACGCCTGTAGGCAGGCAATTGCTATTCAATCTATTACAGTCAAAAAAGTGATGTTTTATGTCACTGTACACTACGGTTGCACCAGATATGACGTATCACTGTGCACTGGCAAAAGTTGGCAGAGTAGATGCAATAGGCTTCACACACACGCCTGTAGGCAGGCAATTGCTATTCAATCTATTACAGTCAAAAAAGTGTTGTTTTATGTCACTGTACACTACGGTTGCACCAGATATGACGTATCACTGTGCACTGGCAAAAGTTGGCAGAGTAGATGCAATAGGCTTCACACACACGCCTGTAGGCAGGCAACTGATATTCAATCTATTACAGTCAAAAAAGTGTTGTTTTATGTCACTGTATGATACGGTTGCACCAGATATGACGTATCACTGTGCACTGGCAAAAGTTGGCAGAGTAGATGCAATAGGCTTCACACACACGCCTGTAGGCAGGCAATTGCTATTCAATCTATTACAGTCAAAAGTGGTGGACACAAATAGGATTGTATCAAAAATCACACTAACAAATAGCAAAGTAAATTAATATTCTTCTTTAATGTTTAAGAACCTATAAGCCTTACAAAGAAGCTTAAATAAGCATAGCAAAAGTGGTGGACACAAATAGGATTGTATCAAAAATCACACTGACAAATAGCAAAGTAAATTAATATTCTTCTTTAATGTTTAAGAACCTATAAGCCTTACAAAGAAGCTTAAATAAGCATAGCAAAAGTGGTAGACACAAAATAGGATTGTACCAAAAATCACACAAACACATAGCAAACTACATTAATATGCTTCTTTAATGTTTAAGAACCTATAAGCCTTACAAAGAAGCCTAAATAAGCATACCAAAAGTGGTAGACACAAATAGGATTGTACCAAAAATCACACAGATGAATAGCAAAGTAAATTAATATTCTTCTTTAATGTTTACCAACCTATAAGCCTTACAAAGAAGCTTAAATAAGCATACCAAAAGTGGTGGACACAAATAGGATTGTATAAAAAATCACACTAACAAATGGCAAAGTAAATTAATATTCTTCTTTAATGTTTAAGAACCTATAAGCCTTACAAAGAAGCTTAAATAAGCATAGCAAAAGTGGTAGACACAACATAGGATTGTACCAAAAATCACTCAAACAAATAGCAAAGTAAATTAATATTCTTCTTTAATGTTTAAGAACCTATAAGCCTTACATAGAGCCTAGATAAGCATACCAAAAGTGGTAGAAACACATATAGGATTGTACCAAAAATCACACAAACACATAGCAAACTACATTAATATTCTTCTTTAATGTATAAGAACTTATAAGCCTCACAAAGAAGCTTAAATAGGCATACCAAAAGTAGTGGACACGAAATAGGATTGTATCAAAAAGCACACTAACAAATGGCAAAGTAAATTAATATTCTTCTTTTATGTTTAAGAACCTATAAGCCTTACACAGAAGCCTAAATAAGCATACCAAAAGTGGTGGACACAAATAGGATTGTATCAAAAAGCACACTAACAAATGGCAAAGTAAATTAATATTCTTCTTTAATGTTTAAGAACCTATAAGCTTTACAAAGAAGCTTAAATAAGCATAGCAAAAGTGGTAGACACAACATAGGATTGTACCAAAAATCACACAAACACATAGCAAAGTAAATTAATATTCTTATTTACTGTTTACCAACCGATAAGCCTTACAAAGAACTCTAAATTTGTATACCAAAAGTGGTGGACACAAAATAGGATAATGCTAAAAACATTGCAATCATATCCAAAATAAGAAAAACATTAATAATTACAGTATAAAAAAAGAATGACTGGAATATACAAATACATTTAAATTATTTTTAAAAGGTTGCACAAAAAACAGCATATCAGAAAAATTCACCATAACAGATACAATACACAAAAATAATGATTTTTTTTCTTTATTACAAATACATTCAAATCAAATAACATTTTCAATTTTCTTTTACAACAGATACTGCGTGAAGACCATCGGACCAGGACTTTCAACAGAGGACCAGACCATCGGACGAGGACTTTCAACAGAGGACCAGACCATCGGACGAGGACTTTCAACAGAGGACCAGACCATCGGATGAGGACTTTCAACAGAGGACCAGACCATCGGACAAAGACTTTCAACACAGGACCAACAAAGATTCTGCTTGAAATCACACTTCAACCAAGGTACAGTATAACAAGTAAAAAAAGAGAAAACTAAATAAACATGTTTGCTCTGCATCCATGTCAACAGAAAAAAAAAAAAGAACAACCACCACTAACTATAACTTTTAACAAAATATAACTAACACATTTCTCATCAACCTCTTATTTGACTGTTATGGCCAATAATGTTTAACAGTAAATCCAAACTTCAATGTAGCCAGAACAAAAAAAAATTGCATAGTCCACAAAAGGCTCAAAACAGAGACTCAATCAAATTTGTCATTCTAAATTACCAGTCCTAATGTACAATATTAAGTATAAAACGTAACCACACACATAAAACAGAATAGGACGACAAATAGTACTAACAACAAAAAACAACAATAGAAACATTTTCAGAGCCCCAACATATAAGCCTTGAAATAAAATATAAAAATACTATTATAACAATCCCATGTACAATAAATTACAAAGACTAATTTATGCCCTCTACTATCCCTATAAGCCAAAAAAAAAGCATAGTCCAGAAAAGTCTCAAAACACAGAGTCAATGAAATTTGTCATTCTAAATTACTAGTCCTAATGTACAATATTAGCCATAGAACGTAACCATACACATAAAATAGAATAGGACTACAAATAGTACTAACAACAAAAAACAATAGAAACATTTTCACAACCCCAACATATAAGCCTTTAAAAAAAATATAAAAATACTATTAGAACAATCCCCTGTACGATAAATTACAAAGACTAATTTCTGCCCTCTACTACACCTATAAGCCAAAAGTACAACAAACAAAAAAAATGAACTGTAACGGATCTACTGGCACCCCGACCGGGTACCTCCGTTGATGGACGCGTCCTAGCTTGCGCCGAGGACTACAAGCACCGCACCGGACACCACAACCACCACAGACTCCACAACCGCCGTAGCTTAACTGGAACCGCGCCGTCTTCCTTCCACCCTGTATGAATCTCCAGCATCCAGGATCGTGTGGGGAAGACCTCTCCTCCAAGGAGAGTAAATCAGGAACAAGGGTTCAGTAGTTTAAAGCTCAAGGGAGTATGCAAAGCATAGCAATCCCCAGTATGATATAGCAATTCCCTCCAAGAACGAGACAAGGCTACGTTTTGAAGGGTCAAGCAGAACTCTCTTGCTGGCACACCCAGCCTGGTTTTTATTACAGTCAGGTACAAACAGAACACGCCCAGGGGGGAGGTATAGAACAATCAATAACACAGTAGTAACGCCCACAGTTTACCTCCCCTTTTTTTGGGAGATAATTGAGTTTATTACTGTATCTACTCAATTATCTCCCAGCTAAAACCTACACATTTTTATACATTTTTTTAACTTTATGATTTTACATAGTACATAAATAAATCTTACATTTTTATGAACAACATAAATTGTGGAACAACATATTAAAAAATGGCATGAATCAGACCAGGGGTTCAAACGTTAGTAAAAGTATCTTTTACACATAACACACAGACATTTCACATATCCCCCATAGTTGGCCACACAATACACATATAGGTGGGTCACACCTCCCTGAGGCTACCTGGCAACGTTGATACAATCAGACATGGATTAGATCATCCTTCTTTGTTCTTATATCTGAGAATGAAAACACTTTATACAATAGACTTCCTTATCTTATGAGGAGTCTCTGTAATAGGATTATCCATTCTGCCAAGATCTGCAATAGTCTGGGCTAATATTCTGCAGAGCATAAACCAACATACATACAGTATAACAGAAGGATCATATTTTAACCAAGAATTAAATAACCATAAAACAGGGTAAAACAGTGATGGGTTCCGTTACACACCTCCCCCGTGACCATAAGCCGGCATACACGGTCTGATCCCAACGGATTGGCCTGGGGATGTCCGGACAAAAGTACTTGTTTGTCAATTCTCTAGTTTGACAACCCATCAGCATTACTGCAATTCACATTTACTCACATTTCACATATCCCCAGATAGCTGGGATCTGAGCGCACAAAACTACTGAATAGCGCTCAGGTCCTATTCACACAGTTCAATTGCCATGTAGCTAAAGTCTTTCCCATAGTCTTTCATTATATGAATGGGCTCCATGGCATAGCTATCTGGGGTATCACCGCTCCCACAGGGCAAGTACCGAATGACCCCCCTGTATGTAAAGGGCCAGAATGAGTGACATACACTCTGGTATGGCCGAATACTGTGTTTAAAGGGCAATATGTCCCAGGGCCATAGTCGCAAGGCAGGAGGCTGGCAAACAGTCCTCTCCAAGACAAAGTGGCGAAGGGCACTTCGTCACATGAACAAACAAAAAAAATTCACCTACTATATCTACAAGAAACTATAGCGTAATTACCTTGAGTATGCTATGCATGTAAGGCAAAAAATACAAACTACGACAGAAAGTAAAAGCAAAAAAATAAAAAACACTTATTTAACAGTACTAAGAAATTACCGCTACAATCAACTAGAATCACATAGAAACAAACTGTTGATAAGAATCTTTTGTAAAAACAAACTTAAGATCTCAAAATAAACTAATGATACATTTTTTATTTTTTACAGGTTAACATAGCTGATAACGAAAATAAACAAGAAAAGAGAAGACGGCAAGCTAGAGAACAACGACAGAGAGCAGACAGCCAGCAGACACTGGAGCAAAAGGAAATTCGACGAGAAAAAAAACGCAAAAGACTTGCAAGCAAAAGACTATCAGCTGCACAAATTAAAGATACGCCAAAAAAAGCTACCAAGCAAATAAAGCATTTAGAACCTGTTCCTCAAACATCAGATGACATTTTACCTGAAAAAATAAAAGAGATACCAAAAAAAGCAACGAAAAAAACAAAGCATTTAGAACCTGTTCCTGAAACATTACATGACATTTCACCTGATGAATATGAAAGTCAAACTCCTATATGCTTTGCAAATTGTCCTTTACTCAAGTCTTTAGCAGTAGAGGTTCATGAGGTTCAGTTTTGTGAGGCTTATTATTTTAAAGAGGAGAGACGCAGAGATGGCCAATTTATTAGTTGCTATCAAAAAGGCAAGTTCAAACTTCCAGAAAGAAAATAATTTCCAATCTATTTACAAAACATTATGACTGAACCTACTTTTCCAAACTACAAAAATTTTAAGACAAACATAAGATCCTACAATAGTGCCATATCCTTTGCATCTATGGGGGCAACATTAGCTGCTAATGTACCAGGACATGGTCCTTACTGTTTTTAAGTCCAAGGCCAAATTTATCATCGTACTTCCCATTTACATCCAGAGGAAGGAGAGCAAAGAAAATTCGCTCAACTCTATGTCCTAGATACAATGGAAGCTGTAGACCAACGTATGCAGATGGAAGAAAATAAAAAATGCTTACCCAGTGTTTTTATAGAGCTAAATAACATTATGGACAATAACCCCTACAGTAAAGCTTATAAAAAATTGGCAGAAGTAGAAAATGAACAACAACTTCATGCAGAAAGACATCAATTACCAATGCCAAAGGTTAATATGGTGCTTAAAAGAGACAGACATACTGATAAACGTTGTTATAACTTGCCAACATCAAATGAGGTTGCAATGGTGTTTCAAAATGATGAAGGAGAACCACCATTTCAAAGAGACATTAGAATATATCCCAGAAATGAGGAGCAACCATTCATTAATATGAGTATCTTAAGTCCAAATTTAGATCCAATGACATATCCCATTTTTTTCCCACACGGAGAAGCAGGTTGGCAACCAAAATTAACACTTCCCAGTTACCCAAATGCTAAAGCCAGAATCCGAAATAATGTTTCTATGCTTGAATTTAAAGTAGCTCAAATTGCCATTCGAAATACATTTAATCCAATTTTATGTGGTGGAAAACTAACACAACAATGGATTATTGATTCCTATTTGCAAGTTGAGGCCAATAATTTAAACTTTATAAAATATTAACAAGAAAAACTACGTGTAGAACAATATTCAGGACTAATGGACTATGTTGCTGACGTGGCTACAAGCAGAGACATGACAGCTGGCAAAGCCATCATTTTACCATCTTCCTTTCAAGGATCTCCTCGAAATATGAGAGAAAGATACAATGATGCTATGGCTATTGTCACCAAATTTGGCAAACCCGGTTTATTTCTTACATTTACATGTAATCCCCAATGGCTAGAAATTACACAAAATTTACTTCTTGGACAAAGTGCTTCCGATAGACCAGATTTAGTAGCCAGAGTTTTTAAGATTAAATTAAATGAATTAATATGTGACATCACTATAAGTCAGTTATTTGGCAAATGTCTTGCTTATGTATATACCATTGAATTTCAAAAAAGAGGCCTTCCACATGCACATCTTCTGATAATACTTCAAGAAAAAGATAAATTAGATACTTCTGACAAAGTGGATGCAGTCATTGTTGCTGAACTACCAGATCCAGAACTATATGGTAGACTATATGAGATTGTTACTCATCGCATGATTCATGGACCCTGTGGTGATCTTAATCCACAATCACCATGTATGGAAAATAATAAATGTTCCAAAGATTTTCCAAAAGATTATAGAGACAAAACTATGCCAATTGTGATGGCTATCCACTTTATAAAAGAAGAGAAGGAGATAGTGCCATTATTCGTGGAAAAAAAGTTGACAATAGATATGTAGTACCCTACAATCCCCATTTACTCATAAGGTATAACGCCCACATCAATGTAGAAGCCTGCACTTCCATCAAATCCATTAAATATGTCTACAAATATATTTACAAAGGCTATGCTGCAGCTACTGTAGTCGTCAAAAGTGCAGACAACCCTGAAAGTAGTGAGTTAGTACATGATGAACTTGCATCTCATGTAGATGCTCGCTATGTCAGTGCGCCAGAAGCTATGTGGCGGCTTTTAAAATTTGAAATGCATGATAGATCACATGCAGTATATAGATTAGCAGTACATTTGCCACAAAGAAATTTACAGTCTTATTAAATTGTGATTCAGTAAATTTAAAAGGCCTCTATTTAAGCACATAGCATATTTTTTTTACTGAAGTTTTTAGTTAGTGAAGTCCTTGCTTTTGTATAAAAGTTCACTAACTAGAAACTTGTGTAAAAAAAAAATGCTATGTGCTTAAATAGAGCCCTTTTAAATGTACTGAATCGCAATTTAATAAGCCTGTTAGTGTATTTCCATGCTGGAAATGAAAGTAATGCATTGGCCCAAAGTAAAGATCGTCACACTACACTAACTGCATGGTTTGAATTAAATTCCACAGATTCACAAGCAACACAATTCTTATATATTGAAATTCCATATCACTATATTTTTGTCAATGGATTATGGAGACCGAGAAAAAGCAGAGGCAATAAAATAATCCCAAGAATTTACACAGACAGTCCAAGAGATGCTGAACGTTTTTGCTTACGGATATTATTTTTAAATGTTCCTGGAGCACAAAGTTTTGAACACTTAAGAACTGTTAACGACATAGTATATGAATCCTTCCATTTAGCTGCAAGACATAGAAACTTACTAGCTGATGATACAAAATGGGAAAGATGTTTAGAAGAAGCAGCACAATGTCAAATGCCACGGCAGATGAGAGAACAATTTGCATTTATTTGTATCTTCTCAAATGATCCAAATGCATTAGCTTTATGGGAGACATTTAAAAGTGATATGGCTGAAGACTTTATGCGACTATACAATGAACCAATTGCACACTTAAAAGCGTTAATGGAAATCCAAGAAGTATTTTTAACTCATGGATTAAGTTGTGCAAGTTTTAATTTGCCTGATCCAGGTCTTATAGATGACATAAACTTTGAAGACTATGACATTCAACTACAAATAGAAAGAACAGAAGAAAGACTTGCAACTTTAAATACGTTACAATTGCAAGCATTTAATGCCATTAAAAATGCAATAGATGGAGAGGGTGTGGCTAGCAGCAAACAGAGAGGAAGCAAAACAACATAGCTCCCAGCAATAAGGTTTAAAAAGCATGAAAATTATATATAAATTATATATAAAGTAACTTCTCTATCACCAAATCAACAAATTTGCACACAGGAGGACCCAGCTGGCTTTAAAAATCAAGTTTGGCAACTTTTTTTCCTGAGATTTGCAGCTGAACCAGAACAAAGGAGTCTCTGAAACACCGATAAACAACATGCCTACTTAAGGTTGGTAATGACTCATATTGCCTGTGTGTTTCAAACCTATACAATTCTTTGCCTTATACTACTGGAGATCTAGTCTGTGTAATAATCTAAAGATATGGTACACAATAAACTGTATTACTTTTTAAGAGAAGACCCAGCAGCTTATCTCTCAAAGCTATAATATATGAAATAGGATGTGTGTTTCTGCTGAAAAAAACATTTAAGACCATATATAAAGTGACTTATCTATCACCAAATTGATATATATGACCAGGATTGTGCACAGGAGGACCCAGCTGGTTTTAAAAATCAAGTTTGGGGATCTAGAAGCTGCAAGTTGCACCCTAACAAGAAGAGACTGTGTGAGAGGCCCAGAAAAGATTAGGTTTGCAGTGTTTTTAGCAGCAGCAAGGCTGTAGAGGCACTAAAGGGAGGCTTTAATACTCTTGGCTCCCAAAAGCTCAGGGACCTGTACAGTTAAAAACACTCCAAAGGGACACTAAAGGGTGACCTCACTGCTCCCTGACTCAAGTAATATAAGGGCTTGCTCAGGACTTTAAGATTCTAAGGCCTAGATACTGACCCTAAGGGGACAAAGACTTTGCACTGCTTATAAGACTGCAGAAGGGGGCATACAACCTCTTTATTTTCATCTTCATTACTACTGCCTCATTACTAACGGTAACAAGATTTACCTTTCCTTATATAACTGCTTCAGCCGTGGCCTGTGCTCAGTATTGGTACAACAACAAACCAAACATCCTATTATCACTGGAGGGAGCAGCACTGCCACCTACTGGTGCTCAGAAAATAGTGCAGTCCGGCACTCAACAAGATACATCACCTGCATCAAACAGAGCATTGACGCCATCTAGGGGGACATTGATGAAAGCAGCTTGGGCCTACTGAGAGCACATGATTGACAGAACTCAACAATACATTGAGATGTAACTACAGCGGCCCTACATGGTTCTAGCCGGCAAGGACCAAAAAAAAACACCAAGACAACATTACAGGAACTGGGTGTATCCCAACAGCACCAAACACAGCAGACCTAATTAACTAAGAGGATATAGCTGAAGCGGAGGGTTCTCATCAGAGCAACTGGCTAAATGCCTAGGCATCCAACAGCCAACCCGGAGACAATCAGCGGCGCAGAAATGGGGAAAAATAAAAAATCCTTACCGTCAAAAAAAATTGACAAGCATTTTAAAACTCTGGAAGCATTGGAAACACCGGCACAAGACCTCGCCTCAGAGCAATCGGACATCTCAGATTTAGACTCTCAGGAGGTAACCTTACAGCCGGAGGTATCCATCAATAGTGCCTCATTGGCAAGAATTGAAGCGCTCCTGGCCTCCCATATCAACGGAGCAGTCACGGCACTGAAAAAAGACATACAAGAGATCGGACAGAGGACCCATCAACTTGAGGAAACCATGGACCAAGTGGTAGAGGCGCAGGAGAAGGACAGGGAAAACATTGCTGGCAATTCCTCCCGTATCTCGGATATAGAAGATAAGTTGGAGGACTTGGAGAATAGATCCAGAAGATTTTATTTGAGGATTAGAGGCGTCCCCACGGCTATAGTCGATCTACCACGCTACCTTAAGGGCACGATAGATGAGATCCTCTCAGGATACCCGGACCACGAGTGGGAGGTAGAGCGAGCGCACAGAGCCCCTGGGGGGAGCCGCAATCAAGACCTCCCTAAAGACATCATTGTCCGGCTTCTGCGCCAACAATCCAGAGACCTGATCCTCGCAGCTACCTGCAACAAGACCTCGATCAGTGGTCCTGACGGGGCTAAGCTCCAGTTTTTTGCGGATCTTTCTCCAACCACGCTACAAAGACGGAGGCTGATGAAGCCGGCCCTGGAAGTGCTACTACGCCATGGCATCAGATATCGCTGGGGATTCCCCTTTGCCTTGATCTTTTCTGTGGGAGGTATCCAATATACAACACGCTCCCTAGATGACTGCCAAGAGCTTCTTAAGCATCTAGAACTAAATGGGGGGGACCCAGCCCCTATGGCATCTGCTTCAGCAACTTTGCCTCTTCCAAAGAGACAATGGTCTGAAGTAACCAGACAAAAGAGGCCTGCTGATCACGTCTCAAAAACTGCCAACAGACGCCCCAGCCAAAACATGGACACGCTGACACACTAGCACAATTGTCTTTATCCTCAGGACTGTTCAAAACGAGGGTTCGACTAAAGAGGCACCATGCTATCAAAAAGTCCTGTTTCCTTTTTGCTTTTTTTTTGTTTGCTTTTTTGCTGCTACCTAGGGGAGACTCTCAGGAAGGTTGCTCAGAACTGAGCTAACTGTTCTGTACTACCTTTCCCCCTTACTTCTTGCCTTTTGGGCTGGCTCCCGGAGGAACTCAGGACTTTTGCTACGAGTTGTACCCAGTTGACAAAAGACTTTTGAACTGTTATTAACCCATGCTTTGCTTTTCCTTCCTACCTAGCAGGTTGTAGTAGATTGTTAAAGAAACACCTACTGTTGCTAATTGAGGGAATAATACTTAGCCTGGCGAGACCCCTCTGGCTGGTCTAGGTTTAGCTGTTTCTACTGTTTATAATTTATGTAAAGAGTTTTGTTATTAATGTTAGCACAAATTATTTATAGATCTGGCTACTCTATTACGGTAACACTCGTTTTATCTTATTTATAATTGTCCTTGCCGGCAGGACCTGAAGCGGAACCTGTTAGTACTTTAACGGATTGACAGGAATAGGTTAGGGCTAGAGGTCCTAAGAATGCTTGATTTTTCAATAACCACTCTATTTGTTCTTCTCACAACTTTCTGTATTTGTGCTCACCTACCATTTACTTACCAACCGGTGCTCAACCACCCTCTACTGGGTTCGGAACTAAGCAATTCACTCTCTGATTACTGTGTCCCTGCCAAAGCATACATTTTTAGAATATATCTAAGCTGGGATCAGCTAATTACGCTGCTTACTCGTCCTCCTAATGTCAATCACCATCCAAATAATTTAAACTACCCACATCCTTTACCTACTCGCCCCCTGCGCCCCTTTAGCATTCCCGGGGTCTCAGGGCATAAGCGTAATGATCCTTATTTGGTGGAGGCTCTAGTGGCTGCCTGTTTGCAGGTCAACGGGCACAATCTAATCCCATCCATAATTACATTATCCAAGCCAAAATTAGGCCAACTGTTTTTTATGATAAGGCACCAGGGGGCATCTAAACTCACGCACTTTTGCTTTTATAGTCTAACTAGAATCAAGCCTGCTAGAACTCGCTCACCCAGGGCTCAGCCACTTCCACACCTCCAGAAGGAGGAGCCGCTCCTCACTCCCTCCTCGACAGCGCGCCGGAGAGGTAAGGCTAATTCAGCATATCTGACAGACACCTTATTAATTTACCCATGCCCATAATAGTACTCACTCACAACGTGAAGGGCTTTAACTCTCCTTTCAAGCGGAGGAAGGCCTTTTTATACTATAAGACTTACAAACCATCTGTAATATTCCTACAGGAGACCCACTTCGCTAGGCATAAGTCCCCTACATATCTTAATAAAGATTTCCCTCAATTCTTCCATTCCACCCACACTTCAAAAAAAGAGGGAGTAGCAATATTGCTACATAGGAACCTCCAATTCCAGTTAACATCCAAACTGGTAGACCGTGAAGGGTACTTTATCATTATAAAAGGTACGATCTTGGGAAACATAATTTCTCTGGCTTCCTTTTATGCCCACACAACGGCACCACATAAGGCCCTAATAAGATTTTTAAGGGCACTGGAAGGGGGGGACTGGGGGAACTTAGTGGTAGGAGGGGATTTTAATTTAGTCTTAGACCCAAAGGCGGACAAATCTAGGGCTCCAGTGAGTGACCGATTCTCCAACAAAATTAGACAAATTAAGAAACTCCTGCACTCTGTTAGCCTGGTAGATGCCTGGAGGGGACTTCACCCGAGAGGGAAAGAGTTTACTTTTTATTCACCCACACATGGCTCCTACTCGCGCATTGACACTATTTACATTAGCAGCTCACTTCTTGACAGCTCACACAGAGCGACTATAGTGCCTTGCACTTGGTCCGGCCATTCAGCATTTTTTTCGGAAGTGGACCTGGGAAGTCAATTCAGCATACCTTACACCTGGAGGCTGAATGAATACCAAATCTCACTGCCTTCAACTCAGGAGCAGATAGAGAGAGAGTTGCTAGACTTCTTTGGGTCCAATGCGGGCAGGGAGACGGGAGCGGGATGGGTTTGGATGGCACATAAAGCCTTTATAAGAGGAGTTTGCATCAAATTGGCTTCTCAGTTCAAAAAACAGAATCTACAAAGGGAGAGAGATCTTGCGAGCAAATTGGCACGACTGGAGCTTCGAAATCAGCTCTCCCCCTCCTCCTCCCTGAGAACAGAGATAGACAAGACGAGGCTGGAGCTAGATAGCGTATTGTCCATAAAAACGGACAAGGCACTGAGACGGACGCAGCATTTGTTTTAAAATAAAGCGAATAAACCGGTTAAATTGTTAGCCAGAAGCCTGAGAGCAAAGTACGCCCAATCCAGGATTTCCCAAATCAGGAATAAAGAGGGCGACCTCATATATAGCCAAAATGAAATACAAAAAGTTTTTAGGGAATATTACCAAAATATATACTCCACTAAACAGGTGGCAATGGAAAATAAAATTGCTTCTTACTTAAACTCACTGGACCTTCCTCAGATTTCGCCCGCTGACTTACACTCTCTAAATAAGGAAGTTACTATCAAGGAAGTTCTAGAAGCGATTAAGGAACTAAAACTAGGAAAATCCCCGGGCCCGGATGGGTTCACCAATATCTACTATAAGAAATTCTCAACACTTCTGGCTCCTCATCTATGTAATCTCTTTAACTCGATACTGAGAGGGGAGATTACCCCCCCAGAACTAAACCATGCTGACTTAACAATATTCCCTAAAGAGGGTAGAGATCAGAGAGATGCCAAGAACTATAGACCTATCTCACTGCTTAATGGGGATGTCAAGTTGCTTGCCAAGCTCTTCTCTCAAAGGATCTCAATATTCCTTCCCTCCTTGATTCACAAAGACCAGTCAGGGTTCATCCTGCATAGACAAACTGGCGACAACATCAGGAGAACTCTAAATGTCATCCATTTGGCTAGGTCTAGGGGGTCCCCGGTCTGCCTGCTTGCATTGGACATAGAGAAAGCGTTTGACACCTTAGAGTGGCCCTTTCTATTTGCCACGTTAGCAAAGTTTGGGTTTGAAGGCAACTTCTTAAACTTATTACACACTTACTACACGCTACCCAAGCCCACTTTAAAATGACCAGGCTCCCAGACGGCTAGTATTAATATAGAGAGAGGCACGAGACAGGGGTGCCCTCTGTCCCCGCTGCTCTTTGCTTTGGCCATAGAGCCCTTGGCCCAGGCGATAAGAGCAAACTCCTCTATAGAGGGGGTGCGGGTGGGACATCAGCATCTAAAATGTTCTTTGTTTGCTGATGACCTACTGTGCACCCTCTCGAATCCTGGCTCCTCCATAGACGCCCTACTGGGCACAATCAATGAATATAGCACTCTCTCTGGACTGAGATTGAATCATAGCAAGACAGAAACCTTAAGTGTGGGCATTCCTGGGGACATCTTGGACCAACTGAAAAGGGTACACAACTTTCTATGGCCTGCCTCTTACATTAACTATTTAGGGATAAAGTTGACTAACTCACTAGCGGATATTTATAAAACCAATTACCCACCCCTATTTAAGACTCTTCGAAGGGACTTAGACAGCTGGACAAAAAGACAAATTTCGTGGACGGGCCGAATAGCCACGGTCAAGATGAACATCTTGCCGAGGCTGCTTTATCTGGCCAGGACTCTGCCGATCCAAATTAATAACAGGGAATTGGCACAGTTTCAAGCCCAGGTCTTTAGATTTGTTTGGAGGAATAGACCTCCTAGGATCGCCAGACATACTATGTATAAACATAAGTCTAGAGGAGGATTATCCTGCCCTAATTTCAGTACCTACTTTAAGGCAGCTCAAATTGCCTCTATACCGTTAATACATTCTACCACCCTACAGCCCAATTGGGTTTTTATTGAAGAGCTACAAATGGCCCCATTAAAATGGGAAATCATTTTATGGGCTCAGAGTTCGCACACATTTGACTCCCTAATCCATAACCCTATAACTAAATTTACGCTAAAAATATGGAAATGGGCTAGGAAGGAACATAAACTGATTCACCCCGTATCAGCTCTTACTTCAACCTTTACATCAACCTCTCTAGCGACCACCCTCACAGCTGACTCCAAAGCATTCTGGACAACACACAATTTAGACAAACTTGAGGCATGGTTTGAGGGCGACAGAATTATTTCTTGGGCAGAAATGAACAGGAAAATAGGGATACCACACCAAGAAATGTTTAACTACATCAAAATTAGACATTGGGTTGAGGAGATACATAGGATTCATGGCCCGCCCAAAGAATCGTGGATGTCAATAATATGTAAAAACACAAACTTAACGAGAGGAACCTTAGGCTCACTGTACACTATGTTTAATGCCCCAAAGGATTCATGGAAGCCTGCTTACACATTGAAATGGGAGATAGACATGCAACAAAACTGGGAGGGGGACAAATGGGCGGAATCCTTTCTGAGCCTATCTAAAGGCTCATATAACTATAGCTTGCTAGAAACCTCGTTGAAAATCTTACACCGGGCATACATGACTCCTGCCAGGCTAAATAAGCTATCTCCAACAACTTCAGATAGGTGCTTTAGAGGATGCCAGGGAAGGGGAGACTTTATTCATACGTGGTGGAAATGTCCTAGAGTGGCTAATATTTGGATTGAGGCTACCAAATTAGCTTCACGGATTCTTAAATCTCCCCTAGAACCATCAATCTCGACTTGTCTGTTGGGAATTCATTACCAGGGGCTGGGTAATAAGGGGAACAAATTGGCCCAAATTATTTTTTTAGCCGCCAAAAATATAATTGCTAGAAGATGGAAAAGCAGTCATATCCAATTTTAGGAAGTCATAAACAAAATAAATTATCTTTGCATTAACGAAAGAATGACTCACACTTTGTTGGACACTCACCAAATTTACCTAGAAATTTGGGGACCTTGGATTCAGTCTCCAGATAGCACATTGTAAGGTCTGGACAGGAAAGAGCATTACACTTTGGCTAACAGCGGTGGCTTGTCCGGGGAGCGGAGTGTGGAGCGGACTGGAACGGGTAGAGCTAGGAAGCGGAGAGGCAACTCATCTAGACGACAAAAGGTACTGAGGGTGGCACGGGAGATCATAGGAATGGATGTAGTGAGGAACATTTAGGAGTGGAACTTTAATTGTGTATTTACTTAAAACCATCACCAAAAAAAGAAAAAAATTTGAGATATCTGGCTGAATGATTGTTTATTGATATGAATACTATATTTTAATAACAATAGACACGATTATTTTAATAATTTCAGTTAACAGATGTTTGCAATGTAATTGTTTGTTATGTAACATAAAAGCTGTTGAATAAAAAATCTTTGAAACAAAAAAATGCAATAGATGATGACATGGTGACAGAGCGTTATTTCTATCTTGATGGACCCAGCGGATCAGGAAAAACGTATCTATATAATTTATTAATGAGTTCTGTACGAGTACAAGGTCAAATAGCAATGGCGTTTGCCACTACTGGAATTGCTGCACTTTTGTTAGAAGGTGGAAGAACTGTACATAGTGGCTTTAAACTGCCAGTGCCTATTTTAGAAACTTCTGTGTCAGATATTCGCATGACATCATTACAAGCAAAGAAATTGAAAAAATGTAAATTAATTATGATAGATGAGGCCACAATGATGTCATGCTATGCCCTCCAATGTATTGACTGTTTGCTTCGTGAAGTCATGGATAATACTTTTCCATTTGGTGGAAAGGTAATGTTGCTAGGTGGCGATTTTAGACAAACATTACCTGTCGTTGTACATGGAAATCGAACTGACATTATCGAAACCTGTATAAAGTCAAGCACACTATGGAAACATTTTACCCATCTTCAACTGCAACAAAATATAAGATCAGAAGGCCAAACTGATTTCAATGATTGGCTTATTAAAATTGGAGAAGGCAGAACAGAAAAAATACCACATTTACCTGACGACACTGTAGAGATCCTACCTCATATGATTTGTCACCAAGATATTATATCGGCTATATTTGAAGGTAGCATAAATAACCAGGAATATTCCGAGCTTGCCAACCAAGTCAAACTAACGTGTAAAAATAAGGATGCATTAATCCTCAATAATGAAATCTTTAAAAAAAATCATGCACCACAAAGAAATTATCACAGTGCTGATTCTGTACTTGCTGGTGACAATGAAAGTCAGGCTAACTTTTCGACTGAATTCATAAACTCACTAACTCCTTCTGGAATGCCACCACATATTTTGCAGCTAAAGAAAGGTGCAATTATCATGTTACTGCGAAATATGAACCCCAAAAAAGGCCTATACAATGGGACAAGACTAATTGTTCAACAATTAAAGGACCATTTTATAGATGCTGAAATTTTAACTGGTACCCATAAAGGAGAGAGAGTTTTCATACCAAGAATATATTTAGCACCAAGTGAAAGTAGTCTCCCTTTTATACTTCAAAGAAAACAATTTCCCATTATTATGGCTTTTGCCATGACCATTAATAAATCACAAGGTCAAACGTTCAAATCTGTGGGTATTTTCTTGGAAGAACCAGTATTTGCACATGGTCAATTGTACGTTGCGTTATCACGGTGCAGAAATCCACAGGCTATTAAAGTTTAAATTGAAAAGAATGAAAGTCAAGGTGATTTATTAGAAGTTGGGCGTATTTTTACTAAAAACATTGTCTACTATGAAGTACTATAACTTTTCATTAAAGAAATAAAACCCATGCAAAACAAATTTCAAAGCATTGAAAAATAGAAAACAATAAACAATTCAGTTATAATTAATGGAAGTAATGTTTATGGATGATTCGCCTCACAAAACACTTGCCTTGCATTATTTTTACAAATTATGTTAAAATGTTAATTAACTATGTTACTGTTTATAATGTTACAAGTAAAAAAATATACTTTCAAGTTCTTTACTTCAACATATTACAAAGTTCATGTTAAGAGCTCAACCATGTTTTAAGTCACAATGTAAATATTGTCTGTTAAGTTAAGATTACTCCCTGGATTAATGTTTATCGCCAGTTCATGGGGTCAGGAAGCAATTCATTTAATTGGGTACGTTTCAAGGAGGGTTTTTACTGTTTGCCTTCCTCTGCATTCAATGTATATTGAAGTTAACAATTATTCAGATAGAAATTGCATGTTACAAAAACATTGCCTCAAGTTTACAATACTGATTAGTTTAAAGTTCAACTGTTTTTACATTCAAATGTTAATACTTTTAATACAAAATTATGTTAAAATATTAATTCACTATGTTACTGTTTATAATGTTTCAAGTTGGAAAAATGTTTTTTCAAGTTACTTAGTTACACAGATAAGAAAGTTCAAGTTTCAAAAAATATTATGTCAAGTTTCTTACTTAAATATATTACAAAGTTCATGTTAAAATTGGGTACGTTTCAAGGAGGGTTTTTACAGTTTGTCTTCCTCTGGATTAAATGTATATTGAAGTTAACAATTCTTCAGATAGAAATTGCATGTTAAAAAACAATTACCTCAAGTTTACAATACTGATTAGTTTAAAGTTCAACTGTTTTTACATTCAACTGCTAATACTTTTAATACAAAATTATGTTAAAAAATTAATTCACTTGTTGTTCATCTTTTAATCTATGCCTTGCTCTGAGGAAGGCCATGAATCAGAACTGTATTACCTAACCACCATATTAGAAGCAGGCTAAAATGAGGAAGAACATCTCAAATATTTAGACAGTTTTCTACAATATTTAAAATCTATGGTCTACAAATTGGGAATGTCAAATGTACATTTTTCCATTGCTTTGTTGTATTTCTAAGACATGAAAGACTTTGTCAAAGTTCAAAATGAGCCCACAGCTCTTCAAAATGGCATAACTATAAAACAACAGTGGAAGATTTATTCCACAGGTTGCACCAATTCATAAATCATTACATGACTAGTTATTCATGCTAAGACCTGGAAGTGTACAGTCACATGTAACCTTGTGTTACTTAGGTTCATTATGGTGCAAAAAAAAGTGACAAGGAGATAGGTAAAGATGATGGTGAGGTCCAAACAACCAGCTGATATGGGTCTCACTTACTTTATAGCTTGCTGTCTAACAGCCTTGCTAACCAATAACTTGCTCCCATATTTGTATGCACTGTGGGCATATTGCAGGCATTTATTTATGTAAATTATGTAAGCAAGGTTCCTCTCTACATTCTCTATTCAATGAGAGAAAATGCTAAACGATCATCTGTGCTCACAAAGTTCTTCTTATCACATTACCAAATTACTTTGGAACAACACAACCCCGCAAAATCCTTAACTCGCAGCACTTTTTCCTACGCCGCCTCAAAACACTAACAACACAACCCTGCATTGTTAACTCGCAGCACTTTTCATACGGCGCCTCAAAACACCAAACAAAACTCCCACACACAAACCTTAACTCCCAGCACTTACTCCTACGGCGCCACACACCACTGTACAAAACTCGCAGCACTTAGCCGTTCAAACACGCGGGACTTAGCCTACAAACACGCAAGCACATGATGATCGCGGGACTTAGAAAAAAAAATATGACTCCAAATACGAGTCGTAACACTTAGAGAAACCAAAATACGAGTCGTAAAAATACAAACTTACCGACCGAGACACGCAATCCAAAAAACAGTAAAAACACACTAAATACACCCCCAAAAATAAAAGAAAACGTCACAGACAGCATGGGGCAACAGCCAGGATGTCTGTGAGTGAGCTGGAACGCAAATTTAACACGATTTAGACGATTTTCGCCACTCGAAAATCGTCTAAGCGAGGAAAAAAATGGCCGCCGAAAAAAAAGAAAACTAGGCTACACGACCAACATAGCCAGACATGTAGCAGTTTGATAAGGCACGTATGAGGTACTAAAACCGACTGTTACTAAAGACGCAAAATTCTCTCGACGCACGTAATACATACAATATCGCCGCCATTTTACTACAATCTACACAATTACGCATCTGAAATGGCACGCAGCCTATATATAGGGCGCACTTGCCACAGTGCTGACACTTTCTCCTCAGGTGATGACAGTCTGACTGGACATTTTCTGCTGCAGGAAAATCCAAAGAGATTGTTAGCTCTTCAGGATATTGATTGCTGGCTGTTTATTATAAATAGGTAAAGTATATTAATTAATTATTAAATTAAAAAAATTATAAAAAATAAAAAAAATTACATTAATCCATTTTGCAATACCTGTACTTTATCAAGATATTAATCATTAACCGTTTCAAATGGAAATATGTTTATTAATTGATTAATTAATATTAATGGATATTAATTTATTAATTATTAATTATTTATCATTATGCTCTAAAATTTTAAATTGTCACTACCTTTACTTTATGATTACATTATTGATTAACTCTTTATAACTCTAAAAATTTCCATAACCAAAATATGCTCTGTGGTTATATAGAGCCCTATTCAATTTGTTAAATTACAATTTAATAAGTCTCTAAGTGTTTTTTCATCAACATTATTCACAGGTTGTCATTCATTAATTTATGTAATGAATTCTTAATAATTAATCAATAATTTAAAAAAATATATATATGCTAACACATTTATGTTTACATGAATGAGAATTAAACTTCAGAACTGTATTTATTGATTAATTAATTTTAGACAGATATTACTAAGTTTTTTCATGTCAATCTATATTTTGACAATAGAAAAAAGGAGAAAAAGTAAAAGGTATCCCTTTTACATGGTGCACAACCAGGGGCCTAATTGTAATATAGAGAATAGTACATACTAAAACTTAACGTTTGATAATATGGTTAATACTTAAAATTAAAATCTTGATACTCTGACGTCACGTGAGATTGGATGAGGAGTGGAAAGGACTCAATAGGCCAATCTCACGTGACGTCAGAGTATCAAGATTTTAATTTTAAGCTTTACCATATTATTAAACGTAAAGTTTTAGTATGTACTATTCTCTATATTACAATTAGGCCCCTGGGAGTGGACCATGTAAAAGGGATACCTTTTACTTTCTCTCCTTTTTTCTATTGTTATATAATTTTTATCCCTAGTAGCACCCCATTGTACCCAATTCCCTTTACACCTGAGCCACCAGTTACTTTGGTGTACAATCTATAGTTTGCTAATACCTCTTTTGCTTTGCCCTTCTTTAGGAACCTATTTATGGTTTTGCAGTCATGACAGAGAGAGAGAGAGAGAGAAAGACAGAGAGAGAGACAGAGAGACAGACAGAGAGAGAGAGAGAGAGACACAGAGACATAGAGAGACAGAGAGAGACAAAGAGACAGAGAGAGACACAGAGTCAGAGAGAGACACAGAGACACACACAGAGACACGGAGAGACACACACAGAGAGACACAGAGAGACACACAGAGACACGGACACACACATACACACAGACACACACACACAGAGACACACACACACACAAAGACACACACAGAGACACACACACACAGACACACAGACACACAGACACACACAGACACACAGACACACACAGACACACACAGACACACAAACAGAGACACACACACAGAGACACACACACAGTCACACACACAGAGACACAGACACACACAGACACACACACAGACACACACACAGTCACATACACACACACACAGAGACACACACACAGACAGACACACACAGAGGCACACACACAGAGACACACACACAGAGACACACACACACAGAGACACACACACAGAGACACACACACAGAGGCACATACACAGAGACACACACACACAGAGACACACACACACACAGAGAGACACACACACACAGAGAGACAGACTCACACACAGAGACAGACAGAGACAGATCACCACTAAATTTTTTGGAAATATATGACAGGTTAAAAAATATGTATAATAAAACAAATGAAATTCTTACACCTCTATTTCCAATAACAGATTACAATGGCGGACAACGCAGAAGATAAGAAACAATATAAAAGAAGAATGGCAAAGGAGCTGAAGCAGAGATGGAGCGATGCACAGACCCCTGAGACTTCACAACGTTTAAGAGAAGAAGATCGACAGAGACTTCTAAATAAAAGAAAAATGGCTAAAAAAGCACAAAATGAGTCTGCTGGAGCTTCAAAGAATAGAAAAAGTAAACCAAAAAATGTCTCTAAAACATTCTCTAATGACCCAATATTGCCTCCTGACACCAATGTTGATAGAGATGACACCGATGTAGATATAGAACGTTGTACTGAGATCTATATTGAGGAAGCTCACGATAGTGCTTTATTTACAGCACTAACAGTAGACACTCATTATTGTGGATTAATGAATGTGGTTTGTCAGTTTAGTTTGGCCTATCATTTTCTGAAAGAAAAAACAACTGATGGAGAGTTTATTAGTTGCTTTCAGAAAGGATATGTAACACTTCCAAAAAGACACACATTTCCAGAATATTTAGAAAGTATAATGAGTGATCCTACATTTCCAAATTACACAAATAAAAACATTCAGTCTTATAAGAGTGCAATTTCATTTGCTTCAATGGGTGCAACATTAGCCAAAAATGTCCCAAGACATGGCCCTTACTGTTTTAAAGTCCAAGGACAAATATACCACCGGACTTCACATTTACCCAGAATCAGGAGAACAAAGGAAATTTGCACAGTTATACGTCCTTGATACAATGGAAGCTGTTGAACAACGAATGATGCTTCCTGAAAATAAACAATGCTTACCCATAGTCTTTGAACAGCTTGATAACATTATGGCCAACAACCCATACAGTAAAACATACCAAAAATTAGCTGAGGTTGAAAAAAAAAAACTGGCACATGCGCAAAGATATCAATTGCCAATGCCAAGAGTAAATATGGTTCTCAA
The DNA here is from genome assembly GCA_027410445.1 of Discoglossus pictus. Lineage (NCBI taxonomy): Eukaryota > Metazoa > Chordata > Amphibia > Anura > Alytidae > Discoglossus > Discoglossus pictus. The sequence continues at coordinate 266,094,786 of CM050163.1, read as the reverse complement.
AAGAGATTGTCGGGATGGCAACCAAAATTACAGTTGCAAAGTTATCCCAATAGTAAAGTCAGTGTTAGAAACAATATTTCCATGCTGGAATATACAGTGGCACAAACTGCTGTTCGGGATGATTTTAATCCTATTTTATGTGGGAGCAAACTCCCACAACAATGGATTATTGATTCCTATATACATGTCGAAGCAAAATATTCTAAATGTTGTCAAATTTCAACACAACAAGCTTTGAGCAGAACAATATTGTAGATTGATGGAATATGTCGCTGAATTGGCTTCAAACGGACAAATTCCTGCTGGAAGGGCAATGATTTTGTCATCCTCTTTCCAAGGATCTCCTCGCAATATGCGAGAAAGATACAATGATGCCATGGCTATTGTCACTAAATTTGGAAAGCCAGATTTATTCATTACATTTACAAGTAATCCACAATGGCCAGTGATCAAAGAAAATTTACAGCTTGGTCAAAATACTTCTGACTGACCAGATTTAGTTGCAAGAGTATTCAAAATAAAACTAAATTCACTAATTCAGGATATAACTAAAACAGACTTATTTGGCAAATGTGTGGCTTTTGTTTATACCATTGAATTTTAAAAAAGAGACCTGCGACATGCACATATACTTTTAATCTTGCAAGAAAAAGATAAATTGAATACGGCAGACAGAGTGGATTCAGTAATTATTGCGGAACTGCCACATCCAGAGAAACATTCCAAACTGTATGACATTGTAACTCATAGAATGATGCATGGTCCATGTGGAGATATCAATCCAAATTCACCATGTATGGAAAATAATAAATGCATAAAAGAGTTTCCAAAACAATTTCAAATGCAGACTTATGCTAATTGTGAAAGATACCTTTTATATAAAAGTAGAGAAGGACAAACAGCTATTATCCGTGGCCAAAAGGTCGATAATAGATATGTGGTTCCATACAATCCACATTTGCTGATGAAGTACAATGCACATATCAATGTGGAAGCTTGCACTTCTATCAAATCCATTAAATATGTGTATAAATATATATATATATATATATATATATATATATATATATATATATATATATATATATATATATATATAAAGGATATGATGCAGCAACTGTTGTTGTGCAAGGTGCACAAAATTAAGAAGACAATCCAATTTTACATGACGAACTTTCATCTTATTTAGATACTCGCTATGTAAGTGCTCCAGAAGCAATGTGGCATCTTCTCAAAATTTTAGATGCATGATCGGTCACATGCTGTGTATCGATTAGCTGTCCATTTGCCATAAAGTCAATTTGTTTGCTACAAAGTGAACATACAGCAACAACGCTTACTTCTTGGTTTCAATTAAATTGTCAGGACACTCAGGCCAGACAATTTTTATACATTGACATTCCAAATCACTATGTATTCGTAAATGGTGAATGGAGACAACGAAAAAAACATAATTATGAAATGATCCCAAGAATTTATACCATCAGTCCACGAGACATTGCACTTTTCAGTTTAAGATTACTTCTTTTACATGCTGCCGGTGCACTAAGTTATGAACATTTACGCACAGTCAATGACATAGGTTATGATACTTTCCAGTTAGCTGCAAGACATCAAAACTTTCTGGCAGATGATACAGAATGAGAGAGATGTCAAATGCCCAAGCAAATGAGAGAACAATTTGCTTTTATTTGCATCTTTTGCAATGTACCTGATGCATTAACTTTGTGGGAAACATTTAAATTACATATGTGTGAAGATTTCTTGAGACCATTGCGCTATTGAAAGCATTAATGGAAATACAGGAAATCTTTCTTTGTCATGGATTAAATTGTGGCAATTTTAATCTGCCTGATCCAGGAATTATAGATGAAATTAATTTAGATGAGTATGACACTGACATGAAATACTAAAAAACACAAGAAAAAATTGGAACTTTAAATGCATTGCAATTGGAAGCATTTAACGCATTCACAAATGCAATAGAAGATGACATGCTCAAAGAGCGTTATTTCTATCTGGATGGCCCTGATGGATCAGGAAAAATGTATCTATATAATTTATTTAAGAGTTGCATTCAAGCACAGGGTCAAATAACACTGCCATTTGCAACCAGTGGAATTGCCATACTTTTGTTAGAAGGTGGTAGAACTGTGCATAGTGGATTTAAATTGCCAGTTCCCATTCTGGAAACATCTGTGTTGAATATTCCAATTAATTCATTACAAGCAAAAAAAATTCACAAGAGTAAATTAATCATAATAGATGAGGCAACTATGATGTCATGTCATGCCCTGCAATGTATTGATCGATTATTAAAAGAAGTTATGGCTAATGATTTGCCATGTGGTGGAAAGGTGATGTTGTTAGGAGGAGATTTTAGGCAAACATTACCTGTGGTGCCACATGGCAATTGGACTGACATTGTCGAAATGTGTATAAAAAGAAGTAAGCTGTGGAAAATATTTGCACACCTTAAATTAGAAGTAAATATGAGATCTCAAGGCCAAAATCAATTCAATGATTGGCTCATTCAGATTGGAGAAGGAAAACAGAAAAAAATAAATAATTTACCTGATGATGCTGTTCAAATTCCACCAGAAATGATTTAAAAAGAACCACTAATTTCGACAATCTTCCTCAATACCATCAATAACGAGGATTACTCAGACATTGCAAGCAAAGTCATATTGACATCAAAAAATATAGATGCCTTGAATCTAAACAATGAAATTTTAAAATGAATCAATGCACCCCAACAAAAACTATTACAGTGCAGATTCTGTTCTGGCTGATGACAAAGATAGTGAAGCTAACTTTACTATGGAATTTATTAATTCTTTAAACACCTCTGGAATGCCCAAGGAGATAGAACCTAGAGTTCCCTACCTGAGGGAACCTGGTTGGTACTATAGCGCCTAAAACTGCAGAGATAAGATGGCGCAAACTAAAAGGTGCACTCTTAAATCTAAAAATATATCAACATAATAAATAATTAAAAATATTAAATAAATATAATAATAATAATAAAAAACAAATACTTAAGTGAGTCCAAAAAGAAAAGTTCTTGTACTATCATTAGAAGTCTTAGACTCCTTCTCTTGCTGATGCTTTTTCTCAGATGGTGTAGGACAATGAAAACACACTTGATAGAAAGATGAAGAAGATGCACTTGATCGGTCAATTTTCTTAGGTCGTGGGGCAGCTATTTCCAATTACTCTGGTCACCACAGAGTCGTACTGTAGAAAAAGGAAAAAGGAAAGGGAGAGCGCACACCACTACCTAGTGCAAATCAATAAGGTTTTATTTCCAAATATTCAGACGTGACAAATGGATACTCACATGTATTGCCCTCTATATAAGAGGTATCTTATATACACATAGGATTATACTCTGATCTTCCACAATTACTTTCAATGTTGCTCCCACGAGACAATCCTTATGAGCAGGGTGGTTAAGTATAATCCCAAAAACGAAGTACACCTTGTATATTTCAGATATTTACAAACAAACTCTATTAGAGGATAGAGGTCCACCTTTTGATATCTGCAAATATCAACTCTGATTTCATTCACTAAGGAGTACTAGGCCCAAAGAGTGTGAAAGATCAGAGTAGGTGGCCAAGGCCTCTACTGAGAGTTAAAAGCTTTAAGTGGACATTGATTACCAGATCAAATCAACAAGGTGATTTAGCCCAATAACCAAATAACAAAGAACAGTCCATTTGAGAGTCCATATACTAATAAAAAATCACACTTCTAGAAGCAAAAATCTAAAATCAAAAATCAGGAAAAACAAAAAAATTATAATAAACGATATAGTATAATACAAAATAAATAAAACAATATAAACCAAGATGCATTTCGCCCGTCTATTGCGCTTTATCAATGGTAATTTGAAATATAAAATATATAATATAATCCCTCTGGAATGCCACCACATGTTTTGCAACTTAAAAAAGGGGCAATTGTCATGCTACTGAGAAATATGAATCCCAAACAAGGACTTTGTAATGGGACCAGACTAATTGTGAAGGATTTAAAGGATAATTTTATACATGCAGAAATTATGAGTGTTACCCATAAAGGCGAACCAGTTCTTATACTGAGAATTGAATTGGCTCCAACTGAGAGTGGTTTGCCTTTTGTCCTTCAGGTTGATCCAACTGTTCTTTGATCACCATGAGTTAGCTTGGGATTTGATTGGATCTATTTTGTACGGTTGTAGCTTCTGTTGTGATTGGCAAAAACTCTGGATTTGTTGATCTAGTTACAGAAAAAATCTCCATGTGTGTTTTCCACGCGCTCTGTTCTACATCACCAATCTTACCAAACATTGCAAAAGAAATGCAAAGAAGTGATGGGATTAGTTGTGCAGTTAACTTTATTTGTGGATGTGCATTAAATCAGACCTATCCAGATGATTTTGATAGTCTGCCGAAGGACGTATGAAGACATTTTAGACAATCCATCGGGGATTTGATATTGTAAAAAAAAAAGTTAAGAACCACTGCACTAACATAAGAGATATGTTCAGATTATGGATCAAAGATAACCACCCAGAAATCCGAGCAGACGACTTAACAAGCAGCAGTCTCTGGTGGGAAAGTCAGACACTATTTGAATGCCTAGCTTTCTAACATATGCTAGGCAATGGAGGGAGTGGTCAAACATGTTTCAAAGTGATTATATTGCTTCCTCAGAGAAGAAAAATAAGGATTTAATGGTTATAAAATTACTAGTAACTTGCTTGTCATAAATGACAGTATCATATGTTATCTTCAATTGTTTGTGCTTTCTTTCTCTGTGCTCTCTCTGCTGTCTCTCTCTGTGCTGTCTCTCACTCTCTCTATGCACCCCCTCTCTTTCTGTGCCCTCTGTCTCTCTCTGTGCCCTCTGTATGTGCCCTCTCTCTCTGCCCTCTCTCTGTGCCCTCTCTCTGTGCCCTCGGTCTCTCTCTGTGATATGGTGTAGTCATAGATCCACATCTTTGGGTGTTAGGTATAATATACTGGTTAATATGACTGTGCCATGATGGTGTGACAAACATACACAAAACAAGAAATGCAAAATTATCTATGAACCACATCAACAGAACATCGAATAAATACTGATTTGCTAAAGTGTGCACACTGGGATTCAGCTGTATCCCATCCTTCCAGCAACACTTTAATCATAAGTGAATATGTCAGTTTTGGCGGTCTTCCTCTATCAGCAGTCTAACAAATGTCCTATGTTTATCTGCTAAAAAGAGTACTTTGTGCAAGGGTACCAGTTTTATGTGTGTTATATATAGCAGCCAAAAAAAACATTTTCCACAGTATGGTTTTATTTTTTTTATAAGTTCAAAGCATATACACCACACATTGGGGTTATATACACCTAATCAAAGTCACAAGCTTTTGGATCACTGATTTAATTAAAAGTAGAAATTGTGACATTTTGGAAGACTAATGACAACATTTACAGTAATAAAGTATGTCTTTTTTTAATCTTTCTAAATCCGCTTAGGGGAACCAACCCTGAAAAGGCTCATGTGCACATTCAGTTTATTTCATTGTAAGGAATTCGTGTACTGCTCATATACACTCCTGCTGCACAAGCTGATAAAATAAACTCTCTGTTAACAGACACTGACATGCAGAATATTATTAGTAACAATTCAAACAAAAAATTCAAGGATGAAAATAAACCAATGGTGCTTACATTAAACTCAAATTGCAGCAAGGCTGAAAATTAGCTTGTTTCCTAACTTCTGGCTCTGGTGAGTTTGCATTATGTACAGTTATCTACCGATTAGGCAGAGTGGGCAGCTACCTAGGGCACTTGCCTGTACAAGGCACCATGTGTTGGCATTGAGAAAATGGGTTACATAGTTACATAATAATTAAACAGTCTTTTAGTCCAACTTTAAGTTCACACTTTTTAGATTTCCCCTGATCCTTTGAAGCATTGTCAATTGTCAGGGGAAAATATTCCCTCCTGACCCCAGAAACCGGCGATCGGATTCCTCCCTCTCTATTTATCCAGGATAGCCCTTACTGCCCTTTTTATTTAAAAATATATCCAATCCCTTTTTAAAGTTATCTATCGAATCCTCTGTCACCACCTCTTTTAGTAGAGAATTCCACAGATTAACCACCTTTACTGTGAAGAACCCTTTTCTTTCTTTAAAGTGAAATCTTTTTACTTCTAATCTCAAAGGATGTCCCCTTGTTGATTGAAAACCTCTTTGCACAAAAAAAGTTACCTTGACAAAGCCTTTTATTGACCCTGGATATATTTATATAAGGTAATCATATCCCCTCTTAGAAGCCTTCTTTCTACAGTAAATAAGCTTAATGTTGTTAGTCTTTCTTCATGACTTAGCCCCTCCATTCCCCTTATTAGTTTTGTTGCCCTACTCTGTACTTTTTCCAGCTCTAAAATGTCCTTTTTATGTAGTGGTGCCCAAAATTGTACTCCATATTCCATATATATACTTCCTCTCTTCTCTACATAATATGCTAGGAGTTGGAGTGGTTTTGTTTTGATATCAATGATATCAACTACAAACAATAGATCCACAAATTCCAAAATTCCAAGGACTTGATCACTAACTCACAGATTTGAGAATGGGGCAATGACATTCAGAGACTATGTGAGAGGAAAACTTGGGAATAGTATAGTCCAGACTACATGTTAGGAAAAACTACTATTTAGAAAATAATAATTGATCCTTAAGTGATAACATATTCTACTGTACTGTATATATATATATATATATATATATATATATATATATATTTATACAGTATCTCACAAAGGTGAGTACAACCCTTACATATTTGCAAATATTTTATTACATCTTTTCATGTGACAACACTGAAGAAATTACACTCTGCTACAATGTAAAGTAGTAAGTGTACAGCCTGTATAGTTACATAGTTACATAGTAATTGAGGTTGAAAAAAGACTTTCAGTCCATCAAGTTCAACCTTTTAAGTTCTCCTCTGATCTGCAATATGCGGATTAGTTATTCATTAATTAGTTGTTAATTAATTATTAATAGTATAGTATTTGAGGATGAATAAAGAGTTTGTCCATCAAGTTCAATCTTTTTAGACCTCTCTTGATCTGTTTAATATGTGGATTATTTGTTATTAATTGTTAATTGATCCAGAGGAAGGCAAACAGAAAAAAAAAAAAACATTGAAACTTTGCCAATTGTCTCATAAGGGGGAAAAAAGCAAAATTCCTTCCTGACCCCAGAAACTGGGGGTCAAATTTCTCCCTGGATCAATATTCCTTCGCTAATTATCTAAGATAACCTTGAATGCCCTCTTTATTCAAAAATATATATAACTCCTTTTTGAAGTTATCTATCGAAATTCACTGTCACCACCTCCTTTGGTAGAGAATTCCACAGTTTAACCACCCTAACTGTGAAGAACCCTTTTCTTTGTTTAAGGTTAAATCTTTTTTCCTCTAACCTCAAAGGATGTCCTCTTGTCAGTTGAAAATCTCTTGCTACAAAAAGTTCACTTGACAAAGCCTTATATTGACCCTGGATGTATTTAAATAACGTAATCATATCCCCTCATAGACTTTAATTTGGTTATTTTTTCTTAATAACTTAGCCCCTCCCTTCCCCTTATTAGTTTTGTTGCCCTTCTCTGTACTTTTTACAGCTCTAAAATGTCCTTTTATGATGTGGTGCCCAAAATGTAACTCCATATTGCAAATGAGGGCGTACTAGGGATTTGTATAGTGGTAGAATGTGTTATATTTGCTTCCATTGCTTCTATACCCTTCCTAATACATGCTAATATTGTACTTGCCTTTGCAGCTGCTGCTTGGCATTGAGCACTACTACCTAGGTGGTTGTCCACTAGTACTCCCAAATCCCTTTCAATATCTGATACCCCTAGATTTGCTCCTTTAAGATTATAAATTGCATGGCTATTTCTCCTTCCCAAATGCATAACCTTACATTTATTTGTATTAAATCTCATTTGCCATTTAGCCGCCAATTTCTCTAATTTATGCAAATCCCTTTGTAGGGAAAGTACATCATTAGCTGATTGAATTACCTTGCACAACTTAGTGTCATCAGCAAAAATGGAGACACTACTTTCGAGTCCTACTTCTACGTCATTAATAAATATGTTAAAAAGTAGAGAACCTAATACTGGGCCTTGAGGAACCCCACTTACCATATTAGTCCAATCGGAGAATGTTCCATTTACAACAACCATTTGCTTCCTGTCTTTTAGCCAGCTCTCAATCCATGAGCAGATATTAACTGCAATAACAGTATCCCTTAGTTTGCTCAAAAGTCTCCCATGAGGCACTGTATCAAAAGCCTTTGCAAAATCCAAAAATACTACATCCACTGAGTTGCCCTGATCCAAGTTCCTACTAACCTCCTCAAAGAAACTAATTAGATTGGTCTGACATGACCTATCTTTCATAAATCTGTGTTGACTGCTAACTATGATCTTCTTCAAATAGACATATTCTTGTATTCTGTCCGTTATTAACCCTTCTTAAAGCTTCCCAATTACAGATGTGAGGCTCACTGGTCTATAAATTCGCTGGATTTGCTCTTACTCCCTTCTTAAATATAGGTATCACCTCTGCTTTTCTCCAGTCATCTGGTAGAGACCCTGTAGTGAGAGAGTCTTGAAAGATTAGATATGGTTTGGCTACTACAGAACCCAGTTCCCTCAGTACCCTTGGATGTATTCCATCAGGACCTGGGGCTTTATTAACATTTATTTTCTCCAATCTCTTTTGGATTTCTTCCTGAATTAACCAATTATTTAGTGATGGTAGTGTAGCCTCATTATGTTGCGGTGTCCTAACCACTGGTACCTCCCTTGTGTATACCGACAAAAATAACCTATTTAGCTCATCTGCCTTTTCCTGGTCACTAATTATCAGATGGCCTGTGTCACATTGTAATGTTCCTATAGCTTTCTTCCTCGCCTTCTTCCCATTAATATATTTAAAAAATATTTTAGGGTTAGTCTTACTTTCCTTTGCAACTGACTTCTCATTTTCTATTTTAGCCAGTCTAATAGCCCTTTTGCAAGCCTTGTTGATTTCCTTATAGTCACATAAAGCTGCCTCTGTTCCCTCCTTTTATAATCTAAATGCATGTTTCTTTTCCTCATCATGATCTTTAAGTCATTGTTAAGCCACATGGGATGTGATTTACTCCTATTCATTTTATTTCCACACGGTACATGCCGATGAGTATGTTTATTTAATAAGGATTTGAATATTGTCCATTTATTTTCAGTATTTTCCCTGTTAGTTCTTTGTCCCAGTCTATATGTAGTATTGCTGCCGTTAGCCCATTAAAGTTAGCCCTTTTAAAATTTAGACTTTTTGTTCGCCCCTTACAACTCTGTTTTTTGTATTCAATCTCAAATGATACTGTGTTGTGATCACTGTTCCCCAAGGATTCCCCTATTTTAACATTTGATATTATATCAATATTACTTGTGATGACTAAATCCAAGATGGCCCCATTTCTAGTAGGTTCTTGTATTACCTGGGCCAGATAATGATCCCTGAGTGTACTCAAGAACCTGCTCCCCTTAGCTGAGCTGCTGGTCTCATTTATCCAGTTTATTTCAGGGTAATTAAAGTCCCATTATTAGAACTTGCCCATGCTTAGCTGCATTTCCAATCTCTAACAATAATTGTATTTCCTCACTTTCAAATATATTTGGGGGTTTATAGCATACTCCCACCAATATGCGTTTAGAATTAGCTCCTCCACTATTTAGCTCACCCCACAAAGATTCAATGTTGCTGTTAGTTCCAGCAAAAAATATCTTCTCTGACTATAGGCTTAAATTTAGGCTTAACATACAGACAGATCCCACCTCCTCTTTTACCATTTCCCCAATCTTTCCTAAATAGGTTATAACCATCAAGATTAACAGTCCAGTCATGAGATTCATCCCACCATGTTTCAGTAATGCCTATTAAGTCCCATTTTTCTTGTACTGCTAATAATTCTAGTTCGACCATTTTCCCAGGCAAACTTCTTGCATTAGCAAGCATACACTTTATTTTGCTATGGCTCTGCCATTGTGAAGTGCTTGCCACTGTATTTGAGGCCCCTATTAATACCTCCCTACTGTCTATTGTAACCCTCCCCCTTCTCCTCCCCCATGGGTAACTAATTCATCACTTTCCCTCTCTACCCTTTTTACCCCAATACTTCTATATAGTCCCTCCTATAATAGTGTAAGTTTGCTGTCCCCTCAAAATAACTCAACACACAGCCATTAATGTCTAAATCATTGTCAACAAGTGAAAATTGGGCCCAATTAGCCAATTTTACCTTCTCGGTGTCATGTGACTCATTAGTGTTACAAGGTCTCAGGTGTGAATGGGGAGCAGGGGGGGTTAAATTTGGTGTTATTACTCTCAAACTCTCTCATACTGGTTACTGGAAGTTCAAAATGGCACCTCATGGCAAAGAACTCTCAGCGTCATATCAAGAGTTTGTCTTTGTGAAATAGACGTATGAGTGCTGCCAGCATTGCTGCAGTGGTTGAAGGGGTGGGGGGTCAGCCTGTCAGTGCTCAGACCATACACCGCACACTGCATCAAATTGCCCTGCATGGCTGTTGTACCAGAAGGAAGCCTCTTCTATAGATGATGCACAAGAAAGCCCGTAAACAGTTTGCTGAAGACAAGCATGGATTACTGGAACCATGTCCTGTGGTCCGATGAGACCAAGATAAACTTATTTGGTTCAGATGGTGTCAACCGTGTGTGGCTGCAACCAGGTGAGGAGTACAAAGACAAGTGTGTCTTGCCTACAGTCAATCATGGTGGTGGGAGTTTCATGGTCTGGCCCTGCATGAGTGCTGCTTGCACTGGGGAGCTACAGTTCATTGAGGGAACCATGAATGCCAACATGTACTGTGACATACTGAAGCAGAGCATGATCCCCTCCCTTTGGAGAGTGAGCCACAGGGCAGTATTCCAACATGATAACGACCCCAAACACACCTCCAAGATGACCACTGACTTGCTAAAGAAGCTGAAGGTAAAGTTGATGGATTGGCCAAGCATGTCTCCAGACCTAAACCCTATTGAGCATCTGTGGGGCATCCTCAAACAGAAGGTGGGGGAGTGCAAGGTTTTTAACATCCACCAGCTCTGTGATGTCATCATGGAGGAGTGGAAGTGGACTCCAGTGGCAACCTGTGAAGCTCTGGTGAACTCCATACCAATGCGGGTTAAGGCAGTGCTGAAAAATAATGGTGGCCACACAAAATATTGACACTTTGGGCCCAATTTGGACATTTCCACTTAAGGGTGTGTTGAGTTATTTTTTGGGGACAAATGTACACTGTTATACAGGCTGTACACTTACTAATTTACATTGTAGCAGAGTGTTCTTCACAAAAAGTATCTTTTTTACTGTTTACTCCCAGTGTTATTCTGTCTCATGCAAACCCATTTCTGTCTCTACTATTTAATTTATCTGACATTAGCACTACTAATCACTTTTTTAACCTAATTAAGTTAGGTTAAAAACATGCAGCCTTATTAAATTGCAATTCAGTAAATTTGAAATGGCTCTATTTAAGCACACACCATTTTTTATTTACAGAAGTTTTTAATTAGTGAAGACCTTGCTTTTGGATAGAAGTTCCCTAACTAAAAACTTCTGTAAAAAAATATTTACCGAATCGCAATTTAATAAGGCTGATGATTAGTAGTGTTAATGTTAGAAAAATAAAATAAATACTATATATAGAGCATTTATTATTTATTAATAGCTTCTTGCCCCTTAAAAAATGATGGGATTTAAATAGTAAGGCTGGGATTGCTGTTTGCCACACAATATGAGGCTTTTGCTCCTCTGACCACCTTTGGAGCTCATCGCAAGCTCTGCGCTGAGTGCCTTCAGCGGTCATCGCGTGGCTTGCAATGAGTGTCTTCTGCACTCATTGCGAGCCTCTCCCCCGTGTACTTCAACTTTCCTGCTTTGCACTGATGACCTTCGACGCCCATCGCGGGGCTGGCAATGAGCATTAGGCACTATAGGAAAAGCTAGACCAGCATGAAAAATATGTAGGACAGCCTTCCATTGGATACCTTATAGAGGTTGGGGAGCAACTCTGCTTGTCTCTAAACACTACATTTAATTATAAAAAAATAAATACTTATAATTTATTTTGTTCAAAGGTGAGTTTCATTGCTACTAAAGAAATGAAAAACGATAATATAAGAACCACAAGGACTCTTTATAAAATATATACAAGTGACAAAATATACCATATAAATCTTTATCCTGTACGTAATTGAAATTATCTGCATGCCTGTATAAAAAAAAAAGCAAGCACATTTATTCGGCCATGTTAATGAAAGATCTTTTATATATTATATTCCTTCAGAGCAATATATTTTAAATGTAATTGGCTCTTTGTGTGGGTATCGCTGTTAAACAGCTTATATAAAGTGTAGTTTCTTAACCTCCCACTGATTACGATTAATTGCTAATTTATATGCTCTTACATTTAACCCATTACACATTATGTTATTAGCTCACTTTGAAACTATTTAAAGTTACTGTGCAGACATCTCTGTCAGTTATTGTGTTAATTTCCTGGGATTCTCTCAGTACAAAATACCATTTCAAATTCAGTGCCCTTGAATGGAATGGTAATTATTTTTTTCCATTCTGATTTTTCTTTCCTATGTTCCATGGCCCCTCAATCCCCTCTCCCTTGAGACATGTAAACTCTTTGTGATTGTTTCACGCAGTTCCCAGAAGTTTCCGTCAATTTGGGTGGTATCAAAAGTGCCAAGAGGCATTAGATTTCCCCCAGTATATTGCCTATCCTGATAATCTGCTTTCAGGAGGTCACTCAGATGAGAACAGCCCAGCATTGTGTGAACCTTTCCTGATAACCTGCAGTCGTGATGTGACCTCACATTAGAATCTCAACACTTTCTCAGCCTGTCCTGATAATCTACAGTCAGGTGATCACTCTACAGTAGGTAGAAACCACATACTACCTGAACCTGTTCTGGTAATCTACAGTCAGAACTTCATCTTACACTGGAAATACACCACACTGAGAACCAGTTCTAGAAATCTGTAGTCAGTTCATTCTACATTACATAAAAAACCCAGCATTGTCTGAGCCTGTCCTGATATTCTGCAGTCAGTATGACACTCTACATTAAAAAGAAACCCAGCACTACTTGACCCTGTCCTAATAACCTGCAGTCACAAGGTCAATCTACATTAAATAGAAACTCAGCACTACCTGACCCTGTCCTAATAACCTGCAGTCAGAAGGTCACTCTACATTAGATAGAAACCCAGCGCTACCTAACCCTGTCCCATTAACCTGCAGTCACAAGGTCAATCTACATTAGATAGAAACCAAGCTCTACCTGACCCTGTCCTAATAACCTGTAGTCACAAGGTCACTCTACATTAGATAGAAATCCAGCGCTACCTGACCCTGTCCTATGAACCTGCAGTCACAAAGTCAATCAACATTAGATAGAAAGCCAGCGCTACCTGACCCTATCCTAATAACCTGTAGTCACAAGTTCACTCTACATTAGATAGAAACCCAGCGCTACCTGACCCTGTCCTAATAACCTGCAGTCACAAGGTCACTCTACATTAAATAGAAACCCAGCGCTACCTGACCCTGTCCTAATAACCTGCAGTCACAAGGTCACTCTACATTAGATAGAAACCCAGTGCTACCTGACCCTGTCCTAATAACCTGCAGTCACAAGGTCACTCTACATTAGATAGAAACCCAGTGCTACCTGACCCTGTCCTAATAACCTGCAGTCACAAGGTCACTCTACATTAAATAGAAACCCAGCGCTACCTGACCCTGTCCTAATAACCTGCAGTCACAAGGTCACTCTACATTAGATAGAAACCCAGTCCTACCTGACCCTGTCCTAATAACCTGCAGTCACAAGGTCACTCTACATTAAATAGAAACCCAGCGCTACCTGACCCTGTCCTAATAACCTGCAGTCACAAGGTCACTCTACATTAGATACAAACCCAGCACTACCTGATCCTGTTCTAATAGCCTGCAGTCACAAGGTCACTCTACATCAGAAAGAAACTCAGTGCTACCTGACCCTGTCCTAAAAATCTGTAGACACAAGGTCACTCTACATTAGATAGAAACCCAGCGCTACCTGACCCTGTCCCATTAACCTGCAGTCACAAGGTCAATCTATATTAGATAGAAACCCAGCGCTACCTGACCCTGTCCTATTAACCTGCAGTCACAAGGTCAATTTACATTAGATATAAACCAAGTGGTATCTGACCCTGTTCTAATACACTGCAGTCAGAAGATCACTCTACATTAGATAGAAACCCAGCACTACCTGACCCTGTACTAATAACCTGCAGTCAGAAGATCACTCTACATTAGATAGAAACCCAGCACTACCTGACCCTGTCCTAATAACCTGCAGTGAGAAGGTCACTCTACATTAGATAGAAACCTAGCACTATCTGACCCTGTCCTAATAACCTGCAGTCACAAGGTCAATCTACATTAGATAGAAACCCAGGCCTACCTGACCCTGTCTTAATAACCTGCAGTCACAAGGTCAATCTACATTAGATAGAAACCCAGCACTACCTGGCCCTGTCCTAATAACCTGTAGTCCATAGGTCACTCTACATTAGATAGAAACCTAGCACTATCTGACCCTGTCCTAATAACCTGCAGTCAGTATGACACTCTACATTAGATAAAAACCCAGTGCTACCTGACCCTGTCCTAATAACCTGCAGTCACAAGGTCACTCTACATTAAATAGAAACCCAGCGCTACCTGACCCTGTCCTAATAACCTGCAGTCACAAGGTCACTCTACATTAGATACAAACCCAGCACTACCTGACCCTGTTCTAATAACCTGCAGTCAGAAGATCACTCTACATTAAATAGAAACCCAGCGCTACCTGACCCTGTCCTAATAACCTGCAGTCACAAGGTCACTCTACATTAGATAGAAACCCAGTGCTACCTGACCCTGTCCTAATAACCTGCAGTCACAAGGTCACTCTACATTAGATAGAAACCCAGTGCTACCTGACCCTGTCCTAATAACCTGCAGTCACAAGGTCACTCTACATTAAATAGAAACCCAGCGCTACCTGACCCTGTCCTAATAACCTGCAGTCACAAGGTCACTCTACATTAGATAGAAACCCAGTGCTACCTGACCCTGTCCTAATAACCTGCAGTCACAAGGTCACTCTACATTAAATAGAAACCCAGCGCTACCTGACCCTGTCCTAATAACCTGCAGTCACAAGGTCACTCTACATTAGATACAAACCCAGCACTACCCGATCCTGTTCTAATAGCCTGCAGTCACAAGGTCACTCTACATCAGAAAGAAACTCAGTGCTACCTGACCCTGTCCTAAAAATCTGTAGACACAAGGTCACTCTACATTAGATAGAAACCCAGCGCTACCTGACCCTGTCCCATTAACCTGCAGTCACAAGGTCAATCTATATTAGATAGAAACCCAGCGCTACCTGACCCTGTCCTATTAACCTGCAGTCACAAGGTCAATTTACATTAGATATAAACCAAGTGGTATCTGACCCTGTTCTAATACACTGCAGTCAGAAGATCACTCTACATTAGATAGAAACCCAGCACTACCTGACCCTGTCCTATTAACCTGCAGTCACAAGGTCAATCTACATTAGATAGAAACCCAGCACTACCTTACCCTGTCCTAATAACCTGTAGTCAAAAGGTCAATCTACATTAGATCGAAACCCAGCGCTACCTGACCCGGTCCTAATAACCTGCATTTAGAAGGTCACCCTTCACTAGACACACAGAACTACCTGAGCCTGTCCTTATTATCTGTGGTCAAGAGATTACCCTTTATTATATAGACATGCAGGATTAAATTCATTTTTTTTCTAGTTATATAAATACTAGCGACTTGTCCATCACAAAAGGACGACAATTACATTTTAAGGCTGGGAATGCTGTTTGCCACACAATGTGAGTCTCTGACACTCTTAACTTTTTTATTATGTACAAAGAACTATAAAAATGTAAATAATTGTTTTTATTTTGTTAACATTCAACTTGCATTTTAACAACTGGTAAACCATTATTTTTTAACAATATTAACCATTGTAATTTTTATGTATGTATGAATATTATAACAGTGTAGGAAGTTTGTGTGAATACGTATTATAAACCATTACATAATACTTTGTAACATGCAACTTATATTTGAAACAGTGGTCAACCATTTTTTTAACAATATTTAGAATACTGAGCTATGCATGAGTAACATAACAATAGGTCAACTTTGTATAAATAAGTATTTTAAACTATTATATAATGCTTTGTAACATGCAATTTTTAGTTCAAGTACTGTTAACCCACATAGGTATTGAATCCAGAGGAAGGCAAACAGTAAAATAAAACATTAAAACTTGGCCAATTGTATCAAAGGGTGAAAAAATGAATTCCTTCCTGACCCCAGTAAATTGCTATTGGATTACTTCCTGGATCAATACTCTTTATGTAATTATACATTTGAAAGGATCATCCTCCTACTCACATAAACACTTAATTACATTCAATGGAACAACTTTGCACACCTTGTAAAATTGAAATTTAACATTACAAACAGTAACTTAATTTAATAACATTTAAACTGGAATAGTAATAAAATGCAACATAACTGTTTTGTGCGGCCAATCCTGCCAAAAGGCCACTTCCAAGACATTCCAATATTTATTTATTTTTTTGTATGTCCAAGTGGTTCCCTTAAAAAGAGCCCAGCACACTTGTAACTTTGTCTATGGGATATAATCACTGTTTACTGTTGTTGTTTTTTTGTTCACTTTTTGTTGTTATTTTTGTAGTTATTGAAAATGGCACATAGAATTTCCTATGTGAAATAATGGTCCTCTAAAAAGAGACCGCCAGACATAATAGTTTGCCTGTGGGCTATAACCACTGTTCTCTATGTTTTTTGCAATCGCAAAATAGTGGTCCTCTAAAAAGAGCCAGAGTGACATAAAAATGTGTCCTCAAAATAAAACCACTGTTCTCTATGTTTGTTGTTTTTTTTTTGTGAAGTTGTCCTAGAGGTAAAAGCACTGTTTTATACATATATATATATATATATATATATATATATATATATATATATATATATATATATATATATATCTGATGTATTGATATCCTTTTTTGAATTGAAGTTACAGCACCTCATAGAAGACAATGTTTTTTTGTAAGAATGCGACCATCATCGAATAAATCATCCTGACATTGTTTTGTTTTTTTCAATGTAAACTTGAATAGCCTCTGGATTTTTGCATCTTGAAAATGCAACATACAGTTGGCCATGTGCAAACGCTGGTTCTTCTAAAAAGATACCCACGGATTTAAAAGTTTGTCCTTGTGATTTATTAATGGTCATGGCAAATGCCATGATGATGGGAAATTGTCTCCTTTGAAGTACAAAAGGGAGGCTACTTTCACTTGGTGCTAAATCTATTCTTGGTATGAAAACTCTCTCTTCTTTATTTGTTCCAGTTAGAATTTCAGCATCTATGAAATGGTCCTTTAATTCTTGAACAATTAATCTGGTCCCATTACATAGTCCTTTTTGGGGTTCATATTTCAACATGACAATTACACCTTTCTTTAGCTGCAAAATATGTAGTGGCATTCCAGAGGGAGTTAATTAATTAATAAATTCAGTTGAAAAGTTTTTCTGACTTTCTTTGTCATCACCAAGTACAGAATCAGCACTGTGATCATTTTTTTGTGGTGCATTTGTTATTTTTAATATTTCATTATTGAGAAACAATGCATCCTTATTTTTGCTTGTTACTATTACTTTGTTTGCAAGCTCTGCATAATCCTCGTTATTTATTGTATTTTGGATTGTAGCCAATATGAGATCCTGTTTGTGAACCATATGAGATGGAATTTCCACAGTATCATCCGGTAAATTTTGTATTCACTCTGTTTTTCCTTCTACAATTTTAATGAGCCAATCATTTCATTAATTTTGTTCTTCTGATCTCATATTTTGTTCTAATTTTAGATAAGTAAAGAGTTTCCATAGTGTACTTGACTTTATACATGTTTCGACAATGTCTGTTCGATTTCCATGCACAACGACAGGGAATGTTTGCCTAAAATCTTCACCTAACATCATTACCTTTCCATCAAATGGCAAATCATTATCCACGACTTCACGTAACAAACAGTCAATACATTGTAGGGCATGGCATGACATCATTGTAGCTTCACCTATTATAATTAATTGACTTTTTTTTTTTTTTGCTTGTAATAATGTCATTTGAATATCCGACACTGATGTTTCCAGAATAGAAACTGGCAGTTTAAATCCATTATGCACAGTTCTTCCACCATCTAACAAAAGTGTGGCAATTCCAGTGGTTACAAATGGCAGTGCTATTTGACCTTGTGCTCGAATGTAACTCATCAATAAATTATACAGATACGTTTTCCTGTACCGCCAGGTCCATCTAGATAGAAATAACGATCTTTGGGCATGTCATAATCTGGGGCATTTTTTATGGCATTAAATGCTTGCAAATGTAATGTATTTAAAGTTGCAAGTCTTTCTTGTGTTCTTTGGTTTTGAAGCTGAGTGTCATAGTCTTAAAAGTCTATGAGTCCTGGATCTGGCAAATTCAAACTTGCACAACTTAATCCATGAGAAAGAAAGACCTCTTGAATTTTAAGTAATGCTTTTAATTCTGCAATAGACTGATTGTAACATTGCAAAAAGTCTTCAGACATATTTGTTTTAAATTTGTCTTACAAAGCTAATGCATTTGGAGCATTTGAGAATTTGCAAATTAATGCAAATCGTTCCCTCATCTGCCATGGCATTTGACATAGTGCTGCATCTCCCAGACATCTTTCCCATTCTGTATCATCAGCCAGGAAGTTTCTGTCGCGCAGCTATTACATAGTTACATAGTAATTAAGATTGAAAAAGGACTTTCAGTCCATCAAGTTCAATCTGTTAAGATCTCCTCTGATCTGCAATATGCGGATTAGTTATTAATTAATTTGTTGTTAAATAATTATTAATAGTATAGTCTTGGAGGATGAATAAAGAGTTAGTCCATCAAGTTCAACCTTTTTAGATCTCTATTGATCTTTTTAATATGTGGACTATTTATTAATAATTGTTAATTGATCCAGAGGAAGGCAAACAGAAAAGAAAAAACCATTGAAACTTTGTCAATTGTCTCATACGGGGAAAAAAAGCAAAATTCCTTCCTGACCCCAGAAACTGGCGATCAAATTTCTCCGTGGATCAATATTCCTTCGCTAGTTATCTAGGATAACCTTGAATGCCCTCTTTATTCAAAAATATATCTAACCCCTTTTTGAAGTTGTCTATCGAAATTTGCTGTTACTACTTCCTTTGGTAGAGAATTCCACAGTTTAACCACCCTAACTATGAAGAACCCTTTTCTTTGTTTAAGGTGAAATCTTTTTTCCTCTAACCTCAAAGGATGTCCTCCTGTCAGTTGAAAATCTCTTGCTACAAAAAATTCACTTGACAAAGCCTTAAATTGACCCTTGATGTATTTAAATAAGGTAATCATATCCCCTCTTAGATGCCTTTTTTTTTGTTTGGTTAGTCTTTCTTCATAACCTCGCCCCTCCATTCCCCTTATTAGTATTGTAGCCCTTCTGTGCACTTTTTCCAGCTCTAAAATGTCCTTTTTATGAAGTGGTGCCCAAAATTGTATTCCATATTCCAAATGAGGGCGTACTAGGGATTTGTATAGTGGGAGAATTATATTTGCTTCCCTTGCTTCTATACCCTTCTTAATACATGCTAATATTTTACTTGGCTTTGCAGCTGCTGCTTGGCATTGAGCAGTGCTACCTAGGTGGTTGTCCACTAGTACTCCCAAACCCCTTTCAATATCTGATACCCCTAGATTTGCTCCATAAAGATTATAAATTGCATGGCTATTTTTCCTTCCCAAATGCATAACCTTGCATTTATTTGTATTAAATCTCATCTGCCATTTAGCTGCCCATTTCTCTAATTTATGCAAATCCCTTTGTAGGGAAAGTACATGATTATTTGATTTCATTACCTTGCACAACTTAGTGTCATCAGCAAAAATGGAGACACTACTTTCCAGTCTCGCTTCTAAGTCATTAATTAATATGTTAAAAAGGAGAGGACCTAAATTAAATGTTTCATAAACTATGTCATTACCAGTTCTCACCTGTTCAAAACTTTGTGCACCAGGAACATTTAAAAGGAGTAAATGTAAGCAGAAATATTCTAAATACTTCTGTACATGAATAATGTTATGATTTGCAATATTATAAAAAAAAAAAATATTCATTTATTAAGTATTTGTTAATGAATTATAGCTTACCTGTTTGCTGTAATTTACAGGTTTTCAACTTCTAAAGTGATAGGGAAGTTGCTTTAGAAGTAACGCCACCAGAGAAATGTACAGTCACACTGTTCATCACCTGAGGAGAAAATTCTAGAAAGTCTCCAGTATTTATAGACTGCCAGCTCAAGTAGAAATCGATAAAACTTAGTGTGCATGCGCAATTTCCTTGGTCCATCAAAAATGGCGTCAATGTTCTGTGCTACGTGACTCGAGATGTGTTACTGGCTTCGGGTAAGTGTTCCGAGCGTGTTGTTGATCCTTACACGCTTGAGCCTTGTTTTGGGTTTTTTCAGCCCCCATTTTTTTTCTTGCTTAGGTGATTTGCGTTTGTGAAAAAAGGCAAAATATGGCTTGAATTAGCTTGCAATCTCATTCACAGGCATCCTGACTCTACCCCGTTTTTAAGTTAATTTGTGGCATATTTGTGTTTATTTTTTTGTTTCTTGAGTGCTGCAGTTTGGCCGTTAAATTTTTATTTTTGCCGGGTCCGGATTTTGTGCAGTGTCCAGATTTTTGCAAAGTGTTATGGGCCTTATTTTTTTAACGACATTTTTTCAAACTGCTGTGGAGCTCGCACTGTTAATTGTTTAATTGAGCTTTATGTTCATCTGTAGTCCCGCGGGTTGTAGGGATGATGCGTAAGTCGTGCGGGGTCGTACAGATGAGTGCCTATGGCGCTCATCTCCACCAGCTCAATGAGTGCCAGCAGTTTTAACATTGCGTTACCAACGTTTTTTGGCAAGCCTGCGCTACTGAGAACTATATATGTGATGTCTTTGCATAAAAATTTTTAATTCCACCGCTTAGCTGTAATACTCCTTTAAGTAAGTCATTTAAGTCTCTGAAGTCTGATATTCTTGTTTTTGCAAAAATATTTATTTCCAAAAGGAAGCAAAAGTTCAGCGTTGGCCCAAATGTTCCCTTCATTAATCCTCACTGGCAAAGCTTTTTGGCTAGACACGGAAATTCTGCAATGGTGTTAAAGGAACAGCAACTTCTAAATAGTTTGAGTGTTCAGTTATTAAACATTTCTACTCTATAATTTATAATGCAGTGCTGGTTTCAATTTCTAAAAATATTTGTGAGCTCACTGATTGTTTTAATGCAGATACAGAGATTTATTTTTTTATTGCAGCGGCAATAAATCACAATAACATACGTTTATTTTTATAGTAGGCTTTTTTGCTTGTATCGTTTCTTTGGAAACATGTCCTTGTTAAGTTATTTATCATATGTTTTATTTTTATTACTTAAAAAAATATGATACTATCTTAATCTCAATGGAAATCCTGCATTTAAAACTCAGTACAATTAATGTAGTTATTTATTGACTGGACTGGTCAGTGGCTAAGAAAAAAATGGAAAACCTCCATAATTTCTCTTATTATAGTTTCTTATGGATATAGAATGTATTGAAAAGGATATAAATGATAAAGGAACTAGCAACTTGCCCATCAAAAATAACAACAATAAAATGTGAAGCCTGGCAATGCTGTTTGCCACACAATGCGATGTTCTGCCCCCTCTGAGCACCTTCGGTGCTCATTGCGAACCCCACGCTGAGCGCCATCGCGTGGCCCGCGATGAGCACTTTTGGAGATCATTGCAATCGTCTCCTCCCATCTACTTTACGGTCCTTCACCGCTCACTACAGACCTCGGCAACCTGCAAGTTTTGTGCTTGGGAATGCCATGTGTCTCTTTCCACCATCTCCCCCCTGTACCTTCCCTGTGTCTTTTTCCTGGCGTTGTTTGTGTGTTACTGTCTTCGCTGTCTTGTATTTTCTAAGACCCGCATGCCTGGCATTGTTACATAGTTACATAGTTACATAGGCCCTCATTCAATTGCAATTTGGCCATTTGAATAGGGCTCTAAATAAGCACATAACATATTTTTTTTTAAAGAAGTTTTTAGTTAGTAAGCATCTATCCAAAAGCAAGGTTTTTACTAACTAAAAACTTCTTTAAAAAAAAAATGCTATGTGCTTATTTAGAGCCCTATTCAATTGGCCAAATCGCAATTGAATGAGGCCCATAGTATTTAAGGTTGAAAAAAGACTTTCAGTCCATCAAGTTCAACCTTTTAAGATCTCCTCTGATCTGCAATATGAGGATTAAGTATTAATTCATTAGTTGTTAATTCATTATCAATCAATTATTTAATTTTTTTTTATTTTTTATTATTAATTAGTCCAGAGGAAGGAAAATAGAAAAAAAAAAAAAAACACAAGCGAGACTTAGCCAATTGTCTCAAAGGGAAATGTAAAAAATTTGGATCAATACTGTCTCTCTAATTATCCATGATTACCCTGAATTCCCTTTTTAATTAGAAATAAATCTAGTCCCCTTTTAAAGTTATCTATCGAATCCGTTGTCACCACCTCCTCTGGTAGAGAATTCCACAGATTAACCACCCGTACTGTGAAGAACCCTTTTCTTTCTTTGAGGTGGAATCTTTTTACTTCTAACCTCAAGGGATGTCCTCTTGTCAGTTGAAAACCTCTTGGCACAAAAAGCTCCCCTGACAAATCTTTATACTGACCCTGGATGTATTTATATAAGGTAATAATATCTCCTCTTAGACGCCTTTTTTCTAGAGAAAATAAGTTTAATTTGGTTAGTCTTTCTTCATAACTTAGCCTCTCCATTCCCCTTATTAGTTTTGTTGCCCTTCTCTGTACCCTTTCCAGCTCTAAAATGTCCTTTTTATGAAGTGGTGCCCAAAATTGTACTCCATATTCCAAATGAGGACATACTAGAGATTTGTATAGTGGCAGAATTATATTTGCTTCCCTGGCTTCTATACCCTTCTTAATACATTCTAATATTTTATTGGCCTTTGCAGCTGCTGCTTGGCTTTGAGCACTGTTACCTAGGTGGTTGTCCACAAGCACTCCCAAATCCCTTTCAATATCTGATACACCTAGATTTGCTCCATTAAGATTATAAATTGCATGGCTATTTTTCCTTCCCAGATGCATAACCTTACATTTATTCGTATTAAATCTCATCTGCCATTTAGATGCCCATTCCTCAATTTTATGTAAATCCCCTTGGAGGGAAAGCACATCATTATCTGATTTAATTACCTTGCACAATTTTGTGTCATCAGCGAAAATGGAGACCCCACACTCCAATCCTACCTCTAAGTCATTAACAAATATGTTAAAAAGGAGAGGACCGAATACTGAACCCTGAGGAACCCCACTTACCACATTAGTCCAATCGGAGTATGTTCCATTTACAACAACCCTTTGCTTCCTGTCTTTTAGCCAGCTCTCAATCCATGAGCAGATATTTACTGCAATTCCTGTATCCCTTAGTTTGCCCAATAGTCTCCCATGTGGCACTGTATCAAAAGCTTTTGCAAGTGTAAGTGTTACTGTCTTTTGCTCTGTGTATTTTCTATGTTCTGCGTGCCTGACCTTGCTGAGCCTTGTTTTCATCCTTTTTCAGGATTTTTAAGTTTTTTCGGCTGACATTTCTTTCCCCGCTTTGGCAATTGTTCAATTGTTTTCAATTGTTAAAAAAAAGAGCTGGGAACTATTGGTTTACGCTAGAGGAGTAAGCCGGGTCCCTGATAAATTCAAGTACTTCTGGATGGATGTGAAATGGACACTTGGCCCATGCCTTGTTGACCTAGGGAGCCCACATTTCATTTAAAACATTCAAACTACTTATAACCTATAGGAGCTGTGTTGTTCATCTCTTTACACCATCCCTATGTTGTTCCAGCTATTTGTTTTTGTAATGTAATGCCAGATCCTGATGTATACATTATAGGAGATTATGTATTTCATACATTGCCGGAGGAAGTGATTATGAGATCCTGAAAGCTCCCACTGTGATCCTTCTTAGGTAGTCATTAAAGGGATACTTACCTCACTATAAGTGCTCTTCATTGTGTGAAAGAGCACATGATTCTATGTAAAAGTGATCTATTACTTTTTTTTTTTTTTTTATTAAACTAAGAACAGTTACAAATTTGCAGTCTTAGGTTTGCTTACAAACACACTGCAGACTGCCCCATGATTTACAGCATCTGCTAGGAATGAGGAACAGCGGTTCCAAGCTCTGTCTGTAAAAAAAAGCATCTATTTCAAAAATAGTGCTGAATTAACTGGCCCTTTAAACCTATCACATTTTACTCCACTTTGTTTTTTTCCATGGTTAAGGCGGTACCACTTCATTACCCACTATAGTTCCCTGTCAGACTGACTAAGTCACTGACATTAGTATATTTTGGTCCTTGGAGGGACTGACCCATTTATGACCCTGTGAGAGATGCTTCATGTTACTGTGTGGGTGGGTTTCATGGGATTCTACCCAGAAACTTGTCAGTTTTGGGAATGCCTGGCCTGAAAGATAGGACAGTTTTAAGAGTTTAATATATTAAAGTTTTATAGAGAAAGATTAAGATCTAAGCTGTAAATGTATGATGTTGCAATGTCATGTGCTTGCTCCAATAAAGGAATATTTGGTTTCCGCTGTCTGTGTGCCTCATAGGTTCTTATCCAAGTAAATCGGTGGTACAGTCGTCTTGTAAAAATCTTTTCATGGCTATACTGCCAAGTGGAACTGCAGAGCATTCAGTAATCATAGGAGCACCCTTCTTTAGAAAAACTGCTCTTTCTGTGCCTGTCCTGATAATTTGCTGTCTGGGGCTAATCTTACTTTAGATAGAAACCCAGTACTGTCTGAGTCTGTCCTGATAAACTGAATTGAGTAGATCTCCCTCCATTAGATATACAGTACCGCTAGATTGGGCTGCCAATATATTGCAGCGCTACCGATATCTGACAGAAATTCTAAACTTACAATGTTAGCCTAGCCCTTAAAACTAACCCTAACCCTCTCCCTAACCCTAACAGTTTACGATATGGCACTGGAATATAGGCAGCGCCATCTAGCCGTTGGTCACCGTACTGCAGCGGTGGACTCGCGCCGTAACCATAACACTATAGGGCCGATGTCACTCTAATTAGATACAAACTGCCTGAGCATGTTGTGATAATCTGCAGTTAAGAGGTCACTCTAATAAGATATAGACCAGTACGGTCTGAGCCTGTCCTGGTATTCTGCAATCATTAAGCCACCTGGCATTAAACAGAAACCCAACCCAGTCTCAGCTTGTTCTGATAATCTCCAGGCAAAACACCATAAGTACCTACTCACACAGATATCCCTGTTATGTCTGGAATAAATTAGCCCTATTCATCTTCACTTCTTTAAATACACACTTTCTAACATGACTCACAAACTAAGGAAAGAATTGTGTTTATAACGGATAGCAAAGAAATAAACCTATCAACAGACTTCATCACATTTGAATGCAATTAATATTCCAAGACCCTAACAAGGGTGACAAGTCCAAGAATTAACCGGTTGTGCACCAAATATATTTAAAACAAACAATGTCATCGCTGATTATTGAACAGGCTCAAACAGTGCTGGGTTTATATCTAATTGGGGCTGGAAGACTATTATTATTTTTTAACTAGCGTCTTGCCCATCAAAAACAACAGCAATACAATTTAAAGCCTGGCAATGCTGTTTGCCACACAATGCAAGGCTCCCCCTCTAACTTGCAGGCTTCGCTATGAGCACCAAGCCTGTATCTCTCCTGTGTCTCTTTCACCCCACTCCCTCCCCTTTGTCTCTTCCCGCTCCTCTCCATCCCCTTTGTCTCTTCACCTTCTCTCCCTCTACTGTGTCTCTTTCCCACCCTCCCCTCTCCCTCCCCTCTCCCTCATTTGCGGGCTTGGTGGCGGTTAAACCTGCAACTTTTTTTCAAGCCTGCAAGGCTTGAATCATGAAATCGATATTGCTCTAAGCCTTGCAGGCTTGAAAAAAAATGTACGTTTTTTTTCAAGGCCGTAACTCAGCAGCCGTTGGGAGGCTCCCAAATTACGCCAATTGAATATCAAATTAGCTTTCAATCTCACTTATGGACTCCCTGCCTCAGGAAAAGGCAGGGAGCACAAAAGTGAGGTTGGTAGCTAATTTTCTATTCAATTAGCGTCTTTTGGTGGCCTCCCAGCGGTTTTCGAGTTACGGGCCCTCTGGAAACCTAAAGGCGCTCATCGCAAGGCCCACAATGAGAGCCTATTATGCTCATTGCGCATGCACAACCAATAACTTTTAATATAGCATTACCAACAAACTCTCAATTACGACAACTATATATATGATTGTGATTAGTCACAAAATGAATAGCAGTCCAGTGTTGCCCTAGTGTTCTTCTTTTGCTATATATTTACTGCACAGCTTTAATGGCAAAGTCAGAGCAGTTCAGTGTACATTTTCTCACAGAAGTTAAACTCTTTTTAAGTGACTCTCTGCAGACCTGTTTTTTCCAATTGCATTTATTTAGAAAATAAGTAATCTTGTTAATCAAGCAATTAATAGTGATTAATCACCAGGCCTATGTTTAATATAGTGTAACCTCCTTACTTCAGAAGGTAAGGGATAAGCTTAGACACTAGGGTGACCATATGACTGCAGATTATCAGGACAGGCTCAGACATGACAGACTCTGCTTTAATTTACCTTCTGTAGATGAATATAATTTAGCTAATAACACAAATGCCCATGGCCCTACACTTCTCAGCATTGTGGCCAGTTTTGGGAGGTACCTGCACAATTCCAGCAGCTGTCTGGGCATCGCTCCCTTCACTGCCTGAAAATACATATTTTGAAACTCTGGAACTAAAGGATGTCTTTGGAAAGTTTCCCAGCTCAGATGCCCCAGTACACAGGACCTGCCCAAAATAAACAGCCATTTTCCTTGGCATCAACAGGAGACACATGCTGTGCATGACACTGAATCACTAGGGGACAATGCAAGAGACTGTGTGTGTGTGTTAATAAATAGCTTTATAGGTTTCCACAAATCCAGAGAGCAAGATCCCTACTACTATTTGTCTGGCTCATTGGCCATGTTAAATGTCTTTATATATTTATATATAAATGTCCAAAACTCCAAAACAACTCCCCTGAAACAGAAATATTGAAGTGAGGACAGATAAAATATCAAAAGTCCCACCTAGACTGCCCCCAATATCTATCTAAAAGCCTGGCTTAGCGGACCACTACACAATTAAAAAACACAAATATATGTTTGAAAACTTATACAGCTATTTTTTAATTAAAAGACAATAGTTGATGCCTCCACAGAACCCTGCAGGGATCCATGATACACTGGTGGAAGTTGTTTGTTATAGTTCCATTCTTTGATGCAAGGAGTCTGCTTCTTGATCAGCAGGGGTGGGGGGGGGGGGGGGGGGGTTGGTAGTGTCATTTTCAATATTATCCAGTGATCAAACAATGTCAATGTCTATGGACCTCTACCTTCTCTCTCCTTCCCTCCACTGATAACTACAAACACCCACCCCCATCATTCAGCTCTCAAGATGTGATCTAACACAAACTGCATTAATGCACTCAAAACCAGAGTCTTCAAATATACAGTTGCTAATATTGTTAACTTGGTACAAACATACATTTTCCTGAGCTACAGTGGTCCTTTTATTAAGCCCTCGCATGTTTTCATGCTCAAACATGCTCTAAGTTTTTAATAACCTATTTCATCTTTATTTGCTCACAATAGTTTTAGTCCAGAAACCACTGGGGAAATGTTAATTAATCTTACATCCCTCTACTCTAGCCAAGATGAAATACAATATTTTCAAGATTCTCAGTGCATGGTTCCCATTTACTATAATGCCAAGTTTCCTGTTTGTAGCATAAAAAAATTACTTAAGAAAGTGTTTATGTACAGGTCAACTAGATACAGTATTTATGAAACTAATTTAGACACCTGCAGCCTCATTCAATTTGGGGCTGTAACTCCTTTGCAGGTAGCCGATTTCCTGAGATTGAGTTGCATGCTCCTGTTGCTCTACTTTTACTCTGCTATTCAATTGGCCGGTCCCGCAAGTAAGGCGCCGGTCGCGGGAATCGGAAACCATGCTCTTGACAGTAGCATTTGCGGGATTGAACATGATCGCGGACACAAACCCGTAACTCGTGGTTTAAGCCCCCAAAAATTGGAGCACTTTAAATGCAAAGATAAAATCAATACAGCACTGTAAATGATGGAGAACACAATGTTAGTTGCAAAGGAGAGTAAGACTAACCCTAAAATATTTTTTAAATATATTAATGGGAAGAAGGCAAGGAAGGAAGCTATAGAAACATTACAAGGTGACACAGTCCGTCTGATAATTAGTGACCAGGAAAAGGCAGATGACCTAAATAGGTTCTTTTCTACGGTATACATAAGGGAGGTACCAGTGGTTGGGACACTGCAACATAATGGGGCTACACTACCATCACCAAATAACTGGTTAACACAGGAAGAAATCCAAAAGAAATTGGAAAAAAATAAATGTTAATAAAGCCCCGGGTTCTGATGGAATACATCCACGGCTACTGAGGAAACTGGTTTCTGTAATAGCAAAGCCATTGTATCAAATTTTACAAGATTCACTCAACACAGCGTCTCTACCAGGTGACTGGAGAAAGGCAGAGGTGATACCTGTCACGATCTGCTTCTTCAAGGGGGCTTGATATGAACCTAGTACAAACCTACCCCAGCAGAATCATGTATTTCCTGTCCTCTGTGACACAAAAGATGGCTTCTGGAGAGGTACAGGCAGAGAATACTGCATACAGTTTACAAGTTGCCCATGGCAAAACCACTCCCCAAGTCAGGATACAACACACAGAAATAGTCTCACACTTTGTTTATGTGAAAACTATCTCTCAACCTTTATTGAATGATCAAAACAACATATTTATACTCTCCAATACCACACACTTGTGTACATTTGTATATGTGTGATGTCAGCCCATCTGGCTTGCAACCTTGGGCTATCAAAGCTCTTGAGATCAAATTCACCAGATATCTAGTGAACAAACCTTTATGTTAAACTCAAGTGTTTGTTTAGGACTACTTGAAGTACATGCAATTGTCTTGACCCAATGTCTGTATGTGAGTGTGCAATAATCTGCAGCTAACTTCTATGCAGAGCATTTCTACCAATTCCACATATGTTCAGTGGCGGCCTATTCATTGGGGCGTCGAGGCAACCGCCCCCCCCCCCCCCAACAATTTTCAGCCCCCGCAAAAATTTTCAGTCACTCTACCACTAGATTACACATTTAATTCATATGTACTGTCATAAAATAATAAAATATTATCTGTATATCAGCATTCATGTGTTCTTCTGTATGTTTTCATTAAAAATATTCACCTGGAAGACTGTCACTTTAAGATAACCCCTTGTATCCCTTCACTGCTGTGTGTAATCTCCCAATGCTTCCCTGGACGCTGTGTGATCATATTACCAACCCTTAGACAGTGTCTGAGTGAGTCATGACCGTTAATCAATTCCGCCCAGCAACCAGGGAGAAGCTATGCATGGGCAGTGAATGTATCCATTTGAATGACTGACAGCATATCAGCATTAGCCAATGAATGCTGGAAGGCTGTCTAGTTGCCAGGTTCCCCATATAGACCCACCCAGACTGTTAGCCAAGGGCGCCCACTAACTAATAGAGACTCGTGTTTCTGTGTGACTGACAGGTGCCCTGCTATATATACACCCCTGACCCCATAAGCCAGCCCTCTCTGTTTCCCGCTCCTGCTGAGAAAGAACCCATCACTGAGACTAACCTACAGTAAGTTATAACATTGCCCTGCCCTGCTAAAGCCCCTAGTCCCCCTAATAAAACGAAGGGTCCCCCAGTTACCCCACTATGCCTGCCTGCCACCCACACACACCCACCCACCAACTTACCTACCTAGGCCCGCAATGCCTGGGCAACCCCCAAGCACCGCCGCAGTAGGCCCAAAAGACCTGTGCCACCCCCGATCACCCCCATGGGGCCTGTGCCACCCCATGATCACCCCGATCACCCCCATGGGGCCTATGCCAACCCCCACAGTAGGCCCATGGGGCCTGTGCCAACCCCCGCAGTAGGCCCATGGGGCCTGTTTCAACCCCCGCAGTAGGCCCATAAGGCCTGTGCCAACCCCTGCAGTAGGCCCATAAGGCTGTGCCACACCCCGATCACCCCCATGGGGCCTGTGCCACTGCCCGATTACCTCGATCACCCCCATGGGGCCTGTGTCACCCCTGATCACCCCCATGGGGCCTATGCCAACCCCCGCAGTAGGCCCCTAGGGCCTGTGCCAATCCCTGCAGTAGGCCCATGGGGCCTGTGTCAACCCCCGTAGTAGGCCCATAAGGCCGGTGCCAACCCCCGCAGTAGGCCCATGGGCCCTGTGCCAAACCCCGCAGTAAGCCCATAAGTCCTGTGCCAACCCCCGCAGTAGGCCCCTAAGGCCTGTGTCAATCTTTGATCACCCCCATGGGGCCTGTGCCAACCCCCCATCACCCCCCCTGTAGGCCCATCAGGGCCTGGCCATCCCCCACCCCAACCTACCTAACTATCAACCAACCTACCTAACTACCACCCTGATCCAACTACCAACCCAGTGACCACACCCCACCCTGACCCAACTACCAACCCACCTACCTACCACCCTGGCCCAACTACCAACCCAGTGACCACACCCCAGCCTGACCCAACTACCACCCACCTACCTAACTACCACCCTGACCCAACTAACAACCCAGTGACCACAGCCCACCCTGACCCAACTACCAACCCACCTAACTACCACCCTGACCCAGTGACCCCACCCTGACCTAACTACCAACCCACCTGCCTATGCTACCAGTTAAACACACAACACAACCCCCCCTCCCCCCCCTCCCCCATATTTTTATTCCATTTTTCAAAGTGACAGGCAATGGATCTTTAACATTGCAGTTAAAATAAAAAGGATACTTTACCTGACACTTTCAAAGATGGAATAAAAATATGGGAAGGGGAAAAAAACAGTAAGTAAACATAACAGCACATACCTTCCAAATTGACCCCTCCAGCGGCGGCCTTCTGCCCTGGATAGTCGGGCATTCCAATCCATGTTGATTGAAGCCCATGTCCTCCAATGTTGCTAGAAGCCCATGTCCTCATCTTGATTGAAGCCATTGTCCATCCTTTCTGGCCCCTGGCAATAGGCCTCCACCTAAAAAAAACGAGGCTCTATAAAAAAAAAAAACACTGAGCTAATGAAGCTCCTCCTTCGAGGAGCTTCGCCTTTTATTCTAATTTTTGAGGACCCTGATTGGCTGAAATTTTGATTGACATTGATTTCAACCAATCAGAGTCTTGTAAAAATTAGAATAGCAGGTATGGAATCCTGGAAGGGCAAAAAAGGTTAGTGTGACCCTGTAACATGTATAGCACATAAATAGCACTGTAATATGTATAATAAATAATAGTTCATATAATATGTACTATTATTTATAGTATTATACATATTACTGTGCAATTTATGTGCTATACATGTTACAGGAAATGTAGTAATATTTATTATTCATATTACAGTGCTATTTATGTGCTATACATGTTACAGGAAATGTAGTAATATTTATTATACATATTACAGTGCTATTTATGTGCTATACATGTTACAGGATAACATCCTGTAACATGTATAGCACATTTATATATTACACGATTATATGTATCACATATATAGTTGTGAGCATACGAGCCCGCTCGAGCCGTTGCTCACGCTTGCGGGCTCGCACAACTCACAACCCCTCCTGCCCGCTCGCTCTTAACTCCTCCCCTGCCTCTCTTAACTCCTCCCCCGCCGCTCTTAACTCCTCCTCCTCCACTCTTAACTCCTCCCCTGCTGCTCTCAACTCCTCCCCCGGCTGCTCTCAACTCCTCCCCCGGCTGCTCTCAACACCTCCCCCCTGCTGCTCTCAATTCCTCCCTGGGGAGGGACCGGCAGACATGCTGGGGACTGAGGTGAAAGAGACAGCCTGGAGGGAAAGAGAGACAAGAGGGACAGAGAGACAGGAGGGACACAGACAGGGAGAGTCAGGAGGGACACAGACAGAGAGAGAGAGAGTGACAGGAGTAACACAGAGAGAGTCAGGAGGGATACAGATAGAGAGTCAGGAGGGATACAGATAGAGAGAGACAGGAGGGATACAGATAGAGAGACAGGAGGGACAGATAGAGAGAGACAGGAGGGACACAGATAGAGAGACAGGAGGGACACACACAGAGAGAGAGTGACAGGAGTAACACAGAGAGAGTCAGGAGGGACACAGATAGAGAGAGACAGGAGGGACACAGATAGAAAGAGACAGGAGGGACATAGATAGAGAGACAGGAGGGACACAGACAGAGAGAGAGTGACAGGAGTAACACAGAGAGAGTCAGGAGGGATACAGATAGAGAGAGACAGGAGGGACACAGATAGAGAGAGACAGGAGGGACACAGATAGAGAGAGACAGGAGGGACACAGACAGAGAGAGACAGGAGGGACACAAATAGAGAGAGACAGGAGGGACACAGACAGAGAGAGAGTGACAGGAGTAACACAGAGAGAGTCAGGAGGGACACAGATAGAGAGAGACAGGAGGGACACAGATAGAGAGAGACAGGAGGGACACAGATAGAGAGAGACAGGAGGGACACAGACAGAGAGACAGGAGGGACACATATAGAGACAGGAGGGACACAGAGAGAGCGAGACAGTAGGGACACAGAGAGAGCGAGACAGTAGGGACACAGAGAGAGACAGGAGGGACACAGACAGAGAGAGACAGGAGGGACACAGACAGAGAGAGACAGGAGGGACACAGACAGACAGGAGGGACACAGACAGAGAGAGACAGGAGGGACACAGACAGAGAGAGACAGGAGGGACACAGACCGAGAGAGACAGGAGGGACACAGAGAGAGACAGGAGGGACACAGACAGAGAGAGAGACACAGGAGGGACACAGATAGAGAGAGACAGGAGGGACACAGACAGAGAGAGACAGGAGGGACACAGAGAGAGACAGGAGGGACACAGACAGAGAGAGACAGGAGGGACACAGATAGAGAGACAGGAGGGACAGCGAGAGACAGGAGGGACACAGATGGAGGGACACAGATAGAGAGATAGGAGGGACACAGGCAGAGAGAGACAGGAGGGACACAGAGAGAGACAGGAGGGACACAGACAGAGAGACACAGGAGGGACACAAATAGAGAGACACAGGAGGGACACAAATAGGGAGAGACAGGAGGGACACACAGAGAGCGAGACAGGAGGGACACAGAGAGAGACAGGAGGGACACAGACAGAGAGAGACAGGAGGGACACAGATAGAGAGACAGGAGGGACAGGGAGAGACAGGAGGGACACAGATGGAGGGACACAGGAGGGACACAGATAGAGAGAGACAGGAGGGACACAGATAGAGAGAGACAGGAGGGACAGAGAGAGACAGGAAGGACACGGATGGAGCGACACAGATAGAGAGACAGGAGGGACACAGACAGAGAGAGACAGGAGGGACTCAGATAGAGAGACAGGAGGGACAGCGAGAGACAGGAGGGACACAGATGGAGGGACACAGATAGAGAGATAGGAGGGACACAGGCAGAGAGAGACAGGAGGGACACAGAGAGAGACAGGAGGGACACAGACAGAGAGACACAGGAGGGACACAAATAGAGAGAGACAGGAGGGACACAGAGAGAGCGAGACAGGAGGGACACAGAGAGAGACAGGAGGGACACAGAGAGAGACAGGAGGGACACAGAGAGAGACAGGAGGGACACAGACAGAGAGAGACAGGAGGGACACAGAGAGACAGGAGGGACAGCGAGAGACAGGAGGGACACAGATGGAGGGACACAGGAGGGACACAGATAGAGAGACAGGAGGGACAGAGAGAGACAGGAAGGACACGGATGGAGGGACACAGATAGAGACAGGAGGGACACAGACAGAGAGAGACAGGAGGGACACAGAGAGAGACAGGAGGGACACAGAGAGAGACAGGAGGGACACGGATGGAGAGACACAGACAGAGAGAGACAGGAGGGACACGGATAGAGAGACAGGAGGGACACGGATAGAGAGACAGGAGGGACACAGACAGAGAGAGACAGGAGGTACACAGAGAGAGAGAGAGATACAGGAGGTACACAGAGAGAGAGAGAGAGAGAGAGAGAGAGAGACAGGAGGTACAGAGAGAGAGAGAGAGAGAGAGACAGGAGGTACACAGAGAGAAAAGTGGAGTGGAAGTGACAGGGGAGGGAAAGCGGGGTAGCAGAGACAAGGGAAGGGAGAGCAGGGTGGAAGAGGGAAGGGAGAGGGGTGGAAGAGACAGGGTAGGGAGAGGGGTGGAAGAGACACACGAAAGGGAAATGGGGGAAGAGACACAGGGAGGAAGAGAAGAGAAAAGAAACAGGAGGGAGGGAAGAGACACAAGGGAGGGGGAGAGGGGTTGAAGAGACACAGGAGGGAGAGAGGGGAAAGGGGACACTTGGGAGGGAGAGGGGGGAAGAGATACAGGGGTGGAGAGGGAGGAAGAGACACATGGGGGAGCTTCAAAGGTGCTTAGTAAAGTAGAGGGGGGAGTGTCTCTCATTGCGCGCCTACCGTCAAGTAGAGGGGAAAAGGTAGAGGGGGAGAGGCTCGCAATGAGCGCCAAAGGTACGGTTTGGGCCTATATGGTCCTGATTGGTCATTTAAGGTTTTTGAGGTACGGTTTGGGCCTATATGGTCCTGATTGGCCATTTAAGGTACGGTTTGGGCCTTTATGGTCCTGATTGGTCATTTAAGGTTTTTAAGGTACGGTTTGGGCCTTTATGGTCCTGATTGGTGATTTAAGGTTTTTAAGGTACGGTTTGGGCCTATATGGCCCTGATTGGTCATTTAAGGTTTTTAAGGTAAGGTTTGGGCCTATATTGGTCACACTTGGTCATTTAAGGTTTTTAAGGTACGGTTTGGTCCTATATGGTCAAACTTGGTCTGTTAAGGTTTTTGAGGTATGGTTTGGGCCTACATGGTCCTGATTGGTCATTTAAAGTTTTTAAGGTACGGTTTGGGCCTATATGGTACTGATTGGTCATTTAAGGTTTTTAAGGTACGGTTTGGGCCTATATGGTCACACTTGGTCATTTAAGGTTTTTAAGGTGTGGTTGGGGCCTATATGGTCACACTTCATTATTCAATGTTTTTAAGGTGCGGTTGGGGCCTATATGGTCACACTTGGTCATTTAAGGTTTTTAAGGTGTGGTTGGGGCCTATATGGGCACACTTGGTTATTTAATGTTTTTAAGGTGCGGTTGGGGCCTATATGGTCACACTTGGTTATTTAATGTTTTTAAGGTGCGGTTGGGGCCTATATGGTCACACTTGGTCTTTTAAGGTTTTTAAGGTGCGGTTGGGGCCTATATGGTCACACTTGGTCTTTTAAGGTTTTTAAGGTGTGGTTGGGGCCTATATGGTCACACTTGGTTATTTAATGTTTTTAAGGTGCGGTTGGGGCCTATATGGTCACACTTGGTCTTTTAAGGTTTTTAAGGTGGGGTTGGGGCCTATATGGTCACACTTGGTTATTTAATGTCTTTAAGGTGCGGTTGGGGCCTATATGGTCACACTTGGTCTTTTAAGGTATGTTTGGGGCCTATATGGTTCCGCTTGGTCTTTTAAGGTTTTTAAAGTATGGTTTTGTTCTTAAATGGTCTGATTGATTTGCTTGTTTTCTTTCAACCCCAGGTGCAAACCCTCTGTGGCAGCAGATTTGTTTGTACTCGTTGGTCAACTTACTGAACGTGAATAACCTGAGAAGAAGAGCCGACTAATGGTAAGTGTCACTGCTTTAATTTTTCTATTAATGCGTATAGGTGCAATTATGATATTGCTGTAGTCTTGTCACATGAGTTTTTTTCAATCTATATTGTATACCAATGAATTTAACACATTGTTACTTTACTTCTTGACATTGCTGCATTGCTGATCATGTATTTCAATGGGCGTTGAAAGTATAAGGTCATTGGGTGAGGCTTATAAAGGCCATTATGATGTCAGGGGGAGGAGTTATAAAAATGGGTGTTGTTTGAAAAGGGGGAGGGGCTATGTTTCGCCCTGGCGCCCCTCCAATTGAAAGTTCACCAGCCGCCACTGCATATGTTCTATATAACATTTTCCCTCTTATAATATATTATAACTAGGCTACATAATAACCATGTACAGGCAACATTTAACCACACAATAACACATAATCCCAATGTAACAATGTCATGCTCCCTTGGACATATTCCTAAATTGCTGACAATATGAGTCCTTAAACAACTAAATCATGACAACTTCTCCCCCTTCCTTTCTAGTATAGCATAGAGGATCATCCTAATGGATAATTCTCTAGCTTTACTACTTTTACTTGTCCTCCCGTCTGGAAAGTCCATCCATGTGATAGCCTCAGTGGCTCTCTGGTTACCCTGCCTCCACCTGTCAAGGGCAAATACTCTCTCCTTCCCAGTGGCCTAGTGACTTTCCCAAGCACCTGGGGAGACTTATAAGACAGCTGCCATGGAGGACCCTTCAAGGTAGTCCAGGGGAAACAGTACATCCCAGCTAGTAAGCCCAGCATAAACTTGGGAGGATCCTTACCCAGCAAAGCCCTCTCCTTCCAGGCTAGGGAGACCTCCTGTCCTGCCAATTCTGGATCAGCACTCAGTCCCATGGGTAAAATTGAAGAGTACAAGGTTCCCTTTCTCAGGCCTGAACTTTCTCCTGAATAAACTGGGATGCTGGAGTTGCAACATGGGCTAGTGACATTCTCTGGTGGCATCCATGCTGGATTAATGGGCAGTTCTGACCCAAGCCATTGTGGTTCAGTAGCCAACCTCTCTCCCAACAAGCCTGGCCATTGGCCCCTTCTTTCCATGGTTACAGGTACCCAGCCAGTGTCTTTGGGCAGCTGCAGGGGAGTCATTGTAGGGAGACCAGGAGACAAATCACAATCTGGGGTACCCTCTGGCTCTTTGGTCTCTGGATCCTCAGATGGAACCTCCTGACTCTCTCCATCTGAGACTGCCTGGTGTGTAGTTACAGGCAGCGGTTTAGAAGCAGTGGGCTACTTCCTCTTGTTCAGGCTGAAGAGCAGGGCTACTTTCATTTTCTGCTCCAGGGTCTGTGGCTGGCTCCTGGACAATGGTCATCCAAGGAACCTCTCCACTATTTCCACAGTCAATTGGTAGGGCCCAGTGCTCATTAGGTTATTCTCTTACTATAGGAGCAGGGTAGCTTTTCCCCAGTTCTTCCCCTGGGCCCGGCACTGCTGTGGTTTGGCCCTGTCCCCATTCCTCTAACTGGGTGAGACTTAGCCCCCTAAAGATAGGGACCAGTTCTTCCTCTCCCCAGTAAACCCCATGGATACCGGCATCCTTGTTATTTTGAGAATCAGGGATATCAAAATTCTCCCCACAGTCCATACATTTATTTTCTGACCCAGCCTTGGCAACATTTAGCTGGGTCCCTGTAGTACCTGTTAGGTGGTTCTGTTCCATGCCTGACTGGCATGAGCCCTCCCAGCTGGGTGGCCAACAACCATCCAGGGATGCTTCATCCAGTAAGTCTATATAATCCACCTGCAACTGTAGCTCCTGCTGGATCAAAGGCCAAAGTAGGTTAGCTGTCTGAGAGTCTGTCTCCAGTCCCAGCATGTGACAGCGCTTGGCAAACAGACACAGCTGTCTTTTCTCTGTCTCCAAGCCACAGTCTGGATCCCCATGTACTATGTCCCAAAGTGCCTCTTCCAGCCCCAATGAAAAATTATGAGGTGGTCCCAACAGATCCCACCCAATAAGCATATTGCTCTTCCAGGGCAACCTCCTCACATACTAATTCTTCCAGCCATTCCCTTAGCTCGTGACCTGGCCATAGTCCCAGGAATGCCATCCATTTATTTACAAGGCCCATTTTTATACAGTCCTTTCTAGTCACCAGAACGTTCTCTGTCTGTACTAGGGATAAGCATTTCCCTCCACAGGAGCTGAGACAGGGCCATTGCTTACCATTCTCCACTTCTCCTGTACCTCCTGTGTGATCTGTATCTGGAGTTCCCTCTGATGATCCTTGGTTGAACCTGCAGGCAATATCTCCATCCATCCTTGGTACCATCTGGACACTTCCTCCTCCTCTGCTGCAGACATCTCTTCATAAGCTGCCATCCTTCTGTGTTTTATACAGAGATCCCACCACTGCCAGCCAAATGTCACGATCTGCTTCTTCCAGGGGGCTTGATATGAACCTAGTTCAAACCTACCCCAGCAGAATCATGTATTTCCTGTCCTCTGTGACACAAAAGATGGCTTCTGAAGAGGTACAGGCAGAGAATACTGCATACAGGTTACAAGTTGCCCATGGCAAGACCACTCCCCAAGTCAGGATACAACACACAGAAATAGTCTCACACTTTGTTTATGTGAAAACTATCTCTCAACATATCTATACTACATATATACAATACCACACACTTGTATATGTGTGATGTCAGCCCATCTGGCTTGCAACCTTGGGCTATCAAAGCTCTTGAGATCAAATTCACCAGAAATCTAGTGAACAAACCTTTATGTTAAACGCAAGTGTTTGCTTAGGACTACTTGAAGTACATGCAATTGTCTTGACCCAAGGTCTGTATGTGAGTGTGCAATAATCTGCAGCTAACTTCTTTGAAGAGCATTTCTACCAATTCCACATATGTTCTATATAACATTTACTCTCATATAATATATTATAACTAGGCTACATAATAACCATGTGCAGGCAACATATAACCACACAATAACACATAATCCCAATGTAACAATGTCATGCTCCCTTGGACATATTCCTAAATTGCTGACAATATGAGTCCTTAAACAATTAAATCATGACAATACCTATATTTAAGAAGGGAGCAAGAGCAAATCCAGGGAATTATAGACCAGTGAGTCTCACTTCGGTAGTGGGAAAGCTTTTAGAAGGGTTAATAAGGGATAATATACAGGAATATGTCTATTCAAACAGAATTTTAAGTAGGAGCCAACATGGATTTATGAAGGATAGGTCATGTCAAACAAACCTAATTAGTTTCTATGAGTAGGTTAGTAGGAACTTGGATGAAGGCAACTCAGTGGATGTAGTCTTATTTGAATTTTACAAAGGCTTTTGATACAGTGCCATATGGGAGACTATTGAGCAAACTAAACAGCAACATACTCTGATTGGACTAATGTGGTAAGTGGGGTTCCTCAGGGTTCAGTATTAGGTCCCCTCCTTTTTACATATTTATTAATGACTTGGAAGTGGGATTGGAGTGTGGTGTCTACATTTTTGCTGATGACACAAAGTTGTGCAAGGTAATTCAATCATAAAATGATGTACTTTCCCTCCAAAGGGATTTGCATAAATTAGAGGAATGGGCATCTAAGTGTCAGATGAGATTTCATATGAATAAAAGTAAAGTTATGCATCTGGGAAGGAAAAATAGCCATGCAATCTATAATCCTAATGTAGCAAATCTAGGGGTATCAGATATTGAAAGGGATGTGGGAGTACTTGTGGACAACCACCTAGGTAACAGTGCTCAATGCCAAGCAGCAGCTGCAAAGGCAAGTAAAATATTAGCATGTATTAAGAATTAAAAAGCTGTTTACAAGTGGATTTACCTTACAAGTAAAGGCTGATAAATTGCAGAGTGCACTAAGTGTGCCCAGGTGAGAGGGGTGTGGCTTGACTGTTAAACTAGGATAAAGGATTTGTGAGCTGGTTTGGGGCCTGTTTACAAGTGGATTTACCTTACAAGTAAAGGCTGATAAATTGCAGAGTGCACTAATTGTGCCCAGGCGAGAAGGCAGAAGTTAATAGAAACCGGAGAAGGGGAACTTGTGAGCTTGCGAACATTTTCAGTATCAAGTGCAATTCTAGTAAAAGCCTAGGAGTTTAAATAAAAGGAGGGCCTTCAACGAAAAGGGAGGGCAGATTTATAGTGCAAAGGAGGAAAACTTTATATAAATATATTATATTATATTCTTTATTTTTCCCACTGAAATTTCGTAGACAATAATAATAATTATGAGTCAGTCCAGTGGCAACCTTATTCAGTGTACATCCTGTCAAATGTATGCACTACTGGAACAGATGATCCAGGGTCCATACCTCTGTGACAGGTGTGAGCATGTTGCCTCTTTGGAAGCTCAAATTGAAGATCTGGAGAGGAGAATTGCAGCACTTAGTGATATTGCTCCACTGGAAAGGGAGTTGGTGCTCACGGAGCACAGTTTAGCTGGGCCTAGTATGGAGGGAGGAGCTGGGGCTAGTGAGGATGGCCAGGAAGGTAGCTGGGTTACAGTTAGAAGGGGAATCAGAGGGTACAGGAGGAGGCAGGCCAGTTCTGAGTTGGCAAACAACAACAGATTTGCCAGATTGAGTGAAACTGTTGGCGATGTCCATTCAGGAATGGCAATGCCAGATAGAGCTGTTCCCTCTAACAGCCGGGCGAACAGCTCTACTGGAGAAGAGGGAGGGCAGAATAGGCAGAGCAACAGACATGTTTTGGTGGTAGGGGACTCTATTATTAGGAAGGTAGACAGGGTAATTTGTCACCCAGATCCCAGCAATCGAACAGTTTGCTGTCTCCCGGGTGCTCGGGTTCGGCATGTTGTGGATCGGGTGGATAAATTATTGGGAGGGGCTGGTAATGAACCGGCGGTCTTGGTACACATTGGTACCAATGACAAAGTTAGTGGAAGATGGAGCGTCCTAAAGAATGATTTTAGAGAATTAGGGAATAAGCTTAAAGCAAGGACCTCCAAGGTAGTATTTTCTGAGATACTACCAGTGCCACGTGCTAGCCCAGGGAGGCAGAAAGAGCTTAGGGAGGTTAATGCGTGGCTAAAAAAGTGGTGCAGTGCAGAGGGTTTTGGGTTTTTAGAGCACTGGGCTGACTTCTCACTTGGGTACAATCTCTATAGCAGGGATGGATTGCACCTTAATGATGAGGGCGCTTTTGTGCTAGGGAATAGGATGGTAGAACGGCTGGGGGAGTTTTTAAACTTGTAGGTGGGGGGGAGGGACTATATAGAAGTATTGGGGTAAATAGGGTAGAGAGGGAAAGGGATGCATTATTTACCCATGGGGGAGGAGAAGGGGGGAGGGTTACAATAGAAAGTAGGGAGATATTAATAGGGGCCTCAAATACAGTGGCAGGCACTTCACATCAGCAGAGCCATAGCAACATAAAGTGTATGATTGCAAACGCAAGAAGTTTGCCTGGGAAAATGGATGAGCTAGAAATATTAGCAGTACAAGAAAAATGGGGCTTAATAGGCATTACGGAAACATGGTGGGATGAATCTCATGACTGGACTGTTAATCTGGATGGTTATAACCTATTTAGGAAAGATAGGGGAAATGGTAAAAGAGGAGGAGGGATCTGTCTTTATGTTAAGCCTGAATTTAAGCCTATAGTTAGAGAAGATATTTATGCTGGCACTAACGGCATCATTGAATCCTTGTGGGTTGAGCTAAATAGTGGAGGAGCTAATTCTAAATGCATATTGGTGGGAGTATGCTATAAACCCCCAAATATAGCTGAAAGTGAGGAAATACAATTATTGTTACAGATTGGAAATGCAGCTAAGCATGGGCAAGTTCTAATAATGGGAGACTTTAATTACCCTGATATAAACTGGATAAACGAGACCAGCAGCTCAGCTAAGGGGAGCAGGTTCTTGAGTACACTCAGGGATCATTATCTAGCCCAGGTAATACAAGAACCTACTAGAAATGGGGCCATCTTGGATTTAGTCATCACAAGTAATATTGATATAATATCAAATGTAAAAATAGGGGAACCCTTGGGGAACAGTGATCACAACACAGTCTCATTTGAGATTGAATACAAAAAACAGAGTTGTAAGGGGCCAACAAAAACTCTAAATTTTAAAAGGGCTAACTTTAATGGGCTACGGGCAGCAATACAACATATAGACTGGGA
The DNA here is from genome assembly GCA_027410445.1 of Discoglossus pictus. Classification (NCBI taxonomy): domain Eukaryota; kingdom Metazoa; phylum Chordata; class Amphibia; order Anura; family Alytidae; genus Discoglossus; species Discoglossus pictus. The sequence continues at coordinate 266,052,373 of CM050163.1, read as the reverse complement.
CAAAGAACTTACAGGGAAGAATACTGAAAATAAATGGACAACATTCAAATCCTTACTAAATAAACATACTCATCAGCATGTACCATGTGGAAATAAAATAAATAGGAGTAAATCACATCCCATGTGGCTTAACAATGACTTAAAGATCATGATGAGGAAAAAGAAATATGCATTTAAATTATACAAGAAGGAGGGAACAGAGGCATCTTTATGTGACTATAAGGAAATCAACAAGGCTTGCAAAAGGGCTATTAGACTGGCTAAAATAGAAAATGAGAAGTCAGTTGCAATGGAAAGTAAGACTAACCCTAAAATATTTTATAAATATATTAATGGGAAGAAGGCCAGGAAGGAATCGATAGGACCATTACAATGTGACACAGGCCATCTGATAATTAGTGACCAGGAAAAGGCAGATGAGCTAAATAGGTTCTTTTTGTCGGTTTACACAAGGGAGGTACCAGTGGTTGGGACACTGCAACATAATGGGGCTACACTACCTTCACTAAATAATTGGTTAACGCAGGAAGAAATACAAAAGAGGTTGGAGAAAATAAATGTTAATAAAGCCCCAGGTCCTGATGGAATACATCCAAGGGTACTGAGGGAGCTGGGTTCTGTAATAGCCAAACCATTATATCTAATCTTTAAAGACTCGCTCACTACAGGGTCTCTACCAGATGACTGGAGAAAAGCAGAGGTGATACCTATATTTAAGAAGGGATCTAGAGCAAATCCGGGGAATTATAGACCAGTGAGCCTCACTTCTGTAGTTGGGAAGCTTTTAGAAGGGTTAATAAGGGACAGAATACAAGAATATGTCTATTTGAACAGGATCATAGGTAGCAGTCAACATGGATTTATGAAGGAAAGGTCGTGTCAGACCAATCTAATTAGTTTTTATGAGGAGGTTAGTAGGAACTTGGATCAGGGCAACTCAGTGGATGTAGTCTTTTTAGATTTTTCAAAGGCATTTGATACAGTGCCACATGGAAGACTAGTGAGCAAACTAAGGGATACAGGGATTGCAGTAAATATCTGCTCATGGATCGAGAGCTGGCTAAAAGACAGGAAGCAAAGGGTTGTTGTAAATGGAACATACTCCGATTGGTCTAATGTGATAAGTGGGGTTCCTCAGGGCTCAGTATTGGGTCCTCTCCTTTTTAACATATTTATTAATGACATTGAAGTAGGACTCGAATGTAGTGTCTCCATTTTTGCTGATGACACTAAGTTGTGCAAGGTAATAAAATCAGATAATGATGTACTTTCCCTACAAAAGGATTTGCATAAATTAGAGAAATGGGCGGCTAAATGGCAGATGAGATTTAATACAAATAAATGTAAGGTTATGCATTTGGGAAGGAACAATAGCCAAGCAATCTATAATCTTAATGGAGCAAATCTAGGGGTATCAGATATTGAAAGGGATTTGGGAGTACTAGTGGACAACCACCTAGGTAACAGCGCTCAAAGCCAAGCAGCGGCTGCAAAGGCAAATAAAATATTAGCATGTATTAGGAAGGGTATAGAAGCCAGGGAAGAAGATATAATTCTGCCACTATACAAATCTCTAGTACGCCCTCATTTGGAATATGGAGTACAATTTTGGGCACCACCTCACAAAAAAGACATTTTAGAGCTGGAAAAAGTACAGAGAAGGGCTACAAAACTAATAAGGGGAATGGAGGGGCTAAGTTATGAAGAAAGACTAGCAAAATTAAACTTATTTTCGCTAGAAAAAAGGCGTCTAAGAGGAGATATGATTACGTTATTTAAATACATCCAGGGTCAATATAAGGCCTTGTCAAGTGAACTTTTTGTAGCAAGAGATTTTCAACTGACAAGAGGACATCCTTTGAGGTTAGAGGAAAAAAGATTTCACCTTAAACACAGAAAAGGGTTCTTCACAGTTAGGGTGGTTAAACTGTGGAATTCTCTACCAAAGGAGGTGGTGACAGCGAATTCGCTAGACAACTTCAAAAAGGGGTTAGATATATTTCTGAATAAAGAGGGCATTCAAGGCTATCCTAGATAACTAGCAAGGAATATTGATCCAGGGAGAAATTTGATCGCCAGTTTCTGGGGTCAGGAAGGAATTTTGCTTTTTTTTCCCCTTATGAGACAATTGGCAAAGTTTCAATGGGTTTTTTTTTTATGTTTGCCTTCCTCTGGATCAATTAACAATAATTAACAATTAACAATAATAATAAATAGTCCAAATTAAAAAGATCAATAGAGATCTAAAAAGGTTGAACTTGATGGACTAACTCTTTATTCATTCTACAATACTATACTATTAATAATTATTTAATCAATAATTTAATTAATAACTAATCCGCATATTGCAGATCAGAGGAGATCTTAACAGGTTGAACTTGATGGACTGAAAGTCTTTTTTCAACCTTAATTACTATGTAACTATGTAACTATAAGAAGGGTATAGAAGCAAGGGAAGCAAATATAATTCTCCCACTATACAAATCCCTAATACGCCCTCATTTGGAATATGGAGTACAATTTTGGGCACCACTACATAAAAAGGACATTTTACTGCTGGAAAAAGTACAGAGAAAGGCAACAAAGCTAATAAAGGGAACGGAGGGGCTACGTGAATGAAGGGAACTTTTTGTGCCAAGAGGTTTTCAACTGACAAGTAAAAAGATTTCGCCTTAAAAAAGAAAAGGGTTCTTCACAGTAAGAGTGGTTAATCTGTGGAATTCTCTACCACAGGAGGTGGTGACAGCAGATTTGATAGATAACTTTAAAAAGGGATTGGATATGTTTTTGAATAAAAAGGTCATTAAGGGCTATCCTGGATAAATAGAGAGGGAATATTGATCCAGGGATGCATCGTTTTTTTTTTGTTTTTGTTTTTTATTAATTTATATTATTTTTACAAAAATATAACAATGCATCATATAAACATCATAAATAAGATTAATAACAAAGTGCATTGAGATAAACAACAAGGAAAAGAGAGCATACCATTCACATGCCATATCATCTAAAAAGGCATTCACTCTGCATGCATACACATTCATTTGTATGATCCCAAATGTTGAATATCAAATTGACAAAGAAAGCAAGAAAAAAAAAACAGGAAAGAGAAAAATAAAAAAGATATTTCAAAAAGAGACCAAGCCGGGAACAGCAAAAATTTCCATTAGGCAAGCAAAAAAAAAAAAAATTAATATGTAGAAGTTTTAGCAACCCCATTGTGGACAGAGTCCCAGATTTTCCACTTTAAAATGTTATTGCGAGAGGTGCTTGTCCCTTCACAATTAGTTTGTAAATCTCTTACTGGTTGAATCATTAGTAAGATTTCATTCCAAGTAGAAATTTTATTAGATTTCCAGCGAGAAATGATTGATCTTTTTATTGACATACAAATTAAAATAATGAAAGCTTTATTGTCTATATTTATCACATTTGGGAAAATATGCAACAAACTACATTGTGGTAAAAAGGGATGTTTAAAATCTATAGAACGTTCAATAAACTCAAAACTTTCAAACCATAAGGGTTTAATTAATGGGCATTCACAGAATGTATGGAGAAAATCACCATACATGCCACATTGCCTCCAACACATACTGTCTTGAAGATTATGTGAAAACTGGTAAATTTTAGAAGGCACCATGTACCACCTATTTACCAGTTTGATATGGAGTTCTCTATCAGAAGGGTGTTTAACCATTCTGTTTGTCCCATACAGTGAGGATTCCCATATCTCCCAAGAACAGGAGATACCAAGATCCCTTTCCCAGTTTTCCATGCCAGATGTTTTCTTAAGCACCAAGGGCCTCCCTATAATATTATAACATTTAGATAATAAACTGCTATAATTGCTAGAATTAATACGTTTTTCCAAAGATGTCAAACAACCCTCAGCGCTGCTTGATGGATATCGTGCGGATAAAAGCACAGAGAGTTGTTTAACTCTTAACCAACAATTAGGAGGAAGCCCATAGTTGGAAAGCAATTGATCTAAAGAGAGCAAACGGCCCTCATAATATAGATCTTTTATACATAATACCACTAGCTCTGTCTCAGAACACAAACCGGGCTTGTGAAAAGTAAGAACTGGGAGATTTTGAATTAAGGTGCTAGTTGTTGGAATAAGCTGGTATTTGTTATTCATTAGTCTCCACGAATTATAAATGTTCTTAACAATCTGCGAGCCAACTACAAAGTCTTTAGATATCTTGTTGCCCATAAAAAATAAGAATTTAAGATCCATACAAGGTACCAAAGCTTTCTCATTTTGGGACCAAACATAGGACCCACTTGAATTGAGCCATTTTAGTGCATGTGCCAGCATAGTGGCATCATGATATAACTGCAACATGGGATAAGATAATCCACCCTGAGAAAATACTCTGGAAAGAGTTAATCTCTTAAGTCTAATATGTTTTGAGGAGTGGATGAACTTATCTATAATAGATTGAATTTTTTTAACCGGATATTGAGAAATTCTAACCGGTATGCAGCTAGTAAGATAATTAAATCTAGACAGAAGAGCCATTTTGGTAATGGCAATTTTGCTGCTGAAGGATGCTTTCACTCCCTCCCAACCATTTAAAATATTTAACCATTTACAATAGAGGGCATTATAATTAATTGTGATCATATTTTTAAACTTTTCTACAAAAATAATACTCAGATGCGTGAAAGAATTGGAATTCCAATTGAATGGGTAAGCTTCCTTTAGAGGTCTTCTACAATTTTCAGAGAGATTTATCGCTAAAGTATCCGATTTTTGTAAATGAAGTTTGTAATTTGATATTAAACTATATTCATTAAACAATAACATCAATGCTTTCAAAGATTCGCCAGGGCATGTAATCGATAACACTATGTCATCAGCAAAAAGAGATATTTTGTGTTCTCTCTCGCCCAACCGAATGCCACGGATGGCTAGATTAGATCTAATAGCTACTGCCAATGGCTCTATCAATAAAGCAAATAGGATGGGAGATAGAGGACACCCTTGCCGGGTTCCATTTGATATCCCAAAAGAGCGAGAATGAAAACCAAAATTAGATAGTGACGCAGAAGGGGATTTATATAAAGCCCCTATCGCGTGAGAACCAAAGTTTCCCAAACCAAACTTCCTCAAAGTAAGATCCATATAGTCCCACCCTACCCTATCAAAAGCCTTTTCAGCATCTAATGAGAGGAATAGGGTGGGAGCCTTTATCGCTTTTGAATAACAAATCAGATTAGATAGTTTTCTAACATTATCCGAACCGGAACGGCCGGAAATAAAACCCAGCTGGTCAATGTCTATCAATTTATGAATAACTTTTTGAAGCCTAATCGACAGAATTTTAAAGTATAACTTAACATCTACATTCAATAATGATATAGGTCTATAGCTAGAACAGAGATGTGGATCTTGTTTAGGTTTGGGAATCATAATTACACTAGCATTAACCATTTCTGGAGAAATAGCCACTTCAGTTTTGATTTCATTAAATAAATCCGTAAGATAGATACATAATGTTGAAGAGAAATAAAAAAAAAAAATTGCTAAATCCGTCAGCCCCGGAGTGGTATAAGATTTTAATTTAGAGAGTTCCTCCCTAACTTCCTGAGCAGAGATAGGGGTGATCAATTCATCTAGCTCTGTTGGGGAAATAACGGGGAGCTTGAATTGCTCCAGAAAGGTTTGAATTTGCAATATTGACGGTTTATGGAAATCATTATCCTTAGATAAATTATAATGATTATCGTAATAATTAGCAAACAAATTGGCGATCTCCTAAGGGCACATCGTAGGTTGGCCATTATTCATTATGTAATCGATTCTTCTCCCTAAAGATTTCTGTTTGATTTTATATGCCAATAATTTACTACTTCTATTATCTTGATGGTAATAAACCTGTTGCATACGCCAAATCCTTTTATCTGACAAAAGTTGATTAATTTTATTTACTTTGCTCTAAATCTTTTTAATTTCAACCAATATGGAATCTCTAGTATCCTTTTTATTCATGGTCTCCAGTTTATTTAAATTAATATAAAGCTCTCTAAGGGACTCTCCTCTTTGTTTCATAACCTGGGACCTTAATTTTATCAATACACCCCTAATGAAGGCTTTGTAAGCATTCCAAAGAACCCCCTTAGAGGAGACTGTGCCTTTGTTCAATTCAAAAAATTTGGCTGACTCTTCAATCAGAAACTGTTTTCTAGATTCCTCCTTAATTAGGTAATCGTCTAGTTTCCAACGTGGACGACCAGTTTTGTACAGATTAAAGTTAACCTCCATGGAGATACAGGCATGATCTGAAAGAACTATTGAACCGATATCAACCTTAATAATATTGTTCATAGTAATACTATTGACCAAAAACAAATCAATACGAGAATATACCTTATGCACATTAGAGTAAAAAGTATAGTCCCGTTGACCTGGATTCAGGACACGCCATGCATCAAATAAGTTGATACCATTGAACCAATTGGAAAATGTAAGTGCTACATTCTGAATTCTATATAAGTTTTTACAAGTTTTTTTAGATTTTCTATCTTTTTCAAAGTTAGGAATAACATTGAAATCTCCTGCCACAATCAATGAACCATAGGTAAACATTTTGATAGAAGCCCCAAGACGATTAAAAAAATGTAGCTGATTGTTATTGGGGGCATATAGGTTAACTAAAGTGACTTTATGGCCATTTATAGATCCCCCCCACAGAATATAACGTCCGTGGGGATCTAAAATACAAAATTCCTCTACTAGAGGTAAATTATTTTTAAAAAAAATTGCAACACCACGTGATTTTTTGTTGAAAGTAGAGATATGTTTGAGCCCAAAAAAAGGAATTACCCAGTTTTAGAATGAGCCCAATGGGTCTCCTGCCAAAACACAATATCTGCTTTTTGTTCTTTGCAAAATCTAAATAACGTATGTCTCTTGCCAGGGGAATTTAAGCCGTTAGAGTTAAAGCTCAAGATTTTTAAAGCCATACAAATAAAAAATAAATGAATGAAATAAAATCAACTTTGTCATCAATAAGCTCTCCTGGGGAACAACCAATCTAATTACAGACATACCATATCTCAGGTACTTTATCCCAGTCCAAAGACTAGGAAAAGGAAAAGTACATGTTGGCCTCATACTGACATACTGCAAACACAACCACACATAAACACATCTAGGCTGCCTCACAGAGTAGCGGCAGCCTATACAAGCAGGGCTAAACGCCAGTGTTAACAAATGGAAGGCCTACTGTAATGGGAGACATCCGCCCCCGTGGGAGTATTTAAATACAAAAATAAATAAGTACAAAAATAAGCAAATAAATAGAGAAACAAAACCAGCTCAACTATCGACCTGGCACCCAAAACATTTGTAAAATTCGGATGGAAAAAAAACGTGCCTACACAGCTAGATTATAAGAGATAGTCCAACATCTCCTTATATACAAATTGTAAAAAATATAAAATATAAAACACACAATATCAGAAGGAGAAAGAAAAAATCCTTTCAAGAAAGTGCAAAATAATTTTTACATTAATCTTCTTATTCAGTGAAATTATTTCAAATTGTAAACACATAGTGATAACTAATCTAATTATAAGTGTTGCTTTGTCCAATAAAGAGCAAATATATAATTCAGAAGATATCATCTCAACAGTTCATGTAGATATATGTAAGCTTGACAGAAGAGAGAACCCTTCTTTTGGAGAATTGATTTTATGTCCAATAGAGTCTATTTGGATTGACAAACCAGTTGAAAAAGTCCATTTATAGACCAGACCCTTTTTCCTAAGGATTTGAATTAATTGAGCAAATTCACGTCTTCTGCTTAGTGTTGCTGGAGAGAGATACGCAAATATTTTAATAAATTCGTATGGGGAATCAAAAGATTTAACTTTATAACTGGCCTTCACAATATTCTCTTTTGAGGGGAAAAAATGAAATTTGACCATAACATCTCTAGCTCCTTTATTTTGTAAATATAATGGAAGAGGGATACGGTATATCACATCAAATTTATTTTCCAGATTGGCAAAAGAGGGAACCAAAGAAACAAAAAATGTAGAAACATAATCTGGTAGATCAGAATTTTTGATTGTTTCTGGTATACCCCTTAAACGTAAATTAGAGCGTCTTGATAGATCTTCCAGTTTGATAATTTGGTTATTTAACTCTTTAACCTTTTCTTCTAGTTTGTTGTTCCGTGTTGCCATAGAGTGATAATCCTGAGTTAAATTATCCAGCTTAAATTCTAATTCTAAGGTTCTGTTGTTAACATCTCTTATTGCTTTAGCATTATCCATAATTTGCTGTTTAATATCTAAAATCGTAAATCGATATGAAATTTCTACAGTTCCCCAAAGACGCACTTGCGTTCAAACCCGTAAACAGCAAATGTAGCCCAAAATATTACGGGCTCCAAATAGGACCTGCAAAGGGTTTACAGACAAGTCCTTAACACTGTAAAAGACAATATAAGCACACCACTGGATTTCAAAATATGAGAAAGCAATTAAATACATTAGAATTCATTGCACAACAATCCTCAAATAAAACATTGGCATTTAAAAAAAAAATTGTCATATATTGGAAACGGTCATGTCATAGTATGCCAATATAAAAAGCCTTGCTGCAACATGCATAAAGCAATTAAAGACACACTACCTTATTAAATTGCAACACAAAAACATGAAACTGCCTGCCATATTAACCCTTTCTCACTCACAGAGGCTCTCATGTGGACCCTAATACATAAATATAATTGCATATACATCGCACTCATCACATCTACATTGAGAAAATAATTAGTGGCCAAATTACACTGCCACATCACATATATCAAGTACCAGGGGAACATTTTAGATTTGGTTGTTCAGTTCTTCAGTCATGTCTGACTCTCTGTGACCCTATGGACTGCAGCACATTCAGCCATGTCTCTGTCTGTGCTTTTCCACAAGGTTTGCATGCCAAAGATACTGGAGTGGGTTGACAGTTCCTTCTCCAGTGAAATGCAATTTGTCTGACCTCTCTGCTATGACCTGCCCACCCCTTCACCACCCTAATGTAGCGATCCAGAAGGGGAACATACACCACACTAATCTACTCTAACACACATGGAGGCTGTGCAGAGGCACGTGGAGCAACAGCCAACTCATCTCCATCAGGGTTAATCTACATTACGCCCATCCTGGAAAGTCCCACGCCATTGCTGGTGGCCATGTGCCAAGATGTATACCCATTATCATTTGGTAAAATCCCATCAAGTGTTTTGTTATCAATCAATTTACATTATCACCTGTATATTATTATCAGGCCTTCAGGAGAATATTGATACTCCACAGTATCAAAAATTGGACCTGTCATGTTTATTATCCCTATATATATATATATATATATATATATATATATATATATTATATATATATATGTATATATATATATATATAACTTAATATATAATTATATTATTAGCATTATATGTATTAATCTATTGCGTAGTAACTAGGGCTTATTAGTTTACATATATAGGAATGTGACACGAATGTGATATATGTGGATGTCCCAAAACCCCAACCATTGAAAACACGCTGACACAGTGCTAACAGTAAAACAAAGCTTTATTTCATACATAGAGCTCATGCAGAAATGTACATTATTATCATGGGTGTGGTGTGGGCGGATCCAGGAAGGGCAAGAGGCTTTTGGGAAAAAACAGGATACCTAAAGAGGGTAATGTCATAGTCTAGAATAATCATGATGCATAGCACCTACCAGGGTCACATGTGGTCACTACATTACTGCAACCGGAATCTGATGAAAAAAAGTATCATCAGAAATTCCTCCATTTAACTGAAGAAACCATTAGTGTGCATAGCACTTACAGCTTGTCTATATCTGCCAATGAAACAGATGCTTAAACCTCTGGACTGTGTAATCCAATCCAGTTTCACACGTACAGTGTGTTCACTAAACAAAAACCTGAAAAAAAGTGATAACAAAAAAAAAGGCAGGGGAGGATAAAAAGAAGAAAAACATGCATGTACAGTACAGTGCTAAATACTGTAACAATATACCAACTCACCTGATTTCCATCTGCAAGCATTACTAACCATTAGCTAGTTCTCTGGAGAACTCACTGGCCATGACCATTAATAATCATGTGTCGTCTCACAATAAATGCTGTGACCAGTGTCAGTGGTCAATGTGTACTATCAAAATTGATATAACATCCATCAGCTATATAGGTGTTAGCACATGTTAAAGGATACTCATGATATCAGCAGTATGGGAAAATACCCAATAATACGGAGAGTACACAAAGGTCAGCAGACAGATTCAATGTTATTTACATCACACACAAGGATCTGTTCTCAGACTGATATTGAGGTCAGGATCACATGCTTCACTACTGTATATATTAATGCTGGTTGTCATTAACATGCCATTGTGAGACTTTGCAAGTCCACCGCCATAGTGGTATTAGTCTACATATAAGCTAATAACAATCTTGTCTTACATATTTGGATATATGATAATTTTAATATTGTGGGAGCTACATGTTAAGGGGGGGGGGCTGTCATTGAAGGAATTTCCACCTGAGAGGTACTGGGAAACTCTTACACTTAAAAAAAGATAGGGACTGCAGAATATCTTCTCAAGAGCATTCCTCAATGACCATCAATTGGTAAAATGTTAAACAGAACCCTACGTGTCCACAGATAAGAGGATCATGGACCATGTGATGGGAGGTAGCCATCTGCATACAAAATATCACTGTCACACAGGACAAGATCCAAGACTCTTTAGCCAGGCTAGATTAGGTTAACATTTGGACCAATAGATTGTCACTGAGGAGTGCTGTTGAGAAGGCACAAACATCTGTGCAGCCCCTAGGTCCTCCTCAGCCAGGCATCAGGGCTCCAATCCCCCATGTGCGGCTGCCATCTCACAGGTGCTGGGGATGGAGGCGGCAGGGGAAGGCACCCCCCCCCCCCCCCATGAGGCAGCGGCACAAGCAGTGGCAGTGCTGGTGGCGGTGTTGGAGGCATGGGGGGGAAATGAGGAGGGTCCAGGCTGCGGATGCGCAGGGGACGCCTCCGGGGTGGATGCGGCAGGGCTGTGGACCAGAGCGCGGCGAACTGTATCTGTTGTCACATGCTGGACCACACTGGCAAGGTAGGACTCAGTCATGAGATGGTGCCTCCTCTCCTCACTATTGCACCTTGCAAGGCTGCTCATAAGCTCCCGGTGACTGGAGGAGATACTGGCCTGGATCCCTTGCAGACACTCCAGGATCTGCCTCAACACGGCCAGCATCTCCTAATGAGCAGCCTGGCTTGGTGGTGGTGGGGAGGGAGGTCTGGCTGCTGGGCCCATTGGTGGATATGGAGGTACCAGAGGTAGTGGTGGTGGCCCGGGGGGGGGGGGGGGTTTGGAGGCTGTTGCCTGGCCGGTGCCTGGCTCCATTTTGCTGGTGGCAGTGGATCTGATGGTGGGAGCCAGGACAACGAACCGGAGGGGGGAGGAGAAGGTGGGGGCATGCCCCTATCGTCCCTCCAAAAGGTGTGCCCCATTGATGGCTGCAGCTGCTAGGGGGACAGTGGGGTTGAAGGCCACTGGTGTGGCATAAAGGCCAAAAAGTGGCCCCACTGCCCAGGTGAAGTCGTCCTCCTCACCAGGGCGTGGAGCTTGTGCTGGTCCCACCTCCCCCTGCGCCGGATCCTGCTGGGTGGATCCTGCTGGGTGGTGGCTCCGTATCCTACACTGCGCCTTGGAATTTAATAGGACCCCAGATGTAGTCTCAGTACCCCAAAAGAGAACAAGGTAAATAGGTATCTTTGCCATGAAAACCATATGGAGCAAAACAAAAAACACAGATGCCTGGCATGCTACGTCTGTATGGTCATCGAGAGTCGGCAAGACTGAACGTCTGAACAACAACAACAACAAATTGGTAGTAAAGAGCGCAATTTAGTATTTTGAAGTATAACATGGTATGAATACTGTGAGATAGGGACACATTACCTGCTTAAAATGGAAGTATAAGCATAGTTGTTTCTATAAGATTTGTCTCTCAGGTAAGGGCTTAGGAATCGAAAATATCTTGAGTGACAGAGTTTTATTCTGTTCTGAAGTAAAGGTGTGTAAAGGGAGGCAAGGAGTGGTATAGCACTTTATTAAATTATCTATGACAAAGGCAAGATATATAGCTGGGGGATCAAAATAGTCAACTGAAAAATAAGAGAAAAACTCCAATGTAAGTTTACGAGAGGGGGGGGGAGAGAGAATTATTTAATTACAGAATAAAATATATATTTGTATTTGTGCTCATTCTATCAAAACAGATACCTGTTGGGATCTATTTTGTTATCTAAGCAAATGTTTTCTTGTATAATACGTAAGGTATAAAAAGGCAAAAAATTACATAGGATCTCTTGCGATAAAAATTCTAGTTATACACTAAACATCACAGAAAGGAAAGCTTAGAGAAAGAAACAGTAGCACACCTCAAAATAATATGGAAATATAGTATTACACTTGTTAAAACAACTACAAAGGAATGTATTTATACTTACCTGAGACATATTATTTTTGCCTTGCTTTTCAGGCTTAAATATGGCTTTATTCTGGCTTTTGATTGGCAGAAATAGCTGTCAATCATATTTCAACCAATAAGAATTGAGTAATGCGGGTAACCCTTCTGAACAGATTGAAAAGGTCCATTGTTTTACTGCAGCTTTAGGGGCTATGAGGGGTCCTTTTGGACCCCATGGGGGTAATTTTACATGGAAACCCATGGTTGTAGGGGTTAATATTAAGTGCCATGGGTACTGTTGGGGCAGTATTAACCCCTTAATGGTGTCAGCTATGAGAAATCAAGCCTCATATCTGACTCAATTAACATGTTAAACGGATCATAGTGTCAGATCTGGTGCTTGTTGATTTCATTTTGTATGTCTCTACTGGTAGGTTTCAATACACGTAGGATTTTTGTGCCTTCTGAGGCCTTACGTGTCCTCAAAAGGTAATATGTTCCACTTAAATGTTAGTTTGGCGTGGCTTTGGGGAAAATTTGAATGGGACAACTACATCTAAATTGTGTGTTTTGAACTTTTTAGGGCTACTTTACGTGCACTTCTGGTAGGACTGCTAAATCTGGGGATTGGAAAAGCTACATGGTGATTTATGAGTCAACTTGACTCGTAAATCAGCTCTGAAAAAGATTGGAATGGGGCCCTTAGAGACTAAACACAATTTCACAAAGACACATAAAATGTTTTAGAGCATTACAACTTGTAACTGTATGAGTACATAGGACATTATGAATTCTTGATAATCCAGGACACATGGGCCAAAATGAAAAAGTAGAACCAACTGCTTTTCATTAAAATAACAATCTGAAATGAAAAGAAAAATATATGTTTGAAAACGTTAAATCTGTCTAAGAATATAAATAAGCTGGGAAAAAAGTAATTATGGCACCTTATAATTATTTTTTTTATTTATTTTTTTAAACCTAGTGCCTCTGCTAGATCTTGGAGTCATATGATATATTGGTGGAAGTTGTGTGTGAGAGTGGGCGGTTTAAATTCCTAGAAAACAATACTTGCATTTCATGATGCAAGAAACCTGCTTCTGGATCTATGAGCGGGACAGGGATGTTGTGTCAAGTTCAGTCAGATTCAATTGTCTAACAAAGCCGATTCCTCCTCCTTCCACTGCTAAAAAAAACACATCCATGATCCAGCTCTTATGTAGTGATGTAACAAATACAAAATTGATTCCACTACTCGTAGAAAGTCTCCAAAATGTCTGATTTTCACCGTTTTAATGTCCACTGTTCACACAGCTGATAATATTGATAGTTTGTTACATAAGCTAGTAATTAAAAACTTGGAATATATTGATAATATTTAAAACATTAACAACGCTGATTGCTAGAAATCACTAGTGGTTTTCCTTTCAGGACACGCTAATAGGCGAAAATGATCTGTGCCAGCCCCCAAAAAATGTCTTGTGTTGCTAAACCAATAGAAGGTAATATTTCACCATGCAAGTGGGAGAGAAAGAAAAGAGGAGAAAGAGCCTATGTTCCTCAAAAGGATCCTCCTCACTAGGCATATAGCGGTGAAACGGCGGTCAGGTACATTAAACAGATTTCCAGCCAAGCAATGCTGCCTGTATGGGGCATGCTAGTTAAAATATAAATCCTTGTTGTAGAACTTAAATACAGGTATTTCCCGCTTAATGCTACCCCTTCTAGCATTGATTCCCTATAATGTTGTTTTCCCTGTAATTCCCTGCTCGGTGCCAAACCCTGCTATAGCTGTTTTTTGGTCGTCGATCCCTGATGAACCTTGTGCCCTGCTATAACACTGTTTTTTACCTTGTGGGACCCCATATAATTTTCAGAACCACTTCACAGAGTTAATAGAGACAGAGCAGAAGACAGAGAGCAAACAGAAGAAAAGTGCCATCCTGAACCATGAAAGAGCAATAAAAGAATAACAATTCCAAACTGAAGCGCCAAAACGGTTGCGATGAAGCAGGTGCTGGACCTCTTAGAAAAAGGAGAATGCCAATTGGATATTAGAGTGGATTTAAAGTTTCCAACCTCCACAATCCACACTTACTGAAAAAGATCAAGTCTTCGACAACCACCAGTACTTCATCTTCTGCAAAGAAGATTTTCCAGATACTACGCGTTAGAGGAAATGGAGAAGCGGCTTTCCATCTGGATCGATGACAACATAGAGGGCAACATGCCTCTCAGCCAGGCCATCATAATGGAGAAGGCCAGAAGCATCTGTAGTCACATCCAAAGTCAAACACCACAGGTGACTGAAACTTTCTCAGCCAGCAGAAGAAGAGGTACAACCTCTACAATATAAAAATCACTGGAGAAACGGCGAGCGCAGTCACTTTGAAGGACATTGTCGAAAGAAGCAATTATCCTCCAGAACTGGTATTCAAAGTCGACAAGGCTGGTAGCAAATACCAAACCACACCTTCATTTCACGTGAACAGAAGTGAGAACCGGGATTCAAAGCAGCCAAAGACCGTCTAAGTGGAAACGCCAGTGGCAACTTCAAGATCAAGCCATTTCCAGTGTACCATTAAAAATATCTAAAGTCATGAAGGGGATTCCAAAATCTACTTTGCCTGTAATTTCAACTGTAAAGCTTGGTTTACCATGGATATCTTCAAAAACTGGTTCAGGAAACATTTCTATCCATCTGTACTGCAGCCGTAAAGGAATTGAGGCGAAAGCGATCCTGTTGATGGACAATACTCCATGCCACCCTACCAACTTGGCTGAGCTCCATTGCTCCATCCCAGTAGAAGTAGATTTTTGCCACCCAACACTCATCAGACAATAAATAAGGGGATCATTGTGATTGTCAAAGCCTATTATCTTTGCCGCACGTTCTGCCAGCTCATTGACCAAACAGACAGCAAGGACAAAGAATCCATTATGGATTTCTGGAACAAGTATACCATCATGCAGGCCATAGCTAACATAATTTTGTCCTGGAAGCACAGCAATATCTCAAAGTTGTGTGGAGGAAGATATGGTCAGAGCTGTGTGCAGATGTGCAACCAGAACAGCCCATCATAGCGAAGATAGTGGACCTTGTGAATACAACTGGACTGGGAGATGCAAACATCCAGAACATTGAGGAGTTGGTGTAAGCTCCCCAGGAGAGCCTGATAAATGAGAATCTACAACAACTGTCAGAACAGGGCATTAAGAAAGCCCAGGATAGCAGTGACTTTGACACTGAGGAACCAAAAGAACTTTCCATTGAGTTCCTCACCAAGAGTGATAGGGTTTTGTCTGTCTAATTTTCTGACCATCACTGGGGTTTTTATCTACTTCACCAAGATCAGGGTGTTTAAGTCAGCTTGTTGGGCTATATGATTTCCAGTGAGGAGGATCCCTTTGAGGAACATAGGCTCTTTTGAGACTTCTATCTGTCCTATCAAGATCAGGGTGTTGTACTCAGCTTGTATACTTTCAGAAAGGATGATCCCTTCGGGGGACATATGTCTTTCTCCTCTTTTCTTTCTTTCCCATTTGCATGGTGAAATATTACCTTCTACTGGTTTACCATTACCAAGACATTTTTTGTGGACTTGCACATACACTTTTCTTTATTAGTGTGTTCTGAAATGGAAACCACTAGAATTGTGGTTACTAGAAAGCAGCTTTGTTCATGTTTGAAATATTATCAATAAATTCCAAGTTTTGATTTAAAACTTTCAGTCAATTGGCATTATTCCCTGGGTATTAATTTGGGCTAGCTCTCCTTTCAAAAAAATTGTTTGTTACATAATTCACAAACAAGTGGTCCTTTAAACAACATTATGACACAAACCCATTACCTTTTGTATTGTGATCTCACACAGAGATATAACAATGTTAACCTTTGGGAGAAATTAATATATGCTGCAGACAGAATTGTTACAAGAAACAGGTTAAAAAGCTGAAAGATGTTGCCTTGGATTCAGCTCCTTAGTCATGTTAGATGTTTTAACATATTTATATATAACTAGTCGTTTGCCCATCATAAATGACAGGATAATATATATATATTTCTCCCACCCCCCTTCCCCTGTATCTCTTCCCCCCCTCCCTCCCCTGTGTCTACCCCCCTCCTTCTCCTGTATCTCTTTCCCCCTCTCCCTCTTCTGCGTCTCTTCCTCCCACTTTCTCCCCTGTATCTCTTCCCCCTCCCCTGTGTCTCTTTCCTCATGTCTCTTTTCCCCCTCCCCTGTGTCTTCCACTCCCCTGTGTCTTCCCCCCTCCCCTGTGTTTCTTTCCCTCTTCCTCCCTCTCCTGTGTCTCCTCCCCCCACTCTCTCCCCTGTATCTCTTCCCCCCTTCCCTGTGTCTCTTTCCCCTATGTGTTCCCCCGTCCTGTGTCTCTGCCCCGCTCTCGCCTGTGTCTCTTCACCCCTCCCGTGGCTCTTTCCCGCCCCCCCCCCCTCCCCCCCCCTTGCAGGCCTCGGCAAACTCGCAACTCATCGCAAGCCTCCCCCCTCTACTTTACGTAGCCCGTAACTTTTAACATAGCATAACCGACAAACTAGCAATTATGACAATTATTAGATGTGATTGTCCTTGGTCTAAGGGTAGTATAAGAGTCATGCTACAGGTATTCACTAGTTTTCTTGATAGGCTCAGTCTTCATTTTTTTTCAGTGACCACATATTTTTAAAAGACACACTTAAAGACCACAGTGCAATCAAAACAATGTTTGAAAACTTCTAAGAGCATGTTTAGTCAGGGATAAGCCATAAAGCTAGTGTATAATATAAAAAACACCTCTGCTATAGACATCAGCAACAATTTGATGAAGGTTATGTGTGTGAGAGGGGTGCTGCTTCTGGGAATGTGCGAGAGAAGGGGACAGGTGTCAAATTCCATGAAAACTATTTCCTAATAAATATACCCTACCTCTCTCTCCACCCCATGCTCCAATGGGACAAAAAATTACAAAAAGCTCATGTACCAGCTACCAGGAAGTGATGACATAAAGAAAAGGTTTAATCTTCTACAAATAAACAGTCTTCAGAAATTCTGATATTTTTTTTCTAAAAATAGTGTTTTGTATACAGAGCTGCTAATGTTGATAATTTGTTACATACTTTACAAATGTGATTTTTTTCTTGAACAACAGTGGTCTTTTAAATGAGTGTGTTTATAAGACTAAAAAAATATGTTTTCATCCAAGGATAGATATAACAAATATACATTTGATTCTGATTTAGAGCATAATTAAGTAGGGAATATTCATAAAGCTCGAAAAAAAAGAAAAAGAAAACAATGTCTATGCTTGATTCTGGAGGCATCATCATACTTTTCTGTACAATAACAAGGGTATTTACATTTATGGAGAGCAGAAGTTATACGCCTGTGTGGAGGAAGGGAATGGTGTCAGTCTCAGTCAGATCCAATTATCTAATAAACTCTGCTGATCTCTCACTGTTCCCCCAACCCCAAAGTTCCCACCTCTTATAGATTAAGAAACACACTGTCAAACTTAATATTGATTTTTCATAGAAACATTTGCTTAAAAGATGTAAAAACTCTATCACCTTGAAGGCAATCTAATCTCATGGATACAGCAATGCATCGTTGTGTAGATCAATCAAAATCAAATGGAAGAGCTGTAAGAAACATCTTCTTTTTAAGCTTTTTGCAGTTTCAGCATTGTTTGTAAATACTGCAGTGTTAGATTTTACAATCTTCAAATAATTTACTTGCATTGAGTTTTATCTCAATAAAGGATTGATATATTATAAGCACCTACTAAATGCTTATAAACTTTCTTCACTGCAAAAATACAGTTCAGCTTTTTTTTCGTTCATAAGTTAACATACCTGAAAAAACTATGAAAAAGTTACATAGTTACATAATAATTAAGGTTGAAAAAATAATTTTAGTACATCAAGTTCAACCTTTTTAGATATCCGCTGATCAGCAATATGCAAAATAATTGTTAATTGATCCAAAGGAAGGCAAACAGAAAAAAACCTCAGTAAACCATTGTCAATTGTCTCAAAAGGGGAAAAAATATATAAAATTCCTTCCTGACCCCACATACTGGCGATCAGACTCCTACCTGGGTCAATACTCCCTATAATGGTTTGGCTATTACAGAACTAAGTTCTCACAGTACACTTGAATGTATTTCATCAGGACCCGGGGCTTTTTCCAACCTCTTTTGGATTACTTCCTGTGTAAACCAGTTATTTGGTGAAGATAGTGTAGCTCCATTGTGTTGCAGTGTCCCAACCACTGGTACCTCCCTTGTGCATACCAAAGAAAATAACCTATTTAGCTCATCTGCCTTTTCCTGGTCACTAATTATCAGATGGCCTGTGTCACATTGTAATGGTCCTATCGATTCCTTCCTGGCCTTCTTCCCATTAATACATTTAGAAAAAAATATGGTTAGTCTTACTCTAGTTTGCAACTACATTTTCGTTTTCTATTTTAGCCAGTCTAATAGCCCTTTTGCAAGCCTTGTTGATTTCCTTGAACTCAAGTAAAGAAGTCTATGATCACTTTTTTTTTGTATAATTTAAATGCCTGTTTTTTTTTTCTCTCTGTGTATCTTGATCTTTAAATCATTGTTAAACCACATTGGATGGGATTTACTCCTTTTACTTTTATTCCCACATGGTATATGCCAATGTGTACGTATCTTTAGTATGGGTTTGAATGTTGTCGATTTATGTTGTTTTTACCCGTCAGTTCTTTCTCTCAGTCTATACTTTGTATTGTAAGTAGTGAGTTTCCAATCTTGTAGGATGCTTTGGAAAAAAGCACTTTCTTCAAAGACTCTAAGCTCAAAACAGGGCCCTCCTTTTTCTTCAGTTGTTAACATTGTATTTTTTCCTGTTCTCTCCTCTTGTACAGCGCTACGGAATATGTTGGCGCATTACAAATAAATGATGATGATAATCACATATATAGTTGTGAGCGTACGAGTTGTTGCTAACGCTGCGGGCTCGCGTAGCGAGCCCACGGCCCTCGCGAAGCGAGGGCCGCGACTCGCGTAGCGAGCTGCGGCCCTCGCGTAGCGAAGGCCGCGGCTCGCGCAGCGAGCCGGGGCCCTCGCAAAGCGAGGGCACTGCCCGAGGGTCTCAGTTGCTGGAAAGGAGCGCCGAAGGCGCTCCATGCCAGCAACTGAGGACCCTCGCGAAGCGAGGGCCTCAGTTGCTGGCATGGAGCGCCGTAGGCGCTCCATGCCAGCACCTGAGGACCTCGCAAAGCGAGGGCCGCAGTTGCTGGCATGGAGCGCCGAAGGCGCTCCTTGCCAGCAACTGCGACCCTCGCAAACTTCACGTCGCAACCCAAACACTACGACACACACATTACGACACTCGCAAACAACATACGACACACGTTCACACACATTACGGACTCGCAACACTCGGACGCAACTCGCGAACATTACAAAATCTAAAACACAATACATACACACACCACATACATAAAAAACTTACCTACACCAAGAGGGAGCACCCAGCACCTCAAAAATACAACTTACATCTCGATTTTACTTCAAATAAAACAGTTTAGAGACTAAAAAAAAAACGAAGCGAGAGAAAAAATGGCCGCCGAACAAAACGAAAACGAGGCTACAGCACTCTAAACTCGCAAAACACCACAAGAAACTCGCAAAACACCACAAAACACCTACGGATATTCCGATACAAACGTATAACACACATTACTCGCCATTTCACGCCAATGCGGAAGTACACGACAACGGTTTGGGCTCGCGCACGCACAGTGTTATACTGCACACATTCATCACGCTTACACAGCAGCTCCACACCACTAATGCTGCAGCAACATCAAAACACATTCACAGCTCTTCCACACAATGCTTTCAAATAGGTAAAGTATATTCATTTATTAATGTATTATATATTTCATTATTACACACTAAACAGCATTAGCTACCTTACAATTTCATTGCCGTCATTTTTTGACGGGCAATTCGCTAGTCACATATATAGTTGTCAACAGTGCGGGTTGACAAAAGTTGTTGCTAACGCTGCCGCTCCCAACGCGACCTCAACATTTACGGACTTAGCATCCACAAATACGAGCCGCACCACTTTTAAAAAAAATATAACGACCTCCGAAAAATACGACATTACCGGCCGAAACCCGCGCACATGAAAACACTAAAACCACAAAAAATACACACAACAAACACATAAAAAGCGTACCCACAGCAAGGGGGGGGGGGGGCACCCAGCACCTCTAAAAGTGAAGTTACAATTCAATTTAAGTAGAAATTAAAGAGTTTAGACACCCAAAAATCCCCTAAGCGAGAGAAAAAATGGCCGACGAAAAAAACGAAAACGAGGCTACAAGACACTAAACACGCAAAACACCACGAAAGACATATGGATTTTTCCAAAAAGCTGTACGAGGTCCAACAACAAGGACGCAAAATCAGCCACAGCCGCGTACCACACACATTAGCCACCATTTTACAACACTAACTTACACAATGCGGAAGTACACAGTTACCCTAATGGATTTTACTCGCGCACGCACACTATTTACACTACACACTGCACACATTGCTGACACTTACACCTCAGCTCCTCAACACTGAAAACACACATTGGATGCTGCGGCAACATGAAAACAGATTGTCAGCTCTTCAACACAATGCTTCCTGCATATATTACTTTCAAATAGGCAAATTATATTCATTTTGTAATGTATCATTTATTTGATTACCATACATCAAACAGCATTAGCTCACATACAATTTCATTGCCGTCATTTTTTGACGGGCAATATTCTAGTAATAATAATAATAATTGCTGCCATTAGACCATTAAAATCTTCTCTTTTAAAATTAAGAGTTTTTGTTGGCCCCTTACAGTTTTTTTGTTTTTTTAATTCAATCTCAAATGAGATAGATAGATAGATAGATAGATAGATCTAACAGTGCAGAGCACATATGGTGACTTCAGTATCCCTTTTATATTTCTCCTTTCTTGCCTTCCTTTTTCCTGCCCAAGCTTCTTCCTGCAATGCTATTTTACTCCCCAATATACAATACAATGCTGCCCTCTGCTGCTGTACTTCGTGATATATACTCCTCTGTGCGCTCATCTTTGTTGGATCCATGTTTTGTGAGATGTCTGTTCCAATAAGACTGGATATCCAATGATATGATCCAGTGTCTCAGCCACTTAACATTGGAAATAATATCTCTATCTAGCAGTCACTTGAGATCAGTTACAGTGGGATAGAGAGACAGAGCAGTACCCAGAGAAACTCACAGAACATCATGTTTTGGCTTTCTCTGGATATTCAGATATGCAGATCAGGAGATTGCACATACACCTATTCCCTGAGCTAAATGATAGTTATCATGTCCATATTCAAAGTTTCAATTAGA
Source organism: Discoglossus pictus (assembly GCA_027410445.1). Lineage (NCBI taxonomy): Eukaryota > Metazoa > Chordata > Amphibia > Anura > Alytidae > Discoglossus > Discoglossus pictus. The sequence continues at coordinate 266,030,438 of CM050163.1, read as the reverse complement.
CCAATTAGACCAAGGAGCACAACATTTAAATGACCTTTGTAGTTCAAGAAAGAGACACTTGTTTGTGGAGTATGTTACAAGTTAACATTAACAGCTGTGTAAGACATAGACATAAAACATTTTTGGAGGATTTTTTAAGACTCTTTATGAACAGAGGAATACATTTTGTCTTTGTTACATCACTTACTGAAAGCTGGTGATGAGGGTGTGAGTTTTGTATCTATCAGTGATAATGAAGCTTTGTTAGGTAATTGAATTGGAGTGAAATTACACCACTTCCTTTCCCCCTTTAAAGCACACAAGCAGCATGCATGCATTAAGCATCAGTCTCCAGAAATGTAAACAGTTGTCACACATGCAATTTCCACCAAAGTATCATGGATTCCTCCAGGGCCTGGCATAAGTATCAAAACATATTTCCAATTAAAAACTAGCTTTATGACTTTTTCCTGCCTCATTAATCAGACTGAAGAGTTTGGTCACAAAAGGCCAGTATTTCCATTGAGCACTTTTGAAGGACTTAGCTTTATAATAGGCAAAATGTTTTTACACAGTTTAAAATAAATATATACAGCCTTTAATTTTTCATTACTATATTCTAACTTTAATGACAGTTGACATTTTGAATTTGTTCCTAACACAATTACAATTCTGGCAGAAATGGGAAGAATTGAGTCTGGTAAGATCTCTATAAATTTTTTTGCTAAAAGAGTCACTAGACATAGCCTCTTGGCAGCAGAGCTCAATGAATCTAATAAATAAACAAATACTGCCTTTAAATTATTAACTATCAAACAAATGTCCAGCCAGGCTGTATAAAAATTGCATATAATAGTTTCTGTATTAGTATATTGACTTTCTATTTCCCGCCCCCATTTTAAAGCTTCTGAGTTTGTTGTTTTGTTTATGCAGGCGCTCCTTGCCAGCAACTGCGACACTCACAAACTTCACGTCGTAACGCACAAAACATACAAGACACGTTACCACACATTACGACCACCACAAAACACCTACGGATATTCCGCTACAGACGCATACCACACATTACCCGCCATTTTAGAACAATGCGGAAGTACACAACTACGCTAACGGTTTGGTCTCGCGCACACACACTATTACACTGCACACATTCAGCACGCTTACACAGCAGCTCCACACCACTAATGCTTCAGCAACATCAAAACAGATTGCCAGCTCTTCAACACAATGCTTCAAAATAGGTAAAGTATATTCATTTATTAATGTATTAGATATTTCATTATTATACACCAGCAACAACAGCATTAGCTACTTTACAATTTCATTGCCGTCATTTTTTGACGGCCAATTCTCTAGTAGATAATAAAAATTAGGAGAACACTTGTGTTTTCCACATTTCCTGCTGGCTTGGACACTAACACTAACTTCAAGCACAAGTAATGCCTACTAACCATTACCAAAGATTTTACCAAAAATGCTTGTATGGCAGCAGCTTACACAGCTGCTCAGGAGTGAGTTTCTGTTTCAGCCCAAGAGGCACAAGCCGAGGACCACACATTTTCAGGGGCCTGCAGGCTGTGTGGAAATGCAGTGCAATTCGTTGAAATATGTTTGTATATGCACAGAAATGTTTATATGCAGTGATATTTATTCTGTAAGTGGGCTTGGCACTTTCTGACATACCAAATATACACAAGGAGGAGCTGTAGGTGGGAGGTGCACAAAGGCAAACATAAAACCTAAATTTGCTAATACTATTAAGTTGTCACAAACTTCTCAAATATATGTTTTTCCTCCCAAACTGCCACTTTAATATGGTAGCCTTTCAGTAGAACCTAATAGAAATATTATCTGCATGTAATCTCTTTAGCAAGAAAGCTGATCATGTTAAGAACAAACCCAAATGTTTGCACAAGTAAAGTAACATTAATTTAAAATGAAAGCATATTTTTTTTTGTTTTAAACTTTCTTAAAAAGATTTGCCCAATTAGTTGAGTTCTTCAAAGGAATGTACCATAATATGACACTTAAGTGGTGCTTTAACAATTAAAAGGAACACAGATCCCCCACATTATTGATTTTGTATATATTTTTGAAAAATTGATTTAAACACAGTAATTACAAATAACATATTTTCGAAAATGCAAGAAAAGCTCAAACCGAACACAAGTACAAAGTGTTGTTCATTCTCAGATCAAGCGCCTCTCACTCTTTGTTCTGTGTATGCAAATTACCCTTGGGGATTTTGTCACCCTAAGGGTGATAGAGGGAACCACACATGGACTCCTTGCTCACTGTGTCTTAAGGAGTACAGCGGATGAAGCCCAACTAAGGCTGTAATGTACGTCTGGGGTTTGCGGTTTCTCCTGTTCACGCTAGCATTACCTGGTATTTCAGGACTGATCATTGAGTGAGACCAGACTGATATACTACAGGACATTTATCCATGTGAAGGGCACAAGGGAGCTAAAAGAGCTTGCTCTCCAAGTAGGTAACCAGACCTATAGAGCAAACCTACTTAGGTGTTGTTCATTCCCAGATTGAGCCCCTCCAGGTCTATTTTTGTTTATTTATATTCTAGGTATTAAACGTGACATAGACCCATTGGTCTCTTTGCCAAGACACACTAAAGAAAAAAAATTGCAAATTTATATATATATATATATATATATATATATATATTATATACACATATATATTATACACACACACACACAGTGAACTCTTGGTACTTAATGTTAATCCATTGCGGACGGCAGGTTGAGTACCAATAACAATGAGTACCAAACAAGCTTTTCACATAAGGATTAATGTAAATTTAAATAATCTGTTCTGAAGCCCCGAAATTTCACATTTTAGTTTGAACTGATGGCTGATGAAACTAAACAGACATAAATAAAAAACAATAATTTGATCAAATAAAAACAGAATTTAACTTCACTTAAACTGTACTGAGAGGACTTGAGGGCTCAGTGGGACTGTGTCAGTGTAGAGGAGAAGGAGTAGGTTATTGATTGGAAGGGTAGTCCTCCTCCATTAAAACATCGGGCACTTACACAGGGGATGTTTCGCTTTTCTGTCTCTTAACACCAATGAACCCTGCTGGATACTCTGATGTATGGAATTTCACTAGAAACCTGTCAAGAGAAACTAGTTTCTACCTATGTTTCAAAATGCTTCTGAAGTGAGACATCATGTTTTATCATTAAACAAGTCCACATTTCGCTTTGCTTGAGCTTTGTCAGGGCAATACCAACACATTTTTGTAATTCAACCCATTTAGCACACATTTCTTTGATCAGTGCAGTATGTGCTTCCTCCCTTCCATCCTCTTCACCTGAAGAAATTTCCTCAGCCACTATCTGTTGCTGCTCCCTTTGAAGTTCTTGCAGCTGCTCAGTGCTGAGCTCTCTTGTCTCTGCTCCTCCACTATCTCTTCAGTGTCTACATTCCTCATCTCCAGGCCCATGGACTTGCCCAAAAACACAATGTCCTCCACTGCTGGGCTAGGTTCAGCCTCCAAGTTCCTCTGAGTTACAGCTTCTGGCCACAATTTCCTCCAGCCACAGTTCATTGTCTGCACACTAGGTCTTGTCAGTCACAGTGACACAGTGGGGATACTGAAATGGTCCTTCCAGAACACTCTCAGTATCAACTCAGTATCCAAGGTCACCTCAAAGTCCTCCAGCAAGTTGTCCTCCAAGCCTGGCAGTTCTTTCTACTGCATTTTTTTTTTTACAGTGGGGCCAAACATTTTGTTTATCCATTCAAACTGCCTGGTTATTCTGGCTTTGCTGTTGGTCCTACGCATTACACTTAACTTGCTTTTTGAAACGTTTTCTCTTTAAAGAACTCTGGGGTTTTCACTGTGATAGACTAGTAGAGGCTTATTGATCTGACTGATTGATTGCATTTGTGGACAGGTGTCTTTTATACAGGTAACGAGTTGATTAGGAGCACTCCCTTTAAGAGCCCCTGTTGAAAATCAAAATCACAGAGGTCAGATGTTTCTTGTAGTTGGCCACCAGGTTTGCACACATCTCAGGAAAGATTTTGTCCCACGCCTCTCCAAGTCATTAAAGTTTCGAGGCTGATGTTTGACAACTCGAACCTTCAGCTCCTCCACAGATTTTCTATGGGATTAAGGTCTGGAGACTGGCTAGGCCACTCCAGGACCTTAATGTGCTTCTTCTTGAGCCACTCCTTTGTTGCCTTGGCTGTGTGTTCTGACATTGTCATGCTGGAATATCCATCCATGATCTATTTTCAACGCCCTGGCTGAGGGAAGGAGGTTCTCACAGAAAATTTGACGGTACATGGCCCCGTCCATCGTCCCTTTCATGTGGTGCAGTTGTCCTATCCCTTTAGCAGAACCCCCCCCCCCCCCGCCCTCCAAAGCATAATGTTTCCTGACCATGTTTGACAGTAGGGATGGTGTTCTTGGGGTTATAGGCAGCATTCCTCCTCCTCCAAACACAAAGTTGAGCTGATGCCAAAGAGCTCGATTTTGGTCTCATATGACCACAACACTTTTACCCTGTTCTCCTCTGAATCATTCAGATGTTCCTTGGCAAACTTCAAATGGGCCTGTACATGTGCTTACTTAAGCAGGGGGACCTTGCTGGCGCTGCAGGATTTCAGTTCCTTACGGCGTAGTGTGTTACAAATTGTTTTCGTGGTGACTATGGTCTCAGTTGCCTTGAGATCATTTACAAGATCCTGTCGTGTAGTTCTGGGCTGATTCCTAACCGTTCTCATGATCTATGAAACAACACAAGATGAGATCTTGCATGGAGCATCAGACCGAGGGAGACTGGCAGTTATTTTGTGTTTCTTCTAATTGCGAATAATCCCACCAACTGTTCTCACCTTCTCACCAAGCTGCTTGGCGATGGTCTTGTAGCCCATTCCAGACTTGGGTAGGTCCTACAATATTGTCCCTGACATCCTTGGACAGCTCTTTGGTCTTGACCATGGTGGAGAGTTGGGAATCTGACTGATTGATTGCTTTTGTGGACAGGTGTCTTTTATACAGGTAACGAGTTGATTAGGAGCACTCCCTTTAAGAGAGTGGTCCTAATCTCAGCTCGTTACCTGTATAAAAGATACCCGGGAACCAGAAATCTCGCTGAATTACCAAATACTTATTTCCCTCACTGACTTGAAAACCAATTTATAACTTTTTTGACAAGTGTTTTTCTTCTTTTTTTTTGTGTTTGTTTTTCTGTCTCTCCCTGTTAAAAAACACCTACCATTAAAATTATCAGCAGAGGATCGAATACGTGTGTGTGTGTATATATATATATATACATATATATATATATATATATATATATATATATATATATATATATATATATATATATACACACACACACACACTCATACACACAGTGGATATAAAAAGTCTACACACCCCTGTTAAAATGTCAGGTTTCTGTGCTGTAAAAAAATTAGACAAAGATAAATAATTTCAGAACTTTTTCCACCTTTAATGTGACCTATAAACTGTACAACTCAATTGAAGAACAAACTGAAATCTTTTAGGTAGAGGGAAGAAAAAATATAAAAATAAAATAATATGGTTGCATAAGTATGCATACCCTTAAACTAATACTTTGTTGAAGCACCTTTTTGATTTTATTACAGCACTCAGTCTTTTTGGGTATGAGTCTATCAGCATGGCACATTTTGACTTGGCAAGATTTGCCCACTCTTCTTTGCAAAAACACTCCAAATCTGTCAGATTGCGAGGGCATCTCCTGTGCACAGCCCTCTTCAGATCATCCTATAGATTTTCAATCTGATTCAGTTCTGGGCTCAGGCTGGGCTATTCCAAAACTTTAATCTTCTTCTGGTGAAGCCATTCCTTTGTTGATTTGGATGTATGCTTTGGGTCGTTGTCATGCTGAAAGATGAAGTTCCTCTTCATGTTCAGCTTTCTAGCAGAAGCCTGAAGGTTTTGTACCAATATTGACTGGTATTTGGAACTGTTCATAATTCCCTCTATCTTAACTAAGGCCCCATTTCCAGCTGAAGAAAAACAGCCCCAAAGCGTGATGCTGCCACCACCATGCTTCACTGTGGGTATGGTGTTCTTTTAGTGATGTGCAGTGTTGTTTTTGCGCCAAACATATATCTTTTGGAATTATAGCCAAAAAGTTCAACCTTGGTTTCATCAGACCAGAACACCTTTTCCCACATGCTTTTGGGAGACTTCAGATGTGTTTTTGCAAAATGTAGCCTGGCTTGGATGTTTTTCATTGTAAGAAAAGGCTTTCATCTTGCCACTCTACCCCATAGCCCAGACATATGAAGAATACGGGAGATTGTTGTCACATGTACCACACAGCCAGTACTTGCCAGATATTCCTGCAGCTCCTTTAATGTTGCTGTAGGCCTCTTGGTAGCCTCCCAGACCAGTTTTCTACTAGTCTTTTCATCAATTTTGGAGTGAGCTCCAGTTCTTGGTAATGTCACTGTTGTGCCATATTTTCTCCACTTGATGATGACTGTCTTCACTATGTTCCATGGTATATCTAATGCCTTGGAAATTCTTTTGTACCCTTCTCCTGATACCTTTTAACAATGAAATCCCTCTGATGCTTTGGAAGCTCTCTGTGGACCATGGCTTTTGCTGTGGGATGCGACTAAGAAAATTTCAGGAAAGACCAACTAGAGCAGCTGAACTTTATTTGGGGTTAATTAGAGGCACTTTAAATGATGGCAGGTGTATGCTGACTCCTATTTAACACGATTTGGAATGTGATTGCTTAATTCTGAACACAGCTACATCCCCAGTTATAGGAAGGTGTGCAGACTTATGCAACCACATTATTTTTATTTAATTTTCTTCCCTCCACCTAAAAGATTTCAGTTTTGTTTTTCAATTGAGTTGTACAGTTTATAGGTCACATTAAAGGTGGAAAAAGTTTTGAAATGATTTATCTTTGTCTCATCTCTTCACTTGGACTTCAGGGGTCCCACAGGAGCTATTTTGGAGACCTGAGTTCCATGAATATATCTTAAGTTTTTGTTTCCTGGCTTCAGTAGTTTGGGAAACTTAGCATAGACCAAGATTTTTTTCAACCTTAGTCCTGAAGGGCCGGATCCAGGCTACATTTTCAGGATATCTTGTTTGACTCACAGGGCGATTTATTTACCTGTGCTAACACAGAAATAAACTGAAAATGTGTCCTCTGGGCCTCTGGGAATAACTGACATACCTGGCCTAGACTTCAGAGCAAGGGTGATGACCTCCAGGCAATAATTTAGGGGTATTCTGTAGGACCCCAAATTTCATGCATATAAAAGAGCATGTTTATGCATTAAAAAGTTTTTTTTTTAAATGAAAAATATATTAAGAAAAATTTATCTCAAAACAACAAATACATCGAAGAAAGTTTGCTTCAATTCATACACAATAGTAAAGCCGTTTAAAGGGTGGTAATAAAACTCAAGCTTGTGCGTGTATAGAAGTTTTCCCAGTCTTTATAAATCATGTAATAAGTCAGGAGAGAGGAGGAGAAAACTGACCCACCCTGCACCATGTTAATGGAAAAGTTAGAAAGCCAGGATGGACAAAGGGAGAGAGATTGAGGAGACAAGAGAAGAAATTAGGAAAAAAAAGAGAGGCAGAAGATCCCAATTGTTGAGAGACAAGGGGAAGCATAGTAAGGAGAGATGGGGTAAGACAATAGAGGTGACGAGAGCAAACAAGGAGAAAGGGATGGAGCAAGAGAGTGAGGAAGAGGTAAAAGGATGTGGGTAGAGAGTGAAGAGAGAGATAGGTTACAGAAAGGGCTGGAGAAATGTGCAAGCATGAGGGAGAAAAATAGACTGATGGAGTCAGAGGGATGGAGATAAATAAGAAGGTAAAGACAGAGAGGTATACAGGGGTAGATACAGAAGATCATGAGTTGATGAGAAGATAGGAAGAGAGTGTTTTGGTTGAGAGGACAGAGGAGCGAGACTCTTGTGAAGGGAAGGTAGAGGGAGGCGTTCATGATAAATCTATCTAAATACCAGTAAGGCAATTGGATGCTCTCCTATATTATAAAAAGAATAATGGACTGTGTTCATAATAGTGTCTCTCAAAAATTATACATTGCCATACAATCTTTAATTCTTATTTGCAAAAATGTGTGATACGCTCTAATAGTTAATCTCAGTTTTATTGATGCCTTTACATTGAATATGGAAAAGTGATGAAGACCTTGTCCATATTTATTGTAACGATTTCACTACAATTTTGATACTAACAATCATATACTATCACTAATATTTACAAATAACAATCATACATTATATGGACCTTCAAATATAGATATGAGATGATTCTGTTTGTTTAGTTAAATAACGCTACCCTAAAATTGTTTGAATTTTTCAAGCAACTCACATAAATGAACAGTTTCTGGCTCAGAGGATAGACACCAGGCAAATAATCAAGTTGCAGTTCTAAAAAGGGTTAAGAAATGTTATTGTGGATAAATGCAAGAGGGGGCACCTTATCAGAAGTCCGTATATAACCATGTTTCACGGCCACATAACTTCCCTTAACCAATTTCCAGGCTCGAAAACACTTCGTCTTGTGGCTGCCAAGAGGAGCATTCCCTGTGTGATCTGATGGCTCTTGTTTTATGTGAAGGAATGTTGTAAATGTGGAACAAAGTAATGTGTGCAAGAGTCCAGAAAATCACATCTGTAATAGTGTTTCTCACCTCCCCTTAATATACAGACATCAGAAACACCAGATACAATGCCATAACAGGTACCTATCAACATCTAATTTTGTACATCTGATAATCAACGCACTGACATCAGGGCAGGCAGCTCTCACCTCCTCCTAACGCACAGACATCAGGGCAGGCAGCTCTCACCTCCTCCTAACGCACAGACATCAAGGCAGGCAGCTCTCACCTCCTCCTAACGCACAGACATCAGGGAAGACAGCTCTCACCTCCTCCTAACGCACAGACATCAAGGCAGGCAGCTCTCACCTCCTCCTAACGCACAGACATCAAGGCAGGCAGCTCTCACCTCCTCCTAACGCACAGACATCAAGGCAGGCAGCTCTCACCTCCTCCTAACGCACAGGCATCAGGGCAGACAGCTCTCACCTCCTCCTAACGCACAGACATCAAGGCAGGCAGCTCTCACCTCCTCCTAACGCACAGGCATCAGGGCAGACAGCTCTCACCTCCTCCTAATGCACAGACACCAGGGCAGGCAGCTCTCACCTCCTAACGCACAGACACCAGGTCAGGCAGCTCTCACCTCCTCCTAACGCACAGGCATCAAGGCAGGCAGCTCTCACCTCCTCCTAACGCACAGGCATCAGGGCAGACAGCTCTCACCTCCTCCTAACGCACAGACACCAGGGCAGGCAGCTCTCACCTCCTCCTAATGCACAGACATCAAGGCAGGCAGCTCTCACCTCCTCCTAACGCACAGACATCAGGGCAGGCAGCTCTCACCTCCTCCTAACGCACAGACACCAGGGCAGGCAGCTCTCACCTCCTCCTAACGCACAGGCATCAGGGCAGACAGCTCTCACCTCCTCCTAACGCACAGACATCAAGGCAGGCAGCTCTCACCTCCTCCTAACGCACAGACATCAAGGCAGGCAGCTCTCACCTCCTCCTAACGCACAGACATCAAGGCAGGCAGCTCTCACCTCCTCCTAACGCACAGACATCAAGGCAGGCAGCTCTCACCTCCTCCTAACGCACAGACATCAAGGCAGGCAGCTCTCACCTCCTCCTAACGCACAGACACCAGGGCAGGCAGCTCTCACCTCCTCCTAACGCACAGGCATCAGGGCAGGCAGCTCTCACCTCCTCCTAACGCACAGACATCAAGGCAGGCAGCTCTCACCTCCTCCTAACGCACAGACACCAGGGCAGGCAGCTCTCACCTCCTCCTAACGCACAGGCATCAGGGCAGGCAGCTCTCACCTCCTCCTAACGCACAGACATCAAGGCAGGCAGCTCTCACCTCCTCCTAACGCACAGACACCAGGGCAGGCAGCTCTCACCTCCTCCTAACGCACAGGCATCAGGGCAGGCAGCTCTCACCTCCTCCTAACGCACAGACATCAAGGCAGGCAGCTCTCACCTCCTCCTAATGCACAGACATCAGGGCAGGCAGCTCTCACCTCCTCCTAACGCACAGGCATCAGGGCAGGCAGCTCTCACCTCCTCCTAACGCACAGGCATCAGGGCAGGCAGCTCTCACCTCCTCCTAACGCACAGGGATCAGGGCAGCCTCCTCCTAACGCACAGGCATCAGGGCAGGTAGCTCTCACCTCCTCGCAAAACACACATTAGGGCAGGTAGCTCTCGCCTCGTCGTAACAGACATCAGGAGACGTGCCTCTCACATCCACCTAACGCACAGACATCAGGGTCCATAGCTCTCAATTCACAGACATCACAGTCCATAGCTCTCACCCCTTCCTAACACACAAAAAAGAGGACACGTAGCTCTCACCTCCCAATATGCAGACTTCATCACATATATCTCACCACTCACTAATACAGACATTACAGCACATATTTCTTTAAAAAAAAAAAATTAAATCAAGAAAGTGTAAGAACAAAATTACAGAAATATTTTATGCTAAATGTTATGAATCTTTACATAGTACATAATGTACCAGAAAGTATACCATTCAGCATCTCATTTATCCCCAGTTTCAGGGGCTCATCTTTCAGATTATATTCAATTTTACTAAGTGCATTTCCAGCCAAGGCAGCTCAGGGCAAGATCAATGAAGCTTGTAATCCTTTCTCTTTGAGCAAGTTCACGCTGTCTCATGTTTCCAGTGCAACAATTTTTTTGCACAAAGATGTATCAAACACATAGTCTCTGTGTCTAACACTCAGCTAAAATTTGAAAGCTATCGCTTGTGTTTTCATTCCCAGATATAGCTCACAGGTCTTATTGATATTTTCATCCTGAGCACAGTTCATGGCTGCTCCAACATCTGCTCGCAGGTTCTGCTCAGTTCCCCTAGTTTTACTCGAGCATAGTCAATTCTATTTAGTGCCATGGTGCCATCCTTCCTGGCACTGTAGCTAGAGCCTTCATGTGGCTGTCCAGTAGCTACCTAGAAAAAGGAGAGATAATGAGTCAGACTTGAAGATCATCACAACACGGACATAATCTCACACCTATATCCAATAGAACCCAACCTGCAGTACATTGCTCCAGCAGCTTCCATCCTCCTGCCAAGTGTATGTCTATCAGCACATACTCCCCACTACAAAACATCATCCTCTCCTCTCTGCGAGTCACTGTAAAAAGGACCACTGTGTTTTCATTTACTCCATATACTTTCCTGAATAACTAAACTTAAAAAGGGACATGGAACAGGACTATTTGTTTGAAGCATTTAAAAGAGCACATTTTAAACATTGCAAAATGTGTGCTTTGCATGAAAAAAAGATTACATAAATCATGTTTAAATTGTATTCAAAACAAAGGGGAAATGCCTAGAGCAGACTTTAGTTTTAGCTTTCACATTCTCATTGTGCAGATAGACGTATCCTCTGTAGAACAAAAGACCATCTGAACTGAAGACAATGGACCCAAAGCCCTAGGAGGTAGTTAGGGTAATGATGTTTATTTAAACAGACATTTAAATATTTGTATATGGATGGATTAGAAAATAAGTTAAAACTGCAAACTTTAATGTATGTTTACTGTAACATTCAATTGAAAAAGTACTTGTTATTACCTATAGATTTCAAATTTACCATATTTGAAACCTCCTCTGTGTTACTTTAACCTCTCTATCACCGATCCTCCTTTTAAATGAGAGTGTCCTCACCAGCATCTCTCTGTGCTCATTTCCTGTTGGAAATTGCTCCTTGTACAGGTCTTACCTGGGTAAGGTAGCGGATTTGCGCTGAAAGTTCAGACTCCACCTTTTGCACCGAGCCCGTGAACTGCGCCGCATGTCTGTCCAGAAGACGCTCATTTGGCTTCTCTTTGGAAAGCTCCAAAATCACATTCCCTGTTAGAGAGAAGTAATGAGAAATATACTACAAATTACACCACCTTCTATAAACCCATCTCATTGCCATCTTGCTTACCTGCATTCAGAAGTATGGCAGCTATCTCTCTCTCTATGTCCTCCAGAACACGCAGTCTCTCATTTGCTAAACTGTATGTGGCCATGATACCTCTAGGACTAGATATTACGATTCCGTGAATTCTCAGTTGCAGGATTTCTTATATGCGATCTATAAATAATAAAAACAAACAAACAATCTTGTAGTTAGTTAATATCTTGCTTTCACAGTTAAAACACAGAAGCTATTATACATAAAAATCAACATACACTGATAATCAGCCAGTTCAATTTTGCAGAGTAATTTATATATTTACACATATATATATATATATATATATATATATATATATATATATATTTACACATATATATATATATATAATAATAAATAGTTGTCAAACTGCAAAACGTCATCACGCTTGGCGAGGTGCGTGCGAGTTAGGTGGCGCTCATCACCTGCGAGCCTCGCATAGCGAGGCGTTAAGCCACTACAATGCGCGGGACTAAGCCGAAAAACACTTCCTCGCACACGCAGCCTATTTAGAATGCACACTTCAGACATTCATTACACTTTATAAGCAGGGCACCAACACTCACAATGTATATTGTATGCAGACGCAAAATACAAACACATTGTTAGGTAGTCAGCCTAAAATAAATGTTAATAAAGCCCCGGGTCTTGATGGAATACATCCAAGGGTACCGAGGGAACTGGGTTCTGCAATAGCCAAACCATTATATTTAATTTTTCAAGACTCACTCAACACAGGGTCTCTACCAGATGACTGGAGAAAAGCTGATGTGATACCTATATTTAAAAAGGGAGCAAGAGCAAATCCGGGGAATTATAGACCAGTGAGCCTCACTTCTGTAGTGGAGAAGCTTTTAGAAGGGCTAATAAGGGATAATATACAAGAATATGTCTATTTGAACAGGATTATAAGTAGGAGCCTACATGGATTTATGAGGGATAGGTCACGTCAAACAAATCTAGTTAGTTTCTATGAGGAGGTTAGTAGGAACCTGGATCAAGGCAACTCAATGGATGTAGTCTTTTGGGATTTTGCAAAGGCTTTTGATACAGTGCCACATGGGAGACTTTTGGGCAAACTAAGGGATACAGAAATTGCAGTAAATATCTGCTCATGGATTGAGAGCTGGCTAAAAGAGAGGAAGCAAAGGGCTGTTGTAAATGGAACATACTCCGATTGGACTAATGTGGTAAGTGGGGTTCCTCAAGGTTCAGTATTAGGTCCTCTCCTTTTTAACATATTTATTAATGACTTAGAGGTAGGATTGGAGTGTGGTGTCTCCATTTTCGCTGATGACACAAGGTTGTGGAAGGTAATTAAATCAGATAGTGATGTGCTTTCCCTCCAAAGGGATTTACATAAAATTGAGGAATGGGCATCTAAATGGCAGATGAGATTTAATACGAATAAATGTTAAGTTATGCATCTGGGAAGGAAAAATAGCCATGCAATTTATAATCTTAATGCAGCAAATCTAGGTATATCAGATATTGAAAGGGATTTGGGAGTGCTTGTGGATAACCACCTCCTTTGGTAGAGAATTCCACAGATTAACCACTCTTACTGTGAAGAACTATTGTCTTTCTTTGAGGTGGAATCTTTTTAGTTCTAACCTCAAAGGATGTCCTCTTGTCAGTTGAAAACCTCTTGGTACAAAAAGCTCCCTTGACAAATCTTTATACTGACCCTGGATGTATTTTTCATAAGGTATCAAAAGCCTTTGCAAAATCCCAAAAGACTACATCCACCGAGTTGCCTTGATCCAGGTTCCTACTTACCTCCTCATATAAACTAATTAGATTTGTTTGACATGACCTATCCCTCATAAACCCATGTTGACTCCTACTTATAATCCTGTTCAGATAGACATATTCTTGTATATTATCCCTTATTAACCCTTCTAAAAGCTTCCCCACTACAGAAGTGAGGCTCACTGGTCTATAATTCCCCGGATCTGCTCTTGCTCCCTTTTTAAATATAGGTATCACATCAGCTTTTCTTCAGTCATCTGGTAGAGACCCTGTGTTGAGTGAATCTTGAAAAATTAAATATAATAGTTTGGCTATTACAGAACCCAGTTCCCTCAGTACCCGTGGATGTATTCCATCAGGACCCGGGGCTTTATTAACATTTATTTTTTTCCTGTTCTCCTGTAAGGTTCAGCATCACAGCCAATCTCCACCCTCTAAGTAACTTGTCCTGGTCACTACCACAGGAAGGTTACTGGGACTCCTAGAAGCACTGATTGCTGATGGAGAGACTCTGACTGATACAGAACCCAGATATCAGGGTGCTTGTGACGAGATTTCAAAGAACCCAAAATGTCCTTGTTGGTAGTTACCCTGTAGTCTATAGCAGGTGGCCCTGGGACTTGTATAACCCCTACACTCGGATTGTTACAATGTATAGTATATAAGAGGGTTCCCTGGTGGTCCAGTGGTTAGTATTCAGTGCTTTCACAGCTGCAACCTGGGTTCGATTCTAGTCAGGGAACCAAGAGGTCACATCACCCTGAAGCCATGCAGGGTTGGGCCTGGTCAGTATTTGGATGGGACACCACCAAGGAATACCAGGAGCTTTATGCTGTGGCCCACTGGAGAAGGAACTGGCAATCCTCTCCAGTATCTGGATTAGCATGACCATGGACAAAAATATGTGCCTGGTGTGTTACAAGGTCACAGAGAGTTGGAAACAACTGAACGACACAAAAAATAATAATATTTGAGACATTAACAAAAATCATGAAAGGAGAGAACAAAGCATAAAAAACAATCATGATGAAAAGTAACATTTGATCTGCCTTAGCCTGACTATTACATTGAAAAACAGTTATAAGCATTTAAGTTTGCGAGTTTTCAATATTGTGTCCGTGCCTTGGAAACAAGCTCTATGTACATTTGATTCTAAGCTGAAAAACAGGGCCCTCCATTATTAACAAGGTGTTAAGTTTGTTTTTTGCCATGTACTAAACCCTGGACAGCGCTACGGAATATGTTGGCACAATTATTATTATTATTATCATTTATTTAGCACAATATAAATAATAATAATAATAATAATAAGGATGCCCCCTGTTGGTTATTATCACATATATAGTTGTGAGCGTACGAGTTGTTGCTAACGCTGCGGGCTCGCGTAGCGAGCCGCGGCCCTCGCGCAGCGAGCCGAGGCCCTCGCAAAGCGAGGGCACTGCCCGAGGGTCTCAGTTGCTGGCATGGAGCGCCGAAGGCGCTCCATGCCAGCAACTGAGGACCCTCGCGAAGCGAGGGCCTCAGTTGCTGGCATGGAGCGCCGTAGGCGCTCCATTCCAGCACCTGAGGACCTCGCAAAGCGAGGGCCGCAGTTGCTGGCATGGAGCGCCGAAGGCGCTCCTTGCCAGCAACTGCGACCCTCGCAAACTTCACGTCGCAACCCAAACAGTACGACACACACATTACGACACTCGCAAACAACATATGACACACGTTCACACACATTACGGACTCGCAACACTCGGACGCAACTCGCGAACATTACAAAATGTCAAACACAATACATACACACACCACATACATAAAAAACTTACCTACACCAAGAGGGAGCACCCAGCACCTCAAAAATACAACTTACACCTCGATTTTACTTCAAATAAAACAGTTTAGAGACTAAAAAAAAAACGAAGCGAGAGAAAAAATGGCCGCCGAACAAAACGAAAACGAGGCTACAGCACTCTAAACTCGCAAAACACCACAAGAAACTCGCAAAACACCACAAAACACCTACGGATATTCCGATACAAACGTATAACACACATTACTCGCCATTTCTCGCCAATGCGGAAGTACACGACTACGCTAACGGTTTGGTCTCGCGCACGCACAGTGTTACACTGCACACATTCAGCACGCTTACACAGCAGATCCACACCACTAATGCTGCAGCAACATCAAAACACATTCACAGCTCTTCCACACAATGCTTTAAAATAGGTAAAGTATATTCATTTATTAATGTATTATATATTTCATTATTACACACTAAACAGCATTAGCTACCTTACAATTTCATTGCCGTCATTTTTTGACGGGCAATTCGCTAGTTTCAATATAAAACTGTGTATGTAGGTGTACAATGAGTTTCCCAGATTCCATACCACTCTGTATAATGTCTGCAAGAGGGTACAGTACACCAAGGAGAAAAGACTGTGCAGTGTCCTAGTCTATCAGGGACCACACCTCACTAAAAATTATGCAACATGCTTTTGAGACATAGTCCCTGATAGGCTATGACACTACACTGCACATCCAGCCCTACAAAGTCTGCGTCTGCATACACTGCGGTGGGCAGATCCATATAGGGACTATTTGTATAATTTAGGCAGTAAAAACAGAGCTTATAAACAAATCATAATAAAATAAACCTCATACAACTAAATGGTTAGATATATGACATAGCTAGTAAAATCCAGGAACCCTTCATGTCCCTTTAAGTCCAAAACACTAAACGTCAACATGTTTCAAAGGCTGTAATGATTTATTTTCTCCCTATAGTGGTTTTATTGATAATCAATAATTAAATAAACAAGTGGGACCCTACTATATGACCACTACACACTGGCCCTTCCATACTCTTTAAACATCTCTATACACCCCATATGGGGCTATTAAAAACACACAAAATATATATGACGATCAGATCACATTTTTATTAGAATAAAAAAGTATCTGTCCTATCCCTTGATAAATTAAGAATATGATTTGCCGGAAACATAAAGCTGTTGTGAGTCCTGGTGTTTTGCACCTACTGCACCAACAGCAGCTTCACCATTTGCAACAACTCATGTACGCACTATTATGCAGGGTCGTATACTCTGCTATCAGATATATCCCAGCATCAGGAGATTATTAATATAATGAACAACTAGCTCAATAATATACCTTTCCGTTCAGACGCCTCCGGTAGAAAGATGGGGGATGGTGTACTTCCGCTGTCTTCAGCTGAGAGTAGCAAGATGGCAAAGATAATCCTTTGAGGCAGCCTACTGAGAGTACAAAGATGGCGGCGTCAAGAATGGCTCATTATCCGGCAACACCAAACACAGAGCAGACGTTAGGTTTCCGCTCTGAAGTATATATATGGCGGGTTCCCTTCTACAACTCACCGAGCACGCTAGTGACATGAAGTTACCATGGAAACAGCAAATCCAAAAAGAGCTGAAGAAAAGGGACCGCGTCCAGCTGGGAAACTACGGCAGCCTGGTGGAGTCATGTAAAGACACATGGGATTTTTTTTCTTTCCAACAAACTTTATGCAAACCTTGTTGCAACACATATAAAATATTATATGTGAAAATATACAAATAGAAGTATAGATTTCAGTTGCATAAATTAATTCCTGATGACGAATTAGATATTAATGATTTAAAAAAAGCTTTAAAAAGAGCTAATTTTACACTGCAAAATAATTTGTATGAAAACTTTTATTAACGTAAAAGTTAGAAAAATTACATTAAAGGACCACTGTGGTCAAATATATAAAACCTATTACATTGAAGTCAAGAACTACACTTGAAAATAGGCAATAGATTTACAAACGTAAACAAAATTATAAAATATGTTTTCATTTATTACTATATATAAGATTCTTCCAAGTTGCCTTTTGTTGATTAACTTCCTGAGGTGGGAGGAGACTTTGAATGCACAGCAAGTTTCTATCTATTCTAGACCATGGAAATTTAGTATCTGCGCACCGATTATTTTAAATGGGTGCACATTAGTTTACAAAGACACCGAGCTTCCTGAGAAAGTAGTCGACATGACCCAGTGAGAAAGGAAAATAGTGTAATAAATAATTGTATCTAAAAGTATTATATGTAATTGTTTTGCATTATAAAACATTTTTGCCATTATCAATTTAATTATTTAAAATACCATAGATTTAAAAAAAAATGTAAATAACCACCCTGTCACTGCCAGTCTCCACACTTATATCTGTTGAAATCCCTATATTTCAGACACATCATGGCATCATATCTCCTCTGGAATACAAATATGTGTCTGCATTTTTCTCAAATTCCTGCCATTTCTCATAACTAGCAATATTACTAACAAATAGTGCATCTGTATTCGAAAACATACCCTCTTCTTTGGTCACTTGAAATACTGGGAGGTATGGCCTTTAATTCATAATGTAAAATATGTGAGTTCCACTTCCCTTTAATCCACATCAAGTTATGTTTATTATATCAGTTGCTATTGTTTTCAATTAGCAATTATATAATACTAGCGAATTGCCCGTCAGAAATGATAGCAATAACATTTTAGGCCTGGCAATGCTGTTTGCCAAACACTGCGAGGCTCTCCCCTCCTCTAACTTGCAGGGCTTGTGATTAGCTCCTTCGACGCTCATTGCGAGCCTTACCAACCCCCTCCCCCCCTACTTCACCGCAAGGCAGTAACTCTGGCACTCATAGGGCGCCTCGCGATGAGAGCTTTTGGTGATCATCGTGGGCCACCCCTGTGTCTCTTTCCCCCCTCCCCTGTGTTTCTCCCCTCCCCAGTGTCTCTTTCTCCCCTCTCCCTCATTTGTGGGCTTGGCGGCGGTTGAACCTGTAATTTTTTTTCAAGGTCGCAAGAGTTGAAGCTTAAATCGGTTTTGCTTCAAGCCTTGAGGGTTTGAAAAAATGTTTACGGGTTTAACGCCAACATTTTTTTTCAAGGCTATAATTCTGCAGCCGTTGGAAGGCTGCCAAAAGAATTACAAATTTGCTTTGTAGCAATATTACTAACAATTAGTGCATCTGTATTCGAAAACATATCCTCTTCTTTGGTCCCTTGAAATACTGGGAGGTAAGGTCTTTAATTCACAGTGTAAAATATGTGAGTTCCAGTTCCTTTTAATCCACATCAAGACTGTTTATTATATTAGCTGCTATTTTTTTCAGTTAGCACTTATATAATACTAGCGACTTGCCCGTCAAAACTGACTGCAATAACATTTTAAGCTTGGCAATGCTGTTTGCCACACACTGCAAGGTTTTCCCCTCCTCTAACTTGCAGGGCTTGCGATGAGCGCCTTTGGCGCTCATTGTGAGCCTCTACCGCCCCCCTATACTTCACCGATCATTGCAAGCCCCTCATGCGCTGTGCGCATGCACAAGGCAGTAACTTTGGCACTCATAGGGCGCCTCGCGATGAGCGCCTTTTGGTGATCATCGTGGGCCACCCCAGTGTCTCTTTCCCCCCTCTCTCTCATTTGCGGGCTTGGCGGCGGTTGAACCTGTAATTTTTTTTCAAGGCAGCAAGATTTGAAGCTTAAATCGGTTTTGCTTCAAGCCTTGCGGGTTTGAAAACATGCTTTCGGGTTTAACTCCGCCATTTTTTTTCTAGGCCGTAACTAGGAAGCCGTTGGAAGAACTAAAGAATTACAAATTAGCTTTCAACCTCACTTATGGACTCCATGCCTCAGGAGGAGGCAGGAAGCCCATAAGTGAGGTTGGTAGCCAATTTTCTATTCAACTGGTGTCATTTGGCAGCTTCCCAACAGCTTCCGAGTTACGGGCTTGAAAAAAATGGTGGATTTTTATTTTTTAAGCCCTTAACTCGGGTGTGATACAGGAGGGTAATAGATGTATTAGACATATTAAGGATGAAGTGTTAAGCTTCTTTAAGCAAACTTGTATTTTAAATCTGCAGTTTATGTCAGATTAACATGTAGCAATTCATCTCTGAATTAATCTAAATACTGTAATACATAATACTGTTCAATAATGTTGTATCATTCAGAAACCTTTAATAATAATGTTTGCAAAAAAAATATTTTATCCTTTACTTTTTCTGTGCAAGCTGGAAAAATTTAGAGACCCAAACCTATCCCACCAACTTTAAGCTCCCGTATTTCACAGCAGAGCCAGGAATTGTGGTTTGGGAAGGATTGCCTCCAATGTACACCTTATATGATTCTAATGGGTCTTTAGCATGCTAGGAAATAATACCTTGGCTTGAGTACGGTTTAGTTAGAAGCAGGGGCGCAGCTATATACCAGGGCCCTCCTCTGTCAATTTTTTTTTTTGTATTTTTGTATTGGATTTTTTTAAATATCTGTATTGTAGGACCCCCCCCCCCCCCCCCCCCCACTCTAGCCTATGCCCCCTCAGCCTCACCAGGCCTCCCCCTCTTGTGGGCTTCATAGCAGGAACCCAGCAGAGTTCATTGGTGGTTCAGGTGTCTTATCCTCCAATCATACCTTCTCTACCCCTAAACAGTAATTGTTGCAGAGGATGCAAATAATTGGGCACATGCATTAGATGGTGGGCTGATGGAAACATTCTGGTAAACCGTACAAGAAATGGTTAAAAGATATGTAAGCTTATGGATTAAAGTTAGACCCAGTAATAATGGAGATAAATCGGCCTTTGGAAGATATGAGAACAAATTATACACTAGCTATGACTCTACATATGACTTTACACTCTACACAAATGTGGAGGAATAACTGGTATACTGGGCAAGTTCTATAACAATTATGATTACTATTATGTAATGTCATACATTTATATATTTAATCTTCTTTAAGACAAATATAAGTTTAGCTGCAACATGCCATTTTAAGGCATTAAAGGCATAAAACCATATATAATATTTAAAAAAACAAAATCTAAGTACGGTATGTACTGGGTATGATGCAGATGCTGGAGTTGTTGGAAGGAAGTAACATGTCTCTTTTTCCCATAGACAATCGACTACTGGAAGCTCAATATGAGCAAAGAAGAAAGATACAAGATGGTGGAAGGATGATACAGGTTAGTAAAAGGGACTATAGAAATGAATAAAGAAATTATATGAGAGGAGAAGTGAAGGAGAGGGTAAAACTATGAAAGACAGAAAGAGGGGCAAAAACACAAGTTGGGAAAGGGATGAAGCGAGTTATAAATTAACTGAAGTAGCAGACAAAGGAGGATAAGGACAATATTGAATTAAAGTGGAAAGCAAGAAACGTGTGTGCAAGAGGATTCTATTTGTAACCATATTTTTGCTACCAGACTGAAGTATTCAATCATAGCTTTCATTTATGCTGAAAGCAAATAGCACATAACAATCACAGAATATATGCAAAAAAAAAAAAAATATATATATATATATATATATATATATATATATATATATATATATTCAGTAAATTAATGTTTGTCTTAGTGCTTTAAAGGTATGCTAAGCATATAGGACTATACCATCCCATTACTTGATATTCAGTTTATTTTACATGCAAGAAAACCCTATGGCTATTGCAAAAGTATTCCCATTGTATTTTCCAATTTAGGAACAGCCGGAGGAACCTGTTACATGTCACAGATCGAGCAGCAAGATATTCCACAGTGCCCCAGATTGGTCAGTCAATTGGAGTATGTTTAAGCACACAAGTAGAGTAAGAGGCATAAAGCTGGTTTTAATTAGAATTTAAAAAAAATGATCCATGGAGCCATTCTTGCTGCTTTGGTAGAAGTTTGTATGAAGGGGGGGAGTTCATTTTTCTTGTGACCTGTGCCGGTAGTTATTGATGCAAGGGCATGCTCCTGTGAGGGGATAAAAGGTGTCAAATGTAATCTCATCCAGTTAACTAACAAAGCTTCTCCCCCCCCTCATCCCTATCTTAACTAATAAATAAAACACACTCCTGAATCTACATCTAACTTTCAGTCACTCCTGAGCTTTTGACAAATGCTTATCGAAGATTGGTGCCAGTTGAATTGGTGGAGAAGCAGAGCATTATCTATATAAATATAGTTTAGGCAGACCCCAACCTTTAGGAGCCAGTAGCTGCTATGCTAGGCTATTTAGTTTGCTAGTTGTTCTGCCTTACTGTCTTCTTTGCACATGTCTTTTTTTTTAGTGCACTGTGTCTGGACTCAGAAAGACAGAGAGAAGAGATTGTCATATTACAGAAGCAGCTGGACCACATTGAGAGTGAACACCAACATCTCCTGACACTATGGATGGAGGGGAAAATGAAAGCGGCAGAAAGAATAAATAAGAGGAACGCGAGAGAGGAGAGGTAAGAAAGGGAAGTCGTTTTTTTGTGCCCAAGCAGTGATTGGGTTCAGTGTAATGTAGCATGACCTCCTGACTGCAGGTCATCAGGACAGGCTGAGACAGTGGTATCAATACTACAGCATAGCTTCCTGGCAGTATATTTTCAGGACATATCCTGACAGTACTCACTGATATTTTATTGATGTATCTTCTGCCTTTGACATCTGTGGAGGAGTTAATAACGGTTTCTGATTTTTACAGGTACTGGACGCTGCTTCAATTAAAGGCTCAATCACAAGAGTCTCATAGAAATACTTCTTAATTAACACATAACAGACCAACATTACATATGCATGTATACGTTAACACACATCTATCCTCCTTATTCCCAGATATCCAGCTTTGTGCCTCTCCCTCCTCCCACTATAGAGATATCAGGGCACACACACCTCTACTTGTATTACAAAAGGCACCATGATCAGCACCACTCACCACCACCTAATACACCATTCTCACTATGTATACCAGCTTTAGGCCCTTTTCCTCCCTGAACACAGAGTTAGATGTTGTCACTTGATGCGTGTATTGTTATCTACCAAACTTCTACAAATCCATTAACAGATGAAACATATGTTTATTGTAATAAGAGCTATTAATTTACAGGACACACAGATAGAGAGCGGTAGGAGGTCACAATTTGGGTTCAGATGGGATTAACACCCAGCCTTCCTTCTTCCCAATCTTGGTGAGGGCAGCAATAGTTCCAAGTGCGAGACATGCTGTGGTCCCTGTCATGTAATTATGAGCTGTGGAAAAAATATTAAAGTCAGTACACCAGATTGGATCCTGCAGAAATTTGTTACCACTTTTGCACTCTTCCTCAACTAACTCTAGATGACCCTCTACATAAACTTACCCATGTACTCTTCTCACTCCTTTTCTACATTATTTGCATGCAAATTATCTGGCTACATATTTTGTACCACATAAATACATCTAAAAATACTTACTTTTGGCACCAAGGAAGATGCCAGAGGCACACCCTCCTACAAAATAGTTAAGAGCATCATCTGGCTTCTCCCGAATCTGGGCACTAAGACAGGTTGATATCCCAAAAATTGCACCTAGGGAAGCTGTAAGAGTGAGTATATAAATGTAAGTTGTGAGGAGGCGGAAATAAAAAAAAAATAAAACCATATTATTCTAATACATTTGTTCTTATTTCACTTGTGTGATGAGACTGATGAATCCTTACCCATAGTGAGGGTTCCCGTTGCAGCTCTCTGAACTCCCTGCAATGCTGTGTTGGGTTGAAAAGCAACAATATGGTATGCAGAACCCACCAGCCCTGAAGAATACAGAAAGGAAACAAAAAGCAAGGTTATCACAGGTGTAAAGTCACTTGTTTCGAGAGGCTGATCTTTAGGCATATGTAGACAAACCTTTATCTCCTCTGTGTGTCATACTTTCATATTCCTTTAGATTGCAAGTTTACTCACCACATATGCCAATTTTGAACATTCCTCCCATTCCTATATATATATATATATATATATATATATATATATATATACACACACACCACTTTCACATACATAAATCTGTATAAACACTTGCATATCGGATCTTTTCTGCTATGAATCCACCATGCAACGCCAGCAGCAAAACTGCAAGTCCCCGCTAGATGTTGCCGTTTTGCAGGCGCTGTTGCCGATTTTAGGCTCTGTGATTGCCCTTATTACTGAGCCTGGAGGAGGTTAATGCTGCTGCTAGTTGACATGGTCCCAGTCCCCGATTAGGTTCTGATTACTGAGACTGGACGAGGTATCTGCTGCTAGTTCACATTCACTCAGCATGTGAAAGAAAAAACAAAAAGTAGGGAAAGAAAGCACTGCAGCACCGCATCGACACGCAGTGATGAGAGAGAGAGAGCAGTGCTGGGGTAGGGGAGACAGGCTGGCTGAGGCACTTCTGTGTGGGAACAGGAGTTGGTGGTCTGCACAATACACTGCTGCAGGTTTAACTGAACTTGTTTAAAGTGTGGAGAAATGGAAAAGGAGATTTTCTTCATTCTTGTGAGCTGCCCATTTTCTGCATTAGTTGCATTGCTGGTGATGGCTACCTGTGTGCCCCAGGCTGGGGTGGACTGGGAGCATGAGAACTAGCAGCAGCTACCTCATCCTAGCTAGCTCAGTAATAAGGGCAATGACAGAACCTAATCGACAGCACCATCTAGCGGGCACTTGCAGTTTTGCTGCTGGCGATGCGTGGCAGATTCATAACAGAAAAGATCCTGCATATCTCGTATATATAATATACTAGCTACTTGCCAGTCAAAACTGATGGGATTAAAATTGTAAGGCTGGCAATGCTGTTTGCCACACAATGTGAGGCTTTTGCTCCTCTTGGCGCTCATTGCAAGCCTCTTTCCTGTGTACTTCAACTTTCCTGCTTTGCACTGATCGCCTTCGGTGCTCATTGCAAGCCCCACGCTGAGCGCCTTTGGCGCTCATTGCAAGCCTCTTTCGCTCGCAGTGCTCATGGTGAGCCTTTCCTCCTGCCTACTGTACGGGCCACTCATTGCAGGTTTCGTTAACCTGACAGTTTTGTCCTTGGAAATGCCATGTGTCTCTTTCCACAATCTCCCCCCTGTCCCCTGTGTGTCTGCATGTTACGCAATGAATGACATTTGTTTTATTTTCAAAGTCCTGCGTGCCTGGCGTTGTTGGTGTGCGTTAATTGTCTTTGCGTCGTGTATTTTCTAAGTCCTGTGTTCCTGAGCTGGTTTTGGATTGACGAAAACTCCCAAATATGTTTTTTTTTTTAGAGTTACGCGCTTTGCTCGCAGTTGCGATCCTCCCTGCGCCCAAGTCGTGAGTGCATTGATGGCTCCCCTTGCTTTGCGATGGACGCAAAGTGTGACTAACAACGCAAACGTTCCGGTCACTGATAATTATAGTGATACAGGGAAATTGCCAGTCAAAAATGATGGAAATACGGTTTTCCCCACCTCTCCATCCCCTATGTCTCCTTCACCCCTCCCCTGTGTCTCTCCTTTTTCCCCTTCTCCCTTTCCCCCTCCTGGGGGCAGGGACCATGTTAACTAGCAGCAGCAGCTACCTCCTCCAGTCTCAGCAGTAAGGGCAATCTCTCATTGCTGCCAAAGTAGTGCGTGCGTCAACGGCTCGCCTCGCAGTTGCGTCAATCGCTAAGCGAGGGACGGATAACGTGACCATCGCAAACGTTACCCGCACTGACAACTATATATGTAATAGTACAGAAAATGAATAATACATTTATAAACTTTAATAAACTCGTTTCCTGCTCAAGTTTCTCAAATACAGTTATTACACTGCACTTTTGGAGACCAGAGGTGGGGACATGCAAATGAGACCACAATATATTCTCACTCTAATAATCCCCCCCCCCCCTCCAAAAATTGCTATAATCAAATCTTCTTTTTAAGCATATGCTCGCCTGCTGCCGACAGATGACGCTGCCGATTTTAGCATATAAGGCGCGCAGACAGAAGAGGCCTTGAGCTATGAGAGGCGCACGTGGGGGGCCAAGTGCCTGCACCGAACATAGTGATGGCCTCGCTGTCGATTCAGCGCCGTCGAATTGCACAAAGTCACACGGGAAAATAGTTATTTGCCTTCCCTGGAACTTGATGGCACCCGAAAAATCACAGCGCCCTCTGTAACTGCAGCTGTCAGTGCTGCAGAAGAAATGCACAGGCAAAGAGGGATAGATCCCAGCTTTAAAGCATATACAGGATGGATTATGCACAAATCCGGAAACCTACCCACAAACAGCACGGTTTTGCTCTACTATTAGGTTTAGAGCAGGAAATTAGAGCTGAAAAGAGCAGTTCATCGATCATTGTGTTATCGTTAAGCGGGGTGTGTGAATTTATGTATGTGATTTTATATATATATATATATATATATATATATATATATAAAAATTACACACACTTTTTCTTAATGTATATTCCAAATGTACAAAATATAATTTTCTATTATCTGTTAAATGGAATATTGATATTATAGGAAGCAGTTTTGCTTGAGCCTGGACTCACAGACTTCTGGGAAACATACACCCCTTAACATTTGTACTTCTTACTTCAAAATGTTGTCCAAATAGCCTGGCTAGGGTCTAGTAAATATTCCTGGCTCCTAAATATTAGTTAATAGACAGATAGATATATAATGGCAGGGATACATCTAGTCACTTAGAAGAACATATTTAGGAGCCTGGGCCCCCAGCACTTCTCTACTCAATATACCCACACCGCACACACCTCCCCACACACCCCGCGCCCTGTCTCCCTCACCAAGTGCCGCCCCCAGTCTTGTTGTTAGCCATGTCTTCTTCACACACTCGGTCCCCTCCGGAATATCCCAGTACCCCATTTTCACCAGGACGTCAAGGACAGAGTCAGTGTCTCACTTATGACGTAGTAATTCCGCTCGCTTGGTTGACTACGCAACGTCGGGTAGCCATATTGTGAGTGGCACCCACTGTAAGTGTGTGGCGTGCGCCATTTTGTGCCTCTCACGACGCCATCTTGTGGCTGGCAGGCTCTGGGTTGGAAGCCTGTAATGCGAAGTAGTTCCATCACTCATATATTTTAGATGAATATTTAACAAGCGATAAATGTTGATAAACACGTGTTTAAAGAGTTGCTATTGATACATTAGTACCAGCAATAAGTGACTCTATCACACAATGACTATTTAAAGCTCCACAATAAACACACTGTATTTTTAAAGGTATACAAAAGATTACCTCTTTTTAATATTGAAATAAACGATCTGTTTGCATATCTAAATGTCATTTTATTAACAAGTGCTTAAAAACTATGAACTTACTCAAACCTTCCAAACAGTTCCTGGAAAGGTCTGCCCCCACAGCTCCTATAAAAAAAAAAAAAAGTGAACTTCCATACACCTTTTAATGCAATTTTCCAACCAGGCCATTCAGAGCAGGATGGATGCATCCCTTGCACCTTTGAATAACCTTGGTTAGCACTGTAGGTACCTATGAGTAATGCTTATTAGTTGTTTTTCCGACCTGTCAGGTTGATCTTTGTCCCCACTTTGCAGGAGGTGTATCCTGGACAGGGATCTGCAGGAATTGCTGAAGAGAAAACATGTCTCACCCAGAGTCACACTCTCAGTTTGAACACCCTTCTCCACCCAAAATCAGGTGAGGTTTGCCACAACTAAGGTACTGTTAATCCAAATACTTGTGATATGCAACCAAAATATTATTTATACATATCACAAAATGATCTTAGACGTGTAAGAAATACACTGACTCACAAGGTCAGATTGTCCTGGGAATAATACCACACTCAAATTATACATCCATAAGATCTGTGTTGATGTGTATATTCAGTATGTGAATGTTGTATATGTTGAAAGTTAAACATATTTTTGAAAATGAAGTCAAGGTTTGGAATGCACGCAATGCAAAATAAGAATGTTCAGATAGTGGAAAAAGACTTAGAGAGAGGACACTTTCTGTTGTTATTCAGTCCTTCAGTCGTATATGGCTCTCGGCATGCTAGGCACATCTCTCTGTGTTGTGCTTATTCATATGTTTTTCTTGACAAAGATACTGGAGTAGGTTGCCAGTTTCTTCTCCAGTGGGCCACAATTTGTCTAACCTCTCTTTGACCTGCCCATCTTGGGTGACCCTACATGGTATAGCTCACAGCTTCTCTGAGGCATACAAGCCCTTTCCCGACAACAAGGTAGCGATCTAGAAGGGACGCTGCTTAACTGATCACTTATTTAAGAAATTGGACATTTCAGGTGGGGTAAATGGCAAGTTTACTAAATCAGTGAAGGTCTGAAAGGAAATAGTCAAACCCAGATCTGCATACTGACTATCCCTTCACTAAGATGTGAAGTTTGGAGTAGTCTTGGAAGGCTTTCTGCTTAGTACATCTGCCCCATAGGATAACATGGAGCTGGAGGGGTTTGACATAAACACAGGAAAATCTCCTATAATGTAGGATGTGATGTGCATATATACTATAGGAGATTATTCTGTGTTTGTTTCTTACCTTGCCAAATGAAGGCTTGCACTGTAATCTCTCTTAGTGAGCCATTAAAGGTATCACATTTTACTCCTGATTACTTAAAGCAACATTGTATGTCCAGCCCTGAAAGGTTTCCATGGTCAACACTGTAGCACAAAATTACCTAATTCTTTACCTAAAGGGAGTCTAGCACCTCAAAACAATTTGGCTTAATTTTGAAGCAAACCTGGCCTGGCAAATAATCTACACTGCCTTGCAAAAGTCTTCACCTAACCAAGGTCCTTGGTCTTCATGGCAGTGTTTGGTTAGTGGTGCCTCTTGCTTAGGTGTTGCAGCCTCTGGGGCCTTTAAAAAAAGGTGTGTATATGTAATCACAAATCTTGTGTCTCATAGATTGCACACAGGTGGACATAATTTCACTAATTATGTGACTTCTTAAAACCAATTGGTTGCAAAGATACTGGAGTAGGTTGCCAGTTTCTTCTCCAGTGGGCCACAATTTGTCTAACCTCTCTTTGACCTGCCCATCTTGGGTGACCCTACATGGTATAGCTCACAGCTTCTCTGAGGCATACAAGCCCTTTCCCGACAACAAGGTAGCGATCTAGAAGGGACGCTGCTTAACTGATCACTTATTTAAGAAATTGGACATTTCAGGTGGGGTAAATGGAAAGTTTACTAAATCAGTGAAGGTCTGAAAGGAAATAGTCAAACCCAGATCTAATGTAAGTATATATTTTTCTCATTTCACTTCACCAACTTTAGACTATTGTGTTCTGATCCATCACATAAAATACAGATTAACAAAACATTGAATTTAAGGCTGTAATGTAACAAAATAGGTAAAAAGTCAAAGGTGCTGTATGTTGTCTCCCTGCTGCAAATAGTGTGGGCAAAATCACATCCAAAATTCTGGAAACCCTGTATGTGTTTGTTTGGCATAAAATAAGAGACTACTGTGGTGTTAAAAAGAGGAGGACACATAAAACATACTACCCCCCCCCCCCCAAAAAAAAAAATCTAATCTAGCCACTATATATATATATATTCAGATTTAGGCATCTACATTTTTGTTAACATGGCAGATTATTTTTTTATCTTGTAATGCTACCTTTTAAGAACCAGACCTATACAACTCTGAGCTATTCAATTCATTGTAAAATATATTTTGCATGTAACAGAAGCCTTATTATTATGATTTATTTGTAAAGCACCAATCAGTTCCACAGCATCATAGGATAAGTACAGTAAATACATGAGATTAATGACATTATACAGTAGATTTAAACACGCCAATACAAAATGAGCATACATCCCCATTCCTGAGAGATTACAGTTTTAGAAAAACATAAATAAAGTATTTCCCCAAACTTGAAGAATGACTCTCAAAATCAAACATAAAATACAGTAATACAAAGATGTAGGGTAACCTAAAGCTAACCCCAAGTGTAATGTCAATCTTTGTCTTTATATTGAAATGCTTCTTCAAAGTAACTATACCATTTATCAATAGCAGTAAAACAAATGATATATTGTTGGCCCTATCAAAGTATAAGCTATTAATACATGTTATCATTAACTGTAAAAAAAAAAAAAAAATAACTGACAGTTTTAAAATAATACTAAAGAATTGGCATTATAGTATAGTAATGTGGTTATCTGCTACAACCCAAGGACAAATCAATAATTTCATCATACATAATTTAATATGATAATTAATAGAATATAAATAATTTTTCAGTTTGATAACAGTTCAGTTGATTTGTTGCTTTTATTTGTAAATTATTATTTGTAAATATTTTGAATTATTACAAAAATCATTATTATTATTATTATTAGTATTATTATTATTACAAAAAATTGTCAATTTTTAATAGTATCATTTGTTTGCAAGGTTAACACAGAGTTACTACTTTATAAAAAAAAAAAGTCTCATGATGACCAAGACGTAATTCACGGAACGTTTGTAATGAAGATGAAAAACTCCCTTTTTTTAATAAACCTGATTTGTAGAAAAGTGTATGTATTCAAACACAGAGGAAATGTCTGTGCAAAGCAAATTGGCTTCAAGCTCCATTCACTAACTTGCTTTTTTCTATGCACTCCCTGTTGGAGCTGGAGCCAGCCGCTTGATATGAATAAACTTCACAGGCCAGCACAGCTCTTTCATAGAAAGAGGAGACTTAGGCCCTCATTCAATTGCAACTTGGCCAATTGAATAGGTCTCTAAAAAAGCACATAACATATTTTTTTTAAATAAGTTTTCAGTTAGTAAGCATCTATCCAAAGGCAAGGTTTTCCCTAACTAAAAACTTCTTTAAAAATAATATGCTATGTGCTTATTTAGAGCCCTATTCAATTGGCCAAATCGCAATTGAATGAGGCCCTTAGTGAGTGAGGCTTGAAACCAACATCTCCTTAGGCAGGCCAGCCTTAAAGAAGAGGTTGGTCTCCAGAGAGAGAGAAACGAACAGCCTGGGAAGATGTTGGTTTTAAGATGTGTCCACTAATCACCTCTTGTCTTACACAGCATGCTAACTAGTGACAACAATCAATATAATGGAGGGGCAACACTGCAGGATAACATAAAGATGTGTCAGAAACACACATGACTATAAAATTGAACACACAGTGCCACAAATTAGAATTGTATGCTTCATTTTGACATTAAAATATATCCCAGAATTCTCTATGTTATGGGTAATACAATGTCCTAGCAAGTTTACCCATCATTAAAGTAACATGTTGAATGTAAAATATTGCCCACCTCACACTGACACTAATGTGTCATAATGTTTTTTAGTGCTTGAGTGTTCAAAGCCTTTTTAATTCCTCCCATTTGCAGGTATATTTTCAGATGGTAAAATTCTCTGAGGAAAAAAACATCAGACACATTCATAGACTTTCCCAAAGTAAATACTCCCTTGAAGATCTTACACTCTGCCATAAGGACTTCAATGTCCTTAAAAATAAAAATATATAAAACATTACAAAAAAAGCATATTTTGCTGTGTAAGGTTCCCTTTAAAATTATTGTCTGTGTATGGAAAAAAAAAGTTTTATATATTGAAAACCAAAATGGCCAACATTTTTATATTTTGTTTGTACTACAAGTTGTATATGCAACCCTGAAATTTTGTATGCAAAATGCACCAAACTTCTTGACCACAAACTCTGGTATAGGATCCTGGCTGTGTTATACAGTTGTCCCAAACAGAGTCCTGTCCACGTCTGAGTCTTCCAGGTCATCTTCGCTCTGTGGATATTCCTGGCCATTGCATTCCTCAGAGGTGAGCAAGCATGGAATGCCCTCAGCTTCCACCATGAGAGACACCAGAGAGTCCAGGAGCGGTCTGCTACGGCACACTTGGGCCAGGAGACGACTGTGATGTCTCAGCCTCTCCAGGTCTCTGTCCTTATCATTGATGGAGGTCATAAGCCTTTGAGTTGCCTCCTCCGACTCTACCAATCTCTTCTGTAGCTCAGAGATCTCCCTGTGTGGGCAGAAGGACAGGAGATAAGTCATAGTAATAAAAGAGACTGGAGTCACCTATTCTGGTGCCTGGAAATACAGGGAGCTCTTCACTGTTAAAAGGCAATGTCACAATAGGCATCTTGGATGAAAGTAAATGTCAGTGTCACTTTATTTGCTTAACTTATTATATGAGAGAACCCTTTAGATCAGTTTTTATTTTTAATTTATGGCTCCATTAAACACACATTGTTGCTCTTACAATTCTATTAATCACCATTTAGTCTTATATTATGAATTATCCAAGTGAATTACTGTAGTCCATAATTGTAGCACCTTATTCTATTAAAGAACGAGGTCTGATAATGACAGAATGATCTTAGAAAGCAAAAAAAAAAAACACAAATATTAAATTATTCATTCATGCATTCACCTGGCTTGAGTTACTTGACTAAACGATGTTATTAAAAAGGGACTAGGGATTAAACTTCCCTTAGTCCTATTGAAAGCACTTGTACAAAGGACTGCCACAATTCAATGGAAGCAGCTGAAATCCCTTTCTGCTTTGGATGTTAACTCCCGCCTACAGAAGCAGATAAACAGAAAAAGGGTGTTTCATACAACAGAATAGATGCCTGTTATACTTGACAAATGAAAGACTGCATTTATTAGTTACTTTCTCAAATATTTTTCTTGTTTAAATGATTGCTCTTCAGAAGCCCATATTGTATATATTACACTACAGTGGCACTCTAAAATGTGAGGGCAGAGGTAGCAAAGAGAGCGCAATCCAACAGTTGCATCAGATGTCAAGTGGACTGAAGTATGATCCTATATGTTAACCTACAGCTTAGACATGCATGTACAGCACATATATCAGCTCCCTCCATGTTACTGATAGTGTAGGCAATGCATTTCATAGCTCTGTCCAGGTCTTGAATGGATCATCACAAATAAGTAATTTTGTAACAATGTAGCTGCTGTCTGTCGTGCTACAAGAAAAATGCGCCAAACATTCATTTCCATGCAAAAATAAATCAAAAACATATTTATTGTTAATAATACGGGGCCTCATTCAATTGTGATTTGCCAATTGAATAGGGCTCTATATAAGCTTACAACATACATTTTTTACAGAAGTTTTTAGTTAGTGAACGTCTATCCAAAAGCAAGGTCTTCACTAACTCAAAACTTCTGTAAAAAAATATGCTCTGTGCTTATACAGAGCCCTGTTCAATTGGTCAAATCGCAATTGAATGAGGCCCACAGTCTGTTTAAAAAGCAATAGTAAATATGCAAGTTCAATGGATATTTTGGTCAGTGGAACATTGTCTTGCTGTGCTTATCCTGTTTATTAAGGGGTAAATGATACAGTTTTGTAAAGCAGCCACAAGAACTGTAACACCTCCCAAGTCTTAGCTCAACTAATATTAAATAGATACCGATCAGTTGGGTGTGACCTCTTAACATGTAATTTCATTATTTATTTTGCTACCAGATGCCAGATTCCTGCCCTGTGCTGTACAGTCCCAGATGTACCACAAAGTATAACCCTATGCTGTCCAGTGATATAGAACAGTGGCTCTCACCTTATTGAACTGGCACCGGGTGGTTACCTTCCAATGCTCATAGAGGCCATATTTTCGATCTAGCATTTCTACTGGTACTATATGTTATAATCTAAATGTTCATTTATATTTGAACAGAAGAAACTTTTCTCAATAATAGAACTATGACTAACTCTGTTGGGAACCCTCGATGTAGAAGACTTGTATCTTCTCCATGGTCTATCTCTTACTACCCAAAGCGCTTCAGGCCTTTGCTCATGAACTACCTACCGTATGAGCCTGAATATAAGCCACACTTTTTTTTCCAATTTCTGAGCTTGAAAATTACGGGTGCGGCTTATTTTCGAGACTGTAAAAAAAATGCTGATTTGCGGGGCTCGAGACTGTTGCACAATTAATTCTAATGTCATTCATCGCTTTCCCCGTATTTTACAGTGCAGTATTGATTTTTAATTTGTATTTACGGTGCTACATTTAACTGGCAGGTCCTATTTGGAACCAGTTGGATTTTCCTTTCCATTTGCCGTTTACGGGTGTGAGTGCCTGCGGAATTTTAGCAATTGAATAGCGATTCGCGTTTTTAGCGATTTGTAGCATTTTGTGAGCTATGATTTTCAGCTTGTAACCCGCAAAAGAAGTTACCGTAGGTAAGTTGCAGCTTATATTCGGATATTATGTTTGTTTTTTACCCCTTGCATTTCACAGGTGCGGCTTATATGCGGGTGCGGCTTATATTCGGGCCAATATGGTAATTATATTAAGGATTTAAGTATATGCTTATTCCAAGCAAGTATAATTTCCTTATTATGTTAGGTACTATTACTTCTTCTAAGAAATGGCGTAATTAATTTATTCCTCAAATATCTCCTCAGCCAGATTCACAACATGACTTCTTGCCTTCATTGTTGACAGGTACTGATATTTAAAGGGTCTCTGTACTTATGTGAGATATTATACCAGATGGTTATAACTGACCTGTTCTTTGCATCAGTGATGTCCCTCACAGCGGCTCTGTACTGCTCGTCCTTACGTATCAGACTCTCTGCTTGCTCTCGCACAGTGGCCTCCAGTTCAGCCACCCTCTGGTGCAGGGCTGCCAGATGAGCATTGGCCTCCTTAATCTGCAGCGTGGTGAGGGCAGACATGCCGACACGATGCCAGGCCCCTAGAAACTCTCACCACAGGTGGACACTGCTGTATTAGTGATTACAATACGATCTCTTGAGATCAGAGATTTGTCCTATGGCTAGGCAATATGCCAATATATAGCTGAGCCACTACGTTGCATGGGCAGACTTAATGGCAAGATCTTTAGGCCAAATTCAAAGTGCAGGCTTGGTATCCCCCTAAATGTAAGCAGCATACGTTCTTGCACAGTTGAGTTCAGATTGCAAGCTTTTTGGTACACACATTGCCAACAGCAATATGCCAGCCACTGCCTCTATTTCATTCTTTGCAGATGGGCAGGTTCAGATTCAAAGTAATTGAAATATTTCTCCGACTGCTGCTCTTGCAAGAATTAGATTGTAAGCTCTGAGGGGAATGTTTTCACATTAGGCACATCACAGTATAAGTTATCCATCCAGTTGTTAGAGTGTAAGCTTTGCAGCACAGAGCGAGATGCCTGTCACAGCTGGAGGGCCACCATATAGTATCTTCAGCTCTCAGTGGCAGATTGTAGGATTACTCCACGCTGTACATATTTCTCATTGATCAAAAACCTATTGGGTCATAACCTCTTGTCACAAGAATCTTTAATGGTCCTCGGCTACTGGTTGCCAATTACGGTAGTTATTTAATTAGCCATAGAAACTTCTACTAATATTTAACTTTCTGCAGCTACTAGTTGCAGGAAGCGTCTGTGGGCTGCAAGCTGATTGGGCAATGCACAGGGCTGGCTCCTGATGTCAGCTTTGGTTGGCCATTTGCCTGTTCATTTCTCTGTCTGTGATTGGCTCGGGGCATGCTGAGCCAGCTCACCATTAGCCAGGGAGGATACAGCTGCAAGGGGTTAACTGTTTGTTGTCCAGGAGTCCCTGGTAGCAAGGGAGAGCGACATATGTTAATGCATACATGGTTAGAACATTTCAGGGGGATAAATGCTAAACAGTATGCTTTACTTCAAAGCTTTAAAAGGTCACAGCTCTTGATTAAGTACATATTTAATGGATCACTGAAGCCCCATTGTTACAATATGCTCCTTTGATGAACTTAACTTGATAATAGGCAAACTGTTTTTTTTTTTGTTTTGTTTTGTTTTTAAATTACAGTCTTTAATTTATTAACCTATATGCAGCTATGCCTTTTTGTGGGCAGCCATTATTTTTTGGGGGCCCTGATTTGACACCTGGGAGGGACTTTTGATCTAGATAATATATGCTCACTTCTATTGACAAATTTTCCACAGTAAAATAAGGTTTACAACAGAATTACATTGATCCACAAAGGGTTATAAATTACATATGTTGAGGAAAAATAAATACAAAGAGCATCCTATATCTATGAGACCAGGAGTCTTGTATAAGTGTAGGTGGATTAGTGGAAAGGCAGCCCAGTAGAAGTGGCAATGACATTACATTACTGACATAAACATTAAAAAACATACATATATTAACTGCTGATACTGAAATGTGGTTGTTGTGGAAATAAGAGCTACATAAAAATTGACAGTATAATTATAGTTGTTATTTTTGAGAGGAAGTGTTAGATAATTGAGCTTAAAAGATGCTTTTAAAACATAAATTAGAATTGTAATCACCTACAAACTTTATCTCACATGATTATCTCTCACAGTGGGGTATGATAAAACACATGGGTATGCCATGTTGGTAGATTTATACATACAGATCAAAATAATGATAAAGTCAATACAATAACATTAAAACAATTTCATTACTTCTGGTCCACCAGTATAGATCATCTGGTTTATCACCACCACCACCACACACAGATCAAGTCATTAGGATAGTGGAAGGGCTTTTTAATGTAATGTGTTTTTAAAATACTCAACTTTCAAGCCTAGTTATCTAGCAATGCCATATTTTTTCACAACAACAAACTGTAATTATATTTATTTATATATATGTGTACTTTTTGTTTCTGCAGTAACAGAGGTCTGTGCTGTGTCATTCTAACCCCTTCCTTGCCCATCAATGGTTGAGTACCACTCACCCTCAGCAGATGGCGGGGTTGTGCCTCTGATTGTGCAGTTCTGCAGAGTGCTGTGTGACGCAGAGAAGATGTTGATGTTACTAAGGATACAGGAGATAGACATCATCTGTCACTGGTACCCAGAGCTCACGGAGGAGCAGGTACAGAGCAAGAACAGCTGTGGGCACTGGAGGGGCAGCAGCTCTGGTACATACGGGTACAACTGCTAAACACAACAAGGTAAGTTGGGGATGATGCAACTAATTCAGATTATCAATGATACTGGTGTGCAATATATTAATTAAGTATTAATGTATTTGGGGCTGATTTATGGTTTAGTTCTACTGCAGCACATTGTATATTGACAAAAATCAATGAAGATTATAGGGATTTTCTGGGCAACTGATGATACAATTTTCCACTGCAAAACATTTAGCACATTGAATTTCAAACTTTATTTGGTTTAGGAACCCCTATAACATGGATAGCTGAGAGTCACCAACCCTTCCTCATCCCCTCCCATCAAATGGCCAATGCAGTATAAAAATGGTGTGTTTGCTTAGAGAGGCCATGCAGACCAGAGTACAGGGCAGAGTAATGAAACATGAAAGGAGAGAAATATTCAAAGAAATGTGGTGTTTCATAAAGTGATATTTCTTGCTCGTGAGCCTTAATGTAATTAGTGATTATTAGCATACATTTATAAATATGTATGTTTTCTGCGTGGGTGAAAGACGCGAGTACTTAGGCTTAGTGGAAAGGGGAGGATTAAAGCTCCTTGAACATTTTTTAACAACAACTTTTAAAATGATAAAAGCTAGAAATTTGGAGCAATATGATACAATAGATAATACGAATATTTTTTTCTAAATGACAGAAAACAAAAGATACTGTATGCACACTATATCCTCTAATAGAATAGGGCATTTTTAGGTGGACTCAATTCTCTTTTGTTTTTGTCACTACAGACCACAGTTTTGAATTTGAATCCATGTCAGTTTGCTTAATTTACCGGTGAGGTCTCTGCAGCTTTAGTTGCCCTGCATTCTCTTAAACAAGCATGTTGGAGCAAGTTTTATGAAACATTTAGATTTTTGCTTAAAGGGATATGGAAGGTTTCTGGGTTTCACTAGGAATATAATATACCTTTGTAGCTCTTTACTTTTGTGTACTTTATTGTATTAAGATATGCTTAAAAGCTGAGATTTTTCTGCCTAAAATCATAAAAATACTTTCATACAGGTTTCTCCCCTCTGCAACTCTTGAAGACCGTGTACATTCTGCAACATGATACTTGAGAGGTCACTGATAGGCTAATTTGAAACACTGCACTTCACAGCCTGTGTATTCATGAGCTGCATAAGCAACAGAGGGTAGATAAAAAAAATAGGCAGAAAAAACACAGCTTTAAAGCACTTATTAATAAAATCATATATATAGTTGTCGTAATTTCAAATTTGTCCATAACCCTTGCAAATTTTATCAAAGCTACAGCCTTGCGCATGAGCAATGAGGCTTGCAAACTTATGGACTTGCTCAATGAACGGCGCTCATCGCGAGGCCCTTAAAGTAGAGTGGGGAGAGTCTCGCAATCAGCGCCAAAGGCACTCTTTGCAAGGACCACAAGTTAAAGGGGTGGGGGGGGGGAGGCCCGCAATGAGTGCTGAAGGTGCTCATTGCGAGGCCCGCTATGAGTGTAGAGGCTCGCAAGGTAGAGGGGGGAAAGGCTCCAAACGGCTTCCAAGTTACGGGCTTGAAAAAAAAATGGACCCCATTTTTTTTTTTTTTTTAACTCGTAACCCGGATTTAACAACCGCCTTTTTTTTTTCTAGCCTGTAACTCGGAAACTGTTGGGAGGCCGCCAAAAGACGCCAATTGAATAGCAAATTACCTTTCAATCTCACTTATGGACTCCCTGCTATTCAATTAGCATCTTTTGGTGGCCTCCCAATGGCTTCCAAGTTACAGGCTTGAATAAATGGCGGCCGTTAAAAACATAACTTTTTTTAAGGCCGTAAATCTGAAGCACCATGCGGGCTTGGGGAAATTGATCAATTTTCCCAAACCCGCAAATGTTTTTACACAAGTAAATGGCAAAAGGAGCACAGGGAAGGGAGAGGGGGGGAGAGACACAAGGGAGGGAGTGGGGGGGGGGAAGAGACACAGGGGTGAGGAGGGGGAGACACAGGGGAGGGAGACCAGGGCAACGAGACACAGGGGAGGTAGAGGTGGGGGAGACACAGGGGAGGGAGAATGGGGGAAAGAGATACAGGAGAGGGAGGGGAAAGAGATACAGGAGAGGGAGGGGAAAGAGATACAGGAGAGGGAGGGGGAAGAGACACCAGGGAGGGAGAGGAGGGGAAGAGACACAGGGGAGGAAGATAAGGGGGGGAGGGAGGGAGAGGGGTGCAAAGAATCATGTGAGGGGGGGAAAGAGACACTGGGGAGGGAGTGGGGGCAAAGAGACACAAGGGAAGGGGAGAGGGGGAAAGAGACATGGGTAGGAGCGCTTTTCTGTAACGCTTGCAAAGTTACGGGCTTGCACATGCGCATACTGCGACCTGCAATAAGCGCCAAAGCCGCTCATTGCGGTGCCTGTGATGAGCACCAGAGGCGCTCATCGAGAGGCCCATAAAGTAGAGTGGGGGAGAGGCTCGCAATGAGCGCAGAAGGCGCTCATCGCGAGGCTTGCAAGTTAGAGGGTGGGGAGAGCCTTGCATTGTGTGGCAAACAACAGCATTTCGAGGCTTCACATTTTTGACGGGCAAGTCGCTAGTAAAGTATATATAGATACATAGGTATATTATATTCCTAGTAAAATCCAGAAACCTTCCATGTCTCTTTTTTTATATAAAAGTGAAATAAACATATGTTATACTGCTATGAAAAATATCAGTAATTTTGAGTTGTATGTTTTCAATTATACAAATGTTGTTTCATGTACACCCCTCTTTCCTAAGCTCTTGTTTTGAAGCATTATGTATATTCATAATTCTAATAGTTTACATAGTTACATAGTAATTGAGGTGAAAAAATACTTTTAGTCCATCAAGTTCATCATTTTTAGATCTCCTCTGATCTGCAATATGTGGATTAATTGTTAAGTGATCCAGAGGAAGGCAACCAGAAAAAAAATCCAGGGTCAAATGTCTCAAAAGATAGAAAATAATAAAATTCCTTCCTGACCCCAGATACTGGCGATCGGACTCCTTCCTGGATCAATATTCCCTCTCTAATCATCCAGGATACCCCTGAATGCCCTTTTTTATTTTGTTCATTTTTATCATGATACTTGCCTCGCCTTTCTCCTTTTGTTTGATTATGGAGAGAGAGAGAGACAGCTAGGGCAAGTGTGAGGAAAATATGTCATACATGAGGGAAAGAGACACGGAAAGGAAGTGAGAGAGGGGAGCCATAATCAAGGACAAGAAAGAATCTGGTTATTGCAATGAAAGAATATAGAACTATAAAAAAAGAGTGAGATCCATAACAGAGACTAGAGTCAGACAATTAAATATAGGAGAGTTAACAAGAGAAAAATACA
Organism: Discoglossus pictus; assembly: GCA_027410445.1. Taxonomy (NCBI): domain Eukaryota; kingdom Metazoa; phylum Chordata; class Amphibia; order Anura; family Alytidae; genus Discoglossus; species Discoglossus pictus. The sequence goes on along the minus strand of CM050163.1, from coordinate 265,990,556 downwards.
AGAGACAACCAGGAGAGACAGCTACCACAATGGGTGGTGGACAGTCAGAGGAATATCAGAACAGAATGTTTTGCTTATACATACAGGCATGTAATCCTAAAATTAAAAAGTACCAGTCCCCCTGAAATTAACTTTATACAGCTATGTTAAATTTTTAAATAACATCCTTTTTTATCTTGTAGTTATAATATTTTAATGAGAACAATATTAGTCAATCACTGTTTCCACAGAAAAAAAAAAGTTATTTATTAGTATGAGTTCTTATACAAAGCACTTCACTCAAAAACAGTATGGGCCATATTTATCAAAAAGTGATATGGTATGTTGACAGGTATGACAGTTTTGGTATGTTGACAGGATTATATTTACATCAATATGCCATTTGTTAGAAATGATCAAAAATGGTATATAGGTCAATCAAACAGTTTTTTTACATTTTCTCAGATCCCCAGAAACAATAGCTCCATTGAAATGCTAACCAGTACGTGTTGAATGAAGTAAATTTAATGTTTAATTTAATCTGGCAATATTCTACCTGTTCATTTCTAAATTCCATTTCTGTGGATTCTGATTGAGACATCTGTAAGTGTTATAAAGCTCAAGCGAGTTTGGAAATATTAATTGCCACAATTCTGGTGATTAGTTGTGCATGCACAGGGCTTTATGCCAAAATTTCACCAAAATATGTACTGATATACAGTATAATGTTTTTGACTATATGTGGCAATGGATAGATTAGGTAATTGAAGCAATTAAAATGAGCTTGAGGGAGCTCAGAGGTGTAGTGATTGACTGATGTACCTGGTTTATTCCTGTCCACTGGATCATGGCGAGTCGGACACGACTGAAAAACAACAACAATAGAATAATACTGTGATCTTGAATAAGCTTGGTCTGATGAAAAAATTGCAAATAAATACCACATTATTGTTTTGGCCATAATCTGAAATCATCTGAAAATGCATGTGCCACTGTGGCCTTCTCCCTCTTCAATTGCACATCGTCCATTTTCTCTATCCCTTACACCCCAAAACACTTCCTCGCCCTCTATATACATGTACTTCCCATTTAAATAACTAATTGTTAAACTCATTGTGTGGCCCCTTTCAAGTGAAATATGTTGGCAATCGCTGCCTTAGAGAGACCCAAGAGAGCAGAGGTTAATGAGAAAAGGAGCATAGAAGCCAAGATGCCTTTTGTATGTTTCGATATATGGGCTAATCAGCCATAGTTCTATATTTGTCTGTTGTCGTATATTCATTGCTCTAATAGAACCACAGAGACTCACATTCCTGGATACAGAAACACAACAAAACACACAACTAATAACATGGGATTTCCTACGTAAGAGAATAAAACCCCAGAGACTCGTTAGCTTCTGTAGTTTTATTTTTGGTTGTTGTTGCTGAGTCACCCATTGATTGCCATTAAGCCTTTGTTTAGCAGATATTGATAAATATATTCAAATTGACAATCTATTTAATTTTAGTAAAAGTTTAGCAATACTTCTGATATTCAGACCACGTTAATAGTTCTGTTGCACTTAAGTGATACTTAAACTAAATGGCATTCTCTTATTCTACCTTGCATAAAGGGTCATAGTGAGACCAATTATTTTTCTATGACCACTATTGTTGAAATCACACCTTATATAATAAATATTAAACATAATCAAATACCTAAATATTCACTTTCAATTAATCTGTTAAAGATCACAATCAGAAGACCAAATTATAATAAACATACATAAGTGTAAACCTTACTGTGTACATGGAAATGACATAGATATATTATTAGAGATTTCTAAAAGTGTGTAATAATGTTTAATATAGTGAATGATGGCCTACTTTATCATGCATTTCAGCCATAGTAATTATAGTGATGTGTTGTAAGGGTTCATTCAGCTCCTTGAAATTGAAAAAATGGCTTATTGCTGAGATTTTAAGTGTTTATTTTTTATTTATTTCAAAGAACAAATCATTGCATGTTTACATACATTCCTGAACACTAAAAGCTGTGAACCATTAAGCACAATGCTTGTAAAGGTACCAATAACAAGTAGAAATAAAACCTAATACTATGGGCCTCATTCAATTGCGATTTAGCCATATAATAAGCACAGAGCGTATTTTTTACAGAAGTTTTTTTAGTTAATGAAGACCTTGCTTTTGGATAGAAGTTCACTAACTAAAACTTTTTGTAAAAAAATATATGCTTTGTGCTTATATAGAGCCCTATTCAATTAGCCAAATCGCAATTGAATGAGGCCCTATGAGTGGTGAACAGGATAAGTAAAATGCATATTGAAGCGACAATTAATAAAATGTAGTTGTCAGTTAAAATAAGTAAACTGAAATAAAAAAAAAAATCCACGTTAGGCAACTTTTAATTATTTTTTTTTATATAATTTCAAAGCAGAACTTTTCCAGCCAGACGTGTACATAAAGAAAGTGTCTCCATTCTTATGCATTGATTGCCCACACAGAGTATGTATTAGGGAAGTCTTGTTTCATTGCTATGTTGTCTACTTGTGCTAGGACAGATATTTTCCAGAGCTTTGACCATTGATCCTCCAACATCTTCCTTGAGATCTGGATGTGACCATAGCGCTGGTATCAAGAATCAAATCTGTTAGTCTCATTTCTGTCACAACCTGAATTGGCTTCAGCAGATTATACCGCTTTCTCCTCCAAGAATCAGGTCATGCAGGGTTTGTGAATCCCCTCCACTAGGACAGAAGGACAAGGCTTCAAAGTCTAGTACAACAAATACTTCCCCAATAAAGACACACTTAAAACTTTGTTTCCTCAATAGAGCATAACACTTTTCCCCAGTGCACCTTTTTATACCCATGTACAACAATGAAACTAGTACAATGATTAACAGTAAAATAACTATTGAGCAAATTGCCATTATGGCCCTTGTCACCTCTTAGCCAATCAGCCAGGACTATGGTAAGCCCTTTTCTCATTGGCCGTCGCTCGGGGGTCCACCAATCCAGGGTCAACCTGTCTGTTGGTGATTTGGTGAATCCTAAGTTCGGGCAGGGAGAGAAGCTATGAAGTTCCCTCAGGGATGCCTGGCTCCATGTAGTCTGGCCAATACAACAGAGGACTTACATGACCACTTGGCCAAGATAATAAGTACAGGGCTCTGTGCCATGACTGGGGTCAGACTGGAGATTGGGATTAATCTATGTGTTGTAGCATTAGGTGTGTCCCTGAGAATAGGTGACCTATGGTCTGGGCAGCTGGTCAGACCCTGTTCTACATGTCCTTCCCCTTCACCTAAGGGATTCGGCTATACCAGTCTTAGAACCATTATTCCGGCTGGGTACAGCTCATTTGATCGGCTGTGCCAATCCTGATCCATCCTCTACAAGCATTTCTTCCCTGAGTGCCAAGGGTCATTATCATGACTTGACTTCTCGTAACCTCTGCAGTTAACAAGATAGCTTGTTAACTTTTCTTCCCACAACAATCCATTCTGTCTAGACAGCCTACAGGACTCTCATTCTCACAGGGGAGAAGTTGGTTACAGCAGCAGTGACATTTTGTGGGCAAGGTGCTTGCAGCTGGGGGTGGGCATGGGGGTTGCAGCCTTAAAGGGATAGTAGCATACGCACAATTCTTTCCCCCAGACCACCCTAATTAGTAATTGTATTTTCCCACCATAATATACAGACATGTAGCAGTGTGGCGGCTGCTCGGCATGTAGATGCTGCTCTGCTTGTTGAGTGTCACTTGAAAAGTCCCCCAACAACAATATCCTTTTCATGTCCTATTACAACCCAACAGTGTACTTGGATCTTTTCTGACAATAATTAGAGTCATTATAATAACTGGGAGTCTTGCAGGTCTCAGGGTCTATGACAGTGCCACACTCCTGTTTCACTACATCCCTTTCTGCTTTCTAGGTAAAACATGGCTACAACAGCTCAACTGGAACGAGAGATGATTACAAAGGCTCGGCGTGAGTATCCACAGTGCCGGGACCCAATTGAAAAATTGAGACTGCAATGCCTAGCAAGGGGGGCTTCTGGAATCAAGGGTCTTGGCAGGTAATAGGGGACTATGATTGCATTAAGAACCCAGCAAAACTTTTAATGGGATATATACAGAGATGGATTTCAAGTTTATGCTGCTCAATTGCCTCTTGGTTCATTCTCTTAAAAAGCTAACTGTGTTATATATTTATACATTGTTAAATTTATACATCTTTAACTATTTATATTTCATTATCTTTAAATTAAAATACCAGTTGTGGGTATTTCCAGTTTAGTACACACTGATGCTTCCAGTTGGCAGAGAGATTTTGATGAAAGACTGTTGGTTTTATATTTAAATTTCCTTATTACATATCTCTCATTAGTATGGTAACAAAGTAAACATACACATGATGCTCATTAAAATGATCAAAATACACATCATATAACTTGATATCAGTTTAAGCTATCTTTGCCTATGCTCATGTTCCCCCTCACACTGCCCACTATAAACAAAAGTGGCAAAGCATTAAAGAAGTGCTGGGTCAAAAAAGTGAATGTTCTTCTCCATTTCTTATTGCCTGTGTCTGTACAATACAATTTATCCATTCTTAACCTTTACTTTCTTACATGTTCTTTCTTTCATTTTTCATCATTCTCCAGTTATTCACTCTATACCACATCTATAATTTTTCTCTCTCTTTTTCCTATTTTATTCTCAACAAGTAACAACCCCCTCTTTTTTGCTCATCTCAGAACAAAAAATAAAGACTCATGTCAGAACAATCACCTTGGGCAGATCCTTTCCCAACCTTTTGACACCTAATATGGGATGGAAAGATGCTACATTTATTTTAAATTCTTTGCATACTGATTTTATTGCTGCATGGTTTTATAGTAAACAAGTCAAACACTATTGCTTGACCAGTAGCCACATTAAATTCGAAGCATGTATGTGCAACGTGAGACCTGCAACAGCTACAGGCTTGAAATGTGGCCGTGTTACAGAGCTATTAAATTAGAGCAGGGCGCGAGTTATGGGTTTGATACGCAAACCTGTAAGCCATTTGTCAAACGTTGGATGAGCGGCCATGAACGTGATCAATTAGTCAAACCCGTACTTACGGGTTTAGATGGAGCCAATGGCAACAGAGATCATCAGAATTACGTCACTGAAAAATGGAGGTGGGATTTCAAAGTCTTACAGGTTTCAATTACGAGTTACGATCGGACCCACATTCCAGAAACAATGCAATATTAATAATATCGTAAATATGATATTCTAGTCCATGCGAGTTCCATTATATGTATTAACACATTGATTGCCAGGATCGATATAACACGGAAATTACACATGAATTAAAGTATTTTATATTGCCAATTTGCAGGCTTGGGGATGTTGTGCTATTAATTCTAAGACCTAACATCACTTTCCCTTTTATTCTATGTACAGTAGTGTGTTTATATTTGCATTTACAGTGCTACGGATTGGACTTTTACCCCCTTGTGGGTCCTCTCTAGCACCTGTAAGCTTTTTGGCTCCATTTGCGGGTTATGGGCTTGAACAAAAGTGAATTTGTTGCAATTTAATAGCACGATTGGACCGTAACAGTTAGGGGCTTGAAAGAACGAAGGATTTGCAGGCGCGCAAGTCGAATTCTCATGGCCCGTATAGTTTTCTCGCCCCTACCCCTCAAGTCGACAGCGGGTTACTTTACTGGGACAATTTAATAGTTGCAAGTCTTACGGGCTACGATTTTACACGTTGAGGAAATTTAATAGGGCTACAGGTCAGTAGTCATTTAAGGTAACTAATATACTATATCACAATAAATCACCATTACAATTTATCATAGTTTTATTAATTTTGTTTTTGACTGGCCACTCAGGTGCTATATCCTGTCCAAGTGTCACTTCATACTAATACAACCCACAATGTCAATCCACATCAGTCAAGCAAGTGCCCCTACCAGTAAAATATACTGTATAGTATAAACTGTACAGTTAACGGACCCGTAAATTTGCCCATGTTCACCTTGTCTCTGTGCTGTTCTTTGTTTTCACTCTGTCTCTCGTTTCTTTCTTATTTCTATTTTTAAAGACTATTGTTCTATTAAACATTGTTTCTCAAACTGTTGCAACACAGAGCTTTCCGTATCATGGATGATAACCGCAGCAATTGTTTGGACTTGGAGGAGTTCTCCAAAGGTCTTCAAACCTACGGCCTCTCCCTACAACCAGAGGAGGTGCGAGAAATCTTCCAACAGTTTGACACAAATGGGAACGGTACCATCAACTTTGACGAGTTCTTGATCTCAATTCGGGTAAGAATTGAAGGAGAGCTAGGAGGAGTTATAGGAGAATGCTTTATGTAACAATTAGAGGTATCATAGGGAAACGTTAAATGTAGATGCAGAAGGCATAAGGAGTTGGATGGAGGTATTATAAGCGGATGGTGTATCCATGAGGAGCAAACAATCTTAGTTGCTGGGGCAAACCTTTAAAAGGACTCCACATGGAGCTTGACTGGTAAAATCAAGAGGAAGAAGAGGATTAATGGGGGAGGCAAAGATAGTTATTGTAAGTGTTTTGTAGGGCATGAAAGTATAATTTACTAATTGTGGATGGAGCATATTTATTGAGCTGTCAAAATGGGAAATGCTCTTCCACTTCAGCGAACAGACTGAGGCCACCTGGAAAGCTTTGATGGACCTCATGCACCATATTTAAGGGCGCAATAGCAGCAATTATAGGGAGCGATTAAACCGAACAGTCAGAGTTATTTGGAGAAAAATGAAGAATCATGAGTGAATGGGTTATCTAGAGGTTCAATTGAAAAATTCAATGAGTTATAAGGAGAGCGTATTTGTTTCTATAGGAGTTTTTGGAAGGGGTAATATGAACACATATTATAGTGAAAAATTATATGGATTAATAAGGATGAGGGAATAATATAAACAATAGTAGGCTTTACATAGTGGTGTTATAAGGAAAACAAGTGGTTATAGGCATGGTTATATGGTGTAATAGATATTATAAAATAGGTTACATGGAGCAGTAAGATTAATTAAATGACCTGTTCTCCCTCTTTAGCCCCCAATGTCCAATGCTCGCAGACAGGTCATTCGGGATGCCTTCCACAAAATGGATCGGACGGGGGATGGAGTGATCACCATTGAAGACCTCAAAGGTGTTTACAACCCTAAATGTCACAGAAAGTATCAGAATGGGGAATGGAACGAGAGACAGGTGTTCCAGCACTTCCTGGAGAACTTTGATTCGCCTAATAAAAAAGATGGACAGGTGAGTTCCACTACAAAACTCACAATCGTGAATAAAAATCTGACACAGCGTCCTAGAACAAAAATAAAATCACCAGTCAGCGCATGAAGCCAGTTGCATTATAGAAAAGTGTTACATATTTGAGGAGTATTTTGTGTTTGGAAATTAAAAAGCAGTAGTACTTTCTTGGCAGTTCAAGAAGCAATTCTGTAATGGGCGGTCATTAAAGGATTTCTGAGGTCATATTTTTTAACTGTACTTTTTTGAAGAACTACACTTGAAAATAGGCAGCAGGTTTTCATAATGTAAAAATAAAATAACAGCCTCTAATTCATAATCTTTTACTTGGATTCATGTTGCTGTGGAATCAGCGATTTTTGTATTGAGCAGATCAATTTCTTGAGGAGACTTTGAATACACTTTGAATAGGAGGAGATTGGGAGGAAACTTGGCATACACAGGAAGTTTGCATCTGCACAATTAGAGTATTGCAGTCATATCTACCAGTGCTTTTAGCAGGTCTAACTGGAAACTCATTAGTTTACATGGACACAACCTCCTGAGAAAGTAAAAGGCAGCACCACACAAGAAAACAAAACAAAAGGCTGCAGCATAGAATACTTTTATATTTAATTTTTCCCTTTTAATATTTTGTCCACTGTAATATTTTAGTTAAACAGACCATATGAAAACAATCAAACACAGTGGTCTGAAGGATCATAATGTATCCAGCCTCAAAGGGAGAAATTATATAAATCGTTTGATTTCAAAGGTGTCCACTAAGGTTCACTAAAGGGTGCAGGGTAAGGGTGAGCACATTGCAGAATGCTCACCGTCACGGAGCAAGTATCCTGTATACAGTGTGTAGTAATATTAGACTGTGAATTCCAAATAAGTGTATAATGGAACAACATAGATCAAAAGCCATTTTTTAAGTTAATGTGCATTTTGTTAGATTAAAATCAATAACATATTAATTTAAAATAAGATTAGATCTATTAATTATATTATAATTAGCGACTTGCCCAACAAAAATGATGGGGCAATAAAATTGAAAGGCAGGTAATGTTATTTGCCACAGACATTAAATTTTTTGGTGATCCTTCGGCGCTCATTGCGAGCCTCTTGGTTGTTGTATATTTTTTTTATCAGAGGCTATTTTGCTGTCATTGTAAGGTCGGCGCTGATCTGCTTTTTGCGCTTATTGCAAGGCTGTCCCCTGGTGTAGTGTGTATGCTATGAGCAGCATTGCCGCTCGTTGTGAAGCGCTCGGTGAATGGCTTTTGCGTTTATTGCGATAGTGTTTTTTTTTTGTGTATATGTATTTTTGTATGATGATTAAATAAGTAATAAATGAGTATACTTTACATATTTGTAAGTAATATATGCAGGAAGCATTGTGCTGAAGAGCTGTCAATCTGTTTCGATGTTCCTGCAGCATACAATGTAGGTCTGCAGTGTTGTGGAGCTGCTGTGTAAGTGTCAGCAATGTGTTCAGTGTGTTAATAGGCTGCGTGCGCGAGGAGAAGCCGTTAGTGTAGCTGTGTACTTCCACATTGTGTAAGTTAGTGTTGTGAAATGGCGGCGAATGTGTATGTGGTACGTGGGTATGTATATTTAAGAGTCCTTGGTAATAGTGTATCTTGTACCTGGTACAGCTTTTTGGAAAAGTCGTATGTGCTTGTTGGTGTTTTGCGGCTTTATGGTCGTGTAGCCTCGTTTTTTGTTTTTTTCGGCTGCCATTTATTCTCTTGCTTAGGTGATTTTCGTGTGTCTAAACTCTGTAAATTGGACTTAAATGGAGGTGTAACTTCACTTGCAGAGGTCCTGGGTGCCCCCCTTGCAGTGGGTAAGGTTTTTATGTAATTTTTCTGTGTGTTTATTGTTTTTTTAATGTTTTCAGCTGCTTCGGCCATTAAGGTCATATTTTTGCGAGTTCGTAATGGGTTTTTTTCTAAGTCTCGCGGCTCGTATTTTTTTAGTGTAAGTCCGTATTTAGTCATTGCGTGGTAGATGTATTTTTTGAAAGTCCAACTTCTGTGGGTGTTTGTAACCGCTTGTGAGGCGCCGTAGAGCTTCCACCTCTGCAAATGCAGCCCCTTACTTCGCGAGGGTCCGCATTCGGCTCATTGCAGCCTTCACCTTCTGCAAAAGCGGCCCGAACTGCGTCCCTCGCTTCGTGTGACGACGTTTCGTCATTTCACAACTATTATATGTGAGTTACATAGGTTCCATTGTGCTTTTTGGAACGTGTTTTAGAAAGTAAAAATTAATAAAATAATTATACTATGCAGGGAACAACCATTGCAGTGTCTGATGTACTGTGTCAGAGTTTCGGCAGTGGGGAGAGAACCTAGGAATCTGATAAGCTTTCAATTGTTTTGAATGAAAGATTTCTTCTTAAAGTGCATGTCTTTTCAATGGAACTTAATGAAATCACACCTGCCGGCAAATTCTCCTACCAGCTAACAAATCACATTAACCAAAAAACACAATGGCTGTATTTATTTAGACTTTTTACTTTATCTGATTTTTTTTTTTACATTTATCAATTTTTTTTAAAGAACATATTATAGACAAGGTATAGACAAGGTAATACAGTAACTAAGCATAACATTTGTGAATATGGGTCTCATTATCTAGTCCAGATCTAGGGCCTCATTCTATTATCGGCCGTAAATCGGCCGTAAGGCTGCGATTCCTTGCGGGGGTTCTGTTAACTCGCGATTCTATTATACGGCCCCGCAAGGATCTCCTCTTACGGCCGGCCGCATATCTTGGAACCGTCCGTAAGCTCAGAAATCTTTAAACGCAAAAATAAATTCAAGCCTGCACTGTACAGCTCTGTAAATGCTAGGGATCATATTGGGGGACATGAGGATTAAAAGTAACCCACTCTCAAGCTTGCACATCAGCCCAAGCCCGAGTTTAAATTAACTGTTTATTTTCCGGCTGCGGCGTGGGCGGGTCTGAGGTGCTCCAAGTACTCTGGACTTTTTACATGTATATTTGACATATATTAAAAAATATATATTTTACGGATTTGAGTATAGGGGAAATTTGTGCTATTTTTTCTAACACCTAAAATCCCTTTATAGTCTTCTCAAAGTGCAGGATGGCTTTATTTGAGCTATTTTATGTGCTTAATTGGTGCTAGCGGGACCTCGTTCCTGCAAGTATGCTGCGGCTCGGTTTTAGCCTTGCAGAGAGGGTTCCCGGAGCAATAGAATAGCAACCGGGATTTTCTTGCGGCCGAAACTCTTGCGGCCGTTTTAGATCAAAGGCTTTCCTCCGGCGCGTGCGGCCGCAAGAGATAGCAAGGCGCCGGCCGCAAGCCTGCCGGAATCCCCGGCCGGAGGGGAATAGAATAGCAGAATAGCTTGCGGCCGGTCCTTGCGGCCCCGCAGCGCCTACGGCCGCTAATAGAATGAGGCCCCTAATGTTTAACGACCTTGGTAGTCTATTTACAAATGTAGCATTGAACACCATCTTATCTCTACAACAGGGGTGGGCAAGCTCAGCCCTGGAGGGCCACACACATGGATTTGATACACACAGGGGAGTCAATCACTTCTTCAGTCATCCTGATTGACTCACCTGTGCACATAAAGGATATCTTCAAATCGAGTCAAGTGTGTGGGGGGCCTCCCAGGACCAAACTTGGCCACCCCTGCTCTACAGCAATATATGTGTATGTGTGACATACATGTTTGCATTCCTAAGAATGAATACAATTTACCTTTGATTACATCTGTGTGTTTAGCAATCGGAAGAGTTATAGAGAGATGTTAAATGGAGCTGCAAGAGTCACAAACCGTGATATATATAGTTGTGGTTCTGCGTTTTTGTCCGGAAGCGAGGGCGCAAAGCAAGGCAAGCCAGCGGAGCCATCACACATGCGAGCCTTGCGAAGCGAGCCAAAGCAGCCGCGCAGCACTTAGGCTGCAATGAGCAGTGCAGTACTTAGGCGAGCCTTACAGCATTGTTCAAGCACGTAACTCTAAAAACCCACCACAAATAAGAAATCAACTACTAAAAATTATAACACACTCGCACACAGCACAAGGGGAGACACAGGAAGCCTGGGAGTGAGGTTGCAAGCGAATTACACCTATATTTGGTGTTTTTCGTCCTTCGAAAAAAATTACGGATGAAAAACACAAAATTTCAGAAACAGCATTAAAACAAGGCTCAGCATCGCCAGGCTCCCAAAACGTACAAAATACACAACGCTTAAGACAGTAACACACGAACAACGCCAGGCAAGCGGGACTTTGAAAATAAAACCATCGGCAGTCACCGCGTGCCACGCAAGCATTCTAATTTATTACTGTTTATATGCAGTTATGCTCCTGTGGAAACTACAATTTTGATTTCCGCAGATCAACTCCCTGCACTGGGATTAGACTTCGAATTCACAGGAAATGCCTAGCTGTACTATGGGGATATGTCAGTTACAACTGCCAGTGCTCCCAGCAGGGCTAAAAAGAATATATAGGCTCGCAATGAGCGCCGAAGATGCTCAGAGGACCAAAAGCCTCAAATTGTGTGGCAAACCACATTACCAGCCTTACAATTTTAATCCCGTCATTTTTGACGGGCAAGTTCCTAGTATTATTATATTCATGATGGACTCCCAATCTCAGTTGATGGGACAAGCGTGCAGATCACAAATATAAAGAAAAGAAAAAAAAAAAAAAAACCTGCAATGCTTAATCCTTTTGTTGTACATGTAGTAAAAACTAGAAAAGTCAAGAGGAACAGGAAGATTAACGAGAAATAGAGGTATACATAGTGATTGGAAGGATTTTGTGGGGGCAAAGGTAGCATGTGAATGCTTCCTACTTCAGAGGGACCACATGTATCATGTTACCCACCTTTGCTTCTCACTCCATTATAATGAAAGGAGATTGTAAGTGTGCAAGCTTTAATCTTGAAAGGTTCTTTATGGAAAGCACTATACACGCTAGATATAAGGCTCAAAGACGGGGCCCTTCTCTCATCTGCAATATGTTTAATATTATTTTGCCATGTACTTAACCCCTGTACAGCACTGTGAAATGCTGGCACGTTACAAATAAAGGAAATAATAACAATAATGAGCTGATGAGCAGGGAGCAAGACCACAACCAGAATTAGAGAGACACAGTATTTCAAATGCATTCATATAAACATGTACTTTTATTTATCCCCGTCACATATGAATATGATAAGGTGATGTTCCAGAGAATGAGCTTGTACTTTTGAAAAGCTTACACTATTTTAAGCCTAATAAGGCTGTGATTTTTTGTAAAAGCCATTTAAAAAACTAAATCTCATGTGTAATTTGTTCAGGGGATGGGAACTGTATGATAACCCTGGGTCAGAATATAAGATATTGAGTGAGCAGTATGTATCTCAAGCATTGTTTAGTTTAGAAACAAAATACTGTAGTTTCTATTTACAAAGAACCAAACTGTGGTGACGATTAAATGAACAACATAAAAATTAACCTTAAAATATTTTTTAAGTATATTAATGGGAAGAAGGTGAGGAAGGAAGCTATAGGACCATTACAATGTGACACAGGCCGTCTGATAATTAGTGACCAAGAAAAGGCAGACAAGCTAAATAGGTTCTTTTCTTCTGTATACACAAGGGAGGTACCAGTGGTTGGGACACGGCAACATAATGGGGCTACACTACCTTTGCCAAATAATTGGTTAACACAGGAAGTAATCCAAAAGAGGTTGGAAAAAATAAATGTTAATAAAGCCCCGGGTCCTGATGGAATACATCCAAGGGTACTAAGGGAACTGGGTTCTGTAATAGCCAAACCATTATATCTAATTTTTCAAGATTCACTCAACACAGGGTCTCTACCAGATGACTGGAGAAAAGCTGATGTGATACCTAAATTTGAAAAGGGAGCAAGAGCAAATCTGGGGAATTATAGACCAGTGAGCCTCACTTCTGTAGTGCGGAAGCTTTTAGAAGGGTTAATAAGGGATAATATACAAGAATATGTCTATTTGAACAGGATTATAATTAGGAGTCAACATAGATTTGTTTGACATGACCTATTCCTCATAAATTCAATTAGTTTCTATGAGGAGGTTAGTAGGAACCTGGATCAAGGCAACTCAGTGGATGTAGTCTTTTTGGATTTTGCAAAGGCTTTTGATACAGTACCACATGGGAGACTATTGTGCAAACTAAGAGATACAGGAATTGCAGTAAATATCTGCTCATGGATTGAGAGCTGGCTAAAAGATAGGAAGCAAAGGGTTGTTGTAAATGGAACATACTCCGATTGGACTAATGTGGTAAGTGGGGTTCCTCAGGGTTCAGTATTAGGTCCTCTCCTTTTTAACATATTTATTAATGACTTAGAGGTAGGATTGGAGTGTGGTGTCTCCATTTTCGCTAGTGACACGAAGTTGTGCAAGGTAATTAAATCAGATAATGATGTGCTTTCCCTCCAAAGGGATTTACATAAAATTGAGGAATGGGCATCTAAATGAATGGCAGATGAGATTTAATATGAATAAATGTAAAGTTATACATCTGGGAAGGAAAAATAGCCATGCAATTTATAATCTTAATGGAGCAAATCTAGGTGTATCAGATATTGAAAGGGATTTGGGAGTGCTTGTGGACAACCACCTAGGTAACAGTGCTCAAAGCCAAGCAGCAGCAGCAAAGGCAAATACAATATTAGCATGTATTAAGAAGGGTATAGAAGCAAGGGAAGCAAATATAATTCTGCCACTATACAAATCTTTAGTACGCCCTCATTTGCAATATGGAGTACAATTTTGGGCACCACTTCATAAAAAGGACATTTTAGAGCTGGAAAAGGTACAGAGGAGGGCAACAAAACTAATAAGGAGAATGGAGGGGCTAAGTTATGAAGAAAGACTAACCAAATTAAACTTATTTTCTCTACAAAAAAGGCATCTAAGAGGAGATATGATTACCTTATATAAATACATCCAGGGTCAGTATAAAGATTTGCCAAGGGAGCTTTTTGTGCCAAGAGGACATCCCTTAAGGTTAGAAGTAAAAACATTCCACCTTAAAGAAAGAAAAGGGTTCTTCACAGTAAGGGTGGTTAATCTGTGGAATTCTCTACCAGAGGAGGTGGTGACAGCAGATTCGATAGATAACTTTAAAAGGGGACTGGATCTATTTCTAATTAAAAAGGGAATTCAGGGTTATCATGGATAATTGGAGGGGCAGTATTGATCCAGGGAGAGGTCCGGTCGCCGATGTCTGGGATCGGGAGGGAATTGATTTTTTTTTAATTTTTTTTATACAACTGATTAATTAATAACTAATCCGCATATTGCAGATCAGAGATCTTAAAAGGTTGAACTTGATGGACTGAAAGTCTTTTTTCAACCTTAAATACTATGGGCCTCATTCTATTAGCGGCCGCAGCCGTTGCGGGGCCGCAAGGACCGGCCGCAAGCTATTCGGCTATTCTATTCCCTTCCGGCCGGGGGCTCCGGCAGGCTTGCGGCCGGTGCCTTGCTATCTCTTGCGGCCGCTCGCGCCGGAGGCCTTTGATCTAAAACGGCCGCAAGAGTTTCGGCCGTAAGAAATTCCTATTTGCAATTCAATTGCTCCGGGAAACCTCTCTGCAAGGCTAAAAACGAGCCGCAGCTTACTTGCAGGAAAGAGGTCCCGCTAGCACCAATTAGCTCATAAAATAGCTCAAATAAAGCCATCCTGCACTTTGAGAAGACTATAAAGGGATTTTAGGTGTTAGAAAAAATAGCACATAATTATCCTATACTCAAATCCGTAAAATATTTTATTTTTACTATCCGTAAAATATCCATGTAAAATGTCCAGAGTGCTTGGAGCACCTCAGACCCGCCCACACCGCAGCCGGAAAATAAACAGTTAATTTGAACTCGGGTTTGGGCTGATGTGCAAGCTTGAGAGTGGGTTACTTTTAATCCTCATGTCCCCCAATATGATCCCTAGCATTTACAGAGCTGTACAGTGCAGGCTTGACTTTATTTTTGCGTTTTTAGATTTCACAGCTTACGGCCGGTTTCAAGATATGCGGCCGGCCGTAAGAGGAGATCCTTGCGGGGCCGTATAATAGAATCGCGAGTTAACAGAACCCCCGCAAGAAATCGCAGCCTTACGGCCGATTTACGGCCGATAATAGAACGAGGCCCTATGTAACTATGTAACATCTACACAAATACTATTCCAAGTACCTAGTAGTTCATTATAATGGAACTAGCGACTTGCCCGTCAAAAATGATGGCAATAAAAAGCGAAGCCTGGCAATGCTGTTTGCCACACAATGGGAGCCTCCCCCCCTCTACTTTACTGGCCTCGCAATGAGCGCCTATGGCGCTCATCCCGGGCATAGCAATGAGCGCCTTTGGAGCTCATTGCGAGTCTCTCCCCTGTCTACTTCCTCCCTTGTGTCTCTTTTCCTCCTCCTCTCCCTTCTTTGTATCACCCTCTAACCCCCTCCCCTGTGTCTCTTTCCCCCCTGTCTCCCCCTCCCTCGTGTCTCTCTCCCATTTCCCTCACCTGTGTATCTTCCCCCCTCCTCTCCCTCCCCCTGTCTCTTTGCCCCCTCCTCTCCCTCTCCTGTGTCTCTTCCTCTCCCTCCCCCTGTCTCTTTGCCCCCTCCTTACCCTCCCCTGTGTCTCTTTCCCCCCTGTCTCCCCCTCCCTTGTGTCTCTCCCATTTCCCTCCCCTGTGTATCTTCCCCCTGTATATTTTAAAAGTTGTTTAGTTATTAATATACATATGGAATTGTAAGGTAGCTAATGTTGTTTTCTGTGTAATTAATTTACGTATTTTTATGCATTGTGTTGAAGAGCTGGCAATCTGTGTTGATGTTGCTGCAGCATTAGTGGTGTGGAGGTGCTGTGTAAGCGTGATGAACGTGTGCAGTGTAATAGTGTGCGTGCGCGAGCCGAAACTGTTAACGTAGCTGTGTACTTCCGCATTATCCTAAAATGGCGTATAATGTGTGGTATGCGTCTTAGCGGATTATCGGTACGTGTTTTCCGTGGTTATAGTGCTGTAGCCTCGTTTTCGTTTTGTTCGTCTGTCATTTTTTCTGCGGCGCTCATTGCCAAAGTACTACGGTTTAACGGCTCGCCTCGCTGTGCGCTCATCGCTAAGCCCGCTAAAGTACTACGATTAACAGTAAATATGGTCAAACGGTCAAATGACGGTCAATAAAAATTAAATGTTGTGAAATTTGTTTGCCAAACAACATGATGCTACATTTGTCCCTTTTTTTTTTTTTTCAAATAAATACAATTTTTTTTTTTTTTTTTTTTTTTTTTGTAACTTGCAACTTATATTTCATCAAATGCGTTGGTTTAGGCGGGAAATCCGATGTTGCGCGAGACAAAGGCGTTAAATCTGTGTTAATGCGTAAATCTGTAATTGGGTTTCGTAAAATGTACTCGCTACTGTCTTTTTTACTCATTGCGCGGTTAATCCGCATCCTTTATCTCGTTGTTTTTCAAACACATACATCTGTGGCTGTGTTTTACGCAGTTCGTAGTAGTATAGCCTCGTTTTCATTTTTTTCGGCGGCCATTTTTTTCTCGCTTAGCCGATTTTCGATCTTTGTAACTCGGCTAAATCGCTGTAAATTGGAGTTCCAACTCACTTCCAGACGTCCATGCTGTAAGTGACCTTTATTTTATTTTTTAGTGTGTATTTAGTGTTTTTTTTAGTGTTTTGGTTCCACCGCTTATCTTGTAATTTTTTTCATCTCGTATTTTTTTTCTAAGTGCTACGGTTTAACGGCTTGCCTCGCTGCGCGAGGCTCGCCGGACGATGAGCGCCTGCGGCGCTCATCGCTAAGTCGTACGCACTACGCAACGCAGCGTGACGACGAATCGTAGTTAGACAATTATAATATGTGATCCTCCACTAGTTTATGTAACATAGGCACCACATCAGTATAAGATGCTATTTTTGTGCGACTCTCTATCTGTTCATATCTTAGAGAATTTAGCAAGGGACCTCACCAGAGATGATCCACCAGAACACATTTGCAATAATCTGACTGCTCACAAAATTAGGATTGAGGGGAATATAAAATAGTAGGTGGATCATTAGGAAGGTAGCTCAGTGAAATCAGAAAATGAATTGGGTTTAGCGACCTTAAAAGGATCACTGTCTCTAATTTATTAATGTTTATATGCAGTTATGCTCCTGTGGAAACTACAATTTTAAAATCAGCAGATCAACTTCCTGCACCGGGAGGAGACTTTGAATTCACAGGAAATGCCTATCAGTACTATGGGTATATGTCAGTTACAACTGCCAGTGATCCCAGCAGGGCTAAAGAAAGCTTAATAGTTTAAAAGGATACACCCTAGAACTATAAGAGAATAAAACCCTGATTTAATAGGGCTATATATTGATTTAGTTTCTACTTTTGGAACAAGTACTGGAAACCTAAGAGAAGGTTAACTGTACTCCTGTACACCTTAAAACCCTATTTCTTTGAAACGTGGCAACAAAAACAAAAATGTATTATATTTTATTAATTAACGTGAATACTAATAATATGTCCAGAAAAAAATTAGTATATACAAAAATTACACTATTAAAACGACCACTTAAATTGTTCTTATGCTGCAGTTCAAATATAAACGCTCCAGTGGTCTGACACAGGTTAAAGGCAGCACCCTCGGGAAGACCAATAGTGTCTGGGAAGAAAAGTCTAAATGATCATCCTAGGTTGTATATAGAGAAGATATTAAGACCATTCATGGAAGCTTTGTCCTCATATGTACAGGACACAAAATCTGTATTACATAGGCTACAATACATCCAACTAGAAGCATCTTCTATGTTAGTAAGTTTGGATGTTGAAGCTTTATACACTTTCATTCCTCATCATATTGGCATGGAGGCATGCAAAGGAATTTCTGAAAACAAGAGGAACTCAACATGAAAAACACAACAAATGTGTGTTTAAATTATTGAATTTCGTCTTGACACAAAGCTATTTCATTTATGACAATACATTCTATGAACAAATTTAGGGAATGGCCATAGGCATGCCCTGCGCCCCATCATATGCAAAATGT
Organism: Discoglossus pictus; assembly: GCA_027410445.1. Classification (NCBI taxonomy): domain Eukaryota; kingdom Metazoa; phylum Chordata; class Amphibia; order Anura; family Alytidae; genus Discoglossus; species Discoglossus pictus. The sequence goes on along the minus strand of CM050163.1, from coordinate 265,972,211 downwards.
ACACCTGGAGCCTTGGGAGGAACAAGTTGTATTCAGTGATGAATTTGTGGAGTTCACTGAGTTGATTGACATATAGATCAGGTACATTGACAACATTTTTCTCACATGGAAAGGAACTGTCTCACAATTGGAACGATTCGTCAATAAACTCAATATAAATTGGCTGGGTTTGAGATTTCCTTATACAATTAACCCATAAAAAAATTGAGTTTCTATATTTGGTTATTTGTAAGTAAACAAATAATATGCTGATCACATACATGCATAGGAAAGAAACTGCTCCGAAGAACAAGCAAAAGAACTATATGGCAGATTTAAACAAAGGGGTTATTTACATAACCTTCTAAAAAAGCCTATAGTGAAGCAAAACAGAAACAAAGGGATGAATTACTAAATACATCAGTCAATATCCAAGAAAGTAATCCTCCACAGATCAGACTAATTGGGACTTTTAATCCTCACAGTGAAACAATACAACAAATTCTGAAAAGATATTGGCACATACTTCAATCGGATCAAGATCTAAAACAGGTGATAGGTGAATTTCCATCAGTGACATATAGAAGAGCCCCAAGTCTAAGAGACAAGTTGGTTCACAATCATTATATAGGACCTTCCAAACAGGGATGTGACTGGATAACCAAGGGCCGATTGGCTTGAGACCGTGTACAGGCTGCAATTCTAAAAAATTCTAGAATTCCACAGGGACAAAGGAATTTACAATCAGAGATGCTACGTACTACGGCAGTAATTTATTTGACTTCATGCCGCTGTGGCCTACAATATGTAGGAAAGACGTTGAGACAACTGAGACGCAGAGTTCTGGAACACATAAATTTGATAAATAACAACCAAGATGCAGTAATTGCCAGACATATCAACGAGTCACATAAGGGCAGTGTTATGGGCCTTAAATTCTGTGGCATAGAAAAAAAAAATCTTCTTCCAATAGAAGAGATAAACTTCTCCAGACAGAGGCTATTTCACCTAAATACCTTGGCTCCCTCAGGCCTTAATGAAGGATTCACATTTTCCCCATTTATATACGTCAGATTGATACATTCTTCAACCCTCATTCTATTTGTTTGTCTTCCTCTGGATTTAATTAATTAAAAAAATAAAAAATAGTTGATTAATATTATCTAACAATCAACAACTAATAACTAATCTGCATATTGCAGATCAGAGGAGATCTTAAAAGGTTGAACTTGATGGACTGAAAGTATTTTTTCAACCTTAATTGCTATGTAACTAATTACTATTTATAGCAAGTAGGATTCCCAACATTTATACACAAATGAATGAAAAGTTGAGGTCCAGCTATATTTTATTAATACCTTTTTAGGTATACAGGGAGAGTGTAGTAATAGGTTCAACCAACCCTGGTACCTTTTTAACTATTTTTCTGTAATATGATGACATTAGAGATTTAGACTTCAGCTGAATATAGTGGTGGCTTAAAAAAGTCACAAATTGAGGTAATTTCTTATAAGTTAGCAATGATGAAATTCAATTGACCAGGTCTGCTAAAAATGTACAAAAAAAAATCAAGTTTACACCACATTAGGCATACCTTAGTAGTGGTTATTCTCACATATTTTCAATAGGAGTTATATATTAGAAATTTTATGATGCTGATATTTTTTTATGTTGTAAATTTAAAACAAAATGGATTATTCCAAAATACAAGTAATATCATATAGTATACCCAAGTAGTAAGCCTTGCCCTTTAACATGCCAGCAACATAAAAGACTTTCTGGTCTTCACACGCAAGATCTCCACAACGCAATGACGTAAGCATGCACACAACGCAAAAGACGTGATGATGTAATTGCGTTTTTACGCAAATCACATCACGTGCGTCATTTGAAGCATAATAACACGGCGAGAATCAAACGCCACATTCCCCTGATGAATCTGTATAGCAAAAGGCGAGTCGGGCGTCAAATGCTGCATCCTGATAATGCTCCATATCTAGGTGACACAGTGTGACATTCATTATTAATGGGTTGAAAGTTTGATAGGTATCTGCTTAGGTACTATGTGCTGCACTGTATGATTACAATTGGACAGCATCAGTAGTTAAATGAGTACCAATATAACAGTGTTGTGCTTCAGGGATGTGATAACTGAGCACTGTGATTAGGATGCAAACTAATGTTATGGTACAACTACTACAACATGGCAACAAGTTTGGGTATGCTTCTTTTCAACTGGATGCATACTAACCATCAGTAAATCCTATATTAAATACCTTTTTGTGTACATCTGTCACCCTTTAGGATTTAACCTGTGTCAGACTCCTGGAGTGTATTTATATTTGAACAGCAGCATAAGAACAATTTAAGTGTTTGTTTTAATAGTGTAATTTTCGTATACACAATTTTTTTCTGTACATATTATTAATCTTCACGTTAATAAAATAAAATATGTTTTTGTTGTTACATTTCCAGGGAATTGGGTTATAAGGTGTACAGGAGTGCAGTAATCTTCTCTTAGGTTTCCAGTACCTGTTCCAAAAGTGGAAAAGGATACACCCTGAAAAAGTAATAGTAGCAGGCAAGAATGCAAAACTGAAGCCTGCAGTATGAAATATTTAAAATGTTTGTTTTTGTGATAACACCATGTTATTTGTGTTCCCTGTTTCTTCTGCAGGTGACTGAGGAAGAATTCCTGAATTACTACAGCGGGGTCAGTGCTTCTATTGACAGTGATGCTTACTTTGTTGTTATGATGAAGAATGAGTGGAAGATTTAAGTTGTTCTCCTCCTGTAAAACACAGTACAGTCATCCTAATGCAGACAAACCATGCATGAATCTCCAAGTATCATCAATGGGGTCTATGTATAAAACATCTAAAACTCAAGTTCTTTGTTATACATTGTTAAAAAAAAAACTAAAAACAAACATGGTACTATACCCTCTTTTTGTCTGAAGTTGCAGATTCCAAACTGCATGTTATCTTAGCTTGATTTTGTATTCGCTTTAGTTGTTTGTTTTTTTTAAGTTGTGCTATGTCCTACATGATGTCAACAAATGTGAACTGAAAAAATTATTGCCTTGGACCTGTATGCTATAATTGCACACAAGGCACACCTTTTTTAAATTGACGTGGTTAAACAAGGTAACAATTGGTATTTTTACACAACTGAGTCACTGTCAAAAAATGTCTTATACAGAGACCCCAATGCAACTGTACATGCATACACCTAAGCACATTAGATTATACACTTTACATAATATAATATTCTGCTGCTACACTTAAATAGTTGTTGCTAGAACAAATGTACTATCTGGCAACCCCAGCACTACAAGCTATGCAATGAACTACCTGCTGTAGTTCGATATAAACAGCAAATGCCTTTTCTATATCCCCATGCTGTGCCTTTTAAATCTCATATACCTCTTGGTTTAAGACTCTCTGGTTCCTTTGCCACTATCATGACAGCTAGAGAGTCTAGGAGTCTTAGGAAAATGTTATGAAAGAACAATGTAAAATGTGTTTGGGTTAAAATACTGCATTTCTAATCTTGTGGGTTTACAGTTAAAGGACCACTGTAGTGCATTTACAAGTAAAGTTAATATGTTTGTTTCTGTGCATAGACTATTAAATGAGTATGTAGTTTATAATAAATAAAAGTTAATATTTTTTCTTAGCATTTACACTGCCTGTTTTCTCCTCAAGCAGAGATGTGTATCTCCTCCTACCTAAGTCTATCAGGGGGTGGGGTCAGCTCTGTCTGGGAGCTGGTTTAAAAAAAAACGACTGACCAGTGTATATTCTACTTCAGACTGAGCATGCTCAGTAAAAAGGGGTGGGGCTCTGATAGATCATGGGGCAGCAAGCATGTTACAATCAAGCTGTTATCTGTGTAGACATTGGGGGCAGAGCCAGTGACATCAGCCCAGCCTGCTTCCAAGCTCCATGATAGTCCAGCCCCAGGAAATACTCAGCTCTGCTTGAGGGGAAAACTAACATAAGGAAAAAATGTTAACTTTAATGTAAACTACATTCTATTTTTAATAGTCTATATCCAGCAAACATATGAATTTTACTTTCAACTGCACTACCGTGGTCCTGTAACTGGTAGAATTATTGTTTAATATATTATGCATGTTTTGCATGCATGCCTTGTTAAGTGTTTTCTGTTAAAGAATCATCTACCCATAAACCTTGTGCATTTCAATTAATCTTCAATTTAATGTCTGTCAAATAATCCATAATATGAATAAAAAGTAAAACTAAGTTTTTAATTTGTTGTCTTAATGTCAATAAAGTGACTTAAATGTATTTTATTTTGCTTTGGTTATTGGGAAAATGCACTGACCCACACACAATTGTCCAATAGAAGCTGGACTATAAATCTGCCATGTGGACAACATCTATAGTAAAGAATGGGAATCTGTGATCCCGATTCCTTACAACACACAGTATGTTTGGGTCGGTACTCGCACACATAGTGTAGCTGTTACCGCCTCTTATGTTCTAAGTAAAATAAGAGCTTTGCTCACAAGGAAAGCATCAGACTAAATGGGTAAGCAGCCATGCACAAGGGCCTTGTATATGAACTAGCCAGATGTGTCTTTGCTTTGTTCAGTCGTTTCCGACTCTCCATGATCTCATGGACCATAACACACCATGCTGATCCACATCGTACACATGACAGAGATAGTGGAGTGGGTTGCCAGGTCCTTCTCCAGTGGGACATAGCATACACCTCCTGGTATCCCTAGGTGGTTTCCCATCCAAGTACTGACCAGGACTAACCCTGCATGGCTTCTTGGTGGTGTGAACTCTTGGTTCCCTGACTGGAATCAAACTCAAGTCGCAGCGGTGAAAGCACCGAATCCTAACCACTGGACCACTAGGAAACCCAGATATATAAGCCAAATATATAGAAGCCAATTAATGTATATTCAAGGGTCTTAGTATGTGCCCCCTTAGGAAAATGTGTGGTATGTTGATAATAAGTGGAGAAAGTCAATAGAAGAGTAAAATAATTAGTAATAAGTGCCAATAAATTCACTAAATAGGTGCACTTTGCGTCCTTAAAAGGACACTGTAGCCCCATATTATCCGCATGCGATTGTAATGAACTGGAATTGATCATAGCAAAAAAAAATTTAAGAACTTGCAATTATATCCAGGAATAACGATCTCCATTACTGTCCTACAAATAGTTTCTATCTGAATGGAAGATAATTTTTACGTTATAAAACAGCAAAGAGATAACCATTGGTTAGCAGTGCATTAATCTCAGCTTCCTACACACACAAACATATCCTAACAGATGATGAAAGTCTTATTATATAACAATGGAGACATCCAGAACTACATACAATTGAATAAAACGGGTAATACATGCAGAGCTGCTTTCTATTTTTTATTCTCTAATCCAATGCCGATTGCTAATTTAGAATGAGAGACCAGCTTTTTATCAGCCGGTTACATGATGGGCCAGATTTAAAAGTAATTTAGATTTTTTTTTACATATAGCTATATAATTTAATATATTTGTATTAAATAACTAAAGATATAATAATTTAAAAATTTGATGTCCCAAGTTTTATTTTAATAAATTTAAGATTTGTTAGGAAACTGATTATGTATTTCTTGGAACACTGTGAGCTATAGGGTCACCCAAGATGGGCAGGACATAGCAGATAGGTCAGACAAATCGCAGTCCACTCCAGTACCTTTGCCAAGAAAACCTTATGGATAGGCACAACCAGATACATAGATGTGACGCGTCTATAAGGACATAGAGAGTAGGACACAACTGAACAACACAAAAACATAGGTCAAGGTGAGCACATGGGGCCATGAAGGAGTTGTGAGGATGTATTGGTTGAGCTTCTAAACCAAATATTTCTGCTCTGACCCATTGTGAAAAATATTGTCAGCTCCAGGGTTCAACTGAATTCAGTGCAGTGCATACAATTTAAGGTAAGGGATTCATATTATAAGTTACTGACATTTCAAGTCGAGTTTATATTTACAAGACAGATATTACAATTACCACTACATTGGATAGTAGTAAATGTTTTAGAAAGTAAACAAAAACAGCCTTTACATATTAAAGGGCCAGTGTAAACACTTTTCAAGTTAAATCCATTTTTTTCAATTAAAATGAATACTGAAATAAATGTGCAAACCACAATAGCGAAGCTCTAGCAAGAAATTAATTGCTTTTAAAGGCATAATTACCATCCATCACTCCCTCATTATTATTTATAGTAAGATTTTCTAACCGTACACAATATTTAAGACAAACACAGTCAACTGAGACAGAACAATAATTAACAATTAACAATAATAATAAATAGTCCAAATTAAAAAGATCAATAGAGATCTAAAAAGGTTGAACTTGATGGACTAACTCTTTATTCATTCTCCAATACTATACTATTAATAATTATTTAATCAATAATTTAATTAATAACTAATCCGCATATTGCAGATCAGAGGAGATCTTAACAGGTTGAACTTGATGGACTGAAAGTCTTTTTTCAACCTTAATTACTATGGCCCTCATTCAATTGCAATTTGGCCAATTGAATAGGGGTCTAAATAAGCACATAACATATATATTTTAAAGAAGTTTTTAGTTAGTAAGCATCTATCCAAAAGCAAGGTTTTCACTAACTAAAAACTTCTTTAAAAAAATATATGCTATGTGCTTATTTAGAGCCCTATTCAATTGGCCAAATCGCAATTGAATGAGGGCCTATGTAACTATGTAAGAATTCATTATGAGGGTCAGATAATGTTGAGCATGCTAGAAGAGGTGGGTGGGATCCCATACCATTGTCTCTCCAAAGTGAGCATCCCCACCATAATTCAGTCAGAGTTGTGTTTATCAATTGTGTAGTCAACAATGAGGGTAATGCAGCGGCAGGCATGATGGCTGGCAATGATAGCAGATGGAAGGGATCTTTCCCGTTGTGGCTACGGGCTGCTAGATGGCGCTGTCGAAATTTTACATAAATTTCAAACTTTAAACTGTTACCCTATGAAATGGAGTTTAATTGCAGATGAGCTTCAGTAAAATCTCAGCAGCAGCATCTAGCAGGTACTCATTGCCACTGCTAGCGGCCATCCGACAAGAAAGGTCTGATGGAAGTTTCTTCCGCATTGAAACTCCTTGTCCCTTAAGAAATAGAACAGTAATCTCGAAACAGCGAGTTAGTACTAGTGTATGTTCTGTACATTAATTTGCTATTATTTTTCTCACTATTCTGTTAGCAATTAATTTTTTTAAATTATTTTTTTAAAACTTTAATAAACATTTTTATTTTTAATTTGCTGAAACCAAAATGGTAAACTTCCACTGCACCATAACTGTATGAAATGGATATTTTTTTAAAGTTTGTAAAATATTTCATCAAGAGTAGTACTGCTAAATATTATGAATTCAGGACAACACTACAAAGTAGTTTCCACCATTAAAGCTGCAAGTGGTGCAAGCTCCCAACAACTAATTAGCAACGATTGTATACTAAAACATGTGGTAGCTTTGTGAAAACATTAAAAAGACTGATTGTCAGACATAAATTATAACCTACTCCAAGAAAAATGTATTTTAATACCATTTACTTGACAAAGTACTTGCTACTGATAGTTTTCAATGATATCCTATTGGGACCCTTTGCTTTGTTCTTTAAAGTTAAACCTTTAGGTAGGATGGAGTTATAAGGCCAATTTAAGGCAGTGTGTGCAGGTATATGTTGCACTAGCAGCTACCATTGTAATGAATAGAAAAGTCAGCTTTAATAGGAGACAGACCAGAGCATCAATGAATGTGGTTTGACAGATTATGGATAATTCATTTGTCTCAATATCAGTTTATATTTCTCATAATGAAAGGGTGCACACACATACATGTGTGTGCAAATGATGTAATGGTGCTAATTTTAGCCAGCTTCTGTCTAGGCAAAGGAAAGTGTGAGGTAAAAAGAAACCTATGAGTAAATAGTACATTTAAATGGCATAAATGGTATGAATAAATAGGCGTAACAGACTCTCTCCATAAAAACTTGGATCGATAAGCAAATGTAAAGAAAATAACTCCGGTCTAACATTGTTGATTTCTCTCTCTCTATACGTTTGTATATATAAAACTAAGAATTTGCCCGCCCTAAATGAAAGTGTCATAACATTTTATTTTCAATTGTCTATGCTCACTGTCATGTCTCTGCTATTCAGTGGTTAGCAAACAAAAGAAAAATAAAGTTTTGTGCACAAAAAAACCCTGCAGGTGTGACAAACTGGCAATTATTGACATATATATGCCACTGAGTGAACTCAAGGGGCATTTTGAGCTGGGTGTCCCTGCCTATATGTTTTCAGTTGAGCACGATTATGAGAACTCATTTTTTGTGTAGAAAAAGCACCCTTTCTCTGAGGGGTGGTGCCGTTAAGGGTAAGTGAACGATAAGTGTACCAATGCCCATTCCCCACGTTGTATTTTTTGTGTATATCGAACAGTAGTCCTGGTGGGGTATATTGAGTACCATTAAGATGAGACCAGTTTCCTTCAGTCTATTTCTTACAAGCTGAGTTAATTGTTCCACTTTGGAGAGTCCAACAGTGAAAGCACAATATTTACAATTATGTTCTCATGAAAAACTAAATAATGGACTTAGTTTTTATTATGTTAATATTATATATATTTCTATATTCTATTCTCTCGACCCTTCCCATCTTCCTAATACAGTGTGGCCTGTAACTGTTTCTCTCTCCGCTTCCTGTCTTCTCAGACATCTGGCACAGCCAATTTCTCCCTGGATCAAAAAAAAAAAAAAAAACACTTACATCCCACCCTCCCCTAATTGTTGCAGCTTTATAATAATCAAATTACTATCACCTGACATTCCCCATTGCAAGTTACATAATTGGACCACTACATTCTTGAGCCATTGACCTTAAAGTGACTTTCAATCTGATCCCTTCCCTCTGCTTCTAGATGAAAACCCTTTCGAACTTCCTACCCATGTAAACATTCACTTCCTCCCTGATTTATCCGAAACCTTATCTGTTATTCTTGCCCAAGTTTCTACCCGTTCCATTCTCTATAGATTGTAAGTTTCCAATCTTATAGAGTGCTTTGGGGGAAAGAATTTTCAACATAAGATCCTTTTCAATTTGTTAATATTGCATTTCCACTTGTTCTTAGCCCCTGTATGAAAAAGCTACACAATAATGGGCAAAATGGTTTTAACAAAAAATAAATTTTTTAACTAAAACAGCCTTTGATACTGCAGTGGGAGTTCATTTTTTTTTTTGTTTCTGATGATCCGCTTGTAAAGTTAAGAGACTTTGAATTGCGAGAGTTATGTGCTACAATAAAAATGTAGCAAACTGGGATGCCAATCCTTTTATCAGAACAGAGGGAATATGCATTTGATAAGAAGGACACAACCTCCAAAGCAACTCAAACAAAGTTTTGGAGTATGCACTAGTGGTTAAACACATATAAAACATATATGGTCTGGATGTTTTTTTTGATTTCCTATAATTTTTTAACTATGTTAATTTCTTTCTTCAATGTAACTGTTACACAACATGTACACATTTTTAAAAAGGGCATAGTTTATCATCCTTTGGAACCACCAATGTGTTCCTGTTTACGCCCCTGCATGCTGCCATCCTTTTCAACTCTTACCTGCAGCTAAAGGTCATATCTAAGGGGAAGAGATTCACACTACCAGTGTCTCATGCTGCGTAAGAAACAACAAAAAATTGCCCCTTACTCTAATAACCATACAGGTATAGAATGTAAAAGAAGACATTTACACATCTTCAAATGTCTATCCTCACAGTTCAGTGTTTTTCAATCAGAAGAGAGGAAAAAAAATCCTATCGTTTAGGCCCCCCCCCCCCCCAACTTGTAACGCACAGCATTACACAACTGGTTTGCGGATGCCATCCCATGTAGGCATGGTCTTACATTAGCTCACAAGATGCTGTGGTTCAGGTAACACATGAAAGACAACAGCATACAAGAGAGTAGAAATGGGGAGAATTCCAGAAACTGGCAAAAAAAAAAAAAAAAAGGTAGGAGATATATTTTTACTTTCTAAAATATTTTACCCATATTCAAGTTTGTTCTGCAAAGACTGTTGTAATATTAGGAATATAGTGTAGCTTTAGCCCAGCTCATAAAATAAATAGAAAATAATAAAATATTGTATTTATTAACTTGCTAAAAACATTTTGCACATGCAGTTCTTCAAAATAGCATACTGTAAATATGGGACTATGGTGTGGTTTTAAAGTGACATTGGAGAATAAATGATTTTTTAAAAATAATATTAAATTCATAAAGTATTTGGCATTACTTTCAGAGAAAAGCACTATATAAATTATTATTAAATTATGTCATTTTTTGGAACCTCCTCTGTATCACTATAACATAGCAGTCTAATTTCTAGATAATGTAAATCAGGGAAAACATCCCATGTACAACATGGAGGTCTCCACATGGTCTCTAATGAAACAGTCTCTTCCTTTTCAAACAGGAGGAACAGTGATCCCAAGAGACATCCTATACGTGGATTTAAGGAACAATCCTACTGTAAAATTGGCATACATTTCCCATTAAAAGAAGACACAAAGAAAATTAAAAAGTGCATAGAAGAGGGCTGCATGTGCCCTTGAAATATGAACTTTGTACAATATTCTTTTTTAAAAGAATCAGATTGCAGAGGCTGGCCATGGAACAAAAAATGAGTTATTGGCAAGTCATTATAGATCAAAAGAAAGTGTAATGTAGAGCTTAGCTGGATCAAGAAGAGGACGGGAAAAAATAAGCTAAACTGAGAGATCACTGTTACATGAATCACCTATATAAGGGGCCAGGTCGTTAGAAGGGCAATAACCCATATGTTTTAGGGACTGTATCCAGAGAGACACATGTGGAAGACTCGATATTCTTACATGGAAAGAGTGAAATCATGATGTAAACCTAGTGGAACAGCTCCACTAAAGATCTGGAGCATTAGAAGGGCCACGGTGGTCACATATATCAAATATACTCTTTTTAAGAACACACTTGAAAACAGGTGAAAAAGGTTTCCAGAATCCCCCCCCCCCCCCCCCCCCCCACAAAAAAAATGAACACTCTGTGTGTTAATGTTTCATATGCTGCAATCTGGTTTTTGCCAAGTCTAGATTTGCAGAGGAAGCTTTGAAGAGGACAATTAGAACGTTAATTTGTTTACAAGAACAGGATCATCTCAGAACAGAAAATATACCATTTAGTTAAGATTAATTCCAAATAAAAAAAATAAAAAAGTGGAAAAAGGCTGTTTTGTATTGCTTTCTAAAAACAATTTTGCCCGTTATTAAGTTTAATTATTCAAAATACTATATAGAAATAAACTGACCACAGTGATCCTTTAACACATTCTGTGACAGATAGGATGGAGCTGTGTGTGTACAATCCTACTCTGTGTTTACAATTAATATGTAATAGACCAGATCCAGTTCAACACCACTGAGCATTTGTCGTTTAAACAGAGAAGCAACTATGTCTAGTGACATTCTGTCTTAATTTACATAACTGCAGTTTCAAAATTCATAACTGAAGATCAAGTAACGATTGAAGACAATTAATAGGAACACACTAAAGAAGACAAAAAGTATGAGGATACAGAATTCCTTAACTCTTTCCCTTAAATATGGATACAAAAAAATAACATATTTCACTTTGTCAGCACACAAAAAAGCAAATTATGCCAAACTAAAAAAAAAAAATAATAATAATAATAATATTTCAACAACAGAACATTACCCAGAAAGGGGTTAACAAAATAAAATGGAAATGGGCATATTCAGTTCATAACCTATAAGTTTCAGTCTCATATACAGGGGAGGAGGGTGATAACTGGCTCCTATTTTTAAAGTGAATTGTAAAAGTCTGGGTAGCTGTAGTATTGATTTAATCCGAGAGATCAAAAGCGACACTTGAAATCTGGAAGTGGAAGGATCCAGGCAATGGGGGCAGTCCTGTTCATTCTTTTTCTTAAACCATTTAGCTCCAGAATGAAACAAGGGTCCAAAAATAAAAAGCAACAGTGGGACAGAAGAAGCAATATGTACATCAACATATTTTGCAGTGTAGCAGGAACGAAAGACCTAACATTTCTGCATATAAAACAAAACCAAACTTTGGGCAGAATTTACAAATCACACTGTTCAATTTGGCCAAATACCTTTAGGGCCCAATGATAGAGATAGTAGTATGAGAGGAAGGGAGGAAAACATGATTTTTGTTTTTTGGCTCATCAATATGATGAGGAGTTATATTCTTAAACATCCAGGCAGACTTTCTGCGTTGTGTTAGGTTGGATAACACCCTTGGCCATTCCTCAACAAATATATATAAAAAAAAAACTATTTAAAGGGAATCCAAAGTGTTTTTTTCTTGTTTTGTTTAAGGTGATCAAAAAGATTAACAGTTCCTGGGAGAGAAAGGGTGAAAAGTCTGTCCACAGCAGTGCCTGGATTGCTGGAGTTGGTCTTGGATACTCCATGAGGCGTTAAAGGATTGAAGCCGTGGACTGTCACCCTGCAAGGTGGAAGGAGGGCAGGGAGTCTCAGCAGAGAGGGTGGCTGCTATGTACTGGATGCAGGGGCCCTGTCTCCTTCGTCACTAGGTGCTAAAAAAAGATGCATAGAACATGTGTGAGAAACAACCAATAAATAAGCAGCTTCACAATACAATCTAGGTCAATATATTAACTGAATTAATCAAAGCTCTTTATACCACCACTATCCCACCGATCTTTCAAGTTACATGACATTACTCTCAAACCACTTAAACCAGTAGAGACTGATAAGAGTATACTCTACTCCTTACCACCACCAGCCGCTCCTGCAGGTGTGAGGACATCATCATCATCACTATCCTCCTCGTTTGACTGAGCAACCTCCCTCACTGGCTCTGGACACTTTATCTCCAATTCTTGCTCAACGCGGCTTCTCAGAGCTAGGATGCGATGATGTAAAGCAGCAAATAACTGACCAGTGTCTTTCGAGCTAGCCTAGGGAAGATCATAGGAAAATTGTTTAAGTGTGCAATAGTTTGCAGACCACTGCAACAGAGGAATCAAAAACACAGTGTACTAAACACCATGACCTACTTAAAATTAGAGGATAATAACCCACAAGAGGACAGTTATTTTAGAGACAATATTAGACTGGGACAAAGCTCACTTCCACCCATTTGTATTAGATGTTCTATTCCAAAAAGGATGTGGATTTGTCACTTACAGATATAAGAAAGACTTTGACCCCCTGGTCCTCTGTGTCCATGGCAGTGATACGGATGCTTTTCTCACTAGCCTTGTCAATCTGCATTTGAGCCCAGAGTTTAGTGTTGAGTATAAGTCGTAGACTGCCCTGTGTGCGCATCACTGCAAAGAGAGAGTATAACAAGCTCTTATATAAACAACATTAAAGCAAAGCTTCCTTATATTATTCATGCCCTAAATAATATGCTTCACCATCTTTGATTTTCTATGACAGAGCGGATTAGCATATATATATATATATATATATATATATATATATATATATATATATATATATATATATATAAACGTTTTAATGGTGTGGCAATGATAATAGCTAACATATTGATAAACTAGCATCTCAGATCATCAGAAAATCTGTAAATATTATGGTTGTCTTTGTTGAACAGAGAGCTGTAAGGACCAAAAAAATTAAGAAAAATTAAGAAGAAGCCCTGTCCCTATTATATGGAGGGGCTTTCGCAATATAGATCAGCAAAAACAAACTGCAATATTTACACACATAATATATTGTATGTATGAATACACTGAATTTGATTGGGGATGGAGTGAAATATGCCTCAATAGAAACAGATTCTGGTGGTAACATCAGAAATTTTGCTATATGATACGATGGTCAAGATTGTATACTCTTCTTTAAGCAGAATTCAGTTTACAAAAGATGGCAAACAGAGTATTAATTCTACTGAATATTTCTTAAATCAGTGACTTAAAGTATAAAGATTTTCCCAGAGATACAGGAAGAATATGCTCTTCCTATAATAGGTTATATTAAGTTGATGATGGAAACGTTTTCTGAAAGAACAGTTGCATTGTGGTATTCATATAAAAAAGGAATACAGGATATGAGGCATGAATTTAGAAAATTATTTTGAAAAAAAAAAAAAAAAAAAAGAAGAATTTCCCCAGTAAACAAGTTGCACTATACTTTCTAGTGTTCATAACTGTACAATATCATCAAAACTATATGAAGTAGAATTTAAGTTACTTTCATTATGTTTTTGCACTCCAAAAATAATGGATTAGGTTGTGAATGCTGGAGCATAATAAATGTGTTTTCTGTGGAATGTTTAATCCGTATTTGACATTTTTTGGGGGAAATATCAAAAGATTAAAACTTTTTTTTTTAAATAAAATTCAACATTTATTTAGGAACAAAATAGGATTACAGCAAAAACTGAAATATAATACTGAACTTCAAGGCATGAGTGTTGAACACCCTGAATTTATTTTTCTGGTATGTATGTTGTCAAAGAAATGGATATTAAAAAATAGACACTAACAGCCTTATTGCGATTCGGTAAATTTAAAAGGGCTCTATTTAAGCACACAGCATATTCTTTTTACAGAAGTTTTTAGTTAGTGAAGACCTTGCTTTTGGATAGAAGTTCACTATCTAAAAACTTCTGTAAAAAAAAATATGCTGTGTGCTTAATTAGAGCCCTTTTAAATTTACCAAATTGCAATTTAATAAGGCTGTAAATGTTCCTACGACAATAATGGAGCTTAAAAATGTGTTTTCTTTTTAAAACAAATAGATTACTGAAAAATGATGTTTGCGAATCATCTCAAGGAAGGTTTAAGACGTTAGTTGAAGTGGATATGCAATAATAAATTGTTGCAAAGATTTCACTTTTATTCCTTGAACACTTTTATTCCTGGTAAATTCCTTTTGATCTTTTGTAGAGGGTGAATTGTTTAGAGGGCAATTACAAGTGAATCATGCAATACTAGAAGAGCTGGTTGAAGGGATCTGAAGTATAGATTTATTAGTAAGAAATCAAATAAGTTGGATTTGGACCCTGGTATATACAGGAATGATACCCATTTGTATTGCTAAAAGTATAAGATAAGATATATGAAAGTATTCATTTAATGTATTATTATTTTGAATTCAATAAAATTATAAAAAATAAAAAAAACTCACCCAACCGAGACTGTAACATGCCATCTTCTGTGGAAGCCATATCATTGAGACGCAGAAGCCCTCTGCCCCTCTCTATCCAGGACTGAGACACCTTATCAAACACAAACAGCTTGCACTGGATCTGCAGGTAAAGGGCGGAGATTAAATATTATAATACAAAGTGCTATAATGCTGTCTTACTTTAAACAGTGCCAAGATTTAAGTAGATATAAGATTAAATGTGATTAAAAGGATAAGATTTAATAACATCCTTGCTTAAACACAGGTGGGTTTAATGAACCATGAGGACTAAGTGTTCCTAATTCATTTTCCACTATTAAAATGTATACTATTTATGAGGGACATCAGAGCTTGTAGGAAAATAAAGTGCTACTGTGCGCAACAAACAATAGAATAGATTGGAGGTTCCAAAATTAGTCCAGCTCTAGGAGGAAGAAGTAGGGGATGAAGTAGAAAGTTTCTCAGAGTACATGATGAAAAGAGAAAGATCTGCTACTGCTGCCTGCTCAGTTAAAGTGTATTATCTTGCAACGAGACTCAGTAGCAGGCATTTACTTTCCCTGAACACCATGAGTGCGCCAAGTAGTTTCATCTTATTTTAGCCTCTTAACCTTTGCTGTAGGGCAGAAAATGTACTGCGTCATGTGGACAATGGGCAAGTTTGTCTTCCACCCCGTTCACCTGTAATACGTTGCTCTCAGCTTCCTCTCCCGTTATGACTTCCACTTTCTCCAGTAAACATCGTTTTGCTGTTGCCTTCGTATATGCGGCTGCTGACTCCTCCAGTGATTCAGAGATATTATTAGCTACAGAGATTAAATTATGTGACATATTAGTCTCAGAGAGGTAAGTTATCCACAGACACTCTAATCAGTCTCACAATGCATAATAATGAAGTCTCCGTCACACTACAGAGATTGTTTAAAGTCAGGTAAAGCAATGCTTAAGTGACAATGATTGATATAGTGCCATAAGGAGAAAAAAAATAAAAATAATAAATCACATGTGCTTTACACTAATCAGATATATATAGAAAAGCATGTGGAAATAGTGCTTTTTAAAAAACAGTTGCTAAATTATTTTATTAGGTTTTAAAGCTACTGGTTTTAGAAGTTTTTTAGTGTGTATTCTGTCAGAGCAGTTGAGATCATCACCAGCTAGGGGCCACTAATTAGAATCAGGTGTACAGGTCTCAGCACTTACATCTCAGAAAAACGAGTACACCCCTCACATTTTAGTAAATATCTTATATTACATCTTTTTTATGTGACAACGCTGAAGAAATTACACTCTGCTACAATGTAAAGTAGTAAGTGTACAACCTGTATAAGTGTAAATTTGCTATCCTCTCAAGATAACAATACACAGCCATTAATATCTAAACCCGTTGGCAACAAAAGTGAGTACACCCCTAAGTGGAATTTCCAAATTGGGCCCCAATTAGCCATTTTTCCTCCTCTGTGCAATATGACTCGTTAGTGTCACAAGGTCTCTGGTTTTTGAATAGCGAGCAGGTGTGTTAAACTTGGTGTTATCGCTCTCACACTCTCGCATACTGGTCACTGAAAGTTCAAAATGGCACCTCATGGCAAAGAACTCTGAGGATAGGAAAAAAATAAATTGTTGCTCTAGGCTATAAGAAGATCGCCAAGACCCTGAAACAATGCTGCAGCACGGTGGGCAAGACCATACAGTGGTTTTACAGGACAGGTTCCATTTAGAACAGACCTTGCCATGGTCGACCAAAGAAGTTGAGTGCACGTGCTCAGCGTCACATCCAGAGGTTGTCCTTGGGAAATAGATGTATGAGTGCTGCCAGCATTGCTGCAGAGGTTGAAGGGGGGTGGGGTGGGGGGTCGTCAGCCTGTCTGTGCTAAGACCATACGCCGCACACTGCATCAAATTAGTCTGCATGGCTGTCGTCCCAGAAGGAAGCCTTTTCTAAAAAGATGATGCACAAGAAAGCCCCTAAAAAGTTTGCTGAAGATAAGCATGGATTACTGGAACCATGTCCTGTGGTCCGATGAGACAAAGGTAAACTTATTTGGTTCAGATGGTGTCAAGCGTGTGTGGCCGCAACCAGGTGAGGAGTACAAAGACAATTGTGTTTTGCCTACAATCAAGCATGGTGGTGGGAGTGTCATGGTCTGGGCCTGCACGAGTGCTGCCGGCACTGTGGAGCTACAGTCATTGAGGGAACCATGAATACCAACATGTACTTTGAAGGGAGGGGATCATGTTCTGCGTCAGTATGTCAGAGACTAGGCTGCAGGGCAGTATTCCAACATGATAACTACCCCAAACACACCTCCAAGATGACCACTGCCCTGCTAAAGAAGCTGAAGGTAAAAGTGATGGACTGGCCAAGCATGTCACCAGAGCTAAACCCTATTGGGCATCTGTGGGGCATCCTCAAAATGGAACGTGGGGGAGCTCTGGTGAACTCCATGCCCATGAGGGTTAAGGCAGTGCTGGCAAAGTAATGGTGGCCACACAAAATATTGCCACTTTGGGCCCAATTTGGATATTTCCACTTAGGGGTGTACTCACTCTTGTTGCCAACAGTTTAGACATGGCTGTGTGTTGAGTTCTTTTGGGGTGACAGCAAATTTACACAGTTATACAGGCTGTACACTTACTACTTTACATTGTAGCAGAGTGTCATTTCTTCAGTGTTGTCACACGACCAGATATATTAAAATATTTACAAAAAATGTGTGGGGTGTACTCACTTTTGTGAGATACTGCAAGTCAAAAAGCACATTCTGGCTTCAGCATTAAGATAAGGAAGGATACACTTCTCCGCTCCTCAAACATCTGACAACACAGATCATGATTTTTGTCATTGTTAAATATTTTAAAATGAGAAAAGAAGTATATATATATATATATATATATATATATATATATATATATATATATATATATATATATATATATATATATATATATATATATATATAACTTCTGGAGAGGAAACTATTATAGTAATAAAAGTAACCTATTATTTTGCAGGTTCTATAGAACAGTTAGATCAATACCGAATACTCAAAGCCACACAAAATGTGACCTGCAGACCATGTAATACTAAACATAGCAAATAAGTATGGAGAGAAAGCTAGTAATATTCTATAGCAATAAAATGCATAATAGGTTGCTAAAAAGCTGTGGGTTCCCATTATTCGGGCTGGCAGTTTAATATCTGTTAAGAGAAGAAGAACTTACATTTCTCTGGAGTGGCTTCCAGAGAGGAACCCTCAGATCCAGATTCTGCTGCTGCATTCTCCTTGTTGCTGTCTGAACTTGCTTCAGCTTTGGGTGGGCTCTGCAAGTGCATTTGTTGGGACTTATTTCACAAAACCACAAGAAGATGAAGAAAATAATGGCTTACTGCATTCAGAAATACAGCTTAGAAAAATGTAAGAGTACTGTCAGTGTATCAATGACATTCAGTGTTATCCTGGATAACTAGAGAGGGAGTATTGATTAAATAAAGAATCTGATCGTCAGTATCTGGGGCAAGGAAGGAATTGTATTTTTTCCCCTTTTAAGACAATTGGCAAAGTTTCAGTAGGGTTTTCTTTCTATTTGTCTTCCTCTGAAACAATTTACAAATTAATCTACCTATTACAAAGATCAGAGGGGATCTAAAAAGGTTAAAAAGTATTTTTTTCAACCTCAATTACTACATAAATTTAGATGAAATGGTTTTCCCCTGTACAATAAAAAAAGTGTGAGATTACTCTTATTTGTTTGTCAGTAATATAGCTACTAGTGAAAAATACTAGACTTTTTGAACATGTAAAATTAAAGACAAAAGGCTTGTGATATTTGAAATTAGAAGAAAAATAAAACACATCAGTATGTGGTCACATGGATCACACTTTTTTTAAATGCATCCTCCTACTTATATATGAGTTAAGACTGACAAATAAGGCACTCACCAACACTCTCTCGATCATATTCTGCCCAAATACAAACTTGTTACTTGCTACCTCCGGCTTGTGTGTAGAATTCTCTATACTGTAATGGAAGATATCAAATTAGTACCACAGGAAGTTATACAGCTTGGGTTCATATTAATGCAAACTACAGTGGATATAACTGCACATGAATCTGTAGGATTGGTAGATAGAAACAAATGCTTTCCTTTTTGTCAGAGCTATTTAATCAGTTTCCTGTATTCCTTGACTCTGTACTAATAGACAGGGTGTTACATGCTACTATTAAGGGCCAAACAGAACCTGCTGCTGTAGTAAAAGAAGGAACACTGTAGAGTTCATACAACCAACCGTTGTTTGCTTAGGTATGGACTAGCAATACATTTGTAGGTGATAAAAATAGATGTAGATTTTAAATCTTACCTTTGTAAGATTAATGTTTTAGATTTAAGCAGATATGCTGATGTACACCATTATCAGGTGACCAGGAGTAAGTAAATAATCTGCTCGGGTGGCGGTTATGAAACTAGCCCTCCTCTGTCTTCAAGGCAACATTATCTACATCCTTGCAGTGACTATTGTAGACAAACCTACATCTGTCAGGAAAAGACAAATTAGGATAGCCTTCTGGGCAAATTTTCTTTCACCACCGGGACAAGCAGAAGGAGGTTGAGATTTTTTTTTTTATCTAATTGCCAATCAGCAACTTAAATTAAATCCTACTGTATGACCATTACAGTTGCCTTTTAAAGGACAATAATGGCTATTCTAACATTGTTTTATAAAATTAGTTTGTGGGCTTTAATTACATACAAACAACATGTTTAACACTAAAAGTGCAGATCATTGGATATAAAGAGAGGTATAGAACAGCAAGTAATATGATGGGTGTTCAGGTAATAAATGAAAGTGGAATCCGTGATTCACCTGGAGCTGATGTATTGCAGGAAATAATTTGTCTGCGCTGGGGAATCCGTGCCTGGCAGTCCTGCATTCTCACCATCTGTCAATTCTTTACATTCCCCACCAAGCTGCAATCACAAATAAGAGCGTGCGCTTGTGCCATGAGAGTAGTACAGAAATCCTTGCCACATTTCACATTACGGAAATAAGGATAAAGCTCCAAGCTAATATTAAAACCATTCCAATCTGGAGATCATGTAGCACAGCATTTTAATCATCTGATGTATCAGTTCCTATATACCAGATTGCTCCCATTTTGAAAGCTCATCACATAAGCCATATCTTCAAAAACAGTCAATCTTTCTACCAGAATATAAAAGGACGTAATGGGATGTTTAAGATTGTACAAAACACTGAGGGAAATATTGAGTCTATAACGCTTCTTACTTCATGACAAATTTAGAAAGACATGAAGTATAAATTCATTTTTTTTTTTTACAGTGTAATTGCCTAAATACTAGGTTGTGAAACTGTGTAAATTCAAAAAAAATTTGAGCTTTAAAAATGGGACTACTTTGGGATTTGCTGCTTCTTTTTGCTATTAATAAAAATTAAACCTTGTACTTGTAAAACAGTTTTATAAGACATAGGGTAATAACAAACAATTAACAGAAGGGCAAGTGGAAAAAAAATATTAGGCCCACGATAAGTTGATTTCATAACATGTTTGTTTAAACCGGTGACTAATGAATATATTTTCAATATTGAAATTCTAAGATTGTATGGGGTAAAGAGCAATAAAGAGCATGGGGGGCACAAAAGGAACCACGAGATCCAGGACATTTTTAGCAATGGTCAATGAGCAGTTAGAACATAATTAATACACAATGAATGTGTTATGAAAAAAAAAAAAAAAAAAAATATGATACATTGCCTAAGGTATTTTAACAGACTTATGGTGTGATGTTTCTTTAAGCTTTTTCATTATTACATTTCTTGACAACGTGTTAAACGATAGAAGAAATAAAATGATTGCTTTTTTGTTAGGCAAATACTAATATTAATGAAAAACAGATACTACCTTAAAGTGAAAAGATTCCAATTTGTATTAACAGTTTGGTTGAAAATCCAGAAAGCAAACAAAAACACATAGAGGTCATGAATTGAGTTTGGTCTGACGTTGCAGCAGGATAGGGTGAGCAGGACTGACGTGAATGGCAATGGACCATATCACTTACTTTCACTCTGTCCCGCAGATTCTGTCCAAACACGAAGGACTGCTGGGAATTCTGCTCACCCCGCTCCGAGCTCTCACTGCCATCCTGGACGGAAGAGTGCTCGGTCCGAGGGTCACTGTCCTAAAGTAAGGAAGGGCCCACATCAAAAACGGGGCACTGGGAAAAATCGCCCCAATATACTAATCCATAATTAAGGCCATTGAAAGCTTGTTTTGGGACATCAGCTGACTTCATATGGCTTTTTTTGTTTTGTTCAGAAGCGTAACAAAACCCCACTGAAGCAATGTAATTTAGACATTAATAGTGGCCATTCTACGGCAGGTTTTGGGATTTGTTTAATTAAAAGAGATGACAATGTTATTTTAGTCTTCTGTAATAAAAGGGACATTAATGAAAAGGCAGTCATTTTTTGATGTGCTTGTCATTGTACTTTGCTCACCTTTTTCTCAGTGTCAGAAGAAACTTGTGGGGTGGATGGGCTACCAACTGCACCATCTGGGGAGGAGCCAGATGGTTCTGAAGATACACTGATGCCATTTGTTCCACTGCTGAAAACTGAAAAAGAAAAAAGTGCGTACACATAAAATAAAATTTGTACATAACAATGTATTCCATCCACAGTTTCTCTTGTCTATTTTTATTGGGAGCTTTATGAGGCCATAGTCAAGTACTCTGGAATAAGAATTTCATGCCTTTCTTCCAAAGCATAAAAAAATAAAATAAAATCTGAACTCTACATTATGCCTAATTTTACCTCTCTGCACCCAGAGAATGTGACCATGTACTCAGAACTAGGTGGGCAATTATTTTATTTGGATAGCCAGAATCAAATGATCTTCAAAAGTAACTAGAATCCCAGAAATGACATATTTACTTTACATTCAGTTTTCCACAAAAGCCCTTCCCTGTAAGGCTCCAGAATTGCACACAGTACACATACAGTAAGGTGTCTCTCATATGCAACACATAGCTACTTCAATTTATTTATACACAATTACATTTGGGAATCCAGAAACGAGTGGGAGAATATCATGAATGGAAATCCCATTTACAACAGAGTGTAAATGCTTCCAAGTATCACAAGCAAGCTAGCGTGGCTCTATTATGTGGCATGGTTTTCAAGTTTACCACAAAACAAAATTACAAATTCCATTTTATGCGGTTTGTCATCAATGTGACAAGCATCACGTGGATTGTGCACAGCTGCTCTTTTCTCATTTACCTGGTGCGGAGAAAGTCTTGGGCTGTGGAGGTTGTAATACTGCTGGGCGTAATACACTGCGTTGCTGTTCCTTGGGTTTCTGGCTTGGGAGACCTTGAATTCACAAATTCAAAAATGTTCGTATACAGTATGCATCTTCCAACAAAATATTACACAGGATTACTCTAGTCTTATTTTCACATAAGGCTTTTAAATAAATAAATAAAGTTAACAGGTATTTTTAGCAACATGAAAAAACAAACAAAAAAAACAAACAAATTAAATAAAACAACATGCAACCTTTGCATTTTAACTTTAACATTATCAACTGAATATTCTTAGAAATTGCATTGTCAAAGTACTTGTTATTAGCTATAGCTTATAGATACCATCTTTGGACAGTCCACTGTGTCACTTTAAATAATTTTATTTTTTTAAACTTTCTAAAATCAATTTTCTGTTTACCACATGCAATTCTTAAAAAGTTTATGCTTTAGATAAGGAACTTAATAATGTACAATCTTGCGTCAGTGCTTTGGAAACAAGTTCTATGTACGCTTGATTTTAAGCTCAAAGACAGGGCCCTCCATTCTTTGCAATGTGTTAATTTGGTTTTTGTCATGTACTTAACCCCTGTATAGCTATACATTTTTAGAAAAATATGGGAACTTTTATGGTCTATGGATGGATAGATACTCTCTAAGAGATAATTGCAAACAATGTCCCATATCACATGCAATCTACCCTCATATTGCAAAATTATTTTGCTAATCCTGTTTCACCCCTCCTGGGGCTTACTCATGGGCAACTAAGGGAAGTAAGCCCCAGGAGGGGCGAAACGGGACCGTCGGGACTATTTTCTACTAAGCACAAGTACTCTGGTTGGCGTTATTGTTAAGCAAGGGAGGTTTACATGTTTGGGCAACTTTGGCATATATATTTTTGACTCCTTTTGACTACTTTGAATTGCTAGTCTGCTTTAATGACATATAGTAGTGTAAGGCAATAAGGAGCAATGTATTGAACTACTTTTTCATAAGTTCACCATTGTATTTACCATATAAACCCCCTATACAATCAATTCTCACTTTTTTTATAACCATTAGAGTACTAAGAATGCGCTTTTTTCTAAATTGTTTTAATTACACTTTTTTGAGCTATATACAATACACATGTTTTCATCTTCCCAAGGATTAGCAAAATAAATTTGCCATATGAGAGTAGATTGCATGTGATATGGGACATTGTTTGCAATTAGCTCTTAGAGAGTATCTATCCATCCATAGACCATAAAAGTTCCCATAGTTTTCTAAAAATGTATATGTTTAGGTGTTAAGCACCAGGGAACCGTTGTACAGTGATACATTGAATCCCCTGTATAGCGCTACAGAATATCTTGGCGTGTCACAAATAAAAGACAATAATAATAATAATAATAATCATGATACTACATAGGACTACAGATATCAGATTTATTTACAAAGGGGGTAACCGAAATGGACTCTTTATGCATATCAAACCACAGAAAAAACGGCTATCTCTGGATTTTTTTGAATTCTTAACCAATGGGCTTATTTTTAATTAAAGTAGGGGTCTACATCAATTCTTCAAAGGTTAAACTAACAGCCCCTCAAACAAAATGACCAGTCCCATTACATCATGGGTTAAACAATATGGGCCTCATTCTATTAGCGGCCGCAGCCGTTGCGGGGCCGCAAGGACCGGCCGCAAGCTATTCTGCTATTCTATTCCCCTCCGGCCGGGGACTCCGGCAGGCTTGCGGCCGGTGCCTTGCTATCTCTTGCGGCCACTCGCGCCGGAGGAAATCCTTTGACCTTAAACGGCCGCAAGGAAATCGGCCGTAAGAAAATCCTATTTGCAATTCAATTGCTCCGGGAACCCTCTCTGCAAGGCTAAAAGTGAGCCGCAGCTAACTTGCAGGAAAGAGGTCCCGCTAGCACCAATTAAGCACATAAAATAGCCCAAATAAAGCCATCCTGCACTTTGCAGAGTCTATAAAGTGATATTCGGTGTTAGCAAAAATAGCACATAATTACCCTATACTCAAATCCGTAAAATATATATTTTTTAATATACGTAAAATATACATGTAAAAAGTCCAGAGTGCTTGGAGCACCTCAGACACGCCCACGCCGCAGCCAGAAAATAAACAGTTAATTTGAACTCTGGTTTGGGCTGATGTGCAAGCTTGAGAGGGGGTTACTTTTAATCCTCATGTCCCCCAATATGATCCCTAGCATTTACAGAGCTGTACAGTGCAGGCTTGAATTTATTTTTGCGTTTTTATATTTCAGAGCTTAAGGCCGGTTCCAAGATATGCGGCCGGCCGTAAGGGGAGATCCTTGCGGGGCCGTATAATAGAATCGCGAGTTAACTGAACCCCCGCAAGGAATCGCAGCCTTACGGCCGATTTACGGCCGGTAATAGAATGAGGGCCTATGACATTAGGAATTAGATCAAGAGATTTATCGTAAGTGATAGGGTGAACATGGGGCAAAAGCCTACTATTATCCAGGGTACTGTAATAAATAAAATGCAGGTACATACAGATATTGCTAGGGGGTAGAATTTATTCCTAATGAATGAAGATTAGAAAGTTACAATCACATGAAGAAAAGTAAAATCAGAATGGCTTTATTATAATAAAATGGAAGCAACTTTAGTTCTGTGACCGTATTACTTAAGCTAAAAATATGGTTACAAGTAGTAGCCTCACCCTTTTATAATATACAATATATATTGAGGAATTTAATGTCAGGTGGTCATGCTCTAACTATTCATGACCACAGCATGGCAGCATAAAAAAAAAAAACAGCGAACCTTTTGCACAAATAGTTTACATTAACTAGCATTGTGCTGATCAATTTACACATCCAGCAGAGATTATACTGGGGTCCCCTTCAATACTTTGTCTACAATAAAATACATCACATACATACCTGCACTGGGAGCCTGGCCATGGATAAGTGTTGGGGGTTTTAGCCTGAAACCACTGCTCTTTTCCTCTGAGAAAAAAAAAAAAAAAAAAAAAAAAAACCATATATAAATAAGGGCTATATATATTTGCGTCGAATTGACTATGGTCGTAGATCATTATGTGTCGACATACAGTTCTCAGATTACTATTCTGCGTTATATACACACACTGTAGCTTATCAAAAGCTTCCCACTTTACTTTGTAAATTAGTAATTATGTAAGCTATGAGCATGAAAGCATTATTTGCTCATTCGATTTCTACATGGAAGCTTTGTTAGGGTCTAAAAAGGATCTACAAGACCACCCATGACATTTCTGAATATCCCACTGTAAAATTGCTCACCTGGTTCAGAATCAGAGTTACCAGTAGAAGGTTGACAGAAGCTGGAGGGCATGAAGACATTGTTCTTTGTCACTATAAGCAGAAGACATACAAGTTGGCGTTATATAAGACTGGTGAAGAAACCCCCCCCCCCCCCCCCCCAAAAAAAAAAAAAAAACACACTAAAAGGGTGTAGAAAGGCTCAAGTGGAGAAAATCAAATCAATCCTCTCCTAGATGAGATAAAATGTATGTGTGAGGAACCAGCCAAGACAAGTTCATCATTATTTACTACCTCTGGACAAACCCTACATATTTTGATTCATACCTATATATATATATATATATATATATATATATATATATATATATATATATATATATATATATATATATAACAACATTTCAAAACAACAGGTTTCGGAAGACTTTGGAATGTTAATTTTTGATGCAAGGCAGAGAGGCCAGCCGTTAGTGGGAAAGCTTTTAGAATGGTTAATAAGGAATAATATACAATAATATATCTATTTGAACAGGATTATAAAGTAGGAGTCAACATGGATTTATGAGGGATAAGACATGTCAAACAAATCTAATTAGTTTCTATGAGGAGGTTAGTAGGAACTTTGATCAAGGCAACTCCGTGGATGTAGTCTTTTTGAATTTTGCAAAGGCTTTTGATACAGTGCCACATGGGAGACTATTGTGCAAACTAAGAGATACAGGATTTGCAGTAAATATCTGCTCATGGATTGAGAGCTGGCTAAAAGACAGGAAGCAAAGGCTTGCTGTAAATGGAACATACTAAGATTGGACTAATGTGGTAAGTGGGGTTCCTCAGGGTTCAGTATTAGGTGCTCTCCTTTTTAACATATTTAATAATGACTTAGAGGTGGGACTGGAAAGTAGTGTCTCCATTTTCGCTGATGACACAAAGTTGTGCAAGGTAGCTAAATCAGATATTTATGTGCTTTCCCTTCAAAGGGATTTACATAAAATTGAGGAATGGGCATCTAAATGGAAAATGAGATTTAATATGAATAAATGCAAAGTTATAGATCTGGGAAGGAAAAATAGACATGCAATTTATAACCTAAATGGAGCAAATCTAGGGGTATCAGATATTGAAAGGTATTTGGGAGTACATGGGGACAACCACCTAAGTAACAGTGATCAAAGCCGGCAGCTGCAAAGGCAAATAAAATATTAGCATGTATTAGGAATGGTATAGAAGCCAGGGAAGCAAATATAATTCTGCCACTATACAAATCTCTAGTATGCCCTCATTTGGAATATGGAGTACAATTTTGGGCACCACTTCATAAAAAGGAAATTTTAGAGCTGGAAAAGGTACAGAGGGGGGCAACAAAACTAATTAGAGGAATGGAGGGGCTAAGTTATGAAGAAAGACTAACCAAATGAAGCTTATCTTCTCTACAAAAAAGGCATCTAAGAGGAGATATGATTACATTATATAACTACATCCAGTGGCAGTATAAAGATTTGTCAAGGGAGCTTTTTGTACCAAGAGGTTTTCAACTGACAAGAGGACATCCCTTGAGGTTAAAAGTAAAAAGATTCCACCTTAAAGAAAGAAAAGGGTTCTTCACAGTAAGGGTGGTTAATCTGTGGAATTATCTACCAAAGGAGGTGGTGACAGCGGATTCGATAGATAACTTTAAAAGGGGACTGGATTTATTTCTAATTTAGAAGGGAATTCAGGGTTATCCTGGGTAATTAGAGAGTGTATTGATCTAGGGAGAAATCAGATCGCTAGTATCTGGGGTCAGGAAGGAATTACATTTCTTTCCCCTTTGAGACGATTAGCTAAGTTTCACTTTTTTTTTCTGTTTACCTTCCTCTGGATTAATTACCAATTAAAAATAGTTGATTAATAATTAATTAACAACTAATTAATAACTAATCCTCATATTGCAGATCAGAGGAGATCTTTAAAAGGTTGAACTTGATGGACTGAAAGTATTTTTTCAACCTTAATTACTATGGGCCTCATTCAATTGCGATTTGGCCAATTGAATAGGGCTCTAAATAAACACATAACATATTTTTTTTAAATAAGTTTTTAGTTAGGGAAAAGCTTGCTTTGGGATAGATGTTTACTAACTAAAAACTACTTAAAAAAAATATGTTATGTGCTTATTTAGACCCATATTCCATTGGCCAAATCGCAATTGAATGAGGGCCTATGTAACTATGTAATTAACTGCTGTCAGAACAACATGGTTGTCCATCTATCAGCCCTCATTTAAAAAAAAAAAAAAAAGCAAGGATCTGAAACGTACCTGACTGTGAAGGTGGAAACTGAGAAAAGGATGATGTTCGTTCTCTTTTAGAGGGTGGACTATAGCTTCCATCCTCTTTGTCTGAATCTGGAGAAGACAGAAAAAAAACTTTATAAACATACAGCAATAAGGCAATATAAATGAGAGTACTGAGCCATTTGCAGGACTGCATATATAGGAATCTCCCCTTACTTTCACCTTGTTCTGGACTGGATCCGTCAGCAGATCTCTGGAATGGTAAAAAAACACATTTATAAGAGACAACTTAAGATTAAAAGATGTGCATATCTCAAATCTAAGATGTAAAGGCTAAAGTAGAAAATAAAACACTGCTCTGCATAAATACAAAATCAAACAATAAGCAAGGATCAAACAGGATGTGAAGTTTTTCATCGCACAGGCATTCTGAGCAGGACAAACCGTTATCGGCTAGATATCCTAAAATCCCTTCAGATGCTTGTGCCACATCCCTAGGGAAGATAATGTAAATATACAGAAAAAGTGACCACTGAGTGACAATACAGAGTTCAATGTATGTGGTTTAGCCAGTTGCCTTTGTTAGCTTCCACATAGTCTGTGATACAATAGATGGTATTTATGAGCAGAACACACTCTCAGACTCCTGTTCGCTTTGTGCTGTAAGCAAATTAAAAAGTGCTTTACCTCTCTCAACTCCTCCAACATCACCGGCCTCCCAGCAAGACCAGGCACACCCATGACCGTGGCTCAGCCTCTGGCCCTTCACCTATTGCCTGAATCATTACCTTTAGTATGTAAGATGGTGAAGAGGCTGCTTCAGTGCTAAAGGTAGGGCCCACAGCCCCTCTTGAATCTGTGTGTCTGAATGTGTAGGGTCATTATCCCTTGAACCAATGCTGTCATAAACCTTCATAATGAGTTTATGACAACATAGTAACAGTTAACAGCACATGTAAATAAATTAATAGCTATTTGAAAATTTGTATACAGTTCTCCTCTCTGCAGCAATCCTCCATCGATTCCCTCGGATTACTTCATAGAAGCATCTCCTGTCCATCTTCCATTGTGGTTGCAAGAGATACATTATATTCAACATAGAACCTTTGGACGCCACATGAATACAAATCTTGGAAGGACTGAGCAATACATTTAACTCTTATTGGATAAAAAAAATAAAAAATCCCATATTTATAGTATGCTACTATTTATAACTGACAATTCTTTGTATGTAATTATGCTCCATGCATTGGGCCGTTCACTGAATATTATGTGCTGCAGGAAAATCTGAGTTGTGCCCATTATTGTAGAAAGAGCAGAGCATACAGTCTTTTCATTTATCCGTATGCTCAACATTCAATTAAAGTTATTTAGATGCAACGCCTATAAAATGGACCACTGTGGTCAATCTTTTTACTATGTGGAATTTTGAATAACTGAACTTGTTGATGGGTAAAAAAAAAAAAAAAAAAAAAAAAAAAAAAAAAAAACTTTTCAATGCATTTTCATATGAATTTTACTGCAGGCTTCTATTATCTTTACTGAGCCGGCTTCTGGCAAGTTCTGACTCAAAAGGATGTGTATTCTTGTATGCTAATTAGCTTTGTACTAAGGCGAATGGGAACACTGGTTGTAGTTATTGTTGCATTTCTATTGTGCTAATAGAGCTTCCTTCCTGCATTCAAAATGTCTTTCCACCCAACGAAGAAGATCACTGGAAACTAAAATGGCTGATTCTACATAAGCATAGCTGCATAAAAAGTAACAAATTAGAGGCTGTCTCATTTGAAGTTCTTCTAAAGAGTATACATTAAAAAGATAGGAGGTGTATATTGTAATTATATTACACGCTACACCTGTGCTTATACTGATCTTTCAAGAAAACAGACCACAGGCCTTTAGAGTGAGACTTGTTGGCTTCCATTGTAGTCAAGATTTAAAATATGAGAAAGACTTTGCAATTATGTATTTGTAGTAATGCGATTTGGAAATAAATTAGCACACTTGAGCTGTAGATATATATTTAAGGGCACATACAGCTTTAAAAATAGTATTAAAAAGGGAACATGGAGCTAACAAATGTTCTATGAGGCATTTAAAACATGTCTTGAACAATACAGTTAGAGGACCACTGCAGTTTTAGAAAATCTTCACATTTGGAAATATGTAACAAACAATATTAGAAGCCATATAATACCTAAACATGAAAGCATGTAGATAAAATCTTACACTTCACTTGTGCAAAGGTGCTAAAATCAGAAGAAGATTAACTTAAAATAGTGACAGCCAGGTAAAGCCTATTACAATGACAATCTGTGACATTCAAGTCATATCTGTACACACACACAATGTTTTAACATATATTTAGAGGTCTTCTAGAAGATGATGGGTCCATTCTTACCTTCTGTGCCTTGTCCTTTTGAAAAACAAACACTGGAGGTGCTATGGCAGGTTTTTCTAAAAGAAAATAAAAAAATGTTTTTTTTGTGTTTTAACAATACACATTGTTACACTATAAAATATATAGTACAAAAACATATGAAAGATGCACCCAAAAGAAAAAAAGAATAGTAGGTATCAACTAAATGAGTTAATCTAACACACACAGAAAGACTCTTCATTGGGACCAAATTCAAGTAACTAAACACTTGTATTAGTAGCAGATAAAAAGATCTTTCTAAGACATCCCGACCAAAGAAGCCCAAAAAGTGATTTCGCCACACTAACAAGATAATTGTATTTTTATCTTATGTGGCTTCTTAATGCCAATATAGGGCTCCATGTACAAATTTGTAGCTCAGAGTGCTTGATAAGGGTCGAGTGAGGGGGGGTCTAACTGCATGATAACATAGGGGCAAACTGTTTTTTGCCACAGCAAAGACAAAAAAAAATTAGCACATCAAAGCAGTTCATTAGTATTATTAAAAAAGTATTCCTGAAGATAGCACCCTAATGGTAAAGGAGAAC
This sequence comes from Discoglossus pictus, assembly GCA_027410445.1. Classification (NCBI taxonomy): domain Eukaryota; kingdom Metazoa; phylum Chordata; class Amphibia; order Anura; family Alytidae; genus Discoglossus; species Discoglossus pictus. Next base: position 265,941,118 of record CM050163.1, on the reverse strand, counting down.
TTATGTTCGTTGAATGTAGAATCTGCAACCATGGCAGCCAAATAGTGGACACTGGTGTCCTGATAGATTTCTAGTTTGTAAGACAGCAGAGTATGCTCCAACTCCTTTGCATCAGTTTGTGTCCTATTGTATGGAATTAAATGTTTTCTACATGCCACATATAATGATTGCTTCTGTATATACTGTGCATAACATGCATACCTAGTGGTGGCAGCAGCACACCATGCCAAGCCTACACGGAAATGTAAACCTCACCAGGCATGGAGAACATGGCTGTGAAATACAGATACAGTAAAGTACAACAAGGCATAATTATATCGTACTTGGAAGAACAATTTGCTGGTAGCACAGAGCAAGCAAGGGTAGTATATTCATTTTCAGAAAATTAAGTACATATCTTTTTAACCAATACATGATGGGCACTGAATAGGGTATGCAAACTAGAGAAAGGATGCAATTTAACCCACAGTTTATGTAAGTTTTATACAAAAATGTAAATGATGTGGAGGTCTGGAGCAAAAGACCAGAGATCATTATTCAGACCCAAGTCAGCCTATTGATACCTCTAAGCTAGAGAATGGTGTATGTATTTTTTGGATCTATACATTTATATAAATCTTTGAAGCCAGTAAAACTTTCCTAAGAAAGTCCGAAAATAGGTTCAAATCTTATAAATGGCTCTCTAAAGAATAGTTGGTAGGGCTTGATAAGAGAGAGAGAGAGAGAGAGAGAGAGAGAGAAAAAAAACATATGTATACATACACACAAACAGCATTGTTGAAGTTTAGTTTATTTAATAGTTTGCAACATGGATGATGTGTGGATGAGGTGAATGTTTTTATGGGATGTAGTTCATGTGTATACAGCAAGAATGTGCAGAGATCACTGTATCAAGTCTAGTATATGTTATCTCAAGAGATCACTGTATCAAGTCTAGTATATGTTATCTCAAGGCTTAGAGCAAGACAGTATAGTAGGAACTAACAAATATAAATAACTGATTTTGAATCTTTCAAAAAATAAAAATCAGAAAAAGTAAAAACAGAAGTTATACTTTACAACAAAATATTGTGCTGTTATACTGCTTTTTTGTTTAGTAAAATTCAAGTTATCTATACAAAATGATTTTATGTTGAAGGCTTACAAAGCTGCTAAAGTTATTTAATACATACATGTCAGTTTTTCTAAACTACAGTGAAGCTTTCATTTTTCACAACATGTTAAATTTCCATTCAGACATGGAGTACATACTGCTGAATAATCACTTTCTCTTGTGTTTAGAAGAGGGAAGGAACTCCGGTCATGTGACTACTACACAAGTCACATGACTTCAGCAGTCAGCATATCTGAGAATTACCACCAGCTCTACACAACATGTGTACAGTTGCTCATCCAGCATGTTTAGCTTTTATTCCTTCCGCTTTATAGTTATTTCAATTTATCAAAATTGCATCTTTAACCTAAAGCATTATGCAAAGTGACCAAAACTACTAAACCCCTCTCAGTTGGAGGTCCAGTATTGTAACATGAGATCTTACAAAAAAGGCTAAACTAAGAAATATCCGTAGAGGTAAGAATCTGCAAAGGAAAACGAATGCATGCTTTGGGCATTCATATGCAATATTTTAGGAAGGGATGGCAGGACTTTAGATGTGAAATTAATTTAAAACTACTGTATAAATAAAGGTTTATTTTAACTATAAACACTCACAACACCTACATCAAAAGATATGTATTTTGGCACATATGTATTAAAAGGTTTTACCATAGAATATTCCTATGTATCTATTTATTTTTAAGTACTGTATTTTATTAAAAAGTGTTAAGTATTAAGCTCTGTTTTTACTGCCTAAATTCAAACAAACAGTACCTGCTGGGATCTGCCTTCTGTAACTCACAAAGACAGACTCTGCAGTACTGACTGTGCAGTGTATCATACTAGCCAATTACGGACCATGCATCAGCAGCAAGTTAAAGCATGTTGAGAGTTTGCCACTGTGTGGTTAGTTTAAGACATTGCACAGCCAGAGAGCAGACCCAAGCATGTACTATTTGTTTGATTTTAGACATGAAAAACAGAGAATATATATGCCCTTTGTAATAAAATAAAGTTCATAAAATGTAAATAGATACATATTACACACCTATAGACATTCAGAAACCGTATATGTCCCTTTAAGTGAAAGAATATAAAAAACACATTTAGGTGTGTTGGCAGTCCATTTCATAAGCAACGTGACCCTTAAAACATGGTACATTTAATTTTTATTGACATATAGCCCTTATACTGATGGCCCAAAACATATGGGGGATAGCTATTTAATAAGACACTGAGAGGAGACCGGACTGACCTGTTCTTGTGGATCTATTCAGGCTGATATATTAGAGGATATTTCCCCCCCATGGTAGATCATTAAATATAAACACAAACATGTAAACTCTCAAAGTGTGTGGGTGTGCTGATTGAGAAACCAATAGACCCATCTGAACTCAAATGAATGCAGCGTGGTAGTGGCCCCTGGGAGCCCAGTTATAGAGCTTCTTGTAAAACACCTGTATATTATATTCCATCACAAGTGATCAGTTTTCAAAGCTATGTTGGTCTTTATCGATAGCATGACAGCCATTCCTCCCCTCTATTTCCTTCACGACGGCCCTACATTCTCCCACTGCCTGAGTTTCAACGTACATGTCTCCCTCCCAATTTGCATGTGTTTGTGTTTTAGGGGTCTCAAAATCCTTGGCATCTATGCAGACCTTGTTGTCCTATTGCTCCTGCTCACTTTTGGGTCCTCTGGAGCCTTTGTTAATTAGGTCTTTGTGCAAGTTTATGTACACAAACCGATCTCCCTGCCTGGGTACCAGTTCATTTTTCCAAACCTGTATAAATCTCTCTGCCAGGGTGCCAGTGTCTCTCTCATACCATGTAATGCTAGGCATATATTCCTACAGTAAATTTAAACTTTTAAATCCCTGTACATCTATCTAATGTATATTTTCATCTATCTCTCCCAGTACCATTGTGAATATATTAACAACGTGTGACTCTTTATAGGTCTCTCAATCTCTGGCCATCTATAGTATCTACACAGGTCCAATATCTATATATGCCTAGCAATAGAAGGGTCTCGGTTTAAGTTTATATACAGATCTGTCACTTGCCATGTCTCAGCATGTATGTTGGTGTGGAAGAACGTCCTCATGACTATGTATGATTGCAGTGTGCGCGTGTATTATACATGTCTCAGCATCTGTATGATTGCAGTGTGCGCGTGTATTATACATGTCTCAGCATCTGTATGATTGCAGTGTGCGCGTGTATTATACATGTCTCAGCATCTGTATGATTGCAGTGTGCGCGTGTATTATACATGTCTCAGCATCTGTATGATTGCAGTGTGCGCGTATATTATACATGTCTCAGCATCTGTATGATTGCAGTGTGCGCGTATATTATACATGTCTCAGCATCTGTATGATTGCAGTGTGCGCGTATATTATACATGTCTCAGCATCTGTAGGATTGCAGTGTGTGTGTATATATGTCTCAGTAGCTGTATGATAGCAGTGTGTGTGTGTATACATGTCTCAGTATCTGTATGATTGCAGTGTGTGTGTATACATGTCTCAGCATCTGTATGATTGCAGTGTGCGCGTGTATTATACAAGTCTCAGCATCTGTATAATTGCAGTGTATGTGTGTATTATACAGGTCTCAGTATCTGTATGATTGCAGTGTGTGTGTATACATGTCTCAGTAGCTGTATGATAGCAGTGTGTGTGTATACATGTCTCAGTATCTGTATGATTGCAGTGTGTGTATATATGTCTCAGTATCTGTATGATTGCAGTGTGTGTGTATACATGTCTCAGTATCTGTATGATTGCAGTGTGTGTGTATACATGTCTCAGTATCTGTATGATTGCAGTGTGTGTGTATACATGTCTCAGTATCTGTATGATTGCAGTGTGTGTGTATACATGTCTCAGTAGCTGTATGATAGCAGTGTGTGTGTATACATGTCTCAGTATCTGTATGATTGCAGTGTGTGTATACATGTCTCAGTATCTGTATGATTGCAGTGTGTGTGTATATGTCTCAGTATCTGTATGATTGCAGTGTGTGTGTATACATGTCTCAGTATCTGTATGATTGCAGTGTGTGTGTGTATACATGTCTCAGTATCTGTGTGTATACATGTCTCAGTATCTGTATGATTGCAGTGTGTGTGTATACATGTCTCAGTATCTGTATGATTGCAGTGTGTGTATACATGTCTCAGTATCTGTATGATTGCAGTGTGTGTATACATGTCTCAGTATCTGTATGATTGCAGTGTGTGTGTGTATACATGTCTCAGCATCTGTATGATTGCAGTGTGTGTGTATACATGCCTCAGCATCTGTATGATTGCAGTGTGTGTGTGTGTATACATGTCTCAGTATCTGTATGATTGCAGTGTGTGTGTGTGTATACATGTCTCAGTATCTGTATGATAGCAGTGTGTGTGTGTATACATGTCTCAGTATCTGTATGATTGCAGTGTGTGTGTATACATGTCTCAGTATCTGTATGATTGCAGTGTGTGTGTATACATGTCTCAGTATCTGTATGATTGCAGTGTGTGTGTGTATACATGTCTCAGAATCTGTATGATTGCAGTGTGTGTGTATACATGTCTCAGTATCTGTATGATTGCAGTGTGTGTGTATACATGTCTCAGTATCTGTATGATTGCAGTGTGTGTATACATGTCTCAGTATCTGTATGATTGCAGTGTGTGTGTGTGTATACATGTCTCAGTAGCTGTATGATTGCAGTGTGTGTGTGTGTATACATGTCTCAGTATCTGTATGATTGCAGTGTGTGTGTGTATACATGTCTCAGTATCTGTATGATTGCAGTGTGTGTGTGTATACATGTCTCAGTAGCTGTATGATAGCAGTGTGTGTGTATACATGTCTCAGTAGCTGTATGATAGCAGTGTGTGTGTATACATGTCTCAGTATCTGTGTGATTGCAGTGTGTGTGTGTATACATGTCTCAGTATCTGTATGATTGCAGTGTGTGTGTATACATGCCTCAGCATCTGTATGATTGCAGTGTGTGTGTGTGTGTATACATGTCTCAGTATCTGTATGATTGCAGTGTGTGTGTATACATGTCTCAGAATCTGTATGATTGCAGTGTGTGTGTATACATGTCTCAGTATCTGTATGATTGCAGTGTGTGTGTATACATGTCTCAGAATCTGTATGATTGCAGTGTGTGTGTATACATGTCTCAGAATCTGTATGATTGCAGTGTGTGTGTATACATGTCTCAGTAGCTGTATGATTGCAGTGTGTGTGTATACATGCCTCAGCATCTGTATGATTGCAGTGTGTGTGTATACATGCCTCAGCATCTGTATGATTGCAGTGTGTGTGTGTATACATGTCTCAGTAGCTGTATGATAGCAGTGTGTGTATACATGTCTCAGTAGCTGTATGATTGCAGTGTGTGTGTATACATGTCTCAGTATCTGTATGATTGCAGTGTGTGTGTATACATGTCTCAGTATCTGTATGATTGCAGTGTGTGTGTATACATGTCTCAGTAGCTGTATGATAGCAGTGTGTGTGCATACATGTCTCAGTAGCTGTATGATAGCAGTGTGTGTATACATGTCTCAGTAGCTGTATGATAGCAGTGTGTGTGTACACATGTCTCAGTATCTGTATGATTGCAATGTGTGTGTAATTATATATATATATATATATATATTACACACACACATACATACAAGTCTCAGTATCTGTGTGATTGCAGTGTGTGTATACAAGTCTCAGTATCTGTGTGATTGCAGTGTGTGTATACATGTCTCAGTATCTGTATGATTGCAGTGTGTGTATACATGTCTCAGTATCTGTATGATTGCAGTGTGTGTATACATGTCTCAGTATCTGTATGATTGCAGTGTGTGTATACATGTCTCAGTATCTGTATGATTGCAGTGTGTGTGTGTATATACATGTCTCAGTATCTGTATGATTGCAGTGTGTGTGTGTGTATACATGTCTCAGTATCTGTGTGATTGCAGTGTGTATACATGGCTCAGTCTACACACATGTGTGTGTCTCTCTCTCTCTCATGCCCTGGGTCGCCGTGTGTACGATCCCAGTACTGTGTACGTGTTACTGTAACAGTCGTGGCTGTGTCCTTTTTCACATTGTTTAGTTACACAGACTGCAGACTACGGACCCCAAGAGCCTGGCAGCGCTTGGATGTGTCCTAGGCCTCAGCCAAGCCGGGGACTCCCCTGAGCCGCGCCCCCTGGCCTCCCCTCGCTCTGGCTTACAGAGAGAGCAGCGCCGGGCGGCGTGGACCAGTCTGAGGCCCCAGACACCTGCAAGTCTGACTCAGACTTCTATTTAATGCATTTCTCGACAGAAGCTAGCACAGCCACAGCCAGCCTTGCTCCCGTCACTTACCTTCGTTGGCCAAGTCCGCCATTTTACCGCCTCAGACGCTCCCACAATGCCCCGCGTAAGCTTTCACAGCCAGGGGGCGGAGCCTGCTGGGCGGGAACAAGAAGAGAACGAGCCCTCCTGGTGCGCATGCGCAGAATTCATCCGTTAGATGCATGCACATCTGGATAGGCCCGATAGCGTCATGTGCGCACGCGCAAGTGCCCAGTCATGGCTGTGGGCATGGGTTTGATGGCATCCAAAAATAGAAATGTCCATCATTGACATTTCATTAATAAAACATTGCATGAATTTGGTTTATTTGTGCAAAAATCATACTGAGGGGTTATATGTCAGTTTTGCCCAATTTAAACTCATTTTTGTCAAGCTTAGTTTATAAATAAAGAGGAAATATGGAAAATATGTTTTAGGAACCCTACATTGTTACATGTTTACAAAAGTGGGTATTCACTACTATTGTTATAACAACAATAATAATAATAATAATAATTATTATTATTTTTTATTATAATACTAATAACTTGTATTTATGAAGTGCCAACCGGTTACAAAGTGCTATTACAAATTAATGCAATGACAATGATGCACACAATAATAATAATAGTATTCTTCTGTTTTTGTATGCAGTCAATATAAATAACAACCACTTTTAATGACTTTATAGTATGTTATAGGGGCTGAGACTTTTACCCTGCCATTTCTAGCTTGTAAATTGTACGACATTTTTTGCAAAGAAAATATTTTTTCCATTCTGATGAATATTAGCAGATTATAAACTGTTGACTAAAGCTTTGTTGTGACCTTTTGTCTCATTACCACCTTTGAATTATTAACGGTTAAAAGAGAAATATGATTTATCAGACATTGCTGAAACATGGTGGGGTGATCTCCATGACTGTTAACAGTACACTTGGAGGGTTATCTACTTTTACATAGTTACCTAGTAATTGAGGTTGATCAAGTTCAACCTTTTTAAGATCTCCTCTGATCTGCAATATACAGATTAATTGTTAATTGATCCAGAGGAAGGCAAACAGAAAAAAACAACAAGTGAAACTTTGCCAATTGTCTCAAAAGGGAAAAAAATGAATTCCTTCCTGACCCAAGATATTGGCGATCAGATTCCTCCCTGGATCAACCCTCCCTCTCTAATTATCCAGGATAACCCTAAATGCCCTTTTTTAAAAAAAATTAGCGACTTGCCCGTCAAAAATGACGGCAATAAAATTGTAAGACAGGTAATGCTGTTTGCCAAAAAAAGTAAGTGTTTTGGTCGTCTGAGTACCTTCGGTGCTCATTGCAAGCCTCTCAGTTGGTGTATTTTTGGTTATCAGAGCCCCTTCGGCGCTCATTGCAAGGTCTGCGGTGATCGCCTTTTGGTGCTCATTGCTAGCCTCTCCCCTGGTGTACTTTTGGTCCACTGATTGTGAGCCGCACGCTGAACGCCTTCAGTGTTTATTGCGATCCTGTCGTCTGGTCCTTTTTTTTTTTTTCTCTAAATGTATTTTGTAATGATAATGAATTAATTAATAAAATCATAAATTTATATACTTTACCTATTTTTAATTAATATATGAAGCAAGCAATATCCTGAAAAGCTAACAATCTTTTTTGATGTTCCTGCAGCATACAATGTGCACTCTTGCTGAGCTGAGGTGTGTCAGCCATGTGTGAAGTGTGTAGTGTAAATAGGCTGCGTGCGCGAGGGCAAACCGTATGTTTAGCTGTGTAAGTCTGCATTTTGTAATGGTAATGTTACTAGTTGCAAGTTAGTGTTGTAAAATGGAGGTGATTGTCTATGTGTTTTGCGGGTGTGGATCATTTTGCGTCCCCTCTAATAGTGTAATTTATACCCCATACGGTCTGGTGAAAAAGTCTTATGTGTCTGGCGTTTTTTTGCGTGTGTATTGGTTGTGTAGCCTGTGTAGGATAAGTAGGCTGCGTGCGCGAGCGCAAAGCGTTTGTTTAGTTGTCTAATTCTGCATTTTGGATTGGTAATGTTGTTAGTTGCAAGTTAGTGTTGTTAAATGGTGGCGATTGTCTATTAGGTGATTGTGGAGCATTTAGCATCCTCGCTAATAGTGTATTTTATGCCATGTACGGTCTTGTGTAGAAGTCTTATGTGTCTGGCGGGTTTTTGCGTGTTTATTGGTCGTGTAGCCTCGTTTTCGTTTTTTTTTTTGCTGCATTTTTTTTGTTGCTTAGGCAATTTTCATGTGTGGAAACTCGGCAAATTGTGGTTCAATTGTCGTGCAAGTGAGTCCCAGATGTCGTGGCTGGTCCCCCCCTACTGTGAGTGATGTTTTTATTGTATTTTTTTTTATTTTGGTGTTGTTATTGTTGTTTTTGTATGTGCACGGTTCAGCCGTTAAGTTCTTATTTTCTTGACCTCGTATTTGTATTTTTTTCGAAGTGCCGCGGGTCGTATTTTTTGTGTGTAAGTCTCGCTTTCCTTGTTGTAAGTGTTAAGGGCTATCATTTTTTTATCCATTTTTTTCAAACTGCTATGAGTTTCTCATTCTGAATTGTGTAATTGAGTTTTGTGTTAAACCCGCAAGCATTAGCAACAACCCGTATTGCTGACAACTATATATTTGATACTGTATATCCAATCCCTTTTTAAAGTTATCTATTGAATCCGCTGTCACCACCTCCTTTAGTAGAGAATTCCACAGATTAACCACCCTTACTGTGAAGAACCCTTTTCTTTCTTTAGGGTGTTATCTTTTTACTTCTATCCTCAAAGTATGTTGTCTTGTCAGTTGAAAACCTCTTGGCACAAAAAGCTCTCTAGCAGTGTTTTAGGGGTGGGTGATTAATGTAGCTAAAAATGTGAAGCAGGAATTAGAACAACTCATACCCACCAATCCTACAACTGGGACTTTCTACATGCTGCCAAAAATCCACAAACCAGGCAACCCAGGGAGACCACTTGTTACAGGTATGGACACGCTGACTTAACAAATATCTGGCCTTGTTGTAAACCATTAACCATTAGTTAGTAACACCAGTAGCTATATACATGACACCACTGACTTTCATAACAAACTCAATGACAAGATAAGATAGGTTTATAAAGGGTTCCGACGGCCTGTGTAGCTTCATCCTTGAGAAAGACGTCTGATGACGTTGAAACGCGTCGGCCTTTGATGACGTAGCATGCCCTCACGCTAAGGGCACGCTGGCGTCTCATTCCACAGCAGTGCTGTGTGTTTGTGTGTAGAGCATGTGTGTTTACTCTTCCTGTCCTTATCCAATTGTTTGAATGCTGGTAAAACCGAATGAGTGAGTTTTCAACTAAAAAGATCTGCAAGAGGCAGACCTCCTATTGTAAAACAGACCAACGCTCTGTTTTGTCTCTCTTTACTTTAAAGAAAGTGTGCATATTTTCAAACATAATTGATTGGTAATCACTATGTAGTAATTCCTAAGTGCTTAACACTCTATTATAAATGGATAAACTGTAACGAGAATTGGAATTGTTCGAATGGCTAAGTGGATAAAGTTAAAGCTATTATTCTATATCATATCTAGTCCCAATAGGATATAATACAATAGAAAACGATATATTCCATAAACACCCAAAAAAAAATAAAAAAAAATGGAAAGGTATGGAACTGTTTATATATACATATGAGAGCTATTGTATATATTTATAAATCCAGTTGGAAAAATGTATCTAGATAAGTTCCTATTGGATGACGTAATAGTTTCCCTCATATGGCAAATGAATTGCTTAATCCTTGGGAAGCTATAACCTATTTGTAATAGCTAAAACCAAATGTTGTATGAAACAACAAAAAAGAAAAAAGATAAGTGCAAGTACTATATGGTTGGAAACAATATATGAAAAAAAACAACAAATAAATATTTATGTCAATATGTTAGAGGGGGTGAAAAGCTTGTGTGAATGTAAAGGCTAATGAAAAAAACACTGCCACTTGTTCATTAATGCACAGCGTGCAATTCTAGGTGGTAATTGCCAAAATACCAGCTGTTAATACGAGTTGCAAAATGCAAATTATAAACTTAAACTTAAACACCCTCACAATTCAATATACCACAACCAAAGTAAATGCACTTATCTTGTTAGAAGTAGTCCCGACGGCTCGTTTCGACCTGCTTAGGGCTTACTCATGTGTATGGAATATATTGTTTTCTATTGTATTATATGCTATTGGGACTAGATATGATATAGAATAATAGCTTTAACTTTATCCACTTAGCCATTCGAACAATTCCAATTCTCGTTACAATTTATCTATTTTCAAACATAAAAAGAGGGGGATTGTTATTAAGCAGCCCTAAGACCAGGCAAATCACCTGCTTCAAAATAGAGAGATATATTGCACATAAAGACCAGGCAAATCATCTGGTTAATACCAGATACACTGCACATAGAGAGAGTCCTTATTATCGGACTAGATCTAGAGTGTATGAAAAGAGAGATTGTACATACCATGGGTTGTTAGCCCCCATTAATGGAATTTAATGTGGGACAATCTCTTTAATTATAGTGAGTTTAAATTCTCATGCAGACAAAATTTGTTGCATTTGTGACATCCACTAAGCAGCCCTTAGACCAGGTAAATCACCTGGTTAAGATCAGACATATTATATTGCACTTAGAGAGAGTCTCTATTGTTGGACTAGATCTATAGTGTATGAAAAGAGATACTTTATATACCATGGTTTGCTAGCCCCCATCAATGGAATTTAATGTGGGACAGTTTCTTGAATTATAGTGAGTTTGAATCCTTATTCAGATAAATGTTGTGGCATCCAAAGTTTGGGAACTAAGCAATTTAAGAACAAAGGAACTTATATGATATTAAAGGATAGGATGAATGGAGACAACATTCAAAAAGCTGGATAGCTGCATATAAATAAGTGACACACACAACTACTGTGGGAGAGAGAAAATTAGCCCTCTATTAAGAGATAAAGAGAAACATCAGGTGGTAATAGATCTCACAAAATTAGCCTATTTTTAATTATTCATGTTCCAATCCGGGATTTTTTATTGTTTTTAAATTCGCTGTTGTGACCCAAAATGAATACAAATTATGTTAATATGTGACCATTTTATCCCAATATGTTATTTACTTATATAATACAATGTAATATATGTGAATTTACACTATTCACAATAAGAAAGCACAATGAAGACAATTATTATTTCCCAATTGGACACAATTTTAGCCAGAGTGATCACTCCATGCAAAACCTAAAAATTAAACTATTCAAATGAAATTTTAAAACATCCAAGAGAGAAAAGCATTTCAAAATAAAAATGATCATATTCTTCAACAATAAAAATACAGGACTTAACATGGACTTAAGTTTTCTAACACATTATCACAATTACTTGTGATTTTTTTCTTATTTTACAATTTTATCATGTATATATTGATGTATATGTGTATATAGTATGCATATATATATACAGTGGATATAAAAAGTCTACACACCCCAGTAAAATGTCAGGTTTCTGTGCTGTAAAAAAACAAAACAAAGATAAATCATTTCAGAACTTTTTCCACCTTTAATGTGACATATAAACTGTACAATTCAATTGAAAAACAAACTGAAATATTTTAGGTGGAGGGAAGAAAAATAAAAGATAAAAATAATGTGGTTGCATAAATCTGCACACCCTCTTATAACTGGGGATGTAGCTGTGTTCAGAATTAGGCAATCACATTCCAAATTGTGTTAAATAGGAGTCAGCATACACCTGCCATCATTTAAAGTGCCTCTGATTAACCCCAAATAAATTTCAGCTGCTCTAGTTGGTCTTTTCTGAAATTTTCTTAGTCGCATCCCACAGCAAAAGCCATGGTCCACAGAGAGCTTCCAAAGCATCAGAGGGATCTCATTGTTAAAAGGTATCAGTCAGGAGAAGGGTACAAAAGAATTTCCAAGGCATTAGATATACCATGGAACACAGTGAAGACAGTCATCATCAAGTAGAGAAAATATGGGACAACAGTGACATTACCAAGAACTGGAGTTCCCTCCAAAATTAATGAAAAGACGAGAAGAAAACTGGTCTGGGAGGCTACCAAGAGGCCTACAGCAACATTAAATGAGCTGCAGGAATATCTGGCAAGTACTGGCTGTGTGGATCATGTGACAACAATCTCCCATATTCTTCATATGTCTGGGCTATGGGGTAGAGGGGCAAGACGAAAGCCTTTTCTTACGAAGAAAAACATCCAAGCCAGGCTACATTTTGCAAAAAAACATCTGAAGTCTCCCAAAAACATGTGGGAAAAAGTGTTATGGTCTGATGAAACCAAGGTTGAACTTTTTGGCCATAATTCCAAAATATATGTTTGGCGCAAAAACAACACTGCACATCACCAAAAGAACACCATACCCACAGTGAAGCATGGTGGTGGCAGCATCACGCTTTGGGGCTGTTTTTCTTCAGCTGGAACTGGGGCCTTAGTTAAGATAGAGGGAATTATGAACAGTTCAAAATACCAGTCAATATTGGCACAAAACCTTCAGGCTTCTGCTAGAAAGCTGAACATGAAGAGGAACTTCATCTTTCAGCATGACAGCGACGCAAAGCATATATCCAAATCAACAAAAGAATGGCTTCACTAGAAGAAGATTCAAGTTTTGGAATGGCCCAGCCAGAGCCCAGACCTGAATCCGATTGAAAATCTGTGGGGTGATCTGAAGAGGGCTGTGCACAGGAGATGCCCTCGCAATCTGACAGATTTGGAGTGTTTTTGCAAAGAAGAGTGGGCAAATCTTGCCAAGTCAAAATGTGACATGCTGATAGACTCATACCCAAAAAGACTGAGTGCTGTAATAAAATCAAAAGGTGCTTCAACAAAGTATTAGTTTAAGGGTGTGCATACTTATGCAACCATATTATTTTATTTTTATATTTTTTCTTCCCTCTACCTAAAAGATTTCAGTTTGTTTTTTCAATTGAGTTGTACAGTTTATAGGTCACATTAAAGTTCTGAAATGATTTATCTTTGTCTCATTTTTTTACAGCACAGAAACCTGACATTTTAACAGGGGTGTGTAGACTTTTTATATCCACTGTATATATATATATAGACATATATATATATCTATATATTATAAAAAATATATTGTGAGAATGTAAGGAGCCGGGGACAGATTATTGAGGGCCGTTATGTAGGCCATAGGCTGAACTGCTCCTTGTATCCAGCTCTCAGGGAGTTAAAACACTTAAATTCACCTGGTCCAGTGCTTCACTATAAAAACCCCAGGAAGCCCCAGTGAAGGTGAGGGGTGTGCTGCTGATTAGGCTCTGGCCTAAGTAGTTTGGAAGCTGAAGCCAGAAGCTGAGGCCTTGCCTAGGAGACAAGCTGGAAGGAGCCTGTAAAGTACAGCTAGTTGAGAGGACTGACAGCTGCCTGAATTGCTGCGGGGATGACCAAGGTGAATCGTTTGGAGAAGCAATGTGGTGAGTGAGATCCTGCGGTTTCTTGGAGCTGAAAGGTACCAGACTGATTATGCCCCAGGGAAGTTGCTGAGTGTGGAACTGACAGAGGCCCTGTTTGAAGGTACCAGACTGATTATGCCCCAGGGAAGTTGCTGAGTGTTTGACCGGTACATATGCAATAATTTAATACTGCTGTATCAAAGGGTCCCTGGGGTGAAGCATACGGGAGAGACGGGCGGGCCCTATGCTTCATCCGCGGCTACTGATGTAAAAACGTGGAAAAGATTACCGATATACAAGAGACTGTTTGTATCCTGGCCACAAGGTGGCAATATAGCAATAGTCGGAGACTTTTTGTATCCTGGCCACAAGGTGGCAATCTTTCAATAACCAGAGACTATTTGTATCCTGGCCACAAGGTGGCAATCTTTCAATAACCAGAGACTATTTGTAACCTGGCCACAAGGTGACAAATTATAATTATTAAAAGACTGTCTTTGTCCTTGCCACTAGGTGGCGCTATTCCTACAAAATTACTCCTTCCCGAGTACAACGGAGTGGGAGCTCCGTCCTGAAGACACCGGGGTGTTGTCTTTTTGTCCCTGTTGCAGGTAAGCTGCACAGGTATAGTCAGGGCGTTCCTGTGTCACAGTCAGTCCGTATATGTAGATGTTTATTTTCGTTATTTAAGCAGTTACTGCTCCTGTTTGTTTTTGTTATTTCATAATAAACCTGTTTGCTGCCTCACCAGAAGGTATCCGTTTCTAACTCAAGAAAGCACAGCTCTACACGGCCATCCTGGTCACAATATATATATAAATATATATATATAATTATTATCATTTATTTATAACTCGCCAAAATATTCCGTAGCGCTGTACATAAGATTAGTTTAAGATAAAGATAGATACAAATTAAACATAGCAAAGCAAGGAGGGCCCTGTCTTTGAGCCTCAAACCCAGTGTCCATAGTGCTTCGCCCACTTACATCCTAAAGGTATTTTGTGTGGTAAAGGAGGGAGAGAGAGGTGAGAGTGTGTTAGTGTGGAAGGTGATACGCTTCTTTAAAGAGGTGAGTTTTTAGAGAGGTTGTGAATGTTTTGAGGCAGGAGGATAATCTGGTGGAGAGAGGCAAGGAGTTCCAGAGAATAGAGGCAGCACAAGAAAAGTCCTGAAAGCGAGAGTGAGAGGAGGTGACAAGAGTTGTGGAAAGAAGAAGGTTATTAGCAGAACGAAAAGGGCGGGTGGGGGAGTATTTGGGGATGAGACCAGAGATGTATGGAGGTGCGCTGTTGTTGAGAACTTTGAAAGTTAGGGTCATGATTTTAAATGTTATTCTGGAGGCTAAGAGAAGCCAGTGGAGTGATTGACAGAGAGTTGATGCCGACACTGAGCGTTGTGTATGGAAGATGAGTCTTAATGGATTGAAGTGGGGATAGTCTGGTGGTGGGTAGGCCAGCAAGAAGCGAGTTGCAGTAGTCGAGACAAGAGATGATGAGAGAGTGTATTAGGATTTTAGTTGTGTCTTGCGTAAGATAGTGTTGAATTCTGGAGTTGTTTTTCAGATGGAGAAGACAAGATTTAGTTAGTGACTGTATCTGAGGGATGAAAGACAGGGCGGGGTCCAGTAGAACTTCAAGGCAACGTGCTTGGGAGGTTGGGGTAATGATGTCATTGTTTAACTAGTTCAGTCTTAGACATGTTGAGTTTGAGATGGTGGAGGATATGCTAGAGAGGCAGTTGGAGACGTGTGTTAGAAGAGAGGGGGATAGATCTGGTGATGAGAGGTAGATTTGGGTGTCATCTGCATAGAGATGATACTGAAGCCCAAAAGAGTTTAAAAGGGAACCAAGTGAGGATGTGTAGATGGAGACGAGGAGGGGGCCTAGGACTGACCCTTGGGGTACGCAAACAGACAGGGGGTAGAGAAGAAGAGGTGTCGGAGAAGGAGACACTGAATGATCGATTTTGTAGGTATGAGAACTACAAGTGAGCAGTGTCTCGAATACAGAGGGAGGAGAGGATATGGAGTAGAAGTGGATGGTCAACTGTGTCAAAGGCAGCACAGAGATAGAAGAAGGAGAATAGAAAAGGGACCTTTTAACTTGGCGGTAAGCAGGTCACTAGTGACTTTAGTGAGACCTATCTGAGTGGAGTGGTGGGGCTGGATTGGAAGGTGTCAAGAAGGGAGTTGGAGGAAATAAAACTGGAAAGGCGGTTATAGACAAGCCGCTCCAGTACTTTGGATACCAGGGGATGTCAGAGTCAGATGAGGGTTTTTTGAGGGTGGGTAATTATGGCGTGTTTTAGAGAAGATGGAAACCTGCTAGTATTTAAGGAAAGGTTGAAAATGTGTGAGAGCTGGGATTAGTGTGGAAGAGAGGGGAGGGATGATCTGAGATGGAATAGGATCCTGAGGACAGGTAGTGAAGCGAGTGGATGATAGCAGGCTGGCGACTTCGTCCTCTGTATCTGGGCAAAACAGTTCAAAGTGGCTGTTGGATTGGGGGAAGGAGAAGACTGGGTGTGGTTGGTTAGTTGAGAGGGTAGAGTGAGTGAGCCACTGTGAAATGAGAGTTCATTGCGGATGTTTTGAATTTTATCAATAAAATGGTCTGCAAAGGAATCGATGGGAGGAGGTGGTGGGCGGAGGAGAGTATTGAAAGTGGAGAACAGACACTTGGGGTTAGAGGACAGAGTTGATTTTAGCAAAGTGAAGTAGTGTTGTTTGGCAAGGTTGAGGGCAGAGGAATAGGAGTGTAACATAAATTTGTAGTGGAGGAAATCTGCAGAAGTGCATGATTTCCTCCAGAGCCGTTCAGCAGTGCGGGAGCACTTCTGGAAGTATTGTGTTTGTGTCGTGTGCCAAGGTTGTGGAAGAGAACGAGGGCGTCTTCGTGTGGTTATGGGGGCGAGGGTATCAAGGGTGGAAGAGAGAGAAGATTTGTAGAGTGAGGTGGCAGTGTCAGGGCAGTTGAGGTTAGTGATGAGGCTGAGAACGCGTTGGATATTAGTGGAGAGCTGAGCAGGGTCAAGTGCTAGCAGGTTTCTGTGGGTGATGGTGGCAGGGATTGAAGAAGGGTGGTGGGAGGAAGATGTGGTGAGGTTGAAGGTATGTAAGTGATGGTCAGATAGAGGAAGTGAGTGGATGACTGGGTTGGAGGTTGTGCTGAGATTGGTGAAGATAAGTTATAGAGAGTGTCCAGCATGATGAGTTTAATAATCTGTAAGTTGTGAGAGGCCAAGGGAAGAGGTGAGTGCAAGCAGTTTGGCTGCAACTGGGGAGGTAGGAGTGTCAATGGGAATGTTACAATCTCCAAGTGCCAGTGAAGGAACGTTGGAGGAGAGAAAGTGAGGGAGCCAGGCAGAAAAAGTGATCAAGAAATTGAGAGCAAAAGGGCAAAATAACAATCTCAAGGGGAGGGGGGTGGTGATACCTCCACAAGGGAACAACCCACACAGGGAAGAGTCCCAAAAGGGGGTTCCCAATATTGAAAAATATAAATATATAAAAATAAATATAATAATAAATATAAAAGAACCCCCATCCTCCACCAAAAAGGGGAGCTAAGTGGAAACCCACAAGAGAGGAATTCAACAAATTAAAAATACCTGACACATATATAAAAAAGCACATGTAAAAGAATATAAGAACACATAGAATCTACATATGTATAAAAAGAATATTCAACATGTATATATAAATAAACAAAGAAAGGTAATTCCAAATACAATACAGTCAAATAGAAAATATAAAATATAATACAAAAATAGTAAATGATATGACAACCACCTACATGCCATCTAAAATCCAACAAACCTAAAATAACAATAAATACATGTCTATATGTTCTCATAACAGAATAAAATAAGTAGTATTAAATATGAAATATTAAAAACATCAATAAAAAAAAAGTAATATCATTCAATATAGACATAAATCATTTCTATCAGTACTGGAACACACTCTAAAGGTATGGAGAAGGTAAGGTGAGCATTATTTCTCTAGAAAGGCTGCTAGATCTATATCTCGATTGAATCCATAGGGTTCAAGAGAATTAAGAAGATGTATCCAAAAAGTTTCTTTCTTTCTTAATTGCAAGATACTATTTACCCCTCTTTTATTGTGTGGTAGGTGATCAACCGCTTGGATAGTTATTCCTTCTGTGGCTTTATTATGTTCTTGTATAATGTGTGAAGAGAAGCCATTGGTAAGAACTCCCCTCTCCACATTATACAAATGCTCATAAAACCGTCTCTTAAGAGACCTTGTGGTTCGACCAGTATATTGTTTCCCACAAGAACACATGATCACGTACACCACAAAATCACTCTTGCAATTAAGGAAATGTTTAATTTTAAATTCTGAACCTAGATGTTTTGATGCAACAATGTCCTTATTAGAGGGCTTCAAAAATGTACACATATTATAATTCTTTGTACCACATTTATAACATCCTTTTAATGGCTGTAGCCAGTTTGATTTCCTACGACCGGCCATATTTTTTAACTCACTGGGGGCCAATATTTGTTTTAGATTCCGATTCCTTTTGAATGTTAACACAGGTTTAGCAGGGAGGATCTTTTTTAAAACACTATCTGCTCTCAGAATATGCCAGTGTTTTTTTAAAAATCCTGGCTATCTCTCTATGAACTTGATTGTATTTTGTGAGGAATCTACATGTATCTTTAGATGGTATATGTGTACCCCTTTTTTACATTCCTGTCCAGAAGGTCCTCTCTGTTTAATTCACTGCCTCTAGTAAAAGCTTCCTTAATAGTGTGGTCTCTATAACCTCTTGCCTTAAAATGCTCTTCATAGCAGTACTCTCTTCCTCAAAGTCTGTAAAATTAGAGCAGTTTCACCTAACTCTCTGGAACTGGCCATATGGAATATTGGTGATCCAATTTTTTTATGGCCACTTTCAGCATGAAGATAGGCGTTACTGTCTGTAGGTTTAGTGTAAATATGTGATGATATCCCATCCATGTCTCACATCAAAATTACATCCAGGAATGGAATACTCCTGGAATCGGTGTTCATAGTGAACTTAAGGTTCATATTATTACGATTAACATAGTCAAAGAATCTATCCTTATCATAGAGCTCTTCCGATTTCCAAATTACAATCACATCGTCAATATAACGATACCAGCTAATTATATTGTTCTTAAATGGATGATCATTCCATATATATAGGTCTTCCCAAAGGCCCATATACAAATTAGCAAAACTTGGTGCAAACCGTGTCCCCATAGCTGAACCTTTGCATTGTCTGTAATAAGAGTTTTAAAAAATGAAGTAGTTTCTGCTGAGAATAAAATGGATAGCCTCCGTAATGAAATCCTGTTGTCCCCTTTTAATGTTGTTATATGAGGAGAAGAAATTCTTTACAGATACCCAGATCTTGTGGTATGGCGGTATATAGAGCGGAGACATCCAAAGATATCCAGCAGAAATCCCCACTCCATTTCTGTCTAGACATAATCTCCAAAAGATGAGGAGTGTCTTTGACATAAGATCGTAAGTTTCCCACCATGGGTTTCAAAAAAATAATCAACATATTCCGATAATCTTTCAGTTAGGGAATGGATCCCCGGTACTATAGGTCTACCCGGGGGGTTCACCAGATTCTTATGTATCTTAGGAAGATGATAGAATATAGCTACTTTCGGATGTTCTATATTAAGGTACTCAAATTCATTATTATTAAGGATCCCATCTTTCTTAGCTTCCTGAATAAGAATTCTATACGCATTTAAAAAGAGGTCTGTTGGATCTTTCTCCAGAATAGAATATGTATCTCTATGAAGGGCAGACAGAGGAGGAGGTGTGGTTATACAGGACAAAGAGAGGCTTACGTTAAGGAAGCGCTTAGATTATTGGAGGATAGAGATACATATACTATTCTGGAGAAAGATATATATTCCTATGTACCCATTTAATACCTCTTATATAGAGGATAATACATTTGAGTGTCCATTTGTGAAACTTGAATTCTCTTAAATACATTTTGATTTGCACTAGGAAGTGGCGTGCACTCTTCCCTTTCTTTTTTTTAGCATTTTCTATAGTTCATGGACTCTGTAGTGACCAGAGTAACTGGATACAGCTGCCCCACGATACAATTAAGACTGATTTACTGAGTGCATCTTCGTTGACTTATTTGGAATTTGGAGAGAAAGTATCAAGAAGGAGAAAGATTTTGAAATCCGATTCAAGTACTCCGACCTTCATCATCAACTTTGTTATTCTTTTTGGACTCACTTAAGTATTATTATTAATAATATTTTTTTTATAACAGTCCCGTTTTTGTTTTGTTTTGTTTTGTCTGTGTGTTTTTTTGGTTTTTTTGCCTTTTATTATTTTGTATGTTTTGTTTTGTTTTTTATGTTATGTTTATTATATTTCTATAATTTTATTTTATTTTATTTGGGGCGCTGGTAGAAATTTGGGTCCTATTACTCATCTATCTATATCCGGTAACGGATGTTTTAAGATTCACCAGGGTTTTAGACTTACTGCTCTGTTCTTTCTTTGTGACTATAGTTGTGGTGCTTTGTGTGATATATATTTTAACATACTTTTGGATAGTTACCATCTAGATATCCACAACTTCATTGACTTTATTAGTCCTTTTATGCCTATTACTCGCTGTACTCTTAGGCGCTTCAATATAGTCTAGGTGCCCTGTAATAGGGAATCCTAGGTTATATTAAATTAATTTGATTTAATCAAATTAATTAAGTTTTTTGTTTTTAGTTCCTGTTACATAGTCACATAGTAATTGAAGTTGAAAATTTTTACTTTTTAGATCTCCTCTGACCATTGTAATATGTGGATTAATTGTTAATTAATTGTTAATTGATCCAGAGTAAGGCAAACAGAAAAAACGCTATTGAAACATTGCCAATTTTCTTAAAAGGGGAAAAAATAAAACTCCTTCCCGACCCCAGATACTGGCGATCGGATTCCTCCTTGGATCAATGCTCCTTCTCTAGTTATCCAGGATCACCCTGAATGCCCATTTTATTAAAAAATATATCCAATCCCTTTTTTTATTATTAGAGACAAATGTAAAACAAGATAGCAAAGGTACAATATAACAGTCTTAATCAAAAAACACCTTTAGCTCAGACCTGTAGATTTCCAAGAATTTTAGGGAAAAGCAAGTCATCTCTACTATGAAATTCTGGTTTGAAATAAAAATGACCTATAAAACTATACCCATAATAGTTGCTATATCATCTGCCTCCTCCAATTTTCCATATTTTCCTCTCAGCTAATTGTAAAATGTTAACCTTAATCATTATTTAATCTTAAAACTTGACAAAAGAACCATAGATTATAGGTAATGCCCCCTATGTTAAAGTTATTAGTGTCTTTGGTCTTACGGCCCGGTTAAGATTTTCAAATATAATCCTAGGAATCACTGATCACCTTGATGGGGGAAAGCAAAATTAATAACTTAACCTAAACAATTTAAATTAAAAACTGTCAATAAGGTAATCTTGGTCATATTTATACATCCTGAAAACTCTCAAAATTAAGCACTCTTACTCACTGGGACAAGATTCTCCCATGAATCCCCCCCCCGCCCCACTTCGGCCCCCGGGCTCCGACTCTTTCTTTCCCATTTCTACTGCCTTGATTAGGATAGTCAAATTATCTAGGTTGTTGTAAGAACTCGTCCGTGTATGTTATCCAGGAACCCCATATGTCGAGGAATTTAGGCATTGTGTCCGCTAAGGAGTGTGTGATTCTCTTGTTTGTAACAATGAAGTGTATTTTCATCTTCACTGCCCCCAGATCCAGAGAGTTGGTCTTCCAACTGCAAGCTATATGGCTTTTAGAAGCCAGCATGATATACTGTATGAGTTTATTCTGGGAAGGGGTTAGCTTAGCCAAAGTGATCCCCAGCAGGCAGTTCTCCACTGATAGCCTAATCGGTTGCTTAAAAATATCTGCCACTAGATCTCCCACTTCCTTTCATAATTGCTGCACTATCCTGCAGTTCCACCATATGTGTAGGAAGGTACCCGTATCCGGCCACCCCTGAAACAGCTTGGGCTCTCCGATCTATTCCACTTAGCTATCCTATCAAGAGTGATCTCCGCCCTATATAGGACCTTAATGGAGGTTTCCAACAAATTATAATTTAAGGCACCCGTAAAAATACTGGAGAATGATGTTTCCCACTTTTTAGGTTCCCAATGGAGGGCCAGGTCTCTTTCCCACTCCAATATATATTTAATCTTATTTCTCTCTGAGAGGGTGTTAAAAGTGTCATATAATCCACATATCATTTCCTTAGTCAGAGGGGCCACTCCACAAACCTTTGAAAACCTATTATTTTGGGCATACCTTTTAAGCGGGTCATCGTGGAAACAAAGTGTCCTTAACCCACGAGCCCAATCTCCACCAATGTTGAGCCATGGCTGAAATATCCGTATGTGCTTGTGGATGTAGAAATATTGATGTTAGATAGGGTGATTTGGGGAAAAGTATAGAATGGCAATGTTCCCAGGTTACACACGAAGTTAAGTGTTTAACCCTTAGGTTTGGCGAGTTTCTTAACAGGGCTGGTGGGGTAGCCAACCACACTGCTGTGTCCCATGAGAACGGGCGCATGCCCCAATTCTCAATGAACATCCAAGCGGGATGAGACGATACTGCGTGCTCAGGGGGACAAATGCTAGTTGTGATGCCCTATAGTAGAGTTAAAAGTTAGGGCATGATAATCCCCGTTTTGTTTTGTGTCTATATATGATTGATTTAGGAACCCTGGCAGAGCCACCTTGCCAGATAAAAGGAAATAGTAACCTTTCAAAACTTGACAATTGTCTCATATTAATAGGTATAGAAAGTGTTCTAAAGAGGAACATCAGCCAATGTAAGATATTCATCTTCACTGTATTAATCCTGCCCAACCACGAAATGTGAGCTTTAGACCAACTAATCAGATCTTTTTTAAGTAAGCTATATAAAGGATTGTGATTGGCGTTATATAAGTCTATTATTTTTGGTGTTACATTTATCCCCAAGTGGCCCATGTGAATTTATACAATTGTGTTAAAATATCCTTCTCGGTTGCTGTCATGTCTAAAGCAAGAGCTTCTGTTTTTTGTATATTAATATTTAAGCCCGAATTGATTCCAAAACTATCCAAAATTTGCATCAGAGCTGGGACTGACCTCACTGGATCCGAGATAGAACATAACAGATCATCTGTGAAAAGAGAGACTTTAAACTGTTGAAGTCCTATCTGGATATCTTTAATTTCTGACGAAAGTCTGCAATCCTGTTGGCCATAATTCTGGCCAGGAATTTAATATCACAATTCAATAGGGAAATTGGCCTGTAGTTTTTTGCTTCAAGGGGGTCCCTACCTGTTTTTGGAAAGAGAGTTTTTTGAGGACGCGTACAATTTTTCATAAAACGCAAAGAATATCTCTTGTATTATAGATGGGTTGGACATGATTACCCCCTGGGGGGATTTTAATTGGTAAACCTTTGATTGCGACAGATTAGATTTGAGCTTTTTAGCTAAAAGCAAATACGGCTTGTTAATCTGAGTCAAACGGAGAGTTTTTTCCGTTCTTTCAGAAGGTATAATCTCTGCTCTTATTTTATCAATCCTAATCCTATTTGAAGGGGTGGGGTGCTGTTGGTTATCCCGCTCTAACCTCTTCAATTCCACATTAAGGTTAGCTTCTTGCAATTTGTGCTTTTTCTTATGTTCTGAAGCTAATTTTGTAAAGGTGCCCCTAGAGTAGGCTTTATGCGCCGCCCATACCCATCCTATCCCCATGTCTTCTTCCAGATTAATATCAAAGTACAATTGCAGTTCTTACAATAATCGATCCCTCATTGGTGGGTTGGCCAACAACATTTCCTTTATACGCCAGGAATATGGGGGTTTATTTTCTATCCGTAAATCTAACACAGTTTTCATGATTGAGTGGTCCGACCAAGTACAAGGGATTATTTCATTGTTTTTAATTGTTCTAATAAGGAATCTAGAAATATGTAATCTATCCATGTGTATGAGTCATGAGGATAGGAATAAAATGAATATTCTTGATCCTTATGGTGTAGCTCCCTCCATGTGTCTACTAAATTTAAAGTGGCAAGGTTTTGACTTGTAGTTTGTTTGCGAACTGAAACGATTTACCTCCCTTTGACCTATCAAGTTCCAGGTCTAATATGAGATTAAGATCCCCCCCTAAAATAATTTTGCCACACTCACGTTGTTTCAGTGTTTTGAGGAGGCCCAAAAATATATTGTGGGGATTTTTGGTTGGGTCATAGATAGAGACTAAGGTTAGCTTGGTTTCTAGGATTTTCCCTGTAAATATAATGTAATTTCTCATTGGATCTATTTTTTTCCTTCTATGATAAATGGGAAGTCCTTATGTAAGAGTATTGCTGCCCCTTCCCTCTTAGTATCTTGGCCTGTGGCATATACCGTTGGATAATGTTTATGTAAAAGTGTTGGGATCCTATTGCACACAAAATGGGTTTCCTGCAAAAAAATGACCGATGGGAGTTGGTCTCTATATGTGAGAAATGAATGTGTGGGGGATTGAAACATTATGTGTCACTAAGACAAACTCTGAGTCATTCATTTGGATAAGGGCCATGAGTATTATAACTTACTGCAACCTGAACATTAGAAAGAGCCATAAACGGAGACCTGAGGACCGGTGAGGAGGACCATCCTAGCAAGAGCCATGAAGAGGGCAAGCCCTCTGCCTGATATTTTATAACTCTGAAAAAGATTGAGTGCATTTTAATGACCTGATGACAGTGAAAGTATAAAAACAACACATAAATTGTAACAAAATTTAATATATTCTGACCTATGCTCACAAATAAACTTAACACACATAAGTGCTTAAGGGGTAAAGGTCCTTTACAGAAAGACCATAGAATGAGGAAGGCTATAAAAAGCAATATAACATTACTTAATGGAACTCTAAATACTCTTAACGGCTACATAGCCTTGGGGCCCTAGCCCCCCGCAAGAAGAAGGATGCATTCACCTAACAATATGCATAATAACATTATATCAGCTTCCATGTTACATCTATAACAGAATATACTTAAGGGTAAAAGTAGTTCTTAATTTTTGAGGTAGTTCAACAAATTCCACCGCTGGGTGGTACAATAGACGGCACGGGGGATCTTTCCCCTCTTTCCAAGTCCCACATCGTGAAGGCCAGCTTCACAACTTGCCAATCTACCCCCTGAAACTGTTATTGAACTGTTACAGCCATTGTAAAAAGTCTTTAGTTGGACGCTGTCAAATCCGGAGAATCAGATGTGTCCTTACTCCGTTTAGGAGTGGGCACACTAGTCCATTGTTTTACTGGCCTGCTTCTAGTATTTGGATCAGGGGGTTGTAGCTGTACTCCCTCAGATATGAGGTTGAGCAAGCAAAGAAAAGATTGACATTCTTTAAGTCATGTGCTACATATCTGTTTCCTTTAACAGAGATTTGAAGACTAAATGGAAATCCCCACCTATATGGGATCTTTTGCTGGATAAGAATGTCCAAATGGGCTTCATAACAAAGGGGATGAATACATACGCACATGCCAATTTTCTGTTTTCTATTTCTAAAAAAAAGTTTTATGTATATATTTTTCTCATTTCACTTTATCACCTTAGACTATTGTGTTCTGATCCATCACATAACATTCAGATTAACAAAATATTGAACTTAAGGCTTTAATGTAACAAAATAGGTAAAAAGTCAAGAGGGTGAATACTTTTGCAAGGCACTGTATACTGAAGAAAATAACTTACCTGGCTTTTCCTGGTCACTAATTATCAGATGACCATTGTAATGTTCCTATAGCTTCGTTCCTGGCCTTCTTCCCATTAATATATTTAAAAATTATTTTAGAGTTAGTCTTACTCTCCTTTGCAACTAACTTTTAATTTTCTGTTTTAGCCAGTTTAATAGCTCTTTTGCAAGCCATGTTGTAACGGATCTACTGGCACCCCGACCGGGTACCTCCGTTGATGGACGCGTCCTAGTTTGCGTCGAGGCCTACAAGCACCGCACCGGACACCACAACCACTACAGACTCCACAACCGCCGTAGCTTAAAGCTCACAGGGAGTATGCAGTGCATAGCAATCCCCAGTATGATATAGCGATCCCCTCCAATAACGAGACGAGGCTATGTTTTGAAGGGTCAAGTAGTGAACTGACTTTATTTTGTTGTGCAGAAATATTTATACACATCTCTTCCCACAGGCAATACACATGCCCATATTTGGCCACACAATACACATAAAGAGAACAATAGGTGTGGTCACACCTCCCCGAGGCTACCTGGCAACTTTGATACAATCAGACATTGATTCAATTACACTTCTTTGTTCTTATGTCTGATGATGAAAACACTTTATACAATAGACGTCCTTATCTTTATGCGGAGTCTCTGTAACAGGATTATCTCCCATGCCAAGGTCTGCACTAGTCTGGGCCAATATTCTGCAGAGCATAAACCAACATACATGCAGTATAATAGTAGGATCATATTTTAACCATTACACACCTCCCCCGTGACCATAAGCCGGCATACACGGTCTGATCCCAACGGATCGGCCTGGGGATGTCCGGACGAAAGTATTTGTTGGTTAATTCTCTAGTTTGACAACCCATCAGCATTACTGCAATTCACATTTACTCACATTTCACATATCCCCAGATAGCTGGGATCTGAGCGCACAAAACTACCGAATAGCGCTCAGATCCTATTCACACAGTTCAATTGCCATGTAACTAAAGTCTTTCCCATAGTCTTTCATTATATGAATGGGCTCCATGGCATAGCTATCTGTTGTATCACCGCTCCCACAGGGCAAGTACTGAATGACCCCCCTGTATGTAAAGGGCCAGAATGAGTGACATACACTCTGGTATGGCCGAATACTGGGTTTAAAGGGCAATATGTCCCAGGGCCATAGTCGCAGGGCAGGAGGCTGGCAAACAGTCCTCTCCAAGACAAAGTGGCGAAGGGCACTTCGTCACACATCTCCCCTTTGGGGGAAAGTCTAACCGGGCACCTGACCTTCTGCCGGTCAGTGCCTCCATTAGACGCTCCACCAACCCACAATAAACCAGTGCTAGAGCAGCTCCCCCACAACAACAAAGTGCAAGAGCAGCCCACCCACAACAAACCGTTACTGCAACTGGATATTTCGATGTGGTGATGGGGCAACAGGCTGAGGGGACTTGAGGGGCAGAGGCCAGCGGCACTCTGCCCTGATGCCAGCTCTTCTGCTGGTATAACCTGCAGGACATCCTGCTCTGTACAAGGGACAAAGGGAGGGCAGATGCCGACTGCACTCTGCCCCGCTGTCAGCTCTTCTGCTGGGGTACTTGGGACATATTCCGGCTCAGTAGCCAGGGAAACGTGGGGGTCAGTGGGGGTTAACATTTCCTCTGTTAACCCTGGGTCCACATTAGAAGTTAGCTTGGGAGGGCAATTTGTACTTACCCCCTCCTCCGGTTGTCCCAGTGAGGGTAGTTGGGGATCTGGACAGGCTGTGGGCGCAGAGACCACGGTCCAATCTGCGCCGTGTGGGAGATTGGTGTCTCCCCTTGTCAGGGTAAACTGTTGCTGGGGAGGAAGGACGACACCTTCTGCAACCCTGTGGTTCACACTGCCGCTGGGGGGGAAGGACAACACCTTCTGCCCCCTGGGGTTCACACTGCCGCTGGGGGGGAAGGATGACACCTCCTGCCCCCTGGGGTTCACACTGCCGCTGGGGGGGGAAGGACGACACCTTCTGCCCCCTGTGGTTCACACTGCCGCTGGGGGGGAAGGATGACACCTTCTGCCCCCTGGGGTTCACACTGCCGCTGGGGGGGAAGGATGACACCTTCTGCCCCCTGGGGTTCACACTGCTGCTGGGGGGGAAGGACGACACCTTCTGCCCCCTGGGGTTCACACTGCCGCTGGGGGGGAAGGACGACACCTTCTGCCCCCTGGGGTTCACACTGCCGCTGGGGGGGAAGGACGACACCTTCTGCCCCCTGGGGTTCACACTGCTGCTGGGGGGGAAGGACGACACCTTCTGCCCCCTGTAGGGCCGGTAGAGAGACCTCGGTCCCATCTCTACCTGTCATCTGGAGGTCATCCCAGGACCAGTCAATGAAGTCTGGTTCTGCTTGTCGAGTAGGTTGGGGCTGCACGAAGCTGAGCAGGTGTTGGTAGTCCTGCTCCAGCTCCCACTCTCTCATTACCAGGTGGGTCATGTCTTTGCTCACCTCGCCTTCGTCATCCCAGACATACATGCCCATCCGGTAGTCGTAGATGTCCCAAAACCTAGACCCCTCCGTGCTGCCAAGATCAATGTCGTCCTCCAAGGCATCACATAATAATCCCGGGCCATCATAATCATCCCCCTCCGGTAAGTCGTGTTCAGCCGTCCAGGGGGTAAGTCGAACGGTATGCCACCAGAGGGCCTGGTATGCGTTGTCTAGCCAGAGCTCTCGCCATACCAGGGTCTCTAGTCTTGTCACCCACTCATCCAGGGGCTGCTCTCCCAATAGATACATCCGCATCGCCACATGCTTCTGTAGCCGCTGCTCATCACTGGGGAGACTCTCACCTCGCCGCCATTGGGCATCTTCCAGGGCATCATACCAGAGTTCCTTTCTGTCTGCATCCCTGTAGTCCGCGGCCGCCTCCTCCTCCTCATCATGGAACGCTGTCCGAAAACTAGCCGGTTCCATCCTGCTGTAACCAGGGGCGCTGTACGGATACTAGCGTTGCCCTCAATTTGTAACTCCAAACGTTACCGGTGTCTCCGTGCTGCTTTTCCTCTTACTAGGACGCCATTCCACCACTGCCAGCCAATGTAACGGATCTACTGGCACCCCGACCGGGTACCTCCGTTGATGGACGCGTCCTAGTTTGCGTCGAGGCCTACAAGCACCGCACCGGACACCACAACCACTACAGACTCCACAACCGCCGTAGCTTAAAGCGCCCAGGGAGTATGCAGCGCATAGCAATCCCCAGTATGATATAGCGATCCCCTCCAATAACGAGACGAGGCTACGTTTCGAAGGGTCAAGTAGTGAACTGACTTTATTTTGTTGTGCAGAAATATTTATACACATCTCTTCCCACAGGCAATACACATGCCCATATTTGGCCACACAATACACATAAAGAGAACAATAGGTGTGGTCACACCTCCCCGAGGCTACCTGGCAACTTTGATACAATCAGACATTGATTCAATTACACTTCTTTGTTCTTATGTCTGATGATGAAAACACTTTATACAATAGACGTCCTTATCTTTATGCGGAGTCTCTGTAACAGGATTATCTCACATGCCAAGGTCTGCACTAGTCTGGGCCAATATTCTGCAGAGCATAAACCAACATACATGCAGTATAATAGTAGGATCATATTTTAACCATAATAATCATAAAACAGGGTAAAACAGTGATGGGTTCCGTTACACACCTCCCCCGTGACCATAAGCCGGCATACACGGTCTGATCCCAACGGATCGGCCTGGGGATGTCCGGACAAAAGTATTTGTTGGTCAATTCTCTAGTTTGACAACCCATCAGCATTACTGTAATTCACATTTACTCACATTTCACATATCCCCAGATAGCTGGGATCTGAGCGCACAAAACTACCGAATAGCGTTCAGATCCTATTCACACAGTTCAATTGCCATGTAACTAAAGTCTTTCCCATAGTCTTTCATTATATGAATGGGCTCCATGGCATAGCTATCTGTGGTATCACCGCTCCCACAGGGCAAGTACTGAATGAACCCCTGTATGTAAAGGGCCAGAATGAGTGACATACACTCTGGTATGGCCGAATACTGGGTTTAAAGGGCAATATGTCCCAGGGCCATAGTCGCAGGGCAGGAGGCTGGCAAACAGTCCTCTCCAAGACAAAGTGGCGAAGGGCACTTCGTCACACATGTTACTTTACTTGTACTCATGTAAAGCAGTTTCTGTTCCCTCTTTTTTGTATAATTTAAATGACTGTTTTTTTACTCCCTATCTTGCAGCATTATCAAATTGCGATTTGGCCAATTCTAAAGGGCTGTATATAAGCACAGAGCATATTTTATTTACTGAATTGCTTATATAGAGCCTTTTAGAATTGGCCAAATCGCAATTTAATAAGGCTGTTGATCTTTAAATCATTTTTAAGCCACATCGTATGTGACTTACTCCTTTTACTTTTATTTATTTAAGTATTTATATTTACTAAGGATTTGAATGTTACATAGTTACATAGTTACATAGTTACATAGTATTTAAGGTTGAAAAAAGACCTTTAGTCCATCAAGTTCAACCTTTCCAACTCTCCTCCGATCTGCAATATGCAGATTAACTATTAATTAAATAGTTGTATTTAAAAAAAAAAATCCCTCCTGATCCCAGACACCGGCAATCGGACTTCTCCCTGGATCAATACTGCCTCTCTAATTATCCATGATAACCCTGGATTCCCTATTTAATTAGAAATAAATCCAGTCCCCTTTTAAAGCTATCTATCGAATCCGCTGTCACCACCTCCTCTGGTAGAGAATTCCACAGATTAACCACCCTTACTGTGAAGAACCCTTTTCTTTCTTTAAGGTGGAATCTTTTTACTTCTAACCTCAAGGGATGTCCTCTTGTCAGTTGAAAACCTCTTGGCACAAAAAGCTCCCTTGACAAATATTTATACTGACCCTGGATGTATTTATATAAGGTAATTATATCTCCTCTTAGACGCCTTTTTTCTAGAGAAAATAAGTTTAATTTGGTTAGTCTTTCTTCATAACTTAGCCCCTCCATTCCCCTTATTAGTTTTGTTGCCCTCCTCTGTACCTTTTCCAGCTCTAAAATGTCCTTTTTATGAAGTGGTGCCCAAAATTGTGCTCCATATTCCAAATGAGGGCGTACTAGAGATTTGTATAGTGGCAGAATTATATTTGCTTCCCTGGCTTCTATACCCTTCTTAATACATGCTAATATTTTATCTGCCTTTGCAGCTGCTGCTTGGCTTTGAGCACTGTTACCTAGGTGGTTGTCCACAAGCACTCCCAAAATCCCTTTCAATATCTGATACACCTAGATTTGCTTTATTAAGATTATAAATTGCATGGCTATTTTTCCTTCGAGATGCATAACTTTACATTTATTCGTATTAAATCTCATCTGCCATTTAGATGCCCATTCCTCAATTTTATGTAAATCCCTTTGGAGGGAAAGTCCATTTATGTTCTGTATTTTACCTTTCAGTTCTTTGTCCTAGTCTATACATTTTATTACTGCTCTTAGACCATTAAAATCTGCCCTTTTGCTCTAAAATTAAGAGTTTTTGTTGGCCCCTTACAACATTGCTTTTTTTTAAATTCAATCTCAAATGAGACTGTATTGTTGTGATGACCCAGATTTGAGGGGCCATGTGCACCCCAAGACTTTCCCTCTAAGTTGTGACTTTTGTGTTCAATCTCTCAGCACCCTGCAGAACACCTCCTAGAAGAACTCAGGACATCACAGGTTGCAAGCTCAGCCTTAAGGTTACTGACTTATAAACTATTTTCCATCCCTTTTATTTGAATTAGAACATACAATAAATAGAAGCGTACACCCTATTGCTTAGAATGTCCGATTCAGACTCTTTCTTTTTACACACAATAACCCACATCTCCCCCTCCCCAATTTCTTTAGCCACAACTCCTTTTCATAATTCACCTCCCTATATGAGGGGTCTGCTCTTCTTACTGTAACCTCCTCACCCTCTTACTAGGCTATAAACCCCTTCCCTGGTCACCAGATATACCAGAGCTTGGGGTTATCTGGTTAGGTTACTTCAGATTTTATGGCTGTACTTTGATCACGCATGAGATGCTAGGGTGGGGTAGAGAAAATCTGGGAATTGCATTTCCGGGCTGAATACATCGGAATATCACATAAACCATGTCTGCCACATATATGCAACAAATGGTGCATATCACATCATGTAATAATGCCACTTAATGACTAACTGATGTGTTTATAGCTTATTTTGTCCAATATCATTTTAGAATTTGTTCCTAAGCTATTTAACCCAGCCCTCAAGTATTCAACATTATTGCTAGTTCCATCATAAATATCTTCTCTGACTATAGGCTTAAATTCAGGTTTAGCATACAGACAAACTCCCCCATCTCTTCTACCATTGCTCCTAAATAGGTTATAACCATCTAAATTAACAGTCCAGTCATGGGAGACATCCCACCATGTTTCAGTAATGCCTATTAAGTTCCATTTTTCCTTTACTGCTAATAATTCTAATTCACCCATTCTCTCTGACAAGCTTCTGGCATTAGCAAGCAGACAGCGGTGCCACTGTATTCGAGCTACTCAGCAATACCTCCCTATTGACTATACTAACCCCCCTTCTCCTCCACCATGAGTAGTTAATTAATTCCTCACCCCCATTACACTTTCTATCATATTACTTCTAATTAGTCCTTCCCACCACTTACTAGTTTAAAAACTCCTCCAGCCTTTCTACTATCCTATCCCCTAGCACACAAGCTCCCTTCTTCATTATGGTGCAATACATCACTGCTATAGACATTGTACCCAAGTGAGAAGTCAGCCCAGTGCTTTAAAAACCCAACCCCCTCCTTAGTGCACCATTTGTTTAGCCCTAAGCTCCTTCTGCCTCCCTATCCTATCTACTCAATCCACAACATGCCAAATGTGATCCCCCAGTAGGCAGCAAACTGTTTGATTGCTGGGATCTGGGTGACAAATAGTCTTGTCTACCTTCCTAATAATAGAGTCCCTTACCAGCAAAATCTGTCAGTTTCTCTGCCTATTCTGCCCTCCCTCTCCTACAGTAGAACAGGGATGATATGGCAGAGGGGATGCCAAGAGCAGAAGGGATCTCAAGACCCCTGACCAGAGGAGATACAGATACCGAGTAGCAACCACCAGCAGCCAGCAGGAATGCATAATTGCCTGCCATGGGGACAAAACACATCACCAGAGTGGTCTCTCACATCCAGTAAGAGAACAACTGCTACTGAGTGGTCATGATACATATTGGGAAGCAGACACCAAGGAGCCATCCCCTAGCCTGATGACTGTGACCCAGAGACGGGGAATGAGCAAGAGGCCGTGCCTGAAGCAAAGAGGCCAGATAGTCAAGGAGCTAATGCTGCCAGTAGAAAATGGCAAACAAGAGGAGATTGTTGGAGGAGCTCCAGATGAGGAGACTCCTGCCAACCACAGTGATCAGGGAGGGAAGGCTGCTTGCCCTGCAACTAAGAGCATAGCTGAGCCTAAGGAGACTGTTGAAAGAAGGCCAGCTGATGAGCCAGATGGAGAGCCTCCTGCCAACAAGAGTGGTCAGGGAGGCAAGGCTGACTGCCTTGCAACCAAGAGGGTCACAGAGTCAGAGGGGTATCCAGCCAGTGGTGTTCCAACAGGTAGCCATAAACAGGGAAGCACTACGCCCTGTCTTGGGGAAGTGATCCAGCGACAGTGCAGTTCCGCCAACAAGACACATAAATACAGAGGAAGGATCTAAAAGCCTAGAGGAGAACAAGAAGAGGAGCACCCTCCCCAGCATCCCAGAGGGGCCATTCAGGTTCCCCTGGCTTCATGGCCAGGGATGCAACCTAAGTAGTCCCTGGACTACCAGATCTTTCCCTGCAGCCCAAAAAACTATTTGATTTGCCCAGAAAGGACTCTCAGCAGGCTGTGCCTTAGCCTTGTCCTTTATACTTCACCCAGCTTGATGGGGCTTGTTGCCGCCTGGGCCCCACCACAGGACTACCAGGTCTTTCCTGTACCCCTATTAGGAATACTCACAGGACTGTTTGAACATTGGCAAGAGCCCCAGAAAGTTTTGCCACTATTTGGTTGGCACTTGGGACTTTTGCAGACGAGAAAAGACGTATCTGTTGCTATCAAGACTCGTGGCAGTCTTAACACTCTTGGACAACGCTAAGGGAGGAGCGATTGTGATAATCGGCTTGGTGCCTGCTGGTCGCCACTGAAAACCTTTCCCTAAAATAGCTGTCCTCTCTATTTTTTCCTATTGACTTTACATTGGGAAGTAAGTATCTCTGAAGTTGGCCATGTAATGACCCAGCTACAGACCCTAACTTCCCCCCTTACACCTTAATAAATATGGTTGTAGTCAATTAATATTCCTTCCCTCACCTTTCCAGTCCCTGATAATCCCATCACCTAAAACAGGCAATTTGAACAACTGACTGTGCATCTTTCATAAAATCTTTCCTGATGGGATTATCTAGCAGTGGACAGAAATCCAAACAGCATAAGAGAGCTAACTACTTTAGAAGAGAACTTTGAATGTGTTAAAGTTTGGGACGTAAATACCAGCTCACCCTGTGATGGGATCAACTCCCACACACTTCAGTTTGGACATTCAGGTACTGCAGAGGGCTGATTGAGAACCAAAGTGTTATTGTTCTGTTTGTCTATAAATGTTCTGTTGAAAATAAAGTGAACAGTAGCCTCTTTGGACAGAATACAAATGTCTGAACGTTACCTCTGCTGATCCAAGGCAAGGTAAAGGGTCCTGCTGGGAAGACTATATATCTGAGAGCTGTAGCTCTTCCTTGAGAAGGCAAGGGGATTCATCCCTTCTCAGCTAGCTGACAGAGTTCCAGTATGCCTGTTTTCCAGCTCCTGCCGATCAGAGGAGCAAGCCACCTGATTTAGCGACCATCTACATTTGCTTCTGAGACTGACTGGCTATTCCTGAAAGGTTGGTGTGCCGAAACCCCTTACTTGATCACTTGCCATAGGCCCCCTCCTATTCCCGTTTTTTCTTTTGAGTTCAGATGTCTGTTTTGCATTAAAGTCCAACATGTTATTGTGTTTTTAAGGCCTCTATTTTTAGAAGTGCTGGGGTTTAATTTCAAATGAAATTAAAGTGACTTTTTAGGTTTCATTTTTGATTGTTCAGATTGTTTATCTAGACTGGTGTTAAACAGCAAACAATAGAAAAATTATAGATTTTTTTTGTATTCTTTTCTGATAGTAACCCTCTTGCAAGTGTATGACATCCACCTTGCAGACTGTGGGCTACTACCACTTGTATGACAGGTGGAGTTGTGTTCTAGACAAAAGGAGAAAACTGATCGAGCAGACTGAAAGGACTCTTTGGTTCTTAAGTGCAATACAAATATAGGTTTATACATAGTCTATTTCAGTGGTTGCCAAACTTTATTTGGTTAAGGAACCTTAATATAATAGTGAAAAATCCCAGAATCCCCCAAAACCCCTTCTTCTTTTATTGACAGTATAACAAAATGGTGTGTCTGAGGTTACAAGCACTACATATCCTCATGTGATTCTTCTATTGTATTTAACAGGAGTTCCTGGGAAGAGTGGTGAGGAGCAGGGTAACAATTTAGAGAAGGGGTGGATGATTTTTATGTCTAACTAGAAAATTGTCAAAAAATGACGGCAATGAAAGTGTAAGTGAGCTAAGGGTGTTTGGTGTATATAATGTGGCTGATGTAGCATCGTTCGTTTTCTATGTCGTGCAAGTTTTTCGGAATATCTGTAGCTGTTTGGTGGGCTTTTTCGGAATATCCGTAGGTGTTTGGTGGTCTTTTGCGTGTTTATGGTAGTGTTTTGCGTGTTTAGGGACCTTTAGCCTCGTTTTCGTTTGGTTCGTCGGACATTTTTTCTCTCGCTTAGGTGATTTTCGGGTCTCTAAACTACAAAATTTGTGCTTAAATGGAGGTGTAACTTCACTTGCAGAGGTCCTCGGTGCCCCTCCTTGCTGTGAGTAACCTTTTTATGTGTTTGTTGTTTGTATTTGTTGTGTTTGTAAGGTTTTTGGGGTTGCCTTGGGTTGCGTCCTTGTTTTGTAATCTTGTAGGTGTTTTTCGGCAAATACGTAAGTGTTTGGTGGTGCTTTGCGTCTTTAGACTGCTGTAGCCTCGTTTTCGTTTTTTTCGGCGGCCATTTTTTCTGTCGCTTAGAGAATTTTTTAGTGTCTAAACTGCTTTCATTTCAGTTAAATTGAGGTGTAACTTTAGTTTTCGAGGTCCTGGATGCTCCCTCTTGCTGTAAGTAAGCTTTTTATGTATTTGTTGTGTGTATTTGTTGGATTTTTGATTTTTTGATGTGCGCGTGTTGTGGCCGTTTTTTGCGAGGTCGTAATGGGTCGTAACGTGTGTCGTAGTTTGTTTGCGTTACGACGTAAAGTTTGTCATAAAGATGAGCTCTTTGAAAGAGTGTACTGAAGATATGTGGCTGCAGTTTTTCTTTTACTCTTAGATCTAAGCAACTTTAATCCAATAGCCATGGACTGCAGACAATGATTTACGGTAATTAGAAAAAGTTGTTAGTTTACCTGTCCAAAATGCTGTCCCAGAAGCTCCATTTTTAGATTGGGCAAAGGAAGGGGGAGCAAAACATTCACGCCAGTGAAGCGCTCCCTGTCAACATGGCTCCTTGTCCTCTCTTCTGTGGGAGCTTTAGCCATATAGCTCGTCTGAAGTACCACTACCCTCTTCAGCAGTCTTGGAGTGACAGATCGTGAAAGCTGGGTTTAAACAGTTAATTGGTATTACCTTTTATAATTACAGGCATTACCATCCCACCATTTAATTTTTTTTAAATTATAGAAGTTTTTGTCCCCAAATGGGAATGGGTAGGTGGTAGAGATCATAATGACCATTGTTGCAAGTTTCTACAGGGTGTGTTACATGGAATAATCATGTTAGAGAAACATTGATTGAGCTCTCAAAGCTTACTGTGGTCACTTACGAGACCTAACTATCACAAAACTGATAGTGTTAAATGTGATTGCACCCATCCTCTTTCTCTCTCTCCTCCCATATAAAACAAAACAAAAACATTTTCAATATAGTATAGCCATTGAGAGCATTGGGCAGACACACTTGAAAGGTATAGAGAGTGTACAGCGACACCACTGTATAGGTTGATATAATTCTCCGATGTCAATGGATGCACAGTTTACCAATTTACAAAAACCAAATGTTTCGGGCATTCAGGCTATGAATACCTTCTACTTATGATGTTATATATCCTAGTGTCATTAACTCTTCTTTGATGCTCTGGTAAATGTTTTCACCTCATCCTCCCTTGAGCTCTCCTGTTAACAAATGAAACCCCTCCAATTCAACTCCAGTATTTATACCCAAATCTGTATTGTGATGTCACCACAGGCTGTAACATGATGTTGCTAGCAAAACACATCACAATGATTGGTATATTATTTTACCAATGTATAGTTCTCTGTTCTTGTGGGAGATTGAATTTACACAAGGATTTGTCTCACTGAGAACAGAGCCTTATGAGAACATGTAGGATGCTCAGTAACTTTTACGGGAGCCATGTAATAGCAGCTTAGGTAAAATCTTCCGTAGCAGCAGCAACCATATAATACATAACATAAGGGTTTACTATGGAAGGAATGTAATAGGTCACTCACAAGATTCCTTGTAATCGAGACATATGAAGTTTTTTACAGCCTTATTAAATTGCGATATAGCCAATTGAAAAGGGCTGTTATAACCTATTTAGGAAAGATAGGGGCAATGGTAAAAGAGGAGGAGGGATTTGTCTGTATGTTAAGCCTGAATTTAAGCCTATAGTCAGAGAAGATATTTATGTTGGAACTAACGCTAATGTTGCATGTTTGTGGGTAGAGTTAAATAGCAGAGCAGCAAATTCCAAAAGAATATTAGTAGGAGTATGCTATAAACCCCCAAATATAGCCCCCAAGTGAGGAAATACAATTATTGTTACAGATTGGAAATGCAGCTAAGCATGGGCAAGTTCTAATAATGGGAAATTTTAAATACCCGGAAATAAACTGGATAAATGAGACCAGCAGTTCAGCTAATGGGAGCAAGATCTTGAGTACACTCAGGGATCATTATCTGGCCCAGGTTATATAAGAGCCTACTAGAAATGGGGCCATCTTGGATTTAGTCATGACAAATAATATTGATATAATATCAAATGTTGGCATAGGGCAACCTTTGGGAAACAGTGATCACAAAACAGTTTCATTTGAGATTGAATTAAAAAAACAAAATTTTAAGGGGCCAACAAAAACTCTTAATTTTAAAAGGGCAGATTTTAACGGGCTAAGGGCAGCAATACAAAGTATAGACTGGGACAGAGAACTGATAGGTAAAAACACTGAACATAAATGGACAACATTTAAATCCCTACTAAATATACATTCACATCAGCATATACCAAGTGGGAATAAAAATAAAAGGAGTAAATCCCATCCAATGTGGCTTAACAATGATTTAAAGGTCAAGATACAGAGTAAAAACAGGCATTTAAATTATACAAACAAGAGGGGACCGAGACTGCTTTACAGGAGTACAAGGAAATCAACAAGGCTTGCAAAAGGGCTATTAGACTGGCTAAAATAGAAAATGAAAAATTAATTGCAAAAGAGAGTAAGACAAACCCTAAAATATTTTTTAAGTATATTAATGGGAAGAAGGCGAGGAAGGAAACTGTAGGAACATTACAATGTGACACAGGTCGTCTGATAATTAGTGAGCAGGAAAAGGCAGATGAGCTAAATAGGTTAATTTCTTTGGTATACACAAGGGAGGTACCAGTGGTTGGGACACTGCAACATATTGGGACTACACTACCTTTGCCGAATAATTGGTTAACGTAAAAAGTAATCCAAAAGAGGTTGGAAAAAATAAAAGTTAATAAAGCCCCGGGTCCTGATGGAATACATCCACGGGTACTGAGGGAACTGGGTTCTGTAATAGCCAAACTATTATATTTAATTTTTCAAGATTCACTCAACACAGGGTCTCTACCAGATGACTGGAGAAAAGCAGATGTTATACCTATAAAGGGAGCAAGAGCAAATCCGGGGAATTATAGACCAGTGAGCCTCACTTCTGTAGTGGGGAAGCTTTTAGAAGGGTTAATAAGGGATAATATACAAGAGTATGTCTATTTGAACAGGATTATAAGTAGGAGTCAACATGGATTTATGAGGGATAGGTCATGTCAAACAAATCTAATTAGTTTCTATGAAGAGGTTAGTAGGAACCTGGATCGAGGCAACTCAGTGGATGTAGTCTTTTTGGAGTTTGCAAAGGCTTTTTTTTTTTAAAACAATGAGTTTTATTGTCACCACTTGCAATAAACATTTCACATATTTGACCTCGGCTCGCAGGCCTGTCAGTTTATCATATGTCTATGATACCCAACATAGATATATTTATACTAGCGAATTGCCCGTCAAAAAATGACGGCAATGAAATTGTAAGGTAGCTAATGCTGTTTAGTGTGTAATAATGAAATATATAATACATTAATAAATGAATATACTTTACCTATTTTAAAGCATTGTGTGGAAGAGCTGTGAATGTGTTTTGATGTTGCTGCAGCATTAGTGGTGTGGATCTGCTGTGTAAGCGTGCTGAATGTGTGCAGTGTAACACTGTGCGTGCGCGAGCCCAAACCGTTGTCGTGTACTTCCGCATTGGCGTGAAATGGCGAGTAATGTGTGTTATACGTTTGTATCGGAATATCCGTAGGTGTTTTGTGGTGTTTTGCGAGTTTCTTGTGGTGTTTTGCGAGTTTAGAGTGCTGTAGCCTCGTTTTCGTTTTGTTCGGCGGCCATTTTTTCTCTCGCTTCGTTTTTTTTTTAGTCTCTAAACTGTTTTATTTCAAGTAAAATCGAGATGTAAGTTGTATTTTTGAGGTGCTGGGTGCTCCCTCTTGGTGTAGGTAAGTTTTTTATGTATGTGGTGTGTGTATGTATTGTGTTTTACATTTTGTAATGTTCGCGAGTTGCGTCCGAGTGTTGCGAGTCCGTAATGTGTGTGAACGTGTGTCGTATGTTGTTTGCGAGTGTCGTAATGTGTGTGTCGTAGTGTTTGGGTTGCGACGTGAAGTTTGCGAGGGTCGCAGTTGCTGGCAAGGAGCGCCTTCGGCGCTCCATGCCAGCAACTGCGGCCCTCGCTTTGCGAGGTCCTCAGGTGCTGGCATGGAGCGCCTACGGCGCTCCATGCCAGCAACTGAGACCCTCGGGCAGTGCCCTTGCTTCGCGAGGGCCGCAGCTCGCTACGCGAGTCGCGGCCCTCGCTTTGCGAGGGCCGCTACTCGCGTAGCGAGCCCGCAGCCCTCGCTTCGCGAGGGCCGCGGGCTCGCTACGCGAGCCCGCAGCGTTAGCAACAACTCGTACGCTCACAACTATATATGTGATACATCAGAATACAGAGAACTCTGTACCATTACTGTTAATGAAGTCAGGATAAAGGTTAGCCTGTTATAGGTCGAACCGATTGGTACTGGTACATAATGAGCGACTATCTCTTTTTTATTTTTTTTTAACACTAACCTTTTAGAATCATACAACATAACCCAAAACTTAAACTGCTTGCTGGCCGACCCTGTCCCCCTCTCTACCTATGATTTCCCTAAGCGCAGGAAATTTTTAATGAAATTGTCCCCCATTCCCTTCCTTTTCCTCCTCCCCGGTCCCCTTGACCGACCTTAATGAGGAAGTGATCCTACTTATCTACCAATCATTAACCCTAACACCCTAAGGCCAGGCCTGTGTATACTGTCCATATGTCCCATATTTTCCTGTAATTATCCATAGAGTCATCCAATAGGTGGGTGATTCTTTCGTTGATGGCAATATAGTTAATCTTTTGTTTCATCAACTGGAAGTTTAGGTTGCTGGATTTCCAGGATTTAGCAATATGGCTCTTAGCTGCCAGAGTTATGTATTGCAGCAGCCTGTTTTGGAAAGGTGCAAGAGTGCTATTGGGGATCCCCAGCAGCATGTTGTCAATAGACCTGTCCACCGGGGTATGGAACAAGTCTGAGGCTAACTCTGAAACTAAATCCCAGACCTTTACTACCTTGGGGCAGGTCCACCATATATGGGTAAATGTCCCTGTTGCTTGGCACCCCCTAAAGCACAAGTGGCTTTCTGACTTTTTCCATTTTGAGAGCTTTTCTGGGGTTATGTATTCCCTGTAGAGCACCTTGATGGCGGTTTCTAGGATGCTATAGTTAAGGGAGCCCCTATAGATGTTGGACCAAGCAACCCTCCATTTACCTAGGTCCCAGCTCGTATTCATGTCAGTTTCCCAATCTACCATGTGTTTTAGCTTGAGTCCAACAGGCCTGGCATTAAATGTTTTGTAAAGCATCCCTAGGGTACCCTTCGTTAGAGGGGCCACTTGACAGATTTTAGACAGCCAGTTCATTTCCGGTACTGTATGGTTCTCTAATAAGGAGAGTACAAGATGTTTAAGTCTGCAGAAATTAAAGTGTTCTGACAAAGGCAGATCATGTTTGTCCCTTACTTTTTCGAATGAGATAATTTGCCCCTTCTCTATCCACTCTCCCAGCCTATCTAGTTTTTCATTCTTCCACCAGTGTTGGGAGGATAAATTTAGACTAATTGACATCTGGGGGTGATTAAGGAGTGAGATCATATAGGATGGTTTTGGGAATATTTTCGTGTGCTCGCGGGCCCTTTTCCAGCATGTTAGCGTATGTTTTATTATGGGATTGGAAGTGTTTCTAATTTTGGGGGGAATATCTGGCAGCCACATACTTGTGTCCCAGGTCAGCGGTCTCATTGATTGGTTTTCTATATAAATCCACACCGGTTGATGGGTCACGGAGTGGGCGATTGGTAAAAAGGATAATTGAGCGGCCTTGTAATAAAGTTTAATGTTAGGGCAGGATAGTCCTCCATCTAGTTTGTGTAGATACATAATTTTTTTCGCGATTTGTGATGGGCCCTGGTTCCAAATGAACCTAAAGATATACCTTTGGAAATTAGATAAATCTTTATTTTTAACCGGAATAGGGAGGGTTCTAAAAAGGTAAAGAAGTCTGGGCAAAATGTTCATTTTTATTGTATTAATTCTCCCCACCCAGGAAAGGCAAAATTTCGTCCATCTACCTAAATCTGCAATCAAGGTTTTTAGTAGCTTAGAATAGTTCTCATTGTATAGATCGACCAGTTTTGCCGTTAACCTTATCCCGAGGTAGTTTATATATTTGATGTCCCAATTGAATTTGTAACTATCATGTAGCCTATGGCCAGGGTCTCTGTTTTCTCTAAATTTAGTTTTAGGCCCGAGAGCTGGCCAAACTTTTCTAGTGTTTTAATGAGTTCCGGAACTGAGTTAATTGTGTTGGACACCACGCAGAGCAGATCATCTGCGAACAGGCAAATTTTGAAATGGTGATGTCCAACCTCTATCCTGGTAATCCCCGAATTGGCCCTGATCTCCCTGGCTAGGGTTTCCATAGCCAATGCGAAGAGCAAAGGCGATAACGGGCATCCTTGTCTAGTACCCCTCCCTATTGTTATATTCGGAGTCACCGGACCCGGGAGCTTCAGTTTGGCCGAAGGGGAACTATAGAAAGATTTCAGCAAGTTAATGAACTGGCCACTGATACCAAATTTACTTAAGGCCGCGAATAGATAGGGCCATTCCAAGGAATCGAAGGCCTTTTCTATATCAAAGGCCATAAGGCACGCTGGTGTTTTGGAGATTTTGGCTTTATGTATGAGATTAGGGACTTTCCTAATATTGTCTCCTGCCTGTCTGTGGGCCACGAAGCCTACCTGGTCATTATGAATCAGTCTTGGCAGGAAACAAGCCAGTCTGTCTGCCATAATTTTGGATAGAATTTTCATGTCACAATTTAGGAGTGAGATTGGCCTGTAGTTTTTCATTTCCAGGGGGTCCGTTCCTTCCTTGGGGAATAGGATAATTTCAGCAGCGTTAAGCTCTGCCGGTATTTGCTCACCTGCCAGAATGTTGTTGAAGAGTGTGACTAGATGTGGGCCAAGGGTTTCTATAAATGGCCCCCGAGATTTACCAACTTTAAGTTTATGTATCGTTTTGCGTACCTCGTCTAACGATATTGGGGCGTTAAGGGCTCCCAGCTCTTCCCCCGTTATGGTGGGGAGATCATTTGAATTGAGAAATGCTTGCATCTCATTAAGGTTGAGAGTTGTGGAGCCTCCATAGAGGGAATTAAAGTAATTGGTGAAGATGGACTTCATTTTACTTGGATTGGCTGTGAGTTCGCCCTCCCGCGTTTTTATTTGATGGATTTTATTCTGTGTACTTTTTGATTGTAACTTTCTGGCTAGGAGTGGGCCCGGTTTATTTTGTCGAAAAACTTTTGCTGAGTCCACCTTAGGGCTTTCTCAGTTTGGTCCGAAAGGAGAGCGTCTAGGTCTGTCCTAACCTTTTCTATTGCCTGTCTATTTTTGATGTCCGGCTTGGATTGGTTTAATTTTTCAAGTTTTGTCAGTTCTGCTTGAAGTTCAAGTTCTCTGGCTTTTCTTTGTTTTTTGTAGTGGGAGGCAATTTTAATAAGGGATCCCCGGATGTAGGCCTTGTGTGTAACCCATACAATGCTTGCCCTTACTTCTGGGGAGAGGTTAACCTGGAAGAAAAGATCCAGATCCTGTCAAATTTGGTCTTTGACCCCTGGGTTAGCTAGGATTCATTCGTTCAGTCTCCACGAGATTATGGGCCTCCCCCCTGAAACCCAGCCCAATGCAAGCTTTACGGAAGCATGGTCTGACCATGTACAGGGAATAATTTCTGATTTCTTTACTTGGTCTAACAGGGAGGAATCTGCAAAGATGTAGTCTATCCTGGAATAGGTATTATGTACTTGGGAGAAAAAGGAATATTCCTTAACCGTAGGGTGTGTTTCCCTCCAGACATCTGTCAAGTTTAGTTTAAGAAGTAAGCGCTTAATTTTCTTCATTTTTCTAGAGAAACTCTCTTGTCCCCCCTTCCCTGACCTATCTTGGGCCGGGTCCAGCACCAAGTTTAGGTCCCCCCCTATTATTATTTTTCCTAACCCCGGCTTATCTAGAGTCTTTAGCACGTTTATGACAGTCTGATGGGGGTTTGTTGTTGGGGCGTAGATAGAGACCAGGGTTGTCCTAATACCCTGT
This sequence comes from Discoglossus pictus, assembly GCA_027410445.1. Classification (NCBI taxonomy): domain Eukaryota; kingdom Metazoa; phylum Chordata; class Amphibia; order Anura; family Alytidae; genus Discoglossus; species Discoglossus pictus. The sequence goes on along the minus strand of CM050163.1, from coordinate 265,897,198 downwards.
ACTAGTCCTGTGATTATTACAAAACTACCCGCCGGATCTATCTGTTTATTCTCTAATGTAAAGGGGAAGTTCCTGTGAAGGAGTATAGCCGCCCCTCCTTTTTTAGTTCTTTGATTGGCTAGGAAAACTGTTGGGTAATTCCTGTGAAGGAAATTCGAGTGGTTGTTGTGGACAAAGTGAGTCTCCTGCATGAATATGACAGAGGGGTTGCTATCCTTATAAGAGAGAAAGGCCTTGCGACGTTTAAATGGGGAGTTAAATCCTTTGACATTGTGTGTCAGGAATACTATGTCTAAATTATTCAGACTTTCCGCCATGAGTGTGGTGTGATGATGTGTTGTCCTGACTTACCCCAATCCGATGGAGAAGTCCCGATAGCACTGTGGCCGTGTGAGATTGGCTGGGAGAGTGGACTACTCCCTAATCAGGCAGACTTACCACCCGGGAGTCTATTGATTGAGAGAAGGATGCCTTCTAACCAGATGGATTTACCTCTGGGGAGTCTTGCGTTCAGGAAGGGAGAACATGGGACAGCCAGCAAGCTAACAAAACAGTAAGTAAATACTGAGACATAACAAATAAAAAGATGAAAATAACCTAAAAACATTTCAAGAACACTGATCCTCATTGAAATTTACCGGTAGCACCTAAGTGCCTAGGGTGGAGAGGATAATCACTCCTCCCTCTGTCCCTAGTATGAGGAAAATGAATATAATTGAATAGTTCCTGACTAGAAAATTAGTATTTTACTCTACAGAACATTAGCCCTGAAATAGGCCCAACCCTGGGGGAACATAAGAAACGTGAGAAGTAGATATACCTAGATCTATAGTCTTTTTGGTAAAAGCTAACTCTTCTCTGGTGTTATATCGAACAGTATGTACTTAAACTCACAATACATAATGATATTTGTATGCAGTCTTAGGCTTACTAACTATTGTCAGACCCTTTATGCATTGTTTAAGAGTTCTCAAGTTTCTGACTATTGCGATAGTTCACCCTTCCTGAACCAGTGCAGAGGAAGTGCCTGGGGTGGACTTGCCAGAAGTCCCAGGCTCTGATTGCGGCGTGCAAGCAGCGTCTCTCTGGTTCCTCTGTTTTTTGTGGACAGGTACATCTGTACACTGCCTTGAAGGCCTATCTTGTGGCCTCTCTGCTCGTTGTTCACGAATATCTTCAGTAGTGGCTAGCTTGAGGTGGATCAAATGTTTCTGACAGTCTTCCAGAGAAAAAGCAGTGTAAGTAGAGCCTCCTGCTTGGAAAAGTAAGCGGAATGGGAAACCCCATTTGTATGGGATCTTGTTCTTTATAAGAACATTGAAAGCCGGATTCATTTCCCTGCGTTTATTCAGAGTGGATGGTGCAATATCAGCGTAAATCTGCAGGTGGGATCCATCTGGGCCAACAACTTGTGAAACATTTCTGGCGGCAGAAAGGATGTTATCCCTTGTTGTTTGTCTGAGGAATCGGACTATTGTGTCTTTAGGTAAGATCTGGTTGGAGGACGCTCCCAGGGCCCTATGTGCCCTCTCAATTTCAATCTCCTCATCTTCTTCCCCCGGCAGCAAGGTCCGAGCCACTTCCTTGATGTAGGGTACCAGGTTAGTCACCCGTTTGTCAATCCCTCTAAAGCGAATATTATTTCTGCGAGAACGATTTTCAGCATCCTCAATTTTGTTTTCCAGGAGGGTGATTCTGGAAGAATTTGCCGAGATGTCCTTCCTGTCCTGCCCTTGGGTTGAGACCAATTGGTCCGTGAGGTTTTCTAATAGATGAGTTCTCTGTCCCAACTCTTGGTTTTCTTTCTTAAAGTCCTGCACGGCCTGGGATAGTTGGGTCTTTAGTAAGGTTTCAAACCTTGTCATAATTTTGTCTATCATCTCCGGCTCTTGTAGTGTACCCCTCTGTTCCCCCTCCATATCCGAATTGTCAGATAGGTTAAATGTTAGCAGAGCAGATCGGATGCACGTCTGCCCGTTCTCGTCCGTTGGCCACGCCCCCCGCAAAGGCTTTCGATACAGTGCCACATGGGAAACTATTGTGCAAACTAAGGGATCCTGGAATTGCAGTAAATATCTGCTCATGGATCGAGAGCTGGCTAAAAGACAGGAAGCAAAGGGTTGTTGTAAATGGAACATACTCCGACTGGACTAATGGGGTAAGTGGGGTTGCTAAGGGTTCAGTATTAGGTCCTTTTATTAATGACTTAGAGGTGGGACTGGAAAGTAGTGTCTCCATTTTCGCTGATAACACAAAGTTGTGCAAGGTAATTAAATCAGATAATGATGTGCTTTCCCTCCAAAGGGATTTACATAAAATTGAGGAATGGGCATCTAAATGGCAGATGAGATTTAATATGAATAAATGTAAAGTTACGCATCTGGGATGAAAAAATAGCCATGCGATTTATAATCTTAATGGAGCAAATCTAGGGGTATCAGATATTGAAAGGGATTTGGGAGTGCTTGTAGACAACCACCTAGGTAACAGTGCTCAAAGCCAAGCAGCAGCTGCAAAGGCAAATCAAATATTAGCATGTATTAAGAAGGGTATAGAAGCCATGGAAGCAAATATAATTCTGCCACTATACAAATCTCTAGTACGCCCTCATTTGGAATGTGGAGTACAATTTTGGGCACCACTTCATAAAAAGGACATTTTAGAGCTGGAAAAGGTACAGAGGAGGGCAACAAAACTAATTAGGGGAATGGAGGGGCTAAGTTATGAAGAAAGACTAACCAAACTAAGCTTATTTTCTCAAGAAAAAAAGGCCTCTAAAAGGAGATATGTTTACCTTATATAAATACATCCAGGGTCAGTATAAAGATTTGTCAAGGGAGCTTTTTGTGTCAAGAGGACACCCCTTGAGGTTAGAAGTAAAAATATTCACCTTAAAGAAAGAAAAGTGTTCTTCACAATAAGGGTGGTTAATCTGTGGAATTTTCTACCAGCGGATTCGATAGATAACTTTAAAAAGGACCTGGATTTATTTCTAAATAAAAAGGGAATTCAGGGTTATCCTGGATAATTAGAGAGAGAGTATTGATCCAGGGAGAAATCCAATCGCCAGTATCTGGGGTCAGGAAGGAATTATTTTTTTTCCCCTTTGAGACGATTGGCTAAGTTTTACTTTTTCTGTTTGCCTTCCTCTGGAATAATTAATAATTAAAAATAAATAATTAAATAGTTGACTAATAATTAATTAGCAACTAATTAATTAATAACTAATCTGCATATTGCAGATCAGAGGAAATCTTAAAAGGTTGAACTTGATGCACTGATAATCTTTTTTCAACCTTAATTACTATGTAACTATGTATATAAGCACAGAGCATATTTTTTTACAGAAGATTTTAGTTAGTGAACTTCTATTCAAAAGCAAGGTCTTCGCTAACTAAAAACTTCTGTAAAAAAATGTTGTCTGTGCTTATATAGCGCCCTTTTCAATTGGCTGAATCACAATTTAATAGGGCTGTTAGTTACCTAGATCAAATTAAATTCCAACTCTAGCAGGGCCAAGGCCTGCCTCTCACCAAAGCAGGGCAAAGTGGATAAAATCACTGCCTAGTTTGGCCATAATATTCAAGAACACACCTTCCAATATTTGAAGTGGCTGAAGAGGACATATATATTCTTGTAAAAAACACATTACTTGCTAGAGTTATAATGATCAAACTGTCTAAGTTTTAGACAAAGATACACTTCATATGTGCAGGCTAATCTACGTACAAGGAAACCACATAACAGAAATTCTCTTGGCCTCTCCCTTGCCCCTGGACATTAAGAAAAAAAAAAAAAGGAGGAACCTGTGAAAGAAAGGGAGATTATTGTGAAAAATAGAACAAATGGATTTGTCTTTAAAGGACCAGTGTAAATGCCAGGTAAATGTTTAACTTATTTTTTCTTTAAGTCAAGCCATTTATAAATAAAATGCGTTTAACATGAATCTTATCTGCCTGGTGTGCTACATTTGTCTCTACCTCCCTCCAGTCACATGACTCGCACTGTTTGTCTGGAAACCACTTAAGTCGTGTGGAAGCTTTCTAATTATTGAGTAATTAGTTACATAGTTACTTATCTTCCACTATGCCTGCACTGTGTACATGTGTGACCACAACTCTACAATTAGTGATGTCAAACCAGAGCAAAGGGATGTCTAAGTCACAACAGCTGCCTGATAACAGTAATGGCTTCCAGAAATACAATGCAAGTCATATGACGGGAGGCTGGTTAGTTCACACCCTTGAAAATCCCTGCTCAAATTAGCATTAGCAATTATATTCATAATCTATGGTGGCCAATCACATGCAGCTAAAACATTTAAAAAAATGTAACAATAAGTGATGACAGGTGGTGCAGGAAGGAATCATGGAATCATGTCGTTCCCCTGTAGAAGGAAACAGGAAGAGTCAGACACTGATCTGCAGATCTCTGCATTGTACCTCTGCTGGCTTGAACGTTAGTAAATGGTTAAAATCTATACCCAAATGCAGTGTTTCTATTGGTAAGTACACTGTGCCTATGTAGGCAGCTGTGGGGTTTGGAAAACAAGTTTTATCACATATTATAGTTGTCAAACTGCGATTTGTCGCCACTCTTGTGAGCCTCGCATAGCGAGGTGAGCCGTTGAAGCACAGAAGTCTTCTGAGCTTGGAGCACTTAGCCGATGAGCGCCAAAGTGAGGCGAGCCGTTGAGGCATTGAAAGACGCAGGACTTAGGCAGTAATGCGAGGCGAGCAGTTCAGGCATTGAAGTACGGGGGACTTAGCCTCCAAGCAGTATTGCCTTACATTGCAAGCAGTTGAGGAACGCAAAACTTAGAAAAAAAAATTGTGAGGAGCTGAACTTACAAAAAGAAATTACGAGACCGGAAAAATACGAAGTTAACGCCCGAACCGCGCAAATTGAAAAACACAAAAAATAAAACGGGGGGACAGCCAGGACGTCTGGGAGTGAGGTTGCACGCCGAATTTGCCAAGTTTCGGCACTTGAAAATCATCTAAGCGAGAAAAAAAATGGCGACCAAAAAAAAAATGAAAACTAGGCTACACGACCCCGAACAGCACAAAACATCGACAGCCGCATAACATTTTTACCCACAACACTACAACACTAACTTGCAACTAATAACAATACAAATCCTGCGCCGAAGGTGCTCAGAGGAGCAAACATACACAAGGGGAGAAGCTTGCAATGAGTGCCAAAGGTGCTCAAAGGAGCAAAGTACACAAGAAGGAGGGGCTCACAATGAGCACCAAAGGCGCTCAGATAGCGAGGCTTGCAATGAGTGCATGCTGAAGGTGCTCAGAGGCGGAAACATACACAAGGGGAGAAGCTCGCAAAGAGTGCCGAAGGTGCTCAGAGGAGCAATAGTACACGAGAGGAGAGGCTCGGAATGAGCGCCAAAGGATGCTTGCAATGAGTGCCGAAGCTCCTCAGAGGAGCAAAAGCTTTAAATTGTGTGGCAAACAGCATTACCATGGCTTCAAATGTTATTGCCCCGTCATTTTTGATGGGCAAGTCGCTAGTTTTTAAATAAAATAAACCTGTATGTGTATAGAATGACTCAATGTAATGTGTGTTTCTGATATAAGCTTCAGCTGTTAGATTAGAAAAAGGAACAAACAGGGAAACTTAGATATACCTTTAAGTGAGAGCTCGCCAGTTCCTGTGTGATTCCGTGGACCCTTTTCATTAAATTGTAAATAAATATTTCCAACCTGGAAATGAGACATGGGAATTTAGTCAGCATTACATTCATCTCCTTAGCCCTTATTCCTGAAGAAATCTGTATTGTGTGTGCTATTCTTACTATCACATAATGAATAAAGGAAATTAGTCTCCCAGTGTAATCACTTTTCATGATAAATCTATTTTTTAATTCACAAAATGTTAAAAAATACACAACATTAATGTTTGCTGCTATACTCCCCATCTTTCTCATTGTTCTGAGCACTACGGACAGAAAAAAACGTCAAATAATAAAACATGAATTAGGTAGGGTGGTTAACCTGGAGCATGATCTGTAGGATAAGGAGTCTATAGTTACAATCCCATAGCACCTGCATCTCCAAAGTGAGCATATTCCAGGTAACCCACCCTGCCTAATTAATGATATCTCACCTAAAATGTTTGTTTTCTTTTGAGCAGAGCTCAGGACAATTAAAGAAGTGGAGAGAGGCACAGCATTTGTAATTAACAAGGTAAAATGTATTTTTAAATTATATTTTCTAGCTAAAACTTTACTTTGCTGCTGTTTGTACACATATCCTTAATGTTAATTAATGGTGAACTCAAAATGTATTTAACATATGAAAAGCATTTAAACTTTAAATTTCCAAATAATGTTGTAGCTTGCTGTCTTGGGAACATCATGCTCTTCCTGGTATGTCTCAGCATTAACACAAGAGGGCGCTAGATCCCTACAGTTAGTTACCTAACTGAACTCCTCTTCAGGATTTTCCTGTAGTTGGCATGGGATAAAGCGTGCCAGATAAAGAAAGCAAGAAACATTGTTTATAAAACCAGTAAAACAAGCTAAAAAAACTTATATAAGCACAAAGTAGATGGAACGAAAACAGATATAATACATTAAGTAATAATACAAAAATACTAAACATAATGAGAAATAAATTGTAAAAACAGAGAAAGAAAATAAGATAACAGGAAAAAAGAGGCACAACTAATCGAGAGGAAGGCTCTTTCCTATTAGCTGATCGCCAGCAGCGGTGGCACGGACAAGATTTTAGTGAATTTCTTGATCAATCTACCACTACCCTAACCCTAAACTGTAATCCTCAACCCTAATCCTAAACCAAAGCTAGGGAATTCACCGGTGGAGGTCAGCTAAGAGGAAAGGTCTGAGAAGAATACCAACAATAATATATAAAACATTTAAACAGCAGGCATCTCGCTAACAAAAGTGCTGGAGTCTCTCAAAAAAGAGACTCATTCAGCCTCAATTTTAAAAGGATTAAGTGAGGGCTAAAGTGTAAAAGACCACAAATATTCTTTTGAAGAACTAATCAAAATGTTTTTTTTAAATGTAAAAATCAATTAAATGTATGATATGGTATGCAATCATTTTTGAGTGATCTACACAATGAAACTGCGGCATCATAAACCACCAGCACTTGTATCAAGATTAACTAAAACTCATTATTTTACAAGTTTATGCCCTCCCAAGACAGAAGCCAAAGGGTTGTGTCCAGTAAGAGAAATAGATTGTGAACAATTTAAAGTCTGTGTTTGTTGTTTTTACTTTCAAAAAATATTTTGTCCATTATAAAGTTAATAAAGTTATTCAAAGAGCCATAGTGAAAACAGTGGGATGTTAAAAATAAATGCAAATGTCATCAGACACCAATAATCCTCTTCGCTGCCAGCCTGGTTAAAATGAAAACTACATGAGGGGAATCTTTGGACTTCTACTGGAAACCTTATGACGGGGGTCCTTGAATCCTCCTTGGAAATTATCCATCTTTGTAGCACTTGCAGAAGGGAAGAAGTTAATAAAAAAAGATAATACATGGCCAGGCCATTCTTTGAATCCGAAGGAGACCCCTTCAACCCTTGGAGATGTTCCAATCTGAAATATACACAATCAGCTAAATAAATGACTGAATTAAAAATAGTACTTCTCCTATTAGGGGTACCATGTGTTATTTTTCTGGTATAAGCACCATTATATGAGTTTACACTAGTTCTAACTGGTTGAGCATGGGAATTCAAAATCACAACATTCATTCACTTATTGGAAGTAGCTGATTTAATCTTATTAATACACCCCAACCCACAGCACCCTAAGGCTTCTCTGGTTATGAAAAAAATGCAGGAGACCCCTGCATCAGAGATGGAGCTAATGAATCGAGGACCACAGTACAAAATAAATAAAGAGCCTCCTTGCAATAGCTCTATACACTTTATGTGCCTGTAAGTGTCAAAAAGCAAAATTATATATAGGTAGTCAGATCACCCTTCTATAAAATAATTATGTGTCGCTCACCTCTAATAAATAAAACATCCTTTACTGCTGCCCTTTATTCAAGGCTTCTTCCGGTATCAGAGCTTCTGTGGTTCTTCAGCAATGCCCGCTATCATTTTTAATGCATAACTCATGGACAAAGAGTGGGCAAGACAGAGGGTTCTGAAACTGGTAGAGAAGAGAACTCTGGTGACAAATTACATTGGCAATTACTCTCCCCAAAATTATAGTCTCAGGGCCTCATTCTAATTCTAAAAACGGCCGCAACGCTGCGATTCCTTCCGAGGAGTCTCACACCTTCCTGCGGCCGATCGCAAGATAGGCAATCTGCCATTAGCTTTGACGGACTTGTACCTGATCGCAGGCGTTAATCTGCAGATCAGGCTTCAAAGCCCGCCAAACTAAAAAGTCAAAAATAAATTAAAGGAAGCACTGTACAGCACTATAAATGATGGGGGACACATTGGGGGACATGAGGATGACATGTAGTACATTGGCTAGCTGGCACATCACCGCTAGCCAATACTGTCATTTGTATGCCGAGCTTGAAGATCGAGTTGCTACCTTGAAGGCAGTAACGCGTCCTCCAAGGCCGGCGGACTTGTGGCCACAAATGACAGTATTGGCTATCGGCGATGTGCCCCCCCGGCACCTAAAATTAACCCCATCACTCAAGGGTGTCAGTATAGACCCCCATGAGACGCAGATTCTACTCTTTTGGCAGAGTCTTCTCCAGTGTAGTCTCCACAGGCCTAAAAAGTTTTAAACCCCTCAGCCCCTATATATAGACCCCTAAAGGACACTATTAACCCATAGGTTAACCCTATAAGTGCCATGAGGGTCCTCCAGGATCCTCGTGACAAAGTCTAAGCACTACATTACACTATTAACCCTAACTATGTACCATTAACCCCTTAACCCTAACTATACCACATTAACCCATACTAAACCCTATTTAACCCTAACTGGGCCTATAACCCCTTCTAGACCTATTTAACCCTAACTGAGCCTATCTAACCCTATCTTGACCAAATAATCTACCAGGGCCTAGTTATACCCTTCTAGACCTATTTAACCCTAACTAGGCCTATTAATCCCTTCTAAGCCTATTTAACCCAAACTGGTCATATTTAACCCCTTCTAGACAAGTTTAACCATATCTGGGCTTAACTAACCCTAACTGGGTCTATTTAACCCATTCTAGACCTATTTATGCATAACTGGGCCTATTTAACCCTAACTGGGCCTATTTAACCCCTTCTAGACCTATTTAACCATAAGTGGGCCTATCTAACCCTAACTCGGCCTGTTTAACCCTATCTGGATCTAATAACCCTAACTGGGCCTATTTAACCCTAACTGGGCCTATTTAATCCTAGCTGGGCCTATTTAACCCCTTCGCCCAATGTAACCCCATCTAAGCCTATGTAACCGCATCTAGGCTATCTAACCTCATCTAGGTCTATTTAACCCCATCTAAGTCTCCATCTAACCCCATCACTTATGGGGGTCCATACAGACCCCCATAAACCTCCATCTAACTCCATTACTTATGGGGGTCTATACAGACCCCCATAAGCCTTCCCTCTAACCCCATCACTTATGGGGGTCAATACAGACCCCCAAAAGCCTCCATCTAACCCCATCATTTAAACCCAATCAATCCCATAAGGGTCTATGAAGACCTTCATAGGACAATGAGAACCCCTTTATTAACCCCATAAGTGCCATGAGGGGCCTCCAGGACCCTCATGACACTGAGCACAAACACTACCCTACACTATTCTCCCCCCCAATAAACCACTAAAACTAATGTAACCCCCCTCTACCCTAACCTATTAACCCCTACCTACCTAACACCTGCCCTAACTTATTAACACCTACACTAACCCCTTATTAAACCCCCCACCCCACTAAATACACAAAATAAAAAAAGTTAAGTGGCAAAAAATAAAAAAAAACTATGTTACAAAAATAAAAAAAGAACATTACAACCCCCCCACTACAAAAAATTTAAAAAGAACATTACAACCCCCCCACTCCAAAAAAAGAATTACGCACCTGCAAAGAAAATACATACACAAATATACATAACATTACAATACAGCAATGAATACAGTACAAATATACCCCTAACTACAATACTATTAACCCCCTAACTACAATACATATTCCCCTATCTGCATTACATGACCCCCTATCAACAAAACATTCCCCCTATCTACAAAACATTACCCCCTATCTATAAAACATCATCCCCTATCTACAAAACATTAACCCTGTACTACAATACAATACATTAAACCCTAACTACAATTCATTAAAAACCTACATCTAACCTAAAATAGAATAAATAAGACTACTTACCATGCTCAGATGTCCCTTCAGCAGGTCACACCCCCTAGGAAAAAAAGAAACATACATTTAGTCACAAATAAACACAACCTAAAAAAATACACATTCTAGATATTAAACTTACCTTTCCACCATGTCCCCATCATTCTTCTTGTCTTCTCCGGCTCAGCACCTGGAAAAAAGAAACATCACATTAATACACAAATACACATACACAAAACATGATAAACTAAACATTCTAAATATTAAACTTACCTTGGCGCAATGTCCCTGTACCTGGAGGAGCTCCCCGATGCTAATATAGCTTTTAGCGCTTCTTCCAGTAAAAAAAAAACAGATTGGCGCCTTCTGATTGGCTGAAATGGCTATCAATCACATTTCAGCCAATCAGACGGAGCCAAGGTGTGAGCCAATCAGAATAGGATACACCCCTATATCCCATTCTGATTGGCTGATGGACCTGTCAATCCTCTTTAAACCTATTAGAAGGCACTATTGCCTTCAGCCAATTACAATGGGATACACCCCACGGGGTGAAAGGCTGAAGGCATCTGCGCCTTCTTATTGCTGCAGTCTGATTGACAGTGAAAACAGCCAATCAGAAGGCACTATTCCCTTAAGCCAAACAGAATGAGGTGCACCCCCTGTGGGGGTGTGTCCCATTGTGATTGTCGACAAGCATCGGCACCTTTTGATTGGCTACTGTCACCATTAGACTGCAGCCAATCAGAAGGCGCAGATGCCTTCAGCCCATAACCCCGTGGGTGTATCCCATTGACGGGGACATCGCGGAGAGGTAAGTTTTAAATTTAGAATGTTATTTTGTTATGTTTTGTGTATGTGTATTTGTGTACTAATGTGATGTTTCTTTTTTCCAGGGGCTGAGCTGGAGAAGACAAGAATGAGGATGGGGACGGGGTGGAAAGGTAAGTTTAATATTCAGAATGTGTATTTTTGTATGTTGTGTTTATTTGTGACTACTTTTATGTTTCTTTTTTTCCTAGGGGGTGAGACCTGCCGAAGGGACATCTGAGCAAGGTAAGTGGTCTTATTTATTCTATTTTAGGTTATATATAGGGTTTAATGTATTATAGATAGGGGTAATGTATTGTAGTTAGGGTTTAATGTATTGTAGTTAGGGGGTAATGTTTTATAGATAGGGGTAATGTATTGTAGTTAGGGGGTAATGTATTATAGTTAGGGAATAATATTTTATACATAGGGGTAATGTATTGTAGTTAGGGGGTAATGTATTATAGATAGGGGGAAAGGTATTGTAGTTAGGGTTTAATGTATTGCAGTTAGGGGTTAATGTTTTATAGATAGGTGATAATGTTTTATAGATAGGGGATAATGTTTTATAGATGGCGTAATGTTTTGTAGATAGAGGGTAATGTATTGTAGATAGGGGATAATGTATTGTAGTTAGGGGGTCATGCATTGTAGATAGGGGGTAATGTATTTATTGATTTACTGTAATGTTATGTATATTTTTGTATGTATTTTCATAATTATTTTTTTATTTTTTGTAGTGGGGGGTTTGTAATCTTCTTTTTTTATTTTTTGTAGTGGTGGTTGTAATGTTCTTTTTTAATTTTTGTAGTGGGGGTTTGTAATGTTCTTTTTCTGTAACAGTTTTTTTTTTTTTAAATTAGCTTTTTTTATTTTGTGTAATTAGTGGGATGTGGGGTTAATAGGGGGTTAGGCAGGTAGTGTAGGTGTTAATAAGTTAGGGTTAGGTGTAAGGTAGGTAGAGTTTAATAGGTTTAGGTAGAGGAGGGTTAGTTTAGTTGTAGTGATGTATTGAGGGGGATAGAGTAGTGTAGACACTTATGGGGTAATAATAGGGATCTCATTGTCCTACGAGGGTATTCAAAGACCCTTATGGGACTGATTGGGTTAAAAAGAAGCATACAGGGGTCTGTATGGACTCCCATAAGTGATGGGGTTAGGAGGAGGCTTATGGGGGTCTGTATGGACCCCCATAAATTATGGGGTTAGAGGGAGCCTTATCGGGGTCTGTATAGACCCCATTAATTATGGTGTTAGATGGAGACTTTTGGAGGTCTGTATAGACCCCCATAAGTGATGGTGTTAAATAGGCGTGGATGAGGTTACATAGGTCTAGGAGGGGGTAGACAGGCTAGATGGGGTTAAATACGCATAGATGGGTTTAAATAGGCTACATGGGATTAAATAGGTCTAGATGGGGTTAAATAGGTCTAGAAGGGGTTACATTGACCCAGTTAGGGTTAAGTAGTCGGAGCTATGGTTAAAAAGGTCTAGAACAATGACTTGTTGGCTTAACAATGGCTTAACAATGACTTAAAGATCATGATGAGGAAAAAGAAACATGCATTTAAATTATACAAGAAGGAGGGAACAGAGGCAGCTTTACGTGACTATAAAGAAATCAACAAATCTTGCAAAGGGGCTATTAGACTGGCTAAAATAGAAAATGAGAAGTAAGTTGCAATGGAAAGTAAGACTAACCCTAAAATATTTTTTAAATATATTAATGGGAAGAAGGCCAGGAAGGAATCGATAGGACCATTACAATGTGACACAGGCCATCTGATAATTAGTGACCAGGAAAAGGCAGATGAGCTAAATAGGTTCTTTTCTTCGGTATACACAAGGGAGGTACCAGTGGTTGGGACACCGCAACATAATGGGGCTACACTACCATCACTAAATAATTGGTTAACGCAGGAAGTAATACAAAAGAGGTTGGAGAAAATAAATGTTAATAAAGCCCTGGTCCTGATGGAATACATCCAAGGGTACTGAGGGAGCTGGGTTCTGTAATAGCCAAACCATTATATCTAATCTTTCAAGACTCACTCACCAAAGGGTCTCTACCAGATGACTGGAGAAAAGCAGAGGTGATACCTATATTTAAGAAGTGATCTAGAGCAAATCCGGGGAATTATAGACCAGTGAGCCTCACTTCTGTAGTTGGGAAGCTTTTACAAGGGTTAATAAGGGACAGAATACAAGAATATGTCTATTTGAACAGGATCATAGGTAGCAGTCAACACGGATTTATGAAGGATAGGTCGTGCCAGACCAATCTAATTAGTTTTTATGAGGAGGTTAGTAGGAACTTTTTAGATTTTTCAAAGGCATTTGATACAGTGCCACATGGAAGACTAGTGAGCAAACTAAGGGATACAGGAATTTCAGTAAATATCTGCTCATGGATCGAGAGCTGGCTAAAAGACAGGAAGCAAAGGGTTGTTGTGAATGGAACATACCCTGATTGGTCTAATGTGATAAGTGGGGTTCCTCAAGGTTCAGTATTAGGTCCTCTCCTTTTTAACATATTTATTAATGACATTGAAGTAGGACTCGAATGTAGTGTCTCCATTTTTGCTGATGACACTAAGTTGTGCAAGGTAATAAAATCAGATAATGATGTACTTTCCCTACAAAAGGATTTGCATAAATTAGAGAAATGGGCGGCTAAATGGCAGATGAGATTTAATACAAATAAATGTAAGGTTATGCATTTGGGAAGGAACAATAGCCAAGCAATCTATAATCTTAATGGAGTAAATCTAGGGGTATCAGATATTGAAAAAGATTTGGGAGTACTAGTGGACAACCACCTAGGTAACAGCGCTCAAAGCCAAGCAGCGGCTACAAAGGCAAATAAAATATTAGCATGTATTAGGAAGGGTATAGAAGCCAGGGAAGAAGATATAATTCTGCCACTATAAAAAATTTCTAGTACGCCCTCATTTGGAATATGGAGTACAATTTTGGGCACCACCTTATAAAAAATACATTTTAGAGCTGGAAAAAGTACAGAGAAGGGCTACAAAACTAATAAGGGGAATGGAGGGGCTAAGTTATGAAGAAAGACTAACAAAATTAAACTTATTTTCGCTAGAAAAAAGGCGTCTAAGAGGAGATATGATTACGTTATATAAATTCATCCAGGGTCAATATAAGGCTTTGTCAAGTGAACTTTTTGTAGCAAGAGATTTTCAACTGACAAGAGGACATCCTTTGAGGTTAGAGGAAAAAAGATTTCACCTTAAACAAAGAAAAGGGTTCTTCACAGTTAGGGTGGTTAAACTGTGGAATTCTCTACCAAAGGAGGTGGTGACAGCGAATTCAATAGACAACTTCAAAAAGGGGTTAGATATATTTTTGAATAAAGAGGGCATTCAAGGCTATCCTACATAACTAGCGAAGGAGTATTGATCCAGGGAGAAATTTGATCGCCAGTTTCTGGGGTCAGGAAGGAATTTTGCTTTTTTTCCCCCTTATGAGACAATTGGCAAAGTTCCAATGGGGTTTTTTTTTTCTGTTTGCCTTCCTCTGGATCAAATAACAATTAACAAATAATAATAAATAGACCACATTAAAAAGATCAATAGAGATCTAAAAAGGTTCAACTTGATGGACTAACTCTTTATTCATCCTCCAATACTATACTATTAATAATTATTTAATTAATAACTATTCCGCATATTGCAGATCAGAGGAGATCTTAACAGGTTGAACTTGATGGACTGAAAGTCTTTTTTCAACCTTATTTACTATGTAACTATGTAAGAGGTTAAATAGGCCTAGTTAGGATTAGATAGGCCCAGTTAGGGTTAAATAGGTCTAGAATGGGATAAATAGGCCCAGTTAGGGTTAAATAGCTTTTAGGTTAGATTAATGGGGTATAGTAATGGTTAAGGGGTTAATGGGGTATAGTTGGGTTTAATATTGCAGTTTAGTGCTTAGACTTTGTCATGAGGGCCCTGGAGGATCCTCATGGCACTTAAAGGGCTAACCTAGCGGTTAATAGTGTCCTATAGGGGTCTATATAGACCCCTAGTGGACTGAGGGGGTTAAAACTTTGAGGTCTGTGGAGACTACACTGGAGAAGACTATGCCAAAAGAGTAGAATCTGCCCTTCTCTGTTGTGGGTACCATTTTTGAGATGTACATCATTAATGGGGCTTTTGGGTCACAGTTATTAATGCCCATGGCAGCCTCGTCATCGGGGGATCCTTCGTACAGCAGCTCACAACAGTATTTTTTGAACAGTCACTGGGGAGGGCAGATTGATTGTGATCATCTGAAGCATAGCATCTCCAGCTGGAAGCCAGCGTCTCATGACAGCCTTCAGCAATTGTTTGCCTCCCTTGTCCTTATCTTCAGCATCAAGCTTGATGTCTAGTTTCTCGATCAGTTTGCAGTCTCATCTTTCTTGAAGTTCATAATGGCATCAAATACTTTGAAGATTGGATCCAGAATAAGCTGGGAGAAGGTTCTGGGCACCTTCTTGCCATCAGCAGTTGTAGCATTTTCTCTAAACTTTACAGTGGCTGTGTCAAAGTATTTGTCACCCCACAGCTTCTTCATCATGTCTTCAACTTTCTTTGCCTGCTCAGGTGCAGCCAGCTGAGCCTCTCCCTTGGCAGCAAACTTTTACACATACATCTCTGCAAATTGTTTCAGGGTGCCCAGCCATGCAGACCAGAACCAAAGCCCACTGTACCAAGGACTGGATCAATCATAATGTTTCCCATGGGTCCAGTCTCTCCCTCTCCATATGTGGAGATGATAATTTTTACATTCTCCACAATATGCTGGAAAGTGTTGAAGAGCTCATCTGGTGCATAGTTGCAGCTCAAGCAAAGCACGGTCCATTTTGTTCATGATCAATACAGGGTGATTACGCTCAGCAATAGCCTGTCGGAGCACAGTCTCAGTCTGCACACAAACGCCAAACACGCAGTCCACCACTACCAGGGCTCCATCAGTGGCACACAGGGCAGCAGTGACGTTTGAGGAGAAATCCATGTGGCCAGGAGAATCAGTCAGGTTGATGAGGAAACCAGTGCCATTTTTGCTTTGCTTCATGAAGGCCAAGTCCTTTTCAGAGAGCTCGTAGAAGAGGGAGATTGCTGTTGACTTGACGGTGATACAACGCTCCTGCTCATCTTTATGGGTCTCTGTGAAGAGTGTTTCACCAGCACAGGCTGAGGCAATGATACCAGCCTTGCACACCAGCGAGTCAGTCAGTGTGGACTTTTCGTGATACATGTGGGCAATGACCAACATGTTTCGCATGTTCGCCTTCTTGTCCATGATGGAGTGGATCTGGCCTACCGTGAAGTTCACCACGATGGATTGCCGGCGGATGGCGATGGATTCTCTCACGGTACTTGATAAGGCTTAAGCGACAGGCGGAAGAGCCTTTCTAAAACATTTTATCAAAAAAGCAATTTATTTTCTTAAGGCAACCATAATGTTACATTTGTTTATAAGTTGTATTACAGCAAGATGGAAAAGTACATAATGAATTGGACACATGTATTTTTATGTTTACCAAAACCTATGTTTCTGTGACCTACATACTAGACATAGTTAACTAAATGTCTTGTGTAACAATGAGCTCCTGGGCATGGCCTATATTTATCAACTGATCTTTCTTTGCTGGGTTTAATTCAAATTTCATTGCCAAAATTCGAGTACCTGCCATATTTGTATTGATAGGAGGATGTGCCATATTAGAACCACTGACCTAAATACATATGTGGAGGGAAAAAAAATCATTAGCGTTACTATAATGCCATATCAAGAGGAACTACTTATTTTAATTATGATAGCAATACTCAAAATTCACTTAAACATCAGAGAATCAACAATTCTCAAAATTCACTCAAACATTAGAGAATCAGTTGCTCGCTGACAGATTTAGAAAGTGTTTCAAGAACAATGAACTTTGATAAGAGGATAAAAATCATTAAGCAAAATATTGCTGTCAAGTAAAACTCTTTAATAATATAAGTCTCCAGCCAATAGAGCACAGTATGTCTGAAAATGTAGCATTGCCTGTGCCCGTAAGAGTCAGAGAGCAAAAATATATGTAGGTAGCCGATTACCCTTCTATAAAAATAAATATCTGTAGGAGGGAGCTGGGAAAGGTTAGGAAGGGAGATGAAGTGATTACAATATGCTGATGCAAGTTGTGATTGCTTCCTCCCCACTAGACACCAGGAGCCTCATTCAATCGAGGCATTGTAAGTTACTTAATGTTGGACTTAACGTTTGCGGGCCTGCTGCGGGGACTGAATTAAGGTGCTATTCAATTGTCCGGGCCTGCAAGTTAGGGGCAGATTGCACAAATTGTTGTCAGAAGTAGCATTAGCAGGCTTGGGAGAAAGCCTGTAACTCCTGATGCAGAAACAGCCAATGGAAACAGAGATCGTCATCATGACCAACCTCCAATCCCATAACTCGTAAGTGAAGGCCGTAAGACTTTGACATCCAGACTCCATTTTCGAACTCCTATCGGTTTCAACCTCCAAGCCCGTAGGAGGTTGAAGCCCGTAGGACTTAACATTGATTGCTGTGCTCAATATAACACGAAAAGTAAACATGAAATAAAGTATTGGAGATAGTTGTGCTATTAATTCTAAGACCTAACATCACTTTCACTCTACATAAAAGTACAGTTTTGCTATTATATTTGCTTTTAAAGTGCTCCGATTTGTCATTAAACCCTTTGCGAGACCTCCTTGGTGCCAGTAACTTGTGGTTAGATATTTGCCATTTGCGGGCTTGACAGAGTGGTTAGCGAGGGGGAATCGAGCAAATGAATAATGATTTGCGATTTTAGCCTTTGGGACTCTTGCAGCTGTAAAAGATCAAAGGCTTGGAGGGTATCAACTTGCGATTTTACAAATCACAATGGATCGCAGCACGTAACTCAATCGGAGCCCGCAAATGGAAGGCAATTGAATAGCAAAATAACTTGCGACCTCCACTTGCGAGCCCTAATCTCAAAATCGCAGCAATTGAATGAGGCTCCGGGGATTTACCATCCAGGCGGATGCTTGTAAAAATTAAAAAATGTGTAAACAGAGGTTTGATTGCCCCTAGGATGATCAGATTGCAATTTTAGTTTAAAATGCTGTGCCACCTGTTTCTTTCACCCACGGTTATACTGATGAGTTAACTCCTCACTGCCATTGGAAAATGGCTGCAATGTGACAAGTTAACTTGTCATTAACAGTAGGAGGGTTAATTGTTTTGAAGCTATTGTATGTGAATTTGATCTTCTGGACAGAGATGATTCTCTGTTGGGTTAGGGTACATGGTGGGGCGTGGGCACGAGCATTCTGTCAGCTTCTTCACTAGGGAAGAAAGACCTCTGCAGTATATTTAGTATTCTATATTTTTTTAACTCCTTATTTAATTTAACAGTACTTAAGGTAAAAACTCAGGTATTTTTTGTATCCACAAGGTCAAACAAGACAAAAACAGGTTACATAGTGTAACCCATAGCATCCTTCGCTTGATGCAGTTATAGTGGATCCTATTGCTCTCTTAGTATAAGATCTTCCTGAGTACTGCCAACATGGTCAAATCTTCCATTAGGCCTCATAGGCAGTTGCATAGGGCTGCCTGCCTGCCTGCAGGGAATTACATTTTTGCTCTAAAAATGTGTTAAACAGACTTGGAATAGACATTGTGAATTATAAAGTGCTCCTTGTAGGAAGTGCCATGCCTTGAAGGTGGGATTAATAAAAATCCCCACTCAATTATGCTGATCATCATGCCACTTTATCTCTTCTTAGCATGCTAGGTGTAGTCGTAGGTGTAGTCTTGTACTTATATTAGTGATATCGACTACTGACATAAACTATACTCCCCATAGTTCCAAATGTATAACAGTGAGGGCAATTTTTTTTAGAAGTCACAGAGCTAAGATTTTCCATGTGAGTTCAGAAACACCCAGTAAGAAAATTTTGATTGCCCATTAAACCCATCTCAGCTTGTACAAACAATAGAGCAGCTATATTACTTAAAACCTGAACATAACAGCAGACTCTGCAGGCAGATAAAGGTTTAAAATAGTGAATGGTGAGATTCTAACTTACTGCAAAAAATATATATTTATAACGTTTCACTATCCTTTTTGCAATGCTTGTGTCCTCAATATAGAGTCACACTGTCTGTTATTTTGCTACTATAATACATATAAAGACTGATTATCGTGCTAAATAATTTTTAGATCATACAAGGACAGATACTTTATAAGAATTATTCTTACTTAATTTCAGTGTTATTTTTATTGTGGTCCAAAATCAGTACATAATCATTTAGCTTTCACAAATGTGTTTCTCCCTACTTAACAATAACTTTCATATTATGTATGTGTGTATAGCCTAGTGGAGGCTCAGATGTAAGTCCTTTACTTACCGCAACTGTTAAGGGATTTCACGTATAACAATATTAACAATAAATAATATAAGATTAAATTGTATCACCAAATAAAAAAGAAAGCTGTTCAAATTCCTACTGCTGAAATTCCTTATCCTTCATGCTATGTTTCAAATGCAGAATCCCATGATTTCTTTGCACTGTGAAAAACATACACATGGTTTCTGTGGTATCTGTTAACATATTGACATCTCCAAAGCCATATTCAAAATGAAGTCATTAATCCAGGGAGCTATTAATTACAAATTAACTAATTGAGTATAATAGGAAGAAGGCCAGTCTGGTGGGTGAATCTCTTGAGCTTGAGTGGCAGCCACATTTTGTAAATCCAAAGCTCTTTTTCCATTACTACATGGCCTTTTTTAGGTAACTTTGAATTGCAAACATTCATATTTTTGTTGGCACTTTATAATTTATAAAATAATTGTGTTGTTTGCGGTTTCCCTTTAAGCATTCTTTTCATGTAAGTTTATCTAGGTATGTACCTGTATGTACCATCACTGTGTGTTTTTTTTATTATCACACACTGCCAGGTGCCACATCCCCTCTGAATGCAGAGAGACCTTTATCTGAGTGCCTCTGAGATGGGAGGGCATGGTAGGGTGCGGTGACAGTGCCTTAATCTGTCTCCTGCAGATATAGCACACAGAGCTCTCTTTGTACACTGAGAACCAAATTACTGGATGGGGCCTGACAATGACCTTGCCTATTGTACTTTTACTACACACTCCCTGGATTCTTTAAATGTACCCTCTTCGAAAAAGTTACTGAAAATGGACACTGAAGTCACAACAAGTGCTCTCCACCATTATTCTGGTCAAAAAGCATGAGGAAGTGCTTGCCTTTTTAAAATTGCAGCTAAATCAATTGAGCAAAGTGTTTTAGACTGCTTTTAAAGAGCTACTATAGTGTTAGAATGTCTGTTGTGCATTTAAACATCTTGCTTATGAAAAATAAGTAGCCTATGGTGTAAAAAATACATTGAAGTGAGGCACAATGGTGTTGCACATATTACAAAACATGTTGTATCATAGTATAGTGGTTAACTGATTGGGTTATAAAATGGCAAATGTTGGTTTGATAACCTTCATAATATTTTTGCTTTTATAATATTTTTTAATTCTCTTTATAAAATAAAAAAATATACATACAATGTATTGGGTGTTTTGAGACAAATATCTGTGTAACTATGCTTCCCTTAGCCTCCAGAATACAATTTAAAATCATGACCCTAACTTACAAAGCCCTCAACAACGGCGCTCCCCCGTACATCTCTGCTCTTTTCTCCAAAAACTCCTCCACCTGCCCTCTTCGTTCTGATAATGACCTTCTTTCTACAACTCTTGTCACCTCCTCACACTTTTGCCTTCAGGACTTTTTTTGTGCTATTCTCTGGAACTCCTTGCCTCGCTCCACCAGATTATGCTCCTGCCTCAAAACATTCAAAACCTCACTAAAACCACACCACTTAAAGAAGCTTATCACCTTCCACCCTAACACACTCAGCACCTCTCTCTCGCTCCTGTACCACACACAATACCTTTACAGCCTTATTAAATTGTGATTCTGCAAATTTAAAAGGCCATATTTTTTTTACCGAAGTTTTTAGTTTGTGAACTTCTATCCAAAAGCAAGGTCTTCACTAACTAAAAACTTCTGTAAAAAAATATGCTATGTGATTAAATAGAGCCCTTTTAAATTTGCCGAATCGCAATTTAATAAGGCTGTTAGGTTGTAAGTCTGCAAGTTTCAATCCTGCAAGATGCTTTGGGGAAAGCACCATGGACATTAGATTCCAAGCTCAACAGGGCCCTCCATGCTTTGCAATGTGGTAATTCGTATTTATCTCTGCCTGTAACTTAACTTATGTACAGCGATACGGAATATCAGCCATATTAAATTCCAGCCTCGTAGATAAAAGGTTTGAACTTAAGCTCTACACGCTTCAAATTCATCGCTATTTAATTAGCCCTGCTGCAAACAACGTATGGCCTACGCTGCAGGGCCGTCCGTGTCAAACACGGAGCAACAGTGCAGCTGGAGTGACAGCCCGCGAGATGATCTTGCAGGCTTCATACCTCATCACTTTTTCAGGATCCCCGTGGCAATTCTACATACAAGCCCTGCCGTGGGGGTACTCAAAGTACCCCCCACGGCACCTAAAATTAACCCCCCTCTATGCCGGAGGTCCCCATCGGGACCCCCAAAGTGACCCCACATTAACCCCTTCCAGTGGGGGTCCCCAATCGGCATATATCAGGCCCCCGCTGCATTTAAAACATTTAAATTCCCAGCCGCGAGTCCTTAAAGGGCCTGTGGCACACCATTAGCCAATTCCGGCTGCTGGGGTACCCCTGTGGCACCTAACATTAACCTCCCCATATTAACCCTTGCAGCGGGGGTCTCGATCAGCAAATTCAAATTCCCCACCTCGCGGGTCCTTGACGGAAAGGACCCACACTAAAAAAATATTAACCCCTGCAGCGGGGTACTATAAGTACCCCCCCCCCAGGCAGTTAAAATTAACCCGATCACTCATGGGCTCCCGCGAGCCCTTATTTAACCCTGTCACTCATGGGGGTCAATACAGACCCACATGAGCCCTTTATTAACGATGTCACCCATGGGGGTCAATACATACCCCCCTGTGAGCCCTTAATTAACCCTGTCACTCATGGGGGTCAATACAGACCCCCATAAGCCCTTAATTAACTCTGTCACTCATGGGGCTCTATACAGAGCCCATTGAGACTAAAATGAACCCCCTCAGTCCAATAGGGGTCTATATAGACCCCTATAGGACACTATCAAACCCTGGGTTAACTCAACAAGTGCCATGAGGGTCCTCCATGACCCTCATGAGAAAGTCTAAGCACTACACTACCCCATTAACCCATACTAAACCCTATCTAACCCTATCTAAACCTAATAACCCTCAGCCTTATTAAATTGCAATTCGGCCCATTGAATAGAGCTCTATATAAGCACAGAGCATATTTTTTTACAGGAAATTTTAGTTAGTGAACTTCTATCCAAAAGCAAGATCTTAATTAACTAAAAATTTCTGTAAAAAAAATGCTCTGTGCTTATATAGAGCCCTATTCAATTGTCCGAATCGCAATTTAAAAAGGCTGCCTAACTGGGCCTATTTAAACCTATCTGAACCTAATAACCCTAACTGGGCCTATTTAAACCTATCTGAACCTAATAAACCTAATTGGGCCTATTTAAACCTATCTGAACCTAATAAACCTAACTGGGCCTATTTAAACCTATCTGAACCTAATAACCCTAACTAGGCCTATTTAACCCATTCTAACCTATTTAACCCCTTCTAGCCGCGGTGGGGAATTTGAATTTTTTAAATGCAGTGGGGGCCTGATCGATGCTGATCGGGCACACCCGTTGCAAGGGGTTAATGTGGGGAGGCTGCAGGGGTCCCAATAGGAAGCATGGGGGAGCACCAGACGGCAGTGATGTGCTGCACTTTTTTGTGCCAGTAGGGATTCTTCCGAGGTAAGAGGTTCACGCCATAGATTTATGGCTGCGTGTTACTACGTAGCTCTCTCTGGCCCTCATTCAATTTCGATTTGGCCAATTGATTAGTGCCCTAAATATGCACATAGCCTATTTTTTTTAATGAAGTTTTAAGTTAGTGAAAATCTTGCTTTTGGATAGATGCTTACTAACCAAAAACTTCTTTAAAAAATATATGTTATGTGCTTATTTAGGGCCCTATTCAATTGGCCAAATTGCAATTGAATGAGGGCCTCTGAGCCTATTCTCTGCTGTTTTTTGGTGTCATCTTGCAAAAAAGGCTGCGAGGGACATATTGTGGATTCGCCCCTCGCAAAAAAATGTATTTTGCGAGGACCGAGTGAACTACGAGGGCTAATTTAATGAGGCTGTATGTCGGAGCGTTACAAGTAAACGATAATAATAATAATAATAACTATGAAAGTGTTGCATTTCTAATAAGTCTATGTTATATTGTTCATTTTCACCCATCACAAAGCATTTACATACGAACAGCCTTATTAAATTGCGATTCGGACAATTGAATTGGGCTCTATATAAGCACACAGCATATTTTTTTTACAGAAGTTTTTAGTTCGTGAACTTCTATCCCAAAGCAAGGTCTTTACGAACTAAAAATATATATACTCTGTGCTTATATAGAGCCCTATTCAATTGTCTGAATCACAATTTAATAAGGCTGATAAACATTAGACTATTAAATTGATTTTTGGGCTTAAATTGTATCCTTTCTGCTGGTATGAGACAAATAAAGGGTTTAGAAAGCTTTTAAAATAATAATTTAAACTAAATAAAATATTAATTTAAAAAGAGGAAGACATAGGGTTCCAACAAATTCCATTTTATAGTCAATCCAGTTTCCCATTTCACCACGCCTCACCATGCAATAAACAGTGAGTAAATAAAACCTCATTATCTCTGCACATTCTTGTGGGATAGCTATACAACCAGTTATAAACTACTATAAACTACCTTTTACACATGCTTTACCATCCATTATCTGATGATACACAGCACATACAGTGAATTCAGTGTCCCTATCTATCTGTTTTCCAAGTACATTTCTCAATCTTTTCTCATTATATATTTTATATCTGCAAGCTTCTTTTCAGGCTCCCTACTTCTCCCCCACCTCGTTTTCTCACTTTCTTAAAAGTAATTATAGTTTAACTAGGACATAATTCATAATAATAATAAAAAAATCCTGTTATAGCAGAACAACATAACTATGTATAGATCTAATGCATGGGTGTAGAAACTTGGGGGGGGGGGGGGGGGGGGGGGGGGTAATATTAACTGCTAACAGTGTAACAGTGTGAGTGTGAGAGTATGTATCATATGCTTTAGGTCACTTGACAAATAAATGGATGCCACATGCTGTCTGCGTTTGCCCTGTTAACTTGCAGTAAGGAGTACAGAGCATGAAAGTACGAGTGAGAGAGTGTGAATGTGGCAGGGTGTGTAATATGTGCTGTAAATTTGAGGTTGGCTTCCAATAGATAGAAACCCTGCACTTCCTGAGCTGGTCCTGTTAAAATACATTAGGCAGAGAGATCGGTGTATTTAGTTTTTATGCTGCCATTCAAATTTGTGCACATATGCCACACTAGTAGCCCCTCCTTTCCCCTTTCTATATCTCTAATCATAGGTTTATGTGCATGTATATATATTGTATCTCAGTGTAAATACACTTACAGATAGAAATATTACTGCATATAGACATTTCTGTGCACATACAGACAAATTTCAACAAACTGCACTTAATTTCAGACTTTCTGCTGTTCCCTAAATAAGTGCTGCCCTAGGTCTGTGCGAAAGTGAGGTAAAAGAGGTTGCTCTCAGAGAGGGCTATCATGTCCATAGAACTAACCTATTAAGGTTTAATTCTCTGATTGAGCACCTTTGACCTTGATGTTTTGTTTATGCAAATTACCCTTAGGGATTAATCTCCCTAAGAGGTATAGGGGACTCAGATGTGGACCCATTGCTCACTGTGCCTTAGGGAGTTCAGCTACACCTCACTGACGAGGCCCAATGAAAGCCGAAACGCGTCTGTTGTTTGTTGTTTATCCTGTTCAGGGTAAAATTGCCTGGTATTTCGGGGCTGGGTCACTCTAGTGAGTGGGACCAGACTGATAAACTACAGGATATTTCTCCCTGTGATGGGCACAAGTGAGCTAAAAGAGGTTGCTCTCAGAGTGGCTTATCATGGCAATAGAACTAACCTATTAAGGTTTAATTCTCTGATTGAGCACCTCTGACCTTGTTGTTTTGTTTATGCAATCCACCCTTAGGGATTAATCTCCCTAAGAGGTATAGGGGACTCCAAACGTGGACCCCTTGCTCACTGTGCCTTAGAAAGTTCAGCTACACCTCACTGACGAGGCCCAATCAAGGTCGAAACATACGTCTGAGGTTTTCTGTTTATCCTGCTCAGGGTAGAATTGCCTGGTATTTCAGGGCTGGGTCACTCTAGTGAGTGGGACCAGACTGATATACTTCAGGAGATTTCTCCCTGTGAAGGGCACAAGTGAGCTAAAAGAGGTTTCTCTCAGAGTGGCTTATCATGGCTATAGAACTCACCTATTAAGGTTGGTTCGTTCTCTGATTGAGCACCTCTGACTTTGTTGTTTTGCCTAGGCAGAGACACACACTTGGCAGAGACCCAGCTCTGTTTGAATCTGTCCTGATAATGTGAAATCAGGAGGTCACATTAGACATTCAGCTCTCACTGCACATTTGACATCAAACAATGTCTTAGCCTGACCTAACAGTATGCAGTCAGTCAGGGTATCATGCAACATTAGAGACCATCCCCGCCTGAGCTTATCCTTATAATATACATTGAGGAGGTCACAGCCAGCAGGTAGGAGGTCACAATACATTATAAATACGCCAAGCACCGACTGAGGCCAGGATTTAGGGATACTGTTGGGAATACAGATAAAAAAAATAGAAACACCAAAGGCTGCTAAATATTAATTCTCGGATGTATTCAATGACTAAACCACCTCAGGTTCCCTGAGGGCTAATTTAGGAACTACTGCATTAACTAGATACCCAGCACTGTCTGCACTAGTCCTGAAAATGGCCCCCTTGCATTAAACAGACAGCAAACACTATCTCAGCCATTCCTGATATTGAACCGTTGGGATGTCACCTACATCAAACAGACAAGTCTGAGACTGTCCTAATATTGAGCAGTCAGGAGGTCACCTACATAAAATAAACAGAAAGCATAATCTGAGACTATCCTGATATTGATCATTCAGGTGGTTACCTAACTTAGATATAAACACATCACCCTACATTAGATAGACACTTAGCACGATCTAATAATGTTGTATTATCACAGTGTACACTAATATAATGATATCTTCTGAAAATATCTTCTTCCTAACTTGCCAAAATGATGAGAAAATACTAAAATGTCCTTTTATATATAGAAGCATAAACAATTGTATTGAGCACATATCATTTAAATTCTTGAAACTGCGTGATTACGCTTTAATGGGTAGTTTGTGAGGACAAATTGCTCTGTAAATACCCCACCTGTGATAAAGCTTGCAGACTGGACAACCAAAGCATAGAGATTCACAGCATGTGCACTACAGCTGCAGGTTTCTGACATGTGATGACACCACTGTGGATGGGCTAAAATTATACTTAACCCACTTATCAAAAAGCATGCAGAAATTCAAAGCACAGAGATAAACAATTCTGAATCCATAGAGGCGGTGTCAGAAACAAAAAAGTGAATAGATTTGACGTTCACAATCTCCATTGTCAATAGGTTTCTGTATGTTTTTACTACCATTTCTATATTTTTTTACACAGATGGGTTAAAGGGATATGAAAGGTTTCTGGATCTTACTATATTATATACCTGTGTATCTATTTAATTTTATGTACATTTTTTTATTATTCACTTACCATCTGTCAGAAATATTCTGCAACATGCAGCTGAGACATTGTCCCTGATAGGCTAGGACAGTACATTGCACATCCAGCCCTACAGAAACTAAGTCTGCATAAGCTGCAGAGGGCAGACCAAAACAGAGCTTCTTAATAAAATAAAGTCCAGAAACATGGGATACACATGTATATTATATAACTAGTGAAATCCAGGAATCTTCCATATCCATTTAAGTATAGAGCTATTTTACCTAAAGCAGATATGAATGAGTACAAAAGTACTGCATGTGTAGTGAATGCTTGTGTATGCAAAGCTAGGTGAGTGCATGAAACACCATGTATGAGTCAGCTCCTATTAGTGATGGGAGAGAAACAGCTGGCAAGCCGAGTCAGAGGGAAAGAAACTTATGGCAGAATGCCAGGAATCTTTATCCTACTTGAGGCGCATGGTAAGGCTTGCACCTTCCTCTCAGCAGTTCTCTGTGTTTCTTTTCAATGTATACTTTTCAAATTTGTATTGTTTTACACTGATAAGGAATTCCCAATTTAAACTCTCACTCTCTCTCTCACTCTCTATCTCTCACTCTCTCTCCCCACATCCAATCATCAAGACCTGCAGATTGCATTTGAGTGAGTCTCCAAAAGCTGTCATTTTCTTACAGAAGAAACAACCAAAATCCTAAGTTCAAAAACCTGACACTCACCTATAATGCCCTTAACAACACTTCAAACTCCTACAGTTAATCTCCAAATACTTCCCTAACTGCCCCTCCACTGTTCCCATGAGATACGTCATCAGCTTCTCACACTCTTGTCACTCTACTCCACTCTGTCAGTCTCTCCCATATCTTTACAGTTTTAAACACTCCCTGAAAACCCATCTATTCAAAGAAGCCACCAAGGTGTTTCATAATATCAGGTATTCAAATAAAACAGTGACCACCTCGAGTACATGGATCCTACTGCCTTACTGGACAACTGACAAGCAACTCCTTCTTTTGTGTCTAATATCCTTAACCCACTTAGATTGTAAACTCTTATGAGAACAGGGCCATCTATATCTTCTGTATCAGCATGTAACATTTGTCATATTTGTCTTGTTTATTTATTGTATCCCCTGTATGTAACACTATGTTGAGCTTTATAACTAAAGGATAATAATAAACAAAGAATAATTATAATCTATCATGCTTGATGCGTGCATTCAAAATGTATGATCTGACATCTGGAAATCTTTGATTACAGTAAATTGAAGTGAGCAGCTTACCTTGCATAACTTAGGCTCCAATTTATAAAAAAACATATTGCAAAGAATATTTCTGTTATTTTTTAAACCAAGTTGCAGCGTGTAAGAAAAACCTCAGAAAGGTCTGTCTAATTATATATAATTAGAATTAATTTGTATTCTTCATGATGTTTGGATTAAAATGACATGGAGCCAGCAATGATATTCTCTATGTTCAGAATAGAACTACTAATATTTCCTCAGTAGCACAATCATCCACCTAGTATATAAAGCACAATTTTTGGGTGTCATATTTGATTCGTCCCTAACATGCTCCACTTACATCTAATATATTTCAAAACATGTTGCTTTCCCCTCCCCAATGCCACGATAAATACCAGGGACTCTTGCAACCATTTTTTTTACGCTATAGTCTTCCTGCTTCTCATCTCTACTCTCTGTAATCATTACTTAAAAGACCACTGAACACTGGACTTTTTTTTACTGAATCAAATTTATTCACTTCTATACTTTTTTGTAAACGTTTTAGTGAAATATATGAAATATTTTGGACTTTCCCATTGGAATATGGGTAGGAGAATTATATTGCCACCATGTTTCATATTTCTTAGTGCATGTGCCAGCTGCCTCATTCTGTATGTAATTCCCCATGAAATATTGCTGAGTTCTGTTTCATATTTAAAAGTTTATTGTGTGTTGTACTGCTATTGTAATTTTGACCAGTAGCCAGACAAAATGGAGTCCATAGCATTAAGCTAGGCTGAACTGGTTCCATTCATGCTTTTTGTTCTATCCTGCAAGTGCCATCTCAGGTAACACAGACCAACCCCCAGAAGAGGGCAGTCCCTTTCTGTGACATCATCTCTTCCATGTGGCACTGTATAAAAAGCCGTTGCAAAATCCAAAAAGACTACATCCACTGAGTTGCCCTAATCCAGGTTCCTACTAACCTCCTCATAGAAACTGATCAGATTTGTTTGACATGACCTATCCCTCATAAATCCATGTTGACTCCTACTTATAATCCTGTACAAATAGACACATTTTTGTATATTATCTCTTATTATCCCTTCTAAAAGCTTTACCACTACAGAAGTGAGGCTCACAGGTCTATAATTCCCAGGATTTGCTCTTGCTCTCTTCTTAAATATAGGTATCACCACTGCTTTTCTCCAGTCATCTGGTAGAGACCCTGTGTTGAGTGAATCTTGAAAAATTAAATATAATGGTTTTTCTATTACAGAACCCAGTTCCCTCAGTACCCTTGGATGTATGCCATCGGGACCCGGGGCTTTATTAACATTTATTTTTTCCAACCTCTTTTGGATTTCTTCCTGCGTTAACCAATTATTTGAAGAAGGTAGTGACAAGAGTGGTAGAAAGAAGAAGGTCGTTAGCAAAATGAAGATGTCGTGTGGGGGAGCATTTGGAGATGAGAGCAGAGATGTATGGGTGTGCTGTTGTTGAGGGCTTTATAAGTTAGGGTCAAGATTTGAAACTTTATTCTGGAGGCTAAGGGAAGCCAGTGAAGTGATTGACAAAGAGGAGCTGCCGACACTGAACGATGTGTATGGAAGATGAGTCTGGCGGAGGCATTTATAATGGATTGAAGTGGGGAGAGGCGAGTGATGGGCAGGCCAACAAGGAGCGAGTTGCAATATTCAAGACGAGAAATGATGAGAGAGTTTATTAGAATCTTAGTAGTGTCTTGTGTAAGGTAATGGCATATTTTGGATATGTTTTTTAGATGGAAAAGACAGGATTTGGCTAGAGACTGTATGTGTGGGATGAAAGAGAGGGCAGGGTCCAGTAGAACCCCGAGACAACGAGCTTGGGAGGTGGGAGTGAGGATGGCATTGTTGACAGAGAGAGATATGTGAAGAATTGAAGCTGTAGTAGAGGGTGGGAAGATTAAGATTTCAGTTTTAGACATGTTGAGTTTCAGATGGTGGGCGGACATCCAAGAGGATATACTAGAGAGGCAGTCGGAGACGTGTGCTAGAAGAGAGGGGAATAGATCTGGTGCTGAGAGGTAGATTTGGGTGTCATCTGCACAGAGATTGTACTGGAACCCCCAAAAAATGATTACGGTGCCAAGTGAGGATGTGTAGATGGAGAAGAGGAGGGGGCCGAAGACTGATCCCTGGGGTACGCCAATAGACACGGGGTGAGGAGAAGAAGATGTGCCGGAGAAGGAGACGCTAAATGATCGTTCTTGGAGGTATGATGAGAACCACAAGAGAGCAGTGTCTCGAATGCCAAGGGAGGAGAGAACATGGAGTAGAAGCGGATGGTCCACTGTGTCAAAGGCGGCAGAGAGTTTTAGGAGATGAAACTGGTAAGGCGGTTATAGGCCAGCGTTTAGGGAAAGGTTATAGATGTGTGTGAGAGCTGGGATTAGTGTAGTAGAGTGAGGAGGGATGAGCTGAGATGGAATAGGATCCAAAGGACATGTAGTGAGGTGAAAGGATGATATTAGGATGGAGACTTCATCCTCTGTTGCAGGGGTAAAGTAGTTCAAAGTGGCTGTGGGAATGGGGAGGGGAGTAGATTGGGTGTTGTTGGGTAGTTGAGAGGGATGGAGTGTGTGATTCACAATGAGAGGAGAGTTCATTGCGGATAGATTGAATTTTACGTGTAAAATGGTTGGCAAAGTCTTCAGCTGTGAGACAGGAAGGGATGGGGGGAGGTGGTGGGCGGAGGAGAGTATTGAAGGTGGCAAAAAGATGTTTTGGGGTTGGAGGACAGAGTTGATATTAGTGATGTGAAGTAATGCTGTTTAGCCAGGTTGAGGGCAGAGGAGTAGGAACGTAGCATAAACTTGTAGTGAAGGAAATCTGCTGTGGAGCGTGATTTCCTCCATAGTTGTTTAGCAGTGCGGGAGCACTTCTGAATGTAACGTGTGTGTGTGTAGTGGGCCATGGTTGTGGATGAGATTGAGGGCGTCTGCATGTAGTTATGGGGCAAGGGTGTCAAGGGTGGAAGAGAGAGTAGAGTTATAGTGTGAGGTGGCAGTGTCAGGGCAGTTGAGGATGGTGATATTGCTGAGAAGAGGTTGGAGCACAGTGGAGAGTTGTGTAGGGTCGAGTTCTAGCAGGTTTCTGTGGCTTATTGTTGCTGGGGTTGAAGAAGAGTGATGAGAGGAAGATGTGGTGAGGTTGAAGGTAAGGAGGTGATGGTCAGATAGAGGGAGAGGGTGGATGACTGGGTTGGAGGCATGGCTAATATTGGTGAAAAAAAGATCAAGAGAGTGTACAGCATGGTGAGTTGAAGAATCTGTAAGTTGTGAGAGGCCGGGGGAAGAGGTGAGTGCAAGTAGCTTGGCGGCTGCTGGGGAGGTGGGGGTGTCAATGGCAATGTTGAAGTCACCAAGTATCAGTGTGGGAATGTTGGAGGAAAGAAAGTGTGGGAGCCAAGCGGAAAAGTGATCGAGAAATTGAGAGGGAGTACCTAGGGGGCGATAGATTACAGTAACACGTAGTGAGATAGGAGAGAAGAGGTGGACAATATGAGCTTCAAAAGATGAAAATTGGAGGGATGGGACAGGGGGTAGGAGATGATATGTACTGCGAGAAGAAAGTAATACACCCACACCACCACCTTGTTTGTTCCCAGGTCTAGGATTGAGGTGAAAACCACCATGCGAGAGTGCTGCAGGGGAGGCAGTGTCTGAAGAGGAGAGCCAGGTTTCAGTGAGAGCAAGTAGATTGAGGGAGTTGGTACTGAAAAGGTCGTGAGTGAAAGTGAGTTTATTGCAGATAGATCATGTGTTCCAGAAAGCGCAAGAGAAATTGCCAAGAATTCTAGCTCTCCCATTTTTCCTGGCAAGCTTCTGGCATTAGTAAGCATACATCTTATGCTATGAGTTTGTAGTTTTGAGGTGCCTGTCCCTGTACTTGAGTTACTTAGTAATACCTCCTTATTGACTATACAAACCCACCCCCCATCCCCTCTATACTTTCTACCCCATCACTATCATGTAGTCCCCCCCCCCATCTACTAGTTTAAAAACTCCTGCAGTCTTTCCACTAACCTATCCCCTAGCACAAAAGCTCCCTCATCATTAAGGTGCAAGCCATCCCTGCTATAGAGATTGTACCAAAGTGAGAAGTCAGCCCAGTGCTCTAAAAACCCAAACCCCTCCTTAGTGCACCACATCTTTAGCCACGCATTAACCTCCCTAAGCTCCTTCTGCCTCCCTGGACAAGCACGTGAAACTGGTATTATCTCAGAAAAAACTACCCTGGAGGTCCTTGCCTTAAGCTTATTCCCTAGTTCTCTAAAATCATTCTTTAGGACACTCCATCTTCCCTTAACTCTGTCATTGGTACCAATATGTACCAAGACCGCCGGTTCATTTCCAGCCCCTCCCAATAATTTATCCACTGATCCACAACATGCCGCACCCGGGAGACAGCAAATTGTTCGATTTCTGGGATCTGGGTGACAAATCACCCTGTCTACCTTCCTAATAATAGAGTCCCCTACCACCAAAACCTGCCTGTTGCTCTGCCTATGCTGCCCTCCCACTCCTCCAGTGGAACTGTTCTATCTGTCATTTCCATTCCTGAATGGACATCCCCAACAGTGTCACTCAATCTGTCAAATATGTTGGTGTTTACCACCTCAGAACTGGCCTGCTTGCTCCTGACCCCCTGCTGCCCCTTGTAGCTGTAACCCAGCTACCTCCCTGGATATTCTCACTAGTCCCATCTCAACCCTCCATTCTAGGCCCAGCTAAACTGTGCTCCCTTTCCAGTGGAATATCAGTAAGTGCTGCAATTATCCTCTCCAGTTCTCCAATTTGACCTTCCAGAGAGGCAACATGCTCACTTCTGTCATCGAGGTATGGACCCTGGATCATCAGTACTGCATACATGTGACAGGATGTACACTGAGTGAGGTCGCCACTGGGCTTACTCAGAATTTCAGTGGGAAAAATAAACAAACAATAATCACACAGGCCAAACCACACCCACTTTCACCTGGACACTGATTACAGACCACAAGACAAAAATAACACACTTCAGCTTCCTGCGCTGAATCCCAGAGAGATTCACACAGAAAACCACACAATTGCACACAGATATACTATTACACAGGCCTGCACCACACTGATTACACTGATTACAGACCACAAGACAGAAAAACACCCTTTAGCTTCCTGCACTGAATCCCAGAGAGATTCACCAATTTATCTCTCACATTCATCCTCACTGTTATATTCCTCTATCTTGTTTAGCTGAAGAAACTGGTGATGTAGCTGGAGGGGAGTAGATATCCATACAGCAGGACAGGATCTACTTACTACATGAAAGGGAGAGTTGTTGGTGTAATTAATCCTCCTAGCAGCAAAGCAGCATTTTGATGGAATACATCCAAGGGTACTAAGGGAACTGGGTTCTGTAATAGCCAAACCATTATATTTAATTTTTCAAGATTCACTCAACACAGGGGCTCAACCAGTCTCTGCCAGCTTTTAGAAGGGATAATAAGAGATAATATACAAAAATGTGTCTATTTGTACAGGATTATAAGTAGGAGTCAACATAGATTTATGAGGGATAGGTCATGTCAAACAAATCTAATTAGTTTCTATGAGGAGGTTAGTAGGAACCTGGATCAAGGCAACTCAGTGGATGTAGTCTTTTTGGATTTTGCAAAGGCTTTTGATACAGTGCCACATGGGAGACTATTGAGCAAACTAAGAGATACAAGAGTTGCAGTAAATATATGCTCATGGATTGAGAGCTGGCTAAAAGACAGGAAGCAACGGGTTGTTGTAAATGGAACATACTCTGATTGGACTAATGTGGTAAGTGGGGTTCCTCAGGGTTCAGTATTAGGTCCTCTCCTTTTTAACATATTTATTAATGACTTAGAGGTAGGATTGGAGTGTGGTGTCTCCATTTTCGCTGATGACACGAAACTGTGCAAGGTAATTAAATCAGATAGTGATGTGCTTTCCCTCCAAAGGGATTTACATAAAATTGAGGAATGGGCATCTAAATGGCAGATGAGATTTAATACGAATAAATGTAAAGTTATGCATCTGGGAAGGAAAAATAGCCATGCAATTTATAATCTTAATGGAGCAAATCTAGGTGTATCAGATATTGAAAGGGATTTGGGAGTGCTTGTGGACAACCACCTAGGTAACAGTGCTCAAAGCCAAGCAGCAGCTGCAAAGGCAAATAAAATATTAGCATGTATTAAGAAGGGTATAGAAGCCAGGGAAGCAAATATAATTCTGCCACTATACAAATCTCTAGTACGCCCTCATTTGGAATATGGAGTACAATTTTGGGCACCACTTCATAAAAAGGACATTTTAGAGCTGGAAAAGGTACAGAGGAGGGCAGCAAAACTAATATGGGGAATGGAGGGGCTAAGTTATGAAGAAAGACTAACCAAATTAAACTTATTTTCTCTAGAAAAAAGGCGTCTAAGAGGAGATATGATTACCTTATATAAATACGTCCAGGGTCAGTATAAAGATTTGTCAAGAGAGCTTTTTGTGCCAAGAGGTTTTCAACTGACAAGAGGACATCCCTTGAGGTTAGAAGTAAAAAGATTCCACCTTAAAGAAAGAAAAGGGTTCTTCACAGTAAGGGTGGTTAATCTGTGGAATTCTCTACCAGAGGAGGTGGTGACAGCGGATTCGATAGATAACTTTAAAAGGGGACTGGGTTTATTTCTAATTAAAAAAGGAATTCAGGGTTATCATGGATAAATAGAGAGGCAGTATTGATCCAGGGAGAAGTGCGGTCGCCGTTGTCTGGGATCAGGAGGGAATTGATTATTTATATATTTTTTATTTTTATGTACAACTAATTAATTAATAGTTAATCCGCATATTGCAGATCAGAGGAGATCTTAAAAGGTTGAACTTGATGGACTGAAAGTCTTTTTTCAACCTTAAACACTATGGCCCTCATTCAATTGCGATTTGGCTAATTGAATAGGGCTCTAAATAAGCACATAACATATATTTTTTAAATAAGTTTTTAGTTAGTGAAAACCTTGCTTTTGGATTACTAACTAAAAACTTCTTTAAAAAAATATGTTATATGCTTATTTAGACCCCTATTCAATTGGCCAAATTGCAATTGAATGAGGGCCAAAACGTGTAATACATGTTGTACAGCACACTAAAGTCTTCCATGAATAAAAAGTACTTATGATTACATAATTCAAATATAAAAGTTCAAAACTGTGCATAATATATTAACATTATATGTAGCTAATATTTATATGTATACATATACATTATGTAAGTATAATTAGTTTTTATTTATGGAAGAGTTTTTTGTGCTGTAAAATAATATGCATTACACTTTGTTTAATAAAGTGCTTCTTTCCTGCCTGGGGGATGAATCTTACTGCTGACTGTAAATAGATCCTCCCTATTATTTTGTAAGTGGAGCCTGTCTAGCTATGTGGATGGCTCCACTACCACCAGTGACATTATATGTGCATAAGCTGTTGCAAGATGGAGGAATATAACAGTGAGAGAGATTGTGAGGGGCAAAATATATACTGAGTAATATGAGGGTCCAATTGAAGCAAGTAATCCCAAAAATTCATATAATTCAATTAAATGAATAGAAAAAGTATAGAAGAGATTCATTTTTGTTCAATGTAAAAATATTTTTTCAAGACTTCAGTGGACTTCTTTTATTATAGATGCCTTTATCATCTCCCTCTCTTCTAAATTTCTTCACCCATGCTAAAGTCCCTCAATTGGCTTTTGATAAAGTTAAGAATATCCAAAAAAAATTCTCCTTCTCTGCTTCAAGGCTATTCACTCCTCATGTATCTCTTCTAATCTATCACTTTACCCAGTTCATCTTCTTTGCATGGCTCAGGAATGTCTTCTTACTGTTCTGTTCAGTTCCAGAGCTAAACTACAACTTTTCTCACTGATAGCCCTGCACTTCCATAGTGCACTACATGAAAATGGTAATGAAGTGGTACAGTGGACAGAGCAGCAAACAAGTGGAGTATAATGTGATACCTTTAATGGCTTACTAAAAGGGATTACAGAAAATAAAGAAAAATCTTCTATAGTGTATACATCATATAGATTGTTCTTTATTTCATAGCTTGCCGGACGGAGGGATTATGATATCTTGAAAGTTTGCACTTTAATCCCTTTTAGTCATTCAATGTATCACATTCTAATCCCCTTTGTTTCCAACATGAAAATGTCAGAGAGAAAAATAACCTCACCACTTTTAAGGCTCAGTTTAAAAATCACATCTTTAAAGATGCTTTCCAATAGGTTCCTTAGCAAATGAACTGAGGAGCTTCCTCCCTTCTAGACACACTTACCATAAAGTGTCTGCGACTTTCCCCATATAAGTAAATTCTTTGAGGCAGGGACCATGCAACCCATTGGTTTTCTGTATGTAAAATACACTTATATCGTCATGTAATTGCTCTGTTCCTTTTCTTTGTAGTGTTTTGCAAATCAATCGCACTATATAAATAGAAATACATATATACATCAAGGGCCTCATTCAATTGCAATTTGGCCAATTGAATAGGGCTCTAAATAAGCACATAGCATATTTAAAAAAAAAAGTTTTTAGCCAGTGAAAACCTTGCTTTTGCATAGATGTTTACTAAATAAAAACGTATTTAAAAAAATGTTATGTGCTTATTTAGAGCCCTATTCAATTGGCCAAATTGCAATTGAATGAGGCCCCAAGAGTTGAAATGTGGATACTTTAGGTAAGGCTTAGGGCCTTCATGAAATATGGAAATATGGTATGAAAGCAGATAGGACATTAAATAAAATCTGCTCTTGCCTGGGCTCAATAGAAGAGTTGCTGTTACAATAATTCACACAGAAGGCTGTTCCTTGTTTCCAGATATCTGATTGGACAGTGGCAGCACCTCCCTCTTCCCCTCTTGATATTTGCTCAAACAAGCTGACAGAAAGCACCTCAACCGGAATATTCTCCATGAGTTAACTGGTTCACTTCCATGGACAAAGAACAACATAGCCACCCTTGAGAAATAAAGTGTCTGTCGTTCTTAACCCTTAAAGTGACACAGCAGAGGTTCCACATTTAAATTTAAAACTGTAGGTAAATATGTCATCTAAGTGAATGTTATTTATTTAAGATTTTGCCACTTTGAGCTGTCTGTTAGCCTTTATGATCCACCCACAAAAAGAGGTTGGAGCATTATCTAAATGAAAGAGTATTGCATTTAATTACTTATACGCATCTAAGGTATTTGGTTTATTGTTTTTGACAAGTGCAGATCCAGGGGACTTTACAGAAAACATTTAAATGCAGTCAGCTCTCATTAAGATAATGTTTCTATCTCTTTTTGTGGATGGATCAGAAAGGCTAACTAACAGCCCAAAATGCAAACTTCAATGTTATTTTAATATAGGAAAATTAAAGTGATGAAATGCTTATGTCACTTTAAACTGATTCAGAAGCATGTGTCTTAGAACTTGCTATCTAGAGATATTGCTAATAAATGAATATTTGTGTTACTACAGGCCTGTGTGCCCCCAGCCTTCTGCTGGCAGCTTTGGAATTTGGCATCCACCCAGGGTCCTGCCTCCTTCCTCCAGCGGGTAGGGTAACAGAACAACTACAGCCAAAATATGTTGTATGAACAGGTCTTCTTTACATCATGTCCCCCAAAGCACATTTTAGATGCATGTAACATTTTATATATGTGAAATCTTTTTTGATGCAGTAAAGTATTTGATCATCCATTAAATGTGAACATATTCATTCCTACATTATGACTTTTATGAAATCCCCTCCACATGAAAACATATTCCTCAAAAGAATGGTATAGTATCCAGTTCAGCAATAAATAATATATCCTTCTGGTATTTAAATGGAGGTTGACACATGAAGAAACACACATGGTTTTATCATGAAGCCATAGTATTTTTGTACTCTGACCTTGTGAATGCCTGCTCGGTGAGGAACATAGGGTAAGAATGCCACAGTTTACTATATTTTAATAATTCTCAATCAGCCCTGGCTGCACCATTTTTTGCATCTAATTTCTGACAATTACCACTATGTAACAGGGTACAAACACTTCAGTTTCATAATGAAGCTGTTAAATTGCATCAGCATTACAGAGGTCTCAAATATGGTA
Source organism: Discoglossus pictus (assembly GCA_027410445.1). Taxonomy (NCBI): domain Eukaryota; kingdom Metazoa; phylum Chordata; class Amphibia; order Anura; family Alytidae; genus Discoglossus; species Discoglossus pictus. The sequence goes on along the minus strand of CM050163.1, from coordinate 265,858,784 downwards.
GCATAGTATAGTACCAATCATAAGAATACCTGCAATAGGAACTTATTAAAAATGTTTTTTAGTAATAGAAAAACAGCTTTGAATTTATTAAATGTTGGCTGTCAATCAGCTCAAGAGATCCTCCCATTCGTCTGGTATTGGGACCTCTGTTATGCTAACTTTTATGAGTTTCCCTATACAAGAGTATATTTTTTTAATAGGTCCACACCACTGCCTGTAAACAGTATACATATTTTAACTGGAAACATTTAAGCAAAACTTAAATTATAACAAAGGAGCTTGCAAAATCAGACATGGTTCTTGAGCTACCCAATGTACTCAACACTTCAATGGGCAGAACCCATCTGCTGAATCAAACTAATGTGGTTAATGAGCACTTGAAAAATGTAACAGCAATAGTATAAGTAAGCATTTTAAACAATTTTGGTGAACAGTCTATGAAGGTTCAGTGGTCATATTATGAAGAATCTCTACAGTAAATTATTTCTCCTCAAACTTCAATGAGATCCTCACCTTGTTAAATTACATTTCCGCATGAACTGTTCTCCTATGCAGCAAATTTTGTGCTGTTATTCAGTCATATCCCCTGTAAATGTATTAATAAATCCCATCAGGCTAGCATGTGATTTCCTAAAATAAGAACTGATATAATCTATACACATTCACAGTATCCCCTTTTTAAAAAATAACCTCTTCCATAAATGTTTTATGAAGCTATTTATTCCCATACGTTTTAATAAAATGTTGGACCCTTTACAAGAAATTACTTTTCCACATGAACTGTCATATGGATCCCTGTTGATTAATTGATATAATTTATACTTTCATTGTATACTCATTAAAATCTTTGATTTATCTCATGGAATAGCGTTGGGCAGGTCATCATATATGGCTATGGAGTGAATCCCTCTACAGGAAATCACAATATGTACCACCAAATGCTTTCAGGAAATTATGTAACTTCCAATGAATATCCGATTTTTTTAATCTGGCTAATTTACAATTAACACATAATCCACATATTAAAAGGATAAGAAGAGATGTAAAAAGGTTGAACTTGATGGACTAACTGTCTTTATTCAACCTCAAATACTATGTAACTATGATACATAAACACACACAAACCCAAATACGCATGGGAGGGCACATAAGTCTGTGCCTAGGGCGGTATACAATCTAAAAAAGGCCCTGTATTAGATTGTTGGATGGGGATTTAGCATAGGAAAGGAAGAGCAGTAACTGGAGTGTGGGGGCTGCACAATGTGTCTATTGCAGCATAAAGACTCCTACCCGCAATGATTGGTATCCGCAGTAGATGGCAGTGATTGATCGTCTTGATTTACAAGTGCAGTAAATGGAAGTACTTCACTACAATCGGTGGTAATTAAAAAACTAGAGAGACAGATGCATCCCTAAGAACAGCTAATAATAAATAAGGTGCCTTATAGGATACAACCACACAGTTTGCAATCTTTCTAGTTTAAGGCACTTTTTGTCATTACAGAGGAGAAATTGAATGACTTGTAACAGTGAGATCCTCCTGATCTCCATATGCATGGTGAGCAATGGGCCCCCTTCTGGGTTACCCTTCACCTTGTTCTCCCACAGGACACAACTCTCTCTCTCTTGTTTTTAGCTTGGATGAGTAACCATGAAGGGAGATGCTTGTAATATACAAACGTGTATGAACACAATGATTGCTGCAGTCATACTTGATATGTATAGTATAAGACATGAACACAGTTAATATAAATTTAGGTGGCAATAATAGGCTCCTTGTGCTCTAGATCAGTGGTTCTCAACAGCCAGTCCTTGAGACCTTATAGAACAAAGGGGGTGAGGGGAGCCTGTTAAGATGCTTTTGCCTTGTACTTTACCTCTGTATAGCGCTACAAAATATGTTGGCTCGTTATTATTATTTACTAGCGAATTGCCCGTCAAAAAATGACGGCAATACGTTTTGAAGCCATGGCAATGTTGTTTGACACATAATATAAGTATTTTGCTCTTCTGAGTACCTTCGGCGCTCATTGCGAGTCTCTCCCCTTGTGTACTTTTGCTCCTCTGAGCACCTTCAGCGCTCATTGCAAGTCTCTCCCCTCGTGTACTTTTGCTCCTCTGAGCATCTTTGGCGCTCATTGCGAGCCACGCTAACAATGAGTGCTTTTGGCCCTCATTACGAGCCTCTCCCCTTGTGTACTTCAAGTTTCGTGCTTTGCAAGGATCATCTTCGGCGCTCATCGCAAAGACAGATATATAAGTACAGTGTTAAGTATACATTTTTTTTAGTGCAGTGTAAATTAGAAATGTTTTTCAGGTTTCAGAGCATAATAAAGTGATTTAAATATGTAATTGCTTTGAGAGTGCTATCGCTGGCAGCCAATGAGCATTAATCCATATATATAAGTGCTGTGTAAAAAAAAATTTTTTTAGTACAGTGTAAATTATACATTTTTATTTTCCATTACTAATGAATAATTATTAAATTAATGTACGTTAATAATAAATTAGTAATGAATAAATCTATTAGGAAGTGCGAATCATTAATGTATTGATAAAGTAATGGCAGTGTAAAATATGCTATTAAAAAACTTGCTATTGCTATTATAAAAACTTTACCTATTTGTAATTAATATATTCAGCTATCAATATCCTGAAGAGCTAACAATCTATTTTCCTGCAGCATACAATGTACAGTTGGACTGCTGCTGACCTGAGGAGAAAGTGTCAGCAATGTGTAAAGTGTGTAGTGTAAATAGGCTGCGTGCGCGAGGGCAAACCGTTTGTTTAGTTGTGTAAAGCGCCATTTTAGAATGGTAATGTTATTAGTTGCAAGTTAGTGTTGTAAAATGGTAGCGATTGTCTATGTGTTACGTGGCTCTCAAGCATTTTCTCATCCTTCCTAATAGTTTATTTTGTACCTTGTACATTCCTGGGTAAAAGTCGTACGTGCCTGGCGGTGTTTTGCGCGGTTAGGGTTCGTGTAGCCTCGTTTTCTTTTTTCGGTGGCCATTTTTTTTGTCGCTTAGGCGATTTTCGAGCACCAAAACTCGGTAAATTCGGTTTAAATTTGCATGCAATCTCACTCCCAGACGTCCTGACTGTTTTCAACGCATTTTTTTCAAACTACTATGGATCTTGCACTGTGAATTGGATAATTGAGCTTTCTATTGATCTGTAGTCCCGCGGATCGTAGGGATGAGCAGCTCATCTTCACCAGCGCAATGTGCGCCTTTGGCGCTCACTCCCAAAATCGTGCGGGTCGTAGGGATGAGTGCCTACGGCGCTCATCTCCACCAGCGCAATGAGTGCCTTTGGCGATCCTTGCCTGCAACTGCAGCCCTTGCTTTGCGAGCCCGCAAGCATTAGCAACAACCTGCAATGCTCACAACTATATATGTAATTATTATGCTTTTTCTGTATTTCGCCGATATATTCCGCATCATCTTACAGGTGTTAAGTACAAGGCAAAAACATTTTTAGCATGGAGCAAACGGATAGAGGGTCCTGTTTTTGAGCTTAGAATTATTATAAATAAAGGATAATAATGTAAGAGTAATATTCAGAATGACAATGCTTTCTTGCACATCACTGCTTTGTGGAAAGGGACCGAGTGGGTGGTCTCTTAAAACTGTATGTGTGATGGCCAAGATACCTGATCTGAGCCATTACTCTTATCATTAAACAAAAGGATGTATGTCATGAATGATTTGCGGGCCATGATGGGACCCCCTGCACCCCACAAGTAACTCTGCTATTTGGAACGCTGGCACACTGGGTGCTAATGTCAGGGGCTATTACAAATTACCTGAAACTTGTTGTGGGAACTGACTTGATTGTTTTTGTGTGTAGTGTGGTGTGGGCTACAGTAATTAATTTTGGGGTTACTACATCATGGTATAATGTATCTGTGTTAGAAGTAGGCCCTAGGATGCTCGAATTATATAAAAACTTCTGCAGTCACTTATGTGACAAGCGGGTTAATTTTCTGCATGAATTTATATGGCACTTCGATAGGCCACGCGTGAATCCTCTGGCTTTGGTCAAGGGGAAGCTAGTTTTATGGCCCCTGTAAGAGGAGAGCAAAACACAGGCCTGGGTTATTGGTGACCTAAACAGATAACCCTGGATATAAAATGTGTAATGATAACAAGGAAGCCAATCCCCTCTATACTTGGGTTAGAACTGGGGAAAAGTCTTTGGTGTTTTGTGTTATCTGAAAATGTGTCTTGAAAAATAAAGAAGTGTCAGTCTGATTTTGGACACACTAAATAAAGGTGCTGTCGGAGTCTGCTTGTACTAATCAAGGGTACAGGGTGTGTGATTCTTAGATCCTAAGAAAAGGGGTCTGATGGTGCCTGCCTCTTCAGAAATGATGCTGTCATCTGAATTGTCTGCTGGTGCCGAGATTTCCAAGAATCCAAACGGTCATTGTTGGTAGTTAACATGTAGTCTATAGCAGGTGGGCTCTGGGCTTGTATAGCACTTACCAGCTTGTATCGTAACAGCTAATTAATTACTGTGGCCCACACCACACTACACACAAAAACAATCAAGTCAGTCCCCACAACAAGTTTCCGTTGTAATAGCCCCTGACATTAGCACCCAGTGTGCCAGCATTCCAAATAGCAGAGTTACTTGTGGGGTGCAGGGGGGCTCATTATGGCCCCCAAATCGTTCATGACAATGTAGCATTCCGTAACATCCAAAGGATAGCCAAATGCATATCACATTCTAAGAGTTGTGCAATATGATCCACAGAGATTGCAAAATGAGATGCTATAGCTTCAGGAGCTTTGGAAATGTTTGTAGGAGACACCCTAAGACATCTCACCTGGTAGAGAATGTGTTAACACTTTCACTACCAGATGAGCTAGCAATCCATTACAAAGCAATGTCATGCTTAGTTGAGTAAAGGGTCAGTCCCATTTAGAAGCAAATTGATCTAATGATAATGACATGTTTAATTATTATTATTACTAGGGACTTGCCCGTCAAAAATGATGGCAATAAAATTCAAAGCCTGGCAATGCTGTTTGCCACAAAATGCGATGATATGGCCCCTCTAAGCACCTCAGCGCACTATGTGCCTTCGGCGCTCATCACGTGTCTCGCAATGAGTGACTCTTCCCCATCTACTTTACAGGCCCCGCGATGAGTGCCTTTGCCGCTCATTGACGTTTATGCCTAGCTGCACCTTTCCTGCTTTGCAATGATCCTCTTTGGCGCTCATTGCAAGCCTCTCCCCCTGTGTACTTTATATGCCTGTGTAGTTTAGGGGCCTACTGCCTTGGGTTAAGTGTTACTGCCTTGGGTTCAGTGTTTGTGGCTTGAGTTAAATGTTACTGCCTTGTATTAAGTGTTACTGGTTTGCGGTAAGTCTTAGTGCTTAGGGCACGTATTTACATCCTTCAGCCTCATTTTCCATCCTTCGACCTCGTTTTCCATCCTTCGGCCTCATTTTCGTTGTTTTTAAGTTTTTTCGGCAGCCATTTTTTTCTTGCTTCAGCGATTTTTCAATCGTGAAAAAAGGCAAAATATGCCTCAAATTAACTTGCAACCTCACTCACAGGCTCCCTAGCTCTCCCCTGTGCTATGGGAGAGTGTGTAAGTGAATTTGAGTCATATTTGTGTGTTTTTGCATGTTTTTCCAGTTTGGTAGTTCGGCCGTCAGAGTCGTATTTTTATGCTTCAACTGCTCACCTCGCTTTGTGAGGCTCTCAGTGCAATGAGCGTCTTTGGTGCTCATTGCAGCCTAAGACCTGCGTGCCTCAACTGTGAGGCTTACTTCGCAAGGCTTGCAGTGCAATGAGCGCCTTCCGAGCTCATTGCAGCCTAAGTCCCGCGTGCCTCAACTGCTCACCTCAATTTGCAAGGCTCGCAGTTCAATGAGCACCTTAGGCTCTCATTGCAGCCTAAGTTACTCGTGCCTCAGTGGCTCGCCTCGCTTCGCGAGGCTTGCAGTTGTGGCCCTATGGGCCGCAAGTGTGATGACAACTCACAGATTGACAACTATTATATTATTATTATTAACTTTTATTTGTAATGCGCCAACATATTCCGTAGCTCTGTACAGGGCATGAGAAGAAGGAAAAGTACAATGTTAACAAACTGCAGGAAATGAAGGACCCTGTTTTGAGCTTAGAATCTTTGCAGAAAGTGCTTTTTTCCAAAGCATCCTACAAGATTGGAGTGACCTAATGCCAGTGACGTATTTAATGGGATACATCAGGGTTGCCTCTCTCCACTACTCAAGGGAATCAGACCTTATTTTCATATCTTGTCTGAATACCAGTTGTTCAATTGTTTGTATGTAGTGACATTTGTGTACCTCACCCTTCCTCATTCACTGTGTATGTGCATTAGCACATACGCACCTATGATTTTATAATTAGGTATGTAGTAATCCTATGACTGGGATAGAGTAAGGGGAAGAGTGGAGAAGTAACCCAAATCTCAAGGAGGCTAAGGAAGTTTAAAACCTAAATACTTCCCTGCTGGAGAACTACGTCATGTAGCAACAAAGTAAACTAATGGCAATGACATGTTTAATAAATTAGAATATAAATATACTTTTTTCAGCTATGTTACATTACATATACTATCATTCATACCAGTACAGAATTATTTGGCAGAAAAGGGGTTACTGAGTTACCTCCCACCCAAAGTCACACCCCCACCCTTCTATCTGCAGTAACATAACTTCTCACTTTCTTTCTCTGCATCCATATGGTTTCTGCTGCAATGTAAGTACTCATCATTTTTTTATATACAAGAATATATTAGCTAAACAGATATTTAACATGTCTGTGTATAATACAGCATATGTGTATATATTATTTAGTCTTTGAGTAGTGACATTAATCTTGTTTTTTTAACAATTAACAAGTATTTTGAAGAAATGCAACTGCATAACCCATTCCTTTAAAAAATGAATTGCCATCAATGGTGTTATATTAATAATAATATAGCCCATTTAATTGCTTCATGATATTACCCTATATATATAATTGTCACTAGTGAGTTGCTTATGAGACACTGCAGGGCTGCACTTGATAATTGAAAATCTTTGGTTCTGTTACTGGCCTGCAGTATGAATTCTTTGTAAGTACCCACATTTAAAAGGTGGATATAATGACCCTACTACCCATGATTGCCATGTAGAAAAAGACTCAGGGTCATATTCTATTAGCTACTTGCAAATGTCTTGAACTCATAAATTTGGCTTTGGGTGTTTTTTTTATAAATGTTTATATGCATTCTATTGACTTAAGAATTCATTAGTGCCAATAAGTAATATTTGCCAAATATGTAGCAATATTAAGAGTGATTTTAAGTGTGTATAAATTTACGAATTGGGCAATAGAATAGGGCCCTCAGTCAGTACTGTGCTTCTATTACTTTGAATGTGACCACTTGCCCATGGTTATTGGAATAAAGCCAACATAGATTTATTAATGTATGTGTATTGGGAGGGGTGTGTTATAGGACACGTGTTTTCTCCCCCCCCCCCTGCAGCTGGTGTTTTAATTTATCATTCCTGCAGGACAAGTATTAAAGTCACTCTTTACATACATTTTCTTTGTTGTAACATTTTAATTAGGTGAACTTTTTCATTTTTTTGCCTAAAGAGTCTCTTTAAAGCGACACAGAAAGCCCACTGTTTGCATCATTTGTTTAAAAGACTAGGTTTTAAAAATGACAATACTTTTTTTCAACCCGAAACATTAGTTATCTGAATTCTTGGAAACTTGCTGGTATTTGATAAGTACATATTCTAAAGCACACATTCAATGTTTATTCAGGACACATATGTTCTTATTATCCTAGCTTGTCAGCCATAAAAAGGGCAAACTGGTTTGAACATTCAAAATGAGCAATATTTATTGTGTACTCTGTGTAGGAGGCTAGAGTCAAATGCTAATCGAGATAACTTGAAGGAACACTTTGAAAAAAATCATTAGCTTTTTATGGATCTTTAAAGGACACCTGCACAATGAAAAAAAACATATATATGTTTGAAAACTTTGTCTGACTAAAAGCATAATTCAGCAGGAAGAAGATATACAGCTAGTTTTTAATTAACAAATTAAAAGGCATCTGCAGGACCATGGAGGGTTCATAATCCATTAGTAGATGTTGTGTATGTTCAATTTCAGTTGTACCAGTTATCGAACAAAAGGTCTGGTCTTCTGCCTTCCCCTGCCCCCCCCCCCCATCATGAAATTATGTAACAAAAATGGATTCCCGTTCTCATACACAGTCTTCAAAAAAATCAATTCAAATTTGCCCAAAAACTGTTTTATGCCCATAGCTTACAGAGCTGTTAAAATTTTTAGTTTAGTACGTGCTTTTCAATAAATCCTATACAATTATCCGGGTGTACAATTAATTCCTGGTGTTTTCAATATTACGGATGTTTAACCAGTGGTATCAAAAGTAATATATCTATAGGTGGGAGAGAAGGGCAGGTGCCTATGTGCAGCTTTGAATATTAAATATCCACAAAGCTGTCCAGTGGTATCATTGTTATAATAGGTCAGTCATGGGCATCCGGTGACCTGGAGACACATGTGGCCCTTGGAGACTTCCCATGTGACCCTCAGATCTCGGGAGTGGGAGAACATGTCACTTTTTTTTAGTGATATTGCTCCACTGGAAAGGGAGTTGGTGCTCGGGAGCACAGTTTAGATCGGCCAAGCATGGAGGGTAGAGATGGGGCTAGTGAGGATGTCCAGGAAGATAGCTAGCTTACAGATACAAGGGGAAGCAGGGGGAACAGGAGCAGAAGGCAGGCCAATACTGAGTTGGCACACGCCAACAGATTTGCCAGATTGAGTGAAACTGTTGGGGATGTCCATTCAGGAATGGCAATGCCAGATAGAGCTGTTCCGTCTAACAGCCGGGAGAACAGTTCTACTGGAGGAGTGGGAGGGCAGAATAAGCAGAGCAACAGACAGGTTTTGGTGGTAGGGGACTCTATTATTTGACGGGGTAGACAGGGTGATTTGTACCCCAGATCCCAGCAATCAAACAGTTTGCTGTCTCCCGGGTGCTCGGGTTCGGCATGTTGTGGATCTGGTAGATAAATTATTGGGAGGGGCTGGAAAATTATCCAGCGGTCTTGGTACCTATTGGTACCAAGGACAAAGTTAGTAGAAGATGCAGAGTCCTAAATAATGATTTTATAGAATTAGGTAATAGGCTGAAGGCTATGACTTTCAAGGTAGTATTTTCTGTGCCACGTGCTAGCCCAGGGAGACAGATGGAGCTTAGGGAGGTTAATGCATGGCTAAAGATGTGGTGCACTAAGGAGAGGATGGTGTTTTTAGAGCACTGGGCTGACTTCTCACTTGGGTAAAATCTCTATAGCAGGGAGCTTGTGTGCTAGGGGACAGGATGGTAGAACAGCTGGGGGAGTTTTTAAACTAGTAGGTGGGGGGAGGGACTAGATATAAGTAATGGGGTAGAAAGTGTAGAGGGGGTAAGGAACAAATTAACTAGTCATGGGGGAGGAGATGGTGGGAGGGTTAGTATAGTCAATAGGGAGGTATTGCTAAGTAATTCTAAAAGAATATTAGTAGGAATATGCTATAAACCCCCAAATATTATTGAAAGTGAGGAAATACAATTATTGTTACAGATTGGAAATGCAGCTAAGCATGGGCAAGTTCTAATAATGGGAGATTTGAATTACCCTGAAATAAACTGGATAAATGAGACCAGCAGTACAGGTAAAGGGAGCAGGTTCTTGAGTACACTCAAAGATCATTATCTAGCCCAGGTTATACAAGAACCTACTAGAAATGAAGCTATCTTGGATTTAGTTATCACAAATAATATCGATATGGTATCAAATGTTGGAATAGGGCAACCTTTGGGAAACAGTGATCACAACACAGTGTCATTTCAGATTGGATTAAAAAACATAACTGTAAGGGGCCAACAAAAACTCTCATTTTTAAAAGGGCAGATTTTAACGGTCTAAGGGCAGCAATACAAAGTACAGACTGGGACAGAGAACTGATAGGTAAAAACACTGAACATAAATGGACAACGTTAAAATCCTTACTAAATATACATACTTATCTCCATATACCATGTGAAAATAAAAGTAGGAGTAAATCACAACCCATGGGGCTTAATAATGACATGAAGATGAGGAGTTAAAAACAGGCATTTAAATTATACAAACAAGAGGGGACAGAGACTGCTTTACGTGAGTACAAGGAAATCAACAAGCCTTGCAAAAGGGCTATTAGACAGGTTATAATCAAAAATCAAAAGTTAGTTGCAAAAGTAAGACTAACCCTAAAATAGTTTTAAATATATTAGTGGGAAGTAGGCCAGGAAGGAATCTATAGGAACAATACAACGTGAAACAGGCTGTCTGAGAATTAATGACCAGGAAAACCAGATGAGCTAAATAGGTTATTTTCTTCGGTATATACAAGGGAAGTATCAGTGGTTGGGACACTGCAACAAAATGGGGCTACACTACCTTCACCTAATAATTGGCTAACACAGGAATAAATCCAAAAGAGGTTAGAAAAAATAAATCCTCCCGCCTCAACCCCCCATCCTCATCCTCCCTCCTCAACCCCCCATCCTCAACCCCCTCCTCAACCTCAACCCCCCTCCTCAACCCCCCTCCTCAACCTCCCTCCTCAACCTAAACCCCCCTCAACCACCCCTCCTCAACCTAAACCCTCCTCAACCTAAACCCCCCTAAATACCTCTTCCTCTCCCCTCACCTGCTTCTGCTCCGGCCTCCGCTCCTTCACCCGGCGCGCATGTGACGTCACATGCGTGCCGGGTCAAGGAGCAGAGGCTGGAGCAGAAGCAGGTAAGTGACGGGAGAGGGGGAGGTAGTTAGGGGGGGGGGTTAGAATGAGGAGGGGGGTTTAAGTTGAGGAGGGGGGTTGAGGAGGGAGAATGAGGAGGGGGGTTTATAATGAGGAGGGGGGGTTGAGGATGAGGAGGGAAAAAAAACATGGGAGGTTAGAGAGACACAGGGGTAGAGAGACACGGGGGGTTAGAGAGACACAGGGGGGTTAGAGAGACACGGGGGGGGGGGGGTTGTTGAAGGAAATTAAATCAGATCATGATGTATTTTCCCTCCAAAGGGATTTGCATAAATTAGAAAATTAGAGAAATGGGCTACTAAATGGCAGATGAGATTCGAATAAATGTAAAGTTATGCAGTTATAAAGTTATCTGGGAAGGAAAAATAGCCATGCAATTTATAACCTTAATGGAGCAAATCTAGGTGTATCAGATATTGAAAGGGATTTGGGAGTGCTTGTGGACAACCACCTAGGTAACAGTGCGGAATGTCAGGAAGCATCTGCAAAGGCAAATAAAATATTGTCATGTATTAAGAAGGGTATAGAAGCCAGGGAAGCAAATATAATTCTGCCACTATGCAAATCCCTAGTACTCCCTCATTTGGAATATGGAGTACAATTTTGGGCACCACTTCATAAAAATGACATTTTAGAGCTGGAAAAGGTACAGAGGAGGGCAACAAGACAAATAAGGGGAATGGAGGGGCTAAGATATGTAGAAAGACTAACCAAATTAAACTTATTTTCTCTAGAAAAAAGGTTTCTGAGAGGGGATATGATTACCTTATATAAATATATCCAGGGTCAGTATAAATATTTGTCAAGGGAGCTTTTTGTGCCAAGAGGTTGTCAACTGATATCCCTTGAGGTTACCGAAGGAGGTGGTGACAGCGGATTCGATAGATAACTTTAAAAAGGGATTGGATATATTTTTAAATAAAATAGGCATTCAGGGCTATCATGGATAATTAGAGAGGGAGTATTGAACCAGCGAATCCGGTCGCCGGTGTCTGGGGTCAGGAAGGAATATTATATTTTTTCCCCTTTTGAGACAATTGGCAAAGTTTCACTGTTTTTTTTTTCTCTTTGCCTTCCTCTGGATCAATTAACAATTAATCCGCATATTGCAGATCAGAGGAGATCTGAAACATTTAAACTTGATGGACTCAATTAATATGTAACTATGTAACACAGGTTCACAAGTCCCAAGCTTAGTGCAGCACGTTGCCTGAAGATGCAGTACAGTACATTAAAATATATATATATATGCATAGAAATGTCTATGTACAGTGACATTTCTTCTGTAAATGTATGTGACACTTTTTGACCTACCATATATATACATAAACACACATAAACTGATGATTTCAGATATAGAAAGGGGAAAGAAGGATTTGTAAGTGGGGCGTTTAGGGCACACAAATAAGCATAAAACCTAAATGCTCCCATGAGTATATTATTCTTTTTTGTCCCACATCTATTATCCATCAATTTAGGGTTACCTCTCTCCCACATTTGCCAAGTGTATAACAAAAGAGTTAACACATTGTGTAGTCCTTTAAATCATCCAATTAAAATAGACTGCCTAATGCTATCATATGTTCCTTTACTTTTATACATTTATATTAAATAAGTGGATGAGTTGGGTGCTGATTTGTCTATATAAATATGAGTTCAGATTTCCTAAGCTCTCACTGTACTGCCACCATTGTCAGTTTTTTGTACAGTAAATATACCTTTCCAAGGAAGTCATACTTCAAAGCTGTGCCATTTTTCTTAGAACAGTCCTGTTTTGTTGAATGTCATGGAAGACAGCCAGTGTATTGTTTGTGTATTGTAGTTAACAGTGAGATAAAAAAAACTGCAACACATTATTTAAAAACATATATTTTTTCATTAAAATATTCTGTGCATTATTTCATTTTTTTTACTTTTTTATTTGTATTGTTTTTATTGAAGAAAACAGGGTTATAACAGTATTACATGAACATTACAGGTAAAACATAACCAGTGCAGACATAACATTTGAAGAATGTTGAGTTACACTTACTGTATATACTCGATTATAAGCCGAGTTTTTCAGCCCTTTTTTTAAGGCTGAAAACGTCCTCCTCGGCTTATACTCGAGTCACCCGTGTCTCTCCACCCCCGTGTCTCTCTCCCCCCCGTGTCTCTCCACCCGTGTGTCTCTCTTTCCCCCTGTGTCTCTCCACCTCCATGTCTCTCCCCCCCCCCCCCCCGTGTCTCTCCACCCCGGTGGCTCTCTTTCCCTCCAGTGACTCTCCACCCTTGTGGAGGGAGGGGGGGAGAGACACAGGGGAGGGAGAGGGGGGAAGATACACAGGGGAGAGAGAGGGGGGACACAAGAAAGGGCACAGAGGGGACACAGAGGCCACGCAAGAGGGGGACACAGGGGGGCAGCACATTTCTCAGCCTCAGCTTATACTCGAGTCACTACGTTTTCCCAGTATTTTGTGATAAAATAGGTGCCTCGGCTTATACTCGGGTCGGCTTATACTCTAGTATATACGGGTATTTCTATTTAACTCTTTTTTTTATTACAGCATTTTTAACATTTATGTACGTCTTAAGTGCCGTTGTAGTAAGAGATAGAATGTAGCAGGAAACAGAAAGGATAGATAAAGGGGAAGGGGAGAAAAGGGGTGGAGTATATTGTAGTGGGTTCACTGGAGGTTCTATTTGTCTTGAACTTCTTTATAGAGAGCCTATATGGGAAGGCCTAATAAAGCTTCTTCTGTTCTTTTGGGGATGCTGTGACCCCACAGTCTCTCTAATATATTATATTAGCGACTTGCCCATCAAAAAATGACGGCAATAGGATTTTAAGGCAGGTAATGTTGTTTGTTTGCGACATTAATTTTGTTGGTGTTCCAAGATCCTTCGGTGCTTTTTGCGAGCCTCGCGGTGAGCGCCTTTGCCGCTTATCACGTGGCTCGCAATGATCACCTTCGCCACTCATTGCGAGGCTGTTGGTTGTTTGTGTGCTATGAGCAGCGTTGGCGGGTTTTTTTTGTATGCGAATTAAATAATTAATGAAATAATAAATTAATATACTTTACCTATTGTGAAGTAATATATGCAGGAAGCATTGTGTTGAAGAGCTGGCAATCTGTTTTCATGTTGCTGCAGCATCAGTGCTGTGGAGCTGCTGTGTAAGCGTCATGAATGTGTGCAGCTTGTAGTGTAATAGTGTGCATGCTCGAGCAAAATCCGTTAGGGTAGCTGTGTACTTCCGCATTGTGTAAGTTAGTGTTGTAAAAGGGCACCTAATGTGTGTGGTACGCGGCTGTGGCTGATTTTGCGTCCTTGTTCTTGGACCTCGTCCGGCTTTTTAGAAAATCTGTATGTGTTTGGTGGTGTTTTGCGTGTAGCCTTGTTTTCGTTTTTTTCGGCTGCCATTTTTTCTCTTGCTTAGGGGATTTTCGGGTGTCTAAACTCTTGTATTTCGACTTAAATTGAGGTGGTCCTCGGTGCCCCCCCTTGCTTTGTGTTTGTTGTGTGTATTTATTGTGTTTTTAATGTTTCCATGTGTGCGTGTTTCGGGCGCTTAGTTCGTATTTTTGCAAGCTCGTAATGTTTTTTTTCTAGGTCCCGCGGCTCGTATTTGTGGATGGTAAGTCTGTAAATTTTGCGGTTGACGTGGGAGCCTCCACCTCTGCAAATGTGGACCCTTTCTTTGCGAGGGTCCGCATTTGTGGGCCTAAAGTCTGCAGTTGCTGGCAAGGAGCGCCTTTGGCGCTCCTTGCCAGCAACTTCGGCCCTCGCTTCGCAAGGGCTACGCGAGCCTGCAGCGTTAGCAACAACCCGCATGCTCACAACTATATATGTGAAGTCTCTAACCATATATGGGCAATCTTTGGACAGTGACAGAGGACATGTTTTAGGGTGCCTGGGGAATCACATCCTCTGAAGCAGTTGCCATCTAGGGATGGATCAGAAAGTTTTAGCCTGGCTGGAGTCAGGTATCACCTCATGATGGTCTTGTGTGAGTTTTCTCTAAGGATTGTGTTGAAGGAGGAGCTTGTAGCCTGTTTATGTATTTTGTTCCAATGCACGTCGGTCAGGGTGATGGCAAGATTCGATTCCTGTGAATATTAATGGTGAAGTTTAGATGGTGTGGTCTGGTCTAAGAGATAATTGTATGTAATAGATATATTTTTATTGCCATTGAGATTATGCAGCATTTTTCAAAGGGGGTTTTCCTGGCTGAGGTATTAAGTTTAAGTACCTTGGTAATATTAGCATTTACTTGAGATAGGTTAAGCCATTCCTTTGATGGTTAATGGTGTTGGTCTCTGAAGGCCTTGTGGGACCACTGCTGATTTCCCCTTAAAAGATCAGCAACTATAGTATATTTTTTGTCTATCCACCATTTTAATTGTAAGAGTATATTAATTGGTGGATTATTTTGGTTATTTTGAGCCAGTCTGGTAGCTTTATAGTATTTTAGTAAGTCTGGACTGGCTAACCCCCCCCCCCCCACTTATTTTTGGGTGCCATCATTGCTGTTTTATTTATCCTTGGCTTTTTGCGATCCCAGACAAAGCAGCAGATTGCCCTCTGAAGAACCTGAATGTCATTTGTATGGACTGCTATTGGAATAGGGCAGAAGAGACACAAAAGCCTAGCCACAAAATGTTATAGGAAGACCACGTGTTTATGTAATTTAGTCGTTTTTTTTATAAGTGTGGGATAATTTGCATTGTATGTTAGGCCAGATTGTCTGGGGATGTAAATTCCCAAATATGGACCCATTTAAAGGAAACGTTTCCTGATAGTTGAGATTCCAGATGCTTCGGTAAGGAGACATTTAGAGCTTCACTTTTGCTAGGATTTATTTTTAAACCAAAAATGGTGCCAAAAAGCCCAAGAGTATTAAATAAGTTAGAGAGACTTGTCAATAGTTCGTTTTTTTTAAACTTTTGATTAGATCTTGTTCTCACATAGAGCTTGTTTCAGAGTGTATATCTGGTGGTACAGCGCCAATTACTCCATGGGGTGCAATTAGCAATTTTATGCTATGACTAATATAAGGTGTCTTTTATCATTTAGTACTAGCAGTATGATTTTGATGGGTTTTTTTTAAAACAGAGACATGACAACGATATTGCTGTTGATAATCAAGAGATCTTATCAATTTTACCACAAATTACACAAATGATAACATATCTGCTATAACAGATCTTATATGAAAACCAAGGCGAGCAAGCATTGCCATCTTCTGCATTTTGTGTCCCTGGAAGGTTTTTGCAAATATTGACAATTATGGGATATTTTTCAATTCACTGCAAAAACTTATGTTACTTCTGATTTATAAAATGTATATCCACTAAACTATACATTTATTTTAGCACACTACACATTGTAGCACTACATGGGTGGATTTAAAGGGACATTAAATGTTTCTGGATTTCACTGGGAATATAATATATCTCTTTACCTTTGTGTATTTTATTTTAAAAGCTCTGTTTTTGTCTGCCTACAATCTTACAAATACTTCCTAACTGGTTTCTCGCCTCTACTGCTCATGAAGACAATGTACTTTTAAGTGTACTGTGCAGTGTTTCATAGTAACCAAACAGTGGTAACATTCTACAGCACGCTAATTGAGTCACAGACAGGCTAATCTGTACTGTACACTGTATATTCATGAGCTGCAAGAGCGACAGAGGGCAAACCCAAACAGGTGCAAATTGTATGTTTTTAGGCAGAAAAAAATGAGTTTAGAAGCACTTCTTGATAAAATAAACTACATAAAAGTAAATAGATTCTCAAGTATATTATATTCCTAGTGAAATCCAGAAACCTTCCATGTCCCTTTAAGTCTGATGTTGATGTAGGACCCTACACATTTGTGTGCTCCTACATGCCCCAGTTCCCACTCCTCCTTTCCCCTTGTTCTATCTTTGTCCAGATTCCCACACATAAACAGGGCTAAATTTACCATTAGGGCAGAGTAGGCAGGTGCCCAGGGGTGCCTACTAATAACAGATACCAAGGGCCTCATTCAATTGTGATTTAACCATTAGAATAGGGTTCTAAATAAGCACATAGCATATTTTTTTAAAGAAGTTTTTAGTTAGTGAAAACCTTGCTTTTGGATAGATATTTACTAACTAAAAACGTATTTAATAAAATATGTTATGTGCTTATTTAGAACTCTATTCAATTGGCCAAATTGCAATTGAATGAGGGCCCAAGTCTTTGCACTTAAAATGTGTTTAAATCAGACTGCTTCGGTGGAGTTAATACCAAAATGTATCTCTAACTGACTGAACTGTGCGGCCAGTCTATGCACTTCCTCTCTTTTCTGCAAAAGAAACACAAATAACAGAATTATAAAGTGGGCATAGATTTGAGATTTTTCATGTTAAACAGTGACATTGTAAGAATGAGAACAGTGAGAAATGTAATAAAGGACATTTGGAATAGCCACCAATAATATTGGTAAGATATTTACAATATAAGTGTCCTTAAAGGGATGTTGAAAGCATTTTTTGGGGGAAATAGGGAATTTGATAATGTATCACTATGTGCTTTCTTTTTTTTCAAATTATAGATTTTAATTATTCTCTCAAA
The DNA here is from genome assembly GCA_027410445.1 of Discoglossus pictus. NCBI lineage: Eukaryota > Metazoa > Chordata > Amphibia > Anura > Alytidae > Discoglossus > Discoglossus pictus. Next base: position 265,841,337 of record CM050163.1, on the reverse strand, counting down.
GCAGAAGAAAAATGATTGAGATGTTTTACTGATCGAGAGGCTTGCCACAGTCAGCCAATGAGCATTAACATACATATATGAGTCATACTTGTCTGCTAATTAAATCTACAGACATGCATATGTTCTGTGCATTTCCTGTCAATTTCAATGAAGTTTAAACAGGCTTTACTTAATAATTTTTTCCAAGCAGAATACAACTTTGGTAATGTTAAAGGCATGTTCTTTTAAATGCGAAAAAAAATAATAATAATTGTGTTGCATGTTCCTTTAACTTTATCTTTATCTCTACTAGTACAAAGAGTAAATTAGGAATATGGCAATATCTCACCATGAATAAGTCCTTTAGTGGGTGAAACTTGGCAGTTTTATAAAAAAAATGTGGATGTATGGAGCATTTTACAAACAATAAGTGTGTGTAACTGTAAAATTTAGATTATATTTCATACAGAACAGTGATAAAAGTACATAATTCAAGAATTTAAATGATGTGGTCATTTGGCTATTCAGCCACCTAGAATTGTGAAGTATTATACTGTAACTTCCTAATATAATTTATGTAAGTGATAGGGCATTGTTTTAGTTTGGGAAAGTTTACTATACTTCATTAAGTAAAGCATAGCAGAACATGTATATGCATGTTTAAGATATACATATAGATATATTTAAATATATATGGATGTATGTATGTGTATATATAAATACATATAGAAGTAAGTGTATGTGTGATTATGTATGTATACAGAATATCAGAAGGTGTCAGGTACATTTACAGACAGGGACGTCACTGGCATGATGTGGCACTGGCAACATGAAACCATCTAGGCAAAAATATGCCACTGGACCACATCAAAGTTACAGTTGTTACAATACTTAAAATTTAAATAGCCAAGGTTTCAATGCATTATAATTATTAGAAAAAAGTAATCCAAAGTTGGACATTTTACACTGAAAATGTAAATTTCCTAACTGTTACTTTGTTGCTTTATGCTGATTGATATGGCCCAGCTCATATTAGAGCCAGTCACTCATACTCTTGGTAAGTGGTGCAGTACCAATAAGAGGCTGACTGAGAAAGGATCATCATTAGGACTGATTATAGCTAAGAACATGGGTGTGTTTCATCCTAAGTCCACAAAGTCCAGGCCTAGGGCAGCACATTTCCTGGAGTAGGCTGTATGGTATAGACGATGCAATGCCATGGAATATGCACAGAAACATCCATATGCATAGAATATTCTGTCTGTAATCCTGTAAGTGTACCAGGCACATTCTGACTTACTGTATACTTACATTATAAAAGCATTATGTTCATATAAAACCTATCCTCTGTGTGATATATGCACAAGGCAGAGACTCTCCACTTCCTATGTATTCTTTTGAGAGTCCTTTTCAAATCTTTTCACTCTTTTAATTACATGGATCTGGAGTTCCTACATCAAAAGTGACAATCTTTAGTCTGAACATTAAAATGAACATTTAAAATTAACATTTTGCATATTATATTCCTCTGTTTAACACATTTTGGGAAATATCTACTAACTACCATTTATTTCCTATGAAGAAATTTGCAATTGCAGCATCTTTTTAATCCTTCAACCCCCCCCGTGTTTCTGTGATGGTACAATGACTCTTAACGGCTAATAAATCTCTGAACTCTGATACTCTGATATCATAAATTGACTGATCTTTTTTTCACTTATAATATATTTAAAAGGTCAGACCTGCTGAAAATTATATCACAAGTGAAAAATGATAAAGGCAACTTAGCTTTGTCAGCATTATTTTCTAATTGACCCTTGTGGATTTTATGGCACTATGCCAGCTAGGAACTAAAACTTATCATTTTTGGCTTTTTCTTTAAAATTAATCCAAGGGTACAATATGTGATTGATAACATTAAATTACAATTCTTATTTATTTTACATCCGCTTATATAAGTACAAGTACTAAAGGGAATGATGCTTTTTAACGTTTTAACCTTGAATTAACAAAGTATCTTAGTTGATTTGTATAAGTAATTCCTTGATGTTGAAAATAGCATATTAAATAGTAACAAAAACAAGTGACTTTGTTATAATTTCAATATATATGTAAGAACTGTTTACAAGTGGATTTACCTTAAAAAGTAAAGGCTGATAACTGCAGAGTGCACTAATTGTGCCCAGGTGAGAGGGGTGTGGCTTGACTGTTATACTTGTATAAAAGGTTTGTGAGCTGGTTTGGGGTCTGTTTACAAGTGGATTTACCTTACAAGTAAAGGCTGATAAACTGCAGAGTGCACTAAGTGTGCCCAGGTGAGAGGGGTGTGGCTTGACTGTTAAACTAGGATAAAGGATTTGTGAGCTGGTTTGGGGCCTGTTTACAAGTGGATTTACCTTACAAGTAAAGGCTAATAAATTGCAGAGTGCACTAATTGTTCCCATGCGAGAAGGCAGAAGTTAATAGAAACCGGAGAAGGGGAACTTGTGAGCTTGCAAACATTTTCAGTATCAAGTGCAATTCTAGTAAAAGCCTAGGAGTTTAAATAAAAGGAGGGCCTTCAAAGAAAAGGGAGGGCAGATTTATAGTGCAAAGGAGGAAAACTTTATATAAATATATAATAATATATTCTTTATTTTTCCCACTGAAATTTCGTAGACAATAATAATAATTATGAGTCAGTCCAGTGGCAACCTTATTCAGTGTACATCCTGTCATATGTATGCAATACTGGAACAGATGATCCAGGGTCCATACCTCTGTGAGAGGTGTGAGCATGTTGCCTCTCTGGAAGCTCAAATTGGAGATCTGGAGAGGAGAATTGCAGCACTTAGTGATATTGCTCCACTGGAAAGGGGGTTGGTGCTCACTGAGCACAGTTTAGCTGGGCCTAGCATGGAGGGTGGAGCTGGGGCTAGTGAGGATGTCCAGGGAGGCAGCTGGGTTACAGTTACAAGGGGAAGCAGGGGGAACAGGAGGAGGCAGGCCAGTTCTGAGTTGGCAAACAACAACAGATTTGCCAGATTGAGTGAAACTGTTGGCGATGTCCATTCAGGAATGGCAATGCCAGATAGAGCTGTTCCCTCTAACAGCCGGGCGAACAGCTCTACTGGAGAAGAGGGAGGGCAGAATAGGCAGAACAGACAGGTTTTGGTTGTAGGGGACTCTATTATTAGGAAGGTAGACAGGGTGATTTGTCACCCAGATCCCAGCAATCGAACAGTTTGCTGTCTCCCGGGTGCTCGGGTTCGTCATGTTGTGGATCGGGTAGACAAATTATTGGGAGGGGCTGGAAATGAACCGGCGGTCTTGGTACATATTGGTACCAATGACAAAGTTAGTGGAAGATGGAGTGTCGTAAAGAATGATTTTAGAGAACTAGGTAATAAGCTGAAGGCAAGGACCTCCAAGGTAGTATTTTCTGAGATACTACCAGTGCCACGTGCTAGCCCAGGGAGGCAGAAGGAGATTAGGGAGGTTAATGCGTGGCTAAAGATGTGGTGCACTAAGGAGGGGTTTGGCTTTTTAGAGCACTGGGCTGACTTCTCACTTCGGTACAATCTCTACAGTAGAGATGGATTGCACCTTAATGATGAGGGAGCTTTTTTCCTAGGGGATAGGATGGTAGAAAGGCTGGAGGAGTTTTTAAACTAGTAGGTGGGGGGGAGGGACTAGATATAAGTAATGGGGTAGAAAGTGTAGAGGGTATAAGGGATGAATTAACAACTCATATGGGAGGAGATGGGGGAGGGGTAGTATAGTCAATAGGGAGGTAGTACTAAGTAATTCAAGTACAGTGGCAGGCTACAGACTCATAACATAAGGTGTATGCTTGCTAATGCCAGAAGCTTGCCAGGAAAAATGGGAGAGTTAGAATTATTAGCAATTAATGAAAAATGGGATTTAATAGGCATTACCGAAACGTGGTGGGATGAATCTCATGACTGGACTGTTAATCTGGATGGTTATAACCTATTTAGGAAAGGTAGAGGCAATGGTAGACGAGGAGGAGGGATTTGTCTGTATGTTAAGCCTGAATTTAAGGCTATAGTCAGAGAAGATATTTATGGTGGACCTAGTGATAAAGTTGAATGTTTGTGGGTAGAGTTAAATAGCGGAGCAGCAAATTCCAAAAGAATATTAGTAGGAGTATGCTATAAACCCCCAAATATAGCTGAAAGTGAGGAAATACAATTATTGTTACAGATTGGAAATGCAGCTAAGCAGGGGCAAGTTCTAATAATGGGAGATTTTAATTACCCTGAAATAAACTGGATAAATGAGACCAGCAGTTCAGCTAAGGGGAGCAGGTTCTTGAGTACACTCAGGGATCATTTTCTGGCCCAGGTTATACAGGAGCCTACTAGAAATGAAGCGATCTTAGATTTACTCATTACAAATAATATTGATATTGTATCAAATGTTGAAATAGGGCAACCTTTGGGAAACAGTGATCACAACACAGTCTCATTTGAGATTGAATTAAAAAAACAACATTTTAAGGGGCCAACAAAAACTCTTAATTTTAAAAGGGCAGATTTTAATGGTCTAAGGGCAGCAATACAAAGTATAGACTGGGACAAAGAACTGATAGGTAAAAACACTGAACATAAATGGACAACATTTAAATCCTTACTAAATATACATACACATCGGCATATACCGTGTGGGAATAAAAGTAAAAGGAGTAAATCACAACCCATGTGGCTTAACAATGATTTAAAGATCAAGATACGGAGTAAAAAACAGGCATTTAAATTATACAAACAAGAGGGGACAGAGACTGCTTTACGGGAATACAAGGAAATCAACAAGGCTTGCAAAAGCGCGATTAGACTGGCTAAAATAGAAAATGAAAAATTAATTGCAAAAGAGAGTAAGACTAACCCTAAAATATTTTTTAAGTATATTAATGGGAAGAAGGCGAGGAAGGAAGCTATAGGAACATTACAATGTGAAACAGGCTGTCTGAAAATTAGTGACCAGGAAAAGGCAGATGAGCTAAATAGGTTCTTTTCTTCGGTATACACAAGGGAGGTACCAGTGGTTGGGACACTGCGACATAATGGGGCTACACTACCTTTGCCAAATAATTGGTTAATACAGGAAGTAATCCAAAAGAGGTTGGAAAAAATAAATGTTAATAAAGCCCCGGGTCCTGATGGAATACATCCAAGGGTACTAAGGGAACTGGGTTCTGTAATAGCCAAACCATTATATTTAATTTTTCAAGATTCACTCAACACAGGGTCTCTACCAGATGACTGGAGAAAAGCTGATGTGATACCTATATTTAAAAAGGGAGCAAGAGCAAATCCGGGGAATTATAGACCAGTGAGCCTCACTTCTGTAGTGGGGAAGCTTTTAGAAGGGTTAATAAGGGATAATATACAAGAATATGTCTATTTGAACAGGATTATAAGTAGGAGTCAACATGGGTTTATGAGGGATAGGTCATGTCAAACGAATCTAATTAGTTTCTATGAGGAGGTTAGTAGGAACCTGGATCAAGGCAACTCAGTGGATGTAGTCTTCTTGGATTTTGCAAAGGCTTTTAATACAGTGCCACATGGGAGACTATTGGGCAAACTAAGGGATACAGGAATTGCAGTAAATATCTGCTCATGGATTGAGAGCTGGCTAAAAGACAGGAAGCAAAGGGTTGTTGTAAATGGAACATACTCCGATTGGACTAATGTGGTAAGTGGGGTTCCTCAGGGTTCAGTATTAGGTCCTCTCCTTTTTAACATATTTATTAATGACTTAGAGGTAGGATTGGAGTGTGGGGTCTCCATTTTCACTGATGACACAAAGTTGTGCAAGGTAATTAAATCAGAAAATGATGTGCTTTCCCTCCAAGGGGATTTACATAAAATTGAGTAATGGGCATCTAAATGGCAGATGAGATTTAATATGAATAAATGTAAGGTTATGCATCTGGAAAGGAAAAATAGCCATGCAATTTATAATCTTAATGGAGCAAATCTAGGTGTATCAGATATTGAAAGGGATTTGGGAGTGCTTGTGGACAACCACCTAGGTAACAGTGCTCAAAGCCAAGCAGCAGCTGCAAAGGCAAATAAAATATTAGCATGTATTAAGAAAGGTATAGAAGCCAGGGAAGCAAATATAATTCTGCCACTATACAAATCTCTAGTACGCCCTCATTTGGAATATGGAGTACAATTTTTGGCACCACTTCATAAAAAGGACATTTTAGAGCTGGAAAAGGTACAGAGAAGGGCAACCAAACTAATAAGGGGAATGGAGGGGCTAAGTTATGAAGAAAGACTAACCAAATTAAACTTATTTTCTCTAGAAAAAAGGCGTCTAAGAGGAGATATGATTACCTTATATAAATACATCCAGGGTCAGTATAAAGATTTGTCGCCAAGAGGTTTTCAACTGACAAGAGGACATCCCTTGAGGTTAGAAGTAAAAAGATTCCACCTCAAAGAAAGAAAAGGGTTCTTCACAGTAAGGGTCTTTAATCTGTGGAATTCTCTGCCAGAGGAGGTGGTGACAGCGGATTCGATAGATAACTTTAAAAGGGGACTAGATTTATTTCTAATTAAAAAGGGTATTCAGGGTTATCATGGATAATTAGAGAGACAGTAATGATCCAAATTTTTAACATTTCCCCTTTAGACAATTGGATAAGTCTCGCTTGTTTTTTTTTTTTTTTTTTTCTATTTGCCTTCCTCTGGACTAATTAATAATAATAAAAAAAACAAAAAAACATTAAATAATTGATTAATAATTAATTAACTAATGAATTAATAGTTAATCCGCATATTGCAGATCAAAGGAGATCTTAAAAGGTTGAACTTGATGGACTTAAAGTCTTTTTTCAACCTTAAATACTATATAACTATGTAACTATGTAAAAGGCACCTATTTTAAAAATTCAAAAAGTATTTCAACATGTTTTGAGGAGTATTTCAAAGTGGTGTGCTTCAAGTTGTACTGAATTAACTGGCCTTTTAATATATATTTTTTTGCACATAATGCCTTGGTGACTAATATTTTTATTCTGTATATTTGTGTGAACATTATTCCATACATTTTATTCTTGTTGATTATGGAGCATGACCACAAATCAAACAGACACCACTCCTTATTAATTTTTACAATACATTTCTCTGCATTTGTTTATCTCACATTTTTATTTTCATGATGCACCTCCTCTCTGCTCTCTTATGTGGCAATATGAATATGATTGCACAAAATATTACTGGTATTGTGTTTTCCATTAGATGGTATTACGACATTAAAATCTCCTATATGTTGGATTTTTTAATAAATGTAATAATAATAATTTCTCCACTTTCAACATCCCCTATAAATGTTTGTAACTCATTTCCTGTTAGTACAATGGCAGGAAACTAGATACAAGTGTAGGCCGCATGTTATACACAATCATTTGTTGTGCTCCTACACAATGATTAATGATCAATATCAGTTGTTACATTTTTGAGGAGAGGCACTGGGACAGGATGTTGCCTCAGGCTGCTTGTTCCTTAGCAGAAAACTATCATAATCATCATGGTGCAATATTTGGACTCCATGAAAAAGGCTTACGATGTCTCACAGAAATTTATTATTAGATCAGAGAGGTTGATAATTACTTAAAAAAGGTGATCTGATCTCCAATGGGGTGGTCTGACCATTTGATTATCTGTCTGAGAGGTTGCAAGGATACCCCCTCCCCCCAAATTAGTATGAACCAGCGCCCTTGATGCCCCTGCTCCCCCATGGCATGGAATCCTTCTCTCATTTTTGGGGAGAAAACTAATATTCTGTCTTCAGTGTCAGTTTTACGATACACAAATCTGCCTCCCATCTGTGACATCAAGTGTCACCAGTGGCAACTCTGCCATCTTCTGCCTTCCTAATAGTCAACATATCCAAAGCTTTCTAAACCTTCATCTGTGAAACATTGCCAGAATCAAGTTGCTCTGTTTCAGAACTTCTAGTGTATGTTTGCAACATTATGAATTTATTGTGAGAGAAGCAATGTGACAATCAAGATTTCCGTCTATCAGCTGGTTGCCAAAGAATCAGTGTAAATGTAGCATATTGTGTTACTTTATTCATATATAATTTTAGTCAGAAGCACTGCTTTGATGTCCTTGTCAACCTCACTTGACCAGGAGACGAGTGCACATGCATGCTCTTGTTGGAATCTGAGCTGTTTTTTATGCCACATAGCCAAGTGCAGAAATCTCTATGAGAATGTGTTATCTTGACAACATCCCCGCTTCACCCCAGGGAATGATAACTTAGAGGACATAACGGAAGCAGTGTTATGATAAAAAACCCTAAATGTTTTAAAGAATTTAATAAAGTTCAGGAGGGAAGAATAAGAGGATACAAGAGATCATGATTTGAAGGTGGAAGACTTAGGGGTAATGGCCTAGCTTTCCATGTCTTTATAGCAGTAAAGATCAGTAAAAAGATGATATACTGTGAGAAAGCCTACACTTAAATCTGCTGCATCCCCCTGTGATATTTAGGCTGAACCTACTCTTATCCTTTCTGGGCTGTAGCAGTAAGTGGAGGAAACTTCGATTAAAGCTGTGCAGTAAAAAAAATTGTTGTTTCTTAATCACAGTAACGTAATACTGATAAATACACCTTAAACTTTATGAACACTGGACCATTACATTGATCTTAAAGGCTGCCATTTTCTTCTCCAATCACCGGGGCCACATCACAGTAGCATCTAGAAATATATCCAATGCTCTCATTTGCTAATAGAAACTGATGCAAACCCTCCAAAGAATGTAGAGTTCAGTGCACACACCTACTCATCTATTATTAAATAGGTTTGTGGCCAAACACGTTTCCATAGCTCCTAGGAAAAGATCAGTGTATTTGAATGGTACACAGATTGTATGTTTTTCCGTGAGATGTGATAAAAACACTCAGGTCACCACCCTTATTGACTGTCATTTCTTGGGATTTTACACAGATGGAGTATTTTGTGCTCACTGACACATTTGTTTGTATTCATCACATGTGAAAATATGTTGTTCCATCACTGGTCTGCTGCCTCTTCTGTAAACCTTTAGTAGAAGGAAATGAGTACCAAACTTGGATTGTCTTAAAGTCTTCCTCACAACTTTATTTCATTGACTGCTCTGGTTAGGGGAGGTGCAGACCTTTTCCTGTGTAGACTTTTGTGTCTCTTTACCGTCTGTTCATTCATTTTTTTGTAAAGACACACATTTGGGAGTTCCTGAAGCATGCTTCAGGAGCCCAATATTTTTCTTACACATTTAATCAACAACAATGCAGCATCCACAGGATTGTTCTTTTGATCATGTACTACTGGTGTGAGTGCCTATTTCATCCTACTTCGCAATAGAAAAGGATCAATGATTACAAATCACTTTTATTTGTGTTTTTGGGGAATTTCCATTTCAAATAATTATTTAAAACTACGTATTAACCTGGGAAAGCCTGATGTTTCCTTTTATGGCTTACAGACAACAGATCATGAGTATCTACTTTATGAGCGTCTTCAAATAAGCAGTGTAGATTTTGATTTACATTTGACTGAAATGTAATAGTTTTCTTAACCAGAATCTGCATGTGTGTCACATGTTACAGCAATATTGGTGGACATGTCAGTCGACATTGTTTACATCTATCCACACAATATGCAATTCATTATTAAAAAAATCTCTAGGCCCAATACTTTTAGGTAGATAGTGTAAAAATAGTTAAGTACATACATTCTTAATAAAAAAAAGACATTTCAAGAAGCAAACACAATTAAACTCAGCCCTATTACAAAATATTTACTTCTGTGTCTGACAATTAGTTGATGCTGCCAGTTGTATGTAGTCATGCAGCATCTGGTGGAAAGAAGGAGAGTTGTTTCCATCAAATAAGCATTAAGCAGCAGTTTCTGTTTAAAATATGTTGGTTTATATGGTTTTATGCAATTTACTCATTTATATGGTTAATAAAAAAGGGCAATGATCTTTAATATTCCCATACCAATTACGTTTCTGTGTGCGCTTTCTGAGGGTTTATCCATTTTTTATAATTAATGTCTGTTTCTGGTATTTTTATAAACCAAAAATAAAAACCTAGTTTTGGTTGGATTTAATTAGGAATTTCTTCCTTGGACTCTTTGTAAATATTATTCAGTCTCATATTCAGTCTCATATTCAGCTTAGAGCAAATGAGGGAATTTTGCAGTATTATAATCTCTGACCTAATACAGACTCAACCAGTCCACTTGCCCTGAGTGAAAAACCTCAAATCAGACCACACCATAAACTACCACAGACCATAAACCAAATGGAAACAGAGTTTGGGGAGGATTACAGCCACAGCTTTATTAACCTAATTAAAAACACTGCATAATAAACTAAATAATAAATAATAAAATACTAATAACAATTACTTCTAAATTGAAGCACATGCCAGTCAGCCTTTGGGCATCTTTACCTTGCTATTTGCCCAGACTGCCAGGAACTGCATCTCCTTCAAGCCCAGAATGCCTAACCATATTCCTAAGTAATATTAACATATTAAACAAGTAATACTGAGCTAGGTAGAAACTAATTTTAGCCTTACTAGCCCCTTAGTATACAAAACACATGGAATCGTATATTAAAAAGGTACTGTTGTTTGAAGCTTCTCAGAAGATCTTCATTCAAAAAGAGAAAGAATGGATCTGTGGTGTAGAAACTCATCCTCCATAACGCAGCCACGTACCTTTAAAAAGAGTGAAAGTGCTCCTCTATTAAACTGCTGGTTCATTTTTATCACAATAATGCAGACAAGCTTTCATATTATAAAAATAAGATTCTTTAAACTTTTTTGGAAAATCCTAATTGTTTAAGACTCAATTTGTATCAGAATCCATTTTGTGGTAGTTACATTACTTCCACAGAGCTGGATCATGAGTGTGTCTTTTGGCTATCATTGGAGGGAGGGATGCGGAATGTGGGAACAATGAACATTGAAATTGAAACCACATCTCTCCCCCCTCACAGGTCCAGAAGCAGATTCCTTGCTTCATGAAATGCAACCATATCTCTCTAGAAATATAAATGCCCCTCTAGCTCACAAAGCTGGTTTTATTTTAAAGAACATTAAAAACTATCTATACATTATACTAGCACTTTGCCTTTACAGTTAATTGTTCCTGATGTAATCAGCATTGGTTTTGAGGCTTGTTTATAATAATACTAGTAATTTGTCCTTCACAAATGACCGTAAACACATACACATATATACACATATATGATCTGTTCTGTCTCTCTCTCTCTCTCTACAACCTCACTCTCTCTCTCTGAGCGCTCCCTCTCCCTCTGTCTGAGCGCTCTCTCTCTCTGTGCACTCCCTCCCTCTCTCTGTGCGCCCTCTCTCTGTGCACCCTCTCCCTCTCTCTGCGTGCTCTCTCCCTCTCTCTGTGCGATCCCCTCTCTCTGTCTCTATGCCCTCTCTCTCACTGTGCCCTATCTCTCTCTCCATCTTTTTCTCTCTCCCTCCTTCCGTCTCTCTCTCTTTCTCTCCTTTTCTCCCTTCCTTTCTCCCCCTCCTTCTTCTCTCTCCCCCCCTCCTTCTCTCTTTCCCCTCCCCTGCTTCTCTCCCCCCCATGTCTCTCTCCGACCCTTTCCCCTTTTTATCTCCCCATCATGTCTCTCTCTCTCCCCATGTCTCTCTCCCACCTTCTCCCCTGTCTCTCTCCCCCATGTCTCTTTCTCCCCCCTCCCCTGTCTCTCCCCCATGTTTCTTTCCCACCCTCTCCGCTGTCTCACCGCCTTCCCCGTCTCTCTCCCCTCTCTCTCCCCCTTGTGTCTCCCCCCCCCCCCCCCCCCATGTTTTTCTCCCAACCATTTCCAGGATTGGGAAACTGTTAAATTTCCCCAAGCCCAAAATAGTTTTGCCTTGAAAGTCTTGCGGAATTCGCAATTAGCGCCAAAGGCCTATGACCTTTGGCGTTCACGTCTGGCCTCGCATTTAGCGCATGCCTTTGGCACATTTCTTTGGTGATCATTGTGCATGCACAAGCCCAGAACTTTTAACATAGCGTTAAAGACAAACTCGCAATTACGACAACTATAATATGTGATGCTGCTCAATATGTTAATTTGTGATTCAGAAGCAGGGGATCTAACTATACAACAACATGGTCAAGTTCTAATAATGGGAAGTTTTAATTACCCTGAAATAAACTGGATTAATGAGACCAGCAGTTCCGCTAAGGGGAGCAGGTTCTTGAGTACACTCAGGGATCATTATATGGCCCAGGTTATACAAGAGCCTACTAGAAATGAAGCTATCTTAGATTTACTCATCACAAATAATATTGATATGGTATCAAATGTTGAAATGGGGCAACCTTTGGGAAACAGTGATCACAACACAGTCTCAAGTATAGACTGGGACAGAGAACTGATAGGTAAAAATACTGAACATAAATGGATAACATTTAAATCCTTACTAAATATACATACACATTGGCATATACTGTGTGGGAATAAAAGTAAAAGGAGTAAATCACAACCCATGTGGCTTAACAATGATTTAAAGATCAAGATGAGGAGTAAAAAACAGGCATTTAAATTATACAAACAAGAGGGGACAGAGACTGCTTTACGGGAATACAAGGAAATCAACAAGGCTTGTAAAAGCGCGATTAGACTGGCTAAAATAGAAAATGAAAAGTTAATTGCAAAAGAGAGTAAGACTAAACCTAAAATATTTTTTAAATATATTAATGGGAAGAAGGCGAGGGAGGAAGCTATAGGAACATTACAATGTAACACAGGCGTCTGAAAATTAGTGACCAGGAAAAGGCAGATGAGCTAAATAGGTTACTTTCTTTGGGCGGGGGGTACACAGTCGGGGGTTTAAGAGCTGGCAGTGAGAGGGAGAGAGGAGGGAAGCTGGTAAGGGTGCCCATACGTCGTCGCGACTTCAGCATGCGCGCTGAAGTCGTGCTACCGTTTTAGACTATTAAGTTGATACAAAATCAAGAGGAGCTACAGTGAGTCTCTTATATGGGATTGTTTTGGTAGTTTTACATACAAGTTTTCCAAAGGCTCCCTTCCTTTCTGTATCATGTACCAGGTAAGGACAAGAAAAGGAAAAAACACTTTAATTGTATTTTTTCAACACTGTAGACCACAAATTATTTTTCACACAAACGCGTTTTGATCCTTTAAATATGTATTAGAAACGTGTGAACTACAGTGGCCCTTTAAATAACCTTTTAACTACTGATACTTGTGATAATTGACTTCCTCCTAGTATTAATAAGTTAATCAAAAGTGGACAATTGTTTGTTTAGAAGGTGTTATTTCTGCCTTATTCAAATAATGAAAGTGATTCCAGGCCACTATAAATGTTATCTTGTATGTTTGGAATAGAAATTACTTTGTCTTGCCAGAAGCAAGATAACAAATGTAAATATGAGCTACTGATAAGGCATAAGGAACTGCTGAAATGAAAGTGTAGTTTAAAAATGATATGTGTAAAGAGACTATTTAGGCATATTTTTGTTTTATGAAAATTTTCTAACTGGATGACTAAATTAATTTTATCTGCATCAATACATTTGTCATGTAAAATGTGTGTTTTGTAAAACACCAGGAACATCTTTAAGTCAATGGTCATGCTGATCCACTTGGTTTTCATGGCAGAGATATTGGAGTGGGTTACCAGTTCCTTCTCTAGTGGGCCACAGCATACAGCTCCTGGTATTCCTAGAGGGTCTCTCATCCAAGTACGGACCCGCATGGATTCAGGGGGGTGTGACCTCTTCGTTCCGTGACTGGAATCAAACCCAGGTTGCAGCGGTGACAGCACCGAATTCTAACCACTGGACCACCAGGGAACCCTACATATAAAATGGAGACTTTACTTATTTCTATGAAGCCACTAGAGTAACTGTTTTCTCGGCTTCTGGAACTGTTGTTTTTTTCTTATTTACGGTACCATGTTTCACATCTGTGCCACATTTACAATGAGGTGTTTCACTGACATGCTCTGTGTCTGAGCATCATGAGACACTGATAGTGTGAAGACTCCTGTATGTGGGAGTACATTTTGTCATTGCATCCTACATGAGGGAAAACAGAAAGATGGGGGAGGTTCCAGAAAAATAAGAACGTTATTCTGGGAGCTTCTTAGAAATAAGTTAAATGTAAATTGTATATGACAACTACATTGAGGAGGATAAAATTAAGGAGCCTAGTTAAAATATTTATATAAAACAAAATAAACTGATCACTTTGTTGTTCAGTTGTGTCTGACTCCATGTCCCTATTGACAGAAGCCCATCCCCTCCTACCTCCATCAATCTCATGTTGAATGACCTCATCAATCCATCTACTCCTTTGCTGTCCCCTTCTTCATGTGCCTTCAATCTTTCCCAGCTTCTCTAGGGAATCCTGTCTTTTCATAAAATGGCAAAATATTTGTACTTTAGCCCATTATCAAACATTCCAGTAAACAGTTTGGCTTGGTTTCCTATAGTATTGACTGGATCTTCATGCAGTCCAAGGGGGTTTAAGGAGTCTTCACCAATACCACAATTCAAAGGTGTCCATTCTATGGCAATCAGACTTTTTTATGGTCCAGCTTTCGCATCCGTATGTTATTACTGGAAACGCCACAGTAATGACCCTGTTGCTTAATCTGATGTAATAGGTCCAACTTTTGTTGATATCTTTACTTTTTAACAGCTTGTCCAGACCTGCTGTAACTTACCTCCCCAGAAGCAAATGTACAGTATTTAAATTTCATGGCTGCAGTCACAATCTGCTGAGATCTTGGTGGCTATAAAAATTTGTCACTGTTTTCACTACTTCCCCATTTGCCATTGGCAATTTAATCTCTTGTGCCTCTGCGGATCCTGGCTAGCACATCTGGTAGTTCTCACTCTATAAATTGTTGGAGACGAGCTTGCAGGCTCTTAAGCATTACCTTGCGGGCATCTAAAATGAGTGCAGTTTTGCGACAATTGGAGAGTGTTTTGGCACTTAATTTTTTTATGGGATTTGAATGTAGACTGACCTTTTCCAGTCTATTGCCCATTGTTGAGTTTTCTAAATTTTATTTTTATGGGGGGGGGGGGGGGGGGGGGGGGGGGGAGATGAGGCCAGACTATCAATGAGAAGTTATGGGTACTTTGCCTTAAAAAAAAACAATGTTATCAGTTCTTTTCAAATTATTATTTTATTTTTGGTTTTTTTTCCTAGGGCCTGTCTCACTTCACTCTCCAAGATGTCCGGCTCCAGCTTATTGGACAAACTTTTTAGGTTATCAATGCTGTTAAGATCCTTCCTGTATAGATATTCTGTGTATGGATGCCACCTCTACTTTATCTGATCTGCTTCTGTTAAGTCTGTACCATTTTTGTCTTTTTTCACTACCACTTTGGCATGAACAGTTCCCTTGAGATCCCCAATCTGATTTCTAAATTGTCCATCTGGCGAAGTGCAAGTGTAGAGTTGTCTCAGAAACTGTTGGAAGAGGGTATTTACAATGACCAGATAATTATCTTAACAGAATTTTATTAATCTTTGACCTGCATTGTATTGTATTCCAAGGCCAAACTTGCCTGTTATTCCAGGTGTCTTTTGGTTCCCTACTTTAGTATTCCGATCTTCTATGATGAGAGTAACATATTTTCTTGGGGCCTCATTCAAATGCTAAATTTTTGGCATAAGTAGCCGCAAGGGGAGGCCGCAAGCTACTTAGCTATTCAGTTTGCGGCCTCCGATCGGGTTACGAGCCTCGAGCTGCGATCCCTCCGACTATTTTAATTGCAGCTTACTTCTGTCAACGCCTTTGAGGCTGCTCGCCCGCGAGAGTTGCGGCCGCAAGAAATCCAGTAAATCGCTAAAATCGAACCACAGCTTACTTACACCAAAGAGGTCCTGTAACGGTCTTACTTACAAAACATAGCACTAATTAAGCAAATAAAAAAGACATTCTGTACTTTTATTAGAAGTGAAAGTGATTTTAGGTGTTAGAATTGCATGGCATTCCCCTACTCTCAAATCAGCAAATAAAAATATTTGATGTACATTTTTTTGCCATAAAGTCCAACGGGCTACAACCTCCAAGCCCCTCGGACTTTTGAATCCAACCTTGGAGGTTGAAGCTCATCGGTCTTAATGACGGAAAATTAACATGAAATAAAGTACCGTATATACTCGAGTATAAGCTTTAAGGCAAAAAAAGGGCCCCCTCGGCTTATACTTGAGTCACTCTCCCCCGCGTGTCTCTCTAACCACCCCGTGTCTCTCTAACCACCCCGTGTGTCTCTAACCCCCGTGTGTCTCTCTACCCCCTGTGTCTCTTTCCCTCCCCCCTTCTCAACCTAAACCCCCCTCAACCCCCCTCCTCCACCTAAACCCCCCTAAATACCTCCCCCCTCTCCCCTCACTTACCTGCTTGTGCTCCGGCCTCCGCATCCGGCACCCGGTATATGCTAATGACGCGGCGCGCATGTGACGTCACATGCGCGCCGTGTCAAGGAGCGGAGGCCGGAGCACAAGCAGGTAAGTGAGGGAAGAGGGGGAGGTATTTAGGGGGGTTTAGGTGGAGGAGGGGGGTTGAGGGGGGTTTAGGTTGAGGAGGGGGGTTGGGGTTGAGGGGGATTGAGGGGGGAGGTTGAGCGGGTTGAGGTTGAGGAGGTGGGTTGGGGTTGAGGGGGGTTGAGGTTGAGGAGGGGGGCTGAGGGGGGTTGAGATTGAGGAGGGAGGTTGAGGAGGGGGTTGAGGATGGGGGGGTTGAGGAGGGGGTTAAGGATGGGGGGGTTGAGGAGGGAGGTTGAGGATGAGGAGGGAGGTTGAGGAGGGAGGTTGAGGATGAGGAGGAGGGGTTGAGGAGAGAGGATGAGGATGGGGGGTTGAGGAGGGGGTTGAGGATGAGGATTGGGGGTTGAGGAGGGAGGATGAGGATGGAGGGCTGGATGGGGGGGTTGAGGAGGGAGGTTGAGGAAGGGGTTGAGGAGGGAGGTTGGGGTTGAGGAGGGAGGTTGGGGTTGAGGAGGGAGGTTGGGGATGAGGAGGGAGGTTGAGGATGAGGAGGAGGGGTTGAGGAGGGGGGTTGGGGTTGAGGAGGGAGGTTGGGGTTGAGGAGGGAGGTTGGGGATGAGGAGGGAGGTTGAGGATGAGGAGGAGGGGTTGAGGAGGGGGGTTGAGGTTGAGGAGGGGGGTTGAGGATGGGGGTTGAGGATGGGGGGTTGAGGAGAGAGGATGAGGATGGGGGGGTTGAAGATGGGGGGGTTGAGAAGGGAGGATGAGGAGGGAGGTTGAGGTGGGGGTTGAGGAAGAGGAGGGAGGTTGAGGAGGGGGTTGAGGTTGAGGAGGGGGTTGAGGATGAGGAGGGAGGTTGAGGATGAGGAGGGAGGTTGAGGATGAGGAGGGAGGTTGAGGATGAGGAGGGAGGTTGAGGATGAGGAGGGAGGTTGAGGATGAGGAGGGAGGTTGAGGATGAGGAGGGAGGTTGAGGATGAGGAGGGAGGTTGAGGATGAGGAGGGAGGTTGAGGATGAGCAGGGAGGTTGAGGATGAGCAGGGAGGTTGAGGATGAGCAGGGAGGTTGAGGATGAGCAGGGCGGTTGAGGATGAGCAGGGCGGTTGAGGATGAGGAGGGCGGTTGAGGATGAGGAGGGAGGTTGAGGAGTGGGGTTGAGGAGGGTAATAAGGTAGGGGGGAAGAGACACAGGGAAGGGAGAGGTTGGAAGAGACACAGGGAAGGGAGAGGGGAGAAGAGACACAGGGAAGGGAGAGGGGAGAAGAGACACGGAGAGAGAGGGGGACACAGAGGGCACAAGAAGGACACAGGGGGCAGCACATTTCCCACCCTCGGCTTATACTCGAGTCACTCATTTTACCCAGTATTTTGTGGTAAAATGGGTGCCTCGGCTTATACTCGGGTCGGCTTATACTCGAGTATATACGGTAGTTATTTATGGCGATTTGAGAGTTTGAGAATGTTATTAATTCTAAGTGCTAACATCACTTCCTCTTTTAATAACAGTACAGGATGGCTTTTTTATTTGCTTATGAAGTGCTACAATTTCAAAGTAAGACCTTTGTGGTCCTACAGGCTTGAATGACCTCAAAGCCCGTAACTCGTGGTTCAAACCCACAAACTTGGAGCACTGTAAATAAAAATAAAAATTCAAGACAGCACTGTAACGCACTGTAAATTATGGGGTACACAATAGGTGACATGAGGATTAAAGGCACAACATTTTCAAGCTGGCACATCACCACAATACAATACTTTATTTCACGTTTAATTTCTGTCTAAAGTCCGACGGGCTTGAATAACCTCCAAGCCCGTAACTCGTTATTAAAGCCCATAGGACTTTGGACATAAATAAACGTGAAATAAAGTATTGTATTGTGGCGATGTGCCAGCTTGAGAATGTTGTGCCTTTAATCCTCATGTCACCTATTGTGTACCCCATTATTTACAGTGCGTTACAGTACTGTCTTGAATTTATATTTGCATTTACATTTCTTCATGTTTGCGGGCTTGAAACATGAGTTACGGTCTTGCAGCTGCAATCCTGTTCAAGCACGCAAGTGCTTACTGCCGATAGCATGGTTTGCGATCGGCCGTAAAGGGGACCACCCAATTGAATAGCATCATAGATGTATCGATACGCAGGGCCGTAACCTGATCGCAAGGAATCGCAGACTTGCGGACAATTACAGCCCTGATTTGAATGAGGCCCTCTGTGTTATATCTATGAGTTGATGAATATCCTCATAGAATTAGATAGCTTCAGACTCTTCATGGGTGGAACATAGGCTTGGATCGCTGTAATGTTAAATGGTTTACCTTGAATTCAACTTGAAATTATTCTGGCATTTATTAGGTGGTAATGGAGCACTGCTTTGGCCACCCTTTGATTGATTACTGTTTATTCTGCGTGATTCAGTAGAAGATCTGGTGTTCCATTCCAGTCACTTATTCCCAGGATATCAGTTTGCCTTGGTTAATAGTTGTAACGTTCCAGGTTCCTATGCAAATTTGTTCCAGGTACCTTTAGTATTCCAATCTCCTATGATAAGAGTAAAAACATTTCTTAATGTTATATCTAGGAGGCGTTGAATATTCTTGCAGAATTGGACAACTTCAGCCTCTTCAGCACCCATAGTTGGAGCATAGACTTAGATTACTTTGATGATAAATGGCTTGCCTTAAATTTAAATTGAAGTAATTCCGTCATTTATTGGGTTCTAGTAGAAAGTGGAGTGTACTTTTCACCACAATAATATGATACCTATATCCGGGATCATAGAAGTGACTTAGTCACCAATTTTAATAATGCAATAGAGTTAATGAAAAACACTTATAGTCCCCATAGTATAAAGCACTATAAAGACCAGTAACAATAATCTTTATTAATAATTTAGGCAAATAGTGACGAATAAAACTTAAATTAAAAGTAGCTATCCTATGGAACCCACATTCATCCACCTGCAGGTAAAACAGCACAACAGGAGTATGGCTGATTACACTGGAGGAGACCAAAAAAATCTTATGTGGTATCACCCAGATTACTGTGAATGTCTACTGCTATTCAACACACATAGATAAGTGCTTCCTAATCACAGATTCACAAGTGTCTCTCCTTGCACCTCCTATACTGTATGTACTAGAGAAATACAATTAATTAAGTGACGCTCACTTATACATGCCACTATTCTCCTTAGTAGTGTCTCCTCCTTTTTAGATAATGGGATGATCACCTCCAAAACTATACTTAAACAGGTCCTCTTCAATCAGCCATATCCTCAGACTAAATAGAGATTGGGAGAAAAGCTCCTCTGACTCTAACTCCTGTGCTAAGGATGTCTGGCAGGACAACCAGCTTAAATGGGCATTGCTAATATAATGTAATATATCTAAAGGTGCATCGTACTTCCTAATCTTTATTTTGGCTTCAGAGTCCTATCTGCAACTGAACCATAGCAAGCTAACACATCTAGCCCTGAGCACAACCACTGTGGCCCTCAATGTTTTCCCTGCAGG
This sequence comes from Discoglossus pictus, assembly GCA_027410445.1. NCBI lineage: Eukaryota > Metazoa > Chordata > Amphibia > Anura > Alytidae > Discoglossus > Discoglossus pictus. The sequence continues at coordinate 265,821,325 of CM050163.1, read as the reverse complement.
TATCGGACAGCATGTGACGTCACTAGGACGCAACGCATACAGTTATGACGGCCCTACGCAGCGTTTCCCTCTCCTGCTTCAACGGGAGATGTTTTTTTTTATTGTGTTCTAATCAAGCGCTGCATTAGCCACTCTTTGATTAATTATAAGGGCTAATCAACTGCTTCTGCATGATTCTTGACCACAGTATAAGATCTGGTGGTTGTCTGATTTGAAATGTCCCATTCCAGTTCATTTGAGTTCACTAATTCCCAGGATATCCATGTGTAACCTTGTCATCTCATGTTTGACCACATCTAGATTGCTTGGGTTCTAACATTCCAGGTTCCTATGCTGAATTGTTCTTTGCAGCAGCGGACTTTCGTTTTCCTTCCAGACACATCCAGTATGTACTTCCTGTCGACTTTGGCCTAACCACTTCATTAGATCTGGTTCTACTTGTACTTATCCTCTGCTGTTCCCCAGTAATGTGGTAGGCACCTTCTGGCCTGAAGGGCTCATCTTTTGATGCCATATCATTATGTCTCTGAGAGATAAGATAAGGTTATCTTGGCAATGATATTGAAGTGGGTTGCCAGTCCCTTCTCCAGTGGAATGTGATTTGTCTGACCTCTCTGCTATTATGTTTCTATCTTGGGTGACCCTACATAGTTAAGCTCATGGCTTCGTTGGAGTACACAAGCCACTTTGCCACAACAAGTAGTAGTAGTAATCCAGAAGGGGATGAATAAATAAATATCTGATGTTTTAACTCAATGTCGTTAAAATGCCCTGTTCCCAATCTAACTTGTAATGACCCTGTTGCTTAATCTCCTGTAATAGATCCAATGTGTGTCTACTAGGTAAATACATGGGCCCTCATTCAATTGCAATTTGACCAATTGAATAGGGCTCTAAATAAGCACATAACATATTTTTTTAAATAACTTTTTAGTTAGTAAACATCAATCCAAAAGCAAGGTTTTCACTAACTAAAAACTTCTTTAAAAAAAATATGCTATGTGCTTATTTAGAGCCCTATTCAATTGGCCAAATCGCAATTGAATGAGGCCCATGGACATTACTCTCTCTACACAAAAGCCCCTTTGGCAGCCCCTTCTGCCAAATGTAAACCAATAGCTATTTTATATTATATGTTGTTTTCACCTTCTGGCAGTGACTCATACCTAGCTTTACACAACGCTGAGTACTCACATCTAATTTGATTTAATCCAGGATATTCTCATGTAGTTTCTCACAACTCGCTTTACACAATGCTAAATATGCACAACAAACTTCACATTACTCTGACTATGCACACCTGACTTCACATAATTCGGTGTACACCTAATTTAACATAATGCTGAGTATACACACCAAACGTCGCACAATGCTGAGTATAAACACCAAACATCATCTAGTACTGAGTATGCACACTTAACTTCACATAATGCTGAGTATACACACCAAACTACATGCAATGCTGAATATTCACCCAAACTTTACTGAATGCTGAGTATGTACATCAAATATTTAAGCCTAATCTCATACAATGGTTTGTGTCATAGAATGCTGTTTACTCGCTGTTTTCACACCATAGTAATTGCTCACAGCTGCCTTTGTACATTGTGACTATTCATTTGAACGTTTCACTAAAATCTCTATAGAATTAAATAGAAACTGAGGTGAATGTTTCATTGGAGAGGAAGGTCTCTTTTTCTTATTGTTTTTACTGTTTTAGGCAATGTTTAATGAATAAAAGCAAGTTTCCCCTCACTATTACATAGTTACATAGTAATTGAGGTTGAAAAAAAACCTTCAGTCCATCAAGTTCAACCTTTTAAGATCTCCTCTGATGTGCAATATGCGGATTAGTTATGAATTAATTAGTTGTTAATTAATTATTAATAGTATAGTATTTGAGGATGAATAAAGAGTTAGTCCATTGAGTTCAACCTTTTTAGATCTCTCTTGATCTTTTTAATATGTGGACTATTTGTTAATAATTGTTAATTGATCCAGAGGAAGGCAAACAGAAAAAAAAAAAACATTAAAACTTTGCCAATTGTCTCATAAGGGGAAAAAAAAAGCAAAATTCCTTCCTGACCCCAGAAATTGGCGATCAAATTTCTCCCCGGATCAATATTCCTTTGCTAGTTATCTAGGATAGCCTTAAATACCCTCTTTATTCAAAAATATATCTAACCCCTTTTTGACGTTATCTATCGAATTCGCTGTCACCACCTCCTTTGGTAGAGAATTCCACAGTTTAACCACACTAACTGTGAAGAACCCTTTTCTTTGTTTAAGGTGAAATCTTTTTTCCTCTAACCTCAAAGGATGTCCTCTTGTTGGTTGAAAATCTATTAGATTGTGAACATCTAACACATTAACCATGTTGCTCTTAACAGGTCAACATATTCCATTCAATCAAAAGACTTGTCTTGGCAATATACTCCTGTCATGTGGCATGTAACCAGCACTGTTGGTGTTTAGATGCTGCAGTCTTTCTTCTATATTTCAGATGACAGATGTAGATGTTTGTTTGAAGCCACATTTATATGTTATCCTGCCAAATGGTGCCAGCAGGTTTAACTCTTGCATGGAAGATTTGTAACATATTAGAGCATTTGTACTATATGTTTCCAGTCACGCACTCACATTTCACAAACAGCCCCCAGCTCCTCTCTCGGTTATGTTCTCAATGTTATCACTAAAAATCACCTTCCCCATGCATGCTTGTCTAACCACATGTTCTATCCCACGCATGGTCTGTCCTGTGTGCTCTCCTTGAACTCTCTGACTCAAGCTCTCTCTCTCCCATGCACTCTCCCTACTTTACCAAAAGGGATGAAAGAAAGATGAGTGGAACTGTCTTTCAACATATACAATTAATAATAAATTAATAATTACAAAAATAAATAAATAATTGATTAATAATTAATTAACAACAAATTAAGTAATAACTAATCCGCATATTGCAGATCAGAGGAGATCTTAAAAGATTGAACTTGATGGACTGTCTTTGTCTTGATGGAAGTATTTTTTCAACCTTAATTAATTACAAGGTAATTAAGCGATTCAAGCAGTCCTGTGATAAGCATAAGGCTATTCTGAGGATTTATTAAGTAAAGCTATTTAAGTAGTTCGAATTGGCAGACCGGATATTTGTTAAAACTAGTTCCAACTCTCTGATCAAGGCCCTCACCCTGCACTCTCTGATCCTATGTTCTATTCCTGCACTCTCTGATCAGGCTCTCTCTCCTTGCTCTTTCTGTTCTGCATTTTCTCCATGCATTCCCTGACCCTCTCCACACTCTTACCCACACTCACTCCTTGCACTCTCTGACCCATTCTCAGAGGCTCTCTACCTGCACTCTCTGAGTCACATTCTCTAACTGTCAGATGTGTCTCATTCCCACATACCTGCCTTATTTGCTCAAACTGTCTCTTTTCTTGTGCGCTTTCTCTTTCAGTTATCACCCAATTCTCTCCCACTCATCAGCTCTTTCCACGCTGTGATCTCAGCCTCTTTGCTTCCTACATAAAATTGCTCCCCCCTCACTATTAGATCTTCCAACTCTCTTTATCCCCTCGATTCTTTCTATCAGTCACACACATTTCCCCCTCCACTCTCTCTCTGTAACACCCCCTCCCACGTATGCAGCTCCCGCGCTGCCTCCTTCACACAACTCTCTCTGTATTCCTTCACTCACAGCTCCTGAAACTTGCAGATCCTTCTGAGGCAACGTGTGGAGCCAGTGCTACATCTACCATAGCAATACACCCAGCTTCTGAGGTAAGTCAAACATACATATCTTTATATAGTGGACAAATACCTCTCAACTCCTCCTAGTACACAGATGTTTGGATGTCTACATCTCACTTCATTCTTACACAGACATCAGAACATGTACATCTCAAGTCATCCTAATACACAGGCATCAGGACATGCACCTCTCGATTAATCATAATTAACATACATCAGGACATGTGCCTCTCAAGTCATCCTAATACACAGACATCAGGACACGTACCTCTCAAGTCATCCTAATGCACAGGTATCAGGACATGAACTTCTCAATTCATCCTAATACACAGACCTCAGGACATGTACCTCTCGATTAATTATAATACACATACGTCAGGACATGCACCTTTCGAGTCATCCTAATACACAGACATCAGGACATTTACCTCTTGCCTCCTCCTAATACAAAGGATCAGGTCACATGCCTCTCACATGCCCTTTATACACAGACAATGGGACATGTACCTCTTGCCTTTTCCTAATTCTCCGACATCAGAACACATAGCTCAGACACAGGACATTAACCTCTCACTTCAGTGTAGTACAGAAATATTTATTTTATATAATTCCATTCTTCAGTTATGCAAGTTAAATTCCTGTTCTCATGGTTGGTAATTAAGTGGCTAATGCAGATTAATTAAGATTTGTGACACGCTTATAATGAGGTTATTCTACTACAAGAACAACACTGTTTTCTCTGGGAAAGAGGGCAGTACAAGCTAATGATTAAAACTGGGGTTAGGGTTTAATGAATCACATTCCTTTAGCTTTTGCAAAAGCTATGTTGCTTTATGTTATTATATTGTTTCAACCACCAATGGGGAAAATGTTATCCTAGTGTTTTTGTAAAACATACCCTTTTTTTCTTGGTGATATACATGTCTTAAAAGGTGATATTTTAAGGTGATTTCAGCAAAGTGGACCATTTTTGTATTATAGTCATCTATTGAAGAGTTAAGAGGGTAGAAATTAGGGGATGGTTATAGAGGAAGGGTCAGGAAAGAGAAGTATAAAGGTGATAGCGGGAATAGGGATTGATATGGGGCGGGGGTAGTTCAACTGGGAGTGTTGCAAGTTGGGTACAACTAATTCCATGGATGGAAATTTTATTTCCATATCCTTTGGCTAGAGGTATGTTAAACATTGCTGTTTAGTCATTTAGTCGTGCCCAACTCTTCGTGACCCCATGGACCTCAGCACGCCAGGCACATTGTTATGTCTCTGGTTGTGCTTCTCTATAAGGTTTTATTGGCAATTATACTGGAGTGGGTTGCCAGTTCCTTCTCCAGTGGACCACAAGTTTTCTGACCTCTCCACCATGACCTGCCAATCTTAGGTGACTGAAATTCACAAGCCCTTTCGCCATGACAAGATAGCGATCCAGAAGGGGGTGTTAAATAGTTAGAGTTATAAATATTTGTTTTATTTACAAGAATCACATTATCATTCACAACCCAAGTCACCCCTGCAAAGTAAACCCAATAATTCCCTCTTTCATTTATAGAAATGCAAAAAGAATATGTGGCACGCCAGCTGCTTATTGTGGCCCCCTGTCTGCCATAACAAATCTTACACTATTAAAATAAAACATATATAAAACACCTGGGGCACTTAGGGCATCATATATATATATATATATATATATATATATATATATATATATATATATATATATATATATAATCAAATCTTTAGTTGTTTCATAGAAAATATATAAATATATGAATTTATATATTTATATATAAATTATGACACTGGCCAACAATTAATTGCTATTTTGTGTCATACCCTAGGCAATATGAACTAATTTTCTCTCCACCCCCTAAATTATGTATTGTCTCTAAAGGGGGAGCTGCCCAGTATGATAGTGGGAGATGATTAGAAAGTCTATTTGTGTACATTGCTAGCAGCTCATGTTATGCTACTGTATGCAACTAATGTGGTAGCAACAATACATCATTCAGAGGGTAAAGCAACCTGGAGCTTATACAGCATGGGGGTCATAATTTATTATTAAGTCCTACCTAGCTAAAGTGGTCATTTAATATGTGAACACTGCTCTAAAGTAATAAGTGCACTCTAAAAAGACACACTGGAATCTATTTTATCCTGGAATCTTGGAGAAAACTATTTGACAAAAAACAGGGACATGATCAGGTTGGTATAGAAGCATGTGTACTTAATGGTCAATTCCAAAAAGGGACATTTAGGAGAAAGGAGGAGAAGGAGTTTCTCCTAAGGGGGACAGTCTCTCCCAAAAAGGGACAGTTTGAAGATATGTTATGCTCTTTCACTCCTTCTCCACATTTCCATTAGCAATATATAGAGTCTTTCCTTTACAGTATCAAAAGCACTGAAATAATAAGCAGTGTTGTAAACTGTTGTGCATGCTAAAGTAAAAACACACTTTCAGTTAAAAAAACTAGCATTGAGAACTAATATTGGGCAAGCTTGTAATATATGTTGCCATACATCTTATTCATGTTTCTAATTAAATGCATTCCTCGATTGTATGCTCAGGAGAGCCGGGCCCCCTTTCTCATGTGTCTAATGTCCTTGTTCTGCATAATTATAAAAATAATTCAATGTATCACTGTACAACGGTTCCCTGGTGCTTAACACCACATTTAAGTTTAAATTGTTTTTAGAAAATAAGGGAACTAGAGTGGTTTATGGATGGATGGTTACTGAATAGTCACAACAAAGCGCAAGTACTCTGGTTAAGCTGATAGAAAGGGTGGTTACATATATTCAGCTATTTTTGGATGTACTTTTTTACTCCTGGTGACTACTTGAATTGCTAGTCTGCATTAATGACACACAGTAGTCTAAGGCAATAAGGAGTTATGTACTTAACAAATTGTATATAAGATTTATATGTACCCCCTATATAATCACCTTCTTTACCAATTTTTTATAACCATATGAGTACTAATGGTGCGCTTTTTTCTAAATTGGTTTTATTACACTTTTTTGAGCTAAATATAATAACACACATGTTTTCAAGCTTCCCAAGGATTAGCAAAGTAATTTTGCCATATGAGGGAAGATTGCATGTAATATGGGACATTGGTTGTCACTAGCTCTTTAAGAGTAAACATCCATCCATAAACCACTCTAGTTCCCTTATTTTCTAAAAACAATTTATAATTATAAAAATAATAATAAAAATGCACTTGTATTTCTTATCCTATCATTGCTATAATAAAACACTACACTTCATTTTACCTCTGCTTCTACCTAGTATGACAATTGATTGGAGAACTATTCATCTAAGAAAGGTATATTGCAAATTAGTGATGCACTGTATGACCTTAAACAGTATCTAATTGAAAATAAGTTAACAGATATAATACAAAGGATCTGTTAACAATGTGCAGTTAATAACCCCTTTGATACAGAGTACAGCACAGAAATAGAAGGTATACAAAGACTTGAATTTATGATGAAGTGGTATCCGCCCTACAGCATTGTGTTGAAAGATAAATAGATGTCAATCAATTTGAAGGCATTGGTGAAAAAAGGATACGGTGGAAAACCTCTGGAAGCAGTGAGACTCAGGGCCAGAGGTACTAAAGGGTGAAAAGATTAAGAACTTGTGGAGATGTCAAATCTTAGTATGCAGGCCCAACAGAGTAACATAGGTATGGAGAGTTCTGTTGGACAAATTATTCTGCTGGACATATGTACTATTTGTTCTCCAACATTTTACTCTGTAGTACAGTGATTACCAACCCTCTCCTCAGGAACTCCAGGCTCTCATGATTAAGGTTTAACACTGTGTGGACACAATGGAGACAATTAGTATTCAACAGGCTGTGGAGGCTCTTACCTGTATTCACCTTGTTAAACCTAAATACTGAATAAAAACTTCTGTAGAAAAAAATGCTCAGTGCTTATATAGAGCCCTATTCAATTGGACAGATCACAGTTGAATGAGGCCCCTAATTTGTCTTTTTATTATTGGATTGTGTTTTAATTACCTTAAATAGACTGTGAAGATCCCCTGCTTTTAATATTACATACCGTAGTTATAACTGAGGTTGAAAAAATACTTTTAGTGAAGTTCAACCATTTTAGATCTTCTCTGACCTTTGTAATATGCAAATTAATTGTTAATTAATTGTTTATTGATTCAGAGGAAGGCAAAACAGAAAAAAAACATTGAAACATTGACAATTGTTTCAAAGGGGGAAACAATTCCTTCCTGACCAGAGATACTGGCAATAAGAATCTTCCCTGGATTAATACTCCTCCTCTAGTTATTCAGGATAACCCTTGATATTGAAACAGACTACCTAAGTATTTGTATTTTATTACTAAGTGCTGTTTTTCTCACTGAAACCATCCAAACAGTCCCAATAAATGTCTGCCTCTGTAACATATGACACAGGGCCTCTACAGTACTAGGGGCCTCATTCAATTAACGGCCTGAGAGATGCGTGGCCGCAAGGACCAGCCCCAGGCTACGTGCCTATTCTATTCCCTTGCTGCCAAGGGTTCCGGCAGGCTTGCAGCTGGCGACCTGTTATCCCTTGCGGCCACACGCACAGCAGGAAAGCCTTTGATCTTACACGGCCGCAAGAGTTTTGACCGCAAGAAAGCCACGGTTGCTATTCAAATGCTACGTGAACCCTCTCGTCAAGGCCGTAATTAGCTAAAACCGAGCCGCAGCTTTCTTGCACCAAAAAGGTCCAGCAAGCACCAATTAAGCACATAATAAAGCCATCCTGCACTTTGATGAGACGATAAAGTGATTGGAGGTGTTAGCATTCATAGCACAACATTCCCCTACACTCAAATCTGAAAATAATTTTTAGTTTAATTCATGTGAAATTTCCGTGTACAAAGTCCCGAGGGCTTGGAGCACCTCAGACCCACAAAGGCTGCGGGATTAGCCTCCGTCAAGTCCGTAAATGGGTAAAATAGACCCACGGTCGTAAAGGGCTTACTTACAAGTCGTAGCATAGAAAAGCCATCCTGTACTTTTATTAAAAGTGATGTTTGGTCTTAGAATTAATAGCTCAACATTCCCCTACTCTCAAATCTGCAAATAAAGAAATGTAATTTTTTTATGTTCAATCTTCGTGTTCTATCATGCAAGCCCGCATGAAATAACGAGCTACGGGCTTGATCATTGAAGTCCGTGGGACTTGGATGGATTTTAAAATCAAAGTACAATTTGGCGATGTGCAAGCTTGGGAATGTTTTGCTATTAATCCTCATGTCCCCCATTATGATGCCTAGCATTTACAGAGCTTTACAGTGCCATCTTGAATTTATGTCTGCATTTACAGTTTTCTGACTTTGCAGTCAGAAAACAAGATTTACAGGCGCGGGAGAAACGCTTGCGGCCGTTTGCATGATGTGCGGCTGGCCGTAAGGCAGATATCCTTGCGGCGCCGTCCATTTGAATAGCAGGGTAGCAGTAGCTCTACACGGGCCATAAGATGGCCGCAAGGAATCACAGCTTTGCGGCCAGTTTACGGCTGTTAATTGAATGAGGCCCTAGATGTACTAACCAATCACAGAATGTCTCTGCAGCATTTCAAAACATGCTGTTGGGAAATAATCTGTAAGTGGCTAGTACATGAGCTATAGGGGGCTGACCTTTGAAGGGACTATTTGGAAGATTTCAGCAAGTAACAACAGAGCTTTTAAGCATGTGTTAATACAATTATGTTTAAATATGCAAGTAGACACTTAGGTAGTTAATTTTATAATTAAATATTATTATTGATATTAATATTACAAATAAGGGAACCTTCTGTATCCCTTTATATTTTCCCTTCATATTCTTTTAACCATTACTATATTATATGTATAGATTGGAGAAGTCCAAGAAACAGAACCCATTCTAAGACTTATTACCATCCTCTTTATATACAACTGGTACAGTTTTCACTGGTACCAGGGTGAGCATATTTAAAAAAATTTACAAATAAAACTGATAATTAAGTACATTTTGTTACTTGCGTGTAAGGGTGCACTGGCTGGCTGGCTGACACAGGCAAGCTCTCAGGTCAGTTATACACAGGAATATTTTTTTTCTGGTTATAGAGCATCATTTGAACAGATAAAACACACAGTGGTATATTATCAAATAACCCTGTTTAGATACAACAACGAAAAATGCTTTAAATGGCCTTTAAATGCTAACTTTCATGATCTCACAAGATAACCCAAGGCCTAGTATATTTGGAAAACAGGGAGGGGGCTAATAGGAAGGCATTGTCATGAATCAGCCAGTGGCCATGTTGGATTTGGTGTTTAACTGTGCTGGGGCCATTTTGTGACTGGCAGCGGTGGCCATTTTGGGCTGGGTTGTCTTCCACATGCTGTTGCCATGGGGAGGAACAAAAGGTTTGGGGCCCACTTGTTATGGATATATTGTTGTGTTGTGGTCTAGGGGATAAAGTATTATAAGTTTACCCCTTAGCATATCCCCATCCCTTCCATGTTTAGGCTCATTGTAATGGGTGTCATGTGAGGGAGCTGGTGGGATGTGTTGGTTCTATGTGTGTGAAACATTGTGTGTTGTATTTGTAAATATGAATGTATGGTATTATATTAGTATGTCATTATATGGTAGAGGGGAAGCCATTGAATACAGCCACGCCTCCTTTGTTCCCAAAGGCCTGTTAATCCCATTAGCTAATTATCCAGCATAGAACTAACAATGGGAAGCTCACAGCTGGAGAGCAGACAGGCAGGCACCCAGAAACAATGGGATGGCCTGAAGGCTTCTCAGCTTTCATAGCCTGGGCACAGGAGAGTAAAAGACATGCTTTGCCCTGGAGAGTCAGAGTCCAAATGAATTAGTTGGCCTCGCCTAGTGGGCGGACCTGGGAGGGGACTATTGTTTCACACACAGTTCCCCTTCATGATTGGCCAGACGTCATTTGGGGCTGGCTAACGGTAGCCACTTCCCCCATTCTTGTGTGATGTGGTTAAATATGCTGTTCTAAAATAAAACATGGTTCATAATTTTCATCAAGACTTTGTGTGCAGGTGTATTATTGACCCAAGGGCATATGCTGGCAGAGGAGATCGTTTCTGACTTCCTTCCAGGGTTCCCAGCGCACACTACCTTAAGCTGGGACTTATGCTCTTGCATTCGCAAAGAAGGTCCATTGGTCTGAGTCACCCAAATCTTAGGTCTAAAACCTACAGGAGATAAGAGGACTAGGATCCTCTATACTCCATCATCATTGTAGGTTGTGACAGAAGGCATGTGGATGGATTCTTTTGTGCTGATCACATATATAATTGTGAGCATGCAGGTTGTTGCTAACGCTGCAGGCTCGCATAGCGAGCCTGCGGCCCACGCAAAGCGAGGGCCTCAGTCGCTGGCATGGAGCGCCGACGGCGCTCCTTGGCAGCAACTGAGGACCTCGCAAAATTTACGGACTTACGACAAAAAAAAAATACGAGCGGACCTCACTAAATTTACAGACTTACGACAAACAAATATACGAGGCGCAGGACTTAGAAAAAAAAACATTACGACCTCGCAAAAATACGTCCTTACCACCTGAAACCCGCACACATGAAAACATTAAAAACACAATAAATACAAACAACAAATACATAAAATGCTTACCTACAGCAAGGGGAGGCACCCAGGACCTCAAAAACTGAAGTTACACCTCAATTTCACTTGAAATATAAGAGTTTAGACACCCGAAAATCCCCTAAGCAAAAGAAAAAATGGCCGCCGACCAAAACGAAAACGAGGCTAAAGGACCCTAAACACGCAAAACACCACCAAACACATACAGATTTTCTGAAAAAGTCGGACGACATCCGAAAACAAGGACACAAAATCAGCCACAGCCACGTACCACACATTAGGCGCCATTTTACAACACTAACTTACACAATCCGGAAGTACACAGCTACCCTAACTGATTTGGCTCGCGCACGCACTCTATTACACTACACACTGCACACATTCATGACGCTTACACAGCAGCTCCACAGCACTGATGCTGCAGCAACATGAAAACAGATTGCCAGCTCTTCAACACAATGCTTCCTGTATATATTACTTCACAATAGGTAAAGTATGTTCATTTCTTATTTTATTAATTATTCATTGGCATACCAAAAAAAAAAACACAACTCTGCTCATAGCACACAAACAACCAAGAGCCTCGCAATGAGCGCCAAAGGCGCTCATTGATAGCCACGCGATGAGCGCCAAAGACGCTCAGCGCAAGGCTTGCAATGAGCGTCGAAGGATCTTGGAACACCAACAAAATGAATGTCGCACACAAACAACATTACCTGCCTTGCAATCTTATTGCCGTCATTTTTTGACGGGCAAGTCACTAATTTAAAATAACTATGTAAGGAGAATAAAGTGTCAGTCTGTCTGCATTAGGAAAAGGTTTAGATACAACAACGAAAAATGCTTTAAATGGCCTTTAAATGCTAACTTTCATGATCTCACAAGATAACCCAAGGCCTAGTATATTTGGAAAACAGGGAGGGGGCTAATAGGAAGGCATGTGGATGGATTCTTTTGTGCTGATCACATATATAATTGTGAGCATGCGGGTTGTTGCTAACGCTGCAGGCTCGCATAGCGAGCCTGCGGCCCTCACAAAGCGAGGGCCTCAGTCGCTGGCATGGAGCGCCGACGGCGCTCCTTGGCAGCAACTGCGGACCTCGCAAAATTTACGGACTTACGACAAAAAAAAAATACGAGCGGACCTCGCTAAATTTATAGACTTACGACAAACAAATATACGAGGCGCAGGACTTAGAAAAAAAAAACATTACGACCTCGCAAAAATACATCCTTACCGCCCAAAACCCGCACACATGAAAACATTAAAAACACAATAAATACAAACAACAAATACATAAAATGCTTACCTACAGCAAGCGGAGGCACCCAGGACCTCAAAAACTGAAGTTACACCTCAATTTCACTTGAAATAAAAGAGTTTAGACACCCGAAAATCCCCTAAGCAAAAGAAAAAATGGCCGCCGAACAAAACGAAAACGAGGCTAAAGGACCCTAAACACGAAAAACACCACCAAACACATACAGATTTTCAGAAAAAGTCGGACGACATCCGAAAACAAGGACACAAAATCAGCCACAGCCGCGTACCACACATTAGGCGCCATTTTACAACACTAACTTACACAATCCGGAAGTACACAGCTACCCTAACTGATTTGGCTTGCGCACGCACTCTATTACACTACACACTGCACACATTCATGACGCTTACACAGCAGCTCCACAGCACTGATGCTGCAGCAACATGAAAACAGATTGCCAGCTCTTCAACACAATGCTTCCTGTATATATTACTTCACAATAGGTAAAGTATATTAATTTCTTATTTTATTAATTATTCATTGCCATACCAAAAAAAAACACAACTCTGCTCATAGCACACAAACAACCAAGATCCTCTCAATGAGCGCCAAAGGCGCTCATTGATAGCCACGCGATGAGCGCCGAAGACGCCCAGCGCAAGGCTTGCAATGAGCGTCGAAGGATCTTGGAACACCAACAAATTGAATGTCGCACACAAACAACATTACCTGCCTTGCAATCTTATTGCCGTCATTTTTTGACGGGCAAGTCACTAGTTTAAAATAACTGTGTAAGGAGAATAAAGTGTCAGTCTGTCTGCATTAGGAAAAGGTGTGAGCTGCTTTTTCTTCTATTCCGTGTTATCCTAACAGCCTCATTCAATTCGGGCCGTAACTCGATCACAAGTAGCCGATCCTGCGATTGAGTTGCGTGCTCCCATTGCACTACTTTTATTCTGCTATTCAATTGGCCGGGCACGCAAGTTTGGCGCTGGTCGCGAGAATCAGAAAACATTCTCTCAACAGTAGGCTCAAGTGGGCTTGAACATGATCGTGGACGCAAGCCCGTAACTAGTGGAGCACTTTAAAAGCAAGTATAAAATCAATCCAGCATTGTAAATGATGGGGAACACAATAGGTGACATTAGAATTAAAAGCACAACATTCTCAACCTCACACATCGCCAAAATACAATACTTTATTTTATGTTTAATTTCTGTCCTAAGTCCTACCGGCTTAAATGACCTCCCCATCATTTACATGCTGTATTGCATTTATATTTGCATTTAAAGTGCTCCGATTTGTAAGTAAGACCTTTGCGAGACTTCGTTTGTCCCAGTAACCTGTAGTTTGATTTTTGCCATTTGCGGACTTGACGGAGGGGAAATCGGAGCAATTGAATAGCGATTTGTGATTTTGGCGGCCGCAACTCTTGCGTCCGGGAAAGATCAAAGGCTTGGAGGGTAGTAACCTGAGATTTTAAGAATCCATTTGCAAGCCCGGATCTCAAAATCACAGCAATTGAATGAGTCTGTAAGAGATTAAAGTTACAGAGCCTGATTCAAATTCTCGCGGTATACAGCCGTATATCTGGGGGCTTGCTGTGGGCATGAACTCTACTACAATTCCGATGCTATTCAATTGAACAAGCCCGCAAGTTAGGAGCCGAAAGCTGAAACCGTAACTCTTGCGGACATGAAAGATCAAAGGCTTCAATGGGCTGTAAGTTCCGGTTGTAACAACCACAAGGATTTCGAGGCTGTAACCCGTAACCCATTTGTAGCCCGCAAAAATACGCCAATTAAATATCAAACTAACTTACGGCCTCCATTATGGGCTACTGTAATAAGCCTGCTATTCTGCTTCTCCATGAATGATGTTCTGATCTGAATTGGTATGCTGGGTCTTGAGGTGAATGCAGTCACAACCTGCAGATTGCTCCTGTAAGCTAAAGTAGGAGAATCTTGGGGTGCACATGGCCCCTTATCTCTGGGTCGTGACATCATGCTTTTATATATTTAATAGCACTACAGAAAAGACACATATAAGATGCATGAAAGTGCCTTTGTCAAAAGCGTTGTTAGATACAGGCAGTTACTGCTGAGTTTGAAGCTAATGTAACATCACTTTGATGTAACAATGGACTCAATCGCTAAATTGCTGGAATAATATGAGCAGTTATTTGATCATTCAGAGAGCAAATAGGAACATTTTCAGTAATAAGTTCCTCATTTTCCATAAAATTTGAGCACTGGGAAATTGTTATATTTTGTTTCAATCTATCTATTTTTAATGTATTCTATTTTTTTTTCTAGTAGTGTCTTCAATAGGATGAAAGCTTTTATGCTTCCAACGTGCGCATAGCAGTTAATATATATTTGTCTTTTAAATATAATTATTTCAGATTCTCTTAAAACCATCTACCACCTCACAAATCCAAATACAGACAATAGGGTCCAAATTCTGTAAGGCTCAAGGTGAGGTCATCTCCCCATTTCCTTTACTTATTCACTAAAGAGATAATACTGTAATAAGCACTCTTTCTCACCTTACAAGCATCTGATATCTGATTCACATTGTACATGTACATAAATAACAGTATACCTAACCAATTTGTAACCAAAATGCATTAAAGCTTTATAATAATAAGGGTAAATTATTTTGAGTGGTCTCTCTTTTCAGTCAAATTTGAATAAAGTAATAACTGATAGAGAATTACAGTGCAACTAATATACAGAGTTTATTATTACAGACCATTAACATAGTATATATATATGGTTTCCTTGCGGCTCAGTAATTGGGATTCAGTGCTTTCCCTGACTTAAAGTAATTTTAGGCTCATACAATTCCATTAGAATTGAGAGGGAGATTATATTTGCATTTTCCTTCAAAAATCACAAGTTGGTAACATATCACCCAGGGAGAATTGCTCCATCTATGATATTAATAGCTTTAAGAAAAGGAGAGGATATATTTTAGCTATTTGCTGATTGTTACAGCATAATAATCTGTGAATCTCCTTCCCAATGGGTGTGGCCGTACCTTAGTGTAGAATGTAGTGTCGCAGGCCGCAAGGAGGAAAGATAGCAGCATGCTTGGGAGTAAACAGAAACTGTTAGTCTGTGGACATTTAAGAAATAACTGAGGTGTACATTTTATACAAACAAAACTGGCATTAAGCACTTTGCGAGACCTCCTTGGTACTATTAACTTATGGTTAGATATTTGCCATTTGCGGGCTTGACAGAGTGGTTGGCAAGGGGGAATCGGAGCAATTGTATAGCGATTTTCAGGGCTGTTGCCAGCAATTTGGGGATTTATTTAGCTGCTATTCAGTAGAGATCATATGGATTTATTATTTTAAATCAAAATTTTGTTGATTTTGAAAAATGTTAAGTTTATTTCTTGCCAAGTTTACAGATATAAATGAATTGTTCACTACTGTATGTATTTTGCTCTCCTTTACTTAAAACTCATACATTCCAAAAGAATGAACTGAAGGTAGTATTATTGTATATGTAGAAGGTGTTCAGATCTATGGACTAATGTTATATGTTTAATATGCACTTCATTAAAATGAACATGCAGACACAGTTAATGGTACTCTTTTGGCATTTTTTATTTTGTATAAATGTTTTAATTAGGTGTATTTAATTAATTTAATCCAACTCTCATTTAAACCAGAGTATGTTGCCTTGTTGCTACTCTGCCCAAAATGAATTTCAGATCTGAAACACATCATATGTAGTGATTACTGCTGCAGGACTGAGGTTGATTTACATTTCTTCCAATACACTTACCTTGACTCTATATGTTTCCTTGTTTTTTTATGTTATCCAATTATAGCCTAAGTGGCCTTAAAAATCAGCAAGACACTCTACAATATGATGTAGTCATAAACAACTTTTGTAATGTACTTTTTGTTTTATTTTTAAATTCCACTTTGATAGTGTTATCATTCTTGTAAAGTTGCATTTTATCTTTGGAACAGTGCCAACAAAATACTTTGGGTCTTTAAGCTATTTACTCTGATTGGTATGCATAATTTAGCATTAGTCATAGCGTCATAAGTATTGTACAATCACAATACTCTCAATAACAACTTTGGCCATAGTAGGAATTGAGCCCTTAAACATGTCACTGTCAATAGTTCACTTTGGTCATAGAAGGGACTGAGTCCTTAAACATGCCGCTGTCATTAGCATTAGCACACCTTGGTACCAGGATGGACTGTCCATTAAACATGTCACTGTTAATAGTTCACTTTGGTTTTAGAAGGGACTGAGCCATTAGACATGTGACTGTAATATAGCAATTTGGGATTTTCGATCCAAAATGCAATATCCCTACTGCTGTAACAATCACTTGGGCTCTGTGCTATAAATACCCTGTGTAATATATAGACAGAGGGAGTGGGCTGCATAATAAAGAATAAGAATAAACACAGGAAGCTCGGTGACAGATTACACAGGGATTAGGGAGGAGGGGGATCTGCAAACAAAGCGCAGGGAATAAGAAACAGATAAATCTTGGCTTGTTGATTTAAACCATCAGAATTTATGCCATCTGCAGTTATTTTACAGAATATATGACCCCAACGAGGACAAGAGGGAGTCAGGGGGATTAGTGACTTGGAGATGATTACAGATACAAAGAGCTTTTTTTTTCCATTGATATGGTTAAGCCATTTTTATTTTCTATTTTTGCTAGTAAAATTCCTTTGCAATGGATCTCCCCATCCATCACACTACAGATTGTACAGCCAATTTAAATGAATGCATATCACCTTTTAGTTAAATGGGCTGCTGGGCAGTATTCCAACATGATAACGACCCCAAACACACCTCCAAGACGACCACTGCCTTGCTAAAGAAGCTGAAGGTAAAGGTGATGGACTGGCCAAGCATGTCTCCAGACCTAAACCCTACTGAGCTTATGTAGGGCATCCTCAAATGGAAGGTGGGGGAGTGCAAGGTCTCTAACATCCACCAGCTCTGTGATGTCATCATGGAGGAGTGGAAGAGGACTCCAGTGGCAACTTGTGAAGCTCTGGTGAAATCCATGCTCATGAGGGTTAAGGCAGTGCTGGAAAATAATAGTGGCCACACAAAATACACTTTGAGGGAGGATTAGGAAAGTGTATTTTGTATACTTTAAACACACTTTGGGCCCAATTTGGACATTTTCACTTAAGGGTGTACTCACTTTTCTTGCCAACGGTTTAGACATTAATGGTTGTGTGTTGAGTTATTTTGGGGTGACAGCACATTTACACTGTTATACAGGCTGTACACTTACTACTTTACATTGTAGCAGAATGTCATTTATTCAGTGTTGTCACATGAAAAGATATAATAACATATTTACAAACATGTGAGGGGTGTACTCACTTTTGTGAGATCCTGTATATGTATATATATATATATATATATATATATATAGTTATGGATTGCAAGAGCGAAGCCTTTGTGGGCACATTTGCATGTCCCTGCACAGGTTCTCAGAATGCAGTATAATAACTGTATCTCTCAGAATTCTGAGCAGGAGTTTTTAATGTACTATTTATATACTGTACGGTGGAGGGCTTCTATCGCTCTTTTGCCCACCATAAGTAAACTAAACTTGAATATCATATTTACGACTTAATATTGCATTTTTTCTGGAATGCGGGTGCTATCTAAACTAGTGATTGAAACCCATAAGAGATTGATATCTAACCTCCATTTTTCAGTGACGTAATAATGACGATCTCTGTTGCCATTAGCTCCGTCTAAACCTGTAACTACGGGTTTGAGCAATTGATCATGTTCACGGCGAAATTTTTTTTACATGTTTGCGTCTCTGACCCATAACAAGCGTTCTGGTTTAATTGAATAGCTCTGTAACGCAACCAAATTTCAAGCCATCAGCCTTTGTAGGTCTCACGTTGCACTTACGGGCTTCGAATTTAATGTGGCTACTAGTCTCCTATTTACACTTTAATTGGTTCTGAGGATATCCGTGTGAGTTGAAAAACTGTAAATTGAACAATGCTTGAATGCAATGTATTTCTTGACATACACATATAGACAGAACTTATATAATGATACAAGTGAAAACATAAATACTATTCAATTATTTGTTGCTCAGATTTTGTATGTGTCAATGTAATTAGATTTGTTTCTGTCTGAATCAGTGTAAATTGGAGATTTAGATTATTTTGGGTAGTAGCAGGTTCATTTTCTGGCCACTTTTGCAAACTTACTCTGAGAGCCACCAAGAGTCCATGATTTCCCGGATATCTCTGTTTTTGTATTTAGGTTCTCTCTTTGGTAGCACAGGTGAGTTACTCCATTTGTTTCATTCTAATTGATGCCCCTGTGCTCAGGCAGACAGATATGGAAATTCTGGCATGTTGAACATCTTTGTAGGACCGAATTAATAGCCACTCCTTTAGAGTCATATAAAGGAAATGATTACTTGTGGTCAGACAACCACCTATTTGTCTTTTGAGCCTGTATGATTTTTAAAATCAGGGTCAGTGTGCTTAAAGGACCACTGTGGTGGATTTATAAGTAAAGCTCATATGTTTGTTTTTTGGGCAGACAATTTACAACAATATGCAGTTTAAAATAAATAAAAGTTTATATTATTTGTGAAGATAGGCTGTTTCTCCACCAATATGCTGTCCTGGACAGCTTTTTTAATGGCTGGTTTAAGACTCACAAAAAGACTATATTCACTCATTTGGAATTTGTGCTTAAAAAAGGTGTTGTAGTAATGGGGACCAGTGGCGGCTGGTGACTTTCCCCTCCCCTTAAATTGACTCCACCCAAAAGTAGAAACTGCTCCCCTTCACAACATGTTACCTCTGTAGGCCCTGTCCACTGACACATACCCACATACTTGATTTGTTTTCCCTGTCACTTTACGTACGTATTATCTTGATGAGGGTGAGGTGGTGCTGGTTCGGCTCACTATTCTTTTTTTATTTTTTATTTTTTTATTATTTTTACAAAAAATAAATACATAATACATTACACAATTAGACAAACAACAAAAGGTCAATAATAATAAAAAACAAATTAAGAGTACAGGTAGCGTATGGATATATACAAATTTACAAACTCAAATAACTACATATTTGGAAAGGTTGTATGCATTAAGTTGATGGATGGTAATATTTATCCAGGATCGCCCAGCTATTGCATTTAGACAAAACAATACCTAGAGCATATATATCTCTTTCCAATTCTCTATTTTTTTCAAGGGTTGTTATTACTTCATTTAATGTTGGAATTAACTCTGTTTTACAATGTTTAGCTATCAACCATTTAACCACTAAAAATACTTGAATAATAAAGGTCTGAATTCAATTTGTAATATCGCCAATTCACACGAGGGGTCAATGGTTTTGTTACAACATTTAGAGATGAACTCAAAAACAAATTTCCATAAATTCCTAATTTGTTCGCAGTCCCACCAAATATGTTTATGGGAATCTTGTTGGTTACAAAATTTCCAGCATACCCCCAACTCTGGGTTTTTATTAATCAGTGCTACTTTGAGAGGAACAAAGTACCATCTCTGCACCACTTTAAAATACATTTCTCTGTATGATTGGTATTTAATAATTCATTGTAAAAGACTAAGGCCCTCATTCAATTGCAATTTGGCCAATTCAATAGGGGTCTAAATAAGCACATAACATATTTTTTTTAAATAAGTTTTTAGTTAGTAAACATCTATCCAAAAACAAGGTTTTCACTAACTAAAAACTTATTTAAAAAAAATATGTTATGTGCTTATTTAGAGCCCTATTCAATTGGCCAAATCGCAATTGAATGAGGGCCTAAATGCATTAGACCAGCTTTCTAGTGTAATAGGGTTACCACATTCTTTCTCCCATTTCTGCATGGCCGGGGTTTTCTCTAAAATGATCTGTTTTTTTTAACGTATCATAACAGATGCAGATGCCTTATGTAAATATAGAATACAAGCTGTATTCTAGGAGCCTGGAAGGAGGTCCTTCATAGGGATGCAGATGCCTTATTCTATGTAGATATAGAATACAAGCTGTACTCAAGGAGCCGGGCAGGAAATCCTTCATAGGGATGCAGATGCCTTATTCTATGTACCATATATACTCGAGTATAGGCCGAGTTTTTCAGCCCTTTTTTTAAGGCAAAAAAGAGCCCCCTCGGCTTATACTCGAGTCACTCTCCCCCTCGTGTCTCTCTAACCCCCCCCCCGTGTGTCCCTAACCCCCCCGTGTGTCTCTCTACCCCCCCGTGTCTCTTTCCCTCCCCCCTCCTCAACCTAAACCCTCCTCCTCAGTATAAACCCCCCTCAACCACCCTCCTCCACCTAAACCCCCCTAAATACCTCCCCCTTTCCCCTCACTTAGGATGAGGGGTTGAGGAGGGGGGTTGAGGATGGGGGGTTAAGGAGGGGGGTTGGGGTTGAGGAGCGTTGAGGCTGAGGAGGGGGTTGAGGAGAGGGTTGAGGATGAGGATGGGGGGGTTGAGGAAGGGGTTGAGGAGGGAGGTTGAGGATGAGGAGGGGTTGAGGAGGGGGGTTGAGGTTGAGGAGGGGGGTTTGAGGTTGAGGAGGGGGGTTAAGGATGGGGGGGTTGAGGAGAGAGGATGAGGATGGGGGGGATTGAGGATGGGGGGTTGAGGATGGGGGGTTGAGGAGGGAGGTTGAGGAGGGGGTTGAGGATGAGGAGGGAGGTTGAGGAGGGGGTTGAGGATGAGGAGGGGGGTTGAGGATGAGGAGGGAGGATAGGGAGGGAGGATTAGGAGGGAGGTTGAGGATGAGGAGGGAGGTTGAGGATGAGGAGGGAGGTTGAGGAGTGGGGTTGAGGAGGTTGATAAGGGAGGGGGGAAGAGACACAGGTAAGGGAGAGGTTGGAAGAGACACAGGGAAGGGAGAGGGGAGAAGAGACACAGGGAAGAGAGAGGGGAGAAGAGACACGGAGAGGGGGACACAGAGGGCACAAGAGGGACACAGGGGGCAGCACATTTCCCACCCTAGGCTTATACTCGAGTCACTCCTTTTACCCAGTATTTTGTGGTAAAATGGGTGCCTCAGCTTATACTCGGGTCGGCTTATACTCGAGTATATAAGGTAAATATAGAATACAAGCTGTACTCTAGGAGCATGGAAGGAGGTCATTCATAGGGATGCAGATGTCTTCTGTAAATGTAGAATACAAGCTGTACTCTAGAAGCCTGGAATGAGGTCCTTCATAGAGATGCAGATGCCGTATTCTATGTAAAAATAGAATACAAGCTGTTTTCTAGGAGCCTGGAATGAGGTCCTTCATAGGGATGCAGATGCCTTATGTAAATATAGAATACAAGCTGTACTCTAGGTCTGTCTGATATATACAGGGTAGTCAGCAACATACAGAGTTGAGATGGCTGAGGCTCTGCACCCAGCACACTGAGAAAGAAGTTGTTGTATTTTTTCAATAAACTTTATTCAGAAAGAGGAGAGAGAAAGAGAGATTATAGCGGGAACTATAAAGTGTATGGGGTGGGGGAGGATTTGTCCTTCAGCACACAGACTGCTACAATAAATTACAATTTGTAAAAAAAATTGTATATAAACTATATACTCAAAAATGTTTTTACACTAAATAGAAACCATTTTTTTCAGTATTAAATTAAAAGCAAAATGCCATGACAAAACTACTAGTCTTCATTATGAAGCATGCCTATATCTATCTATCTATCTATCTAGATGCATGTTGCCTGGGGAAAGACACAATATGAGAGAAGTGTACAATTCACACAGAGAGAATAAGAGAGTCACAGAGAACAAGAAATAGAGAGCGAGAGAATAACAGACAGAGACTACTCACCCAGTCCTGAACAGCTCTATCAGCATGGCAGCCCTCACTGAACTACATCTCCCAGTATGCACTGCAATTCAGCAGTCCTAATTGGCTGGGGCAGTGGTAGTGATCAGCTGGGGTTTGCCCCAATGGTTTCCACATCTTCAGCTTCTCAGTCATTCTGATTGGGTGATCCCTGTAAGGTCCCACAGCTTCAGCTCCCTCCCAGTCATTCTGCTTCGGTGATGCTGTATGTGACAGACAGGCTCATTGCTTCAGATCGAGCACTGGCAGCAAGTCACCAGCAAGGGGAAATGTGATAAGGGGATAAGTCAATGTGTTTAACTGATTGCCAAAGGATTCATCATTTAAGGTGACAGCAGCAGATATAAAAAACTAAAAGATTGAAGATGATATAATTAATTTTTATATTTATATTATTTAAATTAAACAAGTTAGGGATGGGGTATTAAGTCAGTACATTTATTCTGGGAGGGCGGTTGCCCATTTGCCCCTATGCACCAGCCGCCCCTGATTGATGGGGACTATGTTCATGTTTAATTTTTGTGTGCACTAGTAGATCATGTTTGATATTATATTTTAACATTTGTTTGACTTTTGGTAGGGGTTAATAAAGTACTGTATATACTCGAGTATAAGCCAAGCTTTTCAGCCCTTTTTTTAAGGCTAAAAAGGGCCCCCTCGGCTTATACTCGAGTCACTCTCCCCCCGTGTGTCTCTCTACCCCCCGTGTGTCTCTCTAACCCCCCATGTGTCTTTTTACCCCTCCGTCTGTCTCTCTACCCCCCCTGTGTCTCTCTAACCCCCCGTGTCTCTTTCCCTCCCCCCTTCTCCCCCCCCCCGCCTCACTCCCCTCACTTACCTGCTCCGGCCTCCGCTCCTTCTGGGTCTTGATGTGGCGCGCATGTGACGTCACATGCACGCCACGTCATTAGCATATACCGGGTGCCGGTATATGCTAATGCCCCATCCTCAGCCTCCCCATCCTCAACCTCCCTCCTCAACCTCAACACCCCCATCCTCAACCTCAACCCCCACCATCATCAACCCCCCTCCTCATCCTCCCTTCTCATGCTCCCTCCTCAGCCTCCATCCTCAACCCCCCTCCTTATCCTCAGCCCCCCCTCCTCATTCTCAACCCCCTCCTCATCCTCAACCCCCTCCTCATCCTCAACCCCCTCCTCATCCTCAACCCCCTCCTCATTCTCAACCCCCTCCTAAACCTCCCTCCATAACCTCCCTCCTTATCCTCAACCCCCCTCATTCTAAACCCCCCTCCTCCTCACTCTAAACCCCCCCCCCCCTTTACCCTCACTTACTTGCTCGAGGCCTCCTTCCTGGTCTTGTCATATGCGCGCCACGTCATTAGCATATACCGGGTGCAGGCACCCGCTATATGCTAACGATGTGGGGCGCATGTGACGTCACATGCACGCCACATGAAGACCAGGAAAGAGCGGTGGCTGGAGCAGGTAAGTAAGGGGAGGGGGGGGGGGGGGTTAGAATGAGGGGGGGGGGGTTGAGGTTGAGGAGGGAGGTTTAGGAGGGGGTTGAGGATGGGGGGGTGAGGTTGAGAAGAGGGTTGAGGATGGGGGGGGGTGCCTGAGGATGAGGAGGGTGCCTGAGGATGTGGAGGGGGGCTGAGGAGGGAGGTTGAGGATAAGGAGGGGGGTTGAGGAGGGAGGTTGAGAAGGGAGGATGAGGAGGGGGGTTGAGGATGGGGGAGTTGAGGTTGAGGTTGGGGGGGTTGAGGTTGAGGAAGGAGGTTGAGGATGGGGCATTAGCATACATGCTCGCCACATCAAGACCAGGAAGGAGCGGAGGCCGGAGCAGGAAAGTGAGGGGAGAGGAGGGGGGGGGTTTAGAATGAGGAGGGGGGTTAGAATGAGGAGGGGGGTAGTTTAGAATGAGGGGGGGTTGTGGTTGAGGAGGGAGGTTGAGGAGGGAGGAATAGGAGGGGGTTGAGGATGGGGGGTTGAGGTTGAGAAGGGGGCTGAGGATGGGGGGGTTGAGGTTGAGGAGGGGGCCTGAGGATGAAGAGGGGGGCTGAGGATGAGGAGGGAGGTTGAGGATGAGGAGGGGGGTTGAGGATGGAGGTTGAGGAGGGAGGTTGAGGTTGAGAAGGGAGGATGAGGAGGGGGGTTGAGGATGGGGGGTTGAGGTTGAGGATGAGGAGGGAGGTTGAGGATGGGGGGGTTGAGGTTGAGGAGGGAGGTTGAGGATGGGGGGGTTGAGGATGAGGAGGGGGTTGAGAATGAGGAGGGGGGAAGAGACACAGGGAAGGGAGAGGGGGGGAGAGACAGGGAAGGGAGAGGGGGGAAGAGACACAGGGAAGGGAGAGGGGGGAAGAGACACGGGAGAGAGAGGGGGACACAGAAGGCACAAAAGGGACACAGGGGGCAGCACATTTCACACCCTCGGCTTATACTCGAGTCACTCATTTTTCCCAGTATTTAGTGGTAAAATAGGTGCCTCGGCTTATACTCGGGTCGGCTTATACTCAAGTATATACGGTATATGAAGATATTACTTTTATGCCAAGCTTCTAGTAGCCCACCGGCATGCCACGGCCCATCGACTAAGGCAGTCTAGCATGCTCTAGCAGACGTCAATTGAAGATAAATGTTTTGATTGACAAAGGTTAAGTGGTATCAAGCATTGTAACTAATCCCCCTTTGATTGGGCTAAGTATGGCTGCGGTTAACTGCATATTTGCATGTATTCTATGAATGGCATCTAGTGTAGACCTCCCACACACTACTTACATAGTTACAAAGTAGTTACATAGTAATTAAGGTTGAAAAAAGACTTTCAGTCCATCAAGTTAAACTTTTTAAGATCTCCTCTGATCTGCAATATGCGGATTAGTTATTCATTAATTAGTTGTTAATTAATTAATAATAGTATAGTATTTGAGGTTGAATAAAGACTGTTAGTCCATCAAGTTCAACCTTTTTAGATCTCTCTTGATCTTTTTAATATGTGGACTATTTGTTATTAATTGTTAATTGATCCAGAGGAAGGCAAACAGAAAAAAAAAAAACATTGAAACTTTGCCAATTGTCTCATGAGGAAAAAAAAAGCAAAATTCCTTCCTGACCCCAGAAGCTGGCGATCAAATTTCTCCCTGGATCAATATTCCTTCGGTAGTTATCTAGGATAACCTTGAGTGCCCTCTTTATTCAAAAATATATCTAACCCCTTTTTGAAGTTATCTATCGAATTCACTGTCACCACCTCCTTTGGTAGAGAATTCCACAGTTTAACCACCCTTACTGTGAAGAACCCTTTTCTTTGTTTAAGGTGAAATCTTTTTTCCTCTAACGTCAAGGTATGTCCTCTTGTCAGTTGAAAACCTCTTGCTACAAAAAGTTCACTTGACAAAGCCTTATATTGACCCTGGATGTATTTAAATAAGGTAATCCTATCCCCTCGTAGACGCCTTTTTTCTAGCGAAAATAAGTTTAATTCAGTTAGTCTTTCTTCATAACTTAGCCCCACTATTCCCCTTATTAGTTTTGTTGCCCTTCTCTGTACTTTTCCAGCTCCAAAATGTACTTTTTATAAAGTGTTGCCAAAATTGTACTCCATATTCCAAATGAGGGCGTACTAGAGATTTGTATAGTGGCAGAATTATATTTGCTTCCCTTGCTTCTATACCCTTCTTAATACATGCTAATATTTTACTTGCCTTTGCAGCTGCTGCTTCACTTTGAGCACTCTTACCTAGGTGGTTGTCCACAAGCACTCCCAAATATACACCTAGATTTGCTCCATTAAGATTATAAATTGCATGGCTATTTTTCCTTCCCAGATGCATAACTTTACATTTATTCATATTAAATTTCATCTGCCATTTAGATGCTCATTCCTCAATTGTATGTAAATCCCTTTGTAGGGAAGGCACATCATTATCTGATTTAATTACCTTGCACAACTTCGTGTCATGAGCGAAAATGGAGACACCACACTCCAATCCTACCTCAAAGTCATTAATAAATATGTTAAAAAGCAGAGGACCTAATACTGAACCCTGAGGAACCCCACTTACCACATTAGTCGCATTGGAGTATGTTCTATTATAACAACCCTTTGCTTCCTGTCTTTTAGCCAGCTCTCAATCGATGAGCAGATATTTACTGCAATTCCTGTATCTCTTAGTTTGCACAATAGTCTCCCCTGTGGCACTGTATCAAAAGCCTTTTCACAATCCACTGAGTTGCCTTGATCCAGGTTCCTACTAACCTCCTCATAGAAACTAATTAGATTTGTTTGACATGACCTATCCCTCATAAATCCATGTTGACTCCTACTTATAATCCTGTTCAAATAGATATATTCTTGTATATTATCCCTTATTAACACTTCTAAAAGCTTCCCCACTACAGAAGTGAGGCTCACTGGTCTATAATTCTCCAGATTTGCTCTTGCCCCCTTTTTAAATATAGGTATCACATCTGCTTTTCTCCAGTCATCTGGTAGAGACCCTGTGTTGAGTGAATCTTGAAAAATTAAATATAATGGTTTGGCTATTACAGAATCCAGTTCCCTCAGTCCCTGTGGATGTATTCCATCAGGACCCGGGGCTTTATTAACATTTATTTTTTCCAAATCCATTTGATTGTTTTGTGTCCTGCCGTCCTGTGTGGAGGGATTGCAGAATCACTGAAGAGTAGATCTTGACATTATTTCTTTATTTTTGAATGGTCTGCTTGTCTCCTCTTCCCTGTGCTTATTGGGGGTGTAGAGAGCTCTGCCGGGGGGCTGGACCCTCATGGAGCTTAGAAGCAGCTTGGGCTATGATGTCACCCAGTGACATCCTTAGCTCCACCCTCTGCAGTTTACACATAGATAACAGCTGTATGGTAACCTGCTTGTCGTTCTCCCAAAGGCCCTGCCCTGTCGATATTGTACCAGCCATCATATTTCCACTCCCTCTACTGAGCATGCTCAGTCTGAAACAGAGTCTGACTGGTCATACTTTTTTTTTAGTCCAGCTTCCAGGCAGGCTACACTCCCTGGCACAGGTAGGAGGGCATAAGCAGCTCTGCCTGAGGGGAAATTACACAGTCAAACCTAAGAAAAAAATTACCTTTTGTTTATTTAAACACTGTACTTTTTTAATAGTCTATGTCCAACAAACAAACAAACTTTACTTGTAAATGTGTAACAGTGGTCCTTTAAGGTATTCTGTATTCTTTTACTTCAAACTTACTTGCTTCTTTAAAATAAAGAATATGTGCAGTGTTAGAAGACAAAATAAGCAAGGTCAAAAAATATTATATAGCGTTTGGACCTTCATTCAGTAAAATTAAATTGTTATATGAACACGGGTGGGACAAACCTCCACCAGATTTTTCTATGTTTGTTTGTTTGTATATATATATATATATATATATATATATATATATATATATATATATATATATATACAAAAG
This sequence comes from Discoglossus pictus, assembly GCA_027410445.1. Classification (NCBI taxonomy): domain Eukaryota; kingdom Metazoa; phylum Chordata; class Amphibia; order Anura; family Alytidae; genus Discoglossus; species Discoglossus pictus. Next base: position 265,793,418 of record CM050163.1, on the reverse strand, counting down.
CTGTGTATACAATGCACTGTATCCCCTCCAGAATTGTTCTGGCTCCCACACCCCTGTTGGATAGGATATCAACTATTTAATTTCATTTTAAATCTCTTTCAATATCATATAATAAAAAGTTCTTCAGAATTTCAAGTACATATTTTGAGTTTTTAGGATGCATTTGTTAACTGTGTAACTGGGTGTGGATTGGTGAACCTATACCTACAGAACATACACAGCCTTCACAACCTTTTAACAAAGTGTTTGTAGCAAGGTGTATGAATTATTGAATATCAATCTCTGTGGGGATGTAAGTTCCTCTTGAGATGTGGCCTCCACCCTCGCATTATAAAACCTTTGCTTATTTACCCCCCGCAAGGAACTCAGTAGCTCTGATTCTGTGATATGACTCACTGTACTGTCATGTTATTATGTTTTATAATGGGTGTAAATACTACATTAAATGCAGACCTGCTTTTGGGGTTTATAACAACACTTTTTTTTTTGGAACTGTATTTGCTGAGTGTAGAATAGGAAATTATCATATCAGTACTTGTTACATGGCTGGATTTACATCTCTCTAGTAACACGTTCCAGATTCATTAGGTGCCCACCACCTCATCTGTTTACTCCACAATCCTGCCTGGCAATTCAGTTACTCATGAATTAAAGCCCCCCGTTCCTACTTGTCCAGAACTAACTTTTGTATCAGAAGACAATTAAATCTCTTTTAGAGTAAATCAGAATTTTGAAGGTGCTGTTTATTATTATTATCATTGTCATCATCATCATTATTATTAGTATTATTATTATCCTTTATTTGTAACGTTGCAACATATTCCATAGCTCTATACAGGAGTTAAGTACAAAAGAAAATATCATATTAACATAGCAAAAAAATAAGGATCATCTTTAAACATCTTACATACATGGAGCCTCATTCAATTGAGGCTTTGGGAGATCCAGGCTCGGAAATGTAGCCCGCAAGTTACTTTGCTATTCAATTGGCGTCTTTTTGCGGGCTCCGATCGAGTTACGGGCTCCGGTCTGCGATTCACTGCGATGGTTCAAATCACAAGTATATGGCACTCCAAGCCTTTGATCTTTCACAGCCGCAAGATTTGCGAACGCTAAAATCACAAATTGCTATTCAATTGCTCCGATTCCCGCTCGCTATCCACTCCGTCAAGCCCGCAAATGGCAAAAGTCGAACCACAAGTTACTGGTACCAAGGAGGTCTGGCAAAGGGCTTAATGACATGTCCGGAGCACTGTAAATGCATACATAAACACTCTACTGTATTTTTATTAAAAGGTAAAGTGATGTTAGGTCTTAGAATTAATAGCACAACATTCTCAAGCTAGCAAATCGGGCAAAACAAATACTTGATTTCATGTTTAATTTCTGTCTTCTATCGCTCCTGGCAATCAATGTGTTAATACATATAATGGAACTTGCATGTAATAGAATATCATATTTACGGCTTTATCAATATTGCATTATATATGGAATGTGGGTCCGATCGTAATTCAAGCCTGTTGGACTTCAATGAAAAATGAAGGTTGGATTTCAAAGTCCTATGGGCTTGAACCACGAGTCACGATCGGACCCACATTATATTAGCTGTTTCTAACCGGAAATTGCGGCCTTGCGTAATCGATCATGTTCAAGCTCGCAAATGCTACTTTCGATAGCATGGTTTGCTATGGGCGCTATCGGGCCGAGACTTGTGGACCAACCCAATTAAAATTGGGATCAGTATAAAGATTTGTCAAGGGAGCTTTTGGGTACAGCTCTGTTGCACCATAAGTTGCGGCGGTGGCGGGTTACATCAGGCCCACAGACATACGGCCTACTCCATTGCACATGGTGTTTTTTCCAAAGCACCTTTGCAAAGCACCTTACGAGATTGACAGCCTAAAAGGATATGAATAGAGGACTACAATTTGTCTTTGTTACATTTTTCTAATTAAAAACTAGCTTCATAACTATTTGCCTGCTTAGCTTTTCTCTTAGTCAGACTCCGTTTTCAAATATAAATTTTTTTCATTATACAATTTATTTTATTTTGTATTATTATTTTTATTTATTTTAATGTTTTTTTAAAAACACTGTAATTTGGGAAAAGCATAAAATAACTGAGAAATATTTAGGAAACTTACAACATTAGCAGCTGTAGCCCATCTACTGATTTACTAATCCCTTGTAGATACTAATTAACCAGCCTCTAGGCAACGTAATATGTATACATTATGGATAGATTAAGTGTTTTGTGTACGTAAAATCATGACCCCCTCATTTACTAAATTAAATCCCTGCTCTCCACGCCCTGCATAGCAGCTTTCCCTCTCTGATTGACTAACCTGTTAGCCAATCAGATAGAAACATACATATTTGAATTGGCCAAACTGATTAGCTATATATGAATCAATCAGAAATATACCTTGTCATTAGACTTGTGCTTTTATTTTTAACCACTTCCAAAGCAGGAAGGTGATTTCCTGGGGTAATACATGATTAACTCATAATTATTATTGAGCTGTGAACTCAGGATCACTCTGCATGCTCAGTGGGGAAAACTACAGGAAAATTGTGGCTGTTAGTAAGTGAAGACTTAAAGGAACATGGAAAGATTTTTTTTCTTTATTGCATCAAAAGTCAGGTATTTGATGATGTGTCATAGTGTGTTTCTTTTTTCAAATGAATGTCTCAGAGCACAAAAACATATTTAAGATTGAAGTGCTTTCTGTAAGCCAATGAGGTTTTGTATATATTTTTCATGCAATAAACAACTCTTTTATATACAAAAAAAACCTGTTGTGTACCATTTCCCTTTAATAGTCATTCCAAACACAGCACAGGGCTCTACATAACATAAGCGTTTTTTTAAATCGTTTACCTACTTTTAGTAAATCCCCCCCTTGGAATATCCTGGAGAAAGAGGCTATTTGTGACGAAGTTCAAAATATTTAACACAAATATCCTAAAATGTATAAAATTCAAACTGAATAAGGTTTTCTAGACCATGTATAATTTCACTGACTCTTTTTGGACTTTATCATGTGTTTCTGTTGGATCCGGTTAAGCCTTGAATTTGTTAACACTTGTGATAAATATGTTTTGTTACTACTATCAGGAGTTCACATTTAGCAACGTGTTAAATCAACATTATTATTGTGAAACATGCAATGAAGCTATTATACAGCAGCAACATCATCTCTTTCTTAGATCACCGAAAGAACTAATCACACAAATGCAATCTATTTTGATATATAAAATATTAGATGAACTTTGCAGGGGAGATTCAGTTTCATTAAAATTACACAAAATAAAAAAAGTAATGTTTCTATGCGATGAATAATTAGTCAGATCTGTACAACAATTAAAGAAAACTTCAAATTTACTAAGGGATTTATTAAACAGAAAAATTAGGAGTAATAAGTGCTTTTCCATGGCCCTTTCTGTAAAGTAGTAATTGCAATCTGTAGAAGTGCTAGGGATACATGACGTCTGTGAAATGCAATCTTGATTAATATAACCAAGATGTTTAGGTAAATAGAATGGGTTGATTAAATGTGTCTACTAGTCCTTATCTGCCTTCAAATAAATGTTTCCTTATTCTTTTCAAAATCTATGTGACTATAAATCAATTCCCCACTGAAAATGGAACATCATGAACACAATATATTAATAAACTATATTGGTAATCAAGACACCTCTTTATTTGGATAAATAAATATTCTCAAACCAAGTAAAAACATTCTTATTTCATTTGTTAAATAGTTTGAAGCTAGTATGAACAATATTTCTGTCATGAAAACGACCATAGGCAGAAAGGCTGAAATAACATCATAAGAGGTTACAGCCCATTAGCACAGCCATGCAGAACACTGAACATAAAAGCCAACATGGAGGGCCAGGAATTGCAATACAAGGGATTATTGCAAGGCTAATTAGACATGCAGTGTGGGTTGTTTGACTATTACATATCAACAAAGAAAGCTATTTTTATGGTAAAAAAAAATATATTCTATCCTTATGTTTATGGAGCAACCATTCTGATCCAATGAAGATGACTTTAGGTTGCCATGGTATCACTATAGAAACACCATCTTGTTGCTAAGTGGGTACAGCTCTGTTGCTATAGATGACAGCCAAGTGATAAAAGAAGATCTACGATAAACATATATGTGGGATAAACCAATTAACCCATTAACATGTCACGTTGGTGATAAAATGTTAGTGCTTCAATAACTTGTGGAGGTTGTCTAGTACAGGCTCCTGGGTTTAAGTACAATTTAGTCAATTACATTTCTTTGTCATTCGGTCACTTTACTCCTGCATAGGTCTGACCCTTTAACCCATTACCTTATCACTGTCATTAGGTCACTTTACTCCTGCATAGGTCTGACAGTGTAAACCATTAAGCATGTCTAGAGCTGTAAAAGGTACAGAAATGGGCTACACAACTAATAAGGGGAATGGAAGGATAAGTTATAAAGAAAGACTAACCAAAATAAACATATTTTTTCTAGAATAAAGGCGTCTAAGAGGAGATATGATTACCTTATATAAATACATCCAGGGTCAGTATAAATAATTGTTAAGGGAGCTTTTTGTGCCAAGAGGTTTTCAACTGACAAGAGGACATCCCTTGAGGTTAGAAGTGAAGTAAAAAGATTTCACCTTAAAGAAAGAAAAGGGTTCTTCACAGTAAGGGTGGTTAATCTGCGGAATTCTCTACCAGAGGAGGTGGTGACAGCGGATTCGATAGATAACTTTAAAAAGGGACTGGATGTATTTTTTATTAAAAAGGGCATTTAGGGTTATCCTGGATAATTAGAGAAAGAGTATTGATCCAGGGAGGAGACTGATCGCCAGTATCTGGAAGGATTTTTTTTTTTTTTTGAGACAATTGGAAACGTTTCACTTGGGGTTTTTTCTGTTTGCCTTCCTCTGGATCAATTAAGAACTAATCTGGATTTTGCAGATCAGAGGAGATCTTAAAAGGTTGAACTTGATTTACTAAAAGTATTTTTTCCAACCTCAATTACTATGTAACTACTATGTAACTATGTCATAGCTCTAGTGATGACAGTTATGAAACCTTACTAGACGTAATTGGAGAGCTAACAGATTCCTTCCTTAGCAGTGTGTATATATCCAGTGTCTCACTATTCAACCAATATAATCCATGTAGAAACATTACATTGAAGCACTTAGAAGACTGAAAGATCAAAGTCATAGGTGATCACTAGTATCAAGTTGCTGCTGTGGATAAAAACATAAAAAATAGAAAAGGGCCCCAGAAAAGAAAGGTAACTTTAAGAACAAGGTGATCAATACTATTTAATAAGAATATAACTGGTACTGTAAATATGTACTATATTGATGTACAGTTGAATTTATTATTAAATGGATATGCATGGATATCGTAAAAGTTATTGATTATAAGATTACATTTAGCAGTCATATATATGCAAACTATAGGATGTAAATATTCAATAATATACTGCTTTTGGCTCACTGTATCACTATTTCTAGTTCTTGTTTACACTATTAATTATACCAAACGACTATATTATATTGTAATTACTTAAACTCAATGCAAAGTATATTGGGCCAAAACATATCATTGTTATTAGGTGACCTTCCCTAAATGGGACTGACCCTTTAAGTCAAACGTGTCACTGTAATTATGCCTCTTTCTTACAACCCAGGACTGATCCTTCTATTCGTTATAGTTCTATATTTGTATCATATTATTTGACATACTGATGGCCATTTTTTTTATGAAGTAAAAACGTAAGTACACTATTACATTTGTGGACTATACTATGCTGTAATAGCAGTGGCTATGTGTTTGTTTGTTAACCTGGATTGTGATCTGGAGAGGGACATTTTATGAAGATTTGGTTTCTATTTAGTGCTATTGATGTACTTGTACAAAAGAATGTAAATTAAATCAGTTACAACTGAAACATCACATACATCTAATATCCCCTAACAGGTGAAATATCCACCACACCACAATTGCATATAATAGTTAATAAATGAAAGGTTGTATTTTTTTTTTTTGCCTTCTAAAAACATTTAGCAAATTATTACACCCAGATGTAAGAATGGGGCTTGTTCTTTAACTGTCACAATCCCTGTGTCTTTTTTTTACATCAGCATGGAATGTACCTCTTTACCTATGGTAAAAATAAGTAAGTGTGACAGATCACTTTGTTTCTACCCTTCTCATCATAATCCCCCATCCCCCAAATCTCCTTCACAGTCCCCTCAGCCTAATATCTCCTGCATATAACCATTGACCTAATAATGAGCGAAAAAGATGGTAACGCGGACAGCCTATTCCTGAAAGAGGATTCATCAAAAGGTTTGAATCCAGAGGGCACTGTACATAGCTGGCAGCATGCCATGCGGAAGAGAGCATCCCGTGCGGGCAGACACATCCATGCCATGACCTGGGGCAGCTTCCGGAGCTTCCTGTGCAGGAATGCCTTTGTGATACTCACAGTTGGAGCTGTAGTGTTAGGTAAGTTATTGGTTGGTGGGACAGACTCCCTTGTGCCACATGCTTCCTCTGTGCAGTTTGAAGAGATTGTAATGCATTTTGTCTGTCACAACCTGAGCAATAATAACAAGGTCACTTAGCCAAGGGAAACAATAAATGGCATTTTCCAAACCTGTATTGTTACCTTCCTCTGTGAAGCATGTCATTTTTAGACTGTTCTTTATGTACTGTAATTTAAGGCAATACATTTACTTAATAATACCTTAGTGCCTATGTTACTATGGTGATATATGGTGGGAACCTTCATGGAAAAAATATTTTTTTATGCTTGCAGTAGTAGTAACCCATTTTATTCAACATCTACTAGCACGCCTCACTTTGAATGGTTATTTGATGTTCCACACTCTTCATATTGGTGATTTCAAGATTTTTCCTGCATATATGTAGGTTCTCTTTCCCAACTCCTTGTTTGCTACTCACTGTGTGCTGGGACAGGAGGATTAATCCACTCCTTGTTTTTTCCAGGTGTTGTGTTGGCATTTGCTCTGCGACCCTACCAAATGACATACCGTCAGATCAAGTATTTCTCCTTTCCTGGTGAACTGCTTATGAGGATGCTGCAGATGCTGGTTCTGCCCCTTATTGTATCCAGCTTGGTAACAGGTGAAACCTCCTTCTACCTCAGCTTCAGTAGAAATCACTAATTTTACAAAGTATAACAACTTATAGGGGGTTACCAACAGTTAATTGTTTTAGGATTGATACACTTTTACAATGCCTAACTCTTTAAATTAGTTTACTTTTTATTTGCGGGTAACTTGTATCTTTTTGTCATGGATCCAGTGATATATTAGGAACATGGATATACACAAAAACATGTATAATGAGCACCTTTTTCATTTGTAACTTTATTAAATCCCACTGCTTCTGGGGACTGTTATTTTTTTCTTGGCTCTTTTACCAAACTTTTTATAAGCTGCTCTTTGTCTATTCTTTATGCTGTTTTAGTGTTGGATACCAGTTGATGTTGTTAAGACAATTCTGAAACATTCATACAGAACTAATGTTTTTCATATTAAAGCGGTGGATTTTATGTTTCCGTTTGGCAATGAGTGAAGGAATTGTGTTTATTCCAGGTATGGCATCTCTGGATAGCAAAGCATCTGGAAAGATGGGTTTGCGGGCAGTGGTATACTACACTGTGACCACCTTGATAGCAGTCTTCATTGGCATTATCATGGTGATCATCATTCACCCAGGCAAAGGCACCAAAGAGAACATGACGTCACAGGGCAAAATTGAGAGAGTGCAGGCAACTGATGCAATTCTGGATTTAATTCGGTAAGAACATCTAATTCTTCCTTATGTGAACCCCATCCAACTGTTCTTGTATGTTGTCAAAATTATTAATTCTGTTAATCTTGACACAATGAGGAGTAGAGCCCATTTGATGTGTTTAATAATTGTCAGAGCCAAATATTTGGCAAGGCTAACAAGGTCCAAGCCAAGAGTGTCAGGAAAACAAGGAACGGTAATGAATCACCCTACTTTCATCTTTCTTGTCAGTCTTTTTATTTTTCTCTTCCAATTTTTGCTGCTATGCCCTTAACAACCACTGTGTCCAAGACTTTTCTATTTCTCTCATGCTTCCCCCCCCCCTCTCTCTTGCCCATACATTCCTAGCTCTCTCTGCAACCCTTTCATATTCTCTTTAGCCGTATACCATCTCCTGACCCCTTTCTCCATTCTAGGTGCGGTTCTGAAACTGGCCTAGTTGAAGCATAGATGGTAAATCCAGCTATAAATACTAAATTCTAACAAACTAAACATTCATCCCAATGATGAAACCTCTTTTCTCTCCCAAATAACTTGTTGGATTCTTACTGTAGACAAAAAAATCATGACTTCTTCTGACCACAACACATTACACCCATATCTCAAAGATTTCCCATTTGTGATGAACCCCTAATAAAAGCCTAGAATCCCCACCTCACTCAGTTCTGTATAGAGTTGTTTTCACTGCCATCAGCTAAATGTTAACCAAATCAATATCCTGTTTTCATGCAGACTTCCCACTGCTCCCTACCTGCTGGGCATAGATATTACTGTACAGCAGTTACATCTGCAGGCTCAATTAACCAGTTCTGTCTAATTTGTCTAATTGGCAATCAATTGCCCTGGAAAACTAAATGTGTATCATATAGTCCTGTCTGTGTCACCCTAAAATGGGATGGTTAGACGCCTGTACCATAGTTTAATTTCATCTGTGTCACTGTATCACCTTGTGTTGGGTGGGACAGACTTGCTTCAACTCAGCACACATCTGTCTCTTACTGTGTCACCTTGTGGTGGGACCCTTATTCTTACTGTTCACTGGATCTACTCTGGTACCCTATTGTGGGAGGGACAGTCTTCTTGTCCCATAACTCCTTTCTACCAGTCTCTATGTTTCAGTAGCGTTGTTCTATCCGTTTCACTGTGATGGACGATGGTGGCGGGGAAAGACATACCAGATGAATCATATGCCTTGTTATGTTATATAACCCGGATTTTTTTTTTTTTTTAAATGTACTACTTGACACACTTAGTTCTTAGAAACCAATATACTATTAGCTAGAGTTTCTACTGTTAATGCTGATGGTGACAGCCTCAGTAAATTATCTGCGTATTAATGATTTGTACATGTTAACATAGCAATAAATCCTCATTACACAAACACACATAATACAGAGCAGGCACATCCCTGGCCTGTATGTAAACAGCACAACAGGCACACTACTGGTCTTTCTATTTCTCCTGAACACAATATAACCAGCAAAGGAGATTTGAGTAAGAATGGTCAGATTCTTTTCACTTATGAGAGGGGCTGTTCCTCCAAAAAATGGAGAGTTGGAGACTTGCCATAATGTACCTAATGATGTTTTTATTGTCCCTAAAGGAACATGTTCCCTCCTAACTTGGTGGAAGCCTGCTTCAAACAGGTAACATTACCTATCTGTACTCTTTATATATGCACAGTTGTTGAAGATGTGATAGATGATACAAGACCATGTTCAAATGAAGTGTGATTGCAACCACATGGTTTTTTTTCCCTTGAATTGTTTCCATGCTTTGTAAATTAACCTGAATATGTAACAGATTTATCGCTAATGTCTGCCACTCCGTGAATATAATCAACACTGTCTATGTAAGTGATCCATTTTTGTTACATACAGCCACATTATTTTCGAAGCTCATATGTTCAAGTGAGACCTGCAACGGCTGCGAGCTTGAAGAGTTCGGGATTTACGGTGCTATTAAATTAGAACATATTGACAGTTACGGGCTTGAGAGGCAAACCCCGTAAACCTTTTTTCGCTCGTTGGATGTGCGCCGGTGAACGTGCTCAATTAGTCTAACTCGTAGTTACGAGCTGGGATGGAGCCAATAGCAACAGAGTTTGTCAGAATTACGTCACTGAAAAATGGAGGTGGGATTTTCAAAGTCCTATGGGGTTAAATTACGAGTTACGATCGAGCCCACATTCCACATATAATGCAATATTGATAAAGCCATAAATATGATATTCTATCACATGCGAATTACAGTATATATATTAACACATTGATTGCCGGGATCGATTTAAAACAAAAATGAAACATGAAATAAAGTATTTTTCGGGGCCGATTTGTGAGCATGAGAATGTTGTGCTATTAATTCTAAGACCTAACATCAATTTCCCTTTTAATAAAAGTACAGTATTGTGGAGATATTTGCATTTAAAGTGCTACATATTGGACTTTACCACCCTTGAGTGTCCTCTCTAGCACTCGTTGGCTTCTTGGCTCAATTTGCGAGTTACGAGTTTGAACGCCAGTAATTTAATAGCTGAATTGGAAACGTAGTGGTTACGGGCTTGAGAGAACAAAGGATTTGTGGCCACGAAGCTCCACGTTCCACGTCCCGTAGGCTTTGTTCGGCCTTGCTGCGTCTTAACCCGCAAGTCATCTGCGGTTTGCTTTAAGAGGCTAATTAAAAAGCAGTAAGTCTTATGAGCTAGGTTACAAGCTATGATTTACCACACAGAGGGAATTTAATGGAGCTGTTAGTTATTTATTCAATCCTTAACACAGTGAAGAGTAGCAGATTATAGCCAAGCAATGAAAATCTATTTGATGTCTAAGGAGCAATAGGAGATATAGTTAGCAAGGGAATTTTTATAGAGAAAAAGGACAGCATTTGCATAATAATGTCAAATTCAACACTATTTTACATCAAATAGTTTTCCATTTTTCAGTGAGTATGAGTTCAAAAATAGAAAACTATTTGATGTAAAATGTTAAAAAATTTGTTTAATTCAATGTTATTATGCAAATGTTGTCCTTTTTCTCTATATAAATTCTCTTGCTCACTATATCTCCTATTGCTCATTAGACATCAATCCTTACAGTGTAACTGCTCACATTTGGTTTATATAAATTAATCCTATATCTCTTCTTATTGCTTCATAAAATCCTGACTAAAACTCCCTGTATTACTTCATGTACCCTATAACTTTATACGCTGAGTTTACTATTACCTAATCCCAAAAGCTGAGGTCATTTTTTTAACTTCTTCATACTGTACAGTTGATCCCTTCAGGATACTGTATACCATATGGTAGTATACTAAGGACAGCTGTATCCCCCGGCCTGTGTTTAATCTTTTCAGCAAAAGGGTCGTCTGTGTGCAGAGGGCATAATCAGGGAGGTTATTAGAGAAGCAGTATAAAGTGACTTGTGGCATGTAAATACGCTGAATTCTTGTGTTTGCTATAAATCAGTCTAGCTGGTAATCTTATACACTCACTAAATGTTTACTATACTGTTACAACCTTCTGAGTCATACTATCATATTTCTTATTTCAGTACAAAACCCAGTACAGCACAAGGGTATACCAGGTGCCAGTCCTCCCTGATGAGAACATCACGGCAGCCACAGAGCAGCCCACTGAAGCAGTCAATGTCAGTGATATCCTAGAGAATGTGACTCGGGCAATGGGTAGACTGCAGGAGATGATGAACATGGAGGAGGTGGTACCAGTGCCGGGCTCAGCGGGTGGGGTGAACGCCCTGGGTCTGGTGGTCTTCTCCATGTGCTTCGGGCTGGTGATCGGAAAAATGAAGGAGCAGGGGAGGGCACTCAGGGAATTCTTTGACTGCCTCAACGAGGCCATCATGAGGCTGGTGGCAATTATTATATGGTAAGACCACATGGAAATGACTTGTGTGCCTCATTAAAGCTTAGAGTTATTGAAAGTTGACAAACTGGTGAGGGTTTGTGTGTTTCACTCATTGGGTTTTATGATAGATGCAATATATCAAATAACCATTATGTAAGAAGGGGTTATATTTATTGGCATTCCAGAGATTCATCTATCCTATGTGTCACTTTGCTGTTGATTGATAGATGTTATATGTTTCTCTGTCCTTATATCAGTCTACGGTGGAAGAGATGCTGGGGCATAACCTTTTTATATCAAAGTTCACACTATGGAATATGGCAAATGTTCAGTTATATGTGTGTGAGATGTTGTGACAATATAATTTGAGTTGTATACCTGTCCCAATAGGTACGCACCTATTGGAATCATGTTCCTGATCTCTGGGAAGATTCTTGAAATGGATGATTTGATGGTAATGGGAGGCCAGCTGGGCATGTACACCATCACAGTGATTGTAGGGCTCCTCATACATGCCCTCATCGTCCTTCCTCTGCTGTTTTTCATTGTTACCCGCAGGAACCCTTGGCCATTCATTGGTGGTCTCCTGCAGGCCCTTGTCACTGCGCTGGGGACATCCTCAAGGTAAAATGGGTTGGCTACTCAAGATAGACTGATAACTGAAAAAGTAGATAAAAAAAGTTGCAACACTTTAAAAAAACTCTACCATGACCCGATACATAAAGCAAAGGAATTCAAGCATGGCTGAGATATACATAAAGCTTTATCAATCTTTTTAGGTAAGAAAAAACACATTGCAAATGTTGTGTTGATCTTACAGTATGGCAATGTGTTCAAAATAAATTACTGTGTGATGTGTTTATAACAAGATAGGAGACTATAAAGGCTTACAAATTTTACTAATTTGGTGGGACCTAATTGAGCTTCACTGGTATTCTGTGGGTTATAGCTGGTATGATGATTCTTTTTTATTATTTTTTTTGTACATGAAAGATCACTATAACATTCCTTAGCTTCTACAGTTTCTTCGCCCTAATTAATATTATTTCCAGCCTATATTTCTTATTTGGATGTTTGTAGAAGTATAAACTCGATTTTAAATGTAACTATTGTGCTTTTTGTGCTAGGAAAATATGTAAGCTAGAAAGTCATGATAAACCATACTATTCCTACCAATACTATCCTGAGTAATACAAGACTTCTAGTTAGTTTTAGTTGCAATTTCTAAGACTCCCTCCCACTTCTCAAGACATAATGGGACTGCAAGCTTCTAATAATGGGAGTTGCCCATAACTGCATATAATAGGTCAATTATTAAATTATGTTTTAGATAAAATATTTTTCCATTCATTATTTTTTTCTGTTCAAAAAAGCAATCTGTAAATATAGGACTTCACTGATTCATTGAAAGCTTGCATGACTTGGGTCAATCATTGGTCTGTTCATGTTAACATCAGGGCTGTCTTATATACTGATGGAATAGCCAAACTTATTCATGGTAGAAGTAACCATTCATGTTGGTACCACTTCACTCTCTCTATTTTGCCTCCTCAGCTCTGCTACCCTCCCGATCACCTTTAAGTGTCTAGAGGAGAACAATGGTGTGGACAAGCGCATCACCAGGTTTGTGCTACCGGTTGGAGCTACCATTAACATGGATGGGACAGCACTGTATGAGGCACTGGCTGCCATCTTTATAGCACAAGTCAACAACTACGAGCTGAACTTTGGGCAGATCATCACTATCAGGTACCACAAAGGAGAAGTTTTGAACTTATGTGTATATACAAACAGACAGTAATATCATGATGTAATAAGTGAGTTTTCTATAGTGTGTCCCATTCTATCACCTTATAGTATCACAGCAACTGCCGCTAGTATCGGAGCAGCGGGCATACCTCAAGCTGGCCTGGTTACCATGGTGATTGTCCTGACGTCAGTAGGACTTCCCACCGAGGATATAACACTCATTATTGCCGTGGATTGGTTCCTGTAAGTGTTACACAGTGGGGTCTTCAGTACACCAGTTATTTCTCTCACTGGCATAAAACATTAATCTGGACCATGGTTACATAGTTACATAGTAATTGAGGTTGAAACAATACTTTTAGCCCATCAAGTTCAACCTTTTAAGATCTCGCTCTGATCTGCAATATGCAGATTAATTGTTAATTGCATGAATGAAAGATGCAACAATGCTCTTTTAACTATTAAAGGTGTCACTGTCATTAGGCCACTACTCCTACATAGAACTGAAACATTAATGTATGTGAAGTACAATCTTATGTATTAGAGACAATTTAAATTTAGCATACTCTGCTTGCATCTTGGAATCCTTCCACCTGGTTGGTTTTGAGCCTGAGGGGGGCTTACTACTGGGAGTTACTCTTACATACTCTAATTGTCATGCAGGACTTCAAAGTGGCAGACTTTCAATAAAACTGAATAGCTATCTGAATCCAAAGGTTCTCCCATTCCTCCCAGGTATCTGATGCTGTTAGGAACAAATGAAAATGTATCATACTACTAAAGTAAACCGGAATGTAATAGTTAAAAACTAAAGGCTGCATTAATTTCATTTTAACTTTCTAAAAACATGTTGCTTGTTATCAAGTCAAACACTTCACTGCATACTATAATGTGGCACTTCGGTGGTCCTTTAAACATTATTGGATCACTTTTTATGTTGGATCACTTTTTACTTATACATTCGACTGGTCCCCTTAACCAAATAAACATGTCATTGTCATTAGCTTACTTTATTGTTGCATTATACTGAACCTTTAATCCATTCATGTATAACTAAAATGGCCCAGCTAATTTTATTGAATAGTTGTTGATGAATATGTTTTTTTATCCAGGAGTTAATCTATTAATTGACTTTGATTCTTCTGTTTCTCAGTGACCGTCTACGAACAACCACCAATGTCCTTGGAGACTCATTGGGAGCTGGCATTGTTGAACATCTGTCCAGACACGAACTGAAGAAGAAGGATGTTGAGTTGGGAAACTCTGTTCTTGAGGACAGTGAGAAGCCCTATCAGCTGATCTACCCTGAAAACGATATCCAGAAACTACCAAGTAGTGAGACATCCATGTGAGGAGAAGACTTGACTACCCTCCTACAGAAGAATAGTATAAACTCTAACCGCATCTCCTCATCACTCCATATCAATGAGACCTATCTTCCAATGCAATGTCTGACCTCATTGGACAATTGTGGGGAAATCTCATTACCATGTTTGGGGGCTGAGATGGAACACTTCCCCTTCCAATTGTACAGAAACCTGCATGGATTTTGGTACGAAGGGGATGGTAAGACAATATTCTCTTTTATAACATGGAAATGAAAAACATAAAAGACAGATTTACCATCTTGTTTTACTACCTAGCTCCCTCTGGTACTGAAATGATTCATGCAAATAATACAATATTTGTTTCATGGTATAAGAGGGGTTACTTGAACCACATGGCAAGAAAATCCATTATGAATGTGCTGTCCAATCATGTAAAATGTAGGTGTTACTAATTGTATGAATATAGGAAAAACAGAACATTCCAAGTAATAAAGAGTAGGATTGTTTTATTTTATTTTACTTCTTTTTTGGCCAATCAAATATGTTACATCATCAACCTGTGTTTGCTGATGATTTGCTGCAGATGCAGATTTTCAACAAAGAATTATTGCACACAGAGGGGTCTTCACGATAAGAAGTCTTGATAATATGTATATAAAACATTACAACAAAAGTACATTTATTGTACACATCTAAACAATGTCACAATTAAGATCAATCCACTCACCAAACATCCAATACTCTATACCAATATGGCCACTACCAACCAATGATATGCCACAAGATTCCAGGCATATTATGGCCCTTACAATAGTTTTATATTTGTAAGTCTATCTAAAGGTGAATAGATAAGGTCATTGAATTAATGAGTATGCGCTTGATAGAGCTCAGAGGGCTGACAGATGTGGCTGGCATGCTGTGGTCTATAGGGTCACGTAGAGTCAACCATGACTGAATTACTAAACAACAACAAAAAGTTGGTTGCTATAGAGACTCACAGAGAATTATATACCAATCTGCTTCTCACTTACCTCCACTCTTTCTCTCCATACGCAGTGATCAACACCACAGACTTTTTCTAATCACATCTGACTTAAATTGCCTGACAGTTTTCACTGCTGATACCTTTGTAGAAGAACTAAAGATAACAAAATGTACTCTTGGTTATGGGGTTACTTTTGCATAAATCATATATTCCAAGTATATGATGGTTAGGAGCATAGGGCACACATATTTCTTCAAGAGAATATAAATCTGGGAGGGGGGTACAATATATATTTGAGTATAAAACACTATAGTTTTTATGGCTTTTATATCTGTCTAGTATTATATTCAAGAAATGAAACCTACTTACCGTACCTTAATAATATTATTAAAAAAAACAATATGGTTTGCTTTGGGAAGAGCTACATACTATTTATGCTGCTTATATCAGTGACTGATTATATGCATTGGTTACTTTTTGATTACCCATGCACTGGTCTTATCTCTTGATTTTGGATTGTTTTGTTATACTATTGGTTTTGTGAACAGAGACAGGTTACATTATAAAAAGCATGTTCAAACATTTTTAGTAAGTATTGTTTTTTAATAAGTCCTCTGATCTTTCATACAAAGACAGTTTCAGCTAGCAGTACATTCACAAAAGTTACTAATCTCACAATGATATTGACGTTATTAATTTCCTGATGTTTACTGCAAGTGGTTCGCCATGTCGCAGGAAGTACTTCCAAATTCCATAGATGTCAGAGTAATGTTCGAGATCTTCCACTCTCCACGCCATGTTATAACAGGAAATGCAATATCAAGTGGTCTAACAGCAGAGATATTTTTTTTTTCAAAATGCCACTCTACTTAAGTGCCCCTTTTGCTGTCACAAAATGTTTTGACTATAGACAGAGTAAAATAGCATCACAGAAAGTGACAAAAGACTGATCAAGCATGCTGAACATGGCAGCACAATACAACACAATCATTGATATTCATTTTATGTACACAATGATTACCAAATGGATGAGGGTTAGTCTACCTTTAGTGTTCCATCACTTTTTGGCTCATTTATACCAAATAGTTTTACAGCTTTATTGCTTTAGCGAGTACTTGTTGTTGAGTACCACTCATTTCAAAAACATTCTCCTTTGGAATTAATTGACTGCTTTAGAAGTTCGTCACCCTGTAAATGTGATTATAATGGAATTTCATATGACATACAAACTATTATCGGGAATTGTTGAATCCTCATTTAAATATGTTTACATGTATATTTAGCCAATGTTTATACATGATCTTATAAAGATTAAAAACTATAAGACTTAATGAAAAATAGAAATGATTCCCATTTCTGTCATCTAATATTATGTGAACAGTGTAGCCCCTTGTGTTAGAGAAGTATAAACAACATAGTAACAGGAATTACAGTACTACACTAAGCTGAAAACTTAGCACCTAACAAACAAAATGGCAGTCATTTTGATGATGATAGCTGAAGTTCCAGAGAAGGAGAATCAAGTCAATATAACATACCTCAACCACTTCTTATACAACATACTTGACCAACTTAAGTCCTAAATGACCATAGCCAGGTCGTATTTTCGAAATGTTCTTGTGTGAGCACAAGTTAGTAGATCAAAATGACTGGAAATGAACAACGCTAAAATACAAAATACCTCAAACACTCAAACCTCAGTTCTGTGCTTGAAACTTTAGTATAAGGAGAGCAACATTGTGCTTGTTTATGGGACCAAGACAACATTCTTAAAACATTGAGGAACAGTACCTAAATCTGGAAAGTTTTCTTGAGCTGCAATCTCTACTGTCAGCGATAATATTACGCAAAAAAAAGTAAAGCATACATAAAATGAGCACATTACATTCAAATGTGATACACTAACTAGTTAAAACTGAGCTTTTAATAAATATTATTATTAAGATTAAAAAAAAATAAGAAAAAAGGATTAATATTTTCCCCAGGGAGTGTAATAATATCACCACTAAAGGTGATATCAGGGCACTACTGTAACTGCAAAAAGCAGAAGAAAGATCAATGTGCACCAAAGACCACTCGTAAGTAGTTTTCAAACCCTTGCTGAGTTCCCCAGAAGCATTTAAAAAGCACTATGAAAATGATGGAATTTCAACATTATTTAACACTTAACAATCCGATATCAACATATATGTAATTAAAAAATATGGTATGTTGGTATTAAGCCCATTTTATGATACAAAATCCAGGGTAACAAACAACCTAGTACTCAGTGGGTTAATGCACATCACAAAGCCACGTTACCTAGGAACAAATGCATTGTCTATAAATATATCATATTTTAACACAAAATGTCTTTATTTATTGCAGTTATAAATTAAATTGTCACATTTTTTTATATCAAAATATATTAATAAATAAAAAACAATTACTTTATATATATATCTCTAATGTTTCATTGCTGCAGCATAATTACAGCACTTGTTACGGCACTTCCCACTCATAATATTCATGATGTTCGCATTTCCTATTGGCTCCTAGAGCCCTGACTCATTTGTAAAGCTTGGTTTGGCCACTCCCTACACTGAAATCTGTTGCGACTAAGGCAGGATTTATGGCTGTGCACTAAGTGCCCTAACCTGGGGGAGTAAAAGATTAACATTAGTGTAGAAGTTAGCGTAAAAAAGCTCCTGCAGCCAATTTACCTCAGTGCCCTACTAAGAGCACTTGATTTCCATGGAGCCTCAAGTACTCAAATCCACTATTACTCTAAGTGCACCTCCTCCTTGGTTGGTAACTTTGGCCCCCAGGATCAGAGGGAGTGTATAAATCATGGATTTAAAATCATCTGCTGGATGAAATAGTCCTGCAGTGTGAATTCCTTTAGCCCAAGGGTTCACCTAATTTTACACACTATATATTGCAGGAATTTAATTCCTGCTGTGAGTTTATATCATGCACTATGTTTGTTGGGATTTATTAAGCTTGTTATATTTTTATCCCATACAACCCAGGGTTAGAAATTACATAGTTACATAGTAATTGAGGTTGAAAAAATACTTTCAGTCCATCAAGTTCAATCTTTTAAGACCTCCTCTGATCTGCAATATGCGGATTAGTTGTTAATTGATCCAGAGGAAGGCAAACAGAAAAAATCCCAAGTGAAACTTAGCCAATCGTCTCAAAAGGGAAAAAAAATAATTCTTTCCTGACCCCAGATACTGGTGATCAGATTCAGTTAAGTATAATATATAACTGCGCGCAAGACAATTGAGCGCCTGACAACTGCGCACCGGACTGAGGTAAGATGGGTATAGGGGTGTTAGGCTTAGGGGTCGTAGGTTTTCGGGTTAGGCTTAGGGGTCTTAAAGTTTAGAGTTAGGCTTGGGGGTCTAAGGGTTAGGCTTAGGGGTCTAAGGGTTAGGGTTAGGCTTAGAGGTCTAAGGGTTAGGGTTATGCTTTGGCGTCTAACGGTTAGGGTTAGGGGGGGTTGAGAGCGTTAGTGTACTTAGATAGTTCAAGCTTGAGCGCTTTTAATGGCACGCATTTTCCGGCTGCATTTCCACAGTGTGCAATTGTCGCTGCGCAATTATCCTGTGCGCACAGGACGGGGTGCCAGCTAAACCACATAGTGACGTGAAATTGCTACTCTATTTACAATATTTCTATTTGTATTACATGTTAGTTGACATTGCTACTCCACTCTCCCTTGGGAAATATATTGGTCCTTTTTTATTTATTTTTTATTTTAGAAATAATTATTAAAAGTTAGTTAGTGCATCACATTTATATAGTATGCTTTGCTTCCTGTTTTGAGTATTATTTCTTCAGCACCTCATTTTATTATTTTATTGGATACCACAGTGTTTGGTGAGAGTGCAGATGTTTTTTTTGTTTATCAAACATCGATAATATCACACATAACTTTATGGCTTAATCATGCTTGGGTATTATTCAACATTATATAGAACCTTGGAGGTTACCTTACTTGATGAAATTCTTGTTTGTGCAATGTTATTTGCACATGTCAGATAAAGAGTTATTAGGACTCTTCCCATAAAACAGGCATCAACTAGTTATTTATCATTATTCAACTTTTATTATTCAACTTTTAATGACAAACAGTAGTTTAATATCTGTGTTTAAAAGGGTTACTTTTTCCGAAAAAAAAGTAATTATATTAGATATTTTTACATCATTATTAGGGTTTACAGGCACAAATCAATACAAATCTGCAACATCATCATTCCCAGCAGGGAACTAGGGTCTTTTAAATGCAGCTGTCAGCAATGCTGGGTATGATCGTAATTCTTGGTGGGCTCGGCACAGTATCGTGTTATGTAGCCTGTTAGATTGGAATCTAACCAGCAGAAAACAGTTGATTTGAAGCTGTCCTATAATGGAGACACACACTGATTTTTTTTAAATAAAAATCAAACTGTTTTTTAAAGGTATTGTGCTATTCCTTGTTTAGAAAAGTCAGATTAAGCTAAATAATAATGTTTGATATTTTTTGATGGAAGATCCCCTATAAGGATGATTGCATTTAACATAAAAAAAAAAAAAACATTTTTATTCTACTGACATATATATTTTTAGTATCTATAGCTACTCCTCTGCAGAGCCAGTGAAAGCAGTAGTGACCAATAGGCTTTGCGGCGTGCCCATAGACATTGCAGTTTTACTGGCCAGACTCGACTGTCATTCTTTTTACATAAATTCTTCCTTTGTGGACAGACAGGAAGAATATACATTAATTTTTTATTACATAGGATTTTATAAATTTACATGATATCAAATTGTAGATCTGTCCTCTTAGCAATTCAGGGATTAGATACATTTTTAACTGTTAAAAAAGTAAATATACAGATGCATTACTCTAATGGGAGGTATTTGGAGATTTTGCTTAACTATGTTTTTAACTATGTAACTGCTGGTTTGGTATTAAAAACTTAAAATACCTAATACTGGATTTAAGAATTTACATTGTATATATATATTTGTAGATAGATGTTAAATGTTTGTGATTTATTATTTTTTTGTGGATACAATATTGTAGTACTGGAAGTGTATATCAAAAGTATGTAAATTGTAAAGCGTAACATGGATGTGCTGCTTTGTACAGTTAAATTAAAAGTACAAATTAAATCGACAAATGCAAAATCATTTAACATTTTACAATCTAAATAATTTGTGGTTTAATCCAGGAGCGAGGAACCTGCAGCCAAAGGGGCAAGATGTGGTCCTATTTTTCATTCAGTGTGGCCCTTGCTATCTTTTGGCCTGGCAAATGTACACATTTCTACCTTTGAGAAGACATCTCTGCCTCTTGTGTTTGAAGAAACAGCACTGCATTGTACCAATGTATGAAAACAGCAAGAGTCAGTATAAGACTCAATAGTTAAATAGCACTATTTACATACTGCTAATTACGTTTTAATATATTGTATGGCCCCTGATTATTTTTTTCAGTGAGTCAGTGGTCCTCAGTGAAAACACTAACAGTTCTATATCCCCTGGATAAACCTACTACCAAAAATCTGAAGATTATTTAAGAGGTAAGTTCTTAGAATGCATTAAAATATATACTGGCTTTGGTGTTTTATTCAAGGCCTTCTTATCATTTGGGAACTCTACTTCGATTTAATGGAAATAAGTCACTAAAAAACCTACATGCTTTCTGTGTTGTTGATGCTCCCAGTTTATCGTTTGTTATTCTGTAGCTCTCATCGCCTGGTTTCTATGATATACAGACTTCTTGTAGTAATGAAAGGCAAGTTCTATAACTTTTATACATTTCTGAACTTCTGTAGAAGAAGAGTCCTCTTTAATGTAAGGGCATTGTAAATTATGGGGAATTTGTGAAAAATCAAGATCTGACAGAGGGATAAATAATCAATGCGGATATATTCATGAGATAGCCATAAACATCCAGTAATCTAGATGAATAAACAGAGTACTGCAGTATATAGAGATACCTTTTTTTTATTGAACACACCTTTTAGTTATAGTGACACGCTTCCAAGAGTAGTACTTATCTCCATCAAGTCAGAAGCAGAACTGAATAAAGCAAGCAAGAGCATAGTAAAACAGAGCAGAGATTCAGAGTGGGACACAGACAGGCATCATAAATTATGTCCCGATTGGTCAAGTGCACAAGTCTATAGACAAGGTTTGAGATAAGGGAAAAGAAGAACAATATAAGTAGGGGTCATAAATATCCCCACATATTAAGGAGTAGAAAAACAACAATAAAACATGGGAAGGAATGTGGCAGGGTCACAAGAAGTTTTAATAATGTGAAAAAAATTGCAGTTACTGTTATGTCCGGTATTTTTAGTGTTGAAGAATGTGATCATCTTCATTTCACATGTTTTTTTTCTCCCCTTTATTCCACAAAAAATAGTCTGACTATTGTTATATGTTAAATATAAATATACAACTATGGATTGTTATTCAAATTATAATGTTATAGTCAGTGTTTTAATTAAAGGGCCTCTGTACTTTGAGAAACTCCATATCTTTATAAAGTATGTGAAAAGGTAGGAATAAAATAGCAGTTCTGTAAGTTTTGAACAGAAAATCATTTTTAATTCTTAATTTTTGAAGACTCTGCATAAAAGTTTCTATCTTGTCAAGTTTCAGTACTTGGATCATACAAGAGAAGGAGGAGAGGGGAGGAGGGGAGAAGGGAGGTGATGGTTACATCATTGTAGTCTTAAGTATTTGATACCTACTCCTTTCCACATTTACATGTACATGCTCAGAAGCAAAGAGTTGCAATGATAGCCAAACCCGATGCTGTAGAGATGTAAATGAGCTTCTCACAAATGCAATAATCTCCAGATTATCATGGATGTGTCAATGGTACAGCATTTAGATTTAAATCAAGCCTTGTGACGATTTCTGTGTTTAATTATGCTCTTAGACTAATATTTTTCAAACATCTGTTTTCCCCACCATACAGGGGCCCTTTAAAGATAAGATAAACATATTTTTTTACACTGAAATTACACACATCCTGCGCAATATACCGAGTATTTGCTCATTAGTCTGCATTAATGAGTTGTATAAGCCCCAGCTCATAAAGTTCTTCTTCTGCTTCCTCTTTTGATCCAGCTAGAAAGCTAATATAAAGCAGAGAATACATTACAAATATGACTGGCATTTGTCCTCCCTGAAAATTATCCTTGCAGAGAATTATGTATGTCCTAAGAACTAGCAGATCCAAAATACCATAATTAAAAACATATGAACATTAAATGGAAACAAGCACAATGATGAAAGAAGCTAGAAAATGGTTTTGGAAAGTAGTATCCAAAAGTTATGTGCACTAAGAAAAAATAAAAATAAATGTTTACTATTACACTGTTCTGTACATACTGTATAGTGAATAGGGATTGTTCTATACAACATACCTACCACTAGTGGTAAAGCAAGAGACAAGCAAACAATGCAATCCTGCAGAAAATGGTGAAGTTGCCAGAACAATGTGCTCAAAATGGCTGCTCCTAGACAGCCTGGCACCCCGAGAAAAGAAAGGAAAAAAAGATCTTTCTTAACTTCCTGACTACAGTAAGGAGACAATATAGTCAATACACACTTTATCAAGAAAGGAGGTAAAGGACCACTGTGCAACAAATATATATATATATATATATATATATATATATATATATATATATAAATATCTCACATATATAGTTGTCAGCAATGAGGGTGGTTGCTAATGCTTGCGGGCTCGATGGGCCGCATTTGCAGAGGTGGAGGCTCTACGGCGGGACTTGCAAAAAAAAACATAAACACGCAATGACTAACTACGGACTTACACAAAAATATACCAGCCGCCGGATTCATCCCTACGGCCAGCGGAACTACACATCAACAACTCAAATACACAATTCACAATGCGAGACCCGTAGCAGTTTGAAAAAACAAAGTAACACTTGCAACAAGGAAAGCGAATATGAGGTCCAAAAAATACGAAGTTAACCGTCAAAAACAGCAATAACATCACCAAAATTAACAAAAACACAAAAAACATCACTCACAGCATGGGGGACAGCCATGATGTCTGGGAGTCAGGTTGCACGACAATTGAACCACAATTTGCCGAGTTTCCACACACGAAAATCGCCTAAACGTAAAAAAAAAATGGAGGACGAAAAAAATGAAAACGAGGCTACACGACCAATAAACACGCAAAAACACACCAGACACATAAGACTTCTACACAAGACCGTACAGGGCATAAAATACACTATTAGGAGGGACGCAAAATGCTCCACACCCGCGTAACACATACACAATCGCCACCATTTTACAACACTAACTTGCAACTAATAACATTACCAATACAAAAAATGCAGAATTAGACACCTAAACAAACGGTTTGCTGTCGCCCACGCAGTCTACTTATCCTACACAGGCTACACGACCAATACACACGCAAAAAAATGCCAGACACATAAGACTTTTTCACAAGACCGCACAAGGTATAAAATACCCTATTAGGGAGGACGCAAAATGCTCCCCACCCGCGTAACACATAGACAATCACCGTCATTTTACAACACTAACTTGCAACTAATAACATTACCATTACAAACTGCAGAATTACACATCAAAACAAACGGGTTGCCCTCGCGCACGCAGCCTATTTATCCTACACACTTCAAACATTGCTAACACACCTCAGCTCAGCAAGAGTGCAAATGTACTTTGTATGCTGCAGGAAAGATTGTTAGCTCTTCAGGATATTGCTTAATGCATATATTATTTACAAATAGGTAAAGTATATTAATTTATGATTTTATTAATTAATTCATTATCATAAAAAAATACATATAGAGAAAAAAAAAGGACCAGGCGACAGGATCGCAACAAACGCCAAAGGCGTTCAGCACGCGGCTCACTATGAGCGCCAAGGGTGCTCAGATGACCAAAAAACACCAACTGAGAGGCTCACAATGAGCGCCGAAGGTACTCAGACGACCAAAAGACTTACTTTGTATGGCAAACAGCATTACCTGCCTTACATTTTTTGACGGGCAATTCGCTAGTATATATATAATTTTAAAGATGTTGGGTCTGACTAAAATTAATTAGACAGGAAGAAGTCATAAAGTTTGTTTTTAATTAGAAAATAAATGTAATTTCATGCCCTGAACAGATTTATGATACAATGGTGACATTTTTGTGTGTGAGAGTGGTATTTACATTTCTGGAGAGCTGCGGTTGCATCTATTGATGCCACTTTCCTGTTTCTGGGCTTGTGAGGGGAAAGGATGTGGTTTACATTTTCAGTGTCTCTCATCTTCTCTGTGCTCTTTCCTCCTCCACCCCTCCCTACAAAAACACAATATCATGAGCCAGCTCTCAGGAAGTGACAAAACACAAAATGGTTTCTCATACTCTTAAACAGTCTTAAAAAAATTAGATTTCACCCCCAAAAATTATTTAATACTAGCCACTTGCCCGTCAAAAATGACGGCAATAAAATTTGAAGTCTGGCAATGGTGTTTGCCACAAATTGCAAGCCTCTCCCCCTCTACTTAACTGGCCTTGCGATGAGCGCCTTTGGCGATCATTGCGAGCCTCTCCCCCTCTACTTTCCCCCCCCTCTACTTGACGGTAGGCTCTCAATGAGAGCCACTCCCCCCTCTACTTTACTAAGCACCTTTGAAGCTCATCATGGGCCTCGCAATGAGCGCCAAAGCCTCTCCCCCATGTGTCTCTTCCCCCATCTCCACCCCTGTATCTCTTCCCCCTCCCCCTCCTATGTGTCCCCTTTCCCCTCTCTCCCTCCTGTGTCTCTTCAACCTCTCTCCCTTGTGTCTCTTCCCTCCCTCCCGTTTCTTTTCCCTTCTCTTCCTCCCTGTGTCTCTTCCCCCATTTCCCTTTCCTGTGTCTCTTCCACCCCTCTCCCTACCCTGTCTCTTCTACCCCGCTTTCCCTCCCCTGTCACTTCCACTCCACTTTTCTCATCTCTCTGTTCCTCCTTCCTGTCTCTCTCTCTATCCCTCCCTCCTGTCTGTCTCTCTGTCACTCCTTCCTGTCTGTCTCTCTCATGTCTCTCTCTCTGTGTGTCTGTGTCCCTCCTGTCTCTCTCTGTGTCCCTCCTGTCTCTCTGTGTGTCCCTCCTGCCTCTCTCTGTGTCCCTCCTGCCTCTCTCGCTCTCTGTCCCTCCTGTCTCTCTCGCTCTCTGTCCCTCCTGTCTCTCTCGCTCTCTGTCCCTCCTGTCTCTCTCTCTCTCTGTCCCTCCTGTCTCTCTCTCTCTGTCTGTGTCCCTCCTGACTCTCTCTGTGTCCCTCCTGTCTCTCTCTCTCTGTCTGTGTCCCTCCTGTCTCTCTATCTGTATCCCTCCTGACTCTCTCTGTGTTACTCGTGTCAATCTCTCTCTCTGTGTCTCTCTATCTGTGTTACTCCTGTCACTCTCTCTTTGTGTCCCTCCTGTCTCTCTCTGTCTGTGTCCCTCCTGTCTCTCCCTGTCTGTGTCCCTCCTGTCTCTCCCTGTCTGTGTCCCTCCTGTCTCTCCCTGTCTGTGTCCCTCCTGACTCTCCCTGTCTGTGTCCCTCCTGTCTCTCTCTGTCTGTGTCCCTCCTGTCTCTCTCTGTCTGTGTCCCTCCTGTCTCTCTCTCTCTGTGTCCCTCCTGACTCTCTCTGTGTTACTCCTGTCACTCTCTCTCTCTGTGTCTGTGTCCCTTCTGACTCTCCCTGTCTGTGTCCGTTCTGACTCTCCCTGTCTGTGTCCCTTCTGACTCTCCCTGTCTGTGTCCCTTCTGACTCTCCCTGTCTGTGTCCCTTCTGACTCTCCCTGTCTGTGTCCCTTCTGACTCTCCCTGTCTGTGTCCCTTCTGACTCTCCCTGTCTGTGTCCCTTCTGACTCTCCCTGTCTGTGTCCCTCCTGTCTCTCTCTATCTGTGTCCCTCCTGTCTCTCTCTATCTGTGTCCCTCCTGTCTCTCTCTATCTGTGTCCCCCCTGTCTCTCTCTATCTGTGTCCCTCCTGTCTCGCTCTATCTGTGTCCCTCCTGTCTCTCTCTATCTGTCTCCCTCTCTCTGTGTCCCTTCTGTCTCTCTCCCTGTCTGTGTCCCTCCTGACTCTCCCTGTCTGTGTCCCTCCTGTCTCTCTCTATCTGTGTCCCTCCTGTCTCTCTCTATCTGTGTCCCTCCTGTCTCTCTCTGTCTGTGTCCCTTCTGACTCTCCCTGTCTGTGTCCCTTCTGACTCTCCCTGTCTGTGTCCCTCCTGTCTCTCTCTATCTGTGTCTCTCCTGTCTCTCTCTATCTGTGTCCCTCCTGTCTCTCTCTGTCTGTGTCCCTCCTGTCTCCCTCTCTCTGTGTCCCTTCTGTCTCTCTCCCTGTCTGTGTCCCTCCTGACTCTCCCTGTCTGTGTCCCTCCTGTCTCTCTCTATCTGTGTCCCTCCTGTCTCTCTCTATCTGTGTCCCTCCTGTCTCTCTCTATCTGTGTCCCTCCTGTCTCTCTCTATCTGTGTCCCTCCTGTCTCTCTCTATCTGTGTCCCTCCTGTCTCTCTCTATCTGTGTCCCTCCTGTCTCTCTCTGTCTGTGTCCCTTCTGACTCTCCCTGTCTGTGTCCCTTCTGACTCTCCCTGTCTGTGTCCCTTCTGACTCTCCCTGTCTGTGTCCCTCCTGTCTCTCTCTATCTGTGTCCCTCCTGTCTCTCTCTATCTGTGTCCCTCCTGTCTCTCTCTCTCTGTGTCCCTTCTGTCTCTCTCCCTGTCTGTGTCCCTCCTGACTCTCCCTGTCTGTGTCCCTCCTGTCTCTCTCTATCTGTGTCCCTCCTGTCTCTCTCTATCTGTGTCCCTCCTGTCTCTCTCTGTCTGTGTCCCTTCTGACTCTCCCTGTCTGTATCCCTTCTGACTCTCCCTGTCTGTGTCCCTTCTGACTCTCCCTGTCTGTGTCCCTTCTGACTCTCCCTGTCTGTGTCCCTCCTGTCTCTCCCTGTCTGTGTCCCTCCTGTCTCTCTCTATCTGTGTCCCTCCTGTCTCTCTCTGTCTGTGTCCCTCCTGACTCTCGCTGTCTGTGTCCCTCTTGTCTCTCTGTCTGTGTCCCTCCTGTCTCTCTCTGTCTGTGTCCCTCCTGTCTCTCTCTGTCTGTGTCCCTTCTGACTCTCCCTGCCTGTGTCCCTTCTGACTCTCCCTGTCTGTGTCCCTCCTGTCTCTCTCTGTCTGTGTCCCTGCTGTCTCTCTCTGTCTGTGTCCCTCCTGTCTCTCTCTGTCTGTGTCCCTTCTGTCTCTCTCCCTGTCTGTGTCCCTCCTGACTCTCGCTGTCTGTGTCCCTCCTGTCTCTCTCCCTGTCTGTGTCCCTCCTGACTCTCGCTGTCTGTGTCCCTCCTGTCTCTCTCTATCTGTGTCCCTCCTGTCTCTCTCTGTCTGTGTCCCTTCTGACTCTCCCTGTCTGTGTCCCTTCTGACTCTCCCTGTCTGTGTCCCTCCTGTCTCTCTCTGTCTGTGTCCCTCCTGTCTCTCTCTATCTGTGTCCCTCCTGTCTCTCTCTCTCTGTGTCCCTTCTGTCTCTCTCCCTGTCTGTGTCCCTCCTGACTCTCGCTGTCTGTGTCCCTCCTGTCTCTCTCTATCTGTGTCCCTTCTGTCTCTCTCCCTGTCTGTGTCCCTCCTGTCTCTCTCTATCTGTGTCCCTCCTGTCTCTCCCTGTCTGTGTGCCTCCTGTCTCCCTCTCTCTGTGTCCCTTCTGTCTCTCTCTATGTCTGTGTCCCTACTGTCTCTCCCTCTCTCTGTGTCCCTCCTGTCTCTCCCTGTCTGTGTCCCTACTGTCTCTCCCTGTCTGTGTCCCTCCTGTCTCTCTCTATCTGTGTCCCTACTGTCTCTCTCTATCTGTGTCCCTCCTGTCTCTCCCTGTCTGTGTGCCTCCTGTCTCCCTCTCTCTGTGTCCCTTCTGTCTCTCTCTATGTCTGTGTCCCTACTGTCTCTCCCTCTCTCTGTGTCCCTCCTGTCTCTCTCTGTCTGTGTCCCTACTGTCTCTCCCTGTCTGTGTCCCTCCTGTCTCTCTCTATCTGTATCCCTCTTGTCACTCTCTCTCTCTCTGTGTCTGTGTCCCTCCGGTCTCCCTCTCTCTGTGTCCCTTCTGTCTCTCTCCCTGTCTGTGTCCCTACTGTCTCTCCCTGTCTGTGTCCCTCCTGTCTCTCTCTATCTGTATCCCTCTTGTCACTCTCTCTCTCTCTGTGTCTGTGTCCCTCCGGTCTCCCTCTCTCTGTGTCCCTTCTGTCTCTCTCCCTGTCTGTGTCCCTACTGTCTCTCCCTGTCTGTGTCCCTCCTGTCTCTCTCTATCTGTGTCCCTACTGTCTCTCTCTGTCTGTGTCCCTTCTGACTCTCCCTGTCTGTGTCCCTTCTGTCTCTCTCTATCTGTATCCCTCCTGTCACTCTCTCTCTCTCTCTGTGTCTGTGTCCCTCCGGTCTCCCTCTCTCTGTGTCCCTTCTGTCTCTCTCCCTGTCTGTGTCCCTACTGTCTCTCCCTGTCTGTGTCCCTCCTGTCTCTCCCTGTCTGTGTCCCTCCTGTCTCTCTCTATCTGTATCCCTCCTGTCACTCTCTCTCTCTCTCTGTGTCTGTGTCCCTCCTGTCTCTCCCTGTCTGTGTCCCTCCTGTCTCTCTCTATCTGTATCACTCCTGTCACTCTCTCTCTCTCTGTGTCTGTGTCCCTCCTGTCTCTCTTTCCCTCCAGGCTGTCTCTCTCACCTCAGTCCCCAGCATGTCTGCCGGTCCCTCCCCAGGGAGGTGTTGAGAGCAGCCGGGGAGGATTTAAGACCGGCAGGGGAGGAGTTAAGAGTGGCGAGGGAGGGGTTAAGAGTGGCGGGGGAGGAGTTAAGAGTGGCGGGGGAGGAGTTAAGAGTGGCGGGGGAGGAGTTAAGAGCGGCGAGCGTGCAGGAGGAGTTGTGAGTTGTGCGAGCCCACAAGCGTGAGCAACGGCTCGAGCGGGCTCGTATGCTCACAACTATATATGTGATCCGTGGCTTACACAACTGCTAATGTTGTTAGTGTGATGCATGCTTTACAAACAAGAGCCTTTTTTCTTGAACTACAGCTCCCCATTGATCTTCTTTTGGTCATTCCTCTTTATCCTACTGTCTGACTTTCTAGATGTTTGCAGAATTTAACTCCTTCAACTTGCTGTTTGTCTATTGTACACACACTTAAAACCAGAGATCTGTTTGCTGTTAAGTTCAGCATTAACCAAGGGTCACAAAACACATTTTGGCCCATGCAATAAAATCCAATATATATGACATATATAGTTGTGAGCATGTGAGTTGTTGCTAACACTTGCAGGCTCACGCAGCGAGCCTGCGGCCCTCGAGAAGCGAGGGCCGCAGTTGCTGGCAAGGAGCTCCTTGCCAGCAACTGCGGCCCTCGCAAAAAAGTACGAGACACGTTACGACCAATTACGACCTCGCAAAAATCGTCCGCAACCCGCGGACATGAAAAAATGAAAAACACTATAAATACACACAACACATACATAAAAAGCTTACCTACAGCAAGAGGGAGCATCCAGGACCTCAAAAACTGAAGTTACACCTCAATTTAACTCAAAATAAAAGAGTTTAGAATTAAAAAATTCTCTAAGCGAGAGAGAAAATGGCCGCCGAAACAAACGAAAACGAGGCTACAGCAGTCTAAAGACGCAAAACACCACCAAACACCTACGAAATTGCTGAAAAACACATACGAGATTCGAAAACAAGGACGCAACCCGCGCAACCCCAAACACATTACAAACACAATAAATACACACAACAAACATATAAAAAGCTTACCCACAGCAAGGCGGTGCACCCAGGACCTCTGCAAGTAAAGTAAAACCGCGATTTAAGTCCAAATTTCGGAGTTTAAACACCCGAAAATCACCTAAGCAAGAGAAAAAATGGCCGCCGAACAAAACGAAAACGAGGCTACAGGACTCTAAACACGCAAAATACCACCACAAACACGCAAAACACCACAAAACACTACGGATATTCCGCCACAGCCGCATACCACACATTAGCCGCCATTTTAGAACAATAACTTATACAATGCGGAAGTACACAGCTACACTAACGTATTTGCCTCGCGCACGCACACTATTCATCACGCTTACACAGCAGCTCCACACCACTAATGCTGCAGCAACATCAAAACAGATTGCCAGCTCTTCAACACAATGCTTCCTGCATATATTACTTGAAAATAGGTAAAGTATATTAATTTATTAATGTATTATTTATTTGATTATTATACACCAAACAGCATTAACTCATTTATAATTTTATTGCCGTCATTTTTTGACGGACAATTCGCTAGTGTATATATATATATATATATATATATATATATATATATATATATATATACACATACATACATACAAAGTTACATAGTTCCATACAGTTCAACATTTTAAGATCTCCTCTGATCTGCTATTTGAAGATTAGTAGTTAATTGATCCAGAGGAAGGGAAACAGAAAAATAAAAAAATAAGTGAAACTCTGCCAATTGTCTCAAAAGGAAAAAAAATCCTTCCTAAGCCCCAGATACTGGTGATTGGATCCCTCCCTGGATCAATACACTCTCTCTAACTAACCAGGATAAGCCTGAATACTCTTTTTAATTAAAAATATATCCAGTCTTTTAAAGTCTTCTATCAAATCCGCTGTCACCACCTCCTTTGGCAGAGAATTCCACAGATTAACCACCCTTGCTGTGAAGAACCCTTTTCTTTCTTGAAGTTGGAATCTTTTTACTTCTAACCTCAAAGGATGACCTCTTGTCGGTTGAAGATCTCCTGGCACATAAAGCTCCCTTAACAAATCTTTATACTGAGCCTGGATGTATTTATATAAGGTAATCATATCACCTCTTAGATGCCTTTTTCAAGAGAAAATGCGTTTAATTTGGTTAGTCTTTCTTCATAACGTAGCCCCTCCATTCCTTTTATTAGTTTCAAAGCCCTTCTCTGTACCTTTCCCAACTCTAAAATGTCCTCTCTATTATGTGGTGCCCAAAATTGTACTCCTTATTCCAATTGAGAGTGTACTAGAGATTTGTATAGTGGCAGAATTATATTTACTTCCCTTGCTTCTATACCCTTCTTAATACATGCTAATATTTTATTTGCCTTTACAGCTGCTGCTTGTCATTGAGCACTGTTACCTAGGCGGTTGTCCACAAGTACTCCCAAATTCCTTTCTATATCAGACACCCCTAGATTTGCTCCATTAAGATTATACATTTCATGGCTATTTTCCTTCCCAGATGCATAACTTTACATTTATTCATATTAAATCTCACCTGCCATTTAGATGCCCATTCCTCTAATTTATGTAAATACCTTTGGAGGGAAGGTACATTTAGATTTATTTACTTTGCACAACTTTGTGTCATCAGCAAAAATGGAGACACTACTTTCCAGTCCCACCTCTAAGTCACCTAATACTGAACCATGAGGAACCCCACTTACCACATTATTCCAATTAGAGTATGTTCCATTTACCACAACCCTTTGCTTCCTGTCTTTTAACCAGCTCTCAATCCATGAGCAGATATTTGTTGCAATTCCTGTATCCCTTAGTTTGCATAATAGTCTTCAATGTGGCACTGTATCAAAAGCCTCTGCAAAATCCAAAAAGACTACATCCACTGAGTTGCCTTGACCCAGGTTCCTACTAACCTCCTCATAGAAACGAATTAGATTTGTTTGACATGACCTATCCCTCATAAATCCATGTTCACTTGGATTTATAATTCTGTTCGAATAGACATATTATCCCTTATTAACCCTTCTAAAAGCTTTCCAACTACAGAAGTGAGGCTCACTGGTCTATAATTCCCCGGATTTGCTCTTGCTCCCTTAAATATAGGTATCACCTCTGATTTTTGTCAGTCATCTAGTAGCGACCCTGTGTTGAATCTTGAAAAATTAAACATAATGGTTTGGCTATTACAGAGCCCAGTTCCCTCAGTATCATTGGGTTTATTGCATCAGGACCCGGGGCTTTATTAATATTTAGTTTTTCCAACCTCTTCTGGATTTCTTCCTGCTTTAACCAATTATTTGGCGAAGGTAGTGTAGCCCCATTATGTCGCAGTGTCCCAACCACTGGTACCTCCCTTGTGTATACCGAAGAAAATAACCTATTTAGCTCATCTGCCTTTTCCTGGTCACTAATTAGCAGATGGCCTGTGTCACATTGTAATGTTCCTATATTAATCAGTTCTCTATCCCAGTCTAGATAGCCTCATTTCTGGTAGGTTCTTGTATAACCTGGGCCAGATAATGATCCCTGAGTTATCCAGTTTATTTCAGGGTTGTTAAAATCTCCCATTATTAGAACTTGCCCATGCTTAGCTGCATTTCCGATCTGTAACAATAATATACATGTAAGTTTGCGCTACAGTTTGTACAACAGTTAAGTCAAGTTAGAGTCTTTTGCAACTATTTTCTATTTACTGATCTGTGATATGTGTGTTTTCGGCTTGTCTGAATATTTAATCAGAAGCCTTGGAAAACTTCTACTCATTTCTAACTTTTACTTTTTTTCATATCTTTCAGCTAGACCTTACCTTTTCACAGTAAAACAATTTATGCATTACATCCATCTTATGCTTACAAAAAAGTGTATTTTGCTCACTCTTTTAAGGAATTTTTGTGAAAGCTGATGTTTTAGTGTTTCTTTTTCATTTTTGATACTATGTATGTGATTAGCAACTGGTTATACTTTATTATGTGAAGTGTGCATGCTAGTAAGGGAGAGTGGTGGTTTTCTTCTTGGTAACATTTAATGGAACATGGAAGGCAAATATATTTTTCTATCATGCTATATTTTTATGTTTATAAGGTAGTAGGTTTTGAACATGATTTTTTTTTTTTGCATATGATATGAGTACTGCAAAGGTTATAAAAATAACTTGTTATCCTGTTATAGCCTCTTTTTAATCTCCTTCTGAGATGCTCTATTTAAAATAATTCAGGCATTGTGCCAGAGAATTTATGAAGCGCTATAGAGAAATATTTTACTTTTGCTTTTTGACTGTTTGCAGCTGACACTCCAAAATCAGAAAGTATCAGTGCTGCAAAGCTGCATTTCCACAGTATTACAAGTACATTTTAAATCATTGCAGCACTAATTTTTCATACAGATTTTTTTTTAGTAATATTATTTTTTAAAAATACATGCTAGATCACTATATTAGCTCAGTATTCCTGTAACTGTTAACTTAGAGAGAAATCCTGTCTTATATAGCGGCTTCATGAAACAGAAAGTCAGCAACCATGTGCATTAGTGAAAGTAATATTAGTATGGATGGGATGCTGGCCTTGTGCTTCCTAAATCCAGAACTGGCTGTGTTGTACAGCAGGAAAACAGGGAATACCTGTGGAAATATAACTATGAATGCAAAGGGAGCTACTCTGCTACTCTGATTCTACACCAAAAACCAGACATTTATGCTAACAAAAAAAAAATGGCACAGCACATTCATTTTTTTGGGGGGGGGTATCTGGATTTAAAATGCTGCTATAAATATATATGTCCCTTGCAGGTTGTATGAAATATGTTATTATTTGCCTGAAATGATAATCAGACAATTTGTAATGATTGCTATCAAAGTAAAATAAACATATTTTTGGTGTCACTGAATTGTTCGGAATTTTTATTTCTGGTTGTGAATATGTGATCCTACTACTGAATGCAGGTGTGGTCATCCAGTTAGTCCACAAATCAAAAAAAAATTAAGAAACTGTTAGATTGTTTATTTTTTTGGTTATGTTCATAATTTTGAATTTGATACTGGATGATATGAGAAGCTAATTCAAGAATCGAGACAACCAGAGGAGTGGATGATAAATGATCCATAAAATTAATGAGCCTGACATAATCATGCTTATACATAACCCCAGAGCCACAATACACAGTCATTGAAACACACACACCCGTACACCACATAGTCCCGCTAATATAAATTACCACAGTTAATAAATATATGTAGGTTCATATAAAGCAAAACAGATCTGATCTGACACAGATTCACAGATTAATTCAGAGAGGGCCCACGTTGACATGTAGTCAGGTCCCCTCACAGACAATAATCAACAGAAAGCCTGAATGACTGACACACAAAGTCACATAGGGCAAGAAGAATTCTCAGTTCCATTGTCTAATCTATCACTAGCTGTGTTTATTTACATTGATTTAAGTTTATGTTTAATATGCCGCTTACCAATATCACTTGAAATGTTGTATTTGTGAAAAGCATCCAAATATTATGCCTTTCACTAGGGCGGGTATTCTTTGCTCCCCTAAAACCTTCTAGTTTTATTTTTCCTGTACCTATGTCTCTAGCGAAGATTACCATACACTTACACATCTATCTATCTATCTATCTATCTATCTATCTATGTGTTTGCATATCACATATATAGTTGTGAGCGTACGGGTCGCGTAGCGAGGTCACTGGGCAAGGGCCTCAGTTGCTAGCATGGAGCGCCGAAGGCGCTCCATGCTAGCAACTGAGGCCCCTCGCGAAGCGAGGGCCTCAGTTGCTGCCGAGGTCACTGGGCACGGGCCTCAGTTGCTGGCATGGAGCGCCGAAGGCGCTCCATGCCAGCAACTGAGGCCCCTCGCGAAGCGAGGGCCTCAGTTGCTGCCGAGGTCACTGGGCACGGGCCTCAGTTGCTGGCATGGAGCGCCGAAGGCGCTCCATGCCAGCAACTGAGGCCCCTTGCGAAGCGAGGGCCTCAGTTGCTGGCGAGGTCACTGGGCAAGGGCCTCAGTTGCTGGCATGGAGCGCCGAAGGCGCTCCATGCCAGCAACTGAGGCCCCTCGCGAAGCGAGGGCCTCGGTTGCTGGCGAGGTCACTGGGCAAGGGCCTCAAACCCTCGCAAAATTCACGTCGCTACTCAAAAAACACGACACACAAATTACGACACTTGCTAAATTTTACGAGGAACGCAAACAACCTACGAAACACGTTACCACACATTACGACCTCGCAAACATCGGACGCAACACGCCGACATACAAACATTTAAAACACAATACATACACACAGCACATACATAAAAACCTTACCTACACCAAGAGGGAGCACCCAGGACCTCAAAAATGCAACTTAGACCTCGATTTTACTCGAAATAAAAGAGTTTTGAGACTAAAAAAAAATCTAAGCGACAGAAAAAATGGCCGCCGAACAAAACGAAAACGAGGCTACAGCACTCTAAACTCGCAAAACACCACAAGAAACTCGCAAAACACCACAAGAAACTCGCAAAACGCCACAAACCACCTACGGATATTCATACCACACAGTGCACACATTCAGCATGCTTACACAGCAGCTCCACACCACTAATGCTGCAGCAACATCAACACAGATTGCCAGCTCTTCATCACAATGCTTCAAAATAGGTACAGTATATTCATTTAGTAATGTATTACATATTTCATTATTACACACCAAACAGCATTAGCTACCTTACAATTTCATTGCCGTCATTTTTTGACGGGCAATTCGCTACTTTACAAATAAATGATAAACAAAAAAAGAGTCTGAGGCGCTCAAACTGAGAACGAACAATGCCCATACAGTAGGTTTGTTCTATAAGCCCAGTTACCTACACAGAGAGCAGCCTCTTTTAGCTCACTTGTGCCCTTCATGAGAAATATCCTGTAGTATATCAGTCTGGTCTCACTCAAAAGAGTGATCCCGAAATACCAGACACTTCTACCCTGAACAGGAGAAACATTAAACCCCAGACATACGCTTTGGCCTCTTTTGGGCTTGCAAGTGAGGTGTAGCTGCACTCCCGAAGGCACAGTGCTCTCTGATTATGTGACCACACCTACAGACCAATCCAAATAAGATGTTGTTCGTTCTCTCATTGAGCATCTCAGATTTTGTTTTTACATATACATTATATCAAAGCGTGTCATATACTTACAGACAGAAATATTTCTGAATTTAGGTAACCTGCTGCCCCCTCAAAATGTGCTGCCCTAGATCTTTGCCTTGCTGGTACAGAGATACAGTAAATACACCACAGCCCTTCATACCTATATGTCAATTTTGAATTCCAATACCCTTTTTCGGCACAAAAACAAAGCTATGAAAATTAAAATAATTGATTATAATGCTGCAGGTCCTTACAGTAAACATCCAAGGGTACTGACGGAACTGAGTTCTGTAATAGCCAAACCATTATATATAATTTTTCAAGATTCACCAAACACAGGATCTCTACCAGATGACTGAAGAAAAGCAGATGTGATACCTATATTTAAGAAGAGAGCAGGAGCATATCCAGGGAATTATAGACCTGTGAGCCTCACTTCTGCAGTTGGAAAGCTTTTAGAATGGTTAATAAGGGATATTAATATACACTAATATATATGTATTTGAAATGCATTATAAATAGGAGTCAACATGGATTTGTGAGGGATAGGTCATGTAAAACAAATTTAATATGTTTCTTTGAGGAGGTTAGTAGGAACTTGGATCAAGGCAACTCAGTGGATGTAGTCTTTGTGGCTTTTAATGCAGTGCAAACTAAGGGATACAGAAATTACAGTACATATCTGCTCATGGATTGAGAGCTGGCTAAAAGACAGGAAGCAGGAAGATTGGACTTAAGTGGTAAGTGGGGTTCCTCAGGGTTCAGTATTAGGTCCACTGCTTTTTTACATGTTTATTAATTACTTAAAAGTAGGATTGGAAAGTATTGTCATTTTTGCTGATGCACAAAGTTGTGCAACCTAATTCAATCAGAAAAGGATGTACTTTCCCTCCAAAGGTATCTACATAAATTAGAAAAAATTCTCTAGAAAAAAGGCATCTAAGAGGGAATATGATTACCTTATATAAATATATCCAGGATCAATATGAGGCTTTGTCAAGTGAGCTTTTTGTGCCAAGAGGTTTTCAACTGACAAGAACAAGAGGACACCTCTTGAGGTTAGAAGGAAAAAGATTCCACCTCAAAGAAATAAAAGGGTTCTTCACAGTAAGGGTGGTTAATCTGTGGAATTCTTTACTAAAGGAGGTGGTGACAGCAGATTCGATAGATAACTTTAACAAGGGATTGGATATATTTCTAAATAAAAAGGGCATTCAGGGTTATCCAGGTTAATTATAGAGGGAGTATTGATCCAGGGAGGTGTCCGATTGCCAGTATTTGGGATCAGGAAGGAATATATTTCCCTTTTGAGACTTGAGGTTTTTTTTTCTATTTGCCTTCCTTTGGATAAATTAATAATTACTAATTAATCTGAATACTGCAGATCAGAGGAAATCTTAAAAGGTTGAACTTGATGAACTAAAAGTATTTTGTAACTATGTAACTATGTAACACTATTCACCATACCTGCAGATGTAGTTTATTTATCTAAAATGTTTCTAGATCAATTTCTAGATCAATTTCTGACAATAAGTAGTGTCAGTGTGTAAAAT
This sequence comes from Discoglossus pictus, assembly GCA_027410445.1. Taxonomy (NCBI): domain Eukaryota; kingdom Metazoa; phylum Chordata; class Amphibia; order Anura; family Alytidae; genus Discoglossus; species Discoglossus pictus. Next base: position 265,755,203 of record CM050163.1, on the reverse strand, counting down.
AAACATAGTCTTAGGTGCGTGACCTCTGTGTGTTTTTATTTGTGGTCCTGAATCCATTGTACTCTAAACCAGTTATGGATACACTAGCCCTCTCTGAAATATTTCCACCGTTAGATCACACAAACTCATCTGGATGCTCACACACATACTTGCACACAAGCACTAAGACACACATTTTAGACAGAACCAGCCGGGCTTTCACATTCAGAAACACTAACAGACATTGAGCCTCATTCAATTGCAAGCTCGCAATTGCCTCTAATCAGAACTTTTGGCTATGGGTCACATTTTTCTAAACATTTAGATATATTAACTCGCAACTGCAAGGGGCATGATCAAATGATGAAGGTTTAGAAGTAACATTTGTGATCAGACTTGCAATCCAGCAAAGTAGAAATCAATAAAAATCATTAAAGCAACTGTTCTAGTCCATGCAGGTTCCATGATATGTATTAACCCCTTGATTCCCAGGATCAATATAACACGGAAATAAAAGTTAAAAATAATATTTTTTTTTGCAGATTTGCGAGCTTGAGACTTTGGCAATTAATTATAATGCCTTTCATTGCTTTCTCAGTATTTTAAAATACAGTAGTGTGTGTTTATTTGCCGCTGCAGCGTTACTAACAGGTGTTTAACCCACTTGCGGGTCCTATCTAGTACTGGTATATTTTTTTTATACATTTACGATTTACGATTTTGAAGGCAATTGCATGCTTGTTTAAATTTTGTAATTAAATATTGTTTTTGCGTCTTTAGCACTGGTAACATTTATGGGCTTGAAACATCAAAGTATGAGATAGGACAGAGTTCTGTTTTTAACAACTGCAGTGCTTTTGAGCTTGTAACTTGCAATTGGCATGCGAGTAGCTAAATGTAGCCAATTGAATATCAAGTAATTACGATTTGTCCAATTTAGTGAGGCTCATTGTTTTTACATAAACACACATATGCTTATATAAGTAACTAATCTTCCTTTCTTCTTGCTATACCTACTAGTCTTAGGATGGAGGCATAGCAAGAGGAAAGGAAGAGTAGTTGCTTTTTTCTTTAATAGCCTGTGACAATAAATATCCTAAATGGATCACAGCACAGCACAGCTATCGCCCTTAGTGGATTCCCTAATACATGGAATTGATTGTTATGCAGGGTAGCGCCATTACTGTTTGAGAAGACGTCCTCTGTCTGTCAGTATCTGTCTTCAGATGAGAGGAAACCTTCAATACTTCAACTGAGTCGATTATGTCTGCAATTTAACAATGGGCTTAATGCTGTATAAAGCAAGGTGCCTCAGTTTAACTTTTCAAGATACCCTGCCATGTGACATGACAGATAAATGAGGATGGATATAAGGGAGGCATCTTGTACTGTATATAGTTACATGTAACAATTAAAACAATGACAGTTGATTAATTATTATTATAATTATATTTTCTAAAACATTATGAAATTTGGTTGTTAAAGAAGCAACGGAGTATACAGTCTCTCCACTACTGCCACATGGTGGTCATTGTCCATAGTGAGGGAAAAATCTGCATTAGAGCCCTCTCAGTGGCTTGAAATATGCATTGATTGCTGTGAGCTAGGATTGCAGTTTAAATCAGAATCAGCTATAATGAAAATTAGAAAGGAATTTATAGCCTAAATAATCTTTTGGAAATTTCCAAGTGATTCTTGACTTTTGTAGCTGTTATGTATCACTTTCCTGAATCAAACACAGGGTTACTTGACATGATAGCTTGCTTTATCATCTTATTTGCAACATACTGGACAGTATTAATGATCCAGACTACATTCTTACTATACTTTGGAATCTATTTACCAAAAGGTGAAAAACTCCCTTCCTTTTGTGAAAAGGCTACAAAAAATAATGTATTAATTGGATATGTCTCTCCTCTCTAGTGAGAACCCTCACACATTAGAAAAAAAGGAAACATTTTTTAACTTCAATATCAACAAAAGTAATATGTCTATAAAATAATGAATGATTTGTATACTTGCTACAGGCATTCACAGGACTCTCAATGAACATGATGGGCTACTGTGTAAGTTCACATTTGATTATGATGGTGAGGCTCTGGACCAGATAATGATCCCTGAGTGTACTCAAGAACCTGCTCCCCTTAGCTGAACTGCTGGTCTCATTTATACAGTTTATTTCAGGGTAATTAAAATCTCCCATTATTAGAACTTGCCCATGCTTAGCTGCATTTCCAATCTGTAACAAGAATTGCCTTTCCTCACTTTCAATTATATTCTTTTGGAATATGCTGCTCCACTATTTAACTCTACCCACAAACATTCAGAATTACCGCGAGTTCCAGCATACATATCTTCTCTGACTATAAGCTTATATTCAGGCGTAACATACAGACCAATCCCTCCTCCCCTTTTACCATTGCCCTTAGCTTTCCTAAATAGGTTATAACCATCCAGAATCATCCCACCATGTTTCAGTAATGGCTATTAAATCCCATTTCTCATTTACTGCTAATAATTCTAACTCTCCCATTTTTCCTGGCAAGCTTCTGGCATTAGCAAGCATACACCTTATGTTATGAGTCTGTACTTCTGGAGTTCCTGCCACTATACTTGAGTTACTTAGCAGTACCTCCCTATGGACTATACTAACCCTCCCCCATCTCTTCCCACTAGTCCATTCATTCCTTACCCCCTCTACACTTACTACCCCATTACATTCATCTAGCCCCCCCCACCTACTAGTTTAAAAACTCCCCCAGACGTTCTACCTCCCTTTCCCCTAGCACAGCAGCTCCCTCGTCATTATGGTGCAAACCATCCCTGCAATAGAGATTGTACCCAAGTGAGAAGTCAGCCCAGTGCTGTAAAAACCCAAACCCCAACTTAGTGCATCCCTAAGCTCCATCTGTCTCCCTGGGCTAGCAGGTAGCACTGAAAGGAACTAAGAAAATACTACCTTGGAGGTCCTTCCCTTAAGCTTATTCCATAATTCTCTAAAATCATTTTTAGGACACTCCATCTTCCACTAACTTTGTCTTTGGTACCAACATGTACAAGGACCGCTGGCTCATTTCCAGCCCCTCCCAATAATTTATCTAACCAATCCACAACATGACGAACCTGAGCACCCGGGAGACAGCAAACTGTTCGATTTCTGTGATCTGGGCTACAAATCACCCTTCCTACCTTCCTAATAATAGAGTCCCCTACCACCAAAACATGTCTGTTTCTCTGCCTATTGGAATTGTTTTACTTTAAACCTCAAAAGGATGTCCTCTTGTCAGTTGAAAACCTCTTGGCACAAAAAGTTCACTTGTCCAAGTCTAGTATTGGCCCTGGATATATATTTATATAAGGTAATCATAAGTCACTGCTACCTAGGTGGTTGTCCACAAGCACTCCCAAATTCTTTTCAGTATCTGATACCCCTAGCTTTGCTCCATTAAGATTATAAATACTGTATAAACAGTTACAGATTACATAACTACAGTCTAACTCAGTTGATTCATCATGAACTGGCCACAACTGAATATGCAACAGAGTCTAACCACACGCACACAACACACTTATACTATACTATACTATACTACTGAGTTGCCCGTCAAAAATGATGGCAAGAAAATGTTAAGGCTGGCAATGTTGTTTGCCACACAATGTGAGGCTCTGCCCCCTTTGATCCCCTTTGGCACTCATTGAGAGCCTCTCCCTGTCTACTTTACGGGCCTCAAGATGAGCACCTTTGGCGCTCGTCGTGAGCCCCGCAATAAGCGGCTTCGTCGCTCCTTGCACGCCTCTGCAACCTGCCACTTTCATGCAGGCGTCGTCCAACCCGCAAATTTCGTCTCGCAATGTGTGTCTGGAATCTGTTTCCATCCTTTATAAAAAAATGAACGCTACAAACCATGGAAAATGACATATGCAATAATATTCACACTTTTGAAAGTACACATTGCAGTTTATAAAATTTACAGGTATTTTATGCATTCAACCTAAATGTATTTTATTTAACATCACCTTAAAGTTATATGTTGCATTATATAAATTAGGTTTTACCTTAGATTATGGCTGCAATGTCAGCAATTAAAAAGCAATACATTTTGTTATAGTCTGCAGTGAAAACAGAGATAAGTAACTTGCATACATTGAGGGTGGTGCTAGTGAGTGCTCAATAAATTGTGGAGCAGTGGAAAGTAAAGAAACTGTGAATGTGTTGCCAAGCTACACAGAATAGATGTGTGGTTTAACAGTACTTTATATAAAAACAAAGCTTAATTATATACTAGCGAGGAAGTAGCTACATGGTTAATGTCATCTCTATGTGCATTCATATAATAATTCCTAGATTGGAGGATTTAACATAGCTCTTATTAGTTGTATGTATTCACACTTTACATTTGTGTATTATGTTATAAATATTCCAAAAGGGTCCCTCCTTGACCCCACGAGTCTGATCATCACACCAAGTGCCTCATCATTTCTAAAAAAAAAACCTCTTCTTGGTGGATACCTGCCAGTTCTCTTCCTTCGAGTTCACACTATCCGTCTCTTTTCACCCATCTCTCTGCGAGTGGCTGTCATCTATCGCCCGCCTGGTCCAGCCTCTCAATTTCTGGATCATTTTTCCGCCTGGCTCCCTCACTTTCTCTCCTCTAACATACCCTCACTCATTCTTGGTGATTTCAACATTGCCACTGGCACTCCCACTTCTCCCACAGCCACAAAACTACTTGCACTTACCTCTTCCCTTGGCCTCTCACAGTGTATAGAATCCCCTACCCACCAGGATGGACACTCCCTGGACCTAATTTTCTCTAATCACTGCTCTATCTACAATCTTACAATCTCCCCACTCCCTCTTTCTGACCACCATCTCCTAACCTACAGCCTCATTACTCCTTCCAATCTCTACCCTTTATCACGCCAAACTACCAGAACCCACAGAAACCTGCAGACACTTAACTCACAACACCTTTCCAATTTACTGCAACCCCTTCTCAGTCCTCTCACTACCCTCACTTGCCCTGATATTGCTACCACACAATACAATTTGACTCTAAATTCCACCCTGGACTCTCTAGCCCCCATAACCACAGGCAGACGCCCCCACTCTCATCTACAACCACGGCACACTACACAAACACGCTACATCCAGAAGTGCTCCCGTAGCGCTGAACGACTATGGAGGAAATCTCGCTCCTCATCAGACTTCCTTCATTACAAGTTTATCCTACGCTCCTATCACTATGCCCTCAATCTTGCCAAACAGAGCTACTTCTCATCATTAATATCAAATTTGGCCTCCAACCCCAAACATTTGTTCTCCACTCTTAACACTCTTCTCTGCCCTCCCCCACCTCCCGTCCCTCTCTCTTACAGCTGAAGATTTTGCTAGATACTTTAATAGTAAAATTGAAAATATTCATAATGAACTCTCCTCTCAACGCGCCCATATCACACCTTCTCCTCAAAAAACAAACAGCACCCCCCCCTCTCTACCACACTTATCCCAGCTCTCACACATCTATTCAACCTTTCCTTAGACACTGGCAAGTTTCCATCACCTTTGAAACAAGCCACAATTACACCCATTCTTAAGAAACCCACATCTGATCCAGCTTCTCCATCTAATTACCGCCCTATCTCAATACTTCCCTTGGCTTCTAAACTACTTGAGCGTGTCGTCTACACTCGCCTTACACAATTCATTTCCTCCAACTCCCTCCTTGATCCCTTCCAGCCTGTTTCCGGCCCCAACACTCTACAGAGACAGCGCTCACAAAAGTTACTAATGACTTGCTCAACGCCAAATCAAAGGGTCATTTCTCTATCCTAATTCTCCTGGATCTCTCTGCTGACTTTGACACAGTTGATCATCCTCTTCTTATCCAAGTTCTCCACTCTCTTGGCATCCGTGACACTGCTCTCTCTTGGTACACATCTTATCTAGAAAATCAAACATTTAGTGTCTCCTTCTCTGGCACCTCTTCATCTCCTCGCCCTCTAACTGTCGGTGTACCCCAAGGCTCAGTCCTAGGCCCCCTCTTTTCTCTATCTATACATCCTCCCTTGGTGCCCTTATACAATCTTTTGGATTTCAGTATCATCTATATGCTGATGACACCCAAATCTACATCTCTGCACCTGAACTATCCCCCTCTCTTCTAGCTCATGTTGCCAATTGCCTCTCGAGCATATCCTCCTGGATGTCTGCCCGTCAACTCAAACTCAACATGTCTAAGACAGAGCTCCTTATCTTTCCACCCTCTACTACAGCTTTCACTCCGCAAATATCTCTCACTGTTGACAATGCCATCATCACTCCCACCTCTCAGGCCCGCTGTCTTGGGGTCCTACTGGACCCTTCCCTCTCTTTCATTCCCCACATCCAATCACTCACAAAATCTTGTCACTTTCACCTAAAAAACATATCCAAAATACGCCACTACCTCACACAAGACACAACTAAAATTCTTATTCACGCTCTCATCATATCTCGCCTCGATTACTGCAACACTCTTCTTGCTGGCCTTCCTATCACCCGTCTGTCTCCACTCCAATCCATTTTTAATGCATCCGCTAGACTCATCTACCATACTAAACGATCAGTGTCTGCAGCACCTCTCTGTCAGGCACTCCACTGGCTTCCCATAGCGTCTAGAATACAATTCAAAATCATGACCCTAACATATAAAGCCCTCCACAATAGTGCACCCTCCTACATCTCTGCTCTCATCCCAAAATACACTCCCACACGCCCTCTTCGCTCTGCTAATGACCTTCTTCTCTTCTCCTCTCTCATCACCTCCTCTCATTCACTTTTTACGTGCTGCCCCTTTTCTTTGGAACTCTTTACCTCGCACCACCATACTATCTTCCTGCCTCAGATCCTTCAAAATCTCTTTAAAAACACATCTATTCAAAAAAGCCTATCATCTTTAGCCTCTTCATTCACTATGCATCTCTCACTCTCCTGTACCTCACCCATACCCTTTAGAATGTAAGTTTGCGAGTTTTAATCTTGTGAGGTGCTTTAGGGAAAGCACAGTGTATATCAGATTGAAAGCTCAATAACAGGGTCTTCCATTATTTTCATTGTGGGGTATTGTTTATACTTGTACCTAACCCCTGTATTGCGCTGCGGAATATGTTGGCGCGTTATAAATAAAGGATAATAATAATAATAATTATTATATTTATATTTTAGGGGCCCGCAAGAGAGCCTCTGTGAGTGAGAAAGGGTTAATATGGAATGAGTTTCATGTTTTGGTGTTGCTATTTAATCAGGTAGGGTGTCTAATTGCTTTCTGCATGTTGCATCATGGTTTTTCATATTGGCGTATTACATTACAACATATTATAACAAAATATATTTTGTAAATGCATTTTTTTTATTGAGGGATTATTGTGCAAGTAATTGCATTCCACCACAGGCTAAGTGGTGGTGGTGAAGGGGCTTGTGTACTTCAATGAAGCTGTGTCACAGCAGAGAGGTCAGACAAATCCCAGTCAACTAGAGAAGGAACTGGCAACCAACTCCAGTGTACCCTGTCATATTAATTTTAGGCCCTCAGGGTAATCTTCATACTCCACAGTATCACTAATTGGACTTGGCCTGTGTATTAACCCTTTATTATTTTGAGAATTGATAATTTGTATCATAGGATATCTAATGCTATTATGACTATTATTCCTTTTAATATGTAATGAGCATGTTAACTAGGGCTCATTAGTTTACATATATAGGAATGTGACACTAATGTGATGCATGTGGAAATTCCATAACCCCAACCATTGAAAACACACTGACACGGTTACAGTATAACAAAGCTTTATTTTTTACACAGATCACAATCAGCAGTGGCCAAGACTGCGCATTCATATCATGGTGTGGTGTGGGCGGGTCCTGAGAAAGCAAGAGGCTTGTGGGGAAAAGTGGGAAACCTACAGGGGCTAATGTGATAGTCTAGAATGAGCATGATGCATAGCACCTACCAGGGTCATATGTGGTCACTACATCACTGCAACCAGAATCTGATGAAAAAAAGGATGATCACAAATCACTCCATTTAATTGAAGAAAGCATTAATGTGCATAGCATTTACAACTTGTCTGGATCTGCTCAAATAAACAGATGATTCAACCTCTGGACTGTGTAATCCAATCCAGTTTCACACATACAGTGTGGCAATATAAAAATTGAAAAAAATTAAAAAGGGGTCAACTAAAAAAAGGCGGAGGAGGATACATTTTTTTTTATCCAAATTCATGTACAGTACAGTTCTAAATACTGTACCAATATACCAACTCACCTGATTCCCAACTGCACTCATTACTAACTATTAGATAGGTCTCTGGATAATCAGTAATTTGGGTAAATAGACATTAACATGGAGAGGACACAAAGGTCAGCAGCCAGATTCAATGTTACTTACAGCAAACCCTATGATCTGATCTGTTCTCAGACCGATGTTGAGGTCAGTATCACATGCTGAACTAGTGCATATAATAATGCTGGCTGTCATTAACATGCCATTGTGAGACTTTGCATGTCCACCGCCGTAGCGGTATTAGTCTACATTTAAGCTAACAACAATCATGTCTGAGATATCTGGCTATTTTATAGCGAGCGTTAAGATTGTGGAAGCTACATGTTAAGGGGGGGGGCTGTCATTGAAGGAATGTATACCTGAGAGGCACTGGGAAAACCTCATACATTTCCTCTACAATGCTTGCAAATGCAGAAGATGCCTTCATGGACCTGAATTGTACCTAAAACAAAACAAATGAAAAACAAAAGAAACCTAAAACATAAGGCCTGAAAAAATCATAGGGACTACAGCATCTCTTCTCAACAGCATTCCTCAGGGACCATCAATTATCATGTTAAACAGAACCCTATGTGTCCACAGATATGAGGATCATGGACCATGTGATGGGAGGAAGCCATCTGCATACAAAATATCACCATCACATTGGCCAAGATCCAAGATACTGTAGCCAGGCTAGATTAGGTTAACATTGTGACCAATAGATGGTCACTGAGGAGTGCTGTTGAGAAGGCACAAACATCTGTGCAGCCCCTAGGTCCTCCTCAGCCTTGCCACATGGCCCACATCGTCTGTGGTTGGACGCCGTCTCCCTGCTGGTGTTGGTGGCGGTGGGGGGGAGGCAGCGGCACCACTCATGGCGGGGGCGGAGGCATGGTGGGAGGAGAGGAGGGGCCAGGCTGTTGGTGCTGGGGGATGTCTGTGGGATAGAGTAGGGGGCTGGGGACCAGCCCCAACCTTAGCATCACTTTTGCATGATTGGCAGAGTTGCTGGCCTGGATCCCGCAAAGTAAGTCCAGCTGCTCACGCGTGATGGGATGGGGAAATGGGTTGGGGTGTGTGTGTGAGTAGTGTGTCCTAACTCTATATGTCTCTATCTGTGTTCTTTATCCTATGTGTATTGCAAATATGTATAATCTGTAAATATGTGTAAGTCTTAAGTGTAAATCCGTATGAATTAGAATATAAATCAATCAAAAACACAATCTACCTCTCTCCAACTAACTCCTGCTCTATCTCTCTCTCAGAAAAAACACCTACCAGCTCCTGGGCCTGTGTGCTACTTCCAATGAAATTTACAACACAGTCACCGCAATTTATAAGCTCCCACTGGCAATCATATTGTCTATATCGCGGCTAGTCCTTCCCTTAACAGCTTGTGAGCGCAGCTAAGGTTTATGGGCTTGCGTCTCAAGCAAGTTACTTGCGCCAGTTCGAATTTAATTTCAAGCCCGCAGTCGTTGTGGGTCTCACATTGCAGTTTGAATTTAATAGGCCTGATGGAGGTGACATGTCAATCAGATATTGATTTGGGGTCCGATATGCAATCAGACCTGCAAATCAGTAAATATTAAATATCAATGAAGCCAATGTAATAGTACATGTGGGTGGGTATAACTCATTGATTCCCGAGATTGATATAACCCTGAAAATTACTCATTCAAAATGTTATTTTATATTGCAGTTTTATGGGCTTGAGAATGTTGTGCTATTAATTCAAAAACCTAATATCATTTTTCCTTTTAATAATAGTACAGTATTGATTTTTTTATTTGCATTTAAAGTGCTCCGGACATGTCATTAAGCCCTTTGCAAGTCCTCCTTGGTATCATTAACTTGTGGTTCAATTGAATAAAGCTCATGGTCTGGAACCTAGACTTTTTAGTAAGCCAATTCCTAATGACCTTATCTTGATCATAATGACTGCGCACTATATGGTCACAAAAATGACATGCTGTCCGGTATGTCAACGCTGGCTTGTCAGAAAATACTTCTGTGAGATCAGGATCTTTGAGCAAAATATCACAATATCTCCAAGATAGACCTGATCTGATCACACTGAATATTGTATGCACCTATAATTCTGATCAGATCCTCACTTTCTTCCTTGTCACTGTTATCTGGATTGTATCGGGATTTGTTCATAGCTTTTTGGTAAGCCTTTTCAAACAATTGTGTTTATAACTTTGGATTATGGAGTACAATTTTGGGCACCACTTCATAAAAAGGACAGAGAAGGGCTACAAAACCAATAAGGAGAATGGAGGGGCTAAGTTATGAAGAAAGACTAACCAAACTAAGCTTATTTTTGCTAGAAAAAAGGCGTCTAAGAGGGGATATGATTACCCTATATAAATACATCTAGGGTCAGTATAAAGATTTGTCAAGGGAGCTTTTTGTGCCATGGGGTTTTATATTGACAAGAGGACATCCCTTGAGGTTGGAAGTAAAAAGATTCCACCTTAAGGAAAGAAAAGGGTTCTTCACAGTAAGGGTGGTTAATCTGTGGAATTCTTCACCAAGATAGGTGGTGACAGCGGATTCGATAGAGAACTTTAAAAAGGGATTCAGGATACTCTCCTACAAGGAGGCTGGGGGAGCAGGAGGGCATTAAGCTAGTGCCCAGCAGTAATTCGGGGGCTCAATTTTGAGGCACAGAGACCCAAACACAGATTCTGAAGGAATCCTGCAGCACAGACGCTCATACCTGCTTCCCTGCTGAGAACCGCCGGGAGAAGAAGGCTGGGAAGAGCCTTGGCGGTTCGGCGCTTGGGGGTCCCATTCGGGCAGAACGGAGAGGCCTGGCTAAAGTCCTCCGCCGTCGGAGAGGTTCGGCAGGAGCCTGGGGACATCAGGCGGCGGCCATCTTGCCCACTCCGGAGCAGGGAACTCCGATCCAAGCCCAGGTAACGGGGAGACCCCGAGGGAGCTATAAAGGCCACCCAGAGCCTTCCGGGGGTGGCTGGTGCCGGCCAGAGGGGTGCCAAGGGGCCTAAGTCCAGCTTGTGCTGCAGCACAGGGAGTTCCAGGTCGCGGGAAAAAGCCCGCGAAACGGGTGGCGGCCATTTTAAAATCTAGGCCTAGCACAGAAGCCACAACCTCTTCTCACCCCTTCTCTCTGTTATAAATCCCTATCTACCACGGGCAGACCACAGTACTGGATCAAGAAGGGGGCCCAGGACATAACCTCCCATCTAGACCCAAACAGGAGGTGACGACCATTGTGTGCTTCAATGCAGTGGTAGTGGAACAGCTCTATTCATCCTGGAAATGAAATGTGACCAGTGATCATGACGCATTTGCATTGCTGAACATGTAAGCCCTGGATTGAGCTATGCTAAACCTCCCTGTCAAAGCTCTGGGTAAGCAAATACAGTGCCCTTTGATTTCACCTATGGGCTGGATAAATGCCGGCTAATCAATCACCACATGGCACATATACAGGACTGTCATCACAAGTCTCCCTAGCCATGTCAAACTTTTAAAGAAGAGAGGGCCTTAACTAGGTCTGCATCTTACAGCTCTGCAATATGTCAACATACTAATTTAACAAGAAGAGACAAGAAAATGGGAAACCCAGCTATAAACAAATAATCTTCATATCTCAAAAGCTGGTTCAAATACAAGGCCTCAGTAAACCACAAATGAGATAAGGTGGGGAAGATGAAGGGTAAAACACGCAAGAGCTTGGCAGCTAAAGGTATTCAAGAACACTTCCAAACGCTCCCAAAATCCCAACCCACACCCCAGAGCCCCGCTGCAGACCTATCTGACAATTCGGATATGGAAGGTGATCAGAGAGGCACACTACAAGACCCGGAGATGATCGACAAAATTATGACCAGATTTGAAACCTTACTAAAGACCCAACTTTCCCAAGCCGTGCAGGACTTTAAGAAAGAAATCCAAGAGCTGGGACAGAGAACTCACCAATTAGAAAACCTCACGGATCAACTGGTCTCATCCCAAGATCAAGACAGAAAGGACATCTCAGCAAACTCTGCTAGAATCTCCCTTCTGGAAGACAAGCTAGAGGATGCTGAAAATCGCTCTCGCAGAAACAACATTCGTTTCAGAGGGATTGACAAAAGGGTAACAAATCTGGAACCTTACATCAAAGAGGTGGCCCGATCCTTGCTGCTGGGAGAAGAAGCTGAAGTGATCGAAATTGAAAGGGCACATAGGGCCCTAGGTGCATCCTTTAATCAAAGCCTACCCAAAGACACAATAGTCCGCTTCCTCCGACAAAAAACAAGGGATAACATCCTCTCGGCCGCCAGAAATGTTCCACAAGTTGTTGGCCCAGATGGATCTCACCTGCAGGTTTTTGCTGATATTGCCCCAACCACCCTGAACAGACGCAGGGAAATGAAACCGGCTTTAAATGTTCTTATAAAAAACAAGATCCCATATAAATGGGGATTCCCGTTTCGCTTGCTCTTCCAAGCTGGAGGTTCCACCTACTCCGCTTTCTCTCTGGAGGACTGTCAGAAACACTTGATCCATCTCAATCTTGCAACCATGGAAGAGTTTCGTGAACAACAAGCAGTGAGGCCAAAGGACAGGCCCTCCAGGCAGTGGACGGATGTACCGATCCACAAAAAACAAAGAAAGCACAGAGACGCTGTAGACACGCCACAACCTGAGCAGGGGACCTCCGGCAAGTCCACCCAAGGCACCCCCTCCATACCGGTGCAGGAAGGGTGAACTTTTACAAGCTTCAGGACCTAGAGACATTTTAAAATAATGCATAAAAGGTCTAACTTTTGCTAGGAAACCAGGGGCTGTAATTTAAGGTTTTTACATTCTGTAAGTTGGAGTATACATTACTAGATTTAACACCAGAGAAAAGTGAACAATTCATCAAAGAGACTATAGACCTGGATATGTTTTATTCTCATAGTTTATACGTTTCTCCAGGGACGGGCCTTCTCCAGGGTTGGTGTTCTGTAGTGTAAATGTATTAATGATCTAGTCAAGTACTATTCAGTTGTATTCTTTTTCCTCATACTAGGGTCAGGAGGAGAAGTTTTTTTTTTTACTTCCTATCCACCCTAGGCACTTAGGTGCTATCGGTAAATTACAATGAGGATCAATGCTCTTGAAATGTTTTTTGGTTATTGCCATTGTTTTAACTGTTATGTTTTAGTATTTTCTTACTGTTTTGTTAGCTTGCTGGCGGTCTCAATCTCTTCCTTCAGGATCGCAAGACTCCCCAGAGGTATCTACATCAGGTTAGAAGGCAGCCCTCATTCAGCCAATACTTGCTCAGGTGGTAGGTCTACAGGGCTATGGAACTATCCACTCTCCCAGTCATTCACACCAGTCCACAAAACTATCAAGATTTCTCCATTGGATTGGGGTAAGTCAGGACAACACCTCACCTCACCACAAACATGGCGGTAAACCAGAACAATCTAGACATAGTATTCCTGATACACAATGTCAAGGGTTTTAACTCCCCTTTTAAACGTCGCAAAGCCTTTCTCTCCTATAAGGATAGCAACCCCTCTGTCATATTCATGCAGGAAACTCACTTTGTACACAATAACCACCCAAACTTCCTACATAAGAATTACCCTACAGTATTCCTAGCCAACCAAAGAACTAAAAAAGGAGGTGCGGCCATACTCCTACACAGGAACTTCCCCTTTACATTAGAAAACAAACAGATAGACCCGGCAGGCAGTTTCATAATGATAACTGGACTAATCCAGGGTATTAAGACAACCCTGGTCTCTATTTATGCCCCTACAACAAACCCCCATCAGACTGTCATAAAGGTGCTAAAAACTCTAGATAAACCGGGATTGGGAAGAATAATAATTGGGGGGGACCTGAACTTGGTGATGGACCCAACTCAAGATAGGTCTAGGGAAGGGGGACAAGAGAGGTTTTCCAGGAAACTGCAGACAATTAAGAGCCTTCTTCTTAAGCTAAACTTGACAGACGTGTGGAGGGAAACTAACCCCACGGCTAAGGAATACTCCTTTTTCTCCCAGGTACATAATACCTATTCCAGGATAGACTACATTCTTGCAGATCTCTCCCTCTTAGACCAAGTAAAGAAATCCGAAATTGTCCCATGCACATGGTCAGACCACGCCGCGGTAAAGCTAAATTTGGAATGGGCCTCAGGGGGGAAGCCTACATTCTCGTGGAGGCTGAATGAAAGACTTCTAGCTAACCCAGATGTAAAGAAACAAATTTCTCAAGATCTGGATTTGTTCTTTCAGGTTAATCTCTCCCCAGAGATAAGATCAAGCATTATATGGGCCACACACAAGGCCTACATTAGGGGAACCCTTATCAAAATAGCATCCCAATACAAAAAACGAAAAAAAGCTAGAGAAATTGAACTACAAACAGAACTGACAAAACTTGAGAAATTAAACCAAACCAAGCCAGATATCAAAAACAGACAGCTAATAGACAAGGTTAGGACAGACCTAGACGCTCTCCTCTCGGACCAAACTGAGAAAGCCCTAAGGTGGACTCAGCAAAAATTTTTCGATAAAGCTAACAAGCCAGGTCCACTCCTAGCCAAAAAGCTACAATCTAAAAACACGCAGAATAAAATCCAGCAAATAAGAACGCGGGAAGGTGAGCTAACAGCCAATCCAAGTAAAATTAAATCTACTTTCACCAAATACTTTAACTCCCTTTATGAAGGCTCCACAGCTCTTAATGGTAATGAAATAAAATCATTTCTAAGTTCAAAAGATCTCCCCATCACCACGGGGGTAGAGCTGGGGGCCCTTAACGCCCCAATAACGCTAGACGAGGTCCGCAAAACGGTTCACAAACTTAAAGCAGCGAAATCTCCGGGGCCAGACGGATTCTCCAATAACTATTACAAAGCATTTATAGATACCCTTGGCCCACATCTAGTCACACTCTTTAACAACATTCTAGCCGGAGAAAAAATACCTGCTGAACTTAACGCTGCTGAAATTATTCTATTTCCCAAGGAAGGTAGGGACCCCCTGGAAATGAAAAACTACAGGCCAATTTCACTTCTAAACTGTGATATGAAAATTCTCTCCAAAATTATGGCAGACAGATTGGCTTCTTTCTTGCCAAGATTGATTCACAATGATCAGGTAGGCTTCGTGGCCCACAGACAGGCAGGAGATAATATTAGGAAAGTCCTTAACCTCATACACAAAGCCAAAACCACTAAAACACCAACATGCCTTATGGCCTTCGATATAGAAAAGGCCTTTGATTCTCTAGAATGGCCTTATCTATTCGCGACCCTTAGTAAATTCGGTATCAGTGGCCAGTTCATTAACTTGCTGAATTCTTTCTATAGCTCCCCTGCGGCCAAATTGAAGCTCCCGGGGCCTGCAACTCCAAATATAAGAATAGGGCGGGGTACTAGGCAGGGATGCCCGCTATCCCCTTTGCTCTTCGCATTGGCAATGGAACCACTGGCCGGAGAGATCAGGGCAAACTCAGGGATTTCAGGGATAGAGGTGGGACATCATCACTTCAAAATCTGCCTGTTCGCAGATGATCTTCTCTGCGTGGTGTCCAATCCGAGTAAATCAGTCCCGGTACTCATTAAAACATTAGAAAGGTTTGGCCAAATCTCGGGACTAAAACTAAACTTAGAAAAAACTGAAACCCTAGCCATCGACGTTCCGGCAGCAGAAAAAAACAGTTTACATGACAGGTATAAATTTAACTGGGACATTAAATATATAAATTATTTGGGGATAAGGCTAACGGCGAATCTGAGCGATCTATATAATGAGAATTATTCTAAGCTACTAAAAACCTTGATGGCCGATTTAGGTCGATGGACGAAATTTCGCCTGTCCTGGGTAGGGAGAATTAACACAATTAAAATGAACATTTTGCCCAGACTTCTTTACCTTTTTAGAACCCTCCCAATTCAGGTTAAACATAAAGAGCTATCTAAATTCCAAAGGCATATCTTTAGGTTCATCTGGAACCAAGGCCCATCACGAATCGCAAAAAAAATCATGTATCTACACAAGTTAGATGGAGGTCTATCCTGCCCTAACATTAAATTGTATTACAAGGCCGCCCAACTATCCTTTCTACCAATTGCACACTCAACGACACATCAGCCGGCGTGGATTTACATAGAAAACCAATCAATGAAACCGATGACCTGGGATTCTATTATGTGGTTGTCAGAAACTCCCCCCAAAATTAAAGACATATCCAATCCCATAATAAAACATACTCTGACATGCTGGAAATGGGCCCGCGAACACACAAATTTATTCCCAAAACCATCCTACATGATCTCACTCCTTAATCATCCCCAGATGCCAGTTAACCTAACTTTATCCTCCCAACACTGGTGGAAGAATAAACATCTGGATAGGCTGGGAGAGTGGATAGAAAAGGGGCAAATTATCTCATTCGAAAAAATAAGGGATAAACATGATATGCCCCTGTCAGAACACTACAATTTTTGTAGATTAAAACATCTGGCAATCTCCTTATTGGAAAATCACACAGTCCCAGAAATGAACTGGCTGACTAAAATCTGTCAAGCGGCTCCTCAAAACGAAGGGCACCCTAGGGATGCTATACAAAACATTCAATGCCAGGCCTGCTGGACTTAAGCCCAAATACATGGCTGATTGGGAAACTGACATGAATACAAGCTGGGACCTAAGTAAATGGAGGGCAGCGTGGTCTAACATCTATAGGGGCTCCCTTAACTATAGCATCCTAGAAACCGCCATCAAGGTGCTTCACAGGGTATACATAACCCCAGAAAAGCTCGCAAAATGGAAAAAGTCAGAAAGCCAACTATGCTTTAGGGGGTGTCAGGCAACGGGGACATTCTCCCATATCTGGTGGTTCTGCCCCAAGGTAGTAAAGATTTGGGACTTAGT
Source organism: Discoglossus pictus (assembly GCA_027410445.1). NCBI lineage: Eukaryota > Metazoa > Chordata > Amphibia > Anura > Alytidae > Discoglossus > Discoglossus pictus. The sequence continues at coordinate 265,738,012 of CM050163.1, read as the reverse complement.
CTCAGAACTAGCCTCTGACTTATTCCTTACCCCGGTAGAAAGGTCTATGGATAGCATGCTGCTGGGGATCCCCAATAGTACTCTGTCTCCCTCCCAAAACAGACTGCTGCAATACATAGCATTGGCAGCTAAGAGTCATATTGCTAAAGCCTGGAAATCCAGTAACCTAAACTTCCAGATGATTAAAAAAAAGATTAACTATATTGCCATCAATGAAAGAATCACCCATCTATTAGATGACTCTATGGATAAGTACAGGAAAATTTGGGACCCATGGACAGTATACATAGGCCTAGCATTAGGGTGCTAGAACTAGCGGCGGGTTGTAAGCTTGGCCCATTTTCTCAGTTAAGTAGGCCCGGGAGTCCGGGGAAGGGGTTAATGATGGGGCTGGGGGACAATCCTACTTAAGGGGGAAAAAAAAATAAATAAAATAAAATAAAAAAAAATCCTATATTTAGGGAGTCCATATGTGGGAAAAGGGACCGGCCAGCAAGCTGTTCAAGTGTTAGGTTTTGTTTTATGTTTCTAAAAGGTTAATGTTATAAATAAAATTAAAAAAGTGATAGTCACCATGCATACACTAGCACTACTCGGCTTGACCTATAACAGGCTAACCTGCATCTGGACTTTTCTTACAGGGTGGGTCCAAAACTCACTGTACTCTGATGTATATACTGTTTACTGGATGCTATGGACATATGAGAAATGGATAGGCCTGCGTGCCGAGATCCAGGTTGTGATCTAATTATTATATGTGGTGACAATAAAACTCATTGTTATAAAAAAAAAAAAAAAAAAAAAAAAGGGATTCAATATATTTTTCAGTAAGAAGGGCATTCAAGGTTATTCTGGTAAATTAGAGAGGGAGTATTGATCTAGGGAGGAGTCTAATCGCCAGTATCTGGGATCAGGAAGGAATTATTTTTTTTCCCTTTTGAGACAATTGGCAAAGTTACACTGTTTTTTTTTTGCCTTCCTCTGGATCAATTAACAATTAATCTGCATTTGGCAGATAAGAGGAGATCTTAAAAGGCTTAACTTGATGGGCTAAAAGTCTTTTTTCAACCTCAATTACTATGTAACTTACTGTGTAAGTTTAGGACCTACAAATCATGTACCTCTTCCTTACCCCTGATTCCCCTTATATTAAACTAGCGACCCGCCCGTCAAAAATTACGGCAATAAAATTGTAAGGCATGGCAATGCTGTTTACCACACAATGTAAGGTTTTTGCTCCTCTGTGGACCTTCGGTGCTCATTGCGAACCCCGCACTGAGCGCCTTCGGTGCTCATTGTGAGCCTCTTACCTCATGTACTTCATTCAAGTGCCCTGCTTTGCAACGATCACCTTTGGTGCTTATCGCGAAGACAGATATATAAAGACAATGTACAACCAAAATAAAATGTGAGTACAGTGAATTAATAAAGTAATATTAATTAATACATTAATATACTTTTCCTATTTATATGTAATATGCAGCAATCAATATTCTGAAGAGCTAACAATCTATTTGTATTTTCCTGCATCTGAAAATGTACAGTTGGACTGTTGATCATCTGAGGAGAAAGTGTCAGCAATGTGGCAAATGTGCAGTGTAAATAGGCTGCGTGCGCGAGGGCAAACCATTTGTTTAGGCGGGTAAAGCGTCATTTTAGAATCCTAATGTTATGAGTTGCAAGTTAGTGTAAAATGACATCTTTTTTCTATGTGTTACTTGGCTTGTGAGCATTTTCCGTCCGCTGTAATGGTATATTGTGTATCTCCTACGTTCCTGGCTCACTCGTGCACGCCTGGCGGTGATTTTCACGGCTCTGCCTCCTTTAACCTCATTTTCATTTTTTTTCGTCTGCCATTTTTTTTGTCACATAGAATGAGAGAGGTGGGGGAGGGAGAGGGATAGAATAAGAGATGTGGGGAAGGAGAGAGGGGGAGGGAGAGGGGGAGAATGAGAGAGGTGGGGGAGGGAGAGGGGGAGAATAAGAGATGTGGGGAAGGAGAGAGGGGGAGGGAGAGGGGGAGAATGAGAGAGGTGGGGGAGGGAGAGGGGGAGAATGAGAGAGGTGGGGGAGGGAGAGGGGGAGAATGAGATATGTGGGGAAGGAGAGAGGGGGAGGGAAAGGGGGAGAATGAGAGAGCTGGGGGAGGCAGAGGGGGAGAATGAGAGAGGTGGGCGAGGGAGAGGGGGAGAATGAGAGAGGGGGAGAATGAGAAAGGTGGGGAGGGAGAGGGGAAGAATGAGAGAGGGGGAGAATGAGAGAGAGATGGGGAGGGAGAGGGCGAGAATGAGAGAGAGGTGGGGAGGGAGAGGGGGAGAATGAGAGAGAGGTGGGGGAGGGAGAGGGGGAGAATAAGAGACTGAGAGAGGTGGGGGAGGGAGAGGGGGTGAATGAGAGAGGGGGAGAATGAGAGAGAGATGGGGAGGGAGAGGGCGAGAATGAGAGAGAGGTGGGGAGGGAGAGGGGGAGAAAGAGAGAGGTGGGGGAGGGAGAGGGGGAGAATGAGAGATGTGGGGAGGGAGAGGGGGAGGGAGAGAGGGGGAGGGAGAGGGGGAGATTGAGAGAGGTGGGGGAGGGAGAGGTGGAGAATGAGAGAGGTGGGGGAGGGAGAGGGGGAGAATGAGAGAGGGGGAGAATGAGGGAGAGGGGGAGAATGAGAGAGGGGGAGAATGAGAGAGGTGGGGAGGGAGAGGGGGGAATGAGAGAGGGGGAGAATGAGAGAGAGGTGGGGGGGAGAGGGGGAGAATGAGAGAGAGGTGGGAGGGAGAGGGGGAGAATGAGAGACTGAGAAAGGTGGGGGAGGGAGAGGGGGAGAATGAGAGAGAGGTGGGAGAGGGAGAGAATGAGAGAGAGGTTGGGAGGGAGAGGGGGAGAATGAGAGAGGGGGAGAATGAGAGAGGTGGGGAGGAAGAGGGGGAGAATGAGAGAGGGTGAGAATGAGAGAGAGGTGGGGAGGGAGAGGAGCAGAATGAGAGAGAGGTGGGGAGGGAGAGGGGGAGAATGAGAGAGAGGTGGGGGAGGGGGAGAATGAGAGAGAGGTGGGGGAGAGAGAGGGGGAGAGTGAGAGAAGGGGAGAATGAGAAATTAGGGGGGGAGGGAGAAGGGGAGAATGAGAGAGAGGTGGGGAGGGAGAGGGGAGAATGAGGAGGTGTGGAAGGGAGAGAGGGAGAATGAGAGGGGGGAGGGAGAGGGGGAGAATGAGAGAGGTGGGGAGAGAGAGCGTGGGGGAGTGAGAGAGGGGGAAAATGAGAGAGGTGGGGGAGTGAGAGGGGGAGAATGAGAGAGGTGGGGAGGGAGAGGGGGAGAATGAGAGAGAGGTGGGGAGGGAGGGGGAGAATGAGAGAGAGGTGGGGTGGGAGAGAGGGAGAATGAGAGAGAGGTGGGGAGGGAGAGAGGGAGAGAGAAGGAAAGAGGGAAGAGAGAAGGAGAGGGGGAGATAGATGGAGAGGGGGAGAGAGAAGGAAAGAGGGGAGAGAGAAGGAAAGAGGGGAGAGAGAAAGAAAGAGGGGAGAGAGAAGGAAAGAGGGGAGAGAGAAGGAGAGGGGATGGGGAAAATGAGAGAGAAGGAAAGAAGGGGGAGAGAAGGAAAGAGTGGAGAGAAAAGGAAAGAGGGGAGAGAGAAGGAAAGAGGGGAGAGAGAAGGAGATGGTGGGGGTGAATGAGAGAGAAGGAGAGGAGGAGAGAGAAGGAGAGGGGAGGGGGGAGAGAATGAAAGCGGGGAGAGAGAAGGAAAGAGGGGGAGAGAGAAGGAAAGAGGGGGAGAGAGAAGGAGAGGGGAGGGGGAGAATGAGAGAGAATGAAAGAGGGTAGAGAGAAGGAAAGAGGGGAGAGAGAAGGAGAGGGGGAGAGAGAAGGAGAGGGAGGAGAGAGAAGGAGATGGTGGGGGGGAAAGAGAGAGAAAGAGAGGATGAGAGAGAAGGAGAGGGGAGGGGGAGAGAGAATGAAAGTGGGGGAGAGAGAAGGAAAGAGGGGGAGAGAGAAGGAAAGAGGGGGAGAGAGAAGGAGATGGGAGGGGGAGAATGAAAGAGAAGGAAAGAGGGGAGAGAGAAGGAAAGAGGGGAGAGAGAAGTAGAGGGGAGAGAGATGGAGAGGGGAAAGAGAAGGAGAGGGGAGGGGGAGAGTGAGAGAGAAGGAAAGTGGAGAGAGAAGGAAAGTGGAAGGAGAAGGAAAGTGGAGGGAGAAGGAAAGAGGGGGAGAGAGAAGGAGAGAGGAGGGGGAGAATGAGAGAGGTGGGGAGGGAGAGAAGGAGAGGGGGAGTGAGAAGGAGAGGGGGAGAGAAAATGAGAAGGGGGAATTAGAGAGAAGGAGAGGGGGGAGGAGAAAGAAGGAGAGGGGGAGAATGAGAGAGAAGGAAAGTGAGAGAGAGAAGGGGAGGGGAAGGATGAGAGAGGTGGGGAGAGGGAGAATGAGAGAGAAGGAGAGGGGGAGAATGAGAGAGAAGGAGAGGGGGAGAATGAGAGAGGAGAGGGAGAGAATGAGAGAGGAGAGGGGGAGAATGAGAGAGAAAGAGAAGGGGAGAGAGAAGGAAAGAGGGGGAGTGGGATAGAGAAGGAGAGGGGGGGGGGAGAGAATAGGAGAGGATAGGGGAGAGAGAAGGAGAGGGTGGAGAAGGAAAGAGGGGGGAGAGATGGAAAGAGTGTTGAAGAAGGAAAGAGGGGGAGAGAAGGAAAGAGGGAGAGAGAGAAGGAGAGGGGAGGGGGAGAATGAGAGGGGGTAGAGAAAAGGATAGGGGAGGGTGAGAAGGAGAAATAAGGAGAGGGGGAGAGAGAAGGAGAGGCGAGGGGGAGAAGGGGAGAGAGAAGGAAAGAGGGGGAGATATAATGAAAGAGGGGGAGAGAAGGAGAGAGGGGAGGGGAGAGAGGAGAGGGGAGGGGTAGAATAAGAGAGAAGGAAAGAGGGGGAGAAAGAAGGAAAGAGGGGAAGAGAGAAGGAAAGAGGGAGAGAGAGAAGGAAAGAGGGGGAGAGAAAGAAAGAGGGGAGAGAGAAGGAAAGAGGGAGAGAGAAGTAGAGGGGAGAGAGATGGAGAGAGGAGAGAGAAGGAGAGGGGAGGGGGAAGGAAAGTGGAGGGAGAAGGAAAGAGGGGGAGAGAGAAGGAGAGGGGAGGGGGAGAATGAGAGAGGTGGGGAGGGAGTGAAGGAGAGAGAAGGAGAGGGGGAGTGAGAAGGAGAGGGGGAGAGAAAATGAGAAGGGGGAATGAGAGAGGGGGGAGGATAAAGAAGGAGAGGGGGAGAATGAGAGAGAAGGAAAGTGAGAGAGAGAAGGGGAGGGTAAGGATGAGAGAGGTGGGGAGAGGGAGAATGAGAGATAAGGAGAGGGGGAGAATGAGAGAGAAGGAGAGGGGGAGAATGAGAGAGGAGAGGGAGAGAATGAGAGAGGAGAGGGGGAGAATGAGAGAGAAAGAGAAGGGGAGAGAGAAGGAAAGAGGGGGAGTGGGATAGAGAAGGAGAGGGGAGGGAAGAATAGGAGAGGATAGGGGAGAGAGAAGGAGAGGGTGGAGAAGGAAAGAGGGGGGAGAGATGGAAAGAGTGTTGAAGAAGGAAAGAGGGGGAGAGAAGGAAAGAGGGAGAGAGAGAAGGAGAGGGGAGGGGGAGAATGAGAGGGGTAGAGAAAAGGATAGGGGAGGGTGAGAAGGAGAAATAAGGAGAGGGGGAGAGAGAAGGAGAGGGGAGGGGGAGAAGGGGAGAGAGAAGGAAAGAGGGGGAGATATAATGAAAGAGGGAGAGAGAAGGAGAGAGGGGAGGGGAGAGAGAAGGAGAGGGGAGAGGTAGAATAAGAGAGAAGGAAAGAGGGGGAGAAAGAAGGAAAGAGGGGAAGAGAGAAGGAAAGAGGGAGAGAGAGAAGGAAAGAGGGGGAGAGAAAGAAAGAGAGAGGAGGGGAGAATGAGAGAAAGAAAGAGAGGAGAGGTGAGAATGAGAGAAGGTGAGGAGAGGGGGAATGAGAGAAGGTGAGGAGAGGGGGATGAGAGAGAAGGAGAGGTGGAGAGAGAAGGAGAGGGGAGAGAGAAGGAGAGGGGAGAGAGAAGGAGAGGGGAGAGAGAAGGAAAGAGGGGGAGAGAAGAAAAGAGGGTAGAGAAGGAAAGAGGGGAGAGAAAGGAAAGAAAGGGGGGAGTGAAGGAGGGGGAGGGAAGGAGAGGGAATGAAGAGGGGGAGAGAGAAGGGGGAGAAAGAGAGGGGGAGAAAAGGAGAGGGGAAGGGATGATAGAGATGGGGAGAGAAGGAGAGAGAGAGGGGGAGAATGAGAGAGAAGGAGAGGGGAGGGGGAGAATAAGAGAGGAGAGGGGGAGAGAAGGAAAGAGGAGGGGGAGAGAAGGAAAGAGGAGGGAGGGGGAGAATGAGAGAGAAGGAGAGGGGGAGAGAGAAGTGGAGGGGAGAATGAGAGAGAAGGAAAGAGGGGCGAGAATGAAAGAGGGGGAGAAAATGAAAGTGGGGGAGAGAATGAAAGAGGGGGAGAGAATGAAAGAGAGGGAGAAAGGAGGGGGCAGAAAGCGAGAGAAGGAGAGGGGGAGAGAAGGAGAGGGGGAGAGAGAAGGAGAGGGGAGGGGAAGAATAAGAGAGAAGGATAGGGGAGAGAGAAGGAGAGGGGGAGAAGGAAAGAGGGGGAGTGAGATGGAAAGAGAAGAGAAGGAAAGAGGAGGAGAGAAGGAAAGTGGGAGAGAGAAGGAGAGGGGAGGGGAAGAATGAGAGAGAAGGAGAGGGGGAGAGAAAAATAGAGGGGAGGGGGAGAATGAGAGAGAAGGAGAGGGGGAGAGAATGTATAATGTCACTGTTGGCACCAGAGTGGGCCACGGAGGGCCCAGTCTAAAAAAATAATTTAGACCAACTCCACCTAGGGGGGCCCCAAATTTTGTTTTTTGCACCGGGGCCCTCCATTCACTAGCTCCACCACTGGTACGAGCGCATGGTTTACGGTTTTGGCCGTAACTTGCAGGCTTGTTCAATTGAATAGCACCGTTCTTGTAGCAGAGTTCGAACTCATGACCCCAGACATATGGCCTGTATACCGCGAGATGTAGGCTTCTAATTAAATTAGGCTCTAAGCCTTCAAAGAAATTATATGTTCCAACATAATTAAAAGTACTTCACAACTACAATAAAAGAATCATGATCCTCTTCAGAAACAATGCCCTCTAAGACCTGACATTTATTTATGTTTTATACTTCAAGATGGCAAGGGGGATTTAACAAAAATTATATACACAACACCGCAAGCACCATTATGCCTATAACATGACCACATATGAATTAAACCAAATGTATATCCCAGAGGTGGACGTTACCCTCCCTCAACACCACCAAAGGAATGAGCAAAGCCCAAGGGAAGATTTCCAACAGCCCTATAAAATAATTCCAAGAGGCTGCAAACACTGTATGTCACTGTATAACCGTCTCCAAAGTACCACTTCTTAAAGAATGCCATAAACTGGTAGGGCAGAAAACAGATGCCTTGAACTATCACCAGCTCTATTGAAAGGTGCAGATGATGGGGGACAGATCCCGAGGACCTTCCACATGAAGAGTTCCCTTTATAGCTGTTTTTTATCTCTCAATGTGAAATGTTATTGTCATGAGCACTCCCATTTTTGATAGCATGTCTGTTTGTAGCCTAAAGGGGAGGGATATATTACTGGGATCTGCTCCCTAGTTAGTCTTTTGTCACAGTCTTTCAAAACAATGAATGGAGATGTTACCTGAACATAATGTGTACATTGAAGCAAAATTAAATATAATTGGTAATACCAGTAAAAGAAATTATAGAGCGGAGTACCGGAGTAATTTTTTTGTTTATCAAGTTCGTCATAAGAGCATAGTATAAATATGACACTTCAGAGGGCCCCAAGTTATATGTGTGTGTAAAATTACCTATTGCTCAAGCACAAGTATATATGTGCTATATGTTGTAATACTTCACAGGATATAAAATAAAGATTGATGTAACTTCAGATCTGTTAATTTGCATAACAGAAAAAAATTTGTGGTATTAAAAGTGGAAGTAACTAAGCAAGTATACGTTGATATGGCAGTGTGACCCCCAGTGTTAGTCCTCATGTGTTAAAATAGAAACTCAAAGAATACCGTAATGGCTTAATGTCTGACTGAACATTGGGGAGGGGACAGCTAGAATGAGGAAGTGTCCTAAACTGGAGACATAGTGGGATATTTAAAGAATTAACTTTCTAAAGCATTAAAGAGAATTCATGTTCTTTACAGGTAAGTGACAGATATGTGATTCTTCCATACTACTGTAGTATTATGCTGTTTTCTTTACTGTCTCAATATTGCCCTCATACATATAGCTCTGTGCTGCTCTCTGTTAGAGCAGCGTTTTGATCTTTTATAGAGCTGCACAACAAGCAAAAATAGAGCTGCTAAATCAGGTGCTCACGGTGTTTTAGGGAGTTATTAGCTACATCCTACTGATGAGGCCCAATCAAGGCTGAAATGTACATCTGGGGTTGCTGTTTCTCCTGTTCAGGGTAGAATTGCCTGGTATTTTGGGGCTGGATCACTCTTTTGAGTGGGACCAGACTGATATACTACATGATATTTCTCCCTGTGTAGAGCACAATTGAGCTAAATGAGGTTGCTCTCAGTGTGGATTATCATGTCCATAGAACTAACCTATCAAGGTAAGTTCGTCCTCTGTTTGATAGCCTCTCTTTTTTTGTTGCATTTGCAAATTATCCTTATGGGTTAGTCTCCCAAGGGTGATAGGGGGCTTTAGATGTGGACTCCTTGCTCACTGTGCCTTAGGAAGTTATCAGATAATAAAACCGTTGAATCAATATGACATATTAAAACTAAATCTTACAAATAAGGTGCAGTAAAAAATTTACTAATTACACAATATAGCACAAACAGTGCAAACTAATAAGTCCTTTAGATTTTGTGTTATCCAGCTCCAGGGCTTAATTTTTTCTGGATAAAGGAAAAAAAGAAAAGCAGGAAAAGTAAATAAGAATATGAAGATAAGAACATTATATAAGATTGTATTGTAGAGTTAGGAATAGAAAAATAAAGATAATGACACAGGGCCACAGGGGTTTAAATGAAACGTATGTCATAGGCAGCCCTAGATTGATTTCACAAGTGGATTTACCTTACAAGTAAATGCTGATAAATTGCAGAGTGCACTAATTGTGCCCAGGTGAGAAGTCAGAAGTTAATATAAACAGGAGAAGGGGCGAACTTGTGAGCTTGCGCACATTTTCAGTATCAAGTGCAATTCTAGTAAAAGTGTAGGAGTTTAAATAAAAGGAGGGACTTCAAAGAAAAGTGAGGACAGATTTATAGTGCAAAGGAGGAAACCTTTTATATATTTGTTTTTTTACAAATATATTATTTTATATTTTTTATTTTTCCCACTGAAATTTTGTAGACAATAATAATAATTATGAGTCAGTCCAGTGGCAACCTCACTCAGTGTCCATCCTGTCATATGTATGCAATACTGGAACAGATGATCCAGGATACATACTTCTGTGAGAGGTGTGAGCATGTTGCCTCTCTGGAAGCTCAAATTGGAGATCTGGAGCAGAGAATTGCAGCACTTAGTGATATTGCTCCACTGGAAAAGGGGTTGGTGCTCACTGAGCACAGTTTAGCTGGGCCTAGCATGGAGGGTGGAGCTGGGGCTAGTGAGGATGGAGGGAGGTAGCTGGGTTACAGTTACAAGGGAAAGCAGGGGGAACAAGAGGAGGCAGGCCTGTTCTGAGTTGGCAAACACCAACAGATTTGCCAGATTGAGTGAAACTGTTGGGGATGTCCACTCAGGAATGGCAATGCCAGATAGAGCTGTTCCCTCTAACAACTGGGAGAACAGCTCTATTGGAGGAGTGGGAGGGCAGAATAGGCAGAGCAACAGACTGGTTTTGGTTGTAGGGGACTCTATTATTAGGAAGGTAGACAGGGTGATTTGTCAGCCAGATCCCAGCAATCGAACAGTTTGCTGTCTCCCGGGTGCTCGGGTTCGTCATGTTGTGCATCAGGTAGACAAATTATTGGGAGGGGCTGGAAATGAACCGGCGGTCTTGGTACATATTGGTACCAATGACAAAGTTAGTGGAAGATGGAGTGTCGTAAAGAATGATTTTAGAGAACTAGGTAATAAGCTGAAGGCAAGGACCTCCAAGGTAGTATTTTCTGAGATACTACCAGTGCCACGTGCTAGCCCAGGGAGGCAGAAGGAGATTAGGGAGGTTAATGCGTGGCTAAAGATGTGGTGCACTAAGGAGGGGTTTGGGTTTTTAGAGCACTGGGCTGACTTCTCACTTCGGTACAATCTCTACAGTAGGGATGGATTGCACCTTAATGATGAGGGAGCTTTTGTACTAGGGGATAGGATGTTAGAAAGGCTGGAGGAGTTTTTAAACTAGTAGGTGGGGGGGAGGGACTAGATATAAGTAATCAGGTAGAAAGTGTAAAGGGTACAAGGGATGAATTAACAACTCATAGGGGAGGAGATGGGGGGAGGGGTAGTATAGTCAACAGGGAGGTAGTACTAAGTAATTCAAGTACAGTTGTTTTGGAGAAAACCAAAATAGTTCTTGGAGATATCTGTCCCTGGCCAAATTACCAATATATATATATATATATATATATATAGTGTGCACACCTTAGAGAAATAATACACCAACACAGAGTTCTGGTATAAAGCTTTCTCTCACGCCCCCCTCTTTATTAAAATCAGCTGTCATATTTATAACATTTTTAATAATCAGATAAATGTTGCATCTTGGTGAACACCAGTCTAAGTAAGGCTTCTGATTGGCTCCGGAATGCGGCGGGGCACATATCCTTATTAGGTTTCGGATCTGATGTCATTATGGCCAGTTTAAGTGAAACCTCTGATTGGCCCCGGAAGGTAGTGGGGCTCACATCCTTATTTGGTCACGGATATGAATGCCATCTTACTGCTGTCAGGATATGTTGTTACCGACATCTTGCATGTGGAAGTGATGAATCCTCCATCTTAGAGTTCCCAATGTTTCAGCAATATTAATAAAGCTTTGGTTACGTGATAATACTGCAAAGATAAGATATATAAGTAGGACACAAACATAAATGCATTTTATATGGATTTCAGTCCATAACACAGTGGCAGGCACTTCAGAACTACAGACTCATAACATAAGGTGTATGCTTGCTAATGCCAGAAGCTTGGCAGGAAAAATGGGAGAGTTAGAATTATTAGCGATTAATGAAAAATGAGATTTAATAGGCATTACTGAAACGTGGTGGGATGAATCTCATGACTGGACTGTTAATCTGGATGGTTATAACCTATTTAGGAAAGATAGAGGCAATGGTAAACGAGGAGGAGGGATTTGTCTGTATGTTAAGCCTGAATTTAAGCCTATAGTCAGAGAAGATATTTATGGTGGACCTAGTGATAAAGCTGAATGTTTGTGGGTAGAGTTAAATAGCGGAGCAACAAATTCCAAAAGGATATTAGTAGGAGTATGCTATAAACCCCCAAATATAGCTGAAGGTGAGGAAATACAATTATTATTACAGATTGAAAATGCAGCTAAGCATGGGCAAGTTCTAATAATGGGAGATTTGAATTACCCTGAAATAAACAGGATAAATGAGACCCGCAGTTCATCTAAGGGAAGCAGGTTCTTGAGTACACTCAGGGATCATTATCTGGCCCAGGTTGTATAAGAGCCTACTAGAAATGAAGCTATCTTAGATTTACTCATCACAAATAATATTGATATAGTATCAAATGTTGGAATAGGGCAACCTTTGGGAAACAGTGATCACAACACAGTCTCATTTGAGATTGAATTAAAAAAACTAAATTTTAAGGGGCCAATTGAAAACTCTTAATTTTAAAAGGGCAGATTTTAACGGTCTAAGGGCAGCAATACAAAGTATAGACTGGGACAGAGAACTGGCAGGTAAAAACACTGAACATAAATGGACAACTTTTAAATCCTTACTAAATATACATACACATCGGCATATACCGTGTGGGAAAAAAAGTAAAAGGAGTAAATCCCATCCAATGTGGCTTAACAATCATTTAAAGATCAAGATATGGAGTAAAAAACAGGCATTTAAATTATACAAACAAGAGGGGACAGAGACTGCTTCACAGGAATACAAGGAAATCAACAAGGCTTGCAGAAGCGCTATTAGACTGGCTAAAATAGAAAATAAAAAATTAATTGCAAAAGAGAGTAACACTAACCGTAAAATATTTTTTTAGTATATTAATGGGAAGAAGGCGAGGAAGGAAGCTATAGGAACATTACAATGTGACACAGACCATCTGATAATTAGTGACCAGGAAAAGGCAGATGTGCTAAATAGGTTATTTTCTTCAGTATACACAAGGGAGGTACCAGTGATTGGAACACGGCAACATAATGGGGCTACACTACCTTTGCCAAATAATTGGTTAACACAGGAAGTAATCCAAAAGAGGTTGGAAAAAATAAATGTTAATAAAGCCCGGGTCCTGATGGAATACATCCAAGGGTACTAAGGGAACTGGGTTCTGTAATAGCCAAACCATTATATTTAATTTTTCAAGATTCACTCAACACAGGGTCTCTACCAGATGACTGGAGAAAAGCTGATGTGATACCTATATTTAAAAAGGGAGCAAGAGCAAATCTGGGGAATTATAGACCAGTGAGCCTCACTTCTGTAGTGGGGAAGCTTTTAGAAGGATTAATAAGGGATAATATACATTAATATGTCTATTTAAACAGGATTATAAGTAGGAGTCAACATGGATTTATGAGGGATAGTTCATGTCAAACAAATCTAATTAGTTTCTATGAGGAGGTTAGTAGGAACCTGGATCAAGGCAACTCAGTGGATGTAGTCTTTTTGGATTTTGCAAAGGCTTTTGATACAGTGCCACATGGGAGACTATTGTGCAAACTAAGAGATGCAGGAGTTGCAGTAAATATCTGCCCATGGATTGAGACCTGGCTAAAAGACAGGAAGCAAAGGGTTGTTGTAAATGGAACATACTCTGATTGGAGTAATGTGGTCAGTGGGGTTCCTCAGGGTTCAGTATTAGGTCCTCTCCTTTTTAACATATTTAGTAATGACTTAGAGGTAGGATTGGAGTGTGGGGTCTCCATTTTCGCTGAGGACATGAAGATGTGCAAGGTAATTAAATCAGATAGTGATGTGCTTTCCCTCCAAAGGGATTTACATAAAATTGAGGAATGGGCATCTAAATGGCACATGAGATTTAATATGAATAAATGTAAATTTATGCATCTGGGAAGGAAAAATAGCCATGCAATTTATAATCTTAATGGAGCATATCTAGGTGTATCAGATATTGAAAGGGATTTGGGAGTGCTTGTTGACAACCACCTAGGTAACAGTGCTCAAAACTAAGCAGCAGCTGCAAAGGCAAATAAAATATTAGCATGTATAAAGAAGGGTATAGAAGCCAGTGATGCAAATATAATTCTGCCACTATACAAATCTCTAGTACGCCCTCATTTGGAATATGGAGTACAATTTTGGGCACCACTTCATAAAAAGGACATTTTAGAGCTGGAAAGGGTACAGAGGAGGGCAACAAAACTAATAAGGGGAATTGAGGGGCTAAGTTATGAAGAAAGACTAACCAAATTAAACTTATTTTCTCTAGAAAAAAGGCGTCTAAGAGGAGATATGATTACCTTATATAAATAAATCCAGGGTCAGTATAAAGATTTGTCAAGGGAGCTTTTTGTGCCAAGAGGTTTTCAACTGACAAGAGGACATCCCTTGAGGTTAGAAGTAAAAAAAAGATTCCACCTTAAAGAAAGAAAATGGTTCTTCACAGTAATTGTGGTTAATCTGTGGAATTCTCTACCAGAGGAGGTAGTGACAGCGGATTCGATAGATAACTTTAATAAGGGGACTGGATTTATTTCTAATTAAAAAGGGAATTCAGGGTTAGCATGGATAATTAGAGAGGCAGTATTGATCCAGGGAGTCCGGTCGCCGGTGTCTGGGTTAAGGAGGGAATTGATTATTTTTTTTATTTTTTTTAATACAACTAATGAATTAATAGTTAATCCGCATATTGCAGAGGAGATCTTAAAAGGTTGAACTTGATGGACTGAAAGTCTTTTTTCAACCTTAAATACTATCTAACTATGTATGTAACTATGCTTGTTACAGAGCATTGTGATGAGAACATTGTAGAGGCTTATGTAAAGGAAAGATATCAGAATGGATATCAAAGCAAATTACTCTTTATGATGCTAGCCAATCCTAATAAAGTTAAATATTAAACGTATAATACCTTGCAGTTAGCAGAACCACCTCTGTATAAAATAAAATTTAAGGATTAGATTTAGCTATTTCAGGTATTTCTGGTAGTGAGCCATCTTGAGCCCAAAGACAGCTCACACTACAGGATACTCAGGGGTTAACAAGATCATGGAGGTGGTTACATACAGTGGGAAAAAAATGTATTTGATCCCCTGTTGATTTTGAACGTTTGTCCACTGACAAAGAAATGATCAGTCTATAGTTTTAATGGTAGGTGTTTTTTAACAGTGAGAGACAGAATAACAAAAAAAAGAACAAGAAAAACGCATGTAAAAAAAGTTATAAATTGATTGCAGGTCAATGAGGAAAATAAGTATTTAACCCCATTGTTTTAGTACTTGGTGGCAAAACCCTTGTTGGCAATCACAGAGGTCAGGCGTTTCTTGTAGTTGGCCACCAGGTTTGCACACATCTCAGGAGTGATTTTGTCCCACTCCCCTTTGTAGATCCTCTCCAAGTCATTAAGGTTTTGAGGCTGATGTTTAACAACTCGAACCTTCAGCCCTTTCCACAGATTTTCTATGGGATTAAGGTCTGGAGACTGGCTAGGCCACTCCAGGACCTTAATGTGCTTCTTCTTAAGCCACTACTTTGTTACCTTGGCTGTGTGTTTTGGGTCATTGTCATGCTGGAATACCCATCCACAACCCATTTTCAATCCCCTGGCTGAGGGAAGGAGGTTCTCACCCAAGACTTGACGGTACATGGCCCCGTCCATCATCCCTTTGATGTGGTGCCATTGTCCTGTCCCCTTAACAGAAACACTCCCACAAAGCATAATGTTTCCACCTCCATGTTTGACAGTGGGGATAGGGTTCTTGGGGTTATAGGCAGCATTCCTCCTCCTCTAAACACAGTGAGTTGAGTTGGTGCCAAAGAGCTTGATTTTGGTCTCATCTGACCACAACACTTTCACCCAGTTCTCCTCTGAATCATTCAGATGTTCATTAGCAAACTTCAGAGAGGCCTGTACATGTGCTTTCTTGAGCAGGGGGCTTGCGGGCGTTGCAGGATTTCAGTCCTTCACAGTGTAGTGTGTTACCAATTGTTGTCTTGGTGACTATGGTCCCAGCCACCTTGAGATCATTAATAAGATCCTCCAGTGTAGTTCTGGGCTGATTGTAGCCCATTCCAGCCTTGTTTCAGTCTACAATCTTGTCCCTGACATCCTTGGACAGCTCTTTGGTCTTGGCTGTGGTGGAAAGTTTGGGATCTGATTGATTGCTTTTGTGGACAGGTGTCCCTTTAAGAGAGTGCTCCTAATCTTAGCTCGTTATCTGTATAAAAGACACCTGGGAGCCAGAAATCTTGCTGATTGATAGGGGATCAAATACTTATTTTCCTCACTGACCTGCAAATCAATTTATAACTTTTTTTACATGCATTTTTCTTGTTTGTTTTTTTTGTTGTTGTTATTCTGTCTCTCACTGTTGAAATACACCTACAATTAAAATTATAGACTGATCATTTCTTTGTGAGTGGACAAACGATCAAAATCCGCAGGGGATCAAATACCAGTCCATTAGCAGTCCATTACATCCAAAAGCTAGGGAGGGTAAGTAAAATGCTATAGAAACCAGCACCTCAAAACATTTATAGAATGCTGATATCAGTATTAAAAATTATAGGAGCAGGCTGAAAGATAAACAGTGAAATTAAGATAGATGCATAATGCAGCTGACAATGTCTCCAATATGGGATTCAGGTCAAAGCAGTAGTCCATAAGATCCAAGATTCCAAGGAAAGACACTCCATTCAGGTAATATCTGCACTGACTATCTAATGCAATGCTTGCAGGCTATGCCATGTGAGTAAAAGTACCTGCAGGAACAGTATAGCAAGGAACTTGTTTTGGGTCTAAATTTTAGAAAAGCTTAAGCACCTCTGCGACCCTCAAAGAACAAAGCTGTGGCTGCCACTTCTCAGTAGGGGAGCACAGGGACACATCACCTTGCAGAGAGGTATCCAGGATTGTAATGGTGGAGTAGCCATGTGACTGAGCCTGATCACAGGTCAAGTTAGGAGGTGAGGCTGGATCCTTTATAAAATCTATGGCATCATCATCCAGTTGATCCATCTTCATATTTGCTATTAATACTGTATCTGAGCCCATGATAATATCATGCAGCTCCATGTGTGTCTCACTGTCTGAGGGTAGCTTGGACTGATAGTAGAATGTTGCTTCTGTTCATCAGAGCAGACTGAAAAGGTTTCTCTAATGATAGATCTGAGTGCCACACAGAAGCAGCTAATAGAGTGTCAGTTTTCATGATCAGTAGAGCTGCAGCTTATCCAGGAATTTAGGCGCTGAAGAATTATTTTTCCTGCCATGCTGGGAGAAATGTTTTGCTAGGCCTCAACTTTGACACAGACTTCTAGACCAGAACTGCCTCTCTTTTAAAAAAATATTGGTATAGTTCAGTACTAGGCAGTGTCAGGAAAACTATTGTCCCAATAATATTGCTGGATGGCTGAAATAGAAGCTGATATTAAGCAGACTATGAGCGTCCCTCTTGGAGCTCAGTGAAAACACAACTTTTAAGCATGCCAGTCGGCTCCGGCCACCGCCCCGCCCTGCTTGGATCTCTCTATTGAGTGAGACCAGACTGATATACTATAGGATATTTCTCCCTGGCAAGGGCAAAAGTGAGCTAAAAGAGGTTGCTCTCAGAGTGGATTATCGTTTCCATAGAACTAAGCTATTAAGATTAGTTTGTCCTCTGATTGAGTGCTTTTCTTTGTTGTTGCATCACTCAGCGCTACCCAATACATTATCTATGCTGCTCCAGTACTGCTTTAGAAATGCACGTTGTGTTCCCACTCTCTTATTGCATTAACTCAGTACTGCTCTGTAAATGCTGTATATTGTTCTCTTTATTGCTCTATTACTGCCATATAAATGCTATGTGTTGCTCTGTTACTCCAGTACTCCTCTATAAATGCACTTTGTGCTCTCTCTTACTCCATTACTGCCTTCTGCATGCTTTTTTGCTGCTTTCTGTATTACTCCATTTTGTTGTTGTTTAGTGGTTCAGTTGTGTCCTGTGAACCTATGGACCATAACACGCCACGCACATCTATCAGCCACTGCCCCTTTGAGCTCCATCAACTTCATGTTCATTGCTTCAATTACCTCATTTATTCATTTCCGCCTCTGCCATCACCTTCTTTGCGTGCCTTCAGTTTTTCCCAGCTTCAGAATCTTCTCTAAGGAATCATGTCTTCTCATGATATGCCCCAAATATTTGAGTTATAGCTTCAAAATCATACCACCCAGTGAACAGTTTGACTTCATTTCCTATAGTATGGATTGATTGGATCTTCTTGCAGTCTAGGGGTTTCTAAGTAGTTTTCTCCAACAACACAATTCAAAGATGCCAAATCTATGGTGCTCTGCCTTCTTTATGATCCAGCTCTGTTACTACTGTGAATACCATAGGTTTAACTATTCAGACCTTTGTTGATAGTGCTATATTTTTAACAGCTTGTCTAGAATTGCAATAGAATTCCTCACAGGAGCAAACCTCTTAATTTCATGGTTGGAGTTACCAGCTGAATAGAGCTCGGAGTCCAGGAAAATAAAAACACGTCACTGTCTCTACTTTTCCCCCATCTATTTGCCAGGAACACAGACTGCCGTTTGCCATGATCTTCGTCTTTTTAATGTTGAGCAGCAGGCCATCAATAGGTCCTTTAATTCTTCCTAATTTTAGGCCATAAGAGTAGTATCATCCTTGTATCTGATGTTGTTGATATTTCTCCCAAAAATATTAATTCCAGCTTTGGATTCATCCAGTCTGGACTTAAGGGGAATTGAGGGGCTAAGTTATGAAGAAAGACTCACCAAATTAAACTTATTTTCTCTATAAAAAAGGCGTCTAAGAGGAGATATGATTACCTTATATAAATACATCCAGGGTCAGTATAAAGATTTGTCAAGGGAGCTTTTTGTGCAGAGAGGTTTTCAACTGAAATCCCTTGAGGTTAGAAGTAAAAAGATTCCACCTTAAAGAAAGAAAAGGGTTCTTCACAGTAAGGGTCGTTAATCTGTGGAATTCTCTACCAGAGGAGGGGGTGACAGTAGGTTTGATAGATAAATTTAAAAGGGGACTGGATTTATTTCTCATTAAAAAGGGAATTCAGGGTTATCATGGATAATTAGAGAGGCAGTATTGATCCAGGGAGAAGTCCAGTTGCTGGTGTCTGGGATCAGGAGGGAATTGATTTTTTTTTATACAACTAATTAATTAATAGTTAATTCACATATTGCAGATCAGAGGAGATCTTAAAAGGTTGAACTTGATGGACTGAAATACTATGTAACTATGTAACTATGTAATCTGCCCTCCTTTATTACTTCAGTACTGCCCTCACTCTATCCTACTTTCTGTATTATTTCAGTATGTCAGTGTCTCAAATCATAAGTGTATGTTTATTAATATATACTGTATGTCATAAAATATCAGATAAAAAAACAGACAAACTATTTCATAGCACTGCCCCAACAGCTTGGCAACCTACCCCCTGGAAATGTGCTCCCCTATGTCTGGGCCTTGTCAAAACAGACAACTGATTAGGGTATATGTGTTCACATTGCTAAAGTTACACTTTATTTATTTTTCCTTATCAAATATCTCTTGTTATCTCTGGTTCCTCAAAGACAGGATTCTTGATAATTTGGATGCTTTCTACCAATAGTTCCTTCTTTTGATGACCCTCAAAATCATTTGTGAAAAAATGATGGAGCCAGAAATTACCTACGCTGTGATCAATCTGCCCCAGGGCTCTGTACAAGCAAAACCAACTGGAACAAACAATGGTAAATTATATTCTGATCAGGGTCGCCCTCCACCATATAACAGAGGGAGGGACACTAAATTATCAGTATATTAATTTTAAGAACTTGACTTAAAAATGGACAATATGTTTTTAGAAAGTTTAAATAAATACAGGCTTTTTAGTTTGTATCACTATATTTAACTTTGCTTTAATGACAGAAGGCATTCTTTTATTTTCATAAGAAGGTTAAACTACTGCGAGCAATTGGAGGAAACTTGGAATCATATTGCACCGCTATTCAGTTTCATTGAAATACAGCCTTTATAATTAAGCCTTTTGACAAATGGACTGAATAGAGGAGCAAGTCCCATTACGATTAATAGTTCTGCTTAAAATTGTAGCTGGTTTCCAACTTATACATTACGGCCACGCAGACATGACATAAGCAGAGGCATCTAAGAATTTCTCTAAAAAATATTTCATGCTTAAACAGCTGCTAGTGTGAATTTGTTATGTACTTCACAAATATGTTACATTTTTCCAAATATATATTGACCATATAAAGGGACATGGAAATCACATATTTTTCCAGCTTGTCCTGGAGCAGACAACACTGGCATTAAACAGCAAAACAAAACTTACATTGAAATGAATAAACACATTATGGAGTTAGTTGTTCTTTAAATTGTCCCTTTAACATAACAGATCTTCATAGTCATGTAGAGTAAGATGACCTTCTGTTGCAGACAACTATTATATTTTTACAGAAGTTTTTAGTTAGTGAAGTCTTTGCTTTTGGATAGAAGTTCACTAACTAAAAACGTCTGTAAAAGAATATGCTCTGTGCTTATATAGAGCCCTTTTCAACAGCAGAATCACAATTTAATAAGGCTGTTGATTTTTATGTTAAGAACTAGTCGGCAACTTTTTACATGTAGATACTAAAAACAGTGAATTCTTTAACATGTTTCATACACTGAAGCATACAAAAAGCACTGAAGGACTCATTGTTTTCAATTGTGCATCCTTACTCATCGTACTGGATTATGTCTTATACTAAGTTTAATTGTTTCTGTATTTTTATCCAGTTGCAGATAAAATCTCTCAAAACAACCCAATGTCAAAGAGAGCGTCCCTGGCTGTGCTGTTTATTCTCGTGATCCTACTTCTTGCCGCCCTTGTGTCCTTGGTCGTAATGTGTGAGTTGGAAACCAGCTATAATCTGTATCTGAACTAATGGTAACAACACTGTGAAATTAGTAAAGACAGAGAGGCCAACTGATAAGAAGGAAAAAGTATTAGCAGAGAGTATGATGGGAGGAAAACAAGTAAAAACGATGGAGTCTGAGTAATGAGACATAAATAAGTGTGAATCACAGAATGATGGTCTGAGCAGAGGGAATTAGATATTGGCATGTGGAAATGAGGCAGAGGAGCACAGCTGGAATAAAGAGGAGATGTATTGGGCAGGTATAGAGACCAGAAGGTGAGTGAACAATGGACAAAATACAGGAAAAGACAAAAGACAAATGGAAAGTAATTGACTGAGATAATAGTAATATGGTGAAAAATCAATTTTTGTATGTATTATTATTAGTATTGATAGCGATATTATGATTGTTAAAAGAAACATAGAGATATATTTGGCATCAAGATAAGAGCAAAAGGCTCATCTGATGTGCAATTGCTTAACTGTGTCTGACCCTACCACTTACACTGGAAGGCTGTTCTAATTATCCACTAATGTCTTTTCAATTTTTTCTTACCCAATCTTCAAATCACAACCATTTGTTTTTGGATTCCTTTTTTTCTTAAAGACACCAATGATACCAAATGTAGGCACAAAACAATCAAATTCCTGTAGGTTGGAAAAGAAGGAGGCAATTGGACAGGAGTCTGGAGCAGAGTGCAATGGGTATATATATTAGGGCAGTAATTCACATGATAGAAATATAAAGATGAAGAGTTATCAATAGTTTTTTGTGTTGAGTAAGCAGTAAGGAGTGAGTTGCCGTTATTGAGGTGGAACAAGATGAGTGAGTGTATAAGAATGTGTGGTTTAATCACACCCAGTAGTACCATATTACACCTGGACAAGCCCTAATAATTAATTAATTAATAATATATTCAGAAATTGGTGCATGAAAGAAATATGCATGAAAGGGCACTTAGGAAAGGCAAATTATGCAAAAGTGGTAGATTCAGTTTGGAAATAGAGTATACATGTAACTATTTTGAGATAATATATTTTTGACTTGTACATCCATATGGCTGATTATTACATTAGTGGAATAAATTAGTGGAACAGGCACATACAAATAGCTGTATATGTATATACACAAATAATTGGATAATGCAGTAAGAAACCCAATGTAGTCCTGATGGAAAACATCCAAGGATACTGAGGGAACTGGTTTCAGTAGTAGCAAAATCATTCTCTCTATTTTTTCAAGACTAACAGGCTCAATACCAGATGACTGATACCTTATTTTAAGAAGGGAGCAAGAGCAATTCAAGGTAACTACAGACATGTAAGCCTCACATTGCTAAGGGGTAGTATCCAGGAATATGTGAATAAGGTAATATGTGAATAAGATAATATGTAGTAGTCAACACAGATTTGTGAGGGATCGGTAAAGGCAAACTCATGTAATTCTATGAGGATGTAAGTATGAACTTGGATCAAGGCAACTCAGTGGATGTGGTCTTTTTGGATTTTGTGAAGACTTTTGATACAGCGCAACATGGGAGACTATTGTGCAAACTGAGAATTACAGGAATTGCAGTAAATATCTGCTCATGATTGATAACTAGTTAAAAAAGACAGGAAGCGAACGGTTGTTGTAAATGGAACATACTTTGATTAGGCGATTGTGGAAAATGGAGTTCTTCAGGATTCAGTGGTCCTTTCCTATATTAATGACTTAGAAGGACTTGTAAAAAACGGTCTCCATTTTTGCTGATGACACTTTGTTCTACAAGGTAGTTAAATCAGAAATGATGTATTTTCACTGCAAAAGGACTTGCATAAATTAAAAGAATGGCAAACTAAATGCCAGATGAGATTTAACACACATACATGTAAAGTTATGCATCTAGTCTAAATGGAACAAATGGACAACCTCCTAGGTAACAGTGTTCAATGCCAAGCAGCAGCTGCAAAGGCAAATAAAATATTAGCATGTATTAAGAAGGGTATAAAAGCAAGGTAAGCAAATATAATTCTGCCACTATACAAATCTCTAGCACGAACCTCATTTGGAATATGGAGTACAATTTTGGGCACCACTTCATAAAAAGGACATTTTAGAGCTGGAAAAGGTACAGAGGAGGGCAACAAAACTAATAAGGGGAATGGAGGGGCTAAGTTATGAAGAAAGAATTACCACATAAATATATTTTCTCTAGAAAAAAGGTGCCTACAAGAGATATGATTACCTTATATAAAAGCAATATACAGCCTTATTAAATGCAATTCCGCCAATTGAATAGGACTCTATATAAGCACATAGCATATTCTTTTTACAGATGTTTTTAGTTAGTGAACTTCTATCCAAAAGCAAGGTCTTCACTATCTAAAAACTTCTGTAAAAAAATATGCTATATGCTTAAATAGAGCCCTATTCAATTGGCTGAATCGCCCATTTAATAAGGCTGATAATACTTTGTGTCAAGAGGTTTTCAGCTGACAAGAGGACATCCCTTGAGGTTAGAAGAAAAAAAGGATTCCATCTTCTTCTTATTATTATTATCCTTTACATGTAACACATCAACTTATTATGTAGCACTGTACAGGGGTTAGTACAAAGCAAAAACAAAATTAACACATTGCAAAAGAATGGAGGGTTCTGTCTTTGTGCTTAAAATTAAACGCTGGTTTTCAAAGCACATTATAATATTAAAAACGTACAAATTTACAATCTAAGGCTTTAAGTTGATAGTGGAGGGTAATAGATGCAAAACGACAGGTGTAAGCAGTGGACTCAAGCAAGTGGAAGTGTGTGTGACTTGCACTGTAGATTATGAGGGATAACAATGCTTCTGGCAAGTAGTGTGTTTATTTGCTGTGTGCAGTGATTTGGTACAGATGAGAGGGGTGTATTTTTGCCTGGGTTAAACTTACATATAAGTTTGTGACTTCTGTGTGTCTGTTTGCAACTGAATTGTTTTTGACAAGTAGTGTGTTTATTTGCTGTGTGCAGTGATTTGATACAGGTGAATATTCAGAATCTCATTAAAACAGGGGAAGAGGCGAACTTGGGAGCTTGCGGACAGTTCTAGTGTCAAGTGTAGTTCTAGTATAAGTGTAATAGATTAAATAAAAGGAGGGAGTGTTTTTTTTTTATAAAGCTTTACTCAAATATATTGTTTTATTATTTTCTATTTATTTTTCCCTCTGAATTTGTAGACGATAACTGTCAAGTGTCAAACTCACTCAGTGTACATCCTGTCATATGTATTCACTACTGGAACAGATGATCCAGAGTCCATACCTCTGTGACATGTGTGAGCATGTTGCCTCTCTGGAAGCTCATAAAATACTGTACCATTAATATACTAGAAACAGTATAACAACAAAATATGCCCTCACATTTATATATATATTTGTGAGATTCTAATGAAACATGAATATCAATCACCACTATTCTTGTATTGGAGTAAAAACACCACACTGATAATAAAGGATAATAGAAGCAGAATACTAAACACTTAAAAAAAGTCTTTATAATCTTTAGAAATCTGAGTCTCCTGGTATAGTGGTATACAATCCACCAAAATAAATAGCCAGTCATGTTTTATGTCTATTATCTTCCTCAATAGCATCACTAATAATAGTTAATTGTACATATAAAAAAGTAATTTGTTGATTGCATAACTATTTACCGTTTATAATTAATAGTTTGTAGAACTACTTTGCTGGAATTAGAACTGAGTCTTTTGGGGCAAGTTTGTGCAATTTTTGCACATTTGGATCCTGCTTAACTGACATGTTTGCCCTCAGGGTGATGAGTTGTGTTGACTTTGTGCTATTAATAATGTTTTGCACTAAAGCCAAAAAGTTGAGTTTTGCTCTTATCGGACCAGAGAACAATTTTTTTACCTTAGCTGTACCTCGCACATGCCTTTTGGCAAACCTCAAATGAAATGTCATGTGCATTTTTTCAATATAGGCTAAATAAAGCCCAGCTTTTTGAAGAGTCTAATTTATAATCGGCCTGTGGACCATTCACCACCTCAGGTGATTTGTCACCCAGATTTGGCACTATGTATGGATCTAGGATGTAAATGAGTGAATACAAATGAATAAATCAGATTGCTTGTGAACATGAGATCGTCAGGTTAAGACAATACTCCAGCAAGTGCAGATTTCCAGGCACAGAGTAAGTGGTATGTGAGTTACTCCCACAGATCTTGCATTTTTTTTCTTGCCAGCAGATACATACATATCAATGAACCAGAGTTTGACTGTCCCCCCTTTTTTAGCATATAACATCACAGCAAACACTGCATCAGATCTTCCTTCTCTATATCAGTCTACTTCCACAGCACCACTTAGGCCCTAGACTTATTAAACCTCTTTTAATTTTTTCTAAGATTAACTGCAACCCCATCTTTGTAATCTAATACAAAGCAATATTACCAAACTCTTTGTCTGATTATAAACTAGACTCTTTCTCCTACTAATTCATACCATGTGTGTGTTTGCTTTATGGCATGATTTCAGGGTGGTGTGGCCTCTTGGTACCATGACTGAAATCAAACCCAGGTTGCAGCAGTGAAAGCACCAACTCCTAACCACTGGATCTCCATGGAGCCCAATTCCTATCATGCATCTAGGTTAAAAATATAAAACTTACCATGCTTGAGTATTGGTTTGTCAAGTGCACTTTGAATCCAATGGGCTCAAGGCATCAGTCTCTCAGATCTTTCAGCCCTTCACAGATTCTCACACAGGTCACAAAACTATTGCAGATTGGCCTGGGCTGGTCGGTGTTGGGAGTTTAGAAGAAATATTGCCATCACAGAAAAGCCTGCAAAAAAGTTGTGGGAAAAATGTCCATGACCAACACTCAATCAAGGAATGAAACTAGGAAGTCAAATCATGTTTCTTAATTTACAAGCTTGGATACCACCTTATATATCAAGAAAGTTTTATGCAATAGTTTGATCTTGTTATTAATTACACAACCTATTATAGTCCCCTTACATACACATATACAGTGGGTTGGCTCACTATACGCATATATATACGCATACATATATGTATATATACACACGTTTATTTCTACAATGTATTTTTTTTAAGAACTAGATAGTGGGCAAAATTTTGTTAATGGATAAAGTGAAACATTTAAAGACAGATTATTTTCTTTACTAGGCAGCTTCTTGCATCTTCTATACATGTCCTTATAGACTAATTACTGTTATTAGTTTTTATTTATAAAGAACAAAACATTTCCATAGTGCTATATACAAAAGTAGAATAGAGTACAGTGGGTACAATTAGCAAATTACAAAGGTACAGACAAATTCTAAGGTATAAGTGCAGTGCAATACTAATATGAAACTAATGGGTCCAGATACAGCTTATTGCAAAAGAAATGAGGTCTCTACTATGAAGAGCTTACAAGATCTTACTATTAGACCTCTTGAGAGCACAGACTGTTGTATCTGCCACCTTCTCATTGTGTAGAGTAACTGTGAATAGACAGCTGCAGGGAAGCAAGCTACAGGCTGTGCCACAGTACTAAAAAGATAAGAAGTCCTAGTCCAAAGATGTAGAGGTTGGATTAGTCAATTGTTTCCCAAGCTGAAGCTCCGCAGGAAGACATCAAAATAGGGCCAAGTATTTTTCTCTCTAAATCAGGAGTGTCCAAACTTTTTTCAAAGAGGGACAGATTTGATGAAGAGAACATATATGAGGGCCAACCATTTTGCCAGACATTCTTTGAACCATTAAAATTAAATGCAAATAACTATTTTATGCAAAGTTTATTGCAAACGGCATACTTTACATTTTGTCACATGGAAGACAAATCTAAACAGGCCATTTCTGAAAGCCAGATGAACAAAAAGTCCAGGAAGCTGAAATATATGTTAGGAACATTGTAAAGTACATTACATATTATTGATAATAAAGGTTATCTGTCAACGTGCTAGCCCAGGGAGGCAGAAGGAGCTTAGGGAGGTTAATGCGTGGCTAAAGATGTGGTGCACTAAGGAGGGGTTTGGGTTTTTAGAGCACTGGGCTGACTTCTCACTTCGGTACAATCTCTACAGTAGGGAAGGATTGCACCTAAATGATGAGTGAGCATTTGTGCTAGGGGATAGGATGGTAGAAAGGCTGGAGGAGTTTTTAAACTAGTAGGTGGGGGGAGGGACTAGATATAAATATAAGTAATGGGGTAGAAAGTGTAGAGGGTATAAGGGAGGAATTAACAACTTATAAGGGAGGAGATGGGGGGAGGAGCAGTATAGTCAATAGGGAGGTAGTACTAAGTAACTCAAGTACAGTGGCAGGCACTTCAGAACTACAGACTCATAACATAAGGTGTATGCTTGCTAATGCCAGAAGCTTGCCAGGAAAAATGGGAGAGTTAGAATTATTAGCAATTAATGAAAAATGGGATTTAATAGGCATTACCGAAACGTGGTGGGATGAATCTCATGACTGGACTCTTAATCTGGATGGTTATAACCTATTTAGGAAAGATAGAGGCAATGGTAAATGAGGAGGAGGGATTTGTCTGTATGTTAAGCCTGAATTTAAGCCTATAGTCAGAGAAGATATTTATGGTGGACCTAGTGATAAAGTTGAATGTTTGTGGGTAGAGTTAAATAGCGGAGCAGCAAATTCCAAAAGAATATTAGTAGGAGTATGCTATAAACCCCCAAATATAGCTGAAAGTGAGGAAATACAATTATTGTTACAGATTGGAAATGCAGCTGGCAAGTTCTAATAATGGGAGATTTTAATTACCCTGAAATAAACTGGATAAATGAGTAAATAGTATCAAATGTTGGAATAGGGTAACCTTTAGGAAACAGTGATCACAACACAGTGTCATTTGAGATTGAATTAAAAAAACTAAATTTTAAGGGGCCAACAAAAACTCTTAATTCTAAAGGGGCAGATTTTAACGGTCTAAGGGCAGCAATACAAAGTATAGACTGGGTCAGACAACTGATAGGTAAAAACACTGAACATAAATGGACAACATTTAAATCCTTACTAAATATACATACACATGGGCATATACCGTGTGGGAATAAAAGTAAAAGGAGTAAATCCCATCCAATGTGGCTTAACAATGATTTAAAGATCAAGATACAGAGTAAAAAACAGGCATTCAAATTATACAAACAAGAGGGGACAGAGACTGCTTTACGGGATTACAAGGAAATCAACAAGGCTTGCAAAAACGCTATTAGACTGGCTAAAAGAGAAAATGAAAAATTAATTGCAAAAGAGAGTAAGACTAACCCTAAAATATTTTTTAAGTATATTAATCAGAAGAAGGAAAGGAAGGAAGCTATAGGAACATTAGAATGTGACACAGGTCGTCTGATAATTACTGACCAGGAAAAGGTGGATGAGCTAAATAGGTTCTTTTCTGCGGTATACACAAGGGAGGTACCAGTGGTTGGGACACTGCAACATAATGGGGCTACACTAGCTTTGCCAAATAATTGGTTAACACAGGAAGTAATCCAAAAGAGGTTGGAAAAAATAAATGTTAATAAATCCCCGGGTCCTGATGGAATACATCCAAGGGTACTGAGGGAACTGGGTTCTGTAATAGTCAAACCATTATATTTAATTTTTCAAGATTCACTCAACACAGGGTTTCTACCAGATGCCTGGAGAAAAGCTTTTAGAAGGATTAATAAGGGATAATATACAAGAATATATTTGTACAGGATTATAAGTAGGAGTCAACATGGATTTATGACAGATAGGTCATGTCAAACAAATCTAATTAGTTTCTATGATTAGGTTAGTAGGAACCTGGATAAAGGCAACTCAGTGGATGTAGTCTTTTTGGATTTTACAAAGGCTTTTGATACAGTACCACATGGGAGACTATTGTGCAAACTAAGAGATACAGGAATTGCAGTAAATATCTGCTCATGGATTGAGAGCTGGCTAAAAAGATAGGAAGCAAATGGCTGTTGTAAATAGAACATACTCTGATTGGACTAATGTGGTAAGTGGGGTTCCTCAGGGTTCAGTATTAGGTTTTCTCCTTTTTAACATATTTATTAATGACTTAGAGGTAGGAATGGAGTGTGGTGTCTCCATTTTTGCTGATGACACGAAGTTGTGCAAGGTAATTATATCAGATGCTTTCCCTCCAAAGGGATTTACATAAAATTGAGGAATGGGCATCTAAATGGCAGATGAGATTTAATACGAATAAATGTAAAGTTATGCATCTGGGAAGGAAAAGTAGCCATGCAATTTATAATCTAAATGGAGCAAATCTAGGTGTATCAGATATTGAAAGGGATTCGGGAGTGCCTGTGGACAAACACTTAGGTAACAGTGCTCAAAGCGAAGCAGCAGCTGCAAAGGCAAATAAAATATTAGCATGTATTAAGACGGGTATAGAAGCAAGGGAAGCAAATATAATTCTGCTACTATACAAATCTCTACTACACCCTCATTTGGAATATGGAGTACAATTTTTGGCACCACTTCATAAAAAGGACATTTTAGAGCTGGAAAAGGTACAGAGGAGGGCAACAAAACTAATAAGGGGAATTGAGGGGCTAAGTTATGAAGAAAGACTAACCAAATTAAACTTATTTTCTCTAGAAAAAAGGCGTTTAAGAGGAGATATGATTACCTTATATAAATAAATCCAGGGTCAGTATAAAGATTTGTCAAGGGAGCTTTTTGTGCCAAGAGGTTTTCAACTGACAAGAGGACATCCCTTGAGGTTAGAAGTAAAAAAAAAGATTCCACCTTAAAGAAAGAAAATGGTTCTTCACAGTAATTGTGGTTAATCTGTGGAATTCTCTAATAAGGGGAATGGGGGGGGGGGGGGGGCTAAGTTATGAAGAAAGACTAACCAAATTAAACTTTTTTTCTCTAGAATAAAGGCATCTAAAGGAGATATGATTACCTTATATAAATACATCCAGGGTTAGTATAAATATTTGTCAAGGCAGCTTTTTGTGCCCAGAGGTTATCAACTACTTTTTAACAAATAAAAGTAAAAAATAAATAAATAAATAAATAATTGATTAATAATTAATCCGCATATTGCAGATCAGATGAGATCTTAAAAGGTTGAGCTTGATGGACTGAAAGTCTTTTTTCAACCTTAAATACTATGTAACTATGTAACTTTTAAGTTAAAACATTTTTAAACAGGAAAAGAACACCAAGTGTACATGTTGTGTCCAAATATATTTATAACTGATTTAGACCAACTGACATTAACTGAGATTTTACAATGTATTAATCTCAAATGAAAAAAATACTTGCCTGCACTAATGTGAAGGGTGAAACTGAGATCTGGACTGCAGCACATAGGTCTGGTTCAAAGGCAATGGTTTTGATGCACAGAATGTCACGCAGGTGAGAGTCACTTAGCCTTGTCCTCACAAAGTTCTTGTTAAAGTTCATAGCAGAGAATGTCTTCTCACACAAATATGTTGAGTCAAACAAGCTTAGCATTTTCTTAGCCAATGGTAAAATTTCTTGAAACCGTCTCTTTTCCGGTTGGCAGTAAAAGTTTACAAGAGAGAGCTGTTGGTGACGACTCGCTGTCACAATGCAGGTCAATGAGCTCGAGCTGCAGCGGACCTGGATCATCATTGGGGTCAACAGAGAATGGAGAGGAGAAAAGGTTTATCTCCTTTTCAATAGCTGCAAAATCCTGAAATCGCTGTTTAAACTCTCCAGCCAGAGATGCGATGTCTGATGCATATATGCTTGTTTGCTCACTGATAATGTCCTGTGGAAAACTGTTCATTATTTCCTGCAACACTGAAAAATGGATGGTATTGGGCTGTGTTTGTAACAACTGCCTTTGAAAATGTTGCAGCTTTGTTCCAAAGTCTTTGAAGTGTGAATAAAGCTGGTTCACCGCTGCATCTTTCCCCTGAAGACTTGTGTTCAGTACATTCAGATGCTTTGTTATGTCAACTAGAAACCCCAATCAGCCAGCCAAATAGGATCAGATAGTTCTCATCCCTTTGTTTTCACAAATTCTCTGATTTCCTTTTTGAGAGTAGAAACGCTGCAAGTGAAGACCCCCGACTGAGCCATCTTACATCGTTGTGATATAAAACAACTTCGTATTCAGCCTGGATGTCCAGTAGAAACTGCTTAAACTGGTGGTGGCACAGAGCTTTAGAGTGAATAAAATCAATAGTCTTTAGCACCTGTTTCATAACATGATCATAGTTGAGATGTTTAGCACAGAGAACTTATTGATGAATGATACAATGGAGTTTAATAGCTTTGCCTCCGTCTTCAATCACCTTGTTACAGATTAGGGTTGATAATCCACTTCGTTCACCATCCATGGCAGGTGCCACATCAGTAATAATCCCAGTAACTTTGTTCCAAGGCAGTTTCATGTCATCTATGGCAGAACAAACAGAAGCAAATAAATATTTTCCTCTTGTTTGGTCCGTAAGGCTCTGGAGGTCAAGTAGCTCTTCAGTCACATTCATTTCATCGTCCACCACTCTCATAAAAATCAGCAACTGAGCTGTGTCAGATAGGTCTGTGCTTTCATCACAGGCTATTGAAAAGAAGTGAAAATCCACTTCTTTGGACGTCAAATGTCTCTTAATATCTGATGAAATATCTTCAATTCTCCGTGCTACAGTGTTAAGAGCCAGTCAAATGTTGGCAAACTCTTGCTTCTTCTCTGGACAGATATTCTCAACCATTTTCATAACGCATACATAAATTCACGCTCAGCAAAAGATTTGCAATTTTTAGCAATTAACGTTGCCACCTCATAGCTCGCCCTTGTGACATTTTCATTTGACTCACAGGCTCTGCCTGCCTGCGCTCTTTCACCACTGTCTGGCTCGCCGGAGGCACCTCAGGACCCGATCCTCCGCCAGTGCTCCTGTCTTAATGTAGTTGGGTGGCCTCGTTCCGCCACTGCTCCGCTGACTACCTCCGCCGTCATAAGGTAGTTGGGAGACCTCAGAGGTGCGGAACTGCGCGACCCTCGCTTCGCCAATGCTCCGCTGACTACCTCCGCCGTTATGCTTCACCTCTGGACAGCGAGATTCCCAAATGGTAGCAGGACATGCCCCACTGATGAGAGAAGAGTCAGCACGCCTGCGGCGCTGTCCTTCTGCCGACCTGTGCAGGGAGATGGAACGCACAGAATATTGCAATGTCTGAGAGATTGCGAGAATGCCGACTGAGGACGTGCAGTCCCGCAGCTTTGAAAGATCCAGAGATCCCACTGGGGGCTACAACAGATAGATTTAGCAAAATCTACCTGTGCGGCCATATTGAAATGGAACACGGGTCGCAATTGGCCCGTGGGCGGGACTTTGGACATGTCTGCTCTAAATGAACCCCGGAAATAAATACTTTTTTCCTCCAATTTAAGATGAAAAAAAGAAGGCTCTAAATACGGTATAATTTAAAATAATTTAAAACTATGACAATTACATTATCAATTAAATGTTATTTTTTTCTAAAATGCATTTTCCTACAGTAAACTACCATTGATGTTGGTCTGGATAAGTTTGCATATCTGAGCTCAGTCAACCTTTATGATCCATCCACAAACTGAGATTAATATATTTTGTTAATGCGTGATCATTGCCATTAATTATTGATTATCCTCTAAGCATCGGGCCCATTCTCTTCAGTGAAATTTCTTATTTAAAGGACTACTGCAGTTTTTATCAGAATATTATTTGTTAGATTAACAACATGTTAAATTAACAACATTGCCAGGACATCCCTTTTGTGTTTGTTATATCACTTCCTCAGAGATGGTCACGAGGGTGTGTTTTTCTATCTCTCAGTGTAGGGAGGGTGGATGAGGAGGGAACAGGGAGAAATGAGAAGGTTTTGTTAAAAAAAAAATGTGATCTCACTGAAATTGACAGCAGAGGCATCATTTTTTTCTAATTAAAAACCAATAGCATACCAAATTGTGTCTAAACGGTTAGGATTTGGAAGCAAAGAAGGATTTTTATCCCTTATGGGACAATTTGGCATTGTTTCCATTGGGTCTTTTTGTTTGACTTCCTAATTCACTACTGATCAAGGAATGGAGGAGATCTAAAAAGATTGAACTTGATGGACTAAAATTATTTTTCAACCTCAATTACTATGGCCCTCATTCTATTACCGGCCGTAAATCGGCCGTAAGGCTGCGATTCCTTGCGGGGGTTCTGTTAACTCGCGATTCTATTATACGGCCCCGCAAGGATCTCATCTTACGGCCGGCCGCATATCTTGGAACCGGCCGTAAGCTCTGAAATATAAAAACGCAAAAATAAATTCAAGCCTGCACTGTACAGCTCTGTAAATGCTAGAGATCATATTGGGAGACATGAGGATTAAAAGGAACCCACTCTCAAGCTTGCACATCAGCCCAAACCCGAGTTCGAATTAACTGTTCATTTTCCGGCTGCGGCGTGGGTGTGTCTGAGGTGCTCCATGCACTCTGGACTTTTTACATGGATATTTTACGGATATCAAAAATAAAATATTTTACGGATTTGAGTATAGGATAATTATGTGCTATTTTTTCTAACACCGAATATCACTTTATAGTCTTCTCAATGTGCAGGATGGCTTTATTTGAGCTATTTTATGTGCTTAATTGGTGCTAGCGGGACCTGTTTGCTGCAAGTAAGCTGCGGCTCGTTTTTAGCTTTGCAGACAGGGTTCCCGGAGCAATTGAATTGCAACGAGGCTTTTCTTATGGCCGATTTCCTTGCGGCCATTTTAGATCAAAGGCTTTCCTCGGCCGCAAGAGATAGCAAGGCGCCGGCCGCAAGCCTGCCGGAGTCCCCGGCCGGAGGGGAATTGAATAGCCGTAAAGCTTGCGGCCGGTCCTTGCGGCCCCGCAGCGGCTGCGGCCGTAATAGAATGAGGCCCTATGTCACTATGTAAGTTACTGTCAAGCTTAGTGGGCACAGTTTTTTTGTATCAAAGTAAATGATTTCATATTTCTGTTATGAAACCAAAGTGGAGAGATGGTATATGCATATAAATGTATCCTTCCTTCCCCAGACGCTCTGGCTTCCTCTGCCCTTCAAAGATCATTAGCTAATTACAAAAGCCTCAACTTCACATTCCAGCAACTTCAGAACAACTACTTAAAACTCTCTAGATGTGCACAGCAGTGCAGGAACCAACCATGTGAGGGGATTGAGAGCTCAAATGGTGAGTGTGCATCATCTATGTAACTAGATATACCACTGTGTGTGGGTGTATATGAGTAAACATATGATTGTGTAATGTTCTGTCTGTGTTCTCTCCAGGACTGGAGTGCTACCTATGTCCAGCAGGATGGCTGATACACGAGACACAATGTTACTTATTTTCTGTGGATAAACTTTCTTGGAACCAGAGCAGAAACTCCTGTTTATCCAAGAAGTCAGATCTGCTTATAATCAACAGTCAGACCGAGCAGGTAGGCTGAAATCATCACATAAACATGGCCCAAATTACCCATTAGTTCTACTAGGCAGCCACCCAGGGGCGCTTCCCTGTGAGGAGCGCCACTTAAAAAAAAAAAAGAGTAGTCCCTGGCTGAAAAAAAAAAAATACTGCAGTTCATAGACTGCCTACTAGGGGATAACCACCTGGAACAAGAGAGTCACAACAGGAAAAGGAACTTACACGGGCAGAAAAGGCAAAAATGAATCCGTGCAAACCTTGCATACTCACTTGCAGGGGCTCCTCCACTTCACTGCCTAGGGGCTCCAAAAATGTTGATCCGGCCCTGCACATGAGCTATCATGTTCAATGTCTTGCATCTCTTTCCATGTGCTGCCAACATCCTATGATGTTGCATGTTCTTTTTTTAACACTGAGATTTTTGTTTAAATAAACAATCATCTTTCTCAATGTAACATTCTACATAATTTTGATTAGATCATGAAGTCATATTTTTATTTAGTGAGAAACTATGCAAGGTTAAATAATTGTTAGCGGGAGTAGTTTCCTAACATAGGAGAGTTTATAAATTTGCTCAGAATAGAGGTCTCTACACTCCCCGGGGAAGTCAGTGTTAATTCTGGTGAAAAACATGTAGGGAGCACATGGAAAAGACTCCTGTGTTGCGCTAGGACTTACCTTCCGATGCTTTTACAGTTGTGTAAAGGGTTTAAGGCAGCAAATTTGTGTTTTTGCTTATAACTCCTCCCATATGTACCTACTGTGGTTATTGCACTCCGGATCCTTCATTGAGCCTCTGTGTGTAGAACTGGATAAACTTGAATGGAGATCCCTCTTTAATATCTCTATTCAAGGTTTCACGTTTTGGGTCATTGCTATTCAGTTTCCAAGCTGACTTCACCATTATTTTGTAGTAGGATATTCTAATATTCTTTGGACATGGTTGATACCTATTTATATGTTTATATTTATTTTGGTCTTAGAATGTTTAACATGGACTATGAGTATATTACATTATTTTGCATATGCTAGTTTTTGAGAAACTTATTTTATTTTTGTTTTTACATATTGTGAAATTAACATGAGTCAGATCTAGTGATACAATATTTTTATAGCCACAATAAAGGGTACATTTTAACAGGCAAATACATTGTAACCGTGTGATTAAGGAGTGTATGTTTTACCTAATTAGGGGACATACAAGATAGTCTTCACTTTTTTTTTATCTTGATAGGGCTGTGGTCTGATGGGTGGAAGGGGCAATTGGAAAGGTAGGGCACAGGGGAGAGAGAAGGTAAAGATAGCAACCTAAGTTAATGAAAGACCTTTACTAGTATGAAAGGGTACAAAATGATAGTGACATATTTAAGGCATCAGTCACCCTAGGAGTAAAGTGTACTCATGACTATAGACTACACAAGCATCAAAACAAATACAAAAGGTACACCATATATTTAAACAATAAGAAAGTAAATAACTGTGAGTAGTACTTATGCACCCTCTTATATAATTTAAAAGTCCTCTTGAAGTGACTATTTAGTCCTTATAATTGCTTAAGGGTAAACTTTGATTGAAGTCAGGTCAGGAACGACAATCCACTATTATCCATTCCAGTAGGAGGTCAGGATATATAATGCAACTTAAATTAAAGAAGTATATACTTACAAGATTAAATCAAAATTTGCATGAAAGATGACTTTAGTGTACAAGCAGTTATAAAAATGTACAATACAAAACTACATAATATTTTTAGCTTCCTTAGAAGTTTATGAAAAGTGGGTTATAAATGAGAATTTATATGTATATGACATATCCTTATTGTTTTTGGACACCCAATTTTTTTCTTTTATCTCCATTAAGAGATAGGATGTTGATCTTTACCTTATCAGGGTACTGTAAAGATCCCATGAAGGAGGGTCTATTCAGCTGTAGAAATCCCTGCCTTCTGCTACAGGAATCCCCCCTCAGGATCTCCTAGAAGGTATGGGTCTCTCAGTGGATGGCGATCATATCAGGATCATCAGCATCAGCTCAGGAGCCCAGAGTCACTGAATCAGTTTAACCGATCTCATCTGCTTCTTGAATGGGCTTGAAAAGGCCAAGAGGACCAGTCCAATCCAGTTTTCAATCCCATCTTCCAAGGGAACAGCAGGGGCCCAAGAAAGCAAAGTGATTTTAGCTCAGTAAATATAATAATTATTTTGCTACAGACAGTGTATTTATACAGTTTTGGAACAAAGGATTTGCCCACATTTACATTTTAGTGAGCTGAACATATTCAAAGTACCCACCCATATTAGAATCACCCCATAGTAGAAGTGTTTCCGGGGGGTATGTGGCTGATTGGTCCATGAAGAGCCAATCAGGAGGCAGTGAAAACTGTGGTTTTGTCTTGCCCACCTTAGGGTGGATCTATAGGAGGCACTTCCAGGACAAAGAAAGGCAGGAAAAAAGACAAAGGGGAATAAATGCACATAATTCACAAAAATGGCCACAAGATGTCACTGAGGGATTAGAAATGGAACAGTTCATTCAGTTTGCAGTGAATAGGCTGAATATGTGAAACTGAATAGCTTTTCTTATACAATTGGTTTTAAGTCCTGAAGGTCTGTTGGTTAGATTAAAACAGATCTTCACAGGTACGTTCAAGTCAAAAACAATGTTAACACAATGCAAAAAAAAAACAAAAAACGGAGGGCCCCTGAGTTTAGAATCAAACATTCACAGTGCTTTCCCTAAAGCACTTAGAAAGACTGAAAACTCTCAAATTTACAATCTATACCATTATCCGGAAAGGCTGCTGCTCTTCTGACCCAGTAGATGAAAGAGTTGACTGTGATCCACAAACGCAAATGTGAACCTAAAACAAGAAAAAAGAAAGTAATAGGGGTTGGCAAAGATATGTTTTAAACGTAGCTGATTCCCAGTGGCCAATGCTCCTAACAATATTGTCCCCCAAAACAAACCCTAGCAGTCTCAGCAACAGCTCCAATCCTGTAGGAGTGAGTACCAAACTCCTGTGCATTCAAGCTCAAGGAGGTAATGCAAGAATGAAAAGCAGAATTAAACTGAAAATGAGACATATTTTATCCATCTCTATGTATAAGGAAATAGGCTGTACTCTTATTTACTGAACAATAGAACAAGATTGAGGTAAGAGCAACATGCAGCCGATATAAGATGTAAAGTATTGTTTGCCCCCCTACCTGTCTGCTTTGTTTTTGATTTTCTCAATAATATAGAGAGACCTGACAGTGACATCCAACAATCCCCCAGAGCTAACCTTAATGAAGCTTGTTGTTGTTGTTGTTTAGTCATTCAGCCGTGCCCGACTCCCCGTGACTCTATGGATCACAGCACACCAGGTGCATCTCTCAATCACTGCCCCTCTGAGCTCAATCAAGTTCATGTTTATTGCTTCAGTGACCTCATTTATCCATCTCCGCCTTTGTCGTCCCCTTCTTCTTGAGCCTTCAATCTTTCGCAGCATCAGAGTCTTTTCTAGGGAATCCTGCCGTCTTATGATATGGCCAAAATATTTGAGCTTCAGCCTCATGATCATACCTTCTAGTGAACAGTTTGTCATGATTTCCTGAAGTATTGTGTAGCGGAACCCATCACTGTTTTACCCTGTTTTATGATTATTATGGTTAAAATATGATCCTACTATATGTATGTTGGTTGATGCTCTGCAGAATATTGTCCCAGACATTTGCAGCTACTTGGCATGGGAGATAATCCTGTTACAGCGACTCCGCATAAGATAAAGGAAGTCTATTGTATACAGTGTTTTCATTCTCAGATAAGAACAAAGAAGTGTAATTGAATCAATGTCTGATTGTATCAAAGTTGTCAGGGAGCCCCGGAGAGGTGTGACTCACCTATTGTTCTCTTTATGTGTATTGTGCGGCCAAATATGGGCATGTGTTATTGCCTGTGGGAAGAGATGGGTATAAATATTTCTGCAATAACAAAATAAAGTCAGTATTCATGTGACTCCCTATTGCGTGTCGTCCAATATGGGAGGTCGGGAATGGTGAGACTGTAGTGCCTCTTGGGTATTTTACTGTATACCAGCGGAGATATTGGACTGCGTGTTCCAGCTCCGTTACATTTGTTGGCAAGTGGCGGAATTGTTCCCACGGTCAGAAGGACAGCTACAGGAGACACCATTCCGTGGAGTACAAATTGAGGGCAACGCTAGTATCCGTACAGCGCCCCTGGCTACAGCAGGATGGAACCGGCTAGTTTTCAGACAGCGTTCCATCATGAGGAGGAGGAGGCGGCCGCGGACTACAGGGATGCAGACAGAAAGGAACTCATGGTTACAGTACCTCGTATTACCCCACAGAATGAGTTTGGAAGAGAACTCCAAAGCAGACTGGCCTTTTTCCCAGGTACGCTTCCCATAAAAACCTTGGAATGGTTAATGACAGATGTCCACAAATTCATAATGGAAAAGCAGCGGGCACGGGAGCGGTCCATCTTGGGAGCGGCTAACCCACCTCCCACCATTAACCCCCCCCCCCAGCACTGCGTCCGGGTGGTGGGAACTACCAAACCCCTCCACGGTACATCAGGTGCCACACGTGTAACCAGCAGGGCCACATGCAGAGAGACTGTGCCAGAAACAGAAACCGCTCCACGTGGAATACTCCAACTAATTCCCCTCCCCAGCGACAGTGTGTACCCCAGGGGGCCGAAGGTGTCGTCCTTCCCCCCCAGCGGCAGTGTGAACCACAGGGAGCTGAAGGTGTCATCCTTCCTCCCCAGCGGCAGTGTGTACCCCAGGGAGCAGAAGGTGCCGTCCTTTCTCCCCAGCGGCAGTGTGTACCCCAGGGGGCCGAAGGTGTCGTCCTTCCCCCCCAGCGGCAGTGTGTACCCCAGGGAGCTGAAGGTGTCGTCCTTCCTCCCCAGCGGCAGTGTGTACCCCAGGGAGCTGAAGGTGTCGTCCTTCCTCCCCAGCGACAGTGTGTACCCCAGGGAGAAGAAGGTGCCGTCCTTCCTCCCCAGCGGCAGTGTGTACCCCAGGGGGCCGAAGGTGTCGTCCCCCCCCCCAGCGGCAGTGTGTACCCCAGGGAGCAGAAGGGGCCGTCCTTCCTCCCCAGCGGCAGTGTGTACCCCAGGGAGCAGAAGGTGCCGTCCTTACTCCCCAGCGGCAGTGTGTACCCCAGGGGGCCGAAGGTGTCGTCCTTCCCCCCCAGGGGCAGTGTGTACCCCAGGGAGCAGAAGGGGCCGTCCTTCCTCCCCAGCGGCAGTGTGAACCCCAGGGGGCAGAAGGTGTCGTCCTTCCCCCCCAGCGGCATGGTGAACCCCAGGGGGCAGAAGGGGTCGTCCTTCCCCCCCAGCGGCAGTGTGAACCACAGGGGGCAGAAGGTGTCGTCCTTCCCCCCCAGCGGCCGTGTGAACCCCAGGGGGCAGAAGGTGTCGTCCTTCCTCCCCAGCGGCAGTGTGAACCCCAGGGGGCAGAAGGTGTCGTCCTTCCCACCCAGCGGCAGTGTGAAACACAGGGGGCAGAAGGTGTCGTCCTTCCCCCCCAGCGACAGTTTACCCTAACCAGGGGAGACACCAATCTCCCAGACGGCGCAGATAGCACCGTGGTCTCTGCGCCCACAGCCTGTCCAGATCCCCAACTACCGTCACTGGGACAACCGGAGGAGGGGGTAAGTACAAATTCCCCTCCCCAGCTAACTTCTAATGTGGCCCCAGGGTTAACAGAGGAAATGTTAACCCCCACTGACCCCCACGTTTCCCTGGCTACTGAGCCGGAATATGTCCCAGGTACCCCAGCAGAAGAGCTGACAGTGGGGCAGAGTGCAGTCGGCCTCTGCCCTCCCTTTGTCCCTTGTACAGAGCAGGATGTCCTGCAGGTTATACCAGCGGAAGAGCTGGCATCAGGGCAGAGTGCCGCTGGCCTCTGCCCCTCAAATTCCCCTCAGCGTGTTGCCCCATCACCCCAGCGAAATATCCAGGTGCCTGGTTAGACTTCCCCCCAAAGGGGAGATGTGTGACGAAGTGCCCTTCGCCACTTTGGCTTGGAGAGGACTGTTTGCCAGCCTCCTGCCCTGCGACTATGGCCCTGGTACATATTGCCCTTTGGAACCAGTGTTCGGCCATACCAGAGTGCATGTCACTCATTCTGGCGCTTTAAAAACAGGGGGGTCATTCTGTACTTGCCCTGTGGGAGTGGTGATACCCCAGATAGCTATGCCATGGAGCCCATTCATATAATGAAAGACTATGGGAAAGACTTTAGCTACATGGCAATTGAACTGTGTGAATAGGATCTGAGCGCTATTCGGTAGTTTTGTGCGCTCAGATCCCAGCTATCTGGGGATATGGGAAATGTGAGTAAATGTGAATTGCAGTAATGCTGATGGGTTGTCAAACTAGAGAATTGACCAACAAATACTTTTGTCCGGACATCCCCAGGCCGATCCGTTGGGATCAGACCGTGTATGCCGGCTTATGGTCACGGGGGAGGTGTGTAGCGGAACCCATCACTGTTTTACCGTGTTTTATGATTATTATGGTTAAAATATGATCCTACTATATGTATGTTGGTTGATGCTCTGCAGAATATTGTCCCAGACATTTGCAGCTACTTGGCATGGGAGATAATCCTGTTACAGCGACTCCGCATAAGATAAAGGAAGTCTATTGTATACAGTGTTTTCATTCACAGATAAGAACAAAGAAGTGTAATTGAATCAATGTCTGATTGTATCAAAGTTGTCAGGGAGCCCCGGAGAGGTGTGACTCACCTATTGTTCTCTTTATGTGTATTGTGCAGCCAAATATGGGCATGTGTCCAATATGGGAGGTCGGGAATGGTGAGACTGTAGTGCCTCTTTGGTATTTTACCGTATACAAGCGGAGATATTGGACTGCGTGTTCCAGCTCCGTTACATATTGATTCATTGGATCTTTTTGCAGTCCAAGGGACTCTAAGTAGTCTTCTCCAACACCACAATTCAAAGGCATCAATTCTACGGCGCTCAGACTTCTTTATGGTCCAGCTCTCACATCTGTATGTTACTCGAACTATGCAGACCTTTGTTGATAGTTTAATATCTTTACTTTTTAATAGCTTGTCCGCGCTTGCTGTAGCTTTCCTCACCAGAAGCGAACGTCTTTTCATTTCATGACTACAGTCACCATTTGCAGAGATCTTGGATCCAAGGTAAATAAAATCTGTCACTGCCTCCACTTCTTTCCCGTCTATTTGCCAGGAAGTGAGATTGCTGTTTGCCATGATCTTCATATTTTTAACGTTGAGCAGCAGGCCAACTTTTGCACTCCCTCTTTTACCCTCATCAAAAAGTCCTTTAGTTCCTCCTCACTTTTAGCCATCAGAGCAGTATCATCGGCGTATCTGAGGTTGTTGATATTCCTTCCAGCAATATTGATTCCGGCTTTGGACTCATCCAGTCCAGCCTTATGCATGATGTATTCTGCATATAAGTTGAATAAATAAGGTGACAATATACAACCTTGTCGCACTCCTTTTACGATCTTGAACCATTCTGTTGTCCAATCTTTGGTTCTGACGTGGCTTCTTGGTCCACATACAAATTCTTTTGGAGGAGGATGAGATGATCTGGTTTCCCAACTCTTTAAGGACATGCCACATTTTGTTGTGATCCACACAGTCAAAGGCTTTAGAATAGTCTATGAAGCAGAAGTAAATGTTTTTTTAGAATTATCTTGCTTTCTATATTATCCATCGGACATTGACAATTAGATCTCTTGTGCCTTCACATAGGCATTGAGTAAATGCAGGATGGGAAATTCAAGGCCTTCAGAATCATGAACAGATACTAACTGGCCCCTCAGCAAGCAAAGGGGTCTAAGAGGGGATATGATTACTTTATATAAATATATCCAGGGTCAATATAAGGCTTTGTCAAGTGAACTTTTTGTGCCAAGCAGTTTACAACTGACAAGAGGACATCCTTTGAGATTAGAAGTAAAAAGATTTCACCTTAAAGAATGAAAAGGGTTCTTCACAGTAAGGGTGGTTAATCTGTGGAATTCTCTACCAAAGGAGGTGGTGACAGCAGATTCGATAGATAACTTTAAAAAGGGACTGGATATATGTTTAAATAAAAAGGACATTCAGGGTTATCCTGGATAATTATAGAGGCACTATTGATCCGGGTAGGGGTCCAATCGCCAGTATCTGGGGTCAGGAAGGAATTTTATATATTTTTTCCCCTTTTGAGACAATTGGCAAGGTTTCACTGTTTTTTTTTTTTCTGTTTGCCTTCCTCTGGATCAATTAACAACTAATCCGCATATTGCAGATCTGAGGAGATCTTAAAAGGTTGAACTTGATGGACTATTTTTTCAACCTCAATTATTATGTAATATTAATATCCATATTACAATTGTTAAGAGAAACATAGAGATATATTTGGTAGCAAGATAAGAACAAAAGGCTCATCTCATATGCCCAATTTATTTTCTGCAAATTCCTTAACTGTGTCTGACCCTACCACTTACACTGGCAGGCTGTTCCATTTATCCACTATTTTTTCTGCAAAGTAGTACTATACCCAAACTTCGAATCACAACCATTTGTTTTTGCATTCCTTTTTTTCTTAAAGACAACAAAGATACCAAATGCTAGGCACAGAACAAGCAAATTCCTATAGGTTGAAAAAAGAGGAGGCAATTGGAGAGGAGTCTGGAGCTGAGTGCAAGGGGTATTTACATTAGGGCAGTAATTGGGATGATAGAAATATGAGGATGTGAAGAGTTATCAACATTTTTTGTGTTGAGTAAGCAGTAAGGAGGTGGATCAGTAAGGAGGTGTTATTGAGGTGGAACAAGATGAGTGAGTGTATTAGAATGTGTGGTTTAATCACACCCAGTAGTGCCATATTACACCTGGACTAGTTATGACAAGCCCTAATAATTAATTAATAATATTTTCAGAAATTGGGCACTTAGGACAGGGAAATTATGCAAAAGTGGTAGATTCAGTTTGGAAATAGGGTGTAAATGTAACTATTTTGAGATAATATATTTTTGACTTGTACATCCACATGACTTATTATTACATTAGTGGAATAAATTAGTGGAACAGGCACGTACAAATAGCTGCATATGTACTGTATATACACAAATAATTGGATAATGCAGGAAGAAATCCAATGTAGTCCTGATGGAAAACATCCAAGGATACTGAGGGAACTGGTTTCAGTAATAGCAAAACCATTCTAACTATTTTTTAATTAGAGAGGGAGTATTGATCCAGGGTCAGGAAGGAATTCATTTTTTTTTTCCACTTTGAAACAATATGGCAAGTTTTACTTGAAGTTTGCCTTACTCTGGATCAATTAACAATTAATAATTAATCTCAATACTGCAGATCAGAGGAGATCTAAAAAGATTGAACTTGATGGATTAAAAGTTTTTTTTTCAACCTCAATTACTATGTAACTTTTTTTTGCCACAGTGTGTGCTGACTTCTGCCATCTTTGCTTTCAGAAGCAATGAAAGAGAGTGTGGCTAGCCCAGTAATCTGCAATCTGAGCAATGATGCTTACATTTACACACAACAGCCCCCATTTATAACTGCTCTCATTATAAGCAAAGCAATAACTTTTTTGCCATAGAGGAAGATTCAGTAGGTTTTGCTTGTGTGCTACGCAGTGGGATAACTATCTTAGCCAAGTAGCCATAGCTTTTGACAAAATGTCTCATCAGAATTCCTCCATGCTACCCTTGATATCTCTACTTCTGGATTATGGGAAGAGTGACAGCCTTATTAAATTGTGATTCGGCCAATTGAATAGGGCTC
The DNA here is from genome assembly GCA_027410445.1 of Discoglossus pictus. Taxonomy (NCBI): domain Eukaryota; kingdom Metazoa; phylum Chordata; class Amphibia; order Anura; family Alytidae; genus Discoglossus; species Discoglossus pictus. The sequence continues at coordinate 265,694,499 of CM050163.1, read as the reverse complement.
TATATAAGCACACAGCATATTTATTTTACAGAAGTATTTAGTAGTGAACTTCTGTCCAAAGGCAAGGTCTTCACTAACTAAAAACTTCTGTAAAAAAATATGCTCTGTGCTTTTATAGAGCCCTATTCAATTGTCCAAATCACAATTTAATAAGGCTGTGAATATGTGTGTGTAAAGTGAACTTAGATAATGACGTAGCTCTTGAGGGGGACCCGCCCTAGAATTGGCACAGGCACTGCTAGTTGCTTGGGGTCCAACCAATACCTGGTCCTGATGACCTTATGTGTGTCTTGATGAAATCCCCTTCAGATAGCTGCCCATCCTTGAATTGGCATGCCCCCTGTTACAAAGTAATAGAGGTTGAAAAAATACTTTTAGTCCATCAAGTTCAACCTTTTAAGATCTCCTCTGATCTACAATATGAGATTAATTGTTAATTGATCCAAAGGAAGGCAAACAGAAAAAAACCCCAGTGAAACTTTGCCAATTGTCTCAAAAGGTGAAAAAATAAATAAAATTCCTTCCTGACCACAGATACTGTCAATCAGATTCCTCCCTGGATCAATAGTGCCTCTATAATTATCCAGGATAACCCTGAATGTCCTTTTTATTTAAAAATATATCCAGTCCCTTTTTAAAGTTATCTATCGAATCCGCTGGCACCACCTTCTTTGGTAGGGAATTCCACAGATTAACCACCCTTACTGTGAAAACCCTTTTCTTTCTTTAAGGTGAAATCTTTTTACTTCTAATGTCAAAGGATGTCCATTTATCAGTTGTAAACCTCTTGGTTTAAAAAGTACACTTGACAAAGCCTTGTATTGAAAAGTTCACTTGACAAAGCCTTGTATTGACCCTGGATGTATTTATGTAAGGTAATCATATCCCCTCTAAGATGCCTTTGCTTGCTGAGGGCCCAGTTAGTACCTGTTCCTAATTCTGAAGGCCTTGAATTTCCCATCCTATATTTACTTGATGCCTATGTTTGTCCACACCCTTGAACTGGCCTGGCCGTTGATGTTACCTGGTTCTGATCCTGCATACTTGGTCTTATTAATTCAAACTCTTCTGGTATCTGGTATCAATCCTTTCATGCATCAGACCTGAGACACGTGGCTTTATGCTACTCACTGGTCATCTTCACTGGACGACTGGCGCAACAACTTTAGGAGGATCCAGCTGCAGCTGCATCACTTGAGGAGATGTTGCATTAAGAGCTGGTTCATCCGCTGGCCCAAAGGTAGATGTTTGTCGTCCTAAATGCATCGTGGACTTCGATGATGCAAGTTTCTTTGCAGCAGGCATTGGAGAGTTGGTTGTACCAGCCCTGCATCTAGTAGATGCAGACCCAGATGGTCTTAGATGTTCAGAAGGACAGGAGTGTCTGGTAGACCATTGTGGGGTGGACGGTAGTTACATAGTTACATAGGCCCTCATTCAATTGCTATTTTGGCCAATTGAATAGGGGTCTAAATAAGCACATAACATATTTTTTTAAGAAGTTTTTACTTAGTAAGCATCTATCTAAAAGCAAGGTTTTCACTAACTAAAAACTTATTTAAAAAATATATGTTATGTGCTTATTTAGAGCACTATTCAATTGGCCAAATCGCAATTGAATGAGGGCCATAGTATTTAAGGTTGAAAAAAGACTTTCAGTCCATCAAGTTCAACCTTTTAAGAGCTCCTCTGATCTGCAATATGAGGATTAACTATTAATTCATTAGTTGTTAATTCATTATTAATCAATTATTTAATTATTTAAGCGAGACTTAGCCAATTGTCTCAAAGGGAAATGTAAAAAATTTGGATCAATACTGTCTCTCTAATTATCCATGATAACCCTGAATTCCCTTTTTAATTAGAAATAAATCTAGTCCCCTTTTAAAGTTATCTATCGAATCCGCTGTCACTATCTCCTCTGGTAGAGAATTCCACAGATTAACCACCCTTACTGTGAAGAACCCTTTTCTTTCTTTGAGGTGGAATCTTTTTACTTCTAACCTCAAGGGATGTCCTCTTGTCAGTTGAAAACCTCTTGGCACAAAAAGCTCCCCTGACAAATCTTTATACTGACCCTGGATGTATTTATATAAGGTAATCATATCTCCTCTTAGATGCCTTTTTTCTAGAGAAAATAAGTTTCATTTGGTTAGTCTTTCTTCATAACTTAGCCCCTCCATTCCCCTTATTAGTTTTGTTGCCCTTCTCTGTTCCTTTTCCAGGTCTAAATTGTCCTTTTTATGAAGTGGTGCCCAAAATTGTACTCCATATTCCAAATGAGGGCGTACTAGAGATTTGTATAGTGGCAGAATTATATTTGCTTCCCTGGCTTCCATACCCTTCTTAATACATGCTAATATTTTATTGGCCTTTGCAGCTGTTGCTTGGCTTTGAGCACTGTTACCTAGGTGGTTGTCCACAAGCACTCCCAAATCCCTTTCAATATCTGATACACCTAGATTTGCTCCATTAAGATTATAAATTGCATGGCTATTTTTCCTTCCCAGATGCATAACCTTACATTTATTTGCCATTTAGATGCCCATTCCTCAATTTCATGTAAATCCCCTTGGAGGGAAAGCACATCATTATCTGATTTAATTACATTGCACAACTTTGTGTCATCAGCGAAAATGGAGACCCCACACTCCAATCCTACCTCTAAGTCATTAATAAATATGTTAAAAAGGAGAGGACCTAATACTGAACCCTGAGGAACCCCACTTACCACATAAGTCCAATCGGAGTATGTTCCATTTACAACAACCCTTTACTTCCTGTCTGTTAGCCAGCTCTCAATCCATGAGCAGATAGTTGACTTGAAGTAGACTACAAGTTTTGTCCTCTTTAAACCACTCCCCTACCCAATCCCCTGCTCCTTCTGTCACCCATTTACAAGCCTCCCCTACTCATTATCCTGGTCAAAAGCCCTTTCCCCTACTGTTCCAGGGCAGGATTTGGAATTCTCTACCTTGCTCTATTAAACTTTCCTGTAGCCTTCAGATATTCAAATGCTTTCTGAAAATGCACTAGGTCAGAGAAATATACTATCAACCTCCTTAACTCAGTCATACATAATTTCATCAGTCCCCTATTACTTTAGACTGTAAGTTCTAATAAGAGACAGTGTACCAACATGTATGTATAAATGTACTGTGTTGTCTCCTCTGCCTGTAATTGTTTGAAAATGTTTAATCGTCGTTCATTATACCCTAGCCCTAAAGAATTTGCTGGATCACTATAATGTTTTTATCTGCATAGACTATTAAAAACAGTATGCAGTTAACATTATTTTTTTTCTTGGGGTTTTTTCACAAGCAAATCTGCATATCTCTTCCTACCTGTGCCATCAGGTAGGACCAACTGTTATCTTTTATTTTTTTTAATCTTCCTCCGGTTTTAAACCACCTTTTAAAGGTCAGGACCCAAGAGAACTAATGACAGTGACATGTTTAAGCTTTGCTGTTGTCTGGTTACTCATTTGTTACTCAGTGTTGTTTCAATGCAGTGCTCCTCCTGATAAAAAAATAATAATGTCCTGGTTTTCATTTTTAGGCATTCATCACAAATAATTCTTGGACTGGTATGTTTTGGATAGGGCTGAATGACTTGCAGATGGAAAGCAATTTCAAATGGGTGGATGGAAGCAGCCTAAATGTGAACATTACGTGAGTACAAATCTCATTTCCCTTTGGGGACAATTGGCAAAGTTTTTTTCTGTTTACCTTCCTCTGGATTAATTAACAATTAATAATTAGTCTGAATACTGCCGATCAGAGGAGATCTTAAAAGGTTGAATGGACTAAAATTCTTTTTTCAACCTCAATTCCTATGTAAGTTATGTCTCATAAGTACAGTTTGTAAAAAAAAATATCATGTTGAACATACTTATGGCAGTGATTACTTTTGTTTTGTATTTTAGTTTTTATTTTTAACCTGTTAAAGTGGGTAATCACAATTCTGAGTAAGACATGTTTAAAAAGATTTAGACCATTTGTGTAGCTTACCCTATACTGACCATACAGGAAGTATGAACAACAATTTTACTCCTCCCATTGGCTGTTAGGATTTCTAAGCTGCTGATGTCAAAACTGCCATCGCTAATTGTTCCATTCAGGAGCACATCCTAGGATTTGTATTATCGTTCTGATAATATTTTCACATGATTTCTTGATGATATATAGCTTTCTTTTCCCTCCAATATATTAATATAACACTGATGGCTCCCTGGTGTGTAAATGTGATAAGAGCAGAGTCCAGAGTCATATTGGGGAGTTTCTTAAGGTTACTTAATACAATACACAGTCCTTTTATCACATACAACCAGATCATAGTAGCTCTTGTTTTTGGAAAAGGGCAGGCCATTGATGATGAAAACACAGGATCTATTATGAGTATATATATATATATATATATATATATATATAAAATTGAAGAGTGAAACAGCAGTGAATGCCCAGTAATCTAGTAATTTAGTAATTATTAATCTACTAGTGAATTGCTCTTCAAAAAATGACGGCAATAAAATTGTAAGGCAGGTAATGCTGTTTGCCACACAAAGTAAGTGTTTTGGTCGTCTGAGTACGTTTGGCGCTAATTGCAAGCCTTTCGTTTGGTGTATCTTTGGTTATCAGAGCCCCTTCGACGCTCATTGCAAGGTCCGCGCTGATCGCCTTTTGGCGCTCATTGCGAGCCTCTCCCCTGGTGTACTTGGAGCTCATTGTGAGCCGCACGCTGAACGCCTTTGGCGTTTAATGCGATCCGGTCGCCTGGTCCTTTTTTTTTATATATGTATTTTTTTTATGATAATTAATTAATTAAATCATAAATTAATATACTTTACCTATTTGTAATTGATATATGCAGCAAGCAATATCCTGAAGAGCTAACAATCTTTTTTGAATTTCCTGCAGCATACAATGTACATTTGTACTCTTTCTGAGCTGAGGTGTAAGTGTCAGCAATGTGTGAAGTGTGCAGTGTAAATAGGCTGTGTGCGCGAGCGCAAACCATTTGTTTAGCTGTGTAATTCTAAATTTTGTAATGGTAATGTTATTAGTTGCAAGTTAGTGTTGTAAAAGGGCGGCGATCGTCTATGTGTTAGGTGGTTGTAGAGAATTTCTCGTCCTTCCTAATAGTTTATTTTATACCCCGTACGGTCTTGTCTAGAAATTGTATGTGTATGGAAGGTTTTTGCATGTTAATTGGTCATGTAGCCTCATTTACGTTTTTTTGGGGCGCCATTTTTTTTTGTTGCTTAGGTGATATTTGTGTGTGGAAACTCAGAAAATTGTGGTTCAATTGTCATGCAACCTGAGTCCCAGACTTCGTGGCTGTTCCCCTGTGCTGTGACTGATGTTTTTTTTTTTTTGTTAATTTTGGTGGTGTTATTGTTGTTTTTGTATGTGCGCGGTTCGGCCGTTAAGTTCGTCGTTTTTGGACCTCATATTTGTATTTTTTTCTAAGTGCCGTGGGTCGTATTTTTTTTGTGTAAATCTTTTTGAATGCAATTTTTTTCAAACTGCTATGGGTCTCGCATTCTGGATTGTGTAATTGAGTATTGTGTTTATGTGTAGTTCCAGGGCTCGTAGGGATGTGCGCCTACGGCGCTCATCTCCACCAGCTGTCCGAGGGCTGCAGTTGCATTTGCAACAACCTATATTGTTGACAACTATATATGTTGACAACTATATAGAGACAATATATTGTTGACAACTATATATATATATATATATATATATATATATATATATAGAGAGAGAGAGAGAGAGAGAGAGAGAGAGAGAGAGAGAGAGAGATTAATAATGAGTATTGCAGTATAATTTGATAACACAAACTTGGTATTTATATCGACGAGCTTTCGAGAGGTTCAACCTCTCTTTATCAAGTCTCAAGCAATACAATATTGTATTGATTGAGACTTGATAAAGAGAGGTTGAACCTCTCGAAAGCTCGTCAATATAAATAACACGTTTGTCTAATACAAAAGTTATCAAATTATACTGCAATACGCATTAATATATACAGTCAGGTCCATAAATATTGGGACATTGACACAATTCTAATCTTTTGGGCTCTATACACCACCACAATGGATTTGAAATTAAACTAACAAGATGTGCTTTACCTGCAGACTTTCAGCTTTAATTTGAGGGTATTTACATCCAAATCAGGTGAACGGTGTAGGAATCACAGCAGTTTGTATATGTGCCTCCCACTTTTTAAGGGACCAAAAGTAATGGGACAATTGGCTGCTCAGCTGTTTCATGGCCAGGTGTGTGTTATTCCCTCATTATCCCATTTACAAAGAGCAGATAAAAGGTCCAGAGTTAATTTCAAGTGTGCTATTTGCATTTGTTGCTGTTAACTCTCAATATGAGATCCAAAGAGCTGTCACTATCAGTGAAGCAAGCCATCATTAGGCTGAAAAAACAAAACAAACCCATCAGAGAGATAGCAAAAACATTTGGTGTGGCCAAATCAACTGTTTGGAACATCCTTAAAAAGAAAGAACGCACCAGTGAGCTCAGCAACACCAAAAGACCCAGAAGACCACTGAAAACAACTGTGGTGTATGACCGAAGAATTATTTCCCTGGTGAAGAAAACAACCTTCACAACAGTTGGCCAGATCAAGAACACTCTCCAGGAGAGAAGACTTCACCAGAGTGAATACAGAGGGTTCACCACAAGATGTAAACCATTGGTGAGCCTCAAAAACAGGAGGGCCAGATTAGAGTTTGCCAAACAACACCTAAAAAAACCTTCACAGTTCTGTAACAACATCCTATGGACAGATGAGACAAAGATCAACTTGTACCAGAGTGATGGGAAGAGAAGAGTATGGAGAAGGAAAAGAACTGCTCATGATCCAAAGCATACCACCTAATCAGTGAAGCATGGTGGTGGTAGTGTCATGGCGTGGGCATGTATGGCTGCCAATGGAACTGGTTCTCTTGTATTTATTGATGATGTGACTGCTGACAAAAGCAGCAGGATGAATTCTGAAATGTTTCGGGTAAGTGTTTTGTAATATTATCTGCTCATATTCAGCCAAATGCTTCAGAACTCATCGGACGGCGCTTCACAGTGCAGATGGATAATGACCCGAAGCATACTGCAAAAGCAACCAAAGAGTTTTTTAAGGGAAAGAAGTGGAATGTTATGCAATGGCCAAGTCAATCACCTGACCTGAATCCGATTGAGCATGCATTTCACTTGCTGAAGACAAAACTGAAGGGAAAATGCCCCAAGAACAAGCAGGGACTGAAGACAGTTGCAATAGAGGTCTGGCAGAGCATCACCAGGGATGAAACCTAGTGTCTGGTGATGTCTATGCGTTCCAGACTTCAGGCTGTAATTGACTGCAAAGGATTTGCAACCAAGTATTAAAAAGTGAAAGTTTGATTTATGACTGTTAATCTGTCCCATTACTTTTGGTAAGTGGGAGGCACATATACAAACTATTGTAATTCCTACACCGTTCACCTGATTTGGATGTAAATACCCTCAAATTAAAGCTGAAAGTGTGCAGTTAAAGCACATCTTGTTTGTTTCAAATCCATTGTGGTGGTGTATAGAGCCAAAAAGATTATAATTGTGTCGATGTCCCAATATTTATGGACCTGACTGTATATATATATATATATATATATATATATATATATATATATATATAATTACTAAATAACCATATTTTTCTGTGTATTATTATTATTCTAGTTTATTTATAATGCGCCAATATATTCCGTAGCGCTGTACATAAGATAAGTTCCAGGCAAAGGTAAATACAAATCAAAACATAGCAAAGCAAGGAGGGCCCTGTCTTTGAGCCTTGAACCCAGTGTCCATGGTGCTTTCCCCAAAGCACCCTGCAGGATTGAAACTCGCAGACTTACAACCTAAAGGTATTGTGTGAGGAAAAGGAGGGAGTGAGAGGTGAGAGTGTGTTTGGGTGGAAGGTGATAGGCTTCTTTAAAGAGATGCATTTTTAGTGAGGTTTTGAATGTTTTGAGGTAGGAGGACAATCTGGTGGAGTGAGGCAAGAAGTTCTAGAGAATAGGGGCAGCAAAAGAAAAGTCCTGAAGGCGAGAATGAGAGGAGGTGACAAGAGTTGTAGAAAGAAAAAGGCCATTAGCAGAACGAGGAGGGCGGTTGGGGGAATATTTGGAGATGACAGCAGAGATGTAAGGGGGTGCAAAATTGTTGAGGGCTTTGTAAGTTAGGGTGATGATTTCAAATTTTATTCTGGAGGCTAAGGGAAGCCAGTGGAGAGATTGACAGAGAGGTGATGCCGACAATGAACGTTGTGTACGGAAGATGAGTCTAGCAGAGGCGTTCATTATGGATTGAAGTGGGGATAGTCACTTACTTGTGTCTTGTGTAAGATACTAGCAAATTCTGGAGATGTTTTATGATGGAGAAGGCAAGATTTTGTGACTGTATAAGAGGGATGAAAGACAGGGCGGGGTCCAGTAGAACCCCAAGGCAACGGCTTGGGAGGTGAGAGAGATGATGTAGTTGACAGTGAGAGAGATGTGAGGGATTGATGCTGTGGTAGAGGGAGGGAGGATTAGGAGTTCAGTCTTAGACATGTTGACTTTGAGATGGTGGGTGGACATCCAAGAGGATATACTAGAAAGGCAGTTGGAGACGTGTGTTAGAAGAAAGGGTGATAGATCTGGAAGAAGTAGAATGGAAAAGTGACCTTTTGACTTGGCGGAGACCAAGTCATTAGTGGAATGATGGGGCTGGAAGCCGGATTGGAAGGTGTCAAGAAGGGAGTTTGAGGAAATAACGTTGGTAAGGCGGTTATAGATGAGCTGCTCCAGCAGTTTGGAAGCCAGGGGAAGTAGAGAGATAGGGCGGTAGTTAGATGCAAAGTCAGAGTCAGATGAGGTTTTTTTTGAGGATGGGTGTAATTATGGCATGTTTTAGAGAAGATGGAAACGTGCCAGTATTTAGGGAAGGATTGAAGATGTGTGTGAGAGCTGGGATTAGTGTGGTTGAGAGGGGAGGGATAAGCTGAGATGGAATAGGATCCAGAGGACAGGTAGTGAAGGGAGTGGATAATAGCAGGCTGGAGACTTCGTTCTCTGTAGTCAGGTCAAAGCAGTTCATGGTGGCTGTGGGATTGGAGAAGGGAGAAGGCTGGGTGTTGTTGGTTAGTTGAGAGGGTGGAGTGTGTAAACCACTATGAGTGGAGAGTTAATTGCAAATGTTTTGAATTTTATGCATAAAATGATTGGTGAAGTCTTTAGCTGTGAGAGAGGAAGGGATGGGAGGAGATGGTAGGCGGAGTAGAGTATTGAAAGTGGCGAACAGACGACCCCTATGTAAAAGACGACCCCTATTTTTTTAGCCCAAAATCAAGAAATAAATATGGGGACCACCCACCCTGAGTATTCTTACCGACTCCACTCTGTGGCCTCACAGTGAGCAGTCCCCCATCCAGAGCCAGGAGCCCCCAGCAGACCCTCACCCAGTGTAGCCCCCCCCATCCAGATCCATGAGCCCCCAGCAGACCCTCACCCCATGAAGGGCCTCATCCAGAGCCATGAGCCCCCAGCAGACCCTGACCCGTGCAGACCCCCTTCCAGAGCCAGGATAACCAGAAGACCCTCACCCCATGCAGACCCCCATCCACAGCCGGAAGCAACCCAGAAGACCCTCACCCATGCAGCCCCCCATCTAGAGACAGGAGCCCCCAGAAGACCCTCACCCAGAGTAGTCCCCCATCCAGAGCCAGGAGCCCCCAGCCGCCCCCATCCAGAGCCAGGAGGGACCTTGTGTGCTAGACATCCGGTTATGTTCCCCCAGAGAGTGCCTGCAAAACAGCAACAGTGCCAACTAATGGCCACTTGCAGTTTTTAAGAATTCTGAAAATAACTGTTATTACACCGCATTCTGGGAAGTCATGCATTTGCATGTCCCAGCTCAGCTTCCCAGAATGCAGTGTAATAACTGTTTTTCTTGGAATTTTGAGCTGGAAGCAGTTTTTTTTTAACTTGCTTTAGACATTCAAATGTGAACACATGATGTACTATTTATTTACTGTACTACTGACGGTGGTGGGCTTCTATTGTTCTTTTGCCCACCATATATTTAAAAAAATATATATATATATATACACACACACATTATCTCACAAAAGTGAGTACACCCCTCACATTTTTGTAAATATTTTATTATATCTTTTCATGTGACAACACTGTAGAAATGACACTCTGCTACAATGTAAAGTAGTAAGTGTACAGTTTGTATAACAGTGTAAATTTGCAGTCCCTCAAAATAACTCAACACACATTAATGTCTAAACTGTTGGCAACAAAAGTGAGTACACCCCTAAGTGGAAATGTCTAATATAGGCCCAAAGTGTCAATATTTTGTGATTTTGTGTGGCCACCATTATTTTCAGCACTGCCTTAACCCTCATGGGCATGGAGTTCACCAGAGCTTCACAGGTTGCCACTGGAGCCCTTTTCTACTCCTCCATGAGGACAACACGGAGCTGGTGGATGTTAGAAGCCTTGCACTTCTCTACCTTCCATTTGAGGATGCCCCACCAATGCCCAATAGGGTTTAGGTCAGGAGACATGCTTGGCCAGTCCATCACCTTTACCTTCAGTTTCTTTAGCAAGGCAGTGGTCATCTTGGAGGTGTGTTTGGGGTCATTATTGTGTTGGAATACTGCTCTGCAGCCCAGTCTCTGAGGGGAGGGGATCATGCTCTGTTTCAGTATGTCACAGTACATGTTGGCATTCATGGTTCTTTCAATGAATTGTAGCTCTCCAGTGCTTGCAGCACTCATGCAGACCCAGACCATGACACTCCCACCACCATTCTTGACTGTAGGCAAGACACACTTGTCTTTGTACTCTTCACCTGGTTGCTGCCACACACGCTTGACACCATCTGAACCAAATAAGTTCATCTTGGTCTCATTGTACTACAGTACATGGGGCGACAGCCATTCAGACCAATTTGATGCATGCAGTGTAAGGCATATGGTCTGAGCACTGACAGGCTGAACCCCCCACCCCTTCAACCTCTGCAGCAATGCTGGCAGCACTCTATTGGCAGTCTATTTCCCAAAGACAACCTCTGGATATGACGCTGAGCATGTGCACTTAACTTCTTAGGTCAACCATGGCGAGGCCTGTTCTGAGTGGAACCTGTCCTTTGAAACCACTTTATGGTCTTGACCACCGTGCTGCAGCTCAGTTTCAGGGTCTTGGCAATCTTCTTATAGCCTAGGCCATCTTTATGTAGAGCAACAATTATTTTTTTCAGGTCCTCAGAGAGTTCTTTGCCATGGGGTGCCATGTTGAAATTCCAGTGACCAGTATGATAGAGTGTGAGAGAGATAACACCAAATTTAACACACCTGCTCCCCATTCACACCTGAGACCTTGTAACACTAACGAGTCACATGACACCGGGGAGGGGAAATGGCTAATTGGGCCTAATGTGGATATTTCCACTTAGGGGTTTCCTCTTTTTTTCTTTTTTTTTTGAGGGGACAGAAAATTTACACTGTTATACAGGCTGTACACTTACTACTTTACATTGTAGCAGAGTGTAATTTCTTCAGTGTTGTCACATGAAAATGTGAGAGGTGTACTCACTTTTGTGAGATACTATATATATATATAAAAGTATATACAGTATCTGACAAATCATTATAGTTAAGGACAACTCTCCTGATTGGTTCAGAACCAATTCCAATTGAGGTTTAATATTCTTACTCAATGTTTACATACTGGCCCTTTTCTTAATATCCAATTAAAAAATAATTAAATTGCCAATATTTATTTCCATTTTCATCAAGGAGGCTGTGTTTGAATCTATAGTTGAAGGATTGCATATGTGTGTATGTATCTCTTTATGAATAGGGATACTGTGTGGAGGCAGTGTATATTTCTCTATATTGTACACAGATACTGCATACACAACACTACAAACAAAAAATGTATGGACTCACCCATCTCCACTTACATACCGTATTGGTCCGAATATAAGCCGCAACCACATATAAGCCGCACCCGTAAAGTTCAAGGGGAAAAAATAGAAAAAAGATAGTACTCAAATATAAGCCGCACCCGTAAAATTGGAGTGAAAAAGACTCTCAAAGTGATCAGCCATTGCAAGAAACAGGCTTTTTTTGCAGGTCACAGGCTTTACAGGATGTTAGAATCACTAAAACCATAAATCGCTATTCAATACCTCAGTGTAAAGCACGAAAATCGGCACCCTTAACTCTCAATCGCGCAAATCGGCAGTAATTTTGCATTTGCAAATAGAAGTCGCATGCGTTACAAGCAAAGTTCGCAAATCGGCAATGATTTTATGACGGTCGCGAATATAAGCCGCACCCTTAGCTCGCAAGCTCAAAAATCGGAAGAAAGGTGCGGCTTATATTCAGACCAATACGGTATATGTAGGCTTTAATACATACTATACACTGTGCACAATATAGGGATATAGACACTGACTTCATACAGTATCCCTTGATAATATATATATTTATCACATTTATAGTTGTGAGCAAACGGGTTGTTGTTAATGCTGTGAAGGCGCTCCTTGCCAGCAACTGCGGACCTCGCAACATTTACGGACTTACAACAAACAAATACAAAATGCAGGACTCGCAAAAACACGACTTTAACTGCCGACCTGCGCAAACCTGAAAACATAAAAAACACAATAAATACACACAACAAACACATAAAAAGCTTACCCACAGGAAGACGGGCCACCCAGGACCTCTGCAAGTGAAGTTACACCTCCATTTAAGTCCAAAGTAAAGAGTTTAGACACCCGAAAATCACCCTAAGCAAGAGAAAAAATGGCCGCCAAAAAAAACAAAAACAAGGCTACAGGACCCTAAAGACGCAAAACACCACCAAACACATGCAGATTTTCTGAAAAAGCCGCACGTATACTATTTACACTACACACTGCACACATTGCTAACACTTACACAGCAGCTCCACAACACTCAAAACACACATTGTATGCTGCAGCAACATGAAAACAGATTGTCAGCTCTTCAGCACAATGCTTCCTGCATACAGTATATTACTTCCAAATAGGTAAAGTATATTACTTTATTATTGTATTATTTATTTGATTACCATACACCAAACAGCATTAGCTTACTTACAATTTCATTGCCGTCATTTTTTCACTTCACATATATAGTTGTCAGCATGCGGGTTGTTGCTAACGCTTGCGGGCTCAAAGTGAGGGCCGCAGTTGCAGGCAAGGACCCCCGAAGGCGTTCCTTGCGCTGGTGGAGATGAGCACCGTAGGCGCTCATTCCTACGACCCCCTACGACTTTCGTGGAGACTGCCACGCCGGCTGCAATGAGCCACAGGCTCATTGCAGGTCCCAAATGCGGACTCTCACGAAGCTCTGCGGCGTCTCACAACCGGTTACAAACGACCACATCAGCGGGACTTGGGAAAAAACACAAAACATGCAATGACTAACTACGGACTTGCACAAAAAAATACGAGACGCAGGACTTAGAAAAAAATAAATTGCGGACTTAAAAACAATTACAACCCGCGCACAGCGGCAAACATTAAAAAGCACAAAAATACACACAAAAATAAAATAAAAACCTTACCCACACCAAGGGGGAACACCCAGGACCTCTGCATCACTGCTTAAACCTCGAATTCTGTCAAATTTACAAAGTTTACACACTCGAAAATCCCCTAAGCGAGAGAAAAAGTGGATTTACATAAAATTGAGGAATGGGCATCTAAATCACAGATGAGATTTAATACGAATAAATGTAAAGTTATGCATCTGGGAAGGAAAAATAGCCATGCAATTTATAATCCTAATAGAGCAAATCTAGGTGTATCGGATATTGAAAGGGATTTGGGAGTGCTTGTGGATAACTGCCTAGGTAACAGTGCTCAAAGCCAAGCAGCAGCTGCAAAGGCAAATAAAATATTAGCATGTATTAAGAAGGGTATAGAAGCCAGGGAAGCAAATATAATTCTGCCACTATACAAATCTCTAGTACGCCCTCATTTGGAATATTGAGTACAATTTTGGGCACCACTTCATAAAAGAAGGACGTTTTAAAGCTGGAAAAGGTACAGAAAAGGGCAACCAAACTAATAAGGGGAATGGAGGGGCTAAGTTATGAAGAAAGACTAACTGAATTAAACTTATTTTCTCTAGAAAAAAGGCGTCTAAGAGGAGATATGATTACCTTATATAAATACATCCAGGGTCAGTATAAAGATTTGTCAAGAGAGCTTTTTGTGTAAAGAGGTTTTCAACTGACAAGAGGACATCTCTTGAGATTAGAAGTAAAAAGATTTCACCTTAAAGAAAAGGGTTCTTCACAGTAAGGGTGGTTAATCTGTGGAATTCTCTACCAGCGGAGGTGGTGACAGCGGATTCGATAGATAACTTTAAAAGGGGACTGGATTTATTTCTAATTAAAAAGGGAATTCAGGGTTACCATGGATAATTGGAGAGACAGTATTGATCCAGGGAGAAGTCCGGTCGCCGGTGTCTGGGATCAGGAGGGAATTGATTATTTTTTTTATTTTTTATATACAACTAATTATAAATTGGTTAATCCGCATATTGCAGATTAGTGGAGATCTTAAAAGGTTGAACTTGATGGACTGAAAGTCTTTTTTCACCCTTAAATACTATAGCCCTCATTCAATTGCAATTTGGCCAATTTAATAGGGCTCTAAATAAGCACATCACATATTTTTTTTAAAGAAGTTTTTACTTATTAAGCATCTATCCAAATGCAATGTTTTTACTAACTAAAAACTTCTTTAAAAAAAATATGTTATGTGCTTATTTAGAGCCCTATTCAATTGGCCAAATCGCAATTGAATGAGGGCCTATGTAACTATGTAACTATGTAACTTATACGGACAGACACTCGCACAGACATACATACTCACACAGACACTCACTCAGACAAAAACTCACACAGACATACAAACTTACACAGACATACACACACACTCAGACAGAAACACACACTCAGACAGGAACACACACTCATACTCACACAGGCATACACACATACAGTAACACACACACACTCACAGACACATACACAGACTCTCATAGACACACACAGACAGACACACTCAGACAGACCCAATCAGACAGCATTAACACTCAGACAGACATGCACACTCAGACAGACACTCACAAAGACATACACACAGACATACACACTCACACAGACACACAAACCCACACAGACACACACACTCACACAGACACACACTCAGACAGACCCAATCAGACAGCATTAACACTCAGACAGACATGCACACTCAGACAGACACTCACAAAGACATACACACACACACAGACATACACACTCACACAGACACAAAAACCCACACAGACACACAGACTCACACAGACACACACTCAGACAGACACTCACACACAGACACACACACTTACAGGGACAGACACTCACACAGACATACATACTCACACAGACACTCACACAGACACACACTCAGACACACACACTTACACGCACAGACACTCACACAGACATACATACTCACACAGACACACACACTTACACGAACAGAAACTCACACAGACATACATACTCACACAGACACTCACACAGACATACATACTCACACAGACACACACACACTTACACGGACAGACACTCACACAGACATACATATTCACACAGACACACACACTTACACGGACAGACACTCACACAGACATACATACTCACACAGACACTCACTCAGACAGAAACTCACACATACATACAAACTCACACAGACATACACACACACTCAGACAGAAACACACACTCACACAGACACTCATACACACACAGACACTGACAGAAACTCATACACACACAGACATACACACTCAGACATACACACACACAGACACACACACACAGACTCTCATAGACACACAAAGACAGACACACTCAGACAGCATTAACACTCAGACAGACATGCACACTCAGACAGACACTCACAAAGACATACACATTCACACATACACTCACAGACACTCTCACACACAGACACACACTCACTCAGACAGACATACACACAAACACACACAGACACACACACAGACTCACACACATACTCACACACAGACTCTTATAGACACAGACACACTCAGACAGATCCAATCAGACAGCATTAACACTCAGACACTCACAAAGACATACACACACAGACATACACTCAAAGACACTATCACACACAGACACACTCACAGACACTCTCACACACTCACAGACACTCACACACAGACACACACACTTACAGAGACACACACACACTCACATAGACACTCAGTCAGATACTCACACACAGGCACTCTCACACACAGACATACACATACAGACACACACACAGAGACACACACATTCACACACAGACTCTCTCACACAGACACAATCAGACAGACACACTCAGACAGACCCAATAAGACAGCATTAACACTCAGACAGACATAAGACATACACACTCAGACATATATACACACACACAGACATACACTCAAAGACACTATCACACACAGACACACACACACTCTCACACACAGACACACACACACACACTCACATATACTCACACACAGACACACACACTTACAGAGACACACACACTCACATAGACACTCAGTCAGATACTCACACACAGACACTCTCACGCACAGACATACACATACAGACACACACACACACAGAGACACACACACTCACACACAGACTCTCTCACACAGACACAATCAGACAGACACACTCAGACAGACCCAATCAGACAGCATTAACACTCAGACATAAGACATACACACTCAGACATACATACACACACACACACAGACATACACACATTCACACATACACACAGACATACACACATTCACACATACACTCACAGACACTCTCACACAGACACACACTCACAGACACTCACACACAGACACACACACTTACAGAGACACACACACACTCACATACTCACACACAGACACTCTCACGCACAGATATACACATACAGACACACACACAGAGACACACACACTCACACACAGACACAATCAGACAGACACACTCAGACAGACCCAATCAGACAGCATTAACACTCAGACAGACATAAGACATACACACTCAGACATACATACACACACACACACAGACATACACACATTCACACATACACACAGACATACACACATTCACACATACACTCACAGACACTCTCACACAGAGACACTCACACACAGACAGACACACTCACAGAGACACACACACTCACAGAGACACACACACTCACATAGACACTCACACAGATACTCACACACAGACAGACACTCACACACACAGACATATACTCACACAGACACTCACTCACTCAGACAGACATACACATTCACACAGACATACTCACAAACATACATACTCACACAGATACACACACTCAGACATACACACTCAGACACACACATTCAGACAGACACACTCACACAGACACACACTCACAGACACACACCACTCACACTGACATACACTCACAGACACTTATACTCCCACAGACATACACACTCAGACATACACTCACAGACACATACTCACACAGTCATACACACTCAGACATACACACACACAGACTCTCATATACACACACATTCACAGATATTCACACACTGACACTCACTCACACAGACACTCACTCAGACAGACATACACACTGTCAGTTTTCCACAACAACACTCACACAGACATACACACACACACACTCAGACAGACACTCACACAGACATAGAGGAGAATTGGTAGTATATGAAAAAAAATGTTTGCATTAAAAAATACCAAAAAAACAAAAAGTTTGCTGAATCTCTTGCATTTGCAAACTGTTTTCTATCAATGTTGACACCCCCTGAAAATCGCTGTGAAATTAGCATACATAAAACATTGTATCTTTTTCGTCTGTGAATTGAGCTGCAATTTAGATTTCTGTAATAGCCAGAACAAGGTTTGTGTCCCTTCATTCACCGATTGTTTTATGTACATTACATCCTAGGTCATACTTCCCCCAGCCCCAGTGAATTTCCCCTGTGACCTCCCCCAGCCCCAGTGACTTGCTCCTGTGATCTCTCCCAGCCCCAGTGAATTGCCCCTAAGATCTCTCCCAGCCCCAGTGATTTTCCCCATCATCTCCTCCAGCCCCAGTGAATTGCCCCATCTCCTCCCGCAACAAATGGCCCCATTACCTCTCCCAGCCCCAGTGAATTGCCATGAGATCTCTCCCAGCCCAAGTTAATTGCTCCATCACCTCCCCCAGTCCCAGTAAATTGCCCCTGAGATCTTTCCCAGTCCCAGTGATTTGCCCCATCACCCCCCCCCAGTCCCAGTGAATTGCCCCTGAGATCTCTCCCAGCCCCAGTGAATTGCATGCACTCACACAGAGATACATGCACACAGAACATGAACGCGTGCTCTCTTCCTTTACAGGTCATTGTAGGACCATAAATCAAGCATAAATTCTCATTCACCTAAAAGACAGTTTAAAATAGGAAGAAGAAGCTGAAATGTTTGGTTTCAGTACAATTATAATTTGTCTAAAGAACAACCATGTAACCGCTCAAGCATTTTTACTTGAATGTCAATTTATGGCCCTTTAAGGATCCAGTTTAGCAGCCTTATCTATGCTGGCTGCATATAGTATTGCTAGTTGGCTGCAAATTGAGCATGCTCACATGGACAGGGTACACTTTTAGAAAATCGTACCCTGAGAAGCCTAGCTTCAATCCTGGGGTTGTAAACATCACCTGCAACAGTTTTTTTTTTTTTTATGTAAAGCTAAACAAACATAGTGCATGCAGATAAATTTAATCATAGACTGCTAATTCCCCTCTATCAGATGCATTCATAACCCAGCTCACTTGCATATACATTTAAGGTTAGTTCGTTCTCTGATTGAGCACCTCTGACTTTGTTGTTTTGTTTATGCAAAGTACCCTTAGAGATATATCTCCCTAAGGGTGATGGGGGACTCCAGACGTGGACCCCTTGCTCACTGTGCCTTGGCGATTACAGTTGCACTTCACTGACAAGGCCCAATGAAGCCCGAAACATACGTCTGGGGTTTGCCGTTTTTCCTGTTCAGGGTAGAATTGACCGATATTTCGGGGCTGGAGCGCTTGAATGGGACCAGACTGATATACTACGGGATATTTTTCAATGTGAAGGGAAACAATGAGCTAAAAGAGGCTGCTCTTTGTTTCCATAGAACTAACCTATTAAGGTTAGTTTGTTCTCTGATTGAGCACCTCTGACTTTGTTGTTTTGTATTTCTGGGAAACCTGAGCGAGAAATGTGTTTTTTAAAACGTATTTTAGATTTTAAATGGGCTTATAAATGTACTATTTTTTTATTTTTACAGTTCCCCGATACTATAGATCCAGATATAGAATCCTTTATGAATATGGAAATACATTTCCAGTTTAATGTAATGATAAAATATACAGCTACATTTGTCTATATAGATATATACACATTTCTTTCTTTCTTTGTGTAAATATTTTTATTACAAATTTTAAAATACAACAAACATTGTACATTTCATAGGCACAAGTTATCTCTTTACATCAAAGGTTTTGTTAGAATAGTACAAAGTCAGGCTTTATAACATTTACCCAAATGACACTTGCCACTTAAATTGCAGTATCATTTTTCTAGATTTTTCATCTATGTTAACCAACTAGCAGCCTTATTAAATTGTGATCTGGGCTCTGGCCAATTGAATGGGGCTCTATTTAAGCACATAGCATATTTTTTTACAGAAGTTTTTAGTTAGTGAAGACCTTGCTGCTGGATATAAGTTCACTAACTAAAAACTTCTGTAAAAAATATGCTCTGTGCTTAAATAGAGCCCTATTCAATTGTCCGAATCGAAATTTAATAAGGCTGTAGATATTTATCCAATATTATAATATAAATTACATTTTTGTGCTTAGAATATATTAATTACAAGAATCAATACAAGAAAAACAAGGAAAAAAACTAAACAAAAAAAAAAAACATACAGCACATGGACGCTGAGGAAAGCTCCAAAGAGGGCATAATATCAGAACTGGTATTTAAAGTACTCAGACTAATCAATACCATGTTCAATTTTACCTTAACGGAGGATGCTTATTTTGTATCTTTTTCAGTGGATTTTTACCATATTTTCCATTTTATTAATGTCTTCCTAGATAATCCTATGTCTTGTGCTTCTATTTCTAGCTGATGATTTTTGTTTATGATTTTTGATTTTGTTCCAGGTAGGTAGTTGTTTCCATTTTCTTGCTATTAGTAATTTTACTATAGAGATTCAGTAAATCATTTCAAAATAATTAATTTCAAGTTCAACTAATTTCAAAATAAGTGCTCTCTTTTTAATGCTATTGTTTTCGGTATTATATGGAGTAATGAAATATCCAGCAATGGTGCTACTTGAATTGTAATTATTTTAGATATACAGCATTTGCAAAACATAATTTCCAAAGGCTTTGAATTTGTGGTCATTCCCACCACATATGGAAAAAGTTCCTTTGTATTCCGCAGATTCTCCAGCACTGGTCATTACTTTTTATTGTTGATAATTTAGATATATTAGCTGGGGAGAGGTACCATCTAGTGATGTCGCGAACATCAAATTTTTGGACGCGAAGTTCAATCAAATGTTCGTGAACGGGCGAACCCGGCGAACCGCCATAGACTTCAATGGGCAGGCGAATTTCAAAGCCCACAGGGACTCTTTCTGGCCACAATAGTGATGGGAAAGTTGTTTCAAGGGGACTAACACCTGGACTGTGGCATGCCGGAGGGGGATCCATGGCAAAACTCCCACGGAAAATTACATAGTTGATGCAGAGTCTGGTTTTAAGCCATAAAGGGCATAAATTACCTAACATTCCTAAATTGTTTGGAATAACATGCTTTAAAACATCAGGTATGATGTTGTATCGATCAGGTAGTGTAAGGGTTACACCCGCTTCACAGTAACAGACCAATCTCCCCGTTTAATGCACCGCAAACAGCCGCAAACAGTCCCTTTGCACAACCGCATACTCCCCATTTGCACAAGGTTGGATACCAAGCTAGCCATGTCCCATTCCTTGTCCTCACTGATGTCATTGAAGGTCTCTTCCTCCACCCAGCCTCTAAGGGTTCCCGAAAGGTGACAACAAGCCCCCTGGGACGCCTGCTGTGTTTGGTCTTCCACCTCCTCAAAGCCACCTTCCTCCTCTGACTCCTCTTCTTCAGACTCCTCTCTCTGCGTTGCCTCTGTCTGCGTTATTATAAGGTGTGTACTGTTAAGTAGTACTATTCCTATCGGTTTAATCCCTGTTACGTCCACTATTAGGGGACGTGTATATGGCATTGATTTTTGGAACAGGGAGATGGAAAAAGATGCTTGGTCGGACCTCCTACTTCAAATTTGGGGCACTGCGCGTGCAATCTAAGGTGCCACCAGATATGAGTGTCACTGTGCACTGGCAAAAATTGGCAGAGTAGATGCAATAGGCTTCACACACACGCCTGTAGGCAGGCAATTGCTATTCAATCTATTACAGTCAAAATAGTGTTGTTTTATGTCACTGTACACTACGGTTGCACCAGATATGACGTATCACTGTGCACTGGCAAAAGTTGGCAGAGTAGATGCAATAGGCTTCACAAACACGCCTGTAGGCAGGCAATTGCTATTCAATCTATTACAGTCAAAAAAGTGTTGTTTTATTTCACTGAGCACAATATAAGCTGTGAGCCTGACACAGACAGGCAACTGAAATTAGATTTATTGTAGTGGAAGCTAAATACACAGCCTGGCTATCTATTTCCCTATTAAATCTCCAGCAGCTACACTATCTGTCCTCTCACAACGAATGCAGCTTCAGAATGATTCTAAAATGTATGCTGTCCTTCAGATGGAAGTCCCTGGAAGGGAATGTATGCTGCTGATTGGCTGGAATGTGTCTGCTGACTGTGAGGTGCAGGGTCAAAGTTTCCTCAATGATAAAGAATTGGGGGCGAACCCAAAAGCGCATGTGTTCGCCGTCCGATGCGAACGCGAACATGCCAAAATCGCTGCGAATAGTCCGGGGGTGAACTGTTCGCGACATCTCTAGTACCATCTATCACGACCCACTCTCTGGCTGGGGTCTGTTGACCGGATTTGCTTGACTCTGCACCTAGGTAGCTTTGATTACAGGAACATCATGTATCAGCCTTTGGTTAGACTGAGCAATATTGACAGTAAGTCTGACGAATCTTACTGCAAGCATATGTCCCCGGGTAAATAATACATCTACACGCCACGTCTTGATGAAAATTATGAACAACGTTTTATTTTGGAACAACATATTTAAACACAGCACTCAAGGATAGGGGGAGTGGCTACCCTTAGCCAGCCCCAAATGACCTCTGGCCAATCATGCAGGGTCACTACGTGGGAACCATGAGACTCCTCCCCAGGTCCACCCACTAGGTGGGGCTAACTAATTCATTTGGCTCTAGCTCCCAAGAGAGAGACATCTCCCTGCCCTCTGGACTTTGCCCTGATTCTCTGAGTGGGAATCCCTGTAGACCCCCTGGGGTTATGGTGCCTCAGTGTCTGTAAGGGACCCTATTGTTCCAGACTACTATCATTTCAAGTGTTTACCTTCAGGACCATATGGGCAAGCTCCTGGCTTATTGCTCAGACATGGGGGATGGTATTTAGCCTAAGAAACATTCCTTACTCATTTTCATATATGTTCCCATCACTCACCAGCCATGCCACTCTACAATTCAATACAATATAATACTATAGAACATGTAACACCCCGTGAACCCCTGGTTGTGGCAATGCGTAAAGGCGCACCTAACATAGAACCGCTTTATGCGTAACTATACTTTATTAACGGTTATGCTAGGTGACACCTCTCTTACATGGCCTACCAACAGTTTTCATCCCCTAAATCACATAACATAATATAACAATAACAAGTGGGCCCCAAACCTTTTCTTCCACAGCATGTGAAAGATAACAGCTCATGATAAGATGGCCCCTGGATGTGACCAATACTGCCAGTCCCAATATGGCTGCCGCCTGAGCCATGAACTTTGTCCAAACACAATATGGCCACTGGGTGTGGCCTCTGCTGCCAGTCCCAATATGGCTCCAATTGTGACCACTGCTGCCATTCACAAGATGGCTGTGCCAGTCACAAAATGGCCACCGGCACAGTTCACGCCAAATCCAATATGGCCACTGGTTGATTCATGACACCATCTATTAAGACCTTTGCAATATACTTCCCTCGTAGGAGAGTGTTTTATGTAGGTGCCAGTGAATTCCAATGCTTTGGACCATATTTTGTATGTCCATGTCTTACTTATATCTTTTTCCCATATATACATATTGCTCATTTTATCCCCTTGATTTTTATCTTTAAGAATCCAATAGCAATTAGATATTAGAAAACATTTTTTTTTTCAGATACATAGTTTTTCAAAGGGAGAATTTTCTCGTGTTTTTTGTATAGTTTGATTCAGACATTTTAGAAAATAGACTAAAGTAATCTAACCAAAAATTAGAAGTTATAGTGAATTCTTTTTGTAATATTTGAATCAATTTCACTGTATTTTCTGTATATAAGTCAGCAATATATTGAATATTCCACTTTACCCATCATTGTATATTTGGGAAGTTTAATATCTCTGCTAATGTTGATAATGAAGTTAAGGGACTAGGAAATGTTACTATTTCCAACTTTTTATTTAATTTAAACTAGAATTTCCAGAGTTTTACTATTAAAATAGCTCCTTTTCATATTTTCTCCTTGTCGTATTTATCATACCATAATAGCTCTTCTATACTACTCTTTGCTACATTTCGATTTTTTATTTGCATCCAACCTGTATTGATATCACATAAATTCCATTCTATTGCATGGGATAGCATGACAGCATTATGATAAGTTTTAATATCAGGAAATGATAATCCACCCTTATTCAAATTCCAAGAAATTATGGAAATTTTTATTTGTGGTTTTCTTCCATTGTATATCAATTTGTTAATAAGGTCCTGAAAATGTTTTATCCAAAGTTTGGTTAAAGGAATAGGAATACTTCTAAACAGATAGCTAATTTTAGGAAGTATAGTCATTCTGATAGCTACTATTCTGAGTTTGGCATATATTTTATTATAGTGTGCTGTAACAATTTGGTCTATACTGTATTGTTAATGAATTAAATAGCTAAGTGTGTTACATATTTTTTTTTTCCAATTGAATTGAATGTATTTTTTACTTCTTCCACTTCCTGACTTTGAAAGTTATTAAGCATTATGTCTGTTTTTGTCCTATTTAACTTGTAGTATGAGACTACACTATATTTCTCTATTTTGTTTTGTAGTTTAGTTATTGATTTTATTGGATCGGTCAGAGTCAAAACAACATAGTTGGTGAAGAGGATGATTTTATGTTCCTCTTCCCCTATTTTAATTCCCTTGATATCTTCAGTGGACCCTATTAAGGCCGCTAATCAAGGCTCGATAATCAAGGAAAGTATTATCGGAGACAGGGGGCATGCCAGCCTGGTTCCTTTTGTTATATTGAATCTGTCCGATTAATATCCAAGGCCGACGACAGAGACAGATGGGAGGTCATATAGAGCTCCTATTGATTGGTGGAGAAATCGCCTAACCCATATTTCAATAGCGTTAGCCCCATGAACTCCCATCCAACTCTGTCAAAGGCCTTCTTTTAAGCATTGAGTGACATTATGGCCATTGGGATCTTATTATATTTTGTATATGCCAGTATGTCAATTAGTTTCCTTGTATTATAGTTCCCCTGCTTGCCTACTACAAAACCTGTTTTCTCTGCTGCAATCAATTTACTTGATACTGAATTCAATCTTTGAGCAAGAATTTTAGCATAAAGCTTTATATCTGTATTTTGAAGGGATATAGTTACATAGTTACATAGTAATTGAGGTTGAAAAAAGACTTTTATCCCATCAAGTTCAACCTTTTAAGATCTCCTCTGCTCTGATCTGCAATAATACGGTGATAGCTTTTGTAATCGCTTAGATCTTTATCTGGTTTAGGGATATTTACAATTAATACTTCCAACATTTTGCGTGGAGTTTTCCCCTTTTATTGGATTTTGTTAAAAACATTACTCAGATGTTTTGAAAGTATAGATTAAAAAAAATTATAATTATAATTGTTAAAGCCATCTGGGCCAGGGGCTGTATGAATTTTCAATTTAGACATAGCTAGTATAATTTCTTCTATGGGTATTTCTTGGTTTAAGATATTAATTTCAGTTGGCGATTCAGGCAGTTTAATTAAATATAATTTGTTGGGTTGAAGGTTTAATAAAGTTTTTCTCTTTTTCCAAATTGTAAAGAGTACTATAATAATTTGCAAAAACCTCTCCTATGTCTTTTGGTTTTCGAACAGATATTTCCATGTTTATCTTTAATTAAATTGATTAGTTTATTTGCTAACATTTTACCAATTTTATTTCCTTGCAAATGGAATTTCTTTTGTAGCATCCAAATTGATTTGTCTGCTTTTTCCTGTTGAAACTTTTTGATTAGATTTTGAAAATCTTCAATTTTGTCAATATTTTCTTTGGTCGGGAATTTTTTAGTAATCCTTTCAATTGTACTCAGTTCAATATATAGGTCTCTTAGATTCTTACCCCTATTTTTTTTTTTGTTGTGCTTGAAGTTTAATAATGATACCGCTAATTATGCCTTAGGGCTATTCCAAAGTATAGGTTATGAGGCTTTAGAGTTTTCGTGTATTTCAAAGACTTGAGTTAATTCATTCATTATTAATTTCTTGTTATGAGGGTTATTTGGCAGTAGTGTATCTAACTTCCAGATTTTGTAATAGCTGTTAATTTGGCCGGATTTGAGACTCATTTTTACCATACCGTGGTCTGTCCATGCTATTGCTCCAATTTCTATTTTACTCATTTTTTCCAATGGTTTTAAGTCTACCAAGAAGAGATCCAACATAGAATATGATTGGTGCCTGTGGAAATAATGTGTATAGTCTCTATCAGTGGGATGGTATACCCTCCAGACATTCCAATTTGGAAAAAGAGAAATATATAATTATATAGTTACCTCCCAACTCCCGGTGCCCCTGCCAGTTGGTACAACCAACTTGGCTATTTAGCCCCAAGAGGGGTGGCATCAACAACAATAGTGTTGAGCGCCTAGGCGCCAAATAGATGTTATACCCAGGTTTTGGGATGTAAAATATTCTACGTTAATCTTTCCTCCCTTTATTTTTCGAGTTATATTTGTCATTACATTCCTCCTTACCTCTTTAAAAACGTGTCAAGTGGTTTTTATTTATTCACAGACTTCCTTAACTATAAGAAGACTAGTTAAAATCTATAAAGTGCAGTATAACTTGCAAAAATAGTCCCTGTTCATCCCACCCCCTTTACCAGGAAGGAAAGCACGTCGGGTGGGAGAGGGGAAACAGAGAATGATATACATAGAGTCGACAATTTTGGGTCACCGTTAGTTTACTCTGAGTATATATCAAATACGAACATGCATCTGGAAGTAATCCCCAATCCACCCTTGTGCCTTATTATCATATTAAATCAATCGGTGTTCCTTATATTTAGCAATATATATATAATTTCTTATTCAACAACTCTTTATTGAAATACGTTTTTATTATAAATCTGCTTTTAAATGTGTACATATATTCAGTTACTGTATTATAGTTTCCAAATCTTACAATCACATCTCTAGAGGGATTTCCTTTTACATTTTTTGATAACGGGAGATGATAAAGTCTATCAATTATGATTTCCTTTTGTAATCCTGATTTAATCTCTTTAACCATAAAAGTTTCTGGGATCCCCCTTATTCTTGCACTTTTCCGCCTTGAGTAATTTTCTAGTTTTTCACATTTTATCTTCCAGGATTTAATTTCCTGTTTTATTGTATTTATTTCAGATAATGTGTTTTGTTGTTCTTTCACTACATTAATTTGAGCATATTCAATTTATTTTGTTTGAACATTTAAAGAGTTCATTGATTGTTATTCATTTCTTCAGACAATTCTGCCTTTATAGCCAGCTGAAACTCAGGCGGGCAGAGATCTCATAATTTCCACTGTTAGTGTATGGTTCTCAGTGGAAATGCTCCCACCTAGCCCACTGGTACCTTCATGGAAGGTTGACTAGGGGGGAGAAAGGCTGATGGAGAGCAATGGTAAATGACAAAAGATAATCTGGATCTTCTAGAAGTTTGAATTATAACCGGTCATCATACACAGATGAAGTAAACAGCAGTAACCATCACGTTTGTGAGTACAGAGAGACAGACAGAGACTTGAAATAGTCGCACAAAGACTACCTGGGTTCTTTTTCCAGGATTTACATGATTTTCAAAGCAAACTGAGGTATTACTTTTTTTATACACTCTAGCCAGAAAGAACATTTTCTACTTCTAAGTCTCAGGATAGACATCTATGATCTAATGCTTAGAGTTAAAGTGAATAAGTATATAGGTCTACCTTCTTATTAATACAACAGATTGAGGGAATATAAATCAAATTTACTTGCAATTCCTAATAGAAATGTAAGGCAGTTGCTATAACTGGGACTATTAGTATGGTTTCTTCATATAATGAATGACTTAACAATAATTAATATTTAGTTAAGTGAATATGTGGTTTATGCATATTAACATGGACATTTTGAGATTTCCAATTTGTATCCAACTTGTATTTTCTTTTTGTTTCCTGTGATATTGTCAATTTGCTACATACAGGGCTGGTGAAAAAAGGGGTAAAAATATCAACATAAGTATAAGCCCTCTACATATATACAGCCTTATTAAATTGCAATTCGGCCAAGTTAGTGGAAGATGGAGTGTCCTAAAGAATGATTTTAGAGAACTAGGTAATAAGCTGAAGGCAAGGACCTCCAAGATAGTATTTTCTGAGATACTGCCAGTGCCACGTGCTAGCCCAGGGAGGCAAAAGGAGCTTAGGGAGGTTAATGCGTGGCTAACGATGTGGTGCACTAAGGAGGGGGTTTGGATTTTTAGAGCACTGAGCGGACTTCTCACTTCGGTGCAATCTTTACAACAGGGATGGATTGCACCTTAATGAGGAGGGAGCTTTTGTGCTAGGGAATAGGATGGTAGAAAGGCTGGAGGAGTTTTTAAACTAGTACAGTGGATATAAAAAGTCTGTTAAAATGTCAGGTTTCTGTGCTGTAAAAAAATGAGACAAAGATAAATCATTTCAGAACTTTTTCCACCTTTAATGTGACCTATAAACTGTACAACTCAATTGAAAAACAAACTGAAATCTTTTATATAATGGGGTAGAAGGTGTAGAGGGTATAAGGGATGAATTAACAACTCATAGGGAAGGAGATTGGGGGAGGGGTAGTATAGTCAATAGGGAGGTAGTACTAAGTAACTCAAGTACAGTGGCAGGCACTTCAGAACTACAGACTCATAACATAAGGTGTATGCTTGCAAATGCCAGAAGCTTGCCAGGAAAAATGGGAGAGTTAGAATTATTAGCAATTAATGAAAAATGGGATTTAATAGGCATTACCGAAACGTGGTTGGATGAATCTTATGACTGGACTGTTAATCTGGATGGTTATAACCTATTTAGGAAAGACAGAGGTAATGGTAAAAGAGGAGGAGCGATTTCTCTGTATGTTAAACCTGAATTTAAGCCTATAGTCAGAGAAGATATTTATGGTGGACCTAGTGATAAAGTTGAATGTTTGTGGGTAGAGTTAAAAAGCGGAGCAGCAAATTCCAAAATAATATTACCGTATTTTTCGCCCTATAAGACGCACCGGCAGATAAGACGCACCTAGTTTTTAGAGGAGGAAAACAAGAAAAAAAAAATCTGAATCAAACACAAATACACTTTACACACAGATACACACCTACATTACACACAAATATATATATATATATATATATATATATATATATATATATATATATATAGATACACATACATACATATACATACACACAAAAATATACATACATACACATACATACATATATACACACACATACATGCACACATACACACACATACATACACACATACACATACATATCCATATACTGCAGCATTTGGGAGCATTTGGGAGCCCTTGACCCTCCCTGATCCTCCCTGACCCTCCTGATCCTCCCTGACCCTCCTGATGCTCCCTGACCCTCCTGATCCTCCCTGACCCCCCTGATCCTCACCTTTCTTCTGATCTCTGCCATCTTGATCTCACCCCAGCGCTTCCTACCAGCACTCCTCGTGTACTGCAGCGTTGCGTGTGTGACGTCACTAGGACGCACCGGCCGACGCGATGCTGGTAGGAAGCGCTGGGGTGAGATCAAGAGGACAGAGGCAGTTTGAAAAGGTATATTCGCCGTATAAGACGCACCAACTTTCCTCCCCCAGCTTTGGGGAAGAAAAAGTGCGTCTTATACGGCGAAAAATACGGTAGTAGGCGTATGCCATAAACGAGGACATCATAGGGTTAATCATATTCACATAGTATTGGAAATTTTATTGGTGAAAAAACAACGTCGATTAAAAGAGTTTAAAAGAAGGTTTAAAAACACTTTGAAAAATAGTTCCTTCAATGACTGTTGTAACCACTATTGCCACTCTGTTATATAATATTCTTAGAGTGTAGTTACAAAAATAATTTATCAGAGTATATAAAAGGGCATTTGCTCACTGACTTAAGAGCTATAAAGAAAATCCCATAAGTATATATATATATATATAATGCTGGTAGAGATTACTGGCAAGTGGTGTGGAGCACCTATTATTGGTAGAATAATATAGGTGGTCAAGAATACAGAGCTTACAAATGCTCAGCCTCATATGGGAGTGTAATGAAGTCTGATACAGAGTCAAGCCAGTGTATAAAGCAAAGCTGCTTTCCCTTTGTGTATATATGCACATACACAACTGACATCTAGTTTCTGGAACGATAACTGTCTCCTCTTAACTTGATTACCGAGGGTACTTATCAGTTCAAGATATAAGCTATAGAAGCCAAAGTTATATATATGCCCTTAAATTGCCTCTGAACTATTTACTACAGAGCGTTTGCGCCTCCATCAACTCCCAAACCCCCAAATATAGCTGAAAGTGAGGAAATACAATTATTGTTACAGATTGGAAATGTAGCTAAGCATGGGCAAGTTCTAATAATGGGAGATTTTAATTACCCTGAAATAAACTGGATAAATGAGACCAGCAGTTCAGCTAAGGGGAGCAGGTTCTTGAGTACACTCAGGGATCATTATCTGGCCCAGGTTGTACAAGAGCCTACTAGAAATGAAGCTATCTTAGATTTAGTCATCACAAATAATATTGATATAGTATCAAATGTTGGAATAGGGCAAACTTTGGGAAACAGTGATCACAACACAGTCTCATTTGAGATTGAATTAAAATAACTAAATTTCAAGGGGACAACAAAAACTCTTAATTTTAAAAGGGCAGATTTTAATGGTCTAAGGGCAGCAATACAAAGAATAGACTGGGACAGAGAACTGATAGGTAAAAGCACTGAACATAAATGGACAACATTTAAATCCTTACTAAATATACATACACATTGGCATATACCATGTGGGAATAAAAGTAAAAGGAGTAAATCCCATCCAATGTGGCTTAACAATGATTTAAAGATCAAGATAGGGAGTAAAAAGAAGGCATTTAAATTATACAAACAAGAGGGGACAGAGACTGCTTTACAGGAGTACAAGGAAATCAAAAAGGCTTGCAATAGCGCTATTAGACTGGCTACAATAGAAAATGAAAAATGAATTGCAAAAGAGAGTAAGACTAACCTTAAAATATTTTTTAAGTATATTAATAGGAAAAAGGCGAGGAAGGAAGCTATAGGAACATTACAATGTGACACAGGCCATCTGAAAATTAGTGACCAGGAAAAGGCAGATTAGCTAAATAGGTTGTTTTTCTTCAGTATACACAAGGGAGTTATCAGTGGTTGGGACACTTCAACATAATGGGACTACACTACCTTTGCCAAATAATTGGTTAATACAGTAAGAAATCCAAAAGAGGTTTGAAAAAATAAATATTAATAAAGCCCCGGGTCCTGATGGAATACATCCAAGGGTACTGAGGGAACTGGGTTCTGTAATAGCCAAACCATTATATTTAATTTGTCAAAATTCCCTCAACACAGGGTCTATTAGATGACTGGAGAAAAGCAGATGTGATACCTATATTTAAAATGGTAGCAAGAGCAAATCCGGGGAATTATAGACAAGTGAGCCTCACTTCTGTAGTGGGGAAGCTTTTAGAAGAGTTAATAAGGGATAATATACAAGAATATATCTATTTGAACAGGAATATAAGTAGGAGTCAACATGGATTTATGAGGGATAGGTCATGTCAAACAAATCTAGTTAGTTTCTATTAGGAGGTGATAAGATCAGAATAGTAAGTAATTATGTATTCTGATGTGTGTATATATTATATCTGGGTACCAAGATATAATGAGAGAAAATAATGCACAGAAGTCAGAGTGCCATCAGAATAATCTTTGAGTTTATTTGGGCGGGCAGCCCCTTATATAGCATAACACACGTCACAGCAAATAGCAGGATTCAAAAGGGTAAATACACCATCATAGCAGTTAAGCAAGTGTCTTTTTCTGTCTAACTCAGCGAAACATTCCTTATCACAAATAACGGCTTCCTGCAAAAGGTTTCTCAGTCAGCAGTTGCAAGCGTAAAAAGGAAACAGGAAACAGATGCACAAGGGAATATTACCGAAACATTTCTACAGATAACCTTCTTGAACATTCTAGTAAGATACATGAAAAAACAAGCTGATATACATTTATAATCATGATATTAGTCAATAAACTCATAATAAAGAAATTAATACCTAACAGGAGGTTAGTAGGAACCTGAATCAAGGCAACTCAGTGGATATAGTCTTTTTGGATTTTGCAATGGCTTTTGATACAGTGCCACATGGGAGACTATTGTGCAAACTAAGAGATACAGGAATTGCAGTAAATATCTGCTCACGGATTGAGAAATGGCTAAAAAAGACAGGAAGCAAAGGGTTGTTGTAAATGGAACATACTCTGATTGGACTATTGTGGTAAGTGGGGTTCCTCCAGGTTCAGTATTAGGTCCTCTCCTTTTTAACATATTTATTAATGACTTAGAGGTAGGATTGGAGTGTGGTGTCTCCATTTTCACTGATGACACGAAGTTGTGCAAGGTAATTAAATCAGATAATGATGTGCTTTCCCTCCAAAGGGATTTACATAAAATTGAGGAATGGGCATCTAAATGGCAGATAAGATTTAATACGAATAAATGTAAAGTTATGCATCTGGGAAGGAAAAATAGCCATGCAATTTATAATCTTAATGGAGCAAATCTAGGTGTATCAGATATTGAAAGGGATTTGGGAGTGCTTGTGGACAACCATCTAGGTAACAGTGCTCAAAGCCAAGCAGCAGCTGCAAAGGGAAATAAAATATTAGCATGTATTAAGAAGGGTATAGAAGCCAGGGAAGCAAATATAATTCTGCCACTATACAAATCTCTAGTACACCCTCATTTGGAATATGGAGTACAATTTTGGGCACCACTTCATAAAAAGGACATTTTAGAGCTGGAAAAGGTACAGAGGAGGGCAACAAAACTAATAAGGGGAATGGAGGGGCTAAGTTATGAAGAAAGACTAACCAAATTAAACTTATTTTCTCTAGAAAAGAGGGGCGTCTAAAAGGAGATATGATTACCTTATATAAATACATCCAGGGTCAGTATAAAGATTTGTCAAAGGAGCTTTTTGTGCCAAGAGGTTTTCAACTGACAAGAGGACATCCCTTGAGGTTAGAAGTAAAAAGATTCCACCTTAAAGAAAGAAAAGGGTTCTTCACAGTAAGGGTGGTTAATCTGTGGAATTCTCTACCAGAGGAGGTGGTGACAGTGGATTCGATAGATAACTTTAAAAGGGGACTGGATTTATTTCTAATTAAAAAGGGAATTCAGGGTTATCCTGGATAATTAGAGAGACAGTATTGATCCAGGGAGAAATCGGATCGCCGGTATCTGGGGTCAGGAAGGATTTTTTTTTTTCCCCTTTGAGACGACTGGCTTACTTGTTTTTTTTTTTTCTGTTTGCCTTCCTCTGGATTAATAATTAAAAAAAAAATGTAAATAATTGATTAATAATTAATTAACAACTAATTAATTAATATTTAATCTGTATATTGCAAATCAGAGGAGATCTTAAAAGGTTGAACTTGATGGACTGAAAGTCTTTTTTCAACCTTAATTACTTGGGCCCTCATTCAATTGCGATTTGGCCAATTGAATAAGGCTCTAAAAAAGCACAGAGCATATATTTTTTAAAGAAGTTTTTAGTTAGTGAAATCCTTGCTTTTGGATAGATGTTTACTAGCTAAAAACTTATTTAAAAAAAATATGTTATGTGCTTATTTAGACCCCTATTCAATTGGCCAAATCGCAATTGAATGAGGGCCTATGTAACTATGTAACTATAATTGAAAAGTGCTCTAAGCACAGAGCATATTTTTTTACAGAAATTTTTAGTTAATGAACTTCTATCCAAAAGCAAGGTCTTCACTAACTAAAAGCTTCTGTAAAAAAATATGCTATGTGCTTATATAGAGCCCTTTTCAATTGGCCGAATAAATAAATAAATTTGAAGTAAAAGTAAAGATAAACATTTTTTATAAAATCTCCAAAGAGTTTTATTTTTCCACAATTGAGAAAAGTGCCAACATAGAAAATAAGACTCTACTGTAGACCAACTGCAACTGTGAAAAAGGTATATACACATTTCTTATCCCATTCTATGCAGATAAATAAAATACACAGCTACAGCTGCCCCACACTACAGTTATGTACACACAGCCCCGAGCACCATGAATATATACACAAAAGTGCCCCCCCCCACACACACACACTCACACACTATTATATACTGACAACACCACCATATAGTCATATCCTGTAATGCAAGTCATGCACAGAGAAATACATTATATAGAGTTTGAAGGTTAAAAACTCTACTGCAATCCCTGGTATATAAACTCTAGCAGCCACCGAGTGGCCAGTCTGGAAACTGCAGCTTTTTAAATTAGGAAATCATAGCACAAGAGCTGGAAAATGATGCACCCTCAATAGAGATGAACTCCCCTCCCCCCCTCCAGTTTTATGGGTTAAAAGGTCAGTCCTAAGTAAGAGCAAGATGACAGTGATGTTTTATGGGTTAATGGGCCAGTCATTGGTAGGAGCTAAGTGACTGAATGACATGTGTCCTATGCAGCCAAGTTGTGGGTGAATAAATTAAACTGTTTCTTACACTAAATCATTATGTGATTAAATTCTTAGGTACTGGACAGAGAAACAACCGGATAATCATGAAAATGCAGAGAACTGTGCAACAGTGATAAAAGATATACAAAGAAGAGATTACAAAAACTGGAACGATGACAAATGTGAGCAAGATTATCACTATATATGTGAGAAGGAGGCAGAGGACGTGGCTGGAGAGGTGAAGAGGAGTCACTTCTGAGTGTAGTATCAGTTTAATATGTTTAATAAATTGTACCTATGTTCATATAGCTGCCAGATCTGGATAAATTAGTACATTGCACTGGTAGTCAGATGATTTAACACACAAGTAAAATCTGTTCATTTTATGTGGATGATAAATATTTTATAGACATTTTCCTGTGTCTGTTTTAATCATCCTGCTGTATTAGTCATTGCCCTTACACTCTGTCTGAGAAGACATAGCATATATTATTATTATTATCCTTTATTTGTAAAGCGCAAACATATTCCTTAGCGTTATACAGGGGTTAAGTACAAATCAAATATTGTTAGTCACAAAAATATTATTTAGGTGGTGCAACTAATCAAATACATTTCTTTGCAGATTCGAAGTAACCTCTGTCCAAAATGTTTTAAATAATCATCCACCTCCATCGTCTAGTCCATCTGTCAAATTTCCCTTAATACTTATACAGCTCAAAGGGACAATGAGACACAAATCTAAGGTAGTAAGTCTACTCACATTAGGAATCCTTCTCTGCAATGCACTAGTGCAATACCCTACACTAAATGTTAATTGTTTTAACATTACAAGGGTTGTTTCTTTTCTATGAAAATCCCCCAGTGAATTTGAGTGTAGAAAACTTAAATCAAAGCAAAATAAAAATAGCAGTGTTTGATTACCCTTTAGCCTAAATTTTTAAATAAACATACCAATCGTTAAGGCAAATAGCAGTGTATGATTAGCTATTTGTACACATTTATAGATGGGTAATCTGAGACTTGTGAACGTACAATAGATGACTAAAACTTCTTGCTATTCTGTATCAGTATCAGATCAGGAGAGGCAGAGGCACAAATTACCCCTTAAACTTTTTAAACTTTAATGTATTCATTTTCAATCCCTTGACATTTTTAAAACTTGAACTTTTAAATGCAATGCTCAAAAATGTGGGTTTCAGTATCAGTTTAACCTCTATAGCAGAAGACAGGTCACGTGTTCTTTTGGGGGCCCTTTCAACTTTTTTCAGTTTACCTTTGTTGATTGGATTGTCTTTGTATTTCTGTGAATCTTATAATTTGTTTTTATCATTGTCAAGTGTGTCTAGTGTATGCTTGTAAATAATGCTTGAAAATGTTGGTGCTTTATAAAAAGTAATGATGAAAACATGAAGAACTTTTGCTAGTATTTAAGATTCTAACAAATCATTGTAGATTTCACTAATTCAGATTACCTGGAGCATGCTCTTTAGAATTAGAGGACTATGGCTACAATTTCATAACCCCTACCAAGTGCCGGATATACCTTATTGGAGCCCCTGGGCAGCGAAGTGGATTAGCCCCTGCGAGTGCATGCGCACAGTATGCATGCACCATTTTTACCATTTCTGTGCAAATCACAGACATGTCCCCATAACAACCATTTTTACAACATAGTTACTCATATGCATGCCAAGCTATTACTTGTTTATTAAATGCATTTTATGGTGGGTAATATATGTTTCTATGAAAGGGCAGCGAGCATATGTTACACAAACACAACTCATTATCACTTGTATCATGAGAAACACTGAGTAATTATGAAAGTTAAAGTGCCATAAATAAATATTAACACAGGGATATATCTAATTTTTCAAGATTCACTTAACACAGGGTCACTACCAGATGACTTGAGAAAGGCAGTGGTGATACCTATATTTAAGAAGGGAGCAAGAGAAAATCCGGGGAATTATACACCTGTAAGCCTCACTTATGTTGTGGGAAAGCTTTTAGAAGGGTTAATAAGGGATAATATAAAATAATATGTCTAATTAAACAAGATTATAAGTAGGAGCCAACATGGATTTATGAAGGATAGGTAATGTCAAACAAATCTAATTAGTTTCTATGAAGAGGTTAGTAGTAACCTGGATCAAGGCAACTCCGTGGATGTAGACTTTTTGGATTTTGCAAAGGCTTTTGATACAGTGCCACATGGGAGACTATTGTGCAAACTAAGGGATACAGGAATTGCAGTAAATATCTGCTCATGGATCGAGAGCTGGCTAAAAGACAGGAAGCAAAGGGTTGTTGTGAATGGAACATGCTCCGATTGGTCTAATGTGATAAGTGGGGTTCTTCAGGGTTCAGTATTAGGTCCTCTCCTTTTTAACATATTTATTAATGACTTAGAGGTAGGATTGGAGTGTGGTGTCTCCATTTTTGCTGATGACACGAAGTTGTGCAGGGTAGTTAAATCAGATAATGATGTACTTTCCCTCCAAAGGGATTTGCATAAACTAGAGAAATGGGCGACTAATTGGCAGATGTGATTTAATATGAATAAATGTAAAGTTATGCATCTGGGCAGAAAAATAGCCATGTAATTTATAATCTTAATGGAGCAAATATAGGGGTATCAGATATTGAAAGGGATTTGGGAGTACTAGTAGACAACCACCTAGGTAACAGTGTTCAATGCCAAGCAGCAGCTGTAAAGGCAAATAAAATATTAGCATGTATTAAAAAGGGTATAGAAGCCAGGGAAGCAAATATAATTCTGCCACTATACAAATCTCTAGTACGCCCTCATTTGGAATATGGAGTACAATTTTGGGCACCACTTCATAAAAAGGACATTTTAGAGCTGGGAAAAGTACAGAGAAGAACAACAAAACTAATAAGGAGAATATAGGGCCTAAGTTATGAAGAAAGACTACAAATGCGTCTAAGAGGAAATATGATTACCTTATATAAATATATCCAAAGTCAATACAAGGCTTTGTGAAGGGAGCGTTTTGTGCCAAGAGGTTTTCAACTGACAAAAGGACACGCTTTGAGATTAGAAATAAAAAGATTTCACCTTAAAGAAAGAAAAGGGTTCTTCACAGTAAGGGTGGTTAATCTATGGAATTCTCTACCAAAGGAGGTGGTGACAGCCTATTCGATAGATAACTTAAAAAAGGGATTGGATATATTTTTAAATAAAAAGGGTATTCAGGGTTATCCTGGATAATTAGAGAGGAATCTGATCGCCAGTATCTGGGGGTCAGGAAGGAATTGTATATTTTTTCCCCCCGTTTGAGGCAATTGGCAAAGTTTCACTGGGATTTTAGGTTTGCCTTCCTCTGGATCAATTAACAATTAATCCGCATATTGCAGATCAGAGGAGATCTAAAAAGGTCAAACTTTATGGACTAAAAATAGTTTTTTAAACCTCAATTACTATGTAACTATGTAACTATGATACCTCTAATCATACAGTATTAATAGCCATTCAGACAGAATACCTATAATCAAGTACATAACCTACCTCCAAGAATATATACAATTGAGGAGCTACTTTCCACCAATATTTCCTTACAAAAAAAAATGATTTTAGTGAAAAAGCATTATACTGTATAAACTTAGTTTTGCTCCTCTATTCAACTGGTGCAGCTCCTTCCTCTACATTCAGCAGGAAATGCATGGTATGAGGAAGGGAACACTGAGCACTCTACACTCTAGATCCAGGCGGGTGAACTGCAGCATTTTGTTTTTTTAAATTAAGATTTCAGTTTCAATGAACTTTAAAGAGGTTTTGCTTTATATTTTTACATGCAAACAAACACTTTTGTAATGATGAAAATGTGCTCTTTTAAATGCTTAAAAACAGATGCGTTTCATGTGCCTTTAAATTGAAAATTGCGCATACTAGCCCTTTAAAAGGATCGCTGTAGTAAGCATGTGAAGATTTTAAGAAAAAAAAAAAAAAACTATTATTGGACTGGAGCACTTGAAAACCAGAACTGGTACTAGTAAACTACTAAAACATTTTGGACAGATCAACTCTGGACCATGACACATGGGGAAATCCATCTTCGTCCACCCTTTTGGCTGCCTTGATAAAACGCAAATGTAGGTGTCCTATTTAAATAACATATTACAGTTGCTTTTTCTATGGGAATGTATTTCAATATGTATTATTGTCTGTGCACTAAAAAATAAGTATGACTCAAACAGTTATATTCCAGCACATTGGCTTGTAGGGACAAGGACAATTAGGGATGCAAAGCAGTTTATTTTGCTCTATAATCTTAATTCGTATAATAGGGAAAAAAATCGGTTTTCCAACAAGGTTATTAATGTAATTGGATTTACATCAGTATAGACAGTTTAGTGAAGCACAGAAAGGTGAGTTAGTCAAAATTACTGTGTCTATAATTCTAATTGCAATTCTAATGTCTATCATCACCTTCCCTGTTATTTACAGTGCAGTATTGATTTGTTATTTGCATTAACAGTGCTATGAATAGGTGTTTAACCCCCTTGCGGGTCCTCTTTAGGACTCGTAGGAATTTCTCCTTCATTTGTTATTTACGGGTTTGAAACCATTTGTGGACTTGGAGAAATTGAGCAATTCAATAGCACTTTCCGATTTTAGCCTTGCGAAAGTGACAGATCGCCATTTTTTCAAGCTCGTAACTCAGAAGCAGATCCGAACCCGCAATAAGATGCAAATTGAATAGCAAAATAGCTTGCGACCTCACATATGGGCCTCCGGATCTCCCGAAAGCTCAATTGAATGGCGCTCTATGTGTGCAAAGAATAGTTTTTACAGCATATATATCACCTATATAGTTGTTAAACTGCAAGTTGTCCTCGTGCTTTGCGAACCTCGCATAGCGATGTGAGCCGTCAACCTGCGAGCCTTGCAAAGCGAGGCGAGCAGTTGAGACTTGCGGGACTTAGGCTGCAATGAGCTCCAAAGGCACTCATTGCACTGCTTGCCTCGCGAAGCGAGGCGAGCAGTTGAGGCACGCAAGACTTGGGCTACAATGAGTGACAAAGGCACTCATTGCACTGCTCGCTGCACAATGCGAGCAGTTGAAGCACACGAGACTTAGGCTGCAATGAGGGCGCTCGTTGCAGGGGTGGATACAAGGGACTTAGCTGGCGCTCATCCCGAGACACGCAGGACTTAGCTGCAATGAGGCCTCATCTGGAGGCCCCGGGACTTTGTGATGGACACAAAATTACGGCCTGTATAATTCGACTCGCAAAAAATACGACTTTATCGGCTGAACCACCGAACTCCAAAAGACAGCAAAAACACACCAATATGCCTCAAATAAATTTACATACTCACACACAGCACAGGGGGAGAGCCAGGGAGCCTGTGAGTGAAGTTGCAAGTTAATTTGAGGCATATTTTGTGTTTTTTTTAACAATTGAAAACGCAGAAGAGGGGAAAAAAAATTATTGTTCGAAAAAACGTAAAAATTCTGAAACAGGATAAAAACGAGGCTCAGCAAGGCCTGGCACAAAGACAGTAACACAGGTGAACAACGCCAGGCACGCAGGACTTTGAAAATAAAACCAAGTGCGCCACGCAAACATTCAGCAGAGACACAGAGGAGAAAGACACAGGGAAGGGACATGGGGAGATGGTAGAAAGAGACACTTGGCATTCCCAAGCACAAAAGTTGCAGGTTGCCGAGGCCTGTAATGAGCGGTGAAGCCGCTAAATTGCTGGGCTTGCAATGAGAGCCAAATAGCGCTCATCGTGAGTACCGTATGGTAGATGGGAGGAGAGGCTCACAATAGGGGGGGGGGAGGGGGGGCAGAACATTGCATTTTGTGGCAAACAGCATTGTCAGGCTTCAAATTTTATTGTCGTCATTTTTAACGGGCAAGTCGCTAGTAGTGTAATAAACCAGAACTTGACCTGAATGAAAAGACTTTATCTTAGGGTGTAATATCTTAGTTTAAATAGCAATATGGATATTGAAACTGGGAACATAATTCAGCTTCTGCTTCAAGCAGTATTAGACCCATGACCTTCATTCTCTCTAAGCAATCAAACATTTTCCTTTTTTATGAAGTTACAGTTAGGTGATACAAACACTCCAAATTAAAATGACATTCCCCATTTAATTCACTGAAACACACTACATAAGTCCCTTCAGTCTCAGTCCAAGCTCAGCACTGACATTTTCAGTTTCCAAAACTAGGGCCTGTTAACTTTAGCATCTAGAACTAAGCTAGATAAACCTCCTGAATCAAGTTCTCTAAAATGCAGCCCTGCGACTCCAGTCAGGTTTTTCCCAAATGCAGTGTCTTTTTAAACTCAGCTGTGTGAAGCAATTTGGGCTTTCTGGGCAGTCAGACTTGTATATGTATAAATGTATATTAAAAAACGTATAGCTTATAGCTCAGCGTGCGGGAGAAGGAATACAATTGGGGTGAGTCAGAGAGGTGCATGGATGCGAGGGCTAGCAGCCATTTAACCATGGGGAAGGCCACTCCCACAACTGCAGGTAATAATAACCTGGTATTTTGTGGTTGATTTCTCCTTCAGGTAAAAAATTACATCATCCTGGGCTGGTTAGAGGGACAAAACTGTCATTGTGTGTTAGGAATGAATGGAGAGGGTATGGGTAAGTAGTGATGCTGGTGTTTTAAAATGTAAGATTGTGAAAAGCTTTTCTGATCTGGGATGTAGCGACTGACGTCATCTGACTTCCATCAACCAGCTTTGAATATATGGTCCTGAGTAAAAATGGAAGATGGGTGAGGGACGGTTTCTTGAATGTACAAAAAATATTGAAATTGTAGTGATAATAACTGAAACACCAGTTTATTAAGAAGGGACATTGTAGCATTGTAGTGATATCTTAGTATGGTGAGAGTGTGGTAAGAGGATTCTTCTGCAATGACCAGCTCAACTGCTTGTCCCAGCCTATGCTGTCCCCATGAATTGACAGCCACATGCACTGCAATTACATCTTGAGAAGAAGGGTGAGTTGGGGATGAAAATAGGCCAAGAGGTTATGTGCAAAGGCTTTCAGCGATGAGGTCAAATGTCTTTGGGCTGCTTTTGGACCCGAAGGTCAGGCACTTGGCAAAGTAATATTCACATTCAGGTTTTGAGAAGCAGCTGTGCAGGCCTATTCTGGGGATATAAAATATGGTGTGAACAACCTTAGGGTATCGTAGGGAATATTCATGAGAGAATATGCTGGGTATACAAGAGTTGTGTGGAGTGGAAATATCAATAACAAGTCTTTTCTTTTGTGAGTATTTGCCAGCAGCGACTCCAAGTGGGCTGATCTGCCAGATAGGGAATGGTAGTATTCTAAATTTTGGAGGCCAGGAGTTTTTTGAAGACCTTAGGTTTGTAGTTGATAAAAGATTGTAACTAATGAAGAAGACTTCAGGCAATGTTGTGACCCCAGGTTGGAACCCTTTTGTGAATCATGTAGTGAGATGGTAAAGGATGCTGAGGGGTGATTATTGAGGTAGTGGGATAGCAGAGGAAGATTCATGAGCACTAGTCATTTTGGGGAGCAATACCTAGGGTCATACCGTCTTGTTGAGCACCTTGTGGTACCTATCGCATATGTGAAGCAGGCAGCCACTGATAAATGTGCAAGTCATTGTGTTGAAATTGTTACAAATGGGGGATGCTCCTAGGTAATACGAACTGTGGGCATGATGACGTGACTAGAGGCAACATAGATGTGGTAGGGGTTTGTGCAACTTCAGGTTGAGGCAGTAGAGGATTCTGGCAAAAGCTGGATGTGTGGAATGGGGATAGGCCTAGTTGGCAGACTGAAGCTTTGATTCTGGCAAAGTGTCTGCAGAGTAACTCCTGGTCCAGTGATGACAAATCCATGGTGAAGCTGAATTGTGAAAGTGCAGTGGCAGCTTAAGCCGAGAAGGACCTGTGGTAAGCAATTATTATTATAATTAGACTAACGCAGAAAGAAATCCAAAATAGGTTGGAAAAAATAGATAAATAGCCCCAGGACTGATGGATTAC
The DNA here is from genome assembly GCA_027410445.1 of Discoglossus pictus. NCBI lineage: Eukaryota > Metazoa > Chordata > Amphibia > Anura > Alytidae > Discoglossus > Discoglossus pictus. The sequence continues at coordinate 265,652,050 of CM050163.1, read as the reverse complement.
ATCCAAGGGTACTGAGGGAACTGGGCTCTGTAATAGCCAAACCATTATATTACATTTTTCAAGAGATGACTGGAGAAAAGCAGAGGTGATACCTATTTTTAAGAAGGGAACAAGAAAAAATCCAGGAAATTATAGACCTGTAAGTCTCACTTCTGTAGTGGAAAAGCTTTTAGAAGGGTTAATAAGGGATAGTATACAAGAATATGTCTATTTAAACAAGATTATAAGCAGGAATTAACGCAGACTTTTAGAAAGGAATGGTTCATGTAAAAAAAGACTAATTAGTTTCAATGAATAGGTTAGTAGGAACTTGGATCAAGGCAACTCAGTGGATGCAGTCTTTTTGGGTTTTGCAAAGTTTGATACAGTGGGAGACTATTGAGCAAACTTAGGGATACAGGAATTGCAATAAATATCTGCTCATGCAGTGAGAGCTGACTAAAAGACAGGAAGCAAAGGGCTGTTGTAAATTGAACACACTCAGATTGGACTAATGCAGTAAGTGGCTCAGGGTTCAGTATTAGGTCCTCGCCTTTTTAACCTATTTATTAATGACTTAGAAGTAGGATTGGAAAGTATTGGCTCCATTTTTGCTGATGACACTAAATTGTGCAAGGTAATTAAATCAGATAATGATGTACTTTCCCTACAAAGGGATTTGCATAAATTAGAGAAATGGGCGGCTAAAGAGCAGATAAGATTTAATAAAAATAAATGTAAAATTATGTATCGGGGAAGGAAAAATGGCCTTGCACTTGATATTCTTAATGGAGCAAATATAGGGGTATCAGATATTGAGGAGTACTTCTGGACAACCATCTAGGTAGAAGTGCTCAATGCCGAGCAGCATCTGCAAAAGCAAGTAAAATATTAGCATGTATTACGAAGGGTATAGAAGCAAGGGAAGCAAATATAATTTTGCCACTATACAAATCCCTAGTACGCCCTCATTTGGAATATGGAGTACAATTTTGGGCACCACTAAATAAAAAGGACATTTTAGTGCTGGATAAAAGTAAGAAAAATGACTAACCAAATTAAACATATTTTCTCTAGAAAAAAGCCGTCTAAGAGGGGATATGATTAACTTTTATAAATATATCCAGGGTCAATACAAGACTTTGTTCCATGAGTTTTTGTGCCAAGAGGTTTTCAACTGACAAGAGGACATCCTTTGGGATTAGAAGTAAAACGATTTAACCTTAAAGAAAGAAAAGGGGTTCTTCACAATAAGGGTGGTTAATCTGTGGAATTCTCTACCAAAGGAGGTGGTGACAGTGGATTCAATAGATAACTACGATACAAGAAGGGAAGGTACAAACATATCCTGAAAAGATTGTTTGAGGTCTTTTATTATTTTTATAAAATATTATATAATCTTAGGGAGGATCCATTACAGTATAGACCGAACGATATAGATATCAGGTCTTTTTTTGGATAATGTCCAATTTCCTAGACTATCGGAAAATTTGGACTTTATAATCAAAGAATATAGAATCTGAGTTGGAAGAAGTAATTGACAAGGGTAAGTCGAATAAGGCTCCAGGGGTCAATGTCTTTGACCAACTCTTTTACCGCGCTCTATCACCAGTAATAAAGACCCACCTGTGTGAGGTATAAAATTAGATTAAAAAACTCAGGAACATTACCGACGGATCTATTGGAGACTAAAATCGTTAATATCTTAAAAACAGGTAAAAATTCAGAGGATTACAGGAGTTACCACCCTATTTGCCTCATTAACCTAGATATAAAGCTGTATTCAAAGATATTAGCTAATCGTCTGAAGAAAGTAATATCAGCCTTAATGCACCAAGATCAAACAGGCTTTATAACCGGTCATCAGGTGTCAGATAATACGAGGCGTTTATTAAACATTGTTAACTTTGTTAAGGCAAACAACATCCCCAAGTTGATCCTGTCTTTAGATGCAGAGAAGGCGTTTGACAGGTTCAACTGGGGGTTCTTGAAGGAGGTCCTGCAAAGGTTTGGATTGGGGGATTTTGGGAGCAAAGCAGTAGCCGCCCTATATTCTGATTCAAAGGCGTTTGTTCGTGGTGTAGACTATGAAATAAGGAAATGTACAATCAGAAATGGAACCTGCAAGGGTTGTCCCTGGTCTCCCCTGCTGTTCACATTTTTTTGGGAATAATTATGTATCTTTATACGAAATTCGCAGGAGATCGAGGGAGTGGTTATAGGTAAGAAGGAATACAAATGTATGTCCTTTGCGGATGATTTTGTTCTAACCATGACCTCCCCCAGATCCTCATGTGCAGAGTTACAAAAGATCCTGGTTAAATTTGGTCAGGTCTCCTATTTTAAGGTTAATCTTGCCAAATCCGTCTATATAGATATGGGAGTAGTGGGGGAGACAAGGGACTCCCTGGAAAGGGATTATTTGTTTAACTCGAGAGCGAATTTCTTAGTATATTTGGGAATAACATTTCCGTTCTTAGCTAAAAATATTTTTTTGTTCAACTTAGGTGACCTATTTAAAGATATAAAGAGGATACTGGCAGATGGGAGGAAGTTAAAAACTTTCTTGGTTAGCCAGAATCTCGTCCGTTAATATGAATATAATTCCAAAGATTATCTATTTTATTAAATGTGTTCCAGGATTCCTCCAAAACAGATGTATAAAATCGATACAGTCTCTAATTGATGATTTTGTTTATCTCGGGAAAAGAACTAGGATCAAGCAGACTATAGCCTACCCGAAATTTGATAAGGGGGGCCTGGGGGTTCCGTGTATTAAAAAAATATATGAGAATATAGCAATTGTCCAAGTCATCAGTTGGAATAATGAATATAATATGTCCAGATGGATAACATTAGAAAATTACCTATTGGGAGATAACCCTATGCAGACCATCCTCTGGTATCAAACTCTCAATTTCAATATAGTCAAAAGGGTGCCTAGATTTATAAGACCTGCTCTAAAACTGTGGTATAGGGTTAGAGATGAAAATGACCTAGTGCGATTCAATCAAAACTAGTGAGATGAAGAGGTCAGCCATTAATTCCTCATATATTGATTTGTTTTTTAAGACAATTCATAGATGGTACATGACCCCGGTAAAAATGAGAACGTTTAATTCTAATGTAGACAATTTATGTTGCAAAGGTTGTGGTCAGGAAGGCTCGGATTTCCATCTCTGGTGGGAGTGTCCTAAAGTGAAAGATTACTGGCAAAAAGTTTGTTCCGAATTGTCAAACGTACTAGGGTCATCGATTTTGTGTACTCCATCAGTGGTATTGCTTCATATGAATCCTGATTATTTACCTATTGACGACAAAATTATGTTTGTTCATATCCTATTGGTAGCTAAATCTCTGTTGGTTAAATACTGGAATAACCAAAAAGTTTTCTCATGGTTTGAGCTGGAAAATGTAATAGAGTACAATAGTGAGTTAATGACTAGCCCAAAGACCTGGTCAATCCATAACAGTAATAGGACCCTTAAATGGTCTAAATGGTTTAAATATTTAAACGCAAGGTCTAATAAGGAATTAGAAACTATGAATATGTCTACATCTGTACCCACGAGTTGGCTGAGAAATAAACTTCCCGTATTAGTTTACAGCATATATTTCTTAATAATCTCACTGGTCATTGGAATCATGAGTGTTTGGTTAATTTATATCTAATATTTACCAGAATTGGATTCTCTAACCAAGTGTTTTATGTGATTTATGATTGTAATCATGTATTGTTGATTTTTGTATGGTCTGAAAACTTTTGAACTAATTTTTTTTTAACTTTAAAAAGGGATTGGTAATATTTTTAAATAAAAAGGGCATTCAGGGTTATCCTGGATAATTAGAGTGGGAGTATTGATCCAGGGAGGAGTCCGATCGCCAGTATCTGGGGTCAGGAAGGAATTTTATATTTTTTTCCCTGTTGAGACAATCAGCAAAGGTTTACTGTTTTTTTTCTGTTTGCCTTCCTCTGGATCAATTAACAGTTAACAATTACTCTGCATATTGCAGACCAGAGGAGATCTAAAAAGGTCGAACTTGATGGACAAAAAGTATTTTTTCAATTTCAATTGCTATGTAACTACAGTATGTAACTATGTAGTCGTTAATATAAAACCTGCCATACTTATAGGCAAGATCAATATTCAGGTATAAGTAATGGTCTAGTGTTCTGTGAGGGATGGACATGCATAGTATATCATGAAATACGCTGAAGCCAAGAACAAATTCGATGACTGTCAAAGAGTCTTTCGCACTCACTATGACCATATGTTCCCTTGGGAAATAATTTAGTTCTCAGTTAAGTCGTGGGATGAAATAAGGAGGGACACTAAGTTTACATCTTTGCCTTCTATCCTGTCCATTATGAGAGAATGAAGTGTGTAGGCATAATGGTCGGGGGAACGTTGAGTCGCTCACCTGAGGTGGGTGTTGGAATCTGACTCATGCTGGGAGGGATTTCCAAACTGAGTATATGGTCTTCTGAAGAATTGCTTGCAAAAGCTATCTCGGCAAGGAGTTTGTGCATTTTCAATTAGTTGGTTGTTAGGTGATGCAGTGGGTTGATGGCTCTGGTTTCTAGGCAGGATGTGGATAGAGGTTGGACCGGGGAGGATGCTGTCTGAGATGGGATGCTTTCAGCATCAGATAAGACAGAGTTAGCCATTCCTTGTTTAATAAAGATGTCTGGGAAGGGAGTGAGTAATTGTTGAAAAAAAATGAGTGGGGTAAAGCGACTGAGGTCTCTATGGGAGACAATAGCGACTGAGAGCTAGTTATGCCGTGACTTGGGAAGATATTGACTGTTGGATAGAGTAGTTAATTGTAGGGGAGAATAAAGTATCATCAGTGATTCATTTCTTATTGGGGAGCGTAGCTATTAGGCAATAGATATTTAGGGGTTGCTGCTAGTGGTGACATGGTTAGAGTGAGAATGACTATGAGAACAGGAAGGTATGAACAACTAAGAGGGACAGAATATACTGTGGAAGAGAGGTAGCTACCAAGGACTGTGACTGAGCTGAGAGCTTAGTTATGGCTGTGGCTCTGGGCATCTAGGTCTATAGACACAGTAGAGATGTCGAGGTATGGGAGCTATTGGCACGTGGCAATGACAAGGAAATGCTTTAGAGGTAACGTAAATGAAATTTGAGAGTGACCTAGATAAAAACAAAGAGGTGACAGAGATGATATACAGGGAATACATTTTTTTTTTTTCTTGTATTGTTTGGTAGCTTTATTACGGCACAAGAGGAGAGGACAACCCCATTGTAACGAACAAGGACAATCCTGGGCAATAAGAAGAAAGAGACAAGGGGAAAGCAGCCACAAACCAACATAGGTAACAATGAGGCAATGCCAAGAGACTGAGATTGGGGAAATCAAAGAAGATATTGGAAAAAAAGGAGGAATAAAGAGTAATTATCCAGGGTATCTCTAGAAAAAATATATAATAATCGGATATGAACACATATCTCCTAAATTATGTAGTTATTGGGAAAATATCATTGGCAGTGTGAAAATTGACCATAGAAAGCAAAGAGAAAAAAGTACACCTTTAATTCCAATGATATCAAATACCCTAATAGAATGATCCTGCATATGTGGAAAAATAATCTAAATCAAAATACCTTATTAAAATATGATTTTATTAATGTACACAATATACACAAAACAGTAAAATAACTAAAAACATGGTAGTCCGGCCATCTACAAAATTTCATTACATAGATGCAAATCCTAAATGATAAGTGAATTACTCCAACTGTACATCTATATAGAATATGATATGAATCTATACAGATTAAATCAGAAAGAGATAAATTCCACAATGGGCTAGTAGATACAAATCTATATAGTTAGTTAGAAATTCATACAGTAGAACATAAGTATACGGTATCTAGGTTGCATATGTGTCATTGATTTATACATTCATAATGCAAGTGCCACCTTCATTCTATAGTGGGGAGTGTATAGGCAGGTAGGGGAGACTATAGTTGTACCACTGTGGCCCTCTCTGAAAATACACTAGCAGTAGAAGTATATGGAGGCCCGCTAGTTACCTCCCTGACTGCCTGTATAAATAATAGCTATACTGTCTATTCTAGGACTATGCCCACCACCTGCCCACTTACCCACTCAGAATGACCTCTGTGGATTGCATGTGTAACTCATAACATCAGCTGAGCTTGGATCCCATGCAAAAGGAGATCCGACAGCATGGAATCGAAAACCGGAAGTAGGAAACCGGAAACCGGACGTAGACGGCCGGAACCGGAAGTGATCCGACGCGCCAGCTTCAACAGGGATCGCCTGTTGAAGCTGGCGCGAAACGCGCGCGTCTGATCACTTCCGGTTCCGGCCGTCTACTTCCGGTTTCCTACTTCCGGTTTTCGATTCCATGCTGTCGGATCTCCTTTTGCATGGGATCTAAGCTCAGCTGATGTTATGAGTTACACATGCAATCCACAGAGGTCATTCTGAGTGGGTAAGTGGGCAGGTGGTGGGCATATTCCCAGAATAGACAGTATAGCTATTATTTATACAGGCAGTCAGGGAGGTAACTAGCGGGCCTCCATATACTTCTACTGCTAGTGTATTTTCAGAGAGGGCCACAGTGGTACAACTATAGTCTCCCCTACCTGCCTATACACTCCCCACTATAGAATGAAGGTGGCACTTGCATTATGAATGTATAAATCAATGACACATATGCAACCTAGATACCGTATACTTATGTTCTACTGTATGAATTTCTAACTAACTATATAGATTTGTATCTACTAGCCCATTGTGGAATTTATCTCTATTTCTGATATTCATATCATATTCTATATAGATGTACAGTTGGAGTAATTCACTTATCATTTAGGATTTGCATCTATGTAATGAAATTTTGTAGATGGCCGGACTACCGTGTTTTTAGTTATTTTACGGTTTTGTGTATATTGTGTACATTAATAAAATCATATTTTAATAAGGTATTTTGATTTAGATTATTTTTCCACATATGCAGGATCATTCTATTAGGGTATTTAATATCATTGGAATTAAAGGTGTACTTTTTTCTGAAATCAAAGAAGAAGCAGAGCGACAAGGCACACGTAAAGTGACTGCCGGGAAACACTGTGAGATCCACAACATCGCCCCATGCCGATAATGGCAAGTAGAGAACCGGAGTCAGGATGCAGGAAACGTAAATACAGATGGCCAGAAATGCGTCACGTGGCGGGGGCCCAGAGCACTCCAGAACATATGCAGTCAGACGGTAGACAGGGGCAAACAAGGGAGACAGGCCTTTGGAGGAGCAGCGCTGGTCTTTGGAGGACACAAATGAGCAGGAGGGATCAAGAGGAAGAAAAAGCAAGAGACCGAAGTGGACAGAAAAACATCAGGAGCAAAGGCCAGGTGGGTGAAAGAGGGAGCCGGGAGCCAGAGGCTGATTACAAAGCAAAGGAAGAGAGCAAAGAGCAGGAATGCTGTGAAGCGAGAATTGCGCAGCATGAGGGATGCCAGCCAACAGTAGGAGGCCAAACAAATGGCAGGAGCAGCTAAGGAGAGCAGCAGAGAAGCTGTGTGGATGCTGTCCAAAAGGGAGCCCCAAGAGAGCACTAAGGAGGAAAGAAAACGAAGGAAAGCAATAGTGAGGAAGGCAGCAGGAGAGGAGCCAAGTGGAGGCCAAAGACCCACGGGACAAAAGAGGGAATGAGGAACAAGGCAGACAGAGGGAAGGGAGCTGATGAGAGGGTAGAGAATGGGAGACTGAAGAAGAGGAAGAAACAAGCAGGTATGGCATGGGGCTGATGAGGAGGTTACAAAGCAGGTGGAGGAAGGAGAGGAGGAAGCAGGAGAAATCAAGAAATAAAAATGTAGCACCACTATCTATATATATATATATATATATATATCTATATATATCTATATATATCTATATATATCTATATATATCTATATATATCTATATATATATGTAAATATTTATAAATAGCGTTAAAGAAAAGTAGGGGTGGGGAGAGAGAGTGCACCAATTCCTAGTGCAAATAACTAAGATATTGTAAGGCCAAACCCTTGTTCACAGAGATCAGTAGGTAAAGCTCTGACATTTTCTAACCTCAGTCTATGAGGTATGTTATAGACTTCCCCACATGTATTGATTGGCTTGTAGGTTGGTACTTCCTTCCTCCGTGAAGGTCTTATCTCATATGCTCATAGAGAGTGTGGGTATTAGGATAATATGTATGTGTACTTTTCAGAGCATGGGGAATATTGCAACACTATCAATACATAGTGGTACCCGAATATAAATATTTTGCTTGGGTTCAATATATCCCCTTTGGAATTATAGGTGTCTTTATTCAAAATACTATATAAAATATGGTCCATGTTATAAATATTCAATTTATTCAATGTTTGTAAAAAAGAATTATTGAAATATATAATAATATATGTTCAATAGCGAAAAATAAGAATAAAAAGTGAAAATTATACAGTAACTCTAATGTTATTTAAAAAAAAAAAAAAAGATAGTAAAAAATACTGATGCGTTGCATCACTTTTATCTTGTGGCTTTTTCAATGATCGAAAATACCTGTGTACAAAACATACATACATATATTGTATATTAGTTTTATATACACACAGTTCTAAAATTCACAATAGTATTATATAGAGTGGTAATCAAAATATATACAGTGGATATAAAAAGTCTACACACCCCTATTAAAATGTTAGGTTTCTGTGCTGTAAAAAAATGAGACAAAGATAAATCATTTCAGAACTTTTTCCACCTTTAATGTGACCTATAAACTGTACAACTCAATTGAAAAACAAACTGAAATCTTTTAGGTGGAGGGAAGAAAAAAAGAAAAGAAAAATAATGTGGTTGCATAAGTCTGCACACCCTCTTAAAACTGGGGATGTAGTTGTGTTCAGAATTAAGCAATCACATTCCAGATTGTGTTAAATAGGAGTCAGCATACACCTGCCATCATTTAAAGTGCCTCTGATTAACCCCAAATAAAGTTAAGCTGCTCTGAGCTGCTCTAGTTGGTCTTTCCTGAAATTGTCTTAGTCGCATCCGACACCAAAAGCCATGGTCCACAGAGAGCTCCTAAAGCATCAGAGGGATCTCATTTTTAAAAGGCATCAGTCAGATGAAGGGTACAAAAGAATTTCCAAGGCATTAGATATACCATGGAACACAGTGAATCATCAAGTGGAGAAAATATGGCACAACAGTGACATTACCAAGAACTGGAGCTCCCTCCAAAATTGATGAAAAGACGAAAAGAAAACTAGTCTGGGAGGCTACCAAGAGGCCTACAGCAACATTAAAGGAGCTGCAGGAATATCTGGCAAGTACTGGCTTTGTGGTACATGTGAAAACAATCTCCCGTATTCTTCATATGTCTGGGCTATGGGGTAGAGTGGCAAGACGACAGCCTTTTCTTAAGAAAAACATCTAAGCCAGACTACATTTTGCTAAAACACATCTGAAGTCCCCCAAAAGCATGTGGGAAAAGGTGTTATGGTCTGATGAAACCAAGGTTGAACCTTTTGGCCATAATTCCAAAAGATATGTTTGTCGCAAAAACAACACTGCACATCACCAAAAGAACACTATACCCACAGTGAAGCATGGTGGTGGCAGCATCATGCTTTGGGGCTGTTTTTTTTCCAGCTGGAACTGGGGCCTTAGTTCAGATAGAGGGAATTATGAACAGTTCCAAATACCAGTCAATATTGGCACAAAACCGTCAGGCTTCTGCTAGAAAGCTGAACATGAAGAGGAACTTCATCTTTCAGCATGACAACGACCCAAAGCATACATCCAAATCAACAAAGGAATGGCTTCACCAGAAGAACATTAATGTTTTGGAATGGCACAGCCAGAGCCCAGACCTGAATCTGATTGAAAGTCTGTGGGGTGATCTGAAGAGGGCTGTGCACAGGAGATGCCCTCGCAATCTGACAGATTTGGAGTGTTTTTGCAAAGAAGAGTGGGCAAATCTTGCCAAGTCAAAATGTGCCATGCTGATAGACTCATACCCAAAAAGACTGAGTGCTGTAATAAAATCAAAAGGTGCTTCAACAAAGTATTAGTTTAAGGGTGTGCATACTTATGCAACCATATTATTTTATTTTTATATTTTTTCTTCCCTCTACCTAAAAGATTTCAGTTTGTTTTTTTAATTGAGTTGTACAGTTTATAGGTCACATTAAAAGGTGGAAAAAGTTTTTTACAGCACAGAAACCTGACATTTTAACAGGGGTGTGTAGACTTTTTATATCCACTGTAGTTATCTAATCATACATATATACAGTAGAGTCCCGGTTATCCGGCACTCAACTAACCAGGACTCTCAAGCAAACGGCACCGGCATCAATTCCACATTTTCAATTTGCTGCAAAACCAGCACAATCTGGAGTTCAAAACTGCAATAAAAAAAGCTAACTTTTTTTCTAATATTTTTTTTCTGGGCGTAAATGGCCCAGTTTAGGTGATAATACCTTTTTAAACACACATACAGTCAGTAAAGGCAGACGGACCTTATAACATATTTAAACATGAGATGATACTTAGCATATGTGCTGGTAGTTATACATACACATATAAATTTGAACAGTTTGGCTTGATGGCTGAAGTATTGATTGATTGGATCTTCTCACAGTCCAAGCAACTCTAATGCGTTTTACTAATTCTCTTAGACTATGCATATCCAAAGGCATCCGTTCTAGGGCGCTTAGCTCGCACATCCCTATGTTACTACTGGGAATACCTAACTATGAAGACCTTGGTTGAATGTATAACATCTTTACTTTTTAATATGTTATGCAAACTTGTCCTATCTTTCCTCGCCAGAACCAAATGTCTTAATTTCATGGATGCTGTCACTATCTGTTTAGCATTGAGCAGCAGTGTTTTGCACGCTCTTCTTCTGCCCTCATCAACAGGACCCTTAGCTCCTCCTCACTTTTCAGCCATCAGAGTAGTATTATCCATGTATCAGAGGTGGTTCATATTTCTCCCAGCAATATCGATTCCTGCTTTGGATTCCTCCATCACAAATGTATTCATGATGTACTCCACATATAAATGTAATAAATAAGGTGACCATATACAACCATGCTGCACTCCTTTCCTGATCATGAACAATTTGGTTGTTCCATGTTCAGCTCTGTCCATGGCTTCTTGGTTCACTTACAGATTACTCAGTAGGTGAATGAGATGGTCTGTTATCCCCATCTCTTTAATAAATTGCCACAAGGGAAATTTCATAAATTGACAGTCCATGAAGCAGAGACACTACACACACAACCACACAGATCCTTAATCCTATTGGTCACTGTGGAGGTGGAGTCTTTACTGGAACATTCTAAAGAAACATGGTATTAAGCTATGTGTGAAATTTCTTTCAACACACATTCAGAACCATAAATACCCTGATGCTAATGCCAAACTAGTATAATATATCCTAACCCACGACTTTCAACAAGGATACCTACCTACAAATAATGGGGCTGCCATGGGTAGCAAAATGGCTCCACAATATTCCAATCTAATTATAGCCAAAAAGAGATATTCGTAGCGAAATACATTCACAAGGTGTGTAGATTTTACCACTGTATATATAATCTGTTCTCCAACCTTCCAACGTTGCATTTAAACAGCCCCCAAACCTAGAAAAAAAACCTGCAAGCATGGACAAATGAAACAAAAAAAATGGAACTAAACCTTGGAACAGAATTCTTGGTAAACTATGTTAGCACATCTGTAAAGATGACACAACCACACATAACATGAGCTATAACATCAGAGGGTTATATTTATGTACATTGTCCAATGTGTTCTACATAATGCACTAAAGTGTATGTGACATTGGGGGAAAACTGCAGCCAAGGGAGAATCTCTATAGACATTCTATTAGAAAAGCACAATGACAAGAGCTATTGTACCACAGTTGTACTTAATTTTACCCAGAAACATCAAAATATTCAGGTAATTGAAAAACATCAAAGAAAAATAAAATAAAGATGACCACATTCTTAAACACGAATGATACAGGAGTTAACATGGACCTAGGTTTTCTGGCACATTATCAGAATTTCTTTCTGCCTCAATCCTTCTCATGCTTTGTTACATAATTACATAGGGCCTCATTCTATTAACGGCCGTAGGAGATGAGTGGCCGCAAGGACCGTCCGCAGGCTATTTGCCTATTCTATTCCCTTCAGGCCGAGGGCTCCGGCAGGCTTGCGGCCGGCGCCCTGATATCCCTTGCGGCCGCACGCGCAGCAGGAAAGCCTTTGATCTTACATGGCCGCAAGAGTTTTGGCCGCAAGAAAGCCCCGGTTGCTATTCAATTGCTCCGGGAACCCTCTCGGCAAGGCTAAAACCGAGCCGCAGCTTACTTGCGCCAAAAATGTCCCGCAAGCACACAGTTAAGCACATAATAAAGCCATAATAAAGCCATCCTGCACTCTGAGACGATAAAGTGATTGGAGGCGTTAGCATTCATAGCACAACATTCCCCTACACTCAAATCCGAAAATCATTTTTATTTTAATTCATGTCAAATATCCGTGGACAAAGTCCTGAGGGCTTGGAGCACCTCAGACCCGCCCAGGCTGCGGGACGGAAAATAAACTGTTAATCAAATATCGGATTTGGGCGATGTGCAAGCTTGAGAGGGTGTTGCTATAAATCCTCATGTCCCCCATTATGATGCCTATCATTTACAGAGCTAGTGCCATATTGAATTTATATTTGCATTTACAGTTTTCTGACTTTGCAGCTGTTTGCATGAGATGCGGGCGGCCGTAAGGGGGATATCCTTGCGGCGCAGTCCATTTGAATTGCAAGGTAGAAGTAGCTCTACACGGGGCCGTAAGACGGCCGCAAGGAATCGCAGCTTTGCGGCCATTTTACGGCCGATAATAGAATGAGTCCCATAGTATTTTAGGTTGAATAAAGACTGTTAGTCCATCATTTCAACCTTTTTAGATCTCTTCTGATCCTTTTAATATGTGGACTATTTGTTAATAAATTGTTAATTGATCCAGAGGAAGACAAACAGAAAAAAAAAAAAAAACATTCAAAATTTGCTAATTGTCTCATAAGGGGGGGGAAAAAAAAGCAAAATTCCTTCCCGACCCCAGAGACTGGCAATCGAATTTCTCCCTGGATCAATATTCCTTTGCTAGTTATCTAGGATAACCTTAAATGCCCTCTTTATTCAAAAATATATCTAACCATTTTTTTAAGTTATCTATCAAATTCGCTGTCACCACCTCCTTTGGTAGAGAATTCCACAGTTTAGCCACCCTAACTGTGAAGAACCCTATTCTTTCTTTAAGGTGAAATCGTTTTTTCCTCTAACCTCAAGGGATATCATCTTGTCAGTTGAAAATCTCTTGGTACAAAAAGTTAACTTGACAAAGCCTTATACTGACCCTGGATATATTTATATAAGGTAATCATATCCCCTCGTAGACGCCTTTTTTCTAGGGAAAATATGTTTAATTTGGTTAGTCTTTCATCATAACTTAGCCCCTCCATTCCCCTTCTTCATTTTTTTTTGCCCTTCTCTATACTTTTTCCAGCTCTAAAATGTCCTTTTTATGAAGTGGTGCCTAAAATTGTACTCCATATTCCAAATGAGGGCGTACTAGGGATTTGTATAGTGACAGAATTATATTTGCTTCCCTTACGCCATAACCTTCTTAATACATGCTAATATTTTACTTGCCATTGCAGCTGCTGCTTGGCATTGAACACTTTTACCTAGGTGGTTGTCCAGAAGTACTCCCAAATCCCTTTCAATATCAGTTACCCCAAGATTTGCTCCATTAAGATAGTAGATTGGAGTATGTTACATTTATCACAACCCTTTGCTTCCTGTCTTTTAGCCATTTCCTGTATCCCTTAGTTTGTTCAAAAGCCTCCCATGTGGCACTGTATCAAAAGCCTTTGCAGGATACTAAAAGACTACATCCACTGAGTTGCCTTGATCCAGGTTCCTACTAAACTCTATATAGAAACTAATTAGGTTTGTTTGATGTGACCTATCCTTCATAAATCCATGTTGACTCCTACTTATAATCTTGTTCAAATAGATATATTATTATATACTTATTAACCCTTCTAAAAGCTTCCCAACTACAGATGCGAGGCTCACTGGTTTATAATTCCCTGGATTTGCTCTTGCTCCCTTCTTAAATATAGGTATCACCTCTGCTTTTCTCCAGTCATCTGGTAACAACCCTATGGTGAGTGAGTCTTGAAAGATTAGATATAATGGTTTGGCTATTACAGAACCCAGCTCCCTCAGTACCCTTCGATGTATCCCATCAGGACCGGTGGCTTTATTAACATTTATTTTCTGCAATCTCTTTTGGATTTCTTCCTGCGTGATGGTTCCTTAGCGATGGTAGTCTAGCCCCAATATGTTGCAGTGTCCCAACGACTGGTACCTCCCTTGTATATAATGAAGAAAAGAACCTATTTAGCTCATCTGCCTTTTCCTGGTCACTAATTATCGACCTGTGTCACATTGTAATGTTCCTATAGCTTCCTTCCTCGCCTTCTTCCCATTATTATGTTTAAAAAATATTTTAGGTTTAGTCTTACTTTCCTTTGCAACTGACTTCTCATTTTCTTTTAGCCAGTCTGATAGCCGTTTGCAAGCCTTGCTGATTTCGTTATATAGTCACATAAAGCTGCCTCTGCCCCCTCCTTGTATAATTTAAATGCATGTTTTTTTCCTGATCATGATTTACTCCTATTTATTTTATGTCCACATGGTATATGCCAAGGTGTATGTATATTTAATAAGGATTTGAATGTTGTCCATTTATTTTCAGTATTTTTCCCTGTAAAGTTCCCTTTACGTTCTTTATCCACTATAACATTATTTTCAATCTTAGTGAAGTGTTTGTCTAATAAGAAGAGTACCACTTAAACTGCACTACTCTGATTTTTCATATATTTATACATTATGTGTGGGTATGTTTCCTAAAGTATGTAATGTTGATTCCCCAATATGTATTTATCTCATGATCAGGGGCATCAGAGCAAAAACAATTATGGGGGGGGGGGGGGGGGGGGAATTTAAAGAGATAAAAATCCTTACACCAAAATTACCCTATCCAATCTGGCCTTGTATATGTATACAAAAATATATTTTGCCACACTGTACACACACAGCATGTAATTTCTTGATCATGAACAGATATTTTTTTTACAGATATCTTGTTTATTGATTCAGCTGCTACCAAGTTCTGATATGGTTTGTTGCCGACCTTACAATGTAACATGCAAGCACTCAAGAGAGGTTGCATTATTTTTAGAGCTAGCTGAAGACATAAAAAAAGTTTTCCCTTGCTGAAAGTGTTGGAGAAGACAGTGTGCATGAGCAGGCATATGTCTACTACTCCTAGTACTTGCAATGTCTTTAGGAATATCCAAAATTGGTTCATAATTCTTCAAGACTTCTTTCACGGCCCTCACTCAAAAAGTCCAGCAAGTTGGACATAAAGGCTTCATTTTAAATACTCTTAAAAGAGCCTCAGAATGTACAATGTCTACAAATTGTGTTCTGCATTTCTCAGAGTGGCTTAAGAAGTCGCCAAGTTCTTGTACACAGAGAAGTGCATCTTCCATTGTAGTACACATATTAGCAGCAACCTGCATAACTAAATTTGTGCAATGAGCTCCACAATGTACAGTGGATATAACAAGTCTACACACCCCTGTTAAAATGTCAGGTTTCTGTGCTGTAAAAAAATGAGACAAAGATAAATCATTTCAGAACTTTTTCCACCTTTAATGTGAACTATAAACTGAACAACTCAATTGAAGAACAAACTGAAATCTTTTAGGTGGAGGGAAGAAAAAAAATAATGTGATTGCATAAGTCTGCACACCCTCTGATAACTGGGGATGTAGCGGTGTTCAGAATTAAGCAATCACATTCTGAATCGTGTTAAATAGGAGTCAGCATACATCTGGCATCATTTAAAGTGCCTCTGATTAACCCCAAATAAAGTTCAGCTGCTCTAGTTGGTCTTTCCTGAAATTGTCTTAGTCGCATCCCACAGCAAAAGCCATGGACCACAGAGAGCTTCCAAAGCATCAGAGGGATCTCATTGTTACAAGGTATCAGTCAGGAGAAGGGTATAAAATAATTTTCCTGGCATTAGATATACCATGGCACAACAGTGACATTACCAAGAACTGGAGCTCCCTCCAAAATTGCTGAAAAGACGAGAAGAAAACTGGTCTGGGATGCTACCAAGAGGCCTACAGCAACATTAAAGGAGCTGCAGGAATATCTGGCAAGTACTGGCTGTGTGGTACATGTGACAACAATCTCCTGTATTCTTCATATGTTTGAGCTATGTTGTAGAGTGGCAAGACGAAAGCATTTTCTTACGAAGAAAAACATCCAAGTCAGGCTACATTTTGCAAAAACACATCTGTCTCCCAACAGCATGTGGGAAAAGGTGTTATGGTCTGATGAAACCAAGGTTGAACTTTTTGGCCATAATTCCAAAAGATATGCTGCACATCACCAAAAGAACACCATATCCACAGTGAAGCATGGTGGTGGCAGCATCATGCTTTGGGGCTGTTTTTCTTCAGCTGGAACTGGGGGCCTTAGTTAAGATAGAGGGAATTATGAACAGTTCAAAATACCAGTCAATATTGGCACAAAACCTTCAGGCTTCTGCTAGAAAGCTGAACATGAAGAGGAACTTCATCTTTCAGCATGACAACAACCCAAAGCATACATCCAAATCAACAAAGGAATGGCTTCACCAGAAGAAGATTAAAGTTTTGGAATGGCCCAGACAGAGCCCAGACCTGAATCAGATTGAAAATCTGTGGGGTGATCTGAAGAGGGCTGTGCACAGGGGATTCCCCCCACAATCTGACAGATTTGGAGTGTTTTTGCAAAGAAGAGTTGGCAAATCTTGCCAAGTCAAAATGTGCCATGCTGATAGACTCATACCCAAAAAGACTGAATGCTGTAATAAAATCAAAAAGGTGCTTCAACAAAAGTATTCGTTTAAGGGTGTGCATACTTATGCAACCATATTATTTTCTTTTTATATTTTTTCTTCCCTCTACCTAAAAGATTTCAGTTTGTTTTTCAATCGAGTTGTACAGTTTATAGGTCACATTAAAAGGTGGAAAAAGTTCTGAAAGGATTTATCTTTGTCTCATTTTTTTACAGCACAGAAACCTGACATTTAACAGGGGTGTGTAGACTATTATATCCACTGTACATAAAGAGCAAGTGGGTTGTTCTTGACAGAGCACCATTATACTTCCCTGCTGTTTTTGCTGCTCCATCTTTTGTTGTGCTCACAGCATTAATGTTGGCAGGCCATGAGGTAGCAATGCATCCTTTATAATACCACAATTGACAATCTACCGGTGCTATCGGAAACTGCATGACATTTTCCTCATTATCTTCATGCCCTGTAAGAGCAAGAGCAATTGTGTTAAGTATTTTGTTTAGATACAGCCAAGCATTCTTCTGTTTTTTCTGTTTGCCTTTCTCTGGATCAGTTAACAATGAATCTGCATATTGCAGATCAGAGGAGATCTAAAAAGGTTGAACTTGATGGACTAAAAGTATTTTTTTAACCTCAATTACTATGTAACTTATCAAGAAAGCTGAGCATTGACTTGTTGTGATGCATCAGTTGCTTCACAGAATATGTGTGAGAAAAACTACTGTTTTAAAAAAAATTCTATTGCCTTTGTTGCAGTTTTTAAAGCCTGCACAAACAATTGCTGGCTTTGCGTTTTTTGCTAGTTAAGTCAAATCCATAGCTGCAGCCTTAGCACAGTAGAAACAGATTACTCCTTTAAAAATGTGGAACTGTAGTGCTACCATTGGTAATCTTTAAAACCAGCTTGCCAGAAAATATGTTTTTTTTTGGATGTTGCTGCCAATATTTGAACTGGTATACATTTCTGGCTGATGTGGTGCCACTGAGACTCATCTCCTGGACGAGATATTATTTATACCGTTTCACCTTCAAAATGTTGTTGCATAGTAAGTAAGGTGGAAAAAAGACTTTAGTCCAAGTTCAACCTTTTTAGATCTACGCTGATCTGCAATATGAGGATTAGTTGTTAATTAATCCAGAGGAAGGCAAACCCCATTGAAACTTTGCCAATTGTCTCAAAAAAGGGGTGTGGGGGGAATTCCTTCCTGACCCCAGATACTGGATGATTCCCCCCTGGATCAATACCTCCCTCCAGGATGAACACTGAATGCCCGGTCTAAGGGCAGCAATACAAAGTATAGACTGGGAAAGAGAACTGATAAAAACACTGAACATAAATGGACAATATTTAAATCCTTAATAAATATACAAAAGTAAAAGTAAAAGGAGTAAATCCCATCCAATGTGGCTTAACAATGATTAAAAGATCAAGATACGGAGTAAAAAACAGGCATTTATATTATACAAACACAAGGTGACAGAGACTGCTTTACGTAAGTACAATGAAGTCAACAAGACTTGCAAAAAAGCTGTTAGACTGGCTAAAATAGAAAATGAAAAATTAGGTGCAAAGGAGAGTAAGACTAACTCTAAAATATCTTTTAAGTAAATTAATGGGAAGAAGGCGAGGAAGGAAGCTATAGGAACATTACAATGTGACACAGGCCATCTGATAATTATTGACCAGGAAAAGGCAGATGAGCTAAATAGGTTCCTTTTCTTCGGTATACACAATGGAGGATAGGTACCAGTGGTTGGGACACGGCAACATAATGGGGCTACACTACCTTTGCCAAAAAATTGGTTAACACAGGAAGTAATCCAAAAGAGGTTGGAAAAAAATAAATGTTAATAAAGCCCTGGGTCCTGATGGAATACATCCAAGGGTACTAAGGGAACTGGGTTGTGTAATAGCTATAACCATTATATTTAATTTTTCAAGATTCACTCAACACAGGGTCTCTACCAGATGACTGGAGAAAAGCGGAGGAGATACCTATATTTAAAAAGAGAGCAAGAGCAAATCCTGGGAATTATAGACCAGTGAGCCTCACTTCTGTAGTGGGGAAGCTTTTAGAAGGGTTAATAAGGGATAATATACAAGAATATGTCTATTTTGTGTCATTTGGAATATGGAGTACAATTTTGGGCACCACTTCATAAAAAAACGACATTTTAGAGCTGGAAAGGGTACAGAGAAGGGCTCCAAAACTAAAAAGGGTCAATGGAGGGGCTAAGTTATGAAGAAAGACTAACCAAATTAAACTTATTTTCTCTAGAAAAAAGGCGTTTAAGAGGAGATATGATTACCTTATATAAAGAAATCCAGGGTCAGTATAAAGATTTGTCAAGGGAGCTTTTTGTGCCAAGAGGTTTTCAACTGACAAGAGGACATCCCTTGAGTTTAGAAGTAAAAAGATTCCACCTTAGAGAAAGAAAAGGGTTCTTCACAGTAAGGGTGGTTAATCTGTGGAATTTGCTACCAGAAGAGGTGGTGACAATGAATTTGATAGATAACTTTAAAAAGGAATTGGATATCTTTTTAAATAAAAGGGGCATTGAGGCTTATCCTGGTTAATTAGAGAGGTAGTATTGATCCAGGGAAGAATCCGATTGCCAGTATCTGGGGACAGGAAGGAATTCATTTTTGGCCCCCTTATGAGACAATTGGCAAAGTTTCATGTGCGTTTTTCTCTGTTCGCCTACCTCTGGATAAATTAACAACTAATCCGCATATTGCAGATCAGAGATCTTAAAAAAGGTTGAACTTCATGGGCTGAAAGTCTTTTTTCAATCTCAATTACTATGTAAAGTTAACTATATATATTTGAATCCGCTGCCCACCAACCTCCTTTGGTAGAGAATTCCACAGATTAACCACCGTAAACAGTGGCAATTTATAATTGTTACTTCACTATCACTGGCTAGACAGTCGCTGTCCAAGTTAATAATGGCACTGGCAGTCTCAAAAGAGGTTCCTGGTGTCCATTCTGTGGTATAGTTGCAGCTTTCAGAAATCTTACATTTATCTTCGGCCTCATCATATTAGATATGTTTGTTTGTTCTCTAGCTTGGACGCTTGATGAAGCTACACTGACTTTTGCACACAAAAAAAAATAAAGAAATTATTGTGAATATCAATTTTGCTATTCTCCTCGACACCGGAGAGGCTCTTCCAATCTTTAATAAGTGGACATTCTGCAATGTTTCTGACTAATAATTGATAGCTGAACAGGATTCAATCTGGAATGCATAAGAAGTAAAAATACCATGCCGTTGACTGTGTTTTTGACAGTGATCATTAACAAAAAAAAACATGTAAAAACATGTGAATTGAAAAGCAAAAGATTAATTAGGAATAGGACTTACCCTGCACTACTGCGGATGGGAAAAATGTCTTGTTGCTTGCCAAGTTAAAATCAGTCAAATGTCAGCTCTGTGCTGTGTTGGATTGGCCAAGTGTGACTGGCTGGTGAAGGTTACTGCTCACTGTAACTGCTGTCCTGCCTGGACTTCACACGGCCCGGAGCTGCTTGCACAGTCTTTCATAATCCAAAAATTGAACCTGCGCAAGGCTTATAAGATCCAGTGGTCAGATAGATATGGATCATACAACAATGGCTCCCAAACTTCTTCCCCCCCCGCCGCCCCCCAAAAAAAGGATTGACATTTGAAAACTTTAAAAATGGGCCACTTAAATAGACATGGAACCCTTTTTAAAAAAAAATAAATAAACACTTATTCACAAAATGTACCTGTTCTTCAGTTGTGAATTCTGCAATGAAAGGTAATGCTAGGTAGTGTCTGAAACATTCTTGTGAGACGTGGTTATTTTTTAAACATAGTACAGTGACAGCAGTGTGCATAAAAAAAAAAAATATATAATCCATGTTTAACACTGTGCCCTGCTAGAACACTGCCCCCCCCCCCCACAACAGACCCCATATAAACTCTCCGGAACCATCTCCATCTGCCATTTAAAAATGGGACAGTTTAATAAATGTCCTTTTTTTTTTTTTAAATTAAGTTTAAAGAAACAGCAAAGGTTTAGTTTATATTTGCAGTTTCTTAATAGCTCATATAAAACCAAAAATGTGGAAATTTCAATTTCTTTTGTGCATTTTTTCCCTCATGAGTGCCTCTATGTTAAAATGACCCCATTTAGCGTGGTTTCACTTAGCTCTCCTATGGTTTATATAGTGTGTAAGTGTGTGTGTGACATTTATAGAGCTATGGTTCCTGTTTCAAGACCTGTGAAGGGGTGTGGTGTCAATTTCAATCTTGTCCTATTTACGAAAAGACTGTTGTCTTCTCCCTATTGTATCCTCCCTCCCTCCACTGATAATTGTGAACAGCCTGGATACGGCTTCCAGGATGCTAAATGTATTCTTGTTCTCACACGGTCTAAAAATTCCTATTTTCCCCAAAAAATGTTTACAAAAAAAAATCTGCAGCTGTGTAAGCCATTGGCATACAAGATTGCAACATACTTTACAGGTTTTTGTTTCGTTGCATTACAGTGGTAATTGTTTTTAAACCACTCAATACAAACTCCTGACAACATAGGAATTTGGTTTAGTTTGTAGCAACTGATCAATACATTTTCATTCAAAAAAGCTTGATAACTTCAGTCATATTTAAAGCCACCCCTGAGGAGTTTGAGCTATCCCAGATTTGTTCAGAATTCCTATTGTTGCACAGGCCTGTGTTTCAGAGTAAAACTGTATTCAAGTAAAGAATGAAAAGCAAAACATGAAATCAGCCCTCAGACTGTAAATCACTACATTTTAATATTGTGTGTTTAATGCATCCGGCTTGAAATAATCAAATACAAAAATACTTTGTGGAGTGTAACATCTCTTATTATGCACAATAGTTATGTGCAATATCTGAATATTGATGTGGCATCATTATATTCCTCTCCAATCACAGCTCAACCTCAGTCACCCCATTGCCATCACAAATACCCATTTATTAGCCAAAACCCAATTTACTCAGGTTGCACTTCAAGTTTGACCCAATATTTTTCCTCCTTCTAGCAATAAAAAACACAACAAAAAAAACATTAAATCCAATATAATTCAAAATTCACTTTACAAGGAAAATAAAATGTCACAAAATGTTGCTACCGATAACAAATACCAAATAGATGGAAAGAGAATAATTAAGATTTCACATGTATTTACAATTCAGTTTGAACAAAAAAGAGAAATTTATATAATGCATTTCATTTAGATATGAAAATACTACAACTTCTATATGTGTTATTTTAGAAAAATAAAATTGTAGTTGCAAACTGCAAGGTAACACATACTCACACAAAGATTAACCCCTTCCAAGCCTGGGATATAGAATTTGCTAATGGGGTTCTCTGGGTTATTTAAAAAAAAAAAAAAATACAACTGAATTCTCAGTTAATAAACACTCAGGCCCTCATTCAATTGTGATTTGGCCAATTGAATAGGGGTCTAAATTAGCACATAACCTATTTTTTTTAAAGAAGTTTTTAGTTAGTAAGCATCTATCCAAAAGCAAGGTTTTCACTAACTAAAAACTTCTTTAAAAAAAAAATATGTTATGCGCTTATTTAGACCCCTATTTAATTGGTCAAATTGCAACTGAATGCAGGCCTCAGTAATTAAGGCAACATACAATTCTCTATTATTTAAGGAAGCCAAGCAGCTGGTTGGGATACATTTTGTTGAAATATGCCAGGGAATTTGTGGCACACTGTAGGTGTCTGTTCAGCCATAAAAAGGTTAAAAAAAATCTTCGACCAACTGACACAAAGGCTGCATGCATGATTTTTAAATTTATTCAATGGTCATGATTTAAAAAAAAAAAAAAAAAAAAAAAAAGGTAAACTGATGAGGCAAAACTGTTCACAAATGCTGCAGCAGAAATAAAATATTTATTTTGTATCGAGATGCTATGAAAAAAAAAAAAAAAAAAGTCTAGCAAAGATAGAGGACGCATGACTATCTACATTTCTGCAAACTTTATGATCCAGTGAGAGGCTCCTCTATTTACTGTGATCTAAAGTGTTGTCTGACAACAATGTCCTGAGCTCTAGGTACCTAGGACAAGGAAGTAAGTGCTAGATGATTAAGACAAATGTATTAAATTGTAACTGGGATAAAATAAATAGTCTAGAGATTCATCATTACGGTTATTGATGTTTTCCATATGCGGCTCACAGAGAAACAGAGATCCCGTAAAAACCCCTAGCTTTCCAGTTTAAATAAAAGGTTGCAATATATTTATGCAATTAAGAAGTTTGCTTTGGTCAGATGTTCATTGTGCACTTATTTTGAATTTTCCCGGCTTGGAAGGGTTAACCAAAAAGGCAACTACAGTTTAAAGAGTGGTTGAAAAAAGGCCACAAGTTCACATTCAGGGCACAGAAAAAGAACAGTCTTGCTGCTGGGACCACATTGCAGACTCTGAGGAGTCCTCTAAAGAAGCAGTGGTAGTTCAGGCCAGAAAGAATGGCAATCAGTTTTCTCAAAGCATTATTGAATTTTACAATTATCACCAAGAGAGCTTTTGCATGAAAAAGATTTATCAACTAAAACAAATCATGTACCAGGGTTTAGGAAATAACCATTATTCTGAATGACAGGAGATTATATATACACACACACGCACATATATACGAACATTATATACACACACGCACACTTTGAGATGCCATTATTATACCTGATACCATGCCACTTCACGGTGAGGTTTTTGGTGCACTATTCTCCTGCTTTTTCAAAAAAAAAAAATTATTATGACAAAAACTGCAATTGAACCTGGTTTAATTCCATGTTGAAAAATCTTCAACCTCTGGTCATATTTAAAAACCGATACAAAAATGGAGCTAGCTAGAAGAAGTTAATAGGTATGTGATCTTAAAAATCTTAATTTCAAGAGGAGGCAAGAATAACATGGATCAAACATTGTAGATAAAGACCAAGAAGCCTAAGCCTGAACAAGGCGGGCAGGTTGGGGGGGGGGGGGGGGGGGGGGGACTAGTGAGAGGCAGGATGGTTCACACTAAGGCACTGAATTTCTATACGCTTGGTTCTTTAATGCCAACTGGAAGGGTAATGCTGGAGTAGCAAGACTGACCATAGAAAGCCAATACAAATCTATTGTGTCACAGATTTAGCCATTAAACTACAAACAGTCCCGATCATAAAGTCATCTTGTAAGAAAAATAAAAAAACAGGACTGAAAAATCCACTACGGGATTCTGAAGGCACCAGAGCCAAGACAATAAGGGTTCATGCACATTTAGAACAAAACCACTAAGAAAACAACCCTTGTGTGCTTTGCCTACAAGATGCTTTGGTTTCTAGAATTAAGATAGAACAGTCTAAGGAGTGTGCAACTGGAGAAGTACATAGAGTCTATGATATACTTTGAACACTAAAGTAATAGCTGTACATCAAACCTTACAAAGTACTAGACATAAATTCAGAGTACATGATGACAGATTTTGAGTTGTAATACCAAATGCCTTGGATAGTCTTATAAGTCTCCTCTTCAATAGACGTCTTCAGGACATATGTTCTCCATCAATATGATTTAAGTGCAAGATTCAGAACTTCTGCTTGTCGCCCTGGTCAGGGATTGCACACTGAGACGAGACTTTGAAATAGCACAACTATTACTTCCTGTGGAGGTCAACTCCTGTTTTAAATGCGTCCCTTGCTTCCAGCTTGTGAAAACACAATATGGATGCTCGCATTGCATTCTATCATTTAACACACAGTGTTATTTGGCAATTGAGAACAGCCCATTTAACAGTTTTAAGAAGATGAGGTAACAGTGCCAAGGGCTGGTGAAGTACCTAACATTTATAGATCCCATTCCAAAAAGAAGGGTTAAGAGGAAAAAAAAAAAACACAAAAAAAAAACAAACAAAAAAAAAAACACTTTACCCATTTTCCCAACAGTATTTGAAAACTCTGAACAAAATAAAGTGTTCAAATTTTTCACTATACAAAAAACAAATATCCAGCTTTTAAAAAGCATGGGTGGAGAACATATGAACCATTTGCTCCAGGAAATAATAGGCATTAAAAAGGAAAGGAGGTGATCAGTGTGGCACATGTAGATGGAGCGCGATTGTCAAGTGTAGGGCAGCAATGCCATCACTGCATTCATCATAACCTCTCAATCTGTTCAGATCATGCTTTCTTCTGGTGTTGAAGACAATGATGGGTGGAAAAGATTAAATAAAATAAATGAGGCACTAATTTTGTGTAGTTCTAGGATGAAGGCAGGCTGTTTCATATGAGGATATCCCACTTTCCGGGAGTGTTAAGGCGTTGAGGACTCTTCTTTCCTTTTAGATTTCCTGCAGGGAATGGTTGAGATCCACACGCTCTCTCTTTACAGAAGGCTCACCGGACATACGAGGGTCTCCATCTGTGTCACTCCCAAGATCACTAATTTCATCTGCGTGGCAGAGAACATGTGAATGTTAGAAACTAATTCCAATATTGGTAAAAATATTCAACTATTGCAATGAAATTGCATGGTGAAAAATAATTAACACAAAAAGGGGAAATATAACTTGACTTTTATATAAAAATATAATACTAGAGGGTGTAAATATTTTTCCATATATATCAAGTATCAAAAATTGTGGATTGCTTGTAATACCACTGAAAAGCATCTGGTATTCTCACGCATTTAAAAAGAGCATTTCTAACATTTCAAAAAAATACAAAGTTTACAACACCAACATTAAAGCAACCGAAAATTTAGGGATCTGATTAATGTACTTGCGTCCTTTTATAGTCGGACTTGCTAAATTAGCAAGGTTTACAGGAAGCCTTGACAAGTATTATGAAAACTAGTTCTGAACATGTGCTTAGCCAGCTGAACATTAAAAGTTCAGTGCTGAATTTCCCAGTCAATCAATTGGTCAGAACAAGAAGGAAAAAAAAAAAAACTTAATATCAGAAATCACCTTAGTGATATATATTGCTTAGAAAATGTACAATAATTTCCAAAGGGGGCGAGAGCTTTGCAAATGTGTAAAACATACATTTAGAGAATTTAAATTCATGTATAACATTTCAAAGAGACCCTAGCAAATATATAGATAAAAAACACAAAAAAAAGAACTTACCTTTGTCCATTAACATAGGTGACATAGAAGCCAAGTCACTAAACTAGAAAAGAAATGCAGACAAAAATATATTAGAATAAATTAATTATCAGTGTAAGTGACTTTAACCATTACACTTGCTTAATGCAATCTTCAAAATCTTTGTTAAGGAAAAGTCTGTTTGGCAATATTGTGGTTGGTCCACTGAGTACTGATGCCATTTTAACAGATGATTAAGTCATCTGTCAATATAGGCAAGCACCTTGCTGCAGTTAAAATACATATTTAGACCTGTGTTTTTACATATATATATATTAGTGTGGAAGCATTTTTCTGCTACACCACCACCCTATAATAT
This sequence comes from Discoglossus pictus, assembly GCA_027410445.1. NCBI lineage: Eukaryota > Metazoa > Chordata > Amphibia > Anura > Alytidae > Discoglossus > Discoglossus pictus. The sequence goes on along the minus strand of CM050163.1, from coordinate 265,625,579 downwards.
ATATAGAATTGTTTGCCAACATGCTGTAAATGCAAGAAATTAAATCTATAGGGAATGCTGGCAAAAATAAGCACAGGAAGCTCATTAAATGCAGGAAGGGAGCAGGTGCTTTTTTTTTTATTTTTTTTTTTAAGTGGAGAAGAAAAGAAGGATAGATTTGCTTTTTGGAAGTCCCATAATGATCAGATAGGAAACATGCACACATTGATAAAATGTTAAATAATTAGCAGTTTAATTACATATTACTAGAATTGTAAAAGCTCTGCGCATCAAGAACTGCACACAAATATTAGATTGTAACAATTCGATTTTATTGAAAATCTCTGAAGAGCACACACACACTGAAGGAATGATTAGAGAATAATTACCTCGCCCATCACGGCAATGGGTGTCTCTCCAGTTGCTTGTGCCACCCTGTGTTCTACCAGGTAGAACATATACTCATCATAGAGAAGGCGGATTAAGTGGAAAGACCCAAAACTAGCTGCACTGCGCAAGGTCAAGTCCCGAATTACCATGGAGCTGCCAAAGACAATAAGCCAGCCAGAATAAGGATGTGCCGTTTTTAGTACAAACCTCTCCTGACCCACCTTCACGGTCCACTAAATAATGCATTTTGTTAAGCAATTAAATTCTTCAAGGCTTGGACGCAAATATGTTTTTTATTACCGATAGATAACAGTATTGAGTATGGGATACAAACGGTCAGTGTGAGTGGGAAGGGAAAATAACCCTAATGCTCTTAGGGGACAAAATCTCATTTATAAAAATAAATAAAAAGCATATTATCTTCTAAATAGGAGAAACAGTAGGTCAGAAATCCTAAACTGCAAAAGGGAGGATACTTCCTAATAAAAATATATAAAAAAAAGGTAGCTTAAATAGAAAACTAGCTTAATTTATAATGGATTGATTTAAGACAAAAATAATAATAATAATAATAATAATAATAATAATAATAATAATAATAATAATAGCTCATGTACATGGCTAGACTACAAGTTTGAGGAGCTGTAGCTGACCTGTAGAAAGACCACTTGAGCAGGAACTGTCTTGCTGCTTTAGGAAAGCTGGGGCTTCCTTCATGCGGCTTGAGTACTTGAGAGACCACATTATCCAGCCAGTGTGCCCACTGGTCCAATGAGCTCTGCTGCTGCAGAGTCAGTTTGAAGTCTTGCTCCAGCTTTTGTACCATGCCCTCCTCACACTGACATACCCAAGAAGCTTGCTCCTGTGACAAAAGGACCAATAGAAAAGATCCAGTAAGTAACAAATTTTAACACATGGGTTACAAAATATATTTATAGTAAATGCTGGTATTTTTCTTTGGGAACACTGTGGAATTCTGCAGAAATGCAGAATTCCACAGTTAATCACCCATAACATCCAAGTATTTACCTGCACATTGGCAAAGTCCACCCGGTTGAGGTCACTGAGCATCTGGTTTATCTGGGATGTGTTCTGCAGAACAGCACGAGCAGCCTGCGCCAAGTGATTTAGTGAGGTGTAGCGGCGTAATGTCTGGGCAAAAGCACTTACCACCCCAACCTGAAGAGAGACAAGCAATAATAAATAACAGTCTAAAAAAAAAAAAAAAAAAAAAAAGTTTGAACAACAGAAGAAGCTACTAGAATGAATAGATAAGAAAGGGATAATTTGAAAAATAAAACTAAGGGCATTCAGCGCAACATTAGAAATATGCAACAGTTAAAAAGGGACAGCACAACTTGGAGCACATCACTGTAACATACTCTGGAATTTTTTTTAAATAGGTGCACTTTTCACATAAAAAAAATCCTAAAAGAAGTGTATGTTTACATGAGCTTTGGCAAGTCCCACATGCAGACTGTTTCTGCTTTGAGCATGGAGCTCTTGCTGTCAGAGCAATTTAACCCTTCTCAAATACATCTGTGCGGAGAAATGACTGCTTCAAACTGCTAAATATGTGACTTGGGAGTTAACCAGTAGCTGAATGCATTCCCGAACCCCAGGAAAAGCTATAAATCTGTGTGCAGCATTTTCTACCGCTCGCTATGGCATGTGCTGCTGTAAACAAACCAAAGACCTTACATTTTCAGGCTGTTATTAGTGTAATAAAAATAAAAAAAAAGCAATAAATCATTTTATCATAGAACTTTGTGCTTTTTCACACCAGGAAGAACACTTATGGAGAGGCAACTATCCCTTTAATTTGGACAGGTTATTTGCTGCAGAGAAAGAAGTATTATTATTATTATTATTATTATTATTATTAATAATGAGCATCAAAATAAGTTGGAAACTTCAAGTGTGCAAGTGTATTACCTTGGCCTGGACAATCTGCTGGGGAAAGTCACTCATGGCATTTGTCAACCATCCCTCCAAACTTTTTGCAAAGTTGCGGATTGCCTGTGTCAATGTACCTGAAACAGACAAGATGGCCATCACTCTAGTTTTTCTGGGTGTAAGCTTCAAAGATTATTTTTCTTGTGACATGGAATAAGAATTGAATTTACATTTCATTGGCATTTGAGTGGGGTACACAGACATTTAGAACACAAACAGCAGATCCTTCACTGAATGGGTGTTAAATCGAAAAGAAAGGCTGTAAAACCTGTTTGGAGAAGAAGAATATTAGCTTAAATACATCAACCAGGCTGCATTTAAAATAGATGCCGTTCCCATACCCCATCTAGTAGGCAAAGTTAAGGCTGCAGCTCAAGGAGATCACCGCTTTCAGCATTACAAATCAGCTCAATACCCAAATTCTTACAAAATAATTTCGTCTTACGAGAAGGATTTACCCCTTCCTCATTTTGTTGCACATCCCGGATACAAAAATGTTTAAGTTTTCTTCCATGTCAAACGTTTGCGTGCGCGTGTATATAAAAAGTTTGCCAAGTTTAAAAGGCATATCGCAGATATAAGCATTTTCCCGCTAACTTATGTCAGTGTTGCACAGAGCCTTAAAGAATAATGATGTCAGCAGAAACATGACAAGCAGAGCACACAGTATTATTAAAAAATTAACTTACTTGGAACAGGCCTCAGAACATCAGGGATGAGAATTTCTACAAGGGCTTGGTAAAGGATATGGTCACAGCTCCTCATCCATCTCATGATGGGTTCATATTTACACAACACCATCAGCTTTTCTTTTGGGATAAAGGCCTCTTGCTCATCCTCACTGTGTTAAAAAAAAGTTGAAAAAAAATAAAATCGCATTTCATTACTGGCCTTAAGGGTATAATAATCAAAATGTGATCAATTTGCAAATAGTCCATCAGAGGCCACAAACATAACATCATCATCAAACAACACCACTTCTATGCCTCAGTTGGACACCACATCTAAAACCTTAAAATCAATATATACTGGGATGTAGCTAGCGGCTGAAGCAACCACCACCACCACCCTAGTGGAATCATTGCTGGCAGAGGGGACCTGGACTCCGGCAGTACAGCACCAGCCATCGGAGGGGAGAGAGGGGGGTGGAGGCCTTACCGCGCAGATTATCAGTGACGGCGGCCAACTTGGATTATTCAAGATCACCATTTAGAAAGGGCAAGACTTGGTCGAAACACGTCTGATAGGATCCAATTTGATCTTTGTATCTTGGATTATAAATTACATTATCTATTTATTTAATTGTTGCTGCTATTTTACCTATTTTCACCATATTGGTCCTATTCTTTCCTGATGCGAGAGGCTCCATAGATGGGTCTCAATTGGATCCACCATTATAAGATTAGAGCAAACATTATATGAATTGTCATTTGTGCAGACCCTAAACTCACTGATATTGGAGCATCTTAAGTGAGGCTTGCTAACCTCAACAACAGATGTCTCAGTCTGGGGAGTGAGGTCTGGATCTGTGTGTGTACACTGAAGCACTAAGACAGTTTCTATTTGTTTTTTATCTCTAATTGTAAAAGTATCACTGTAACAATTGATACATTGGATATTAGACTATTGAGACACTAAACATTGGGCCGTCTGGATTAAAAACACTAAGCAACATAAGGACGACTGGACAATATCTGTGACATCTTGTATATCACATGAATTGATATCATATTGAATGGGAGTGTAATGGTTTTAAATTATTTGCTATAATAAACCTTGATGTACATATTTCACAATTGGTTTGGCTTTGCGCTTATCCCACCCACCCCTCTTCTTGTTTTTTTTTGGATCGGAGACGGCTTTGTTCCCCAGAGAAAGAAAAAGTGGGGGCACAAGCTTGGGAACCAAGAGAGATATTGGGGCCACTGATATTGACAAGCATCACAATCTCAAACCCCATCACCCACTCCAAAAGAGATCACTACTTCCATTTAAATTTTTTTTTTATATATATCAAAATTGGCTTAAAAGCCCATGCCTCGATAACTATATTTACAGCAGAACATATCTTAACTCAAGAGACTTAAAGCTGATAATAAACTGACTCTGGTTAACCTGAATGTTCAAGTGAAACAATACTGCCACCCTGTGGAAATAGCTGATTGGGATAAGGATTTCAAGCAAAAAAAGTCAGGCAAGCATAAATAAGACATTCTCTACTTTCAAAAACAAAAATCAAGGCCTGAGCTGCCTAATCGATTTCAAGAGTAGGGCCAGGCGAAACTTTCTGGGGTCTCAGCAAACAGCCTTGTAAAACCCGAGTCATCATGAGATATCATATATAATAGTTGTCAATAGGTGTGGCCAAATCAACTGTTTGGAACATCCTTAAAAAGAAAGAACGCACCAGTGAGCTCAGCAACACCAAAAGACCCGGAAGACCACGGAAAACAACTGTGGTGGATGACCGAATAATTATTTCCCTGGTGAAGAAAACACCCTTCACAACAGTTGGCAAGATCAAGAACACTCTCCAGGAGGTAGGTGTATGTGTGTCAAAGTCAAAAATCAAGAGAAGACTTCACCAGAGTAAAAACAGAGGGTTCACCACAAGATGTAAACCATTGGTGAGCCTCAAAAACAGGAAGGCCAGATTAGAGTTTTCCAAACACCTAAAAAAGCCTTCACAGTTCTGGAACAACATCCTATGGACAGATGAGACTAAGATCAACTTGTACCAGAGTGATGGGAAGAGAAGTGTATGGAGACGGAAAGGAACTGCTCATGATCCAAAGCATAACACCTAATCAGTGAAGCATGGTGGTGGTAGTGTCATGGCGTGGGCATGTATGGCTGCCAATGGAACTGGTTCTCTTGTATTTATTGATGATGTGACTGCTGACAAAAGCAGCAGGATGAATTCTGAAGTGTTTCGGGTAAGTGTTTTGTAATATTATCTGCTCATATTCAGCCAAATGCTTCAGAACTCATTGGACGGCGCTTCACAGTGCAGATGGACAATGACCCGAAGCATACTGCAAAAGCAACCAAAGAGTTTTTTAAGGGAAAGAAGTGGAATGTTATGCAATGGCCAAGTCAATCACCTGACCTGAATCCGATTGAGCATGCATTTCACTTGCTGAAGACAAAACTGAAGGAAAAATGCCCCAAGAACAAGCAGGAACTGAAGACAGTTGCAATAGAGGTCTGGCAGAGCATCACCAGGGATGAAACCCAGCGTCTGGTGATGTCTATGCGTTGCAGACTTCAGTCTGTAATTGACCGCAAAGGATTTGCAACCAAGTATTAAAAAGTGAAAGTTTGTTATATGACTGTTAATCTGTCCTATTACTTTTGGTCCCTTAAAAAGTGGGAGGCACATATACAAACTGTTGTAGTTCCTACACCGTTCACCTGATTTGGATGTAAATACCCTCAAATTAAAGCTGAAAGTCTGCAGTTAAAGCACATCTTGTTCGTTTAATTTTAAATCCATTGTGGTGGTGTATAGAGCCAAAAATATTAGAATTGTGTCGATGTCCCAATATTTATGGACCTGACTGTAGACACACAACGCCAGTTTACAACACTAATTTGCAACTAACAACATTACCAATCTAAAATGACGCTTTACACAACTAAACCAACCGTTTGCCCTCACGCATGCAACCTATTTTTCATGCACAGTTGAGACAATTTTTGCTCAGGGCAGCTATTGATTGCTGGATATACCAATTAAAAATAGGTAGAGTATATTAATTTATTAAGTAATTAACTAATGAATTATTAGTTAAAAGATATATATATATATATATATATATATATATATATATATATATATATATATATATATATATATATATATATATATATATATATATATATATATATATATCATATATATATATATATATATATATCTTTGTGATGAGTACCGAAGAGAGGAGAGGCTCACAATGAGCGCTGAAGGTCCGCCGTTTAGAAAAAGCTTTACATTGTGTGGCAAACAGCATTGCCATGGCTTTAAATTTTATTGCCCCATCATTTTTGACGGGCAAGTCGCCAATATAAAAAAATAACCACTGTGCACTACAGGCCCTACGACTCTAGCTAGTGGTTTGTAACTTGCAAAATATTTCCCGGAAATACAGAGATCCGGAAACCCTTGACCCTTCCTTGCAGCAATAATCTGGGACATTTGTCTGGCTTACTCACTTAAAAATAAAAACCAAGCTCTTCCAAAAACACTCAGGATCACTTTAAAAAAAAAAAACAAAAAAAAACACACACAACTGTAAATGTGACTCAAACTTCCTCACAGGACTCAATTTCTGGCAAAATCGGTCTTTGGCTAGAATTGAGGCACTCAAAGTCCCAGCTAGATAAAGTATAAGAAGACCTTAAAAAAAAAAAAAAAGGAGATCCATGACTCGGGAAAAGTTCACACTTACTAGAATCTACAATTGATGACATAATTGAAACCCAGCAAAGGGACAGGTCGGACATCTCCCAAAAAGCTACACACATTTCAATATCAGAGGAAAAACTGGAAGACCTAGATAACAGAGGATGCAGACATAACCTTAGAATTAGGGGCATCCCTAGAGCTATTATAGACCTCATACCATACATAAAAGCGACCATAAGCATCCTGATTCCAAAAAAGGTCCCAGAGGCTGAATGGTAAATAAAGAGAGCACATAGAGATCTGGGAGCCCCAGCACCTGCGGAGGTACCAAGAGGTTATCAATCGCCTTTTTATGCAGAGTGCTAGAGACACTATTGTATCTGCCTAAAGGAAGTGCTCATCAAGGGATAATGCCCCATTACAACTCTTCTTTGAACAAGAGAAGATTGACAAGACCAGCCTTAGCCATTCTACAGAAGAAATCCTTATCGCTGGGGCTTCCTCTTTGCATTGTTTTTTTAAACGACAAAAGGAACCTCATATGTGTCCAAAACTCTCAAAGATCGTTACCAAGTTCTTCATCATTTGAACTTCCTCTATAATGAAGTTATGGCCCCTCGGCTTGCCCAGGCAGCTAGACCTATCCGAAAATGGCAGGACACTCCAGCGACCGAAAGGAGAAAGAAAAAAGGAGAAAGGAGAAAGAAAATAAGAAAGGAGAAAGAAAAGAAGAAAGGAGAAAGAAGGAAAGAAAGAAGAAAGAAAAGAAGAAAGGAGAAAGAAGGAAAGAAAGGAGAAAGAAGGAAAGAAAGAAGAAAAGGAAAGAAGGAAAGAAAGAAAGAAGGAAAGAAAGAAGAAAAGAAGGAAAGAAAAGAAGAAAAGAAGGAAAGAAAAGAAAAGGGAAGGAAAGGAAAGAAAAGTAAAGAAGAAAGGAAAGGAAAGGAAACAAAAGTAAAGAAAAGAAAAGGAAAGGAAAGAAAAGAAAAGGAAAGAAAAGAAAAAAGTAAAGGAAAGAAATGAAAAAAGGAAAGGAAAGAAAAGAAAAGAAAGGAAAGAAAGGAACCCGAGTTCTAGTATAAAAGCAAATAAAGGTGCTATAGCATAGTAATTGCTCATGTTTTTTTCTCTACAAATTTCTATTTGTATTTTCTTATCTTGATATTTCTCATGATGACTGTTACCACTATCTAGTGAAATTACGCTAAAAATATACGTTTAAGAGGGCCTGGAAATTTCACTCCCCTATCCTAGACCACTATTGGCACTTCTGTGTTTTGTGAGAAATATTTGTACTTCTGCATCTAAAAATAATGCAGAAAATTGTTTATGTTTATTCTTAAATTAAAGGTTAGTTTTTCTATAATAGATTTCTCTTTAGCAGTTTTTCCAACAGAAAATTAGCCATTTCCAATCCCATGGATTACAAACTCTTGCTCTCTTGGACCGCTCTTGGCTACCTTGTCTATCCTTCCTAAAATTAAGTAAGCTTAATATCTCCCCCCCTCCACATGACTGATGGCTAACACTAAATACATGTTTATATCCTATAATGTTAAGGGATTTAACTCGCCTTTTAAAAGAAGAAAGGCCTTTCTTACATATTTTATGACACCGCCCAGCGGCTCCGTTTCTTCAGGAAACCCATTTCGCACATACCAAGGTTACAAAATACATACACAAAAGTTATCCCCATATACAGCTATACCTCGTTTAACGCTGTAGATAGGTTCCAAGCAATAGTAGTGAAGCAAAACTGCTCTAAACGGAGTCATTTTAACAGGGTAGAATGGGTAAGGGGAACTAATGAAAAAAAAAAAAAAAAATTACACAATTGCAATTCAAACTTTTTTTTGTTGTTTTATATGAACTTCGAACAAACAGCAAACATAACACTAACACAAACTGAACATAAGCAGAAATAAAATCTTTAAACATTTGTGACGTTGAAGTTTCTGGATCATCCTGGATTCTGTTTTTTTTTTTTTTTTAAGAATTGGAGCATGAAAAATAAATAGTTTGGCAAAAAAACATAGCAAGGCAGTGCGTTATACAGGGAATTACGGGTCAAAATAGCGTTATAGCGAAACAGAGCTAAACAGAGTAGCATTAAGCAGGGTATACCTGTATATAAATACAGCCATGCCCCTTTCAACTCTGTAGATGTGTTCCTAGAAGACCAAGTGTCAAAACAAAACAGTGTTAAACGGGTCAATTTTGATTGCTTCCATGGGTCTAGGTGTTTTGGAACGATACACAAGCAAACCAGTGTTACTCGGGAATGTGTCAGGCAAAAACAGCTTTATAGTAAATCTGTGTTAAAACAGGGTAGTGTTAAGCGCGGTATGCCTGTATATGCTTCCACTCGAAAGACTAAAAAAGCTGGAGCTGCTATCCTTCTCCATAAAGATATTCCCCTAATTATTGAAAAAAATAAAAATTGACCCATGAACGGCAATTATGTGCTACTGACAAGCAGGATTCAAAGCTACAAAATGACCCTTATATCCATTTATTCCCCCACAACTGCCTACTTAATCTTCTGAAAACCATTGGCAATCAAGACCTAGGGTTAGTCATAATAAGAGGTGACCTTAATTTAACTCTTAACCCTAAAAATGGACCGTTCTAAAGAATACTCTTTAGCTAGATTTTCCAAAAGACGTAAACAGATCCACTCCCACTTTAAGTCCCAACAAATTACAGACTTAGAGATAATTTCACCCCTCTGACAGATAATATACATATTATTCTCATAAACATAACCCTTATTCAAGAATTGACACCTTTCTGACTAAGGGCCCCTTAATAGAAATAACAGAATACATAGAGATTCACCCATGCGCCTGGTCATACTATTCCTATTTATTAATCCATTTAGGCCAAGATTCTAAATCTGTACCAAATTGGAAACTAAATGAAATGCTACTAACAAATCCCCAGATACGTGACCAAATCGCTAAAGAAATTGAAACTTATTTCACCCTAAACTCAAAAATCAAGACTCTTGCCCAGTATGGGAACGGGTGGCCCATAAAGCGTATATTAGAGACACCTGCACACGGCTCGCTTCCAAAAAATCAATCTAATATATAAAATGACGTGCCCATCAAAAGTTGCGGCAAAAAAACTTGAAGCCTGGCAATGCGAGGCTCTCCCCCCTCGAACTTGCAGGCCTTTGGCGCCCACTGCAAGCCTCTCAATGAGCACCTTCAGCTCTCATTGCAAACTCTGCCCCCCCTCCTTCTACTTTACGAGCCTCATGATGAGCACCTTTGGAGCTCATTGCGAGGCACGCAATGAGAGGCTTGAACGCTCATTGCAGGCATCATCCAACCCGCAACTGTCGGGCCTTGCAATGAGTGCCTTTGACGCTCATCGCAATCCCAGCGAGGAGCGCAATTGGCACTCATTGCGAGCCTCTCCCAACTCTGTGACCCCTGTGTTGGTATCCCCCTCTCTCCCTCCCACCTCTCCCCCCCCCTCTCTCTCTTCCCTGTGTCTCTTTCCACCCTCTCCCTCCTCTGTGCTCTAGGGGTCTGAAACTATTTGCGGATAAATTTCCCCAAGCCCAGAAAGTGCTTTGGATTTACTGGCTTGAAAGGAAAAAAAAAAATATATGTCTTTACGACCGACATTTAATTTCTCGCATAGTCGTTTTCTGACTGAAAAAAACAAACAAAACGTCAATTGAATATCAAATTAGCTTGCAACCTCACTTACAGGCTCCCTGCCTCTCCTGTGTGTGTGAGGTTGTAAGGTAATTTGGTAATCTATTGGGGTCTTTTGGCGATCCCCAATTTGGCTTTGGAGCTACGGGCTTTTAAAAAAATGGCAGCCGTTAAAGCTGTAATTTTTTCAAAGTGACGTGGGCCTCGCGATGAGCCCCTCTGTACAAAGTGAATTATATTCCTCCAATATCACAATTAAAAACTGAACTCCACTCTTGGCCCAAGTTTAAAAATCTCCTGGTCAGGTAAGATTAACGCAATTACAATTAACCTATTCCCGAGAATACTATACCTTTTTTGAACCCTTCCAATCTCTTTACCCCAAAAAATCTCTATACCCGCTGAAACAACAAAAACCCATCTTCCAGTTTATCTGGTCACACAAACCGCACTGAATAGAAAGACAGATCATGACGAGACACAAAAGATGGGGAGGTCTTTCCTGCCTCATTTTGCTTTTCTACTTCAAAAGCAGCCCAGCTGGCCTTCATTCCTATAGCACATTCAGCCTCACACCAGCAAACTTGGGACTTTAGAGAATTACACAATGCGCCCCTATTCTTGGGATCAAATAATCTGGTTGAATAACCCTACTTTTCTTCAAAAGCCCATAAATGCAATAAAATAAGCTTACACTATCCTGTTGTAAATGGGCACATTCCTGATATAACTCTGTCTCCCTTAACCCCCCTAACCCCACACCCAAACTTTCCTGTGGAACTATCAATTAACTATAAAAACTGGTGGCTTTCAAAGAATTTAAATAGGCTTGGTAACTGGTTTCAAGGTGGTAATGTTATTTCCTATAATCAAATCCGAGACACACACACAACATTCCTATAGAGGAACACCTACTAAAGGTACCCTGGGATTGCTTTAGAAATTGTTTAATGAGCCAATTCGTGAAAACAAAGACAAATAGATATGTTGGGCCACCCTTTCAAACAGATCACTCAACTACAGCCTTTTGGAAACGTCAACGTTTTCACAGGGTCTACATTACCCCTAACCACCTGTCCAAGTGGAAAGTTACGGAAAGCCCCAACTGCTTTAGAGACTGGTAGGAGAGGTAAATTTATCCATACATGGTGGAATTGCCCAACAGTCTGGCTACTATAGCAAAAAGGATTTCATCTTGCCTCTTAGGGATCACTTTAGAAGAGTTATCTCCCTAGATAGATAGATAGAAGAGATAGAGATAGAGTGAATTTCAGACATTTGACACTAACAAGGACCTTTTCTTTCTCTCTCCAGCTTTCCCACTCTGCTAGGTTTTATTACCAGGATGGTTGCCTTCAACATGCTCTGTGTAGCTTGCTTTTTAATACTGATTATTAGTCAAATAAAAAAAGTGGTATTAATACTGCAATGCTCTATTTTTGACTCACACACACTGGATTCCAAGAAGGTATTATGAAGTTATCTGAAGACAGGCATTCTTTTTAAACATTATGACCCACTATTTTGTTCAACATTAACCAATTAAAAAAATTCTGCCAGTATTCATGAGAATGCAGGCAGATGCAGGTATACAAAACAGACTGCCTACATGACCTTTAAAGGACTATTTACATTTTTAAACGGAGTCTTTATTCAGTGACTCCTCCATGTTATACTAACCTATTAAACCAACCTTAGAATTAAAGATGTTCAAGGTCTTCCCAGTCCAAAATCAGCAATAAAATGTATCCATGTACTGCATATGGAAATTACCTGTTTAGGGAGGTGGAACCATCAGGAGATGGAGGCTTGGAGTTCCAGAAGGCCTGCCACAGCTTCTCAATGTAATGGAATTGTAGGTTCATTACCACATCCAATGTGGCCTAAAGAAGGAGAAAATAAGCGATTACAAATCTGGCCCATCTTTTTTTTATTTTTACTGGACTGAACTTTAGATGATGTAGCTACATTTAACTAGAACAGTATACCAGACTACAAAATATACAATCACATGTAAAAAAAAAAAAAAGACCCCGTACCCTCTAGACAATGGATGCTCACCTCACAGTGTCGCCGGTACATAAGCTGCAAATTCTTAAGGTCTGTCATACTGATGCCCTCCGGCAAAAGCATTGTTCCCAGATCTGGTGCAGGGAAATCTGGGAACACATGAGACATATCTGAAAAACAAAAAAATACCAATTATCTAAATCTCCCATTTTCAGAGTATCTAAAACATATCTATCTCTCAACAATCACACAAACTACCTGCTTAAAACCACTCCCAGGTAATGTAGGGAACAGCTACTCAAAACATTATATTTTAGCTTACCTATAAATTGCTGGTGATGCTGACTCTGAGCAGCTACAGACTGCTCTGGAGAGGTGTGCTGGCTGCTGTTTGTGGTGTTATCGCCCATGCCATCCATCTTCGGTCTGTACCTAACCATGAAGCCAAAAAGGGGATATGTAAGAAAATGGAAAGGCTAACCTAAGTGCCATTAGGTTTGTGATGCTAGTGTAACCACATTCTATCTGTCATCACTAAAGTTACACAGTTCTAATGTCTTACGAATGAGAGCACACACTGACCTCTTCCCTTCAGACTCCCCAATGAACATCAAACCCAAACTCTATGCAAGATGATGCTGATGATAATAATAATGATGAGAATAATAACAACAATATCAATATCATAAATGCATCTGTGTGTGGAACACACACACACACACTTCACTATATTTTGGAATAAGGGATTCTGGCTTATTGATAGCAAAAGCTTTGTTAAGTACCAGAGTACAATTCGAAAATCTACGCATGCTTTTTCCTTTCCTCATTAGGGGGAATGTACATATAGTTCCGCACTAGGATCACATATTATAGTTGTCGAACTACGAGACGTAGTCACATTTTGCGTGGTGCGTACGACCAAGGCGATGAGCGCCAAAGGCACTCATCACCTGTGAGCCTTGCGTAGCGAGCCGAGCCGTTAAGGCACTAAAAAACTTGCAGCACTTAGGTAATGAACACATTTGGCGCTCATTGCCCGCGAGGCGAGCAGTGGAGGCAATGAAACACGCGGGACTTAGCCACCAAACACTTAGGAAACGCAGGATCGCCAAAGGCTGCATGCACTTGACGAATGTGGAACAAAATAATAATAAGAATAATAAGAATAATATATATATATATATATATATATATATATATATATATATATATATATATATATATATATATATATATATATATATATATATATATATAAATAAAAAGACGCGGGACCACGAAAAACAAAAAAACATGAAACACAAAAAAAAAAAAAAATACAACAAAAACATCACACACAGCATGGGGGAACAGCCAGGACGTCTGGGAGTGAGGTGGAATGCGAATAAGTCATTTTTCACATATATTAAATTAGAGAAAGGTAAATTGTATTAATTTATTATTCAATTAATTACTTTTAAAAATAGAGAGAGAGGAGCCAAAGGACACGCAAGGAGAGGCTTGCAATGAGCGCCGAAGGACCTTACAGTACAAAAAGCTTAACATTGTGTGCCAAAGAGCATTGCCATGGCTTCAAATTTTATTGACCGTCATTTTTTGACAGGCAAGTCGCTAGTATAAAAATCGATAGTATAGAGGATATAAGTGGTAGAAGAAGTCAAAGTGGTAAAAATGTAATTTAAAATTGAGAGTTGCTTTGGAATTGACCTATGGACTTCAAATTAGAATGTTGCTCATTATAGGAATGGATAGATACACATTCATATGCAGTTCCATTTTGCTTTAGTTGTAGTCTAAATTCTTGGTCACTAGCCTGCACTTCTAAAAACAGTTTGTCAAATTTATCAAATCAAGGTTATTTCTATAGCAATAAGATTCCTGAATACCACACTAGTGATCCCCTGGGAAAATAAAAGTTTGTATGTACACCACTCACATTTTTGTACATTTTTTATTACATTGTTTCATGTGACAATACTGAAGAAACAACACTCTGCTACAATGTAAAGTAATAAGTGTACAGCATGAGTGCTGCCGGCACTGGGGAGCTACAGTTCATTGAGGGAACCATGAATGTCAACATGTACTGTGACATACTGAAGCAGAGCATGATCCCCTCCCTTCGGGGGCTGGGCTGCAGGGCAGTATTCGAACATAAGGACCCCAAACACACCTCCAAGACGACCACTGCCTTGCTAAAGAAGCTTAAGGTAAAGGAGATGGACTGGCCAAGCATGTCTCCAGACCTAAATCCTATTGAGCATCTGTGGGGCATCCTCAAATGGAAGGCTTGGGGAGTGCAAGGTCTCAAACATCCAACAGTTCTGTGATGTCATCATTAAGGAGTGGAAGAGGACTCCAGTGGCAACCTGTGAAGTTCTGGTTAACTCCATACCCATGAGGGTTAAGGCCGTGCTGGAAAATAATGGTGGCCATACAAAATATTGACACTTTGGGCCCAATTTGGACATTTTCACTTAGGGGTTTACTCACTTTTGTTTCCAACGGTTTAGACATTAATGGCTGTGTATGGAGTTATTTTGAAGGGGACAGCAAATTTTACACTGTTTCACAGGCTGTACACTTACTACTTTACATTGTAGCAGAGCGTCATGTCTTCAGTGTTGTCACATGAAAAGATATAATAAAATATTTACAAAAATGTGAGGGGTGTACTCACTTTTGTGAGATAATGTGTATGTGCATATGTGCGTGTGCATATGTGCGTGTGCATATGCATATGTGATCCGCACGGCCTCTAACCTTTGCTTTTGGTGGATAGGCTGCTGCCTCATTGCCATGTACTGGGTGTCCTCCTGCAAACGATTGAGGGGGGAATCGGGCTTCAGTCTGATGCCATAATAATGATATTTGGAATTGCCTCTGTAGGGAGGAAAATGATCAAATACTTAAGGTTTAAAAAAAAATGCCCACACCTCACATCATAGAACGGACAAACCTTCAACCAAAGTTCTTTGCCTCCTTACTGACCTGGTGCCAAGTCTACGTGTCCTCAAACCCATGAACACAGAACGAATCAGCTTGCCGAATGAAGCTGCATTAACAGGGTCCAACTTGTGCTCTTGACAGTGCCGCAAGTAGTGATTGTACAGGGAGCTGCGAGGGAGGCTCACACCTTCAGCGGTCTCATAATTATCCAACAGCCACTGAAGCTGTAAAGGAAAAAAAAAAAAAAAAGGGATAAATTGTGGGCGTCAGTGGACACTTAAACTATAGAAAAAATGTTGGCCAAATGTAGAAACTGTTCATATTAGTGAGGAGACACAAACCATGGATTTAACTGGCAGTCTAGCATCTGCTAGAAAAGTGAAGCACAGAAGGACAGTGTAAAATGCACAAATTTAGTTGCATTCAACAGTTGCATGAGCGTTAAAAGCATGCTCTTGTAAAAAGTTACTAAGACCAGCAGTTGGCATCTTTACAGAAAAGGCTGCAGAGTTAGAGGTGAACTTACATGGCTGTTGAGCAAGCTGCTTTTGTGAGAGGTGATGCCTTCATTTTTTTGGAGGTTTTCAATCGCCATTTCAAGCTACAGAGAAAGCATGCAAAAAACAGAGGAGACGTCAGACATTGGGTGCCGCTTATGAGGAATGTGTAACAGTGTTCAGACAAAAGGGTGTTAAACTGTGTAGGACAAAGTGTATATTTGTCACATGCACTGGGGGTGTTAGGCATGAGAGCTGGGGGTAATAACATTGAAATAGGCAATTGCCTAGAAACGAAGCCCATAAGCATCTTGGTATTAAACAATCTGCTCAGTCTTCCTAACATTATGAGAAGACTCTGCAGTACAGACTAATATTAAGGCATTCATGCAGGATGTGTTAATAAGCTGGGGGGGGGGGAAGCACATTCTTTGGCACAAAGTGCATAAAGATTTATTTCCCAAATCCCTTCCGTCACTCCATGTACATCACTCCGTACATCCTTATCGAGCTTTCAAGATCTTAAAATTTTGGAGTGGCAGGAAGCCAGAGGAAAGAGGAAACTGAAATGTACGTTACACTTATTTTATCTTATAGGAAGGGATATACAAGATCTAGAATGCCTGTGCCTCACTTCAAGAGGCACACAAATATACAACAGTGCCAGAGGAACACAGCCAGACCTCTGGGAAACAATCATGTACCAGTATAAATTAAGAAAGGAGATTGGCATATTGTTTGGGAACTGTCCAATCTATACACTATATATTTTATCTAGCATTAACCAACCAATCTATGGAGGGTTGAAGTATGTCATAGGATGTATCCAGCTTACATGGTATGATGTGGTATATCATTCAGCTATTTACCGTGGAGTTAAAGGGTGTCTATCAGAAGGTGACACTGCATATAATTTAATAAATTCTTGAGACTGTTCATAGCATATATCTGCTATAACAATGTATGCCATATAGAGAAACATCTTATGGTTAAAAACATTAAAAAGGGTCCACTGCAGTCTAAGAATTTCTAAGTATAAAATATTTTTTGTAGGAAAAATAAATGGAACATAGAAATTATAGTATAGGAAAATTCCCATTAAGTATATAGTAAGCAATTGTTTTCTACTCTTCGCTCCTGACATGTTACAGGAAACATTGTGATTTTTGTTTCCATTGGTTTAATATGTAAACCAGATAATTCACCACATCATTTAATATATGGTGTGCAAAAGAGCGATAGAAGACCTCCACCGTACAGTAAATAAATAGTACATCTGTGTTCACATTTGAATGTTTAACACAAGTTAAATAACCTGTTTCCAGGCCAGAATTCCAAGAAATAGTAATTACACTGCATTCTGGGAAGCTGAGCAGGGACACCTTTTAAGCTTAAACTCGCTGCATTACACAGCTTTTATGCAAAGCCCAGGCTGGATTATACACAAGCTGGGAATCCCACCCATGGACAACCATTTCAAGATTACTGCCCATCCTCATCATCATCAGATAAGAAATACCATTAACAAGGTCTCCAGGAGTCCTTGCTTACACAATCACTGTACAATGAAAAGCAATATAGGCTTGAAAACAGAGTCTGACAAACATATCTATATAGTTAAAAAAAAGGATAAAGCTAGTTTTTTCATTAGAAGTCATGATACTTTGGTGTAAGTTGTGACTGAGACATGCGTTTACATTCCTGGAGAAAAATGCTTGCACCTACTGATGCAAGCACCCTGCGTAACAAAATACACTGCGTAACAAAAACCGAAGGATCACAGAATTTAATTACTCAGGAGTTAAAAAGACAAAAACAAAAAAACAACCCTAGGATTAAAAAATACAGGAGAAGGATGACCCAATTGAACATATATGCAATCTGTATTTTTGGCAAAGTTGCTTGAACGGGAGTACAAGAATGAGCCTAAGAGGGTCTGTGTGTAAGGCCATGTACCATAATTAACAAAAATTGCAACATGAACATATATTCAAAATACCAGCTGTTATTTTGAATATATGTTCATGTTGCAATTTTTGTTAATTAGGGTCCTTATTGTAATGTATTTTGACCTTTACTAGGGTCATTTTTTGAACTCCTGAGTAATTCAATTCTGTGATCCTGCAGTTTTTATGTGGCGTATTTTTCGCTTTTTAAATTGTGTAAATAAAATTGTTCTTTTTAAGTTTTGAGCTAAGTATTGAGTGTTAAACACATGAACGCATATTATCATTTTGCTATTTTTTCATATGTCCAATTTCAATCAGATCAATTATCTAGCAAAGTCTCCTCCCCTGATATAGTTACATAGTAATTGAGGTTGAAAAAAAAACAAAAAAACTTTTAAGATCCCTGTCTGATCTGCAATCTGAGGATCAGTTGTTAAGTGATAAATAAAATCCACCCACAAGACCCATCTGTCAGGAAGTCATGTAGCATAAATCCAATGGATTCAACTATTCATAACCAACGTATACAACTAATGGGACTTTTGTAAAAAAAATGTTTTTATGTCCATGGCTTACACACCTGCCAATTTTATTTTGTTATATACTTCAGAAGTACTTTTAACTCTCTGGCAAGATAAACATGCATCAAACATTTGTTGGTTTCTTTTGTTTTCTTAACTGCCTTTTTTTAGTATCAATTTTCTTTGATTAATAAAGAATATTTTCAAGACCGGAAAAAAAATAAAACACATTTTGTCACATAGAAAAATAATCTGAAATGGTTTATCCTTTTTCCCCACCAAAGACAAGGCTTATCCCTGTTTTTAAATATTAAAATAAACTACCTAAGAGTTTAATATAACAATGTGTGCATGAGCAACAGAGGACAGAAGTTTATGCTCATAAACTTGGGTAGTTTATTTCAATATTAAAAATAGGGAACCACCGTCCATATCCCTTTAAGATATTTAAAGAAAGAAAAAATAGTTATTGTTTTATTTGCCTATTTTAATGTATTTAAGAGAGACAGCACTTAGGAATGTTAGTGTTTTAATCATACTAAAATATCTAAGATACCTATTGATACAGCCCACTTTGTTTTAGTTTTATAAAACAACTATCATCATTACTTAAGAGTTGAAAAACAAAATAGCTGCCCCATGTTTTCTGCTCTAGGTATGGTGCAGTTTTGCATAAGAACGGCTTCACTTGACATATACCAGAGATCTCCTTTCCCCTGTATACTGTACCAATAGGAGACTCAAATATAACAACCCGAAGAAAATAATGCCCAGTTTGAGGGTAAACCTACACATACCGTGGCAGGGGAAGAGCGGGAGGTGTGAGACAGTGCATGGCGGGAGTTGTCCAGCCCCCCATGTATCAGGTATGCTCCAGAACTAGAGATGATCTGACTTCCGCTTACATCCATGGTGATTCCCACCATACCGTGTGAAGGGATGGATGTGGGTGATGAGACTACCGTGGTCACCTGAGCACCACCCTGAGAATCAAAGTACGAGGCTCCACTGCTGGGGGCGTAGATTTGGGCTTCTGCATTGTAGGAGTATGCTGTGCGGCTGTTTAAGAAGAAAAGGAAGACAAAAAAAAAAGGTCACTGACCATATCATGAAGCAAGGGCGGTACTAGGTTCCATATTTCCAAGGAAAACACACTAAAAACAAACGATTGATATTAATAGATTGATGCAGGGCACTTACATAGCTCCATTAGTGTACACGGTATCTCCTTCCACATACTGTACTTGAGTTGGGTAGACATGTTGGACAGTCTGGACCTGCAAGAGATCTTAATTAACACTGTTCATATTGCTGGAGGACACAGATTTCAGAAACATGCTCCTTCATGTCCGCAGCCTAAAACAGCGGGGTACATTTCAGTATACAGTAATGTTCTAGTTAACCACATAGAGATCAAGCCTATCCTCCATCTTGACAAACTAAGTTTACTCTGGTGCAAAGCTTGCAATCCCATCTATTTCTAGTGAGTACATTTGTCACTCTTAACAATTTTAAAATCTATTATGGCAGCCATAGCAGAAAGGCAGTGTTTTTTGTTACAAGAAATACTTTTATGTTGCAGGCCTGTTTGGTTCTGGGTCAAGTAAAGTTTATTCACTGTACTTCCAGGAAAACCTATACTAGTTAGAAATAATTTTAATACACATGTTTTAGGAGTCTCACCCTGTAATAAATAATTATTAGACATAAACTCATTAATATACTCTCTCTTTATACAAGTCATGCAGTAAAAATAGGTGTTAGGCAAATTTTGCAAAGCTGAAGCTGCATTCATGGGTCCTTATTTACATCTGCGTATTAGTAGAGAAAAGAGCAACAGTCATGAATTTGAGAAGATCACTTAAAGTGATTTGTTACCAAAGTAAACCTGCTTTTGAACAGAAATCAATTTTAAGAGTGCATCATCTTATATGAAGTGCAATTGGTTTAAATGTAGTACTGATAATGCAATGCAAGGGGTCAGATCCTTTTAGATCATAGTGTACTAGTAATAGTTACACATCACTACATAGCATGTGTGGTTCAAACAATTAGACCTCCTCGGATTCTAGTAATATGTGGATTGTTAATTAATGCATACAGAAAAGTCTATTCGGGATAGTCTGCTCTGCTGTCATATAGATTCCACAGCAACAGTAAATCACAGCTGTTTGAATAAAAGTGTCAGAACAATGCCAAAAAGGTTAGCAAATAAAATTAAAAAAGTGAAACAATTGTGCGGCACATCACAATCTCCCCAATCCCACTGCAAAATTGAGGAAAGTGGCTTAACGAGACAGATAAGCTGTGCTTGGTGGGAATTAGTAGCAGGCAGTCT